>OY759170.1:47167474-48432964 GCA_963662145.1 Sturmia bella
CAGTTTTTAAGCAGCAGCGCTTAGCACAGCTGCTTCCAAGCAGTCAGTTATTCCCCAGCTAGAGTCCTAATTTTAATACTTACTATTTATTATTATTTTTATTATTTATCATCACTGGCAAATCCCTTTGAATACTGTAATTGTTTATTTCATTTACTATAATTCAACATACACTTCTTTTAAGAGAAAAGTTTGCGTGACCTAAAATCGAAACCTGCTTTGAAACTTTTCCGAACATTTTCATACCACTTTCGTTCGCTCAAAAGCAAATCCATCTTAGCAGAATTCTGTTTAAGTGGAAAAGATTTTGCTTGATAAAAGAGCTGTTTTTTATGAAACAAATGCGGCATAAATGAAAAATATTCAACTTACTGCATACGAAATATCTCATATATTGTAATGATATACCATAATATGATCTTTTGACAAGGATTCACTCACTCTATTTTAAACAACATCGATATGCAAGAATTCATTATTTAAAACACATGAAGAAATTAACAAAAATAATATCAAATGCCACTAAATATCAGTACAGGCCAGCAGACGTATTTATTTATTTTAAATGCATTGTTGCCTTTGCACCTCTTGTTGTGATCACCACATATCAATACTGCATGTGTGCGTATATGTGGCATATACTTAACGAATTGCCTTATTTTCAAATAAACCCAATTATATGCGATTTTCTTAAAACTGCAATAAAAATCTATTTCCTGTTATTTCATTTCAAGCTCCGTTTCTTGGTCTTATGAGTTCGCTTAACAGAAACATTTTCCGCTTATCCGGACTTCTTTTAAAAGCAAATCTTGCATAACCTAAGAACAGTTAACTTGCAATTTCATCCATTGCTCTTAACCGAATCCGACTGTATATGTATGTCTACCAGTTTTTGAGGACTATGCGTAATATATTATTTTATTACTCATACGCTGCGTGCCCATTGAAGTTAATAAATTTTGCTTCAAATAATAAAGGAAAATTGTTACCGGTAGAAATTTAATGCCAAAAAAACTATCACTGCTCAGTTTAGTCCAAGCTCTAATAAGTTCTTTATATTTAATGCTGGTACGCGAAGCACACAACACATTTCGTTTAATAACAATTTGTGCATAATCAAGAATTACCACCAGTTTGCTCCCATATAAATTATGGTATCAACCATAGCCACTACTATGTTTCAGTCAAAGAAGGCTGCTGAGCCAACGATCAGCCAGGATGGCCGCGAAGAGTCAGTCAGGCATCTCTCGAGAGATGCTGAAGCAACAATAGGTCTGCATAGAGAATTGGTGAACAAGATCACAATAGTCTCGCTGCACTTCTTTATCCCAAAAATAGAACTTGATGCTGGGGATGCATCAACAAGATATGATCTGCTCTTTTGGGAGTAAGTTGCACTAGCTCAACGGAAAACAAGGAATTGATGATAAAAATAACTAATAAAACAGTGTGTTATTTCCAAAAGAGGAATACTACACTCACTTGAATCGAGAAGGTAACTACATCATGTGCATGTTCACGCTTGTTCTGGAATCACGGTAATTTTAAATCCTAAACGGTTTTAAAATCAATGAAGTGGTTAATTGGTGTTGTAAAAATCGCGGGATCTTGAAATGTTTGTTGGTTTTTTTTTTTTGATTCTGACAACCATAGTTGTAGTTGTGAACAAAGCAAAATAGTGGGATTGTAAAGAGAAAAAAACTAACTCAAGAAGGCAGCCAAACAAGGGTATCTTTTATTTAAAGAGCAACTGATATATTTAACGATTTTCAAATTTTTCAATTTCTTTTGTCTACAAAATATAATATTATTGCATACATAAGTAAAAAAATACATTATGTAAAGTACTCAATCATCTTATTTAGCTAAGTTCATAGCAAAATAATCATAAAATGCGGGCAAGTAGCTGCTGTTAAATCTCTGGTTTCAAATCACAAAAAAAAAACTAAAACTTTGTGCGAAGAACATAATTTCAGTGATTTCAAATCACTTTTGTGAAAAGTGGTTTTCACAACAAGCCCAATTGAGTTTGTAACAAGTATGACGAACTAATTTTAAATCACTTCTCTACTAAAATTGTGCATTATTTTTGTACAAATTACATCTATGGTTTGCAGCTTTTCTTTGTGTGTACTTTTCAGTACAAAATCGGACACAGTTGTGTCAGTTGTGTGCTACCTTCTCGATTCTAGTAAATATATTATCCTTTCGAAAATAATACATTATTTTATTAGCTATTTTGGCAATGGATTTCTTGTTTTCCCGCTGGATTGTTGCTCATAACAGGTGGGCCGAAAGAAGTCGTCCGATATTGTTTCAGAATATCGGTTGTGGCTCGCACCAGTGTGTAGCGTTGCTACGTCCTGTTGCAACCACATGTCCTCCGGACGTAATTCGTCCAATTGCGGCAGAAAAAACTGGTTTAACATGGCCCTACAGCGTATTGTCGTTTGACCAGCGGCGTTCTCGAAAGAAATGGCCCGATGACTCCTCCAGCATTAACAGCGCAGGTATTGGCTCCCCATTCATCACTTGTAAATTTTCGGTGCCCCAGAAGCGATAGTTTTGCTTGTTCACATACCCAATGAGGTGGAAATGAGCCTCATCGCTCATTATGATTTTGGTCGAAAAATCGTTCACTTTGTCATAGACACCATTACTCCGCGGTCTTGCATCACTCCATGGCTTATGCGTTTGTATTCTAGATCTGTCTACTTCAAAAATGTAAAACCAGATTTCACTTTGGCCGCCATTTGCAAAAATAAAAGCAACTTCCAAAGGGGTGATTTATTTTGGCCCACCTTGTGTTTGCCCTTCACTATTCTGACTATTTATTGTTTGGCCTTGATTTTAACCTCCTCTACCAATGTTTTGCTTGGAATCCGAAATTTTGCATTATTTCATTCTTTCAGAGCAACCGTGACTCAGGTATCTTTTTCTATTTTCAATTCATATTACTCTAATGTCCTGAAGCTAAAATCTGGGGAACAATCGATTTATAACTAATCTTTGGTCAATGTGTTATGACTTAAGAAATGTTGTATCAACATTACTATTATTCTTGATGCTAATTTTTCGACCTTTGTTGTTTAGTATTTTAATTATTCGAGCCTTAAGGTCACTTGTTTTTTTTATAAATGTTTATTAAATTCGATATTTCGATATCACAATGAATATCTTCTTCAGGAATGCTTTGATGTTTTTTAAAACAAAAATTTTTTGTAAAAACATCAAAACATTCCTGAAGAAGATATCCATTGTGAAATAGATATCTTCTTCATTGAAATGAAATATCGATATGTTGAAATGAAATATCGAAATACCGAATTTAATAAACATTTATAAGAAAACAATTCGAACAATTAAAATACTAAACATTACTATTACTTTTGCTATGAGAAAAATGTCAAAAAGAAATTTTTTTGTAATCGCATCTTTTTAAGAGCTGTAAATTTATTTGTTTTTCTTTTTTTTTTAATTATTCATTTTGTCTATGGTTTTGTGTGTTCTTTTCGAAAAGAGTGTAGTATATATAAACGAATTCTATTTTAACAAAAAACGTTGCATGGGTAAGAAAAAATTCATATCCTTAACAACATGTATGGGTTGACATATTCAATTCATTTCGTTCTGCTTCTCATTTTTACTATCGTTTGAAATAAATAGAAAATAGTTGCAAATAATTTCAATAAATTTGCTTAACAGCTATAAATTTTCCCATTATTGCCTTGTTTATTTAAAGCGTAGTATGTGTTTGAGTACAAATTGTGTTGCATACTTTCCGGCAATCGAGACAAGGAAATTGCTGCAGTCCTTGTTTGTCTCATGCATGTTCAGCAAAATGCAAATAATTTGTATACTCAATAATTAAAAGCTATAAAATATGCAAACACTTTACGGGTGGACATTATTGTTTGCATTTCAATTAAAGACTAATATGACTAAGCATAGATAAGAACAATTTTAATGCTTTTAATAAAAATAAGTTTGAAAATCATATTAAATACAAAAAAGAAAAAACAAAATCTAAACTCGTTTAATTTTTCAATGTCTCATATAATCGTTGACAAACTATAATAGACCAACAGAAATTAAATTTGTTTGAAACTTTAGCACAAATGAGCTCTAGTTAATAAAATTTCCTAACCTTTGCCATTTATGGCTTAATTAAATTTCTTGTAATCTCCTTCTTCTCTAAATCAAGGTAAGACAGGAACATATTGGGTAATTTTTCATTGTTCATGTTTTTTGATACCCTCTGCTTTCATGCTCATTTAATTTAGACCTGCTGAAAAGGACATTTTGTTTGATTCCATATTTGATTACTGAAGACCATTTATATTGTTCGTTTTGTTTGTGGCACAAAACAAATTGCATTTCCGGCAAATATTTAGTTTTTTTCAAAACAGACAGTAAATAATACAAAGCTCATTTATTGTGTTTCACAAATACATAAATAACAAATCTTGTAAGTATTGAGAAAAAAAAATCAAAAAGTACTAAAAAGAAAATATAGAAAAAATAAAGCAAACGAGAAACTTCGTTAACGGAAATTAAATCAAATGTAGACGGTAGTATTTCAGTGCAAGGAATTTTGTTTTATTTTATGCTCCTTTTTGATATTTTTAACAATCTCTTTTCTCTTACTCTGCTCCAGTTTATTTGGTTTTCCCGCTTTACTTTTTTGCTTCTCCCATGTTTAATAAAATCACATTCCAATAGATTGCATTTTAAGAAGTTGCCAAAAATAAATAAATAAAAATGGAAAAAAAAATAACATAAAAGCCAATTTTACACGTACGACACATTTGCCAGTAAACGACGACCAGCCACATTAAAAAGATACGGTTACTGAAAAAAGTCACTGTGCACGATAATAAGTTCATTTTTATATTTACTGTGGCCAGGGCTGGAGAAGAGAGACATTACAGATTAAGGCAAGACATTTATAGCGATATAAAATATAATTATGTAGGAGGAGTATTATACTTATGAAAACAATTTAATTTCCTTTGGGCTAATACTAATCATAAAACGTATTAATTATCATATTTTCAATAAAAATATCTTTATTTTCAACTTTACTATCCTTTCATTCTTTAAAGATATTAATCACTAATTCTAATATTCAAAAAAATTAAAGTCTTTATTATATGTGTTTTATTTGAAAATTTCCATTCAAAAATTTGGACATGAAATTTGGACATGAAATGAATATTATTATTTTTTTTTTTTGAATATAAGCGTAAAATCTTACCATAAAATATCTTTCTCAATTCTGAGAAAGTAAAATCGAACTACAGCACAATAACTTAATTAACAATTGTAAATCATAGAGTTCGACTATAAACCTAAATTAGTATTTGGTGTTTGCGCTAAGCCCGCAAAGTTTGACAGCGTCGTCCCCACTGATACTATAACAACATTTAGAAAGCAATTGGATCTTGATGAGAAAGTATGTAATATACTCCAATCAATAGAAAAATTCAGTCATTAAATTGTAAATTAATCAATAGGATTAAATAAAGATAGCCAGTAATGAAGAGCTCAGATAGTGCTATAGATAAGCTAACCATCATGCAATTAGTCAAGAGTTGGAAGCTGATGATAGCCACGGTGGGCGTGAAACAGCCGTATAAGTATTCAACTTTACTTCTCTTAAGTTCTTTAAAAATGTTGATCAGGACAATTTTACCATAAAAATCTCTCAATTCTGAAGAAGTAGAATCAAACTAAAGCCCAACAAATTAATTCCTAAAAAATAGTATATATTACACTGTTCTGCAAAATAACACTTTTTGGTTATGTTTTGAATAAAAATATGTAGATTATCCGTCTAATTCATAAAAATTATAACAGGTTTATAAAGCTCTTATTTGACAGATTTTCCATACAAATATGTCAAATAACAGTCTTATAAGTCTGTAATAATTTTTATGAATCAGGGGGTATATGTATTTTGGTTCTCTAAACCCAAATCTGCTTTCAATTTTTCTCTATCACGTAAGGATTTTTTTTATGGGCGTGGCCAATTTTGACCCCTAAATTATATAGTTACGCCCATATATTTAACCATAACTCGGAAGACCCTTCTCCAATTTCAGTGAATAGCACACTAAAAGATGCTTTATAAAATTTTATGCTGACAAATCAGAGGCATTTGCGCATTTGAAGGCCAACTTTTGTGATGACATTGCCGATATACGACCTAATACACTCGGAAAAGTGCTCGAAAATTGGTCCGGTCGAATGGCGTACTGTGAGCCCAGCCGCCGCAGTCATATGAATGCAATAATATTCCATCTCTAACCGAAACAATTGTACTATACAACAAAATAATAAATTTGGCAAAATTTTGCAACGTTTTTGTGTTATTGCATTTTTTTGTACTCCTCTTTGCCTCTGCGAGCTTGATCCAATACAACTTACTCACTCAGAAGGTACAGGTTATTTTGTTTTTCAAATAAGAAATGTTGTATTTGAAGTCTTAGCGGACTTTATTTTATGCTAATATTTCGTTGGTGCAGTGGCTTAGGAAAAACTGCTTTAAACTTTACAATCTATTTTATTATTTTTTTATGAAAATAATGAAAAAAAAAAAAATTAAACATTATTCAACATTGTATTTTTTTCACTTATCCATCCCTGCTTAAAGTGGTCTTACTACATTCTACAATACTTACACATCTTTTTCTACTTCATTCTTCTTTAATTTAATCATTGCGACCTTTTCAAAATTGTTCTTGTGTGGAAAATAAATATTATTAAGTTAAATTTATTTCAAGCCACTGCTTTTCAGCTTGCAAAAATTTAATTTAACATTAAAGGATGCAAGTTTTCAAACAAAAACTCGAAGCAAGTGGGTTTAATTATTTTCAAGGCTATTTAAACTTAGACCAGTACATATATAGGGAATGACCACCCCTACATATGCATGTAATATGTTGTACTGGAACAGAAAATAGTTCATGGGCGATGTAACTGTGTAACTGTGCTTCTAAAGGCCGTGATACACTATACTACTCGATCGTACGATCTATTAAAAATGACATGTCCAAAAAGTGTGATAGTCTGGACTAGAAGTGTATGTATGTGAAAGACTTTTTGACAAGTCTGTCCGATTTGTTAATTTTTTTTAAATTTTCAAAAACTATCTTTTTCTATACGATCAGAGTTGCCTTTTCGATGTTGTTTACAAAAGTATAATAGTGTGGCCGTTTTGATGCGACTTTTTAGAGTAGGACAGAATTCTATCAGATTTAGCTAGCAATTTTCAGTGAATGAATCGTACGATTGAGTAGGATAGTGTAACACGGCCTTAAATATTTATTTTGCATATTTTGATAGGAAATGCGTTTTCGAGATAAAAAGCGAACGCTCTCCCTCTCTCTCTCTCTTTCTCTCTCTGTAATGATTTGTACGTTGCAGTAGCCAATTATTGACTACAAATAATGATCCTGCAAAGGTCCTATAGAGCTCTCACCTATTTATAGTTTTAGAAAACAAAAACCTCTATTGAAGTCCACTAAGACTGATTGCTCCAACAGTCTTTTCTCAGTTCAATATAAGACATTAAATTAGTTTTGATGAAAAATTTTCTAATAGAAAATTATATAGAGCTCTCACCTATTTATAATTTAAAAAAACAAAAACCTCTATTGAAGTCCACTAAGACTGATTGCTCCAAAAGTCTTTTCTCAGTTCAATATAACACATTAATTTAGTTTTGATGAAAAATTTTCTAATAGTAAATCTAACTAATGTCCCCCGGCGGAAAGAGTTTTTACCAGCAACATGTCCACTTTCAGTTTCGCTTACTATAGTTTTCTTAATAACGAGTCTTCAGCTGGGCGAAAGAATCCTTTGGTCTAATTTTGAATCGCTCTTAAACAGAATAATCACCTCAAATACGAAAACCTTCACTGGCACTCCCTTTAATTTTAAAAGAAAATAATCAATAAAAAAAATTATTAAGAGTATTTAATGCTTAAGTATTTGTCTTCAAAAATAAAATGTATTAAAATAACGAACAGTAGGTGCACTCTTTCAAATAAGTGTGTAGTATATTTTCTTTGCAAAAGCGATTAAATTATTGTCTATAAATGACTTGTTATAAGAAATTTGAATAAAAGACAACACAGCCACTTGCACTTCAGTGTCTGTAAAGTTTTTAATATACAAAAATTCTTCACAATGAAAAGTTAAAGCAAAAGCGAACGAAAAAAAAATATTAAAATATTGAAAGCAGAAAAAAAAATATGAATGAAAAAATTTCAAAGATGCTGTAGAGGTGAAGACGACCAGAGCGGGTGGCGGGACAAGTATTTGTTGCTTTAACAACAGACACTCTTCAAACATTAATTTAATTTTTTTTTTATGGTATCTTCTTGTATTATTTGCATGCAAGAAATAAAGCTTGAAGTATTTAATTTGAAGAAAAAAAAAAAGCATAATAATGTAAGATGAATACATGCAGCTGGGGAAAAAGTCTCGACCGGAAGACAAAGCATAACAAAAGCTGAGACCCTTTTTGTTGATGTTTTTCCCGTTAATGCCGCTGGCGAGCTGTTTTCGGGGTTCTTCAAGTAACACAGTTTTAATGGTACGGGTCAGAGTAATAGCTTGCGTAAGAGAGGACATTTTATTATTTATGACCAAAGAAAAAAAAAGCCCAACAAAAGTGATAAATTTCTGAACAAATTTTCAACGCTACATTTACCACTTGTTTTGTGCTTACGATGTTATGGGAAATAAAATTGAACACAATAACTATACAATGTTGATTAATGAGAGCGGAAATTAAAAGTCAATATTATAAATGCAGGCGTACCTAAGCGAAAGCAGTGACTGCTGTATTAACTGGCGCCTTACGCTAATGCTTAACTGCAGACAATCTTATCGTTACTATAAATAATGCTAACGATATTTTATCGAATCTGCTATTCTCCAACTTTTGTAATGACATTCGCTGTAGACTGAAATCAGCTGTTTACTGTCCATTGCCAATACAATAACGATCAAAATTTTTTTGTTTATTAATTAGATCGAAAAAAAAATTCCAGAAACACACTTTATCAGGTCTGTTCTGAAAATCATTTTGCTTGAAATCACGTGATTTCTAAAAACAAATTGCTTTAAAAATCAGATATTTTATGGGTTTGCAGATAGATTTATGTAGACAGATTTTCGATTTTTTTTTTTCAAATGTTGTTTCAACATACATACCCTACCGATGTATAATTTTGTCTTAATGAACTACACCCATATTCATAAAAACTATTGAAGGTTTCTTACAGGTTTTTTTTGACAAATATTCCGTAGAAATACGTCAAATAAGAGCTCAATAAACTTACAATAATTATTATGAATATGGCATGTAATGTTTATTTTGAGCTTTTGACATTTTGATCTAAAACAAGAAGAGAAAAAAATGTCAATCAGATGTTGACTTGGATAGACTTTATATACATATGTATATAGCCTTTGGTCAAGCGTTACTTATTTCGTAATTCCATTGTCTCCATTTCAATAAAATATCGTTTTCGAACAAGTAATCATTGAGATTTTGTCGTTAGCTGATTTTATTCATTCGCCATCAAGAGGTTTTTTGTCTGATACCACATTGGAAAAGCTGGTGTTTATGAATGGAAACAAAAACTTTTTTGATTAAGAGTATTTAGTATTTTGTACTTTAAATACATATTTTTGTTACACTGTATTTTGTATTTTAAATACATCAAAGCATGTATTTTGCCCAGCACTGGGCATAACTATAATATGCGTAATCTTCTGTCCAAAGTGAGAGAAAAGACTGTCAAGTTTTTAAGCAAATAAAAATTGCCTTCTGAAGGACCACAATGTACGCTTACGAACCTGAAGACATTGTTGCAGATTTTCGTAGTATTTGAATTTTTTGTAAGAAATCAGTATTGAAAACACCTAAAACACCAACAGTGTATACTCCAAATTTTCAATACTGCATTTTGTATGCATGTGTGTATAAGCGTAGTTATGCCTTTATGCTTCTGTTGATGTAAAAATCATTAATTTTGTCACAAAACCATTTGTTCTGTTCGCCAATTTTATCAATATTAAAATAAAATTTTTTATTTTTTCATTTTCAATATATTTTCCTATTTATTTATGTATGAATGCACACAGAAATATATATTAGCACACATACATGTGTGGTCAATTTGGTGCTCTGCTTAATCAAATGAAACTTAGCGAAACTCAACGGAAACTTCTTCGGCACATTGCGGCCGAACACATTAGAATATGTATAAGTTTCTTCAGTTCATTACGGCTGTGCAGATTAGAATACGTGTACACTTCTTAAATGCGATTAAGCACATTACATCTGGCCCTTAGTTCTGTCTTAAAGCTCTCTTCGCATTATTTCGCTTTCCCAGCAAACACACAGCAGCCAAACCTTTGATGAAAATAAATTTATAATTTGATATCAAGCACAATTCTCAAACGCCTCTCAAAGGTTTAGCATTAACAATTGAATTCAAAAATTTGAGCAAAACCAAAAAGCTTAAATCAAAGTTTTTAATGATGCATTCATCGAATTGCAGAATCTATTTTGTAATTGTTTTCAAAAAGTTATAAAACTTTCTTTCTTTTTTGCTTTTTTCAGAATTTTATTGTACGTGGATCCAGTCAGCCCAACACAATGGCCGTATCAGTGCGTTTACCACCAGATTCGGGTCCGTACATAGAACACTATCTTATACAATCAAACGAAGGCATTTTGTGCTTGGAAAGTTCGAGATTTAAATTCGATTCCATACCCTCGTTAATAGCGCATTATGCTCAATGTTGTGATGAACTACCTGTACAACTGGTATTGCCGCGAGCTTTGCGGGAAGCCAAAAATCGTCAGCAGCTATCATCGTTGGCCCTGCTGGGGCAGGAATTTTGGCGCTATCCCATGTCAAGTTCTAAGCAAACCGAACAAGAGGCTAATTTCTTAGATGCCAAATCACCAAATTCCATGACCGAAACAAGTGGTTTGGGCACCACCATCTTCAGTAATTCCGGTAATTCGAATTCAGGCGGCAACACCGCTACCCACAGTAACAAACTATTTAGTCCCATAACAAATGTGACGGGGCTTTTTAGTCCCGGCACGCCATCAGACACAAACAGCAGCATGAGTTCTTTCACAACCAGTGGTGGTCAACACATGCAACTGATGTCTCCTGAATCAGTGGACTCAGTTATTTTAACCATGTCACCGGTGGAAATGAACAATCAACGTAATGGCGGTGTTTTAGGCTTAGGAGGCAACTCAACCGATATGATAAATACTTCCACAAATAATTTAAGTACTTTTAAGTCGAACATCACTAGCCAACATAATAATTTTAAAAACTCTACAAAGAATATAATCGAACAAGAGATCAGAACACAAAGGCCCAAACCACCAAATACCTTGAATTTGGATTTAAGAAAACCGCCTGCCCCACCAATGCGTTGGTCTAAACCGCTGTCGCCCCACAGTCCGCTGCCCCCAGATGTGAATGGTGTTAGTGCAGCGAACAATTTTACGGTGACCACAACTGTGACGTTTTCGGTGGACAATCCCACGTCACCACAATTCGTGGAAGTGACAACACCAGCAGCTAATAATGCTTTAACCTCGACCATCAATTCCAGCTCAACGTTTCAAACTTTCTCAAAGCGTCTTTCGCCGGAGGGAGAGTGCAAAGACACGCTATCTTCGCAGGGTTCTTCGACCGGCAGCCGTCATTGGCAGTCGCACAGCAGCAAAGATTCTACAACTAGCCAGCGCAAAATGCTATCACCCTGTACACCCACAGCCAACATCATCAACGGCAAAACGCGCAAGTCTAAATCACGCAAAGAATCAAAACACTACCAGGAATCGGATATTTTGGAGAGCCCTGAAATTTATTGCCGCAGCACTTTGCATGACAAGATCAGTGATTACGAAGATTTGTGGTCCCACGATCCCAGCGATAGAACTGGTTTGCTGACCAGTTTCAAGCCGCCAGACGGGCAGCAAGGCAAAAGACCTGATCTGTTGGCCGAGACACGTAAGTTGATAAATTAAGAAGCAATACGAAGATATCAAAAGCTAAATATATCAATATTTCTAATTTTACAATTAAAGTACAAAACCTATTTCGTTATCTAACACTTTTTAATGTTGCTAAAATAAAAGTAGATATGTTTTGCTTTTGTACATCCAGCACGAATTTTACAGTGGAAAATTTTGACAGGCGTATTGTAAAGAGCATAAAGCTTAACCTGAGTCAGACACACAATAATTTCTTCTGCAATTATTTAGTGCCACGTTTATCACTCTTAAATTCATAAGTTCAAATTATTGTTGTGATTGAAATTAATTAAACAAGATGAAGAAAACACCAAAGACCTGTAGGTGGGGAACTACTAAATGTTTCGACGCTGCCTCAGATCTCGTCAGCACCCGTCTTATAACCAAGAGTTCAAGTTGTAATACAAACTGCTTACCTTTTGTGTGGTGACAAACTTTCTCCTGGTATACATGTAATGCAAATAATTGGTGTGTTTAATAAGATTAATAGTTTGACCGAAAATATACAACAACTTGGGTGGCTGAGTAGCATGTGTGTCGCTTTAGAAATTTGAACAGCAGCTAGCTGTGCATCCTCTAAGGGTATTTGATATTTTATTTGTCCTGTTTAATTAACGTGAATCACAACAATAATATATAATGAACTTAAGAGCTATGAAAATTAAGAACTTAAGAGCAATAAAAAGCTTTTGCTTAAATCACTCTGTACAACCGTGAAAATATGGGTTCAAGAAAAAAATATGTAGGTTATATATGTTTTGGTGCTCTAAAGCCAAATCTGGTTTCAGTTTTTCTCTATCACGTACGGTTTTTTTTATGGGTGTGATGAAATTTTCTCCCTAACTTATAGAGTTACTCCCATATATTTCCCCATAATTCGAAAGACCCTTCTTCAATTTTAGTGAATAGCACACTAAAAGATGCGTTTGGGTAAATGTTTGATCTGGTTTCTTTCGATCTGTCGTTATTTAACGAAAAATAAAAATTCACGATGCAAAGCCAAGCAATTCATTAAATAGTTCAAATAATAATGTAACTTCAATGTAAACATTAAAATAATAATGAAGAGTTTTGTTCTTACAGCCACAATCAACTCTCCTCCAAACAATATGAATTTAGCAACAACACCTGCCGTTTTAACTTGCCCGTCTCTGACAACAAACGTTACAGATTCTTTGACCACAAATGAGATCACTTCCGATACGCAACAGCTGATTAAATTCTCGGAAGAAACAAAACCTCGCTCCCGAGCTGGTCTCATGTTGCCCGGACTAATGAGTCAATCGTTATCCGAAGATCAAGTCTTTAAGGGTGACACAACAGAAGGTGATACTACACCAACTGCCCAGACACCAATATCACGCAGCAAACAAGGCAGTCCTTTTTATGCCGAACCAGCCGATGCTCTGAAACAAGCTGGCATAGCGACAGCCAGTATTTTAAGACGTTCGCAACGTGGACCTCTACTACCCGCTAATCATCGTCATTCTGAACCCCCTAAGGGTGGTTTTGTGCGTACGCCCATGTGTCCTCTCTTGCAACCAACAGAAATAGAAAAAATGGCCGGCAGTTTGGATGAGTTGAAGAAAAAACAACAGCAAACTCAGACAGCACAACCGCAACAGCAGCCCACAAAAAGAGCCAGAGGACGTTTTGAACAATGGCAGCTAGACAGTAGTTGGGAATTTATGGGCAAAACTGATGAAAATGAGGCAGACTATTATGGTGATTATGATTCGGCGGATCAATGGAAAGAAGGCTCCAATACAAAAGACAATCAAAATAAGGAAAATTCTTTGAATCGTGAAGCCAGCAAAGAAAACAAGCAAAAGCCTTTAACGATACATCAGATAATAGCCAAACGTTTACCCGATTTAAATTTACCCGAACTGGTGAGATGTTCAACACCACCACAACAACAACAACAGCAACAGCAACAGGCTGTACAACAATCGCACTCAAATTCTCATAAGCAAACGAATGAATACAATGGCAGCCAAAAGTCGTATGATGGCACCACCAGTAACACTTGTAGACTGTCGTCGTATGACAATGTCGAACGGAGCTATGCTCTAAGCCAGTGTTTCTTAAACGGCTTAGACTCGGCACAATCCGATGATGGCACGGTATTTTCCGAGCCCTGGGACTCATCCCAGTGGGACTCATTTATACCACAAGATGGTTAGTGAAATCTTATTTTAAAAAAAGAATGCTCCTTCCCTCTAATTGAGTTTTTTTTTTTTGTTTCACAGATACCACCATCAACTCTGATACCATACACCTGTCTAAATGTCGTCCGGCTTTGTCGGAAGATGATACAATTGTTGAGGAATTAAGTACCAAAGAACTAAACAATCAAGATACACTGAAGCCGAAAAAAGCGAGCAGTAAACATGCAACAATCTTGAGAAATCCAAGTATACGAGACAGAGAAATTTTATGTAAGTAATAATTGATTAATATTATCATATAGAAAAAGTTATTTTTAAACAAATCATGGGGATTAAGAAAAACTAAATGCTGAAAAACAAATTCATAGAATGTAAAGTAAAAAGTTTGAGGTTTTTTAACGCTCTCCAGTCTTCTAGCGAGTTGGGTCGCACCAAGAAAATGTCGGCATATAGAAATGCTGGCAAACAAACACACAAAGCAATGGCCTTGATTGTTATTTTTTATCTAATTTGTAGTAATAAATTGGCTGCAATTTTTCTCTTTTTGAGATGGAATATATTCAAAATTAATTTCTGTAAAAAAATAAATAAATAATAGATAAGCGATGATTGAAATCGCGTTATCGATTAATTAGATGCACTAGCATCTGTTACACAAAAGTCTAGTTCTATTGTAAAAACACATCGCTCCGATAAAACTATTTTAATAAACAAAATTCGTGGAATAATTTATATATAATTAAAAGAAAAAACTGTAGAATCAAAATAGTTTAAATATATTGAAATATTTTCTTTTGTATTGCCTCCCCTTAATACATTAACCCCCCATTTACACATGCAAGTAACGTGTTGCAAGTTGTGTGCACATATTAACAACCAATATACTGACAGAGACAATAAAAGCTGTTACCACTTGCTTGATTGTTTACACAAGCAAGTGCAAGCTCATGTTTAAAATGTCATCAAAGAAAATGGTCTTAAAGAAAATTGCTTTACTTTACAAAATAAAAGAATTAAATGAAAGCAATAATAATAAAATGATTATGCAGAAAAAACTGCAAAATCACTGTTTCATTTTTTTATACTTAAAAATCACTATTTTTGGCCTTTTTGAGAATTTTTTATTCCACTTTTGGTCGTCCACATGACTTTTTAATGGCTGGGCTGCCAAAATATTGTCATGCCAACGGTTCTGGGGAAGCAAATTTTACGAATAGCTTTCTTATCAAATAAATAGTAAATTTATATTAAGCATCCACAAAAGCCATATTTTACTTCAACTTTTTTTATATTTTATCTTATTTTTAGGCATGTAAGATTAAAAAAAAATCATTCCTTGTAAGTTATCTATTAAAATTACAATATAAACTTTATACGGTAACACTGTTCTTGCTTTTTGTCATTTTACCGAAATGCAAGTAAAAAAAAATTACTGGCAATCAAAATATCTTGCAAGAGAGCTCACAACTTGCAGAAGTATGGTGGTATTAGTAGAAAAATTTCAATGTATTGAGTTACTTGCACTTATACTTGCGTGTGTAAATGGGGGGGGGGATAAATAAAACTTCATTTATTTTTTAGATCTACATATATATTTCGAATCATTTTATAGTTCATCTTCAGGATCTGTTTTCTAGATGTGTTTTTATTTTCATATAGAAACACACATAGGAAACAGATCCTGAAGTTGAACTATAAATTATAGGAAAGTATCCTTTGCTCACTTCAAGTTTGTTCTCGTACTGTTTGGGTAAAGTTCAGTATAAAAAAATTATACAGAAAAAAGCATAAAAGTACGGAATCACCAATACCCACATTTTAACCCCCCAAAAAATAACTTCCGTTATATTTTGATTTATAATGAAAATTGAAACGAACATTCTGCCCGGATTTAGATTTTAAAGTGCCTTGCAGGTATTTTTAAATGAAATACTAATTGAAAAATATCAAAATTGTTGCAACGTTGGTTGATTCAGTTGAACTGTTTGGGTTGTTATTGCTTTTCCAACAGCTGACTGTTTAACTACTTGTTTAAGCTAGCTCGAAGAAAAAGTGCGGGCTGATTCGTGCAAAAAGAACAAGAATATTTCTCTTTCAGAAAAGCTCTCTCACTTCCACTAACTGTAAATACGGGAACAGTGTTTGTGCAACACGAGCTCCCAACGTTGAGTAGGGGAACAAACTTTTCATTTGTATTTTTGTTTAAAAGCAACAAAAGTTCCATGAAAAATTAATATTTTCTATGTTTTATTTAATTTCTATAATTTTTCTAGTTCCATAAATTGAAAGTGAAATATATTCGCAGTAATTTGCTTTAAATTTGACTATTTGTTAAGCGTACTCAGTAGAAATTTCAGCACTAATACCGTTTTATTTTCAAATAAATCAATTGCTTGTGAGTACTATATGCATACCACTCCAAAGAAACTCAATACTGCTGGAATTTGTTTGATTTTTTAATCAAATCAATCAATTAGAGCGCCTCGAGGAATGAATTAGTAGAGATATACAAATAGTGCACGAGGTAGCTCGATTCCTGTCGCAGGCTTTGGAACTTTCTGCAGACAAGCAAAAAAAAACGTCGGCCGATTTTTCAAGAAGTTGGACGAGTGAGCGAGCTTGGCCTAGTTTTGGTACCAAAACATACTTATTTAAGGCCAAAAAAAAAATGAAGTTTTCGACATCGGTCCTTATGCAGCCGAGATATAACGAAAATCGATTTCTCAAGATATTGGGAGTGTAGGTGAACTTGCTGTAATTCGTATCGTACAAAAGCAATGTGAGCTTTTTGTATTCCAATTGAATTGAATATTATTCAAATTTACATACTTCACAATCACATTAAATTGTTTTTTTAATTGATTTATTATGGAAAATATTTCTTGAAAATAATGCAAAATTGAAAAATTTCAATCCTTTCTACTAAGTTTCGTATACAAAAAATATTAGTTTCAGGCGTTTATAATTTCTAGTTCAAAATATATATTAAAACTAAAACTATTCTTAATAATTTTATCGGGCTTTTTAGTTAGACTTTTACTTCCTTAGAATTAAGAAAACATCTTTGGGATGCAAAAATCGAACTAAAAATTCCGATAAAATTATTAGCAATTGCAAATCGTATGGCTCGAATATAAAGTTAAAACTATTCTTATTTTTAATTCACACGTTAGAACCAGGGTTGCCACTCAAATTTTTTTTCCTACCAAATTTAATTTCAAATACTATCAAATGGCATGTTTACCTACCAAAAAAATAAAATAAGCAGTTATAAAAAAAAGTAAAATTTATTTAAAAAAAACAAAACAAGCTTATACTTTTTGATGCCCTACACTGTACAACACATGATTTCGTGACTCAATTCTGATAATTTTTTGTGAAAGTAGCCCTAAAATAAAGAACTTCTGCATCATTCGTTTGGTCTTGGTACCTCAAATAATTACTTTAAAATTAATTTGAAGTTAGTAAGTATCGTGTAGGGGAGTTTGTCACGTTTTAGGCTCTTTTGTTTGTCATAACTTGAGAACCGCTAGTCCGAATAAGCTGAAATAAAATTCAAAAAAATTAAGAACTACAATTCCTTTAATCTGTTCATACAACGTTTCGCTACATAAGCAAAAGTTTGGCAGTTATAAATAAATGTATGAAGAAAAAAAATATTTTTTGCCTAAAAAATTGGATTTTTTTAATTTTTAATTCATAATAAATCCAAAACGGTAAAAAAAAAGTGTCAAGTCCTATTACTTTCACGTAAAGTCGCACAACCTATGAACAAAATGGGGCATAAATCATATAAATCGAAGGACGCGTTTCGCTTTTATTCACAATTAAGTAAAGGTATGAATTTGGAAAAAATATTGAAGACTTTTTTATTGATGCTTTATTTTGCATGAAAATAAACATTCCGATTCATATTAAATATATTCTTACACAGAAAATATATGAGATTTTTATATGTTATCTATGCACGGAACACGAAAACTTAGAACATTTTCAATTATTTCTCTTCCACCCAAATTACTGGCTTCATAAAAGAAAACTGTCCACCTTTTCCATGTATCCACATTATAAGCGTATTATAACAATTTTTGCAAACTGTGTTCGGCGTAAAATTTGCATCACTTAAATTTTTTTTTTAGGACCGCAGGAGATCACCAAGATGTGCAATAAGTACGCAGGGCTTTGACTTTGTTTTAATGCACACTCATGTCAGATGATCATAAAATCCCCTGTACCAACTTATGTACATACATAAATGCTCATGCATGTTTGTATGTACATATAAGCAGAAAGAAAAGCACACGCGAGCATATTTTTCATGTATGTTAATACACACATACATACGCACATATGCATGTATGTATTGTACTTACAAAAAAGTACCGCTTAATTTATTATCAAGCTGTCTATAGGTCTCATTAAGAGATGACGTAATTTTAATGCACAATTTCATGTTCAATTGCCATTGTTTATTAGTTTTTAATTAATTGATAGAGAAGCATTGACATGAAAATTTATTTCATATTGAAAACAAAAAAAAAGCAGATGTTTCTTCAAATCGACCACTTGCGGGCAGAACAATGAATGCATGTGATCGGTGATAACAATTGTGAAAAGTACCAAAATGCCTGCCTGCCTGTCGAAAGTACGTTTATTTTATTTGTACTAAAAAAAACAAAAACAACGATCACATACATACATACATATATTATTGTTTTCAATTCAAATTCAACTAAGAAAATGGGCGTATGTAACCGAAAACCAGTATTGAAATTCAACTTACAAAAAATAGAACTTAAATTTGAACCAGGTGTATTAAATTACATATTTATAAGCCGCCAACAAAAATTATTAGCGAATATTCGAAGATCAAGTAGCTGAACTAAAACCTATTCCCCACATATTTTCTAATAGAGAGTTCCTTTATAGATTTGGGCGGGTTTTTTTTTTTGCCCATGTCTTGCAACATACACTTAAGCCAGTAAGGATTCTTGTGCGCTCTGTTGATTTAACCATGAACAGTTTGCCCCATGGGTCTATAGAAACTCCGTGTCATGTCGCAAAGTTCTCTAATTTCCTCCACCATATGCCCAGTAATTGCGTTATATCTGATTGTCTTTCCCAAGATGTCGCGAGCGTATTTGTGAGAAGGCGGGGCACTATCATAAATAGTGCTCTAATGTCTTGCTCGCCTGCCCTCCCGCTATTTCATATGCGGTTCAGATGTGCCAGTAGTGGAGAGTGACCTGTCGTAGCTCCCATTTGGGCTTGCTCCCATAGAATTCTGCCATTCCAGAGAGTTAAATGGGCTCTAGGTGCCCAATTTTTTAGCTCATGTTTAACTGCATCGAAAACTTTCGCGCATACTTAGCTTATGTTGCTTAACGCTCTTGCTCTTGAAGCAAGTGAGTTTGCTCTGGCACCCATATGATACGCAGTTCACCATAAGTCGAGTAACTGTTAATAGAGTTTCTTCAATCCCAAATTGTTTGTCATTTAATCCGGTGTGGCGGAAGAAAATTTTTAATTTCCGAGGCAACCAAATACGGGCCTTTAATACGGGTGCCGGTAAAGAAGTCAAATGTATGATCATCCGGCAATATTTTGCTCTCTCCAATATTTTTTTCCAAAACACACTGACCCCGCACCCACCCCGTAAAGGGGGCACGAGCACAAAATTAAAAAACGTTTAGTATTGATAATAATTTTATCGGGCTTGAGTTGGATGGAGTAAAATATTCAAAATTGAAAAAGATATTTTTTTGGGATAAAATTGATGTGATCTACATTTTTAGAGAAGACAAGAAAAGTAAAATTGAAGACTAGTTGGCTGGGGTACTTACACCACGACGCTCATCAGCACCTAAATGGCTTCGTACTCAGGTTAAGACTAATTTTATACTGCTTTCAAGCAGCAGCCCATAGAAGTCTTTCTCCATTATGTGGAAGTAAAATCGACTCAAGTCCGATAAAATTGTAAATAGACTATAAAGCTAAAATTAATAATGGACTTAATTATTTATTTGCTATCAAAGCCAATGGAAATTTATTATTTTAGATCCAAAAATAGATCTTATTAATGTTTTCTGTCTTTTTCAGCCGACATTTCGTTGATGCTAATCAACTCATCAGTAGACTCAAAAGCTTTAGTTCCAAAAATTGTTTTAAGTTTTTTCGAGTCTACTGCTGAGTTGATTAGCATCAGCGAAATGTCGGCGGCATGTAAACGTAAAGTAAAACTTTTTTCCTTTTTCCAAATGCTATCGATGCCGCAATATCGATTGATAAATCGACCCACTCAAAAATGCATAAAAATTTTGATTAACTCTCGAGCAATATTTATTCCACAAGTGCGGCCATCAAAACTAACATTTGCTTACAGTCAATTGAGCTGTTGTTAAACATGCATTTATTACGTAGTTTTTTTTTATTTCCATGCAAGCTACTAGTGTATTAGCAATCGTTTAAAAATATTTTTGCGCTTTCATGTTTTACATGTGAACACCCATTTGGAAGTGCTTAAGAACGAACATCTGTATGTATGTATGCAAACAAAGGAGCAAATAAAATTGATTTCCGTTTTTTATTTTTTATATTTAAATTTTTTTTTTTATTTTGCTAAAATATACTTGGAAGAAATTGTTAATTAATAATTTTATTAATCGATTTCAATTTAAAAATACCTAATTGAATCATTGATGTAAACAACAAGTGATTTCAATAAGATTATTTCTATCGATTAGAACAATTGGAAAAAAACATCAAAACAGCACGTTTTGAATAATATTATTTCAAATAATCTTTATTGATTTTGGTTTCATAAAAATAAAAAATATTGCACAAAAAAACTAATTTATTATTCGCAAGTGTAAATAATGTGTTTTTGGTTAACAGTTCCCAAATTGGGGTACGTAGCAATCTCTTTGATGGTCCGCGAGATAAAACAAAAAAGTGGTATATTAATGGGCTGTTAGTTCGGTTTTACTTCCGCAAAATTGAGACAAATTTTTGAGGAAGACAGCATGGCATCTTAATACCAAGTAGCCGAATAGTTACAACAAACACAACACCAACAAACATTTCATGTATTTTGCTGGTAGGAATACTCTAAATTCTATCACCCATTTGCTAGCGTTTGTGTATTTGCGTTGTATATTTTGACAGTGCTTCAAGTTAGAAGCAGTGGTCAGCTGGGCTTGTAAGGCTATCTGGTATCGAGGTACCTTGGGAAGATAGGAGAAATAAACTTGAAGACTTATTAGCTGTAGAACAAGGTAAAAGGAGGCCAAAACGAGGCCAGCGTAAACTCTGTACATCTCTGGAAATGCTCTAGAATTTGAATCAAAACAAGAGAAAAGCCGTTTCTCACAGTTCTTTCTAAGCGCTAAGGAAGTGTATATAATGCATAGTATACCTATTTCTTTGTAATAAAAACGTTCTATCAATTGATTTGAGCGGTTTGTAAAAGTCACTTTTTCACCTCTGTATACTCTGTGGCTGTTTCATGTCCGCCACAACGATCATCAGTACCCAAATTGCTTTGAGCTCAGCTCGTAATTAAATTGATACTATTTTCAGTAGCGTATAGCTAGCCTACAACCTAAGCCTCTCATGACCGACTGTCTCTATTTAACCTATTGATTAACTTTCAATTTTATCGGAGTTTTTTTTAGTAATGTACATAAGTATTTTTTAAAATGAAATGTTCCCCCTATCACATTAACTTGTCTCCGTTTGCCCGTAAAGGAACTAATCCCCAATAATTTGTTCGCTCCTTAAAGAAACTCTCTCTCATACAAAAATACAAAAAATTTAAATTTGGACGACTGGAAAATTATAATTTTTTTTTTTTTTTTGATGTGTCGCAATAGAACTTTTTTTTCTCCTGCCAAAAGCCATCGAAAGGTCGATGGCACATTTTCAATGGCTAAATCGATCCACGCATCTAAAGCATAGCAAAAATTTTTTAGGCGGCCTTGTGAAGACAAAAAAATACATCTGTAAATTCCTTAAATATTTGAACCACCCTAATGCATGCTAGATGCTCAAGATGCCTTCATAGAAACAAAAATTTTAGAATTTTTAGCCGCGAACTTGGTTGCCTGGAGAAAAGTTTACACGAGTAAAAGGTAGAAAATTATTTTCTTGTGTTTCAGCAGCAAAGCAATGGCTGATAAGAAAATAAGAAAAATTATGCCAGTATCAACTTTTAGTTTCAAGTGAAGGTAAAAAGTAACATCATTATATTTTAAGTAATTTTTAGAAATCTTATCTTTATTTTATATAAATATTATACATATGCCTGTACAAATTGAGACAGCTTACCTTCTAGTCCCAAAGATTATTTAAAGATGGTGTATGATCGCTTTTTGGTATTTAACTCGCCATGGCGGCACTAAATTTATGCGATGATGGTTTAAATATTTGCATAAAAATGTGTATATAAATTAATGTATGGTACATGTGTATATTAGGCAGGATCGAAATCTATTCCGAAGCGTCCGATTTTCAATTTTTGTTTTTTGTATGGAGATCTCAAAGGAGGCATGGTACGGGGTCGGTGTGGTCGAAAGAAATATTGGTGATCAGACATTATTAAGAGTTGATGGCAGAGCTTTGCGCTGACTCGGCTGAAATTGATCCAGCCGCCGATCTCTCTTCGCACTTGCTGCAGCTGACTATTTCCTCGGCAGCAAACCGACTTAAAATTAGTCAGCGATTTCAACAAATTTACTGCTTAAAAATGGCTGAATTTGGGCCGCCGATTTCTCTGAATTGCATTTTCATGTCTGTATACATTGTTCATCTCTTTCATTCTTCTTTGACGGCATTATAATTAATAACTCATTTGTGTTAGAAGGAACAGAATATGTGTTCCTTTTACCAGCTCTAAAAGAAATCATTTCTAACATTTTACTGAAATTTTAATTTTATTGATCTGTGATATTGTAATACATTTATATTAAATTCCTTTTTCAGACTCAAGTTCAACCATAGGTTTGCCAAAATTGTGAAATTTGACACGTCCAAAGTTCATAGTGTGCTTTACTTAATTGATATTGATTAAAAAGTGACAAACCAAGGGTTGAACTTGAGCCTGAAAAAGTAATTTAATAGAAATCATTTTTAGTGTTGCCATATCAAGATAAATACATAAATGCGTTAAGAAAAACAGGATAAAACCTTGTAATATTTGAGGTACATTATAAGGGTCTGTATTCATAATGTAAATACAAAAGAAAAAATAAGTAAATGAAACAGAATGTTTAATGGTTGCATTTCAACCGTACAATTCGACTAATAATGTAACATATACTTACCTACACTTTTTCATGCAGAAATCTAATGCAGTTTTCGTTTCTACAACCAAAGACGGTATTTTCGCAAAATATATGCAGTTTGTATCTTTAACGAACAAGTCTAAAGGTGATCTGCTACCTTTAGAAGTAGAAAAGTATTTTGAGACTGGCTTCAAAGATGGCTACGAAACACCTACTTGGTAACAAAAATATCGAAATTTGGGTATTTTGTAACAAAAATGTTCTTCTAAATCCTAAACAATTGCCCTTGTTTTAAAGAATTATTTTATATATAAATATGCATGTATTATAATGATAAATAAGATTTTTTGTGTTTTCAACACTCTTAGGAAAAAAAAACTTACTACTGTTTGTAATTTTAAACCGGCGTCTTAAAGCAAGCTGCCTCCAACAAAATCCTTCGGAGCAAAGCTCTGGCTGGTGGTCATAAAATTTTACTCATCTGCGGTCATCCTGGGGTAAGTTAGTGTGGTGGGAGGAAATGCAATTTTCAAGGCGCCCAAATACGGGAATATAGAACTAATCAGAACCGGGCGACAATAATTTTTTCCCACCAATGTCTTTTTTTCAAACTCACCGACATCACACTACGCCTCCTTAGTGAGGCTTGAATACCGAAATAAACAGAAATTGGAAATTAGACGATTTAAAAATTATTTTTTTGATGTGTCGTAGTGGAATTTCTTTATCTCCCTTGCGAAAAGCTATCGAAAAATCGATGTCACAATCTCGATTGCCAGGTTGATCTAACCTAATGCATAGTTATTAGGGTCTTCATTATCAGGCGAGATGCAGGATTTTGCTGTGCTTCTTCGAGTCCGATACTTCACAATAATGAAAAATAAAGTATGACATTAAAAAAGTCTTAGCGCGACCCTTAAACAATTCGATATTCCATATAAATTACGAGGAAACTTTTTTAGATTCCATTGAATTTCGCTTAACTGTTGTGGAAATTTTGTAAAGCAAAACATGGACTACCAAAAGTTTTTCCGAGCAAGTGCCGATTTGCCTGCCTAAATAATAGTATTTTTACATTAATTTAACTTTATAGTCGAACTATATGATTTACACTTATTAATTATTTTATCGGGCTTAATTTCGAATTTACTTCCTCAGAATAGAGAAAGATTTTTTTTTTTTGTGATCAAAATGTTCTTAAAGTAGACAAGAAAACTAAAATTGAATATTTATTGGCTGGGGTACATACCAGTGCTATTCCACGTTCACCACGACACTCATCAGCATAAATAATTAACAATAGTGTGTTTATGTTATTGATACACGTGCTACAGCATTTGAAAAAAATTAATGGAAAAAATGCAATGACATCTAAAAACATATTTTCGGAATATCGAATTTAAAAAAATTCTAATCAAACTATTTTTGGTGTAATTTAACACACATTTCGCCTAAAGTTAAAGCCTCCTAATAAGAGTTTCGTAGGATTTCTTCTAGCCACTCAAAATTTATTTTCTTCGGTTTAGTTTTCAGAAAATAGTAAACAATGTCATAACACGTAAATAGTTTTTTACATTTTAGTTTTTTTTTATACAACGATATTAAGTGAAATCATGTTTGCCCACATTTACTTCACTACGCGTAGCAAATTCAAGGTTTTATCTCTCTGTGCAAAACTGAAAAAAAAAAAAAAATGTTTATCAACACTAAACAGTAGATAACACTGAGATTATGGCTCACACGTTTGCCTTAGTTTCAGTGTTATCTACAGTAAATTTGTAAATTTCTTTAAGCCATAAATATAAATATATTACGGCAGCTGTAAAACTGCACATTCTGTATAATCTCTGTAGCTGCTGGCAATCTTAATGTGTGGCTTTAGCCGGTACTAAAGTTAAAAGCTGTTTTCATTTAATAAACCGTTTCTCTTTTTTTTTTTTTTTTTTGGGACAACCCTTACTTTTGTCAAACCATAAATACATACGCGATATTTATATATACATATATGCTTAATATGCAAATCTGCTAAGTCCACTTTTTAAGTAAATTGTGACTTTGATGGCGTATTTTTTTTTTTTTTTTTTTTTTTTTTATTTAATAATGAGTAGTATTTTTAATACTTTGAAATTTACATTATGTTAAATATGTTAACAATACGAGTTTTAATTGTTCTGAACTAAATTATTTCTAATGAAATTTACTACTTTTTTTCTAAATAATATAACATATTGTTCATTTTTAATTTCACTTGACATCGAATTGTACAGCCTAAGTCCTTTGTAAAAAAATGTTCTCTTCATTGCATTTGTATGAGTTTGTTGTAATCTGAAGTCATTAGCATTTCTGAGATTATATGGCTGTGCCTCTCTCTACCGTATGGTAGAGAAACATACAGCTTGTAGTTTTTCCCAAAGTGTTGCCCAAAATTATGTGTGAGAATGAGAAATGTTTACGATTTGTGTAATTTAATGTTTTCTTCTCTAAACAAAAACACTGCCCTTTGAGTGTAAAACATTGCTATGTATAAAGATGTAGGAAGCAATGGCGTAAAAGATAGCAATATCTCCTTCTGACTTTTAAGTAAAATGTAGGACATCCTACATGCTTGGCCAGTTTTATGTGTAACGCGATATCAGAGGTGTTAGATGTGACGATTTTCCGTCATTTTGATGTAATTTTGATCAAAAAAACACTAAAATGACAGTGTAATGACCAAGTGGTCCACACTATTTCTAGTGTCGTATTTTATAAATTTATTTTGTAAAATACTTTCAATAAATAAATAGATAAACACTAAAATGACGTTTGAAGTTTTTCTAGCTTCGCTCCTTTTTAAATTTATGGCCACTACGAGAAAGCAATTTAAAGGAAACCTTAGAAAAATGTTTATACTTTAATTTACTCAAGACAGAAAGAGACAATTGTACTTGTTATGTTATAGTATAATGCATGTTGAATTGTGTTTTGTACAATATAAAAGATATTATTAAATAAAATTAATTAATTTTGGGCTTATTTGTACATTTTTATAAATGACGTTTTTTGACGTTTTACAAATTTGTTTTTGACGTTTTTCTTTCCAAAATTTGACGTTTTCTGAAAAAATTTTCCTAACAGCCCTGCGCGATATTCTTCATATCTTTTTGAAAAGAGCCTGAAATGTACCATAACAGCAAACGTTTGTCAGAAAAGAAAAACAAATTAGAATTGCAAAGTAAACTTTCCTTGTGTAAAAGTAGTCATGCGTACCCTGACCCAAAATAAAATTTTCATTAATTACAAAAAGAAATCGCAAAATTACGTACTTGATTGATTAATTATTTTTTTGCAAATTAAAAGAAAACTGTTGATAAAGTGGTGATGATGTATAGACATACATACATATGCAGGCATGTACTTAAGTATGTAAGTACATACATACATACATACCCAGTGGGCAAAATCATGTGTAAAAATATCTTCCAAAACCCCTCTGTAGTCCTTCTTTTAAAGGTGAAAGATTTTCTCACTCCATTCCTATCTATTTTAAAAACAGAATTTATCATTGGCGAGCGCAGCCGTTGCACTTTCGTTTCTTTTGTCATAGGTGCCGAAATGATGATCCTGAGAATGGTTGGGTTGGCAAGGGTTCATACACTCATACACAGAATATTTTTGTAGTAACTGGCCGTAGTTTCGTCTAGAAGTAATCAGTGCAGTTATTTTTAAATGACAAAACGTTTAAAAATGAGTGAAATTTAAATTTTAACTGATTTGTACTTAAAAAACTAACTACAGATAAATACGGATTTTCGCTCACAGTTAATAATGACAGTAGTAACTTATGTTTATAATTTGGTTTCTACATATGTGTATATATAGCAGACATACTCTTTACTTCAATTGATTATTGTTGAATTTTCTGATTGTTGCGCCTCGATTATTTATTTATAGTTATTAGTTAAAATCAATAAGAAATGTCCAGACAACTCATTTTAAACAAAATCTCGAACATGAACATTGAATTCCAAGTTGCAGCAATATGAGTTTTACGTGAGCTATACAAGTTAAAAAATAAAAGAAACAAGTAAAAGAGATGTATTCAGCTGAGCCAAGTCTTAAATACTCTTCACCAAAGTCACGTTCATATTTGGTCTGTTTGAGATATATTTTTTTGGATTGATTTCGAGAATTTTCATTTCTCGTTTTTAAATTTCTTTTATCACCAACTTCACCCTTTACCACCGAAAGCTCTCTTACAAGACAAACTTCTTCAAAAAAAAATAAACATATCTTTGTGTATGAGCATCAATGTCATAAATTAGTTTTTGTTTCAAAAATTACATTTTTGTGGTGCCAGCAGTGCTTTGGCGACAAAAATTATTAAAGCTCGCTTCTTCTTTATTTTTTTGTAGTTGTAGTTTACTCAGAAGCGGTAAAATTTAAAAAAAAAAATCAAAATTTTTTAACCTCAAAACCCGGTTTTTTATATCTCGGCTGTTCGTAAGCCGATTTGACCTGAATTTTAATAGCAAGCACATGACACGATACTGTTTGGCCCTAAACAAATTTTTCTCAGTCAATTTGGTTTCCACCTCGTAAAAGTTACTGATCAGACCAAACCATTTGCGAGGGACTTACTTTTATTCGAGGGCCATAGGCGTCTCAAACTTTTGATCTGGCAAGATAAAAAAAAAAACAAAAATATTGTTTTTTTTCCAACTAAATGTTTAGTGCTGCATTGGCAGTACCATCATATTATATTTTAGTTTAAGATTTTAATACTTATTGTGAATGTCTCGTACAGACAGATTCAATACTAAAAAATAATAGTTAAAATAAAAAAAGTAGTTTTCTCAGAAACTTAATTTCAACAAACTGCATACGGAGAGACGGAAATCGCTTGGTCCTGATTCAGAATATATATATCGGGAATTAAAATTTAAAGACATTACAAGCGAATGGCAAACTTATACATATTTACCCTGAACACTTGTTGTGAAAGGTATAATAAAGAAAAGAACGTTTTTTTTTTCTTAATGAATTTTGCCACTAAACTTTTTTCTTCTTAATTTCGTCTTCTTCGTACAAGTATTAGACGTAAAACTTCAAATTATTGTCAGCAGACAACAAATTACTGTCTGATTTACTGTCTGTTATTTATTGTTATGATATAGTGGTTCAGGGAATCGAAATATGTATGTGAATGCATTAGTAAAAAAAGTTAGCATGGATTAGTTATTATCTAATGACGCTGGGTTAAAAAGACCTGCAGCAGGAACTTCCGCAGAGTTTTCCTGCTGGGTGTGCATTGTATGTATGTACTTAATTATGTAAGTAGTGATTTTTAATTTTCTATTGTGCGTCGTCCGTCTGTCTAACACTGATAAGTTCTTACATACATACATACATACATGTTTTTTTTGCCTTTAAAATGCTCGTGTGCCGTAATTAAGAAGAAGAAAAAAACACAGCCAGCAATAACACGAGCGCGCTGTAAAACAATTCGACTTTAGTACTGTTTACTTTTTTGCAGTATGTAATGCTCTTCTAATCAGAATTTTATCAATAGTTAGAGGGAAGAAGAATACAAAATTACAATATTTAAGACGAAGTATGAATAATGTTTTATTGCGTCGCAAAATTGCTTTGTGCTGCTCCAAAGCCATTTGAAGTTTATTTCTTTCATTTAAATTCTGTTTGCTTTCATTCGATTTGTGGCTTCTTTTTTATTTACATACATACATATGTACATGCATCTGCATGCATATGCAGTACATACATACATACATACATACATATATTTGCATTTATTCACATTCCTTGAGAATCATATCGCCGTTTTGTGTGTTAAGGCAACACTATAATTAGGTCCATAAAGTTCACATCAAATGAAATTCTGCAATAATTAAACTGACTGAAACTGGTTTAACGGATTTTATTATATTTGTATTTGATAAATGCATGTGTTTGCCTTGTCACTTCTGCCGGCTGCTCTCCCGCCCGCCACGGCTGTGTAGTTACATACATATGTATGTACATATATATGTGCGTAATTATTTGTTATGATTTGTAAGCGTACAGTAAAAGTACTCTAATAAATATTTAATCTAGATTTTATTTCTATTACCAGTATAATTTGCTTGAAAGTACATACTATTTTTAATACTAGCTGATAAATTATATGTATAAAAAAAATTTTGACAACCAATTATAACCAAATCAGCCGTTGGGCTGTCAGTTTCATATGTTAAGCTTCGTATAGACGGTTGTCAGATCTTACAATATTGTAAGACCTAACAACGTGCTGGCAATCTACTGTAAATACAAAATTGTCGGCAGTAAGAAAATTATCAGTTCAGGAAATCTTACAATGTCATTGCCAGACAATTGCCTGACAATAAATTTAGCCACCAACGAAAATTGTCAGCTTACACGGATTTTCTACATATCAAAAATTGTCAGCCAATTGTCAGTATCAAAATACACACACACACACACATGCCATTATTCATTCTTTTATTTTCTCGCTCAATAGTCATGTTTTTAATTTTTTTATTCTCTTTTCTGCAACTTTTTACCTCTCGTACTCACATTTTTACTGTTCTCTTGTTTTTTCTCTCCCTTTCGTACTCACACATTTTTCTTTAATATTCTTGGTCATTACTCTGACAATGACGCCATTGTAAGGTGTTGAGAATTTATGCATCTTACAATTTATGCATCTTACGATTGCCAGATAACTGACAATTAATTGTTAGGACGGTGGTCTGTCAATGCTTTTGCTTACAATATTGTCAGGAAGAAATTGCAAGTGCTCACGATTGGTTAAAGATATTCTATGCATTTGCTGACAATATTGTAAGTAAGATCTTACAATCGTCTATACCTAGCTTTAGTTTTCGAAAAGAAAAAATAACTGCAAAGTTTTGCTTGTTTTTAGCAGGGATGGATAGACCTGTGTTCTCGATGCTGTTAGTAGATTTTCGTTAAATGCTTCTAAAGTTGAAATTTGCAAAAATATGTACATACTTAAACTGCAATGATATAATTCAGAAAATATTCTCAAATTTATGTGTACGCCGTTGCTGGTAAAAACAGCCATCTTATACGAAATTTTATATTAAAACTCTGTTCTAAAATGTATTCCAAATAAATTTTATTTTTTATGAATACGACTGTTAATCTCCACCTTCCTTCCCATCAAATAAAATAAAAACACAATGGCATGTTTTCTCCCTGATTATTATATACATATTATGGGGATTATACGCCTTAGCACTTCATAATATATAACACTTAAGTTTGTTAAATTTTTCAATAAAATTAATTCACTAGCTTGTATTAGATAGAGTACACACATTTGTTTACAAGATAAAAAAAACTCTCATAAAATTTTTATTACAAGGGTATACGAATCATAAAGAGTTGACAACAGCTTCTTTGCCTCTCTATTTGTGTACACAATTATAAATGTTAAATAACAAAATACATATGTATTTACAATGTCAATTGCTTTAGCAGTACTGCAATTACGGTTGCTAAAATAGAAGCAGCGTGTACTCAATGTGCAGCATTTGCTCGTCTATTTAGCCCAAACGGAAATCGATGAAACCCAAATGCAAAGTTAATTATTTAATGAAACTAAAATACTTTTAATTGCTAGTAAAAGCTTTCTATAAGACTTTAAGGCAAAAGTTGAGAGGAAGCTGCTTTAGAAATCAACAAAAAAAACATGCTTGAACTTGTTCCATTTTATGGATATTCGTATTATTCGGAATTATAACGCCTTCGCGATATAGGATTTCCTCACAACCACCGACTATGTAAACAACACTTCACCTAAAATTGGAGCGTCAAGCGTATTTTTGAACTTTTCTGTAATTCAATCTAATATCTTTAAACGAACAGGTTTTGTATATATGTATGTGGCTCCCGCAGTGTGTGCCGTTAGTCCACTCTGTTCGAACCACATGTCCTCCAGACCTAATTCATTCAATTGCGGCAGAAAAAACTCCGTTAACATGGCGCTACAGCGCTTTGTCGCTTAACCAGCAGCGTTCTCGAAAAAACAATTGGCCAGATGACTTCTCCAACGTGAACAGCGCATCATGCAGTCACTTTGGGCAGCTGTAACAGCTCCTCGTGCATCACTTGTGGATGAACTTCGTTGTTCCATAAGCGATAGTTTTGCTTGTTCACGTACCCGCTGAGGTGGAAATGAACCTCATCGCTCATTATGATGTTGGTCGAAAAATCGTCCACTTCGTCATAGACACAATTATTCCGCGATCTTGGGGAGTGCATCACTCCATGGCCAGTTCATTTGTATTCTTGATCAGTTCACAAATGTAAAAAGAGATTTGACATTGACCGCCATTTGCAAAAATAAGAGCAATTTCCAATATCGTACCGGGTAGAATTTTAAAATTAACATTTTGAAACAAATTTTGCTAGGGCCCGATGACACCTCCAGTGTAAACAGCACACCTTGCAGTCAATTGGAGCGGGTCTAATGGCTCCATGTGCATCACACGTGGATTTTCGGTGCCCCAGAAGCGATAGTTTTACTGATTCACGTGCCCGCTGAGGTGGAAATGAGCCTCATCGCTCATTATGATTTTGCTCGAAAAATCGTCCACTTCGTCATAGATACGATTATTATTAGGCTTGTTCACGTTTATTCTACAGCTACATATCTAGTTTACAAACGTACAAACGGACTTGACTTTGGCCGCTACTTGCAAAAATAATTGCAACTTCCAATAGAATGATTTCTTTTGGCCCACCTTGTAGTCAGAAGTGAGTTTGAGAATTTCTTAAAACATCCTTTTTTTTTGGTGACTATGATTATAGCCCAATAATGATAATCAAATAAATAAAACTGACATGTCACTGCGTAGAACGAAAACATTGTAATTGATAACACTAGCAAATTCATTGAGTCAGCTTATCTTATGCGTATTACATGTACATATGTATATATGTAAATATTCTATTGTTCGATACAATAAAGTCTATTGTTGTTTTAAGAAAATTTCATAAATGTGTTATTACAAAATTGTAGACGGTAACAATAGAATATGTAAACAATAACATATTTATGGAAAAGTGAACTTGTTTAAAGCAATAACGCAATATTTGCTGCAACAACATTTTCGAAACCGTTTTTTCTTTGCGTGTATAATTTATTTTTATTGAAAATTTGTTGACTCTGGGATTCAAGTTCTTTCATAGACATAAATATTTGCAGGGCTAAAGGTCTTCTTCAAATTTGTACATGTGTCGTCTTTTCATTTTAATTCAAACTTAAACTGGGATTATCATAAATAAATAAGTGCGATCAAATAATAATTAGGCGCCCTCGTATGCATATAAATTTACAAGTGTACTACAACTTTATACAAAAATAGCATTGTATGTACATATGTATATACAACTTGATTATTTGTGATGGGCATGCTTACATATTTGTTTTAGCGTTACAGATGCTACCAAAATGTGGCGTACGTACGAGTACATATTGTAATTATCAATCGTAAATATTTGTGTGGATCGTTTTAAAAATAGAATAAACGCGTTCATACAAACAATATGTAAATGAAAAATAAAGTCTCATGAAATGTATGACGAAAGAATATAAAAGAACGGTACGAGTATTATCAGGAAAAGCCAGACGAGCATAATATTTATATGAATGTAATGCGTAAATACACATAAGCTTACATCATGCCAGAAACTAAAGGAATTTAGCTACAATTACATCATCATTAACTGTTCGCTTCAAACAATATTCCTCCTGACTTCCGGTTTTTCGTCAACAATACTAACTATAAAAAAAAATACTTTTTTCTAAGAAATTTTCGCTCTGGGACAGTCAACTTGTCAAACAGCTGACCTCCTTTCAGTTGCCCTTGTGAGTGCCATAAAATCTAATTTTTTTTTCTAAATCCTTGTTTAAAATAATCTCAGCTGCATCAACAAACTCTAGTAATTCACAATGGATTAGTTGCGAAAAAAAAATTGCTGATGCAATTTTTCGCTTTTATTGAATAAGCCGTGTAGTTTGATCGAAACCTAAATAATCTGTACAAATGATCAGTTAACTGTTAATCTCTAGAACAGAAAAAAATTTATAATTTTCTTAGAAGAAGTAAATAAAAACATACATACAAATGTACATTTGTATTATGCAGATATGCCGTTGTGAACTACCTGGTGGCCTGAATGCGCTCAGAAATAAATAAAGTGCCGAATCTCAAACACCCTTCACACCAATAGCGTTGATATACATATGTGTATATATTAAGCTGGTCCTTATATTTCAAAAATGAGAATAACTCTTCTTTAAAAATGTTCACCAGAGCAAAAAGAAAAGTACGCTGTGGGCAATTTTAGGCAGAGTGATTAAAGGAAAGGCATGGTGCATCCGCATCCATACAATGCACCATAACAGCCGTGGATTTGGCTCTAGTGGAGTTAATTTTTTATTCCGAACATTGCATCTAGATGAAGCAAATGTATGACCATCATTCATTAGTTTTCCCTATCAGAACAAACGTGGTTATGTCGCTCCTCCTAAGGACGCCCCATACAAAAATAATTTTAAAAATTTCCCGCCATTATCTCAACTAGTCCCAGGTTTCCTCTGGAGAAATCAAATATCTAACAAGCCCCCTTAGTGTTCCTTTCTCGACATTGCATTTGATGCAAAACTAAGATTTTCATCAACTCTCTCCCCCATAGTCCTGACTAGCCCACTCCCATTAATAAACAAATTAGCTGTCTATCTTCCCTTCTTAGGGGCCCTTTTATAGTCTTAGAAATTTTCGCCTATCGTCTCAACCCAGACCCAGGGAAGAATAAAATGAAACAATGTCCCATGATGCCTCCGGAGGCATCATTTCCTCTTCGACAATTCTTCGTAAAAAAGCAACCAACCTTCTACTTAGCTTGGCGAAAATTACTTCGCTTCAAATATTTATATTTTAATAGCCAAATTTTATTTTTGTTTGTTTATTTTATTACAAAAGTTCTTATTTTCCCCCTTAAAATTCGTTTTTTATATACCTGAGCTATTCGTAAACCGATTTTGTAGATGTTCAGTAGGTTCAGATATTAAATTGTTGGAATTACAAACGCAACTACAAACTAAGGATACCAGTTTGTTATGAAAAGTATAAAAAAATAAACACTCAATGAGCGTCTGAGTGGATGAATTTGCATCGCGGGGTTACAGCTTCCATTCCTACTGAAGGCAGGACAAGCAAGCAAAAAGCTTCGCAAGTTTTGTGTTTTTGTTCTAAAATATAAAATATTTTCGGATTTACTTTATTTTAAGTTATAGCTAGATTTTCCAGCTTTCAAGTCAGAGAAATTAGTGCATAATAAAAAAGAACCAGCGCGAACTTACTGTTTTTCAAAAAAAAAAAAAAAAATTATAATCTCTTAGGTTTGAAACTACCTGTTTAACTCTCTTCCATCGATCTTTTCAATTGACTTTAATAGCAAGATATTTTCAATGCATAACATGATTTCTTAACTATTAAAATGTATGAATGTATTAAAAAATATTTTTGGTAAGGCATCAGATAATTCAATTGCATATGATGGTACACAGAATCAACCTCTACTTGAAAATACAGTCGTTTTCCGATTTAACGAATCTAATTGATGTCAGGCCGGTTCGTTAAAGTGAATTGTTCGTTATATCCAGTACTAATTTGAATTGGAAAAATGTCCCCTATTTTAGTCAAAACTCAATGTATATATGTATATATACCCCCTAATTCATAAAAATTATTACAGGCTTATAAGACTGTTATTTGACATATTTGTATGGAAAATCTGTCAAATAAGAGCTTTATAAACCTGTCATAATTGTTATGAATTAGATGGATAGTGTTTTTAAAATTTTATTAAAACAACACACATATTTCATTAAAATAAAGGTAAAACTAAAACTAACAAAAATAAACTGTATTTCAAAAATAATTTATTTAAACAATTGGTTAAGGACAGACAGTGTGTTTTTTTTTTTTTTTGGAACTGATATCTTTCTTTTAATGGCTTCCTCTTGAAGCTCTGTCAACAGCATTATATTTGAGCTACCCTGCCGGCAACTCAGTTAACTAGTAATTAATTATAAGCTAACTTTTTTACAACTGGTGGTGGTTGACACTTAGATTATTTTTAATGGAGATGACTGACTATTTTAACATTACAATGTCCTAGAAGGTAGTCAATTGTCCGACGTTGCATTACTTTTCAACTAACTTAAAGTTAGCTACTTAAAAGTCAGTACCCACAGAAAAAAATGTACAAATGAAGGCTGATTTTACATATTTCGGTGGTAAGATTTTATTTTATTAAATTAAATTTCATTCTACTTTTTTTTTGTAAGCCTCTGGTGGGCATCGAACCACTAAGCCTCAAGACTGGTGAGCAGCCAACATACTCACTCAGCCATCGCAACATTTAAAACGGATGCGACAATAGGCAATTTAATTAAAGAGTTATTTACCGTGTATGTGTGTATGTTATTATTTGAATTTTGGGTTAAATCTGCACTACGTTTCAGCTAGCTTGTAGCCAGTACACAAAAAGTGAATTACAAATCGATTGTATTGTAGCTAATTTGAAGCTAGTCCATAAAAGTTAACGTAAAGTTAATTATTTTAGTAGTCGACTACTCAATGTCCGACTGGGTACCAATGTTGTTTTGGTGAGCCCATTTAATACAAGTTTCGAAATGCTTAATGGCATCTTCGTGTTTTATTTTGGGTTCCTCAATTTACCCATTTTGATGTAAGTAGCACAAATTATTTCACGCAACTGACTCTCAAATGATATCAAACAAAACCATTAAAAGACGAAAGCTAACGGTATATTTTTGTTTACATTCCTTCTTAGTAATTTTTTAATAACAATTATGTTTTTATAAGATTTGATGTTTGTTCGTTATACCGAGTACAAAAAAAAATGTTTGTTCTTTATATAAGGTATTCAGTAAAAAAAAAATTTAGTGTTCGTTAAATACGATGTTCACTAAATCGAATGTTCGTTAAATCGGAAAGCTACTGTATTTTTCTTTCCAACAAACATTCTTATTGTATCTGTTAAATTATTGTTTGCTATTACAACATTGGATTTATTTTTCAATATGTTACAAAATTTGTAACTGAATTTACGAATTTTGAACAAAAATTCATTTGTTTCAGCTGATATGGAAAGAAAAAAATTATTCTGTGTAGTGGAAACCGGAAGTGTATAACAAAAAAGTTAAAATTTCAGCGTCTATAACAGCAATTTGCTGAAAAAAAAACTATTTTCTGCTATTCTACTATTGATGCTTTGATGATAAAATGCATTTTAGAACAAGCATCCATATGTTGTGCGTGCAGGTTGGTACATACAAACATACTACTTGCGTATACTTCCGATTAGTTACGCTAAAACCCTCTTGTTATAATGATGAATCATTCACTTGCAATTTCTTTTTAACCCAGATTTTCCAGGCCTTTCCAGCGTTTTGCTGCATTATTCAAAACTCAATCTCAAATGCACAGCTATGCAATCGTACGTATGTACATATGTGTGTATGTATGTAAGCGTGTATGCTTGTATTTACTATGATAATATTTTATTGCATGTCATAAAACACTTCAGAAAAAAAGCAAGGCTTAAATACATACATATGTATGTATGTTTGTATGTATGTGGGTATAAAAATTTGCCAGGTAAAAATGAGCTTGCAGCTTCAGTTCAAGAAAAATATTCATTATCAAAATGCTTCGTACAATTGTTCTCTAAACACGAAAGGCCAAGGCAATTAGTAATGCTTAAAACGTGTACCTTTTGTTACCTATAAAATTCCATTTATCAAAAAAATCTCTTCAAATCTCTGCAAATACAAAACGTAATAAAGATATTGCAGTTTGTTACACACAAACGTTATCACTTTATCACACGACATAAAGCCCAGTACAATTAAGAGAGCAACAATAAACTCTATAAAAGGCAGTGTTGCCACTAGATCTTTTCAATCGTCAAAAAAGAAAATTACAACTCTTTAGGTTCTTACAAATTTATGTGTTAAAAAAGAGGCTCATTAGTAAATTGATCTATATAAGACCAGAAAGAAGAACTTTTCTGGACAGATAATTGTTTCTGCATAAGTCTTAAAACTAGGGATTTATTTGTATTATCAATATTTTTTTATGGAACTCTTACATCCAAACTAAAATTTACGGATTTATCGCCAATAATAATCGGTCCATGTTTGTTCAAGTATTATTTTGCACAAGTGACAGGGAAAGTTATAAGCATAGTTGTAACATGTGAATGAACTTAAAAGTAAAAATACTTTATAGTCGAACTTTATGATTTACAATTGTTAATTACTTTATCGGGCTTTGATTCGATGTTACTTCCTAAGAATGTGAAAGATTTTTTTGCGATGAAATTCTGGTGCCCGTTTTTAATCTAATTTATAACAAAACTAGAGCTGCGGCTGCTATTGAATTAGAATTTTTAGTTTTTTGGCTTCTATAATAGAAGCGAAGAAAGTAAACATGAATTTTTTTCTTTACTCATAGATTCCTTTTAACTTTGCCTGTCACATATAGTGGTTTGATATGATACCAAAGCCATATGTCCAATGATTTAAAGTATGAACAAATTCATTTATTTTAAAAATGATTCTGCAGATTTTCAAAATGTTGGGAAAACAAACCAATTAATCTGTATTGGTGGGTGTCATCTCATAAATTTTTGTGTGCAATTGCTCTCAATATGATGTCTTGAAGGTCACTTTTATTTTATAATAAATTATTTCAGATCTTTTTACTCTCAATACTGCGATACTTCTGCATATCCTGGTTTCCTAAATTTTAAAAAGCGAAAATAATTTTCGAATAAAGAAACTTTCGCATCGAAAAATTTAAAATAAACCAAGCTGAAATAACTTATTATTAAAGAAGGCTGACCTCAAGCTCAAGATATCAATACAACAATTAAATCGAAATTAAGGTTGAAAAGTAAAACTAATTTTTTTTTTTTTTTTTTTCAATTAAATGTAGTAACTAATTCTATAATAACAATATTATAATGTTCGAACATATACATATACAATGCAATGTACTATAGAAAATTTGGTAATATAAAATTTTTTGTATCAAGTTGTACTCGGTGTGGGCTAGGCAAGGACAGACTACGCTGGTCATCAGTTGAGATGCCTGTATCTTCACTGAAACTGTCTGGTTGTGCCCTAGACATTAAAATGCAGAAAGCATTACACCGATGATTATACCGGTGATGGAAGTCCGATATATCATTTTCGGGAGGTCCAAATATCTATGGAGATGTAGTATATTGTAACAGATTCTTGTGTTAGTGAGGCAACTAATATCTAACGATGCCTTGTCTTTCGAAATGTCTGGAGTATTAGCAGGAAGATTTTCGAGTATTTTCTTACTCTCTTCGTGTTTATTTCTCAACTAGAGCTGCTACGAACACAAACATTTACCTACCAAAATATTCTGTAAAACCCCCCAAAAACATTCCGGACACTTGTTTTATTAAACTGGTTTTTGACTCAAAAAAATATACAACAATGAACTTAATTATTTATTCGCTATAAGGGCCAATTGAAATTTATTACTTTAGGTCTAAAAAAAAAATAGACCTTAATGCTTTCTGTCTCTTTTCAGCCGTCTATATGCCTCCGACATTTCGTTGCTGTTAAACAACTCATCAGTAGACTTGAAAAATCTAAGAAGTATGTTTGAAGCCCAACCACTTATTCCAAAATTCTCATGAACAAAATGAGAATCAGAAATGCTCAAACAAACTTTTTATACAGAAAACCTTTTACCGAAAAAAGACAGAAAGCATTAAGGTCTATTTTTTTAGACCTAAAGTATTAAAAAAATATATGTATATGATTTGATCAACAAATAAAAACAAACACAATAAAAAACAAAAATGTTTACATTAAAATATAAAAATTTAACAAATGTGCTGTATACCACATTTACGTGTTTGTATGATGGTAATTTCACTCATTATTTACTGCTGCCCACAAAGAGAACATCTTGTATTTCTTGTCTCTAGTGCAAATAGTAACAATGGCAGCCCTAAACAAATCACTCAAAGATAAAAAACATCAAATTTGTCTCAGTAGCTGATTAGATTTCAGCAAAACAGAAGTGTTGCGACAAATTTTATGTTTTTAGTATTGTATTTTATTTATTTTCTCTTTTATTTAAGCCTCTCTGTCTGCCCTTCACTGGCCTAGACGGAGCAGAATAGGCCTTGTAAATATATACAAGTCGCACACTGTATACACAACGCCAAAAGCCAATTGTGTTCTATGACGAACGTTATAGTAAATCGAACATAATCGATTGCAGTGTTGCCCATAAAGTTGGCTAAACCAGCTGTTCTCTATGATTAATTAAAATCTAAATGCATTTTAAGCCATGATACAACTAATAAGGTAACAATTTCAAGAAAAATAACATACATTTTGTTTTTGTCCAACGTCTGAAAACTATCAACAAACACCACTGCCGCAAACTGTACCGTATTTATTTGCGCTCTATTTCGTTTTGGCTGCCTTTCATCTCTATATACTCATGATAGTTTTACGAAGTTATATAATTAACGGTTCAGCTACCTTATTAGTTGTATCATGGTTAAAGCGACACGGAGAACATTAAGGCAAATCTATATTCGTCCTTTTGCACTAGAGAACAAAAATCTTCAAATTCGTGCAAGATAATTTTCATCACTTAAAATCGTTTCAGCGTAGGCAAATAGACGAATCTGGCAACTTTGCTTTCGCTCAATAATCGAATGAAAACTAATGTAAATAGAGAGCTAAACTCTACAAGTCTGCTCGATTGATAAGAACATGTAAAGAGCGTAAGGAAACGCTCGCAACGAGGAAACCTTGCTGTTAATTTCATATAAACCGTTGTTTTGTAAAGCAGGCAAGTAGTCTGCTGTTGGTTGCTGTGCAGCGAGTTTTGTTGCGTATATTTACAATTCACTAAAGTGCGCGTAACTGAAAACTATTTTTTTTTTTTTTGTTTTTAATGTACATACGTACATCCAAATGTATGTATGTATAAGCAATATTATAAATCGAATGGTATTATGAGCAGTGCGTGTTTAAATATTTGCTAAAGTTAAATCGTTGTAATATTAAATTGGTCCTCTTAGTCTAAGACGTTTGCCGGACGACCTGTTTGTTTGTGTTGCTTTTACTTTTTGTCAAGAGTACCCGGGTGCTCATGAGAAATTTTCGTTTTCGCCAATTTGTTCTATCCGGTAAAAACCGTTATTACATCCATCATGAACTGGTTCAAAAAGTCGTCACCTGCAAACCACGAGAACCCTCATAGGGAGGAAGAACTGGAAAAGTTGAAAATAACTCAAAACGCAAAATTAACGAAATCCCAAAGTCTACCACTGCCCAACAAAACTGAAGCAAATTCAGAATTTTCGCAAATATTAAGATTGGCCTCTTGCCAAAACATAGAAATTGTTGATCCCGAAATATTCTTTCAAGATCCTGAGCATGTAAGGAATTACCAGGAGGAGGAGGTATTTTTAAACATTATGGCCGATTGGGTGATTGTGGAGAATCCTGCCACAATGTTAGATAACTTTTTTTCGGCAGACTATGAAGAAGAGTTTTTGCAAGCAAAATCTCAACAACAACAAGCGGAAGTTAGAAACACAACAGAGGCGGCATTTATACAGGCGGCTTTTAATGAATCCATTGATAACAACAAGAAGAAGTGTTTTAACGAAAACAGAAGCAGAAAACGTACGCACAGACGTTCTTTGACGGAAATATTTTTTGCTGATAAAATTGAACTTGGTTTAGTGCCACCAATGAAAACTTCATCGACATTATCTCTAAAAATGACACCACCCTCCTCGTACACAAGTTCGCCAAAAGTGCAGAAAAAACGCCGCCGTCTAAAGTCTCAGAGCGAAGAGTTCTCGCTGGAAGAGTCCTTTAGCAATCCGCCAACCTGTTCTGTGGGTATTATCAAAGACTGTGCCATTAATCGCTCACAACTTAAGACTGAAGCTTTAGCACGTTCCATAATGGGTGCCATTGGAAAATGTCCGGCCAAGGATAAAACTCCTGGCTCATCCATAAAGGATCTAATTCAAGAGACTGGTGATGCCTGTCATCCCATTAACAACTGTGATCATTATGATATTAAGCAGTTTTTTCGACTCGATGACAATGGAAACATCCTTTTAAATATGAATCATATTGAGGAGATCAAAGGATTTGGTTATGCCAGTGCCGAAAATAAACGTCTTTACCAGCAATATTTAGGCGAAGGCCTTACGGCCGAAGAGAATGCATTTCGTGTGCGCAAATGCTGTTTGGAGATTTTAAAACGTATGTTGACGTTATTTTGGAATAATATCAAGTGTAAGTTTACAAAAGCCACAGAAAGAATTTAATGCACGAAGAAACTTGAAATACATACATATGTATATGTATGTATATCCAATAAACTATGTAGTTTATGAAATTTAAACGCGGTACAAAAATAATCTAGGTGTACATACATCATTAAATTTGGCGAATTTGTGCCAAAAAAAAAAACACATGATTCTTATCACCCCAGTATTTGAGTGAAACAAAATACAAATTGAGTGGTTTTTAAGCAATTGCCTCACCAGAAGGGTTGAGTGACTTAATATTGAGACAAATTAGCTTTGAGCTAAATATGCTACGACCAAAAAAAATAAAAAATTATAAATGATATTTTTAAAGTAGTTGCCAATAAATAGTAAATAGTAAAGAAAATTTACATACGTTAATCATACATACGTTTAATCACAGAATAAACGTGCCAACGTACTAGTTGTAGTTGCTACTAGAGATGTGCGCGTGAGTGTTTTTTAGCTCACAATCAGAATAATTTTGCCCACGCACGACAATTTTTTTCGGATCTTATGTCACGCACACTTGTGAGCAAAATTTTTTCAATCACGCAATTTCACGCACGAAAAACGAAAAAATTCTCACGATCACTTACGTTTGTTTTGAAACAAAATATAAACGTAAAAAAAAAACGTTTGAAAAATGAAAATGGCAATTTAGAACAGTATGTATTTTGATAAATTAAAGGTTATAATATTGAAAAATTCATATAAAGATATAATTCATATATAAAAACAAGTCTTCTAGGATATTTTGGCGGATTTAAGGATTACTTCAAATCTGTTTTATTTGCACCTTTTTAACAAACTTCGTTAGAGACATGGAGATTTCACATCAATCACATCAAAAGTTCTATTGCATCTCTAGTGCTATCATAAGCTCATAGAAGAGAATATTGGTAGCTAATCGCTGATTATGTAGCCTTAGGGTGCGTGATCGGGGACCCAAATGGTCTCGGAGTGCTGTTGTTATGCAGCAGACACTGCTTTGGGATTTCCTGGAACGCATGGAGATTTCGAACACGTTTGGTACTTCGAGATCCCCATGCGTTCCAGGAATCGGAATTGCAGTAGAGATTAGATAAATCGAGTTATGTTACGGGTCAAGACCAGTAACAAATAAATTGCCACCCGATTTGTTTTTCGACTGGCCAGCCATTCGGGGGCCGTGATGTAACTTCAGAATTACAGCATGTGGCTTAATTCATCGTCGGGTTAGGGCGTACAGTCAGGTACTGACGTAAATCATTCCACATCTGTCCGTTCATCCGTCACAGCGCCCGATCCTCTGAAACGGTAAAGGCTAGAAGCTGAATGTAGCATATTATCAAATAATAAGTACAAAGTTAAAACCTCAACGGCGTTCTCATATAAGAAATCGTACTTCACCTACAGAGGGTTTTCACGATGGTGCAAATATGCTTTGTGGTGCAAATTTGCTCTGCATTTTATGGTTGATCGTGAGCGCGCCATTTTTTTTTTTTATGAAAAACTTTTATATTCTTAATTGAAGGTTTTAAAATTCATAGCTTTAGTTAACAAACTCTTTATTTTATTTTCAAGAACACAATTGTTGCTTTTTTGGTTAAATTCTTTTAAGCCCGTATCATACTTCATTTTTCTTTCATTAATTGGTATAGGATTGATAGAACAAGGTGCTCAAATACGGGCCCTTGGAACTCAGGATTCAAATACATGACCAACCGTCAATATTATTATCGAACACACCGACCCCGTACCACACTTCTTTGGATCGGACACCTCGAAAATCAGTTTTTTGATATGTCGTAGTGGAACTTTGTTTTTCCTCATGGCATAATATCGATTGCTTAATCAACCCACCCTACTGTATATAATAGCAATATTTTTTATTCATTTTTTTCTTGTTCATCTCTTCTTTCGTTTCAGGTCATCCAAGAAATAAAATAAATCTCTGTAACGGCGGCCCTGGCGAAAGCGTACGTTGCTATACCTTGCAATTAGCCGCCGATCAATGTACTACGTTTGCTCGGAATATTGAGAATTTCATTTCATGTACAAAAGAATCTCGGGAAGCTGCACCGCAAGTGGTTATGCGTAATATGCGACAATTTATGAACGGCATGAAAAACTATTTGGTGAAACATGGTGAAGGCAAGTTCCATCAGGAAGTCGAAAGTGCACGTTCGCAACTCAAATCCGATGAGTTTTTAAATTTAGATGCCATTTTGGAGACTGTGATGCATCAATTGGTTGTGCTGCCACTACGAGAACATTTGTATGGCATGTTTGTTGACTACTATACGCGATCGGAGGACATACAACTGTTGGCACAGAATGTCAAATACGCCTGCGGCCGAATAGCGGCTGATTTTGGCATTAGGCCCTCAGTAGCACCGCCCTCTTGCAACTCATTGCAAATCATATCAAATCTATTACTACGCCTGCAAGAAGCTGAATTGCCCTTAGAGAAATTGGAACTATTTTTATGTGTTATCTCGACAATATTTGATGCTACTGGCTGTCCGAGAGGACAACAATTGGGAGCAGATGACTTTTTGCCCATTTTAGTGTATGTAGTGGCTAAATGTGGTTTTGTGGGCGCTGAAATCGAAGCGGAATTTATGTGGGGTCTGTTACAGCCAACACTTTTGAATGGAGAACCAGGCTACTATTTGACAGCACTTTGCAGTGCAGTGCATGTTTTGAAAAGTTTTATGGCTTCGGAAAACGAAAGCGGTTCTGGATCATTGGACGTAAGTTATTGTTTTATTTATTACTTGCCTAAAGAAAAACTTATATATATATATTTTTTTTGCTTACACAGTGGCGCTCATCCTCTCTGCCAGCCTGCTCTTCTGTTTTAAGAGTGATTATACCCGATGAATGTAATGGTTCCTTACAAACCCGCACACTGCCCGTTCGTCCTCATACCACCACCCGTGAAGTATGCCGCATAATTGCCCACAAAGCTCGCATTACAAACCCCCAAGACTATGCTTTATTTAAGTTAGTCGATGGCGAGGAGACATTGCTGAATGAAAGCGAATGTCCTCAAGATATCAGATTGGCTGCCAAAGGCAAACACTGCATGTTAGCCTACAAACGTATTGATGCCAAAATTGCTTGGCCCACTGCCACACAACCAAACTATAATTAGAATTGCTTTCCCCATACAATTCATATATGACTTAATTAAAACTCTTATTGAGTTGTGTATCTTTTTAGATTTTCCAGACATGTTTGCTAGTTTTAATTTAAACAACAACAAAATTGCTCAAATAATTAATGAATATTTTCATTTAAATCTTCTTTTAAATAATGATAAGACTATTTTATATTAAGTTGTACTAAAAACAGTATTTACAATAAGTTTTAACAAAATAAAAACTTCACTCTAACACACACACAAACATAAATTAAAAAGACCGAATTCATGTAAATGTTTTTATAAGTATAAATTAATAATATCATTAATATTTTACAAATATTAAACCAGAACCAGAGCCAATAAAAATGTTTTAAATAAAATTCTCCCTGCTTGAAACAAATTTGTGTTGTATATTTTTTTTCTCTCAGTTTTAACGCTGTGCAATAATTAAATTTGGCTAAATTTCCCTAAAAAATACTTCTTTTGTCTTGAATGTTTAAAAGAAAAGGAGCCCCTTGTGGCCCCTATAACCTGTAGAAATATAAACATTTTGAATATAATTAAATTTAAGTTGTAATATTTTTTTTTGTTTTAATGTTTTTGTTTGTTAATCTTACGAAATTAAATTAATATTTAATGTGAACTATCATTTTCTTTTCTTGCCTCTAATTATTTCCTCTCTGCCTCGTTGTAATATTGTTTCCTTGTCAATATATATAAAAATTATATAATACAAAATGAAATCGAATAAAAATATTAAACAATCGTGTATCGAATACATTTCAAAATATACAAAATTCATGTTTTCTTTTTCTTCAAAACTAAATAACATGAAAAAAGAAACTTAATAGTCTCTACATACATATGTGTATATTTAAAAGCAATTTTAAATTCTAATTATTCATTTCCGCTCCATCATTATTGCATAATACATACTAATTTAATTAAATCATTTAATCAATCATTATTCTTGAAAACTTTTGTGTTAAATACAAACAAACAAAAAAATCACAAAAATTCAAACTCATATTTATTGAACATTTAATAACATAATTAACAAAATGAAAACAAAAATGCAGAACAAATAAATTCTTAAAACCTCATATAACCGCATAAACAAAACAATGTTTTATTAACAAATTTATATGGGCAGTGCTGGTATGTATTTGGAAAATAAAACACATTTTTATTCATTTTCGTATCAAAGCAAAGGAAACAGCAAAAAATTGCTACCATATTCAGTGCCGTTCCCTAGTATACTAATATATGAAACATCCTGTGCCATTCTGCGTTGGCCGGGTGACTCAAGTATTGCACCCTAAAAGTATGCTCCAGTTATCCACTTTCCACCTGCTGTAAATTTGAAGATTCTGGGCTTTGGTGAATCAAAGCAATTTTGGATTTTGTGAAAAACAGTGAAACTCACGCGCACACACACACACACAGTTAGTGTGTGTGTGTGTGAGTTTGGTTGGTATCTTCTTCGAATGCGATGTGTTTCAGCGATGTAGTTAGTTAGTTCCTTAGCTCATTAATTTTTTTAGCATACAAAAGACATCGACCCTTCAAGGCATTGTTTACAATAAATAAAACACATTTTTCCTTTTTTTCAATTTTTAATGTTTATTAATAATAATTTGTTGTTTTCATTTTTATGTTGTCTAATTAATAATAAATAATAAAGGTAACATTAATTAGTATTCTAATTTCTCGAGCTTTAGGTCACTTGTTTCTTACAAAATATTTATTAAATTCAATATTTCGATATCTCCATGGATATCTTCTTCAGGAATGTATGTAGATTTTTATAATAACAATTTAAAAACAAAACAAAAAATTTTTATACTGGCATATGTTTGAAAATTATATACACTTTAACAAAATATTTTAACATATATACATAAATAATAATTAAGTTTACATAAATACATGTGCATACACATATGCACATATGCACCTACATACACCCACACACCCGCATGCATCCATGTCCACGCACATGTATACATGAACCCGCACACATACATCTACATATATATATGTACACACACACACAAACATGTATACATACATACATGCATACACATGCATAAACGCACACACATACACATACATATATGCACACAACCGCATCCCACATATACGTATGCACATGTATATATAAATACATATTAACACTGAACATAACATAACATATTTTTTTATTTTTTAGTTTTATATAAAAAAATTAAAAATATTTTTAAATAATTTAAAATAAAACGTCCTACTCGTGTATTTTATTCTCTACTGTGTTTCTTATATACCAAATATCTATAGTTCTGAGCTAATCCGTCAGTATCTGATTTGAAATTGATTCTATTTCCTAATGGAACTTTGATAATATGTAGCATTTCTAACATATACCTACGTTTATAAGAGCACTCTGTGTCTAAAATTGAAGTGCCCTCGAAATCAGGATAGTGATCAAAATCACGACAGTGTTTTGATAATGCTGTCCTCTTTGACGAATTATAATTTCTATATCTCTGGTCAGATTTATGACCCGCTAATCTAGTCTTCAGCTTGTTACGTGTTGTGCCTACATAAACCTTATCACACTGTTCATTATCATTACCCTTGCAAGGTATTTTATAAACTAAATTGGACCTTTCTAACTTATCTACTCTATCCTTGGTTTTACTAAAAAGTGTTCCTACTGTATTTCGTACTTTATGTGCTATCTTATACTTAGTGTTGTCATATATATTCGAGCGTACTAATCTCTCTGACATCCCAGGTACATAAGTTAATGATTTGTATATTATAGGTTCGTTATCAGTATTAACACTATTAAATCCTCTATTGTTGTATTGTCTTATCAACTTGCAGATGAGTTCTTTGGGAAAACTATTATCCTTCAATATACTTATAATTATATCTTTATTTTTTCTATGAAATCTATAGTCACTAATTGTCAATATCCTATCAATTAGATTCCTTGCTGTATTAATAATCATTTTCCTCGGATGTTTAGAAAAATAATTTATAATTCTACCTGAAGATGTTGGTTTTTGATACCAATCCATTAATAATCTATTCTTTTCCCTTATTACCATTGTGTCTAGATATGGAATCGAAGAATTTGATTCCTTCTCAATAGTAAATTTTATATTTGTATCGAATGAGTTAAAGGTGGACAATAATAAATCTATTCCACTCTCATCCATTATACAAAATAAATCATCAACATATTTTGTGATAATTTTTGGTTTTATAGTCAATTTCTCTAAACATGTATCTAATAATCTCTCCATTACAATATCTGCTATAATTGGAGATGCAGGAGAGCCCATTGGAAGCCCCTTCTGTTGTAAAAATATTTTATTATTATACTGGAAATACCTATTGTCAGCAATGCAAAACCTTATGATACGTAAAAACAAATCCTTATTAATATTTGTGAATTCACCAATCTTTTCCCAACTATCATCTATAATCTCAATAGCTAATTCTACAGGAATGCTTGGAAATAATGAAACGACATCTAAGGAAAATAATCTCTCATTATTCTGTATTGTTAAATTTTCTAATCTTTCCTTAAATTGTAATGAGTTCTTTACATTATACCTTGAGTTATCAGTTATTCTTTTTAGAATGTTGCTCATGTATCTGCATAAACTATAGGAAGGTGAATTTATTGATGAACATATAGGTCTCAATGGAAAATTTTCTTTATGAATTTTCGGGAGTCCATATAGCTTTGGAGCTACCGATATATTTGTTTTTAGTCTGTTTCTATCTGAATCTGTTATCACTCCTAATCTAAATAGTTCTTCAACAAAATTGTTGTTCAACTTCTGTAACTTATTAGTAGGGTCCCTATTAGCCAATATATAAGTCGTAGTGTCATTAACAATACTATCTATTCTAAAATTATAATCTGCCTTATTAATTGCTACAGTTGTATTTCCTTTATCTGCTTTTAAAATCATAATGTCCCTATTATTCTTCAAAAACCTTTTACTCTGCTTCACTTTGTCAATAATAAACCTATCTCTATTGTCTAGTCTAATTTTATTGATATGATTATCAACAGTTGCTATAAAGTAAGATCTAGCAATTTCCTGTTGTTCCTTATTCTGAATTGTCTCCACACAATCCTCACCTTCTGATATAACCTTCAACATAGGAAACTCATCCCTGTTAACTGGCAATGCATGTTTTTGTCCCAATGACAAAACCCACTGTACATCTTGAGGAATATCCCTATCTGTTCATGCATACATGTGCGTGGACATGGATGCATGCGGGTGTGTGGGTGTATGTAGGTGCATATGTGCATATGTGTATGCACATGTATTTATGTAAACTTAATTATTATTTATGTATATATGTTAAAATATTTTGTTAAAGTGTATATAATTTTCAAACATATGCCAGTATAAAAATTTTTTGTTTTGTTTTTAAATTGTTATTATAAAAATCTACATACATTCCTGAAGAAGATATCCATGGAGATATCGAAATATTGAATTTAATAAATATTTTGTAAGAAACAAGTGACCTAAAGCTCGAGAAATTAGAATACTAAACAACAAAGGTCGAAAAATCAGCATCAAGAACATATTAAACAATAGCAGAGCACCATAATGAACTACCAGCAACTAAAAGCGCATGAGAACAACAGGAAGATGATAAATAGGTTCAAAACTGTGAGGGATAAAATAATCAAATGTAAGGCAACTATTACATTTCTTATTCGTTGCCGAAATTCAGGTATAATACCAAAATTTATTAGGAATTCTACTAAGAATATTTTTAATTTATTTCATGGAAACATGATGTCATCAATGATGAAACCTGTGGAGAGATGCATTCAAGAACTCCAAAAAAGGATTTTAAATATAGCAATAAGCCAGAAGCACAATTTTTTGAAAGATGTACAGGACGAATTACAGTGGATCAAATATAATTTGAATAGATTGATGAATAGACAGGAAATGCAAAATTTTTTAGAACATGAAGAAAGACTGGCGAAAAGATTAATAAATAAGGAAAAACAGGTACATAAGAAAAAGTTTGATTGTCTTGTTGAATTGCAGAAGAGAGAATTGGGAATTAGATTTAACAGTAAATGGTTCGTTAATAAAACAGATAGGGATATTCCTCAAGATGTACAGTGGGTTTTGTCATTGGGACAAAAACATGCATTGCCAGTTAACAGGGATGAGTTTCCTATGTTGAAGGTTATATCAGAAGGTGAGGATTGTGTGGAGACAATTCAGAATAAGGAACAACAGGAAATTGCTAGATCTTACTTTATAGCAACTGTTGATAATCATATCAATAAAATTAGACTAGACAATAGAGATAGGTTTATTATTGACAAAGTGAAGCAGAGTAAAAGGTTTTTGAAGAATAATAGGGACATTATGATTTTAAAAGCAGATAAAGGAAATACAACTGTAGCAATTAATAAGGCAGATTATAATTTTAGAATAGATAGTATTGTTAATGACACTACGACTTATATATTGGCTAATAGGGACCCTACTAATAAGTTACAGAAGTTGAACAACAATTTTGTTGAAGAACTATTTAGATTAGGAGTGATAACAGATTCAGATAGAAACAGACTAAAAACAAATATATCGGTAGCTCCAAAGCTATATGGACTCCCGAAAATTCATAAAGAAAATTTTCCATTGAGACCTATATGTTCATCAATAAATTCACCTTCCTATAGTTTATGCAGATACATGAGCAACATTCTAAAAAGAATAACTGATAACTCAAGGTATAATGTAAAGAACTCATTACAATTTAAGGAAAGATTAGAAAATTTAACAATACAGAATAATGAGAGATTATTTTCCTTAGATGTCGTTTCATTATTTCCAAGCATTCCTGTAGAATTAGCTATTGAGATTATAGATGATAGTTGGGAAAAGATTGGTGAATTCACAAATATTAATAAGGATTTGTTTTTACGTATCATAAGGTTTTGCATTGCTGACAATAGGTATTTCCAGTATAATAATAAAATATTTTTACAACAGAAGGGGCTTCCAATGGGCTCTCCTGCATCTCCAATTATAGCAGATATTGTAATGGAGAGATTATTAGATACATGTTTAGAGAAATTGACTATAAAACCAAAAATTATCACAAAATATGTTGATGATTTATTTTGTATAATGGATGAGAGTGGAATAGATTTATTATTGTCCACCTTTAACTCATTCGATACAAATATAAAATTTACTATTGAGAAGGAATCAAATTCTTCGATTCCATATCTAGACACAATGGTAATAAGGGAAAAGAATAGATTATTAATGGATTGGTATCAAAAACCAACATCTTCAGGTAGAATTATAAATTATTTTTCTAAACATCCGAGGAAAATGATTATTAATACAGCAAGGAATCTAATTGATAGGATATTGACAATTAGTGACTATAGATTTCATAGAAAAAATAAAGATATAATTATAAGTATATTGAAGGATAATAGTTTTCCCAAAGAACTCATCTGCAAGTTGATAAGACAATACAACAATAGAGGATTTAATAGTGTTAATACTGATAACGAACCTATAATATACAAATCATTAACTTATGTACCTGGGATGTCAGAGAGATTAGTACGCTCGAATATATATGACAACACTAAGTATAAGATAGCACATAAAGTACGAAATACAGTAGGAACACTTTTTAGTAAAACCAAGGATAGAGTAGATAAGTTAGAAAGGTCCAATTTAGTTTATAAAATACCTTGCAAGGGTAATGATAATGAACAGTGTGATAAGGTTTATGTAGGCACAACACGTAACAAGCTGAAGACTAGATTAGCGGGTCATAAATCTGACCAGAGATATAGAAATTATAATTCGTCAAAGAGGACAGCATTATCAAAACACTGTCGTGATTTTGATCACTATCCTGATTTCGAGGGCACTTCAATTTTAGACACAGAGTGCTCTTATAAACGTAGGTATATGTTAGAAATGCTACATATTATCAAAGTTCCATTAGGAAATAGAATCAATTTCAAATCAGATACTGACGGATTAGCTCAGAACTATAGATATTTGGTATATAAGAAACACAGTAGAGAATAAAATACACGAGTAGGACGTTTTATTTTAAATTATTTAAAAATATTTTTAATTTTTTTATATAAAACTAAAAAATAAAAAAATATGTTATGTTATGTTCAGTGTTAATATGTATTTATATATACATGTGCATACGTATATGTGGGATGCGGTTGTGTGCATATATGTATGTGTATGTGTGTGCGTTTATGCATGTGTATGCATGTATGTATGTATACATGTTTGTGTGTGTGTGTACATATATATATGTAGATGTATGTGTGCGGGTTCATGTATACATGTGCGTGGACATGGATGCATGCGGGTGTGTGGGTGTATGTAGGTGCATATGTGCATATGTGTATGCACATGTATTTATGTAAACTTAATTATTATTTATGTATATATGTTAAAATATTTTGTTAAAGTGTATATAATTTTCAAACATATGCCAGTATAAAAATTTTTTGTTTTGTTTTTAAATTGTTATTATAAAAATCTACATACATTCCTGAAGAAGATATCCATGGAGATATCGAAATATTGAATTTAATAAATATTTTGTAAGAAACAAGTGACCTAAAGCTCGAGAAATTAGAATACTAAACAACAAAGGTCGAAAAATCAGCATCAAGAACATAGGTAACATTAATTAATTTTTTTGTTTTTCTTTTGTTTGGTTGATAAAATTTGATAAAACAAATACTCTATGATGATATTAAATTCAATTACCTTACAGAAAATTTACTGAAAATATGGCAGTATCTTCTAAATTATGGCAGATATCAGAAAATTTGGACAAAATTTAATATTTTGCTTAGGATTTTCAAAAGCCTCATCATTCTAATTTTGAGTTTCAGCCGACTGAAAAGAAATGGCTGTATCTTCTTAACTACAGCAGATATCAGAGATATTGTTACACTTTTGTAAAGAGGTGCTGGATTCCTTCTTCCCAATGATACAAAATTTAATTACATAATTTGAAGAACATTAGACTTCTAACTTCAATTTTTCACAAGGCCATACATACATACATCATGCTAAATTTCAGCGGACTGAAAAGAAAATGCTATATCTCCTAAGCTAAGAATAACAGATAGATTGTTACAGTTTTGCAACAGGAAGCAACGATTCAAAATTGAGTTCATTTGAAGAAAATAAAAATTTTTGCTTCAATTTTTCACAAGGCTGTACATCATGCTAATCTTAAATTTCAGCCTTAAATGGCTATATCTTCTAAGCTAGAGCAGATATCGGAAATATTGTTACAGTTTTGCCAAGAGGTGCTGAATTCCTTTCCAATGATACAAAATTTAATTGATTTGAAGAACATTAAATTTTTTGCTTCAATTTTTTACAAAGCCATACAAATTGTTAATTTTGAATTTCAGCCGACTGAAAAGCAATGGATATATCTTCAACATTAAAACTTTGAATTCATTTGAAGAAAATTCAGCTTTTTGCTTAAATTCATTAATTTGGAGAACATTTTTCTCCAATTTCTCACCCGGCTGTACATAATGCTAATTTTTAACTTCAGCCGACTGGAAAAAGAAAAAAATTTCAGGCAACATTTTTTCTAAAATATATTTCAACATTTTAATTTTTAAATACCGTTATTAGATTTTAGTGATTTTGAAAATGTAGTTTTAAACATTAACTGCAATAGTTTCGACCACTTCCGCTGTAATTAGTTCTGCCAAGTTCCCGCAACATCTTTATAAATAGTACTGCCAAGTTTCAGTAACTAGCAGCTGTTCTTTATTAGTTTTGTTTTCGTTTTCTCTTTCTACACTTTCGTAACGAAACTTTCATAATGTTTAACTTGTACTTTAGAATACTACGGTTATTACTTAAATTTTAAGATTTTTGAATGAATTTAAGAACAGAATCAATATAAATAACTTATTATATTATAAAATAATCCAAAATGTTACTACGCTATTTGAGTAAGTGTACACGTTTGGCTAAATACACCTTCATAAGCACAAAATGTTATAGTCCTCATCCACTTACACCATGGAGAGCATTTGCGTCAAACATAAATATTTCAAACAAAATTTGTAGCAGCTTTAACACAAAGGGCCAGTTATTGAGTATAACTTGTAAAAGACAAAGTGTTTGGTTATTTAGATTAAAAAGTACTGCGCCTGAGCTAAGAAAGGCAAAGCCGCAAATGGTCAAACTACATAAAGGGGATATTTTACGTTTGATAAGTTTGGCAAAATCGGAAAAGAGTGTTTTGGCAGGTAGGTAGAGAGAAAGCTTGTTCAACAGAACGTATTCGTGTATTCGAATAACTGCTTATTTTTTCCAGCCGCCATTTGTTGTCTGATCATCTCCTCAAGCATTACAATGAGTGTACCATTTGCTCTGGGAAAAATTTTAGACATCATTTTCGATAAGGAAGGGGCCAATGACGAACAGGCGTTAGATAAACTCAAACATTTTTCGGCCATATTGCTGGGAGTTTTTGTTTTAGGAGGTTTGGCGAACTTTGGTAGAGTTTATCTTTTTAATAGTGCATGTAAGTTTGTTGCATGTGAATTTCGATGTGCACATTAAATGAGCTTTATTTCATGTACTTTAATGCTAATTTTAGCTTTACGCATTGTACGTAACTTGCGATCAAATCTATATAGATGTATGTTGCATCAGGAAGTGGGCTGGTTCGACAAAAAAGGCACTGGAGAGTTGGTCAACCGCTTGGCAACTGATACCTATTTAGTGGGAAACTCTTTGAGCCAAAATCTCTCAGACGGTTTGCGTTCAACCGTTATGATTTTGGCTGGCACAACAATGATGGTAAGTATGAAATTAGAGATGTGCGGTTGTCGTGTCCGTGAATCACGCGTGAGTGCTTGAGTTAAAATTAAAATTTCGTGCGTGACTACCATTTTAAGCTTTTGACAACCAGTTTGGTCACTTTTTTTACTTTATACAAATCGACTCACTAAGCATCATTAATCTTAACGTTAACATTTGCAAGGGCTTCCACAGAAGGAGCTAATACTGTTTCTTGATGTATTAAACTCGTGGGGGAAAGGGTTGCACAATAGATCATTCTTGGTCGCAGTGCAAAGGGCCATCCTGGACCAACCTAGTATAATACAATACAATACAACATTTGCAAATTGACCCACGCTAGAGTATGTGCACACGTATACACAAAACTGGAATTTGTGATTTGGGAGTATATTCACCAAGAAATAACATTTATTTGAATTGAGCTCTAAGAAATTTTTTTATGGAACTTTGGTGAAGGCTAAATTTATTGGCACATTGGAATTGAAACTAATTTCGAATTATTTTTAATTTTTGAATTTGAATTTTTTCCACTGTTTGAAGCTATGGAAAAAGTGACTACTAGTTAAATAATTTTATAATCATTAGAATTTTTGGGCATTTCCAGATTTACACATCACCGCAACTGGCCTTAATCAGTACCTGTGTGGTGCCGTGTGTTGCAGGTATAGCTGTTATTTATGGCCGTTATGTACGCACAATCACACGGCAACTTTTAGACAAATTAGCCGATATATCAAAATCAGCTGAAGAGCGTTTAGGCAACATAAAAACTGTTAAAACATTTACAAAAGAAGAAGACGAATGCCGGTCATACGATAATCTATTAACAGATGCTTTAAATCTGGGCTACAAGGAAGTAATGGCCAAGGCGTTGTTCTTTGGCGCAGTAAGTTTTAACTTATTACATTTCATTGCAGTGAATAACGTAAATATATGTTTAATATGCAGACAGGAATGTCGGGCAACATCATAATAATTTCCGTCCTGTATTATGGTGGCTCATTGGTTGTCCAGGATGCCTTAACTATAGGGGCGTTAACTTCATTTATATTATATGCTGGTTATTCTGCCATATCCATTAATGGTCTATCTAATTTCTATACCGAATTAAATAAAGGTGTTGGTTCAGCGCAACGTATTTGGGAAATATTTGATCGCAAAAACTCAATACCCCTGCATGTAGGCATAATGCCAGAGACTAAACCTTGCGGTGAAATTGTGTTCGATAATGTTACTTTTAGATTTCCTGCTAGGACAGATACAGTAGTTCTAGATAATTTTAATTTAATCTTAAGACCGGGAGAGACTACAGCTATTGTTGGCCGCAGTGGTTCTGGCAAGACAACTATAGCTACTCTGTTGTTGAGACTATATGATCCATTAAAAGGCAGAGTACTATTGGATCAAATGGATTTGAGAGACCTAAGCCCGGTATGGTTAAGAAATCATATCGGAGCCGTAAGTCAGGTATGTTTTGAAAAAAATGTTAAATAAATGCCTATTAAAATGATTATTATTACTATTATCACAGGAACCTGTTTTATTTTCTGGCACTATTAGAGACAATGTTTTGTATGGTCTGAATGTGGGTGAAACAATCAGCGAAAGTCAATTTTCCGACATTATAAGTAAAGCTCATGTCGACGAATTCACATCCCAATTGCCGCACGGCCTCAATACTATGGTAGGACAAAGAGGCATGATGTTAAGTGGTGGTCAGAAACAAAGAGTGGCCATTGCTAGAGCTTTAATTAAGGTTTTTACTTTCATACATGTGTATGCTTAAAAAATCCCACAAATAATATATAATATCTATTGTTATAGAATCCCACCATTTTAATATTAGACGAAGCAACCAGTGCTCTAGATTCGGTCTCTGAAGAACTGGTGCAAAATGCTCTCGAACAATTGGCTAAAGGCAGAACTTGTCTGACCATAGCACATCGCCTGTCCACAATACGAAATGCAGACTCAATAGCAGTGCTTGAGAATGGGCAAATCGTTGAACAAGGACGTTATGAAGATTTAATTACACGCGAATCTAGTACTTTTAAAGAGTTAGTAAAGAAACAAGCTTTCCTTATGAACTCATGATGGCTTTATGAAAAAAAAAAACGAAAAATTTTTTTTTTAGTTAGCAAGTGCTGTTGTTTAACAACAGTAAATAGATTAATTGTATTTACATTCTAGATCACGCAAAATTAAATAAGATTTATTGTTTTACAAACTGTAATTTAACATTATTTAAGAATTGTTTTAAATAAAATGGTTAAAGTACAGAATTATTTTTACAAAAAATCATTTAAATGAGAACAAATGTTTCGTAACGCCGGGCAGACATTAAAAAGTAAGCTTATCCGCCAGTTTCACGATATCACACATCGCTCGCTCACTTTTAGATACATGCAAATCAATGAAAAAAAATTTAATGTTGTTTTCAGAGTTTTTGTGCAAGCGAGTGGTCTCGAGTGACATCGTGAAACTTTTACACTTATTTTCTCGTAACCAATAATATTTGAAGGTCATTATCTAGCACTTAGGTCTTGTTTGTGTATTGTTGAAAGAAATTCATGATTGCTCTCATTTTACTGAACTTTGCCCAAACTTAATTTTGTTTGCTTTTTGCAACAACTGACTGTATAACTACTTGCACAAACTAACCCGAAGAAAAAGTGGGGGCAAGGCAGCTCGATTCCAGGTAGCCTGCTTTTAGCTTGTAAAACTGTCAAAACACACATACGCGAACAAATGGGTGACAGTAGTTCAAGATTTCTACCAACAAAGCACATGAAGTGTTTGTTGTTTGTGTTAGTTATGCGACTACCTGGTATCGAACTGCCTTGAGTAGGTGCTGTTTCATGCAAAAAAAAACAAGAATATGTCTCTCTCAAAAGCTCTCTCACTTGCACAAACTTTGAGTACGGGAACATTTTTCGTGCAAATTGCGATTCCGCGGACCGCTTTGAGTATGGGTCAAACTTTTCATTTACGTTAACTTTTGCTTACTTCAGCACACAGCTTTCGTGTTTAAATCACCATTTTTTTCAGCAAGTTTGGCTTATAAGCGAACTAAAAGGCAACAAGTGGTTTTGATATTAAAAGAAGTTTATTAGGCTACAAAAATTTTCGATATTGGTGCTTATGGTCTATAACCAAACGGTGGGAAAAAATAGCTCTAACAGAAAACTAAAATATCTACCAGTAAGCGACCAAAAGCAGCGCACGGACGTGACTATTGTGACTTCATACAGTCACGTACCAGCCGAATATACTGCTCTTACTTGTTTTTTTATAATATGACTTCGCAAAAGAATGAATATGTGTAATGTTTTACGTTTATTCCAATATTATTCCGGTGTTTGTGAACTGTTTTTAAAAATTATTTTTCCGTTTGAAAAGTGCAGCTTCTATTTGGGTCTCAGAACTTTCTTTGCAAATCAATAAGGAACTGATTTTCAAAATTCTTTTTACCTTGTGAAAGGTTATGTCAACAGATTAAACTAAGCAAACTGCTGTTCGATTTTTTTTGTTTGCAAGTTTTCCATAATTGAGAGTAATTGAGCAAAATTTTTATACATTTTGCTGCTGGAAAAATAAAGAAGCACACCTATCCTTACGATTATATTTTTTGACATGTCTTTCTCTTCATTGAGGGTTTTCACGATGGTAGTGCAAACTTTGAAACCCCTCATTGTTGTTATTAAAAAATAAACACACAAATAGTTTTTCTCTATCTTGCAGGTATAAAAATATCATTATAAATACCTCAAAAAAAAAACAAAATAAAATATAGAGGGTGTTCACGATGGTATCTGTGCAAACATACTTTGTGCACATTTGCAGTGCATTTTATGGTTGATCGTGAGCGCATCGTTTTTTATGCAAATCAGCTATATTCTTCAGTGAAGGTTTGAACATTCATTGCTTTAGTTAAAAACTCTTTATTTTATTTTCAAGAACACAATTGCTGCTTTTTTGGTTAAATTTTTTTACATTTTCCAAAATTCACGCATTCGCAGCCGACTTTATTTTTGTCGCACAAGCCGCTGCCGCTTTTATTTTGTTTTTGGAAAGACACCCTTATAAATTAAAACGCACTGTATTCTTTTGATATTATTAAATTAAAACTTATGCTTGCAATTGTTGAAAAAAATCTTATTTTTAATTCACATGAATGTGTTTTTTATTGTATTAAAATTTTTGGTCACCGCCGCTATTTTTTTTGTCTACTCCGCGGAAAATGTTTAGCCGACTTCGCCAGCTAATGTTGTTTACGTTATTTATTTTCTTCTGAGCGTTTTTGCACAGTTCTATTTGCTCAGGGTTTTTTTAGTGCAAATGAAGCAAAATGCAAATACATATATTTTATTGTTGTGTGAAAAAAAGCAGATCATTTTTGCTCACATTTGCTTCGCTGGCACTACCATCGTGAAAACCCTCATAATAAAGCTACAAATGACAGCAAAAGGAAATAAAAAAAAAAAAACAAATAATAAATATCATGAAGGCGGGCATTTCGCCTATTTCACTATCCCGCTTGCTTCCCTACACATTTCGCTTTCGAAATCTGCATCGAAAATTAGACCTTATAAATTGCATGATGTGAATTGGTTATTAAATGCTTGTTTATGACGCATGAAAGATTTTTGGATGCAATTTGCTTTATGCGAACATACTGCTTAAAGTTTTTTTAGGCGCATTAAACGCGTGCTGTGTATTTGGCCGTCAGTTACATGTTTTCCGTGTTTTTACTTAACGTCTACACTTGACAGAATTTTGTTGAGACATACATACGTCATGCTCTATATAAAATTATATTTGTCTTTTTTGCAATTTTTTTCACACAGAGATTTACGTATCTCTCAACAAAATTTTGTCTGGTGTAGATGTGTTAAGTTAAGTAAAGTGGAGCAGGCACTTTTTTACAATACGAATATTACATCTTTGTTTTTGTAGTTATAAAATTAAAAAATTAGAAAAAAACATAAAATTCGCAACACTAGCGCGACTTAAAAATAATAGAATTCTTTGACATATGAAATATTTTTGAAACTTACGTTTTCACTCTGGCACGAATTTAGTTTCTCTGACACAACTAATTGTTTTCTACAACCATATCGGATTTAACCATATTCTGGGTATTTATAAATTCAAGATAGTCTAAAATACGAATTAACATATTGGAAATCATTTGTAGATAAAACTTAAGTATACAGAAATGTTATCAGTGTAAAATAGTTTACGGTATAATGCTTACATTAGGAGCTTATTAAACCAAGATTTTTCAGCTCCCTAATTACATAAGGAAGGGATATTATGTAGAAATTACTTTCTTCATCAACTACCACATTCTCACAATTAATTTTTTCACCATGTGGTATCATGTCTTCAAGTTGTTCAACAAGTTTGTCATTGCAAAACTCAGGTAGACCTAAAAGAAACCGAACAAAAATAGCATAACATTCAGTGCCATTATAAAATTCCATAACGTAATATTACCGTCGATGGCACAGTCAACCGTATAGATGGGATAGGTGAACTGTTTCGGATAACGGCGTATGCATTCAATAGGTACAATGGTTATATTGCCGTAATCAAAGAAATGTATGGAGGGATGGCCATCACCAACAGTTTCCAAACAAATACCACGGTACCACAAGCCATCTTCATCATATTGAGCAATACAAAGTTCATCAACTCTTTAGGAAAACAAGACAACAATTAGTTAGATTGCTATTAATTAGTAACAATATAAGGAAAAATTAAATAGGTTTTCCACTTACCGTGGCGTATATGCCTCTTCGGGTATTGACTCCACATAAGCCTGAATATCTTTTTTGAACTTTTCTATTTCGAGAGCATACGGCTTTATGGTGCATGAAATACAACCAGAGCACATTAGAGAATTGTCCATGACTACCAATTCAACATTTTTTCCTCCAGGTAATATTTTTCTTTCCAGGTACTTGAATTAAAATAAACAAAATATTAAAATGAAAATCGAACTCAAACTCAAAAAGTATCGAAATTTTAAAATTATTCAAACAATATATTTTTATAAAACAATCTTTAATCTAACAAATATTCTTATATATAAGATTGCTCTATTGTTGGAGAAGAAAGAATTATTTGTATATGTATATTAGTTAATGCTCATTACTCCAATTTTTTCCTCCATAATTATTCTGTTCTATATTATTGTTGTGATAGATGTTAATTAGACAAGACAAAGTAAACATTAAAGACCTTTAGCTAGGGGGTAACTAGATGTTTCGACGCCGCCACACTTCTCATCAGCACTCGTCCTTGAACTCAAAGGCTCATGTTTCTAAAATGACACTCATGCCACTCAGCCACCGAAGCTTTCAAATATTCTCCAACATCCAGCGACTATTAAATTGATTAACTTTTATTATTCGAACTTTTTCTTCTACAATTTTTCTGTATTACGTTTATCATTCTATATTGTTACTGTAATTGATGTTAATTAAACGAGACAACTTGGGCGGCCGAGCGGCATGAGCGCTGCTTTAAAAACACGGGCCTCAATGACATGACTTCAAGGATGGATTCTGATATATGACGGCTTCGCTAGCTAAAGGTCTTTGATGTTTTCTTTGTCTTGTTTAATGAATATCGATCACAGCAATAATAATACAGCATGAACTTAAGCCCGATAAACGTAATAGAGAATAACTATTTGTATATATGTAAACTTAGGGTTTACACTTTTTCTTCTAATTTAAATTTTAGTGATTTTAAAATTAAAAGAAACTTTCGAAGTAACTTTATTTTGATTGTAAAACTATATTAAAAATGTTGCACTTATGCAGAAGAAAAACAGCATTAATTTAACTTACATCACGATCGCATATTTCGTCGCTATCTCGTGGTTCTGTTGGCTTAGCCAACTTCATGATTATTTTATTTAGATTTTGTTGAGTAGTTTCATCGATTAATTCCACGGCATAAACATTACAGTCTTCGTGAAAATCTTCTGGTTTGTATCGAATCTCTACATTGATATTATTTAAATACGAGTGCATAAATTTACGGATCTCCTGTGTCATATAAACATCCATAACATCTTTGAGTATGACTGGTATAGCATGTCTCGGCTTAAACATAAATTCTTCAGGTGCCTCTAACAGCTCCTCAAGTTTTACTTGTTCATTGTTACCATAATCCATGAAATGAATTAAGATTTTTGTAGGACTTAAAGCAGACAGGACTAGAGCACGGTTAAATTTGTCTTCAAATTTGGCTATAACCACCTTGCCGCTGCTGGGTAAAGTTTTTAAAGGACGCAGCACTTTTCCCAATGCCTGCAGAGTATCCACTGTATTGATGTAACTTAAGTTTGCTTCATAGGTATTGGAACGAATAAAAACCACATTAGTTTTAGAAATGGCTGTCATGGTTACAATGTTTCCGCTTCGCGGCATATTTTGCTTATATGTTGCTGTGCTATTTTCCAATGAGTTGTTGTTGGAATTGTATTGATCTGCTGAAGGGTATTTTGAGGGTTGTGGAGAGGAGGATTTTAATGAGGTTGGCTGTTTTTGAGTAGATTTTGCTTGGGAGTTTGAATATTGTTGCGATAAAATTCTCAGAGCGCCTGGTAGTTTTTTAGATGAAGATGCAGAAGCAACTGAAAGTTGCTCACATGGAATGTTAGAAGCATTTTCATTCTGCTGTGGAGTAGACTTTGGAAAGATATCAGGCTGTGTAGAAGGTTTTGAGGAGGATGAATTTTGTTTAATAATTGTTTTGAGATGATTCGGTACAGCTCGGTATAACTCCCCGGGAGAGATTTTTTTTAGTACCACCTCGCAAGTTTCTACAATGGCCGCTTTTCTATTATTCCCTTTAGATGTGCTTGGTAACTTTTTGTCAGCTTGATTTTTTTGCCTAGAAGGTGGTGTTTTTTGCATATGCCTGTTGAATAAGTGCGAAAATTATACAATTTATTGTATACAAAAATAATATACATATATGTATTTAGAAAATCTTTTTTCTTTACATACGTAAATAGAAAAATTAAATTAAAAATAGGTTTCGTTTCTCCAGAACGAGAAAAATTAGTGTAATAAATAAGTTTGTTCCCGTACTCCACATTGAGAGGCCGCGGGATCCCAATTTGCACGAAAACTGTTCCCGTACTCAAAGATAGGGCAAGTGAGAGAGCTTTTGAGAGAAAAATATTCTTGTTCTTCTTGTACGAAACAGCACGCACTTTTACTTCTGGCTAATATGTACAAGTAGTTAAACAGTCAGCTGTTGTAAAAAGCAAGCAATAACAAACAAACCAATTCAACTAAATCAACCAACATAACAATAATTTTGATGTTTTTGAATTAGAATTTCATATAAAAATACCTGCAAATCACTTTAAAATCTAAATGCTTACAGAAAATCACTTCATCTTCTCGAAATGTATGTTTCAGTTTTCATTGCTGCATCAAAACATATGTACCATATGTATGTTATTTTTTAGGATTGATATGTGGTTTTTGGTGTTCCCGTACTTTTGTGCTTTTTTGTCTATTATAAAGAGAAATTATGATTGCTCTCACTTTACCGAACTTTGCTCAAAAAGTTCGGCAAAGTTTGGGCAAAGTTCGGGAAAGTGAGAGCAATCATGAGTTTCTCTCAATAATACACAAAAAATCACAAAAGCACGGGAACACTAAAACCCAAAATATATAACCCAAAAAATAACATATTTCATATTTTGACGTTGCAATGAAAATTAAAATACACATTTTGGAAAAATTAATTGCTTTTCTGTACGCATATGAAATACTAATTGAAAAACATTAAAATTGTTTTTATGATGGTTGAATCAGACGAACTTTTTTATTTGTTATTGCTTGCTTTTTGTAACAGCTGATTGTTTAACTAATTGCCCAAACTAGCACAAAGAAAACGAACGGGCTGTTTCGTGCAAGAAGAACAAGAATATTTTTCTCTCAAAAACTCTCTCACTTGCGCGAACTTTGAGTACGGGAACAAATTTCTTGAGTACGGAATCACACTTATTTTTACATAATTGAATCTCTTAAATCAATTAATTTCTATTAATCGAACTTTTGTTATTATTTAGTGTTGTGTTTTCAATCAAGTATGTTAGGGCAACACTAACTATACAGCTAGGTGGCAACCTAACTGGATAGTTAGTGTTGCCCTAACATTTAGCATTACGTTTATCGGGCTCAAGTTCATTTTACATTATTTTTGTGATTGATCTTAATTACACAAGGCAAAGAGTCTGTCCACATTTAGCTAGATGGGCAGGCAACTAGCTGTTTCGAAGCTGACACACTTCTAAAGGTATTCGATGTTTTCTTTGTCTTCTTTAATTAATAACAACCACAAAAATAATGTAGAACGAACTATAGCACGATAAACATAATACAAAATACGAATTTCTTAAATTAAATAAATTTAAAACAAATAAAAAATACTGTCATTTACTTACAACGGTTTTCCACATTTATAGCGATGTTCGGGCCAGTCACGCTTTTGGCATTCCACACTGCAATAATATTGAGAGCAACGTTCACAAATAGTGTCGCAAGCATTGTGACACTGAGAGCATCTTGCGACGTTATGCGGAATTTCGTTACCTTCTTCTACATATATAAATTTGTCTTCATTTTTAACATATCTGCCAGAGGATTCCTTATGTTTTTTGTCAATAAACTGTTTGCTTTTTTCAGGCATACTTTGTTAGTGTGAAAAGAAAACCATTGTTAAAATGTATATGGAATTAGGTATTATGAAAGTCAATACATATCTATGGACAACTGTTGACACCCCGTAATTGATTTATTCTCACTTTACAAGAAACTGCATGCCAATGTACAAAATCGACATAAAGATAAATAGGTTAGATTAGGTTAGGTTGATTGGAAGGGTTGGTTTGGCCATGCCTTGCAACATACAACTAAGCCAGTTTAGGTTTTTTGTGCGCTCCGCGAATTTAACCATGAACAGTTTGACCCATAGGCCTGTAGGAACTCCGTCTCATTCACAAAGTTCCTTAATTCCCTCCAACATATTCCCCGTAATTGGGTTATGTCTGATAAGGTGTCTCTCCCAAGATGTGGGGATCGTATTTGTGAGAAGGCAGGGTACTGGCATAAATAGTGTCTCGCTTTCCTCCCACATTATCTACATTCATCTCCTCCCGCTATTCCTATGCGCTTAAGATGTGCCAGTAGTTCAGAGTGACCTGTTACAACTTCTTAAGCAGTTACCCCTCCCCCCTCCCCCCACCCTTTTTTTCCTCGTCTGGATAACCCCATAGAATTCTTGCATTGATTTCCACGGTTTCGTTATTCCAGAGATTTAAATGGGCTCTATGATATGAGCTCAGATTTAACTGCATCGAGAGGTTTCGCGCACACCAAGCTTATGTTACTTAACTCTCTTGCTCTTGATGCTTTTTTATTTCCAGTTATACATACATGTTGTATAACAATTAAAAGAAGCGATGCGTGCTCACATGTAGAAAGAAAAAACATACTTTGAAATTTTTGCGAGAGACCAGGTGTCAACATAAGACCATCGATACATATACACATACATACATACATATATATGTACATTAGATAAACTCATAAAATTAAATTATATTTCGAGATATTATTGTGATATATCAACGGTCGTGATCTTTTCACTGTTTTGATTTTTATGATTTTTTCCTAAAACACAAAATTTCAATTTGCTTTTTTTGCAGGCTCTTACTTTTCAAACTTTTGAAAAATCACACTTTTCTCGAAGCAAATTTCAATATCGGGGGCTTATATCAAAAAATTTTACTGAGTGAAAGAAAGATATATTTTTCTCTAATTCTAGGAGTCGCAACTAAATTTTACTGAAATTACCATAATTTATAAGTGCACATGCAATTTACGAAGGTTGCCTTTTTATATTTCGGGATTTGCAATGAGAACTATTTTAAAATGCAATAGATACACATCAATACGATCGATGTTAGATACACTTAAATGGCTAAATATTGAACAACGACTGAAATTCAATACTCTCAGTTTCATACATAAAATAAAGCTCGGCAATGCTCCAGACTACCTATGGGACCAAATCAAATATGTGGGTGAAATGCAACCATAACAACTACGAAATGCTGAAGACTTCAGGCTAAGAAAAGCAAATACAACAGCAATGCAAAGATCATTATTTTATAAAGGACTTCAATTATTTAACACACTTACAAATGATATCAAAACAGAGAAAAACTGTATTATATTTAGAAGAAAATGTGCAAATTTTGTAAGAAATTGTTGTAATTAAAATATTTTTCTTTTTAATTTTATTTATTTATTTATTATTCTATTAGCCTTATAATTATAATTAAAAGCTATTTTAATTGTAAACTTTGATACCAGTATTCATAAAAATGTAGTTTAAATACGTTTTAGAAAGTTTTTTCATATACATAAAATTTGTTCTGAAATGTATTTCAGCAACATTTTAAATTTTATGAATACTGTTGTGAAGATTTAATGAGAAATTTTAAAGCATTATAAATACTAATAAATAAATAAATAAAAAAAAATTTTCTGATTACCATAGTGCTTCAATCTGGCATTCGCAACTCTATCGTAAAGCTGGAAATTTTATACGTACTCAGAACATTTTGACATACGAGCGCTATTTGTGTTGTTTACAGCGACTTAAAAAAAGCTTAACCCTACGAGGTTCAACCAGGTCTGCGCAGACCTTTTGCTTATAAACATGTCCATAACTTTTTTGTTTCAGGTGTTAGAGACAAGCTATTCCATGACTTTATGTAACCGGCTACGGCTGCCACAATAAATATGGAATTGTGTCCCTTATGTCGATATATTCAGTTTTATTTCTGTTTTCAATTAAAATGGTTCATATATACCAAGCAGGTCTGTGCAGACCTATCTTTTTGCTATGGTAGAGAATGCGAATTGTGTGTAACGGGTTTTTTTATTTACATACCATTGATATTAAAAACAATACTGGCAACTTGCCAGTACATCACCAGTGTTTGTAGTGTATAGATCGCAGTGCTTTAATTTAAAGTGAGTTTATTTTGGGGGTTCCCCAAAAAACAAAAATACATATAAATTATCATTTATTACATTTTGGTTGTAGCGGCAAAATGACCTCAGTATCTATCGATGATGATATAATGGACGTGGTGAATTGCACCAGAAGATATCAAAATTTATCGGAAGAAGAGAGGAAACAAATGGATGACAAATTAACCAAATGGATGGCTGGAGCAGATGAAGAGAACGGGGAAAACAATTATTTCGAATGCGACGATGAAATTGCAGATCCAGATTATGTCCCATTGTTAGAAGATGCGGCTTCTGATGCTGAGGCAGATATCGTTATAGAAACCGAGAGCACATACGACGATGATGAGGACTTAGAAGATTTCTATGAAGGTGCAACAGCTGTTACTGACGTTTTTGAATCTGTCAATATGGAAAACGAGTCCCGTTCTGCAAACTCGGCTATGAAATACCTTTCAAAGGATGGTAAAATTTGGTCCAGTGCTCCTCCACTTACAGGTAGGCTTCGTGCTCATAACTGCCCCACTTTAGGTCGTGAGGGCCCAGCTCCAGGGATTATGCGAAACCCAGTTTCAATATTTAAGTCAATAATAACACCTGAAATGGTAAGTATAATTGTACGTGAAACAAACCGGAAAGCCCAGGAGCTATGCCGTTTATGGTGTGTCAATAATCCTGAGAAGACACCACGGTTATGGACGAAACCTGTAACAGAAAACGAAATTTACGCATTTTTTGGCTTAACTTTGTTTGCTGGCATATTTGGGTCAAATACTCAGCCCGTTTTTGAGTTATGGGGCAACAATGGAAATCCTATCTATAAGGCGACGATGTCTGCTCACCGATATAAATCGATTTTACAGTATATTCGATTCGACAATGGCAACACTAGAAGTACTCGACTATTAGAAAGCAAATCTGCTGCTATCGATGATATCTGGATTATGCTCATGAGCAATTTGGAGCGTCTGTATTTTCCAGGAGCGCAGATAACTATTGATGAGCAATTGTTCCCGTACCGGGGCCGCACGCGCTTCACTCAATACATACCGTCAAAACCAGCTAAATACGGTATTAAAATATTTTGGATGTGCGACGCCAATTCCAATTACCCACTCAAGGGATTGATATATGCTGGAAAGCAGGCAAATGAAGCGCGTGCGGTAAATCAAGGCCAGAACATTGTTCTAAAATTGGTCGAAAAGTACGCCGGTTCTGGAAGAACAGTATATGCCGATAATTTTTTCTCTTCTTATGATTTGGCTGCTGTTTTGATGACGAAAAGGTTGGCATATGTGGGAACCATGCGCAAAAACAAATCCTGTATACCGAAGGAGATGTTAGATCCAAAACGCGATATATTAAGCACATTATTCGCTTACCATAACAACAATATCGCGCTTTGCTCATACATACCGAAAAAGAAAAAAGTTGTGGTACTTATTTCGACTGAACATTACAATGCCGAAGTCGACTCATCAAAGCCATCGCAAAAGCCGTTTCAAATTTTAGATTATAACAAGTATAAATCTGGAGTCGATACAATGGATCAGATGCTTGGTAATTATACGTGCAAAAGGGGCACAAACCGATGGCCGTTAGCTCTGTTCTATAATATGTTAGACGTGGCAGGCTTGGCTGCATTTATAATTCATGATAAATTGGGTCATGTGAAGAGAAACGATCGAAGACGTGTCTTCCTTATGGAATTGACACAACAGCTAGTGATCCCACACATGGAGCAGAGAGCAAGTAATCCCATTGTACGAGGCATTCAACACGTCAAAAATTCAATGTCATTATTCGGTGTAGAGGTAACCAATTCATTTATATTAATACTCAATTCAAATAATAAAAATATTTTTAAATTTTTACAGGTAGCGACAGGCCCACCGATAGACGATCAACCAATTCATGCTATTTCTTCTACAACTCGACCATCGTGTTCATTGTGCTACAAATCCGATAAAAAGCAACGAAAAACCCGGTTCCACTGCACGCATTGCAAGAAACCTGTATGTCTACAGCATTCATATACCAAATACGCTTGCTTTGAATGTCGTACCTAACTTTCATTAATAATCTATGATAAATAAATTATTATTTATTGTTACCAAAAATATAAACAAATATGCTTTTATTTTTTTTATTTCATGTTTTTCCTACCAATAAACACATTTACAAACATTTTTAATACACCTTCCTCTATATTAACATATAAATTCCATGTAGGTCTGCGCAGACCTAGTTGTATCATTTAGCGGCCAAAAAGCCTTGAACCTCGTAGGGTTAATCTAGGCTCAAAAATGGAATTAAATCGTAACCATTTTCGTGCGATTATTTTTTACAACTTTTGATGTGGATTAACTCAGCAACAGTGCATGGATGAACTTAATTCGATTTTCGATAGTCGACTGTATAGGTGCTTCAAGATGAGCAAAATTTAACAAAAGTTGTTCGCACACAAAGCAATTCCAAGAAAATGGTCGCTTGTTTTTGCGAAAAAGCTGGACATGTCGCAACCGCACCACTAGAACAACGCAGAACGATCAATTCTGAGTGGTACACAACGATTTGTTTGCCAGTTGTCTTCCAAGAAACCAGGAAAACCAAACACCGAAGACTTCTCACTCTTCAACACGACAATGCGAGCTCTCATACCCCGACTCAAACAACTGCATTTTTGAGCACCCAAAATATCGATCTGATGAGTCATCCGCCATATAGTCCTGACTTGGCACCGAATGACTTCTTTTTCCCTGAAGAATGCAGGATTTGGAGATACCGCAATCAGAGTGAAAATAGTGCTTCGACAATTGGTACAAACGTATGCAAAAATTTATAAATGTGAGTTTCGGTGATTAACATTAATTAATTAATATATCTAATCCCAAAATATAGAAGGCAACCGTCAGATAAATATTAATTACTGAATTTCAGCTATCACTCTTCGTTTTAATAAAACACTGCCGATTTCTACGCAGTCCAATAAAATTTTTTGTATACAGATACCACTTTTTGAATATAAGCCGCCTCCATAATTCATATTAATAAAATACGATAAAAGAGCCCAAAAATATAAATAACGAATCAATAGATCATAGGACGTGTCAATATAATAAACATTACGATCATTAAAATGTATAAAAAGCATCTAATATTATGTATTTACAAATACTTACTCAATGTATGAACGGCCATTACGATAACTAAATTTATTATTATTAGGCAATTTACTAAGCCCTTGACGTTCTAAACTATGGGCATCTTTCATCAAAAGATTCATTGGAAGACCAGTGATAACTGTATTTCCAACATCGAAAGGATTATCATCCAATATTTTGGGTCGCTGGTGATTTTTTTTAGATGTGAGATATCGGCGGTTCTCTAAATCAATACCAGTGCTTCTTGGTGGTACAGCTGGAATATTCTTTTCGAATTGTTTTCTGTCCATATCTAATGGTGTTTTCTCTTTTTCTTTCCCCACCATTATTTTAAAGCCATAGTTATTATTTTCCAAGCCTCGAAAAACTGCTTCCATATCGCTGAAATAATTTTTTTTTTAATGTATGCGTAACTTACAAATAGTTCTAGTTATAGACCGGTGCGGAAGTCTTAAAGAAATTCACGTTTAGAAACAACAATTATCCCTACACGGTAAAATAATTGTATAGATTTGGGTGGACGGGTTTGTTACAAATGACAAATCAATATGTTTATCTTGTAAATATTCTTCAAAAACGCCTTCATCTATTTTAATAATTTTCTTTTAACAAGAATGTAGTAAATGTAAAAAATTAATGTATCAACATTAATTTCTCTTTTAGTAAACGGAAAGAAGTCTCCACTAATAGTTATAGCATATACCGGTAGAAATTCCATTTACATGTCTGGTTGAACTCTGTACGGAAGTTCCGTACTTCCGGTGTGCGGAAGTTTACATGAGGAATTTGCCAACGTGAAAATCCGTAAGTTTTTCACACCCAGTTCTTATGGACTGGAAAATTTTGATACAGATCACATGTACATGCGTACATTATTTTACATCTACAGTTCGGCTATAAAATTACTAATTAGATTATTTTTGTTTTAACTGTAAACTAATTGATTGTAATATGATTACTTTCGATTTCCCAAATAAGAAATAACTGCAAAAAAAAATTTAAATATTCGGGACTGCTTTTTAAAAAGAATCAAAAGTAATCGAAAAGTAGTCCGACTACTTTCAAGGATTTTGATTGATATTGATTCTTTTTGATTATTTTTCACACATGTAACTTTATTCAATACAACAAGCTTAGTTCGTTTTATTTGTCATAAATGTCATGCATACTAAGAAGTAATTTTATGCGAAATCAGCTTTTTAAGTAAAGAAGCAGCACAAGTAGATGAACTTTTTATTTTATATTGAAAATAATAGAAAAGCGTGTGTTCCCTGTATTTATACCGCTCATTGTATGACCAATTGTTCATATGTAACTATTGTATTATACCTATTTGGCCTATTGTATTATATTTTGTATTATATTTGGCCTTGTAGGCTTGATTCTTAAATTGAATTAATAAAAAAAAAATTTTTGCTTTAGAGGTATTGAGTAAAGTTCTTCCTGAGCTCTTACTCAAGTATGTATTTTTTAAACTTAAATAAATTTTACATTATTACTTTAAATATCGCAAGCTTTTACATGACAAAGAATCAAAATTTAAGGTAACTTCTACCCGAGTTGACATTTTGAGAAAAAAAATGCAATGAACATATAATCAAAAAAAATTGTTTGCAAAAACTTATTTCATGATATACAAAGAAGTTAATAAACAGAATATACAGGTATACATACATATACCTACATATTTTTATGTCGAAGAATCACAAATAGTCCGTGAAAAAAGTCGCAGTCTTTTGATTATTTCTAATTATTTTTCAATAATCGAAAGTGATTCCGATTAGATTCTTTATTTTGGTAGTCAATTACTAATCTGAAATTGACTGAAGAAGGATAATGTAATCAATACGATTTTTTTTCTTTTTCGAAAAAGAATGTATGTAATTGATTAGTAATCGTAATCAAAATTTAACAGCTCTGGGTGCACTACACTTCTACCATCGGGGCCAATGTGATTTGTGTGGAAACATATTTTTTTCACGAATGCAAAATATTCACATATTTATACTTCTTTTATGCGGTAGTGACTGCGAAGAACTTGTGCAAATAAATTTTCTGCATTTAGTATCCTTCTTGAACGTCTGTTTGTTCCGTTGACAAAAAGGATCAAAGTTGTGGTTTTACATCTCTTACGCTGACTTTTCGATTTTGAACAAAGTTTGTTTATCTGCAATTAAGCTTGACTGAAAATGTGACTTACCCAATTGTAGCCATATCCACGAAATAATAAGGACTCTTCTTGCTATCGCGAATTTCTCTTACTAGACCATGCTTTGAACAAATATTGTACAAAGCGTTTTTTGTCATTCCTGCTGGAAGATGTTTGAAAACTAAAGTTGGAACTGTTTTATGACCAGTGGCGTTCTGTAAAGCTTGCCGCGCCGGTTGCAGTTCCTCATGAAGATTTGCCCCTGGACCCGAAATATACTGGTTAAATTCCGTGTTCATATAGTCACTTTCCATAGGATTCCACTTATTAAAGACATCATTAGATCCGACGGCACTCATTGTTTAAAAATTTTCAATAATTACTTATGAAAATAACAGAATAGTCCCACAACATGCAAATCAATGCAGAAAAAGCACAAAATAACATAAATTACCAAGAGCAAAAAAATCCGGCTCTTACTACCACTAGAGATGGAAGCGTATCGATAATTTTTTTATATTTTTCGATAAGAATTAAACAAGGTGGTTGGATGCATGATACAACTAACAAGGTAACCTTTTCGCTACAATAAGAACTACTTCAATAAAAATAACATTAATTTTGTTTTTGTACAACTTATGCAAACTGTCAAAAAGACGCCACTTTTTTTTTTTTTTTTTTAACAAACAGAAAACTGCGAAGCCTTTTGCTTGTCTGCAGAAACACCCAGAGCCTTCGGCAGGAATCGAACCTGCGACCTCGGAGACTCTTGGCAGAGCACTCTACCAATTCAGCCATCGAGGCGCTCTACATTTACAGAAGAGAGATGCACTGATCTTACGCGGATTAGCTATCTCGTTTTGGCTGCCTTTCATCTCTGCAATTTCTTGACAACCTAAAGTAGTCAGATGATTAACGGTTTAGCTGACGAGGCTACCTTGTTAATTGTATCATGGTTGGATGCGAAAATCCCATACATTTTGGTCAAGGCGAATCCATCACAGGTGCCCGCATACCAATTCGCTTAAACATTTTTCCACGATTTTATCTTCTGAGTTGTCAAAGCCGATAGAAAACGACAACAAAACTTGTGACGTCTCGAGAGAATATGTTGAAGCGAATTGAATTGCGACCACCTATACTTGATTCGCCTTGCATTTTGGTAGTGTAAACTCAAGGCGAATCAACTACAGGTGGTCGCAATTCAATTCGCTTCAACATTTTCTCTCGAGACGTCACAAGTTTTGTTGTCGTTTTCTATCGGCTTTGACAACTCAGAAGATAAAATCGTGGAAAAATGTTGAAGCGAATTGCTATGCGGCAAGGCGAATCTAGTACAGGTGGTCGCAGTTCAATTCGCTTCAACATTTTCTCGCGAGACGTCATAAGTTTTGTTGTCGTTTGCTATCAGCTTTGACAACTCAGAAGATAAAATCTTGGGAATTGGGATGCGGGCACCTGTACTAGATTCGCCTTGCCGCATAGCAATTCGCTTCAACATTTTTCCACGATTTTATCTTCTGAGTTGTCAAAGCCGATAGAAAACGACAACAAAACTTGTGATGTCTCGAGAGAAAATGTTGAAGCGAATTGAATTGCGACCACCTGTAGTTGATTCGCCTTGAGTTTACACTACCAAAATGCAAGGCGAATCAAGTATATACATATATATATATATATATATATATATATATATATATATATATATATATATATATATATATATATATATATATATATATATATATATATATATATATATATATATATATATATATATATATATATATATATATATATATATATATATACATATATACACAAGGTGAATTTCGTAGCACATGTGATTATTTTTTGTTTTATGTATCAGAGATATCAGATATCAAAATTTGCAGAGTTCTTGGGTGACAATAACAATCTCTGTCAAATAATATTGGTAATATTTGTTTTATTGGTATAAATTGACCGATAGGAGTAGGTATCGATACTTCTCGTTCGACACTGAGTATGTATTGACATTTTATTACTCTATCAAGTAGAAGTATCGATACTCTTGTGGCGTCGTTTCTCCCTAATATTAAGCGTAATTCACGTTCTTTGACTATTGGCGGAATTCAGTGGTTTACAAAATCCAGGGTGCAGGACGCGCCAGAATTTTTTAATCAACTCTGCGTTTCTTCAATAGACTTCCTAGTAGATCGGATATTGCAGGTAATTCTGAAACAGATTGGTTGTGAAGATGGCTTCCTGCTGGTATTTTATTGATACTACCCTGCATATTACGATGTTGTGGAAATGTAGGCATTAATTTAGGATCACAAGCTTAAATGAAAAATATAAGATTTAATTTAATGGCACATATTTCTGTAATAAATAACTCACGCAAAGGAGGTTCTTTAAAGTAACTACTATGTAGGCATTCTTCTGCTGTTGCTCTTTTTTTGGGATCATACATGAAGAGAAAATTTAACAATCTCAGCCCGACCGCTGAAAGATACGGGAATTTCTGCTTCAAGTTATTATAAGGATGCTTTTTTAAAGTAAAGTTTTGCAAGGCTGGCATTTTAGCCAAATCTGGCCATATAGCTTCTGACGGTGTACCCAACAAATCGATTATCAATTCAAGTTGAGCTATTTCTGTATTGCCAGGAAGCAGTGGCTTATGGGAAAGTAGCTCGCCTAAAATACAACCAACTGCCCACATGTCAACAGCTGTAGTTTGAATAGATGAACCAAGTAGAAGCTCAGGTGAACGATACCATAATGTTACTACCTGAGGAGTCATCGGGCTGGAAGGCAGACCAAATAGTCGAGCTAAACCAAAATCAGCTAAAAAATAAAAATGACAGATATTTTACACTTTTGTTTCCAGTTAATTTTCAATCAGGTTCAGATGCTTGAAAGTAGAAGAAACCTTACCTATTTTAACACATCCTTTGTCAGTCATTAACAAATTCGAAACTTTCAGATCACGATGTATAATATACCGTGAGTGCATATATTTAAGCCCTTGCAATACTTGCAGAACTATGCATTTTACTTCAGACTCCGAAAACGGTTGGGACATGTTATCCAAAAGGGAGGCCAGGTCTTGCTCGCAATATTCCATTACTAAAAATATACTGAACCGAAACGATTTATATAATCCATTTACATATAAATATATGTAAATATCATACAATACCACACAAACATAAGCCATATTTATATTTATTACCTTTCTAAACTCTTGCCAACAACAACATCTAACAAATTGACAATATTTTCATGTCTGCAGGTCTTTAATATTGTAATTTCTCTTAATCCACTAACTGGTAAACCGTCTTTCTCCTGGTCCATGCGAACTTTTTTCAAAGCGACAATTTCATTTGAACGGGTATCACGAGCACGATCTTAAGGAATACCAAAAAATTAAGATCTTGGCAAAATCTTCGATTTGCTTCCAAATTTAACTTACAAACTATGCCATAAGTGCCTTCACCAATACGATTCAATTTTTCAAATTCTGTAACAGCTCGACAACGTCCATGCTAAAATAATGTAAATTTGGTTAAGAATTTTGGTAGAAATTTCTGCTAGCTTACCACATCCCTTTCTTTGATTTCAGTTGGGTCTCCCGTTTTTATAGAAATGAGAAATCCTTTGCGTGTCACGGGAGCTTGGGGGTCTGCGGGCTTGCTTTCACTCATTTCTGAAACAAAAAGTATCTTTGTATTCATTTGTGTGTACATATACTTAAGATTGAGGTTACTTAAGCCTGCCTACCTTTACTCATTACTGTTTTCATAAACTAAGTTATCGTGGTATCTTGTTATAAACAAATTATATCTGTAAAACAATGTTTACGAGCCAAAATAATGATACTACAATGCCGACCTATCTTAACGGCCGGCGATAAGTGACGACTTACAGTGGGATAACACGATGCAAGCTGTTCGATTCGCTTATTTTCACACATAAATGGTATGTTGTAGGTAGAATAATAGTACAATATCTATACGACGCTTACACAAAGGTTAACAAAAAACAAGCAAACAAATGTTGTGACAAACACGAGAAAATTTTAGTTTTGCATAAGCAATTAACATTGTATGTAGGTGTTTGCTGATTGCTACAAATGTTTACAGGAATATCAACATTTTTTTTAATATATGATGGTTGTTCGTCAACGGCTTGAGCCATCTAGCTCTAAATTCTGTTTTCAAAGAAATTTTGCATGATTTTGGTCGCGGAAAAAGAAGCACACAAAATTTAATCTGTATGCAAAATTATATTTTGTGGAAACGAAAAAAATATTATATAATTCATCGAGCCTAACAGAACTTAATCGTCTTTAAATATAGTAGAAATAAAAGAGAAAGCAAATAAATCGTAACAAGCAAATAATGGCGAACAAAATTGCCGCAATACAGTCAGTGTTCATTCATTTGTGTTTTTGCGAATTATATTTGTATCGTCTATGTGCAAACCGCAAGTCAGTGCTTGGCCAACAGATAGTGCTTTTTATTTTGGACTTAAATCCTTTGAATTTTTAGATTATAACGTAGTGTTCTGTGATTATAACGCGCAAGGAAGCTCTATGCCAAATAGTAACACCACATATGCAAATCCAACAACTTGAATACGCGATTTAACAAAAATATTCGTCTGGCATTATTTGACTTCCATTTATGCAAGCTTTACGTCTGGCAGCTCCGACAGTTCCACGTGCAGTTTGTTTACAAAAGGATGCAAGCAAACTAAAAATTATTTAGGCAATATTTCTTTGTAATTTGCGGTTAATTTTATAGTTTTATTGGACGAATTGCATATAATTACACAACATGTCATACGAAGAAGGTAAAAAAATATTCTCGTTCGTTACTCAATAGTTTAAGATTGGCTTTTTTAGAATTTTCCAAATGGCTACGGCGTAAAGAAAACACCTTCGAAGACAACCTAAGATTTGCTATTAAATCGTGGCAATCGGCAGAATTTACTCTGACAAAAAAATATGAAATGATATTGAAGTGGCTTACGGAGCACAAACACTTGAGAGATGACCAGATTGATGAAAATGATTTCAAAGAGTTACTTAAATTACGGGCACAACCAGGCTTGATAATGCAGCAAGTTAAAAAAGAATTTGTTGATTGGTTCATAGAACATGCCCACGCAAAGTCGAAAAACACAAGAAAATGGTGCGATTTATTACATCTTTTGGTAGAGTTTGAGTTACTGCAAGATTTATATAGAATGAATTATGAAGTCCAGTGTCGTGTTTATGGCGAGATATTTAGAAGTTACGAAACATATTTAGTAGCTCTGGAACATAGCGACCAACAATTTTTAAGCACATTTGAATCTGAATTTTTCGCATCCGTGTTAAAAGGCCTGAAAGAGTTTACAAAGCGCTGCGCCGACATCGTTTTATTTGACGAAGCTTATACAACTTTTGTTCTCCAACCAATGATACAAGTTCTATTAGTCTTGCGTACATTTCAAATTGATTTCTTCGAAGAGCTTTTGGAAATCGAACACTTATTGTGTGCAGAAAAAACTGACAAAGAAGTAATAAATCGAATTTGGAAAATGGCTTTACCAGATCGACTTTTATGCATTGAGTGCTCCATAGTGAAACGAAGACTTGTCGGAAGCTTTTTGAACGAGTTATTAGCCGAAGTGTTTTACAACTTTATCCATGACTCGGAAGATATGAATCCCTCACTATCATTAACAGTAGCAGCATTTGTAATTGAAGTGCTAGCACGCCACGATGTGAACCTGAATATACAAGTAAATAAAGATGACTCAGTCGTTAAATATTTGGGATCTCAAATTTTTACAGCGGTAAAGAAAAGAAAAGATGCATACTTAAAAGAAGTGCTGATGTTATTGTGTGCTGTATTACGTTTAAATCCTCTTATATTGGAGCAAAATGTGTTTGAAATAACTGCATGGATGATTTTGGCCCCTAAATCGGGCAATCAAGAAGAGCTGGATTTGTTTGAGGAATATTTGGTGCTTTTAATGGATATGTTCAGACGTCTAAGTAGGGCTGAAAAATTTGTTTCAAATCTATTGAAATCTTTAAGGGAACACTTAAAAAATGTTGATTTAAACACAAACAAAAAACGCAAATCTTGCTCAGTTGTTGATGCTAAAACGCCCGAAAAGAAAAAGAAATTACAAGAAGAGGTCATAAACGTTAACACCTCGACAGAATATTCCAAATACTTGGCTATTTTATTCAATGATTTTTTCAAGCCAAAATTAATAAAAAAGGAAGATAATAAAAGTAGACTGACGGCAACAGGTTCATTCGCAAAACTTCAAAACTTTTGGCCCAGTAATCCTGTGGGTCTAGCGTTTTCAAAACTGATAACGGGCCTTGTGTCTAAACCATCTTTAACAATATGGAAAACGTTATTGTATGCTCTAAAAGAGCTCATTGTAATACTGATAGATACAAACGAAATTAAGGAAAACTATTTATTTCAACTCGAGCTTAACGCGGCTCTATTGTGTCAATATTTCGCAGGTTGCAAGCTGGCCGAACAATCCGATAAATTTTTACTTGAACTGCAAAAACAAAGAGCGTTTACTTTAGAAATTTTGAAATTATTTGGCCAATTTTTGCTGAAGAAGGAACACCATCCTAGAATTATGAGCGCATTTTTGGAGTTGGCTTATTTTGCGTCAAATTTTGAATTAATTTTATCATATTATCGACCAGACGGATGTGTTGATGAGTCTTTGCAACCATCAGCAGCAGCAGAAAATTTACACAGCTTTCTCAGCAGTGGCGAATGGACTTTGTTAGAGCAGCGAGTTTTAAATTTTGGAAAATCTTCCTGTAAAAATTTATTATATCGCTTGAAGATGCAAAAGTCTCAAGCTTCGATTTTACTTTTAACGCCAAGCAAAGAATTTTTTTTGAAACTCACTGACCCTGACGTTTTTAATGCAATACTTAAGACACCCCAATCAAAATGGTATTTACACCATCTTCCAAGAAACGAAAAAATGGCTGTGGTCAACCATTTTGGCACAAACTTCGAACTTGTACAATTGGCCCTTGATGATTTGGAGCTTTTAGAATTTGTTTCGTTTTCAGCATATGAAAATATATGTAAGAGTTTTAATTCAAAATACTCTCTTTTGAAATCGTTATCGTGTGACTTTGAAAAAATTCGACAGTGCGTTGAAGTTACTGCCTGCGAATTGATTATAAAGGAGTTAATTGATGCGGTTATCTGCCAGTCGGAAAAGGAATACAAGGTTAAAGCAGTCTACTGTGAAGAATTAAAAAGTAATTTGGACATATTATCACTTTTACCGCTGGGAAGATTGAGGCGCCAGCGAAAAACAATAATTTTTGTTTTGCATTTGTGTTTGTTTCGCGATTTGAAGGCCGCCCAGGAAGATGATTTGGCAGGAAATGCTTTGGAAATTTTGAAAGGTAAGTCCTGTGAATAAGTTTCCTCTAGTAATTTATGGGAATTTCTTTCAAAAATAAAGTTAAGGAAACCGTTTTTCATGCTTGTGTTGACCACCGGTCGAATCATTATTCGGTTCCCAAGATGATTTCAGATATCACAACCACCAGAAGTCTTCAGACCACCATTTGCATATGGTGTGTAGTCCGCTGAAGAGCTCATTTTTACAAAAACGTCCCTGATCTCCAGAAATTAAAAAATTCTGATTTTTCAAAATTAGTTTTTTGTTATTTCCAACACTAATTTAGATGTTACTGTGATCAGTTAGCATTGTGCAACTTCCAAGCTGGTATTTGCGCTATGATCTTGATAAGATCATGGCTCTCCGAGATATGTGTAGTCCTTTCAAAACAACTAAGATCAAATTTGCTGCCACTGTTAAGTCGTTAACAGTGCTCTGTTAACTTCAAAGTTTGTCTTTGCTAAAAAATTTGGTTTAAATTCGAATTTATCGAGTGTATGAAGCACATGGAAAATTTACTAACTTGTAATATAATAAAATTATTTTTCATCGTTTTTAGATCTTTTACATTTCGGCCAACAAATTTTAATCTTCAAATATTTGCCAACCTCCTTATTGCTTAAATTGCTGCCTGCCAATAGTTGTTGGGAACTCTATGAGTTCATCTTTTCAACAATTAGAAATGACGAAAAAGGAACAGAACAATTTTTACAGGACTTATCTAAAATACTAAATGAAACACAATTATCTTCGAACTTGAGCGAAGAACAAAGTAAACTCTTGATGTCTGCTATAGAAACACTAACATCCCTCAGCGGCCCAACTGCCAAACATATGCGAAAATATTTGGATGTGTTTCTTGAAATTTTTTTTACATACCTAAACCAACATTTTACGAATGTTTCCGATGGAAAATCGAAAAAAGACAAAAAATTCGTGCAGAAAACTTTATCAGCCTTTGCACCGTACGCTTCATATATTTTGACGAAATTTTCTAAGACGAAGGAAGCAACAAATAAAACTGAAAACTCTGCAGACAGTAAAGATTTTATGCTGGAAGTCGATGAGGATTTTAGGCGTATAATCAAAATTTATATAGGACATTCGGTAACTTGCTTTGTTCGCTTTAAAGCAACAATAAATATATAAGTGTTTTGCTTTATAAATTTTAGATGAATTACCGCAACCCTCATGCTGTACGTTTAATGCAAGTGGCTTTGAACTATCGAGAAATATTGCATTTAGACCAAGATGAAATTGAATTCGTTTTAACTAATTACTGGACTCAAATTAATGAAGACTTAAATGACGATTCGGAGGAACAGAAAATTTGCGTAAAAACATTAGAATCGGCTGTCAAAATTATAATTGGTAATAAAACCAATGAAGATTTATTGTTGATACTTAAAACTATTGGCAACAGTTTGGAAGAGACACGTTTTTCTAATGTTTTGAAGCTTCTTACTTTAATAGCAAAATGTCCGTTCAGCACAATTAAAGGAGCAGTAAGTTGGACTATTATCTCTTTTTATGACTTTGATTTCTATTTCAAAAACAATATTTTCTTCAGATTTTCAACGAACAATATAAACAAATCACTACTAATATTACCTTGCGTTTGGCTAGAGATGAACAGCAGTATTTTAGCAATATTGATTTGATTGTTAAACTTTTAAATTGCCATCATGCAGTATTGGACAATAAAATGGTCAGCACAAATTTAAAATTCCAGTTTTTTTTAGAAACTTATCAATCTTACCAATCTTATAGATTCCTATTTCCACCGATACAATGGATAGTATTTTGTCATTTCTCATGGATATTAACATTAAAAAGTTTTGCTTGACTGAGAAGAACCTTGAGGATTTTCATCGTCTCCATTTGGCCATGACAGAAGTATGCTCTTCTCTTATTAAATATCGGCATGTTTTGCTGATGGATCGTGTGCCACAATATATGCATGTTTTCAAAGATCTTTCTCAAGCCATTGTCTGGTATAAGAGTGAGCGACAAAAGGATACAACTTTGCCTACCAAAGAAATAGATGATTTGTCGGAACTGGCTTTGAAACTGGAGGCTCTTATGCATTTAATAGCGCAGCACAAAGTGGATATCAAAAGAGTAGCACCATTTGTGTTGACATTCATAATTAATTTAATGGTGGCAAATAAAAGACCCACAACTTTGTACAATAAGGTAATTTATTCTAGCTGACAAAAATTCTCTTGCAAATTTTCATTATTTTTATTTTTCTAGATTAAAACACATTTTGAAAATATTTGTTATGAGCTGGTTGGCATATGTGATCATCGTGTGGGTAGATTTATACTGCGTTGTTCTAATGAAGCTGGCCGTCAATTATATGAAATATTAGTGAAGGACTATCAAAAATATCATAAATTCAAGGGCAAAGTATAAGTCAATTCTAAACTAGTTTGATTTTTTTGTAATAAAATGCTTTGTTCTATGTTCAAATATAAAATAAACTTTTCTTATTTATTAATTCAGGTCCAAAAATGAACCTTTTCAAACTTTTCTTATTTAGTTCTGTATTATATAAGCATGATAAAAACTTGTTTTAAGTTTAACAGTTCTTAATAAGAATAAAAAATTCTCCAAAGTATGCTTACAAAATATAAAATGCAAATTAAATCCACAAAAGGTCCCGAAATTTATCGAAAATGTTGTTAAGCATTAAATGTACTGCAATTCAATTTGTTATGAAATAAAACCCCAATAAAGGGTGTTATTGTTTTTCTATTTGATGTATTATTTAAATTCTTTAAGGATTTAAGGAGCTCACTTTTCTTTCAGGTTGTCATTATATTTGCTACAAACAGTTGAAACTTTAAAGATTGGTATGATGACAAATCCTCTTAAACCTAAAAATTTTTCATGAACTTCAAAATATCAACGTGTAAGCCGGAAATCATCAATTAGTGTTTGACGGAATTTCAAAACAAATTTTAATAATAATACCTCAATGGGTATTATGACATTTATCATAATCTTCATGGACCCGATGACACCGTTACAACGTTTTCATGAATATCGCTGCGTTTATGAAGCCGATTTTCGAATTATGCTCACGTTTATCAAAGAAATTCTCTTCAAAAGAATCAATTTTTCAAATTAACAGTTTTTATTATAAATTTTGACCAGCAAATTTACCTATGTATTTGAATATAAGCGTAAAAATAATTACAAAGGCGGGCAACTAGTATGTCGTTCCACCTTCTATCAATATTATACGTATGCAGCATAAAGCTCATTTGTACATTTTCCAAGTTCTTAATTATGCAAATAGTAAACACTTTTCGCAAATAGGACGGTCAGCATTACCCGACCCACTGAAAAATAAATGTATCCTTCGTTCATCTTTTAACACTCGCATCATTGTTAAATACTTACAATACTGTTACACAAGAGTTACAAATGAACTGGCCACATTCTATGCAAGAAAAGCCACATTCTTCGCATAAGGACTTTTGGCAGTTAGTGCAATGACTTTGTACATATGTTTCGCGATCACAACATAAAGCTTTGCGCCGTATCCATAGAAATTCATCTTCTTCGTCGTCGGCTTCTTTGGCTGATTCGACTTGACCATTTCCAAAAAGCACCACCAATCTAGACAAAGGTGTTTTCTTTTCACTATTACCTTCTATATTATTATTGAGAGAACGAGCTGCTTGAAACAGTAATTTTGTAGTTTTGGCTGAAATTGGTTTAAAATTGGGTAAGTCCTTCAAATGGTATCTGTTGAATTTACCATGTATTTCTTTCATTTTATTTGAGTCGTGAGAGTCAACAATTTTTTCATTTATATGCATTTTAGTTTGAAGGATGTATGGTGATTCCTCAGATCGCATTCTTTTAAGGCTTTTTCCCTCCATTTTGGTCAAATTTGTAAATTAACTAATATGTATCTTTATAGAATTTAAATAAAAAAAAAAAACAATGAAATTTTGTAAAGAACCACAGTTGGATAAAACGGTCCTAATAATTTCATATTTAATACCAGTTTTGCTAACTGCTCGTTGGAATCAATACACTTGAAAAAAAAACAATCATTTTCAAAAAATTTTTTTTATATTTACTTCCTATTCTAAAGGCGATTTAATTAAGTTAATTCGCTCAAAATGTATGACAACTCGAGAGAAAATGTTGAAGCGAATTGAATTGTGACCACCTGTACCAAGGCGAATCAAGTATTGGTGGTCGCAATTCAATTCGCTTCAACATTTTCTCTCGAGACGTCACAAGTTTTGTTGTCGTTTTCTATCGGCTTTGACAACTCAGAAGATAAAATAGTGGAAAAATGTTGAAGCGAATTGGTATGCGAGCACCTGTAATGGATTCGCCTTGACCTGGGGCTGGATTCTGGCATTCGTGATCGAATATACTCGATAATAAAAACAATGTAGAGCAAAACCAAAATGAGCAACAAACACACAGCATTCTATAACGAAATCGTTCAATCACGAGTGCCAGAATTTGGCCCCTGTACTTGATTCGCCTTGAACGTTGCCCAAGAAGCAAAATATAATCACCTGTGCTGCCAAGTTCTCATAGTAATGAGATCGATAGCATTGTGGATAGTTGTACACATGATACAATTAGTTAGTTGTATCATGGTTCTACACAAGTTGTACCGCTCTAATTGTAGTGTAATATCAAGGCGAATCTATTACAGGTAAAACTGAATTCAAGGCCAATTGAAACAAGTGGGCCTTGTTTGCTAAAGTATTATTTTAGATTACAAGTGAGAAATACAATATTATTTCATTTGCAATTAAAAGAATCCGTGAAGCAGTTTAAAAGGTAAAACGTAGCAATATTAAATATTCCTTTTGACAATTATATCCATGGTCTATTTAATACTAAATACGTACATACATACACCAAAGTTAATAGCAGTTGGAGACACTGCGTTAAACATTACGGAGTGTAGTCATAAAGAATAGAGCGCCCAAGTTTGTGATTTACAACGCAATGCCAGAATTTAAACGAAATGCGATAAATTTTAAGGAAATTGTTGCTGCCACAAATATAAAATTCAAAGTAATAGCGCGAAAGCCCCTAAGGTCGGCTTGTAAAAGTCAGCACTTTCGAATTAAAATCTAAATTGATTACAAAGTGTATGGCTTAAGATAAAAAATTAAATAACATTACATTAGAAATATTGTCTTCTTTTATTCACAAACCTTTAATTTAAATTAGTGTAAGTTTTCAACAGTCATTCCTCATGCCCGTTTCCGTTTTTTAATGATTTTTTTGTGAGTGGACAAATGTTGAATATCATATTACAAACATAAATGTAAGCCAAATATTATTGTGGGTTAGAAAAGGATATTCCTCAAAATATTATTTTAAAACCCTCAGCTTTTGCTTTTCTTTTTAATTTTTACTAAAAATTAGATGCTAAAAAAGGGGAAAAGTCGGCCGACTATAAAAATTTGAAAAGTGTCACAAAAAGGAAAAACAAAGAATACCTAGCGAAAACTCACAAATAATGCACATGGGGGAAAAAATAAATAAAAATTATAATTATAATGTTAGTCGAACTTTTTGCAGTTAACAATTTTTATTTATTGGTCTTAAGTTCAAAAAACAAGAAAGCTATTTGCAATAAATTATAGAGTTTAGAAAAACAACAAATAATGAAGATATATTAGCTGAGCAACAACTACCTGTTTCGTATCTGCCACTATACTCGTCAGCGACTAAATTTTGCAGCGATGCTTAGGCATGTAAACCAACTAAGATTTCGATTCAATTTCAGTCTATATTTAATTTATTGATAAAATTTCTAAATTTTTATTACCGTTTCCATTCTCAATGTTTATTACTTGGATGGAACTTTTAAATCTTTCAGGGCAGCTGGTTGTTACTTTCAACGCTATTTATTATCTCTAACATGAAGAGATTCAAGTCTACGAATAACAATTTTTTGCAAATCGAGGTAAATTAGACTTCTGCATTAGGAAAATAATGGGGCCAGAGAAGATGAAGCTTAGATTAATCTTTTTTTTTCATATAATATCTGCATATAATATTTGCAAATTAAAGTCTCTTAATATCTACCTGCAAGAACAATTGAGAACAAACTTAATATTGTAGTTAAAAGTTAAACTGCAGACTTTTGGGACATCCACCTACATAAATATTAACGATTTTTTTTGTGTCGTTGAAAGCTTGTATATAAAACAACAACAATTTCGTTGATAGAGTTTAAAATTCCTTATTGTTTTTCATATGTATATGTACATAAATTCTGGCGTTGCGTTGTGAACTACAATATCAGGTTCAAAATGTATTTGAAATGGCATTTAAGAAAATTTTGTAGCTTTAAAATCAGAACTCATTTCAAATTAATTTTAATTTGTTTGAATATGCCCATACAGATTTATCAGCTTGATACAAAATGAACTTGTCTAATATGTATACAAATACTATCACTCGACTAGAGTTGTTATACGTATACACATGTATTTATATACATATGTAGATGTGTACATTTGTATGTCAACTAAAATTTTTGGCACAGCTTTTATAATCCCTCTCAATTATTTGAAAAAAAAGCAAGAAATGAATAGATGAAATTTTTTTGTGCAGGCAGGTGTACATTTTTTGTGTGTTATTTTCAATGAGCGATTTTTTTGCTCTTTATTATTATTTTTTTGTTCAATTAAAAAGTAATATTTTATTTTATTAAAAAGTAATATCAAGTCGAACTGATTTTATTGAATCAAGGACAATTTAAGCACAATGTACACATTTTACTGCTTGGTCCACGGTTTCACATGATTATAATTAAAGTTTGACATAATCAATATTAGAGATGTGCGGTTAAGTGTTTTTTGGCCCCTGTCACACACGTTCACGATCCAAATAATTTTCCCTACTCACATTCACGCATGAAATTTTTTATGACTTGCGTCATGCACGCTCTCAAGTAAGATTTTTTCAATCACGCACGATCAACGAAAAAATTCTCACCATCAATTACGTTTGTATTAAAATAAAATATAAATGTAAAAATGAACTTAATTATTTATATGCTAAAGGAGCTAATTGAAATGTATTATTTTAGGTCTAAAAATAGACCTTATTAATGTTTTCTGCTGTTTCGTTGATGCTAATCAACTCATCAGTAGATACGAAAAATTCTTAAAAGAATGTTTGAAACTTAACTACTTATTCCAAAGTTGTCATGGACAGAAAAATTTTTTTCATCTTGCCACGTCTCTACCTCACGACTGACCTTTGAAGACTAATGCTTAGCAAAATGGCGGCAAAACAAAATAGTATACCTTTCCGTCGGACACCCTTTATTTGGTTTTGCAATGTGATACTAATCCAAAGAGTCATTCATCGTATGATTATGCAGAACAGGCAAAAAAACTCCTCATATATCTACATTTTTTTTACTCTTTGCAATGTGATGAAACTTGTGCTTTCAGGGCGTTAACTCTTATTCATAATCTATAAATTTATTTAAGTTTTGAAAGAACAATATTCATGGGTATAACTAAACATATTAACACTCATAGGAGCGTCAAATTTAAAACGAAAAAAAAGTTAAAATGCCGGCTACTGGTACACTTACCCTATCTATGTATATACATATGTATGTGTGCTAATGCAGAGCTTTGTTGAATAATGACTCTAGTTTATAAAAGTTATTAAATGGATTTTTTGTATATCTACCTTTTGCTTTCGTCACAGTTTTATTTTCGTTATTTATTGCCTAACTTAAAATCTTGTATAAATGAAAATCATACTTTTTATTAATAAACAATACAATAAAATATAATATAGAGATACATACATACATACATACATGTGTATGTGTGGCACAACATGTACGGCACATTGTGCCCTTAAAATTAAGCCCGAACGAGAAGATTCTTTCATAATAAAAATTCTAACTGCAATAAATAAAGCACTTAAATTAAAATAAAGGCAAACAGATTGCTAAGCGATCATGTTTTTATACACATGTATGTAAGTAGCTGCACATTTTGTCAACAAAAAGAAAAAAAACTAAAAATAAAGAAGTACCTATATTCCAAAAATAGCTCTGTTCAATAACTAAAAATTGTGACGAATTTGTAACAATCATCGTTGTCAAGTTTGAAATTTCAAAATGCCCCAAAATAGAGAAAAAAGCACTAGGTTTTTTTCTTTTTAATTAAAATTTTTGTTAATTCATTTTATCTAAAAAAGCATAATGGGCCCGATTATTATTTTTTTTTCTTTAGACTTTGACCAGTACTCAGGGAAGGATCCTTATATATGCATTGCATTGTACTGAAACTAGGAAAGAGGAATTGGTGAGGGGGAAAAACGAAAATGGGTATTATTTGTGGACGTTTGATTAAGCAAAAAACTTTATAATATAAAAAAAGAACATTTATTTTTGGAAAGCTGAGTAAGTCAGGATTAACTGTTGCTAATTATGTCTAGTTAGTGTCCCGGGTATATACATATACAATTCGACACTATCCAGTTAACGACATTTAACACAACCTCTTCAATATTGCAATACGTTGACTATACAGAACAAAAAGACGACAAAGCAACCGCGATAAGACCTATTACGAATGTATACTTTGTTTATTAAGATTGTTGGTTCCGTTCTGCGGCTGCGGAAAATATTTTTAATGCGGAAACAAAATTTACAATTATTTAATCCTTATTGCGGTACTAGAGATGTGCGTGTGAGTGTTTCTTCGCTCACGTCACGCACGCTCACGATTAAAATAAATTTCCTCACACACGACAATTTTCATAAGACCTCACGTCACGCACGCTCACTAAAAATGTTTTTCTGGCACGAAAAACGAAAAAAGTTCTCACAATCAATCACATTTCTATTGAAACAAAATATAAATGTAAAAAAATTTTATATTATTCATATCCATTTTTTATTCCGTGGTCGGAAGCTATAACAGCATAAATCCTAAAACATAGTTTCAAGAAAGTTGTGTTTTCAATGTAGAACAATTTCTTTGAAAAAATGAAAATGGCAATTTAGAAGAATTTTTTGATAAATTAATTATTAGAATAATGAAATATGTACTTAATTATTTATTTGCTTTAAGAGCCAATTGAAATGTATTAATTCAGGTCCAAAAATATAGACCTTTTTTTAAAAATGTTTTCTGACAGCTGAAAGAGACAGAAAATATTTTTGCAATAAAGGTCTATACTTTTGGACCTGAATTAATATTAGAATAATAAAAAACTCATATAAGATTTAATGAAAACATGTCTTCTGTGACATTTTAGCACTTATTGCGAATTGTAAGGACTTTTATGAAGGATTACTTCAATTCTGTTTTATATGTATCTTTTTAACAAACTTCGTTAGAGACATAGAGATTTCATATCAATTTTCAGTTCTGTTAGTAGAATATTGTTCCGCATATAACTCGCCTTAAGTCGATATAAGTATGTTGTTATCGCATGTGAACACAGACATATCGTTCAGTTACGCACACAACAGACAATTCGCGGCTTTGCTTTTCTTTTGATATATGTATGTATATCTGTTCATTGCTTCAATAGTGGATTATCACCCGCAGATTGCCAGCATTTCAAAATTGTATAACTGGTACTAAGTTTTTTTTTTTCTGTGATGCAATTTAATTTTCAATACGACTGTGTTTCGAACTATGTTCTTTTGAAATGTAATACTTATCCAAAAAATCTGTCAACGTTTGATCATGCAGAGCTGGAGACTTCCAGCAAGAAATCTCCTTATATACATTATATATACATATTATAGGTTACAGGTTATGTTACACGGGCTGCCGGTCATGACACGTCCCTTCAATTACTTGAGGATTCTCAGAACCCCAAATACGACAATTTTGTTTATTAACCCATTAACATTACCATTAACCCATTAACATACTACCCAATATAGCAAAAAGATCCGGATTTTTAAACTATTTGAACCCCGTTTTCAGGAAAGTATCGAATAGTTGACAACCAAGGCAGATTGATACCAGGTAATCGCATAACTTCAACAAACACTTCATGTATTTTGTTGTTGGAAAAACTATATTACTGTCATCCGTTTGTTCGCGTATGTGGTGTATATTTTGACAGTTCTACAAGTCAGCTGGCCTTGTAAGGCTACCTGGTATCGAACTGCCAGGTTCGTTGTTGACAACTCTACACGCAATGCCCGATACATTTACATATATGTATTTATGTCCGTATGTGTATATGTGTGTATGTATGTATGTATTTGTAAATACCCTGCCAGCAAATTGGTAGTCGACTACTGAAATAATTAACTTTACGTTAACTTTTATGGACTAGCTTCAAATTAGCTACAATACAATCGATTTGTAATTCACTTTTTGTGTACTGGCTATAAACTAGCTGAAACGTAGTGCAGAGTTAACCCAAAATTCAAATAACAACATACACACACACACGGTAAATAACACTTGAATAAAATTGCCTATTGTCGCATTCGTTTTAAATGTTGCGATAGCTGAGTGGGTATGTTGGTTGCTCTCCAGTCTTGAGGCTTAGTGGTTCGATTCCCAGCAGAGGCTAAAAAAAAAAAAAGTAGAATGAAATTTAATTTCATAAAATAAAATATTACCAGCGAAAAATGTAAAATCAGCCTTGATTTGTACATTTTTTTCTGTGGCTACTGACTTTGAAGTAGCTAACTTTAAGTTAGTTGAAAAGTAATGCAGCGTCGGACAATTGACTACCTCCTAAGACATCGTAATGTTAAAATAGTCAGTCATCTCCATTAAAAATAATCTAAGTGTAAACCACCACCAGTTGTAAAAAAGTTAGCTTATAATTCATTACTAGTTAACTGAGTTGCCGGCAGGGTATTGAATAACAAAATTCTGAATCTTCTACATTGAAGACAAAAACGGTATTTACATATCGCACTGGTTCCTCAAAAGCGTAACAACTCAAACTTTTTCAAATTTTTACTTTTTGCAAGAAACCAAACAACAGAGGTCATATCTCCCTTTGATTTGTCTTCTTTTCCGTGAAAAACCCCGTATGGCATTTTCTGCTGTAATACATCGTTAGAATCAACAGCAACAGTTTTTGGCCTCTACTAAAAATTCATGAATTTTGAGTTGCTATGCGATATGTATGTACATACATACATATGTAAATATGTACATATGTATGTATGTCTGTTCTTTACCAAGTGATCAACACTGAAAATATTGAAGCAAACAATTAAAATTCTTCCTTGTGATGAAGAGTCAATCAATTCCCACTCATGATTTATTTAACTTAATACATGTGAATTTTTACACTTAAATTTCTATTTAAAAAAGGTATTTGTTTTTTTTCCCCTAAATGTTTGTTTATCTTAGCGAACAACAGCACAATAAAACACACATACAGACATGTGTTAATACATATTATATACATAAATACGTATGTATGTATGTATGTACAAATATGTATATAAACAAAGGAATAAAAAACTGAAAATAATTTAAAAAATAAACAAAAAACGAAAAAATGCCAAGGTCAGTAAACCTCCATGTGCTCATCTTCTTTCTCAGTGCTTCACACAAAATGCAGTCATTCTGTCAGTCAGTCAATTAGTCAGTATGATCTCTTTCGTTTGGCTTTCTCGATATTTTTCTCTTACACTAATAAAATGAAATGAAAACGAATTTTTTCTTCCTTTTCTTCATGAAATATTCGTACACCGTTTAGTGCAGGTAGATTTTTGTATGCGTTATTAGAAATAGTATATTCCAATAAGCAAAAATAAGCAAACCATGGCCGAATAAATGAAGTCCTTGGAATTTTGTTACATGATGAGTTGAAAAACTAGCAAAATGCAACAGGATCTTTGCTGTGTTCTTTGTAATTGTGTAAGGTTTTTATAAACTATTGCAAGTCTACATTTGCAGCATGCACATACTGCTTGGTTTTCTATCAGTTGCACTTTTTGTGGCTATTTAACTCTTTTAAGAATTACAAGTATGGCTTCCGCAGGAGTCCCTCAATAGGTGACCTGTTAGCATACCTTTCAGAAAAATGGTCTTACTCTATCCACCACATCCACATTTTGGTGAGAGTAAATTGGTGGCTCTAGATATTTTCATGGCATTTGAGTGTGGCATGACGTATTACTGTCGAAACTTAGTGCTTTTGGTGTCGGTAGCGACTTTCCTCGATACATATCGAGTTTCCTCAGAGACCGCACTAAACGTGTTGTGATAGATGGGGCCTCTTCCAATGAGTTCAAGTTAAATTCAAAGCTACCGCAAGATTCCGTTCTTTCTCCTACGCTATTTCTTATCTTTCTTAAGGATCTTCTCTGTCAAACTCCATCCATTCTTTTGCAGATGACAGCAGCATTTGCTGTTCGTATTCATTTAATCATAGGCCTAGTATATTACAGATCCATGCCAAGAGGCAGACAATGAGCGATACGCTAAATGACGATCTGTGTATAACTTCTGAATGGGATCAAAAATAGACCTTTCAAATGTTTTCTGTCTTTTTCAGCTGTCTATATGCCGCCGACAGACATTTCGTTGGTGCTAATCAACTCATCAGTAGACTCGAAAAATTCTTAAAAGAAAATTTAAAACTTAACTACTTTCTTTTAGAATTTTTCGAGTCTACTGATGAGTTGATTAGCACCAACGAAATGTCGGCGGCATATAGACAGCTGAAAAAGACAGAAAACATTTGAAAGGTCTATTTTTGGACCTGAATTAATACATTTCAATTGGCTCTTAAAGCAAATAAATAATTAAGTTCATATTCTGAATGGGATCGTAAAAACAGGGTAGATTTCAATGCTCGTAAGACCCAGTGCTGTCTATAAGTACATAGACGAACGCCCATGGATGATGCCTCATCTGTACTGATGCATGGTATAAACATTGTTCTGGGTATGAATATTTAGTGCGATGTCCGCTGGACTGAGCATATTTTTCATGTCTCAAAAGAAGCATTTAAGTGCCTTGGTTTTTGAAACGGTTCAAGATATACATCCATCTGATCTCCTCAGTATTTATACCACCTATATCTGACCGAAAATGCAATATGACCTTCATTTTTGGGCCTCGAAGTATATTTTGGGGCTACTCAAATGTGTGCAGGAGAGGGCATAGAAGCTGTGACAGCTGGGTATCCAACGCTATTGATTCACTGGAGTATCGTCACAGTGTGGGGTTTGATCCACTGTTCTATCGCTAGTATAATGGATTTTGTTTAGATGAGATCAGGGATCTTGTTCCCGAAACTCGCATATTTTTACGCAAAACGCTAATATATGTACATATGTATTACCTGCAGACATATTCAACAAGTAATCGATAACAAAACTACATTATCTATAAGACATAGCATGAACACGTGAAATAACACGTTCTCCAAACTTGATTTTCAATAAATTGATTGTGACATTCGCTGCGTGCCTTGTGGCGCCGTCCTGTTGGAACCACATGACCTCCAAGTCCATATCATCCAATTGGGGCCAAAAATATCCGGTTATCATTGAACGGTAGCGATTCCCATGCACAGTAACGTGCCGGTCATGATCATCACGGAAGAAGTACGGTCCAATGACGCCGCCGGCCCACAAACAGTAATTTTTTCGGGATGCAATGATGACTCGTGGAGTATGTGTGGATTGCTGCCTCAACGCATATTATGTTTATTGACGAAGCCATTCAGACAGAAATGAGCCTCATCATAAATTGCATATGATGAAACGTAGCGCTGTTAACGTTGAGGCCACTGACTCCGAATTTCGGTAGTAAATATGTATTAATAATGTCGCCTCGTTGTTGGCTCGTATACCTTTCCATTATGAAATGGCAAACCTTAATGAAGAGAAAAGTTAAAAGAGCAGCATGAAATATGGCGTCGTCTGCTGTCCCTGTCGCTATACTTTTGTAGCGTTCCTGTTGAAAAACCCGTTATTTGTTTTTGTTCTCTAATCTCGAAATATTAAAGTGATACTCATACTAAAAGTTCTATTTTATAATTTTCGTATGTGTAACAATATTCTACGGAATTAAAATTTTTTTTTTCATAATATGTATGTATGTATTTAATTGGATACTGTGTGATTATGATCTCTAAAAGGAAATACACTTTTAAATGCTCTTCAAGAAATTGTTTAATTAATTACTATCCACTTCCAGTACCAGTTTATCGGCAGCATCTACAACTTCTTGCAAAAGTATTTTTTACCAAAACGACAGATCTCATAAAATCTCAAGACAAGACAGCACAATAACAAATATTAAAAAACTTTTGTTATGTTAATTAAAAAATAAAAATCGTGGGCACAGTCCATACATCCATCCGCTCGCTGCAGTAACTGTCAAAAGTTCATCAAATTCAAACACAAAAAAAGAAACGGCACACTTGCTATGCACTTGTGCATACATATACACACATACATACATACATACATATGCATGTTATGTGAGTGTATATATGTATGTAGGTATGTTAAAGAAATTGCACAATTTTGGTAAAATACTTTTTACGTCATAGGTACTTAATTAAGCGTATGAATAACCGGAATTATGTAAATTATTTTATAAAACTCTCATACACAAACTTTTATGTGCATGTGTTTTGGGTCTTTTGGCCGTTTAAATCAAGTGCCCGTCTGACTGTTCGTTCGCTTAAGAAAAAATACGATTGTAAACAAAAGCGGACAGAGAGCATTAAATGCCGGTTTTACCTTCGTTTTTTTTTTTGGAGTTGTTGTCGTTGCTGACGAAATTTATTCATGCGTATTTATATTTCGATTTCTTCGAATATATGGGACAAAATTATACACATTCTCAGTTCAAGGAGAAGGAAAATGCAAAAAAGTTGCTTGTGTAGCATTTTAATATTTGTTTATATGTATTATTTTCACAAGCTAACAAACGAAGTTACATACATACTTGCTACACATGTACATACATAACAGTGCTGCCAGTTTAAGGGGTTTCCCCTTAGATTTAGGGTTTTTTTCTTTTAGGGGTGAATTTATGGTGTTAAAATCTCTCGGGGGAAACAATTTATTTTTGGGGTATTTTTAGGGGATTTCTGTGCTGGGTTGAACGGTGAAATGGCAGGGGACATTCGAGTGTTTTCTTTGAAAATATAACAATGTAGGTACTTCAAAATATTTACTGTCTATAGTTAATTACTTTATCGGGCTGGAGTTCGATTTTACTTTCCCAAAATTGGAAAAGATTTTTGTGGTAAAATTATAGTGCTCAACCCAAAACAATTTTATTTCGAACAATCGCACAACTTCGACATTGAAGAACAGACAGTTAATTTCCCCAAAACGTACCTTACAATTTTCATTAAAGCATCATTTAGGATAGAAATGCGGTTTTTGCTATTCCCATACTTTGTATGTTTTTTTTTTGTGTATTATTGAGAGAAATTCATGATTGCTCCCACTTTACCGAACTTTGCCCAAAAAGTACGGAATCATACGTATTAAGTGAATTAATTACCGCTTTTATCATAACCTTCTTTGGTTACTACTGATGGATGTTTTTAATGTTAAAAAAGAAATGCGGTCGGGGGACCCCCGTTAGGAACGAAGTTCCTTACGTTTCTTCTTAATCTTCAAATGTAATAAAGGTGAAATCTGTATGTATTTTTTGTCAATCTGCTACAAAACGAAGAAAAGCAACTGTTGGTAAATTTTTCAATATTGCTGTTTTTTGTTGTGACATATGTACATTACTTTAGCGACATCTAGCAACCGTTTTCACAACTAATTAATATTTATTGGTAGGTGTCTCCGCTGACAACTGCGGAGACACCTACACAATTGTTTGTCGACAGATAACCAATATATATAAACAGCTCACACGCTTTCGTGACGATTTCTAGTATTTTTCACTACCAGCAAGCCGCGTTAAGGAACTTCGTTCCAAAAATGTTTTCATAAACACCCTTGCGAAGCTGGGAAGGACCGCTAGTATTTTATATTGTGATTTATATTGAAAATACCATTAATGTTGAAAATTTGTTTTTGTTTTCAATTTAAGCAAAAAATAGTTGTTTTTAACTGATAGAAAGAATTCGCTTTCGATTTGAATCTTGATTTTTGTATTACATATTTCTCATAATTAATAGGAGAACGCAAAAAACTTGTTTAGACCTCTTTACAGAAAAGATAAATTGATGGAGGGACTCATAAAACACACAAATCAAGAATAATCTGCTTTTAAATTTATCAAGACTAATATATACATACATATGTATATATAATCATATATGTATATTAGACCGGGTCGATTTGTATGAATAAAAATTTGTCGATATTGTGGCAATGATTTTTTGCTTTCGGGGCGCCCGTTTTTCACTGTTTTTATTTTTGGAGATCACTAAGGGGGCGTACTATGGTATCGGTGTGCTCGAAAAAAATATTTGAGAGAAAAAATTATGCGGGAGTGGTCATACATTTGCCTCCAGCACCGTCACTCCAGGACAAGTTAGTTTGGTTTGCTGTCAAATTACCATCTCCAAAATTTTTTCACGAAAATAAGGTGTATGTACAAGGTGTCCGCCGGGAAGGTATACTACTTTGTTTATAATTTTTGATTAAACGAAAGAATGGATCTTATATTGATAAATATTTTATTTAATGCCGGAATACAATATCAGATAAATGTCCGCCTCTGTTAGCCTCACAAATGCGAGCCCTTTTGAGCACATTTTTCATTACATTCTAACTCATTTCACGCCGTATTTCATCAATTTCATCGCGAATATATTTTTATTTTTTTTTTTTTATTTTTTTTATTTATTCAATCCATTTGTAATACATGTAGCCTATTGGCCAATAACTTAAATATTACAAGCAATATTGAAGTGAATAAAGTAATACACCCTAACGACTCTTACATCTCTTTTTACTATAAATCAATACTGAAAAAAACAAAAAACCCAACCCAATGGTGTTAATAATATCAGATCAAGTAAGATGATGAGTAAGCTTTTTTCTAAAAGTCCCAACTGACATGGAAAATTTTCGCATCTCCACTGGCAATGCGTTCTACAACCTAGCAGCTCTGACAACAAAGGATCGTTCAAATCTAGCGTTGTATATGCGTGGTATAAGCATTTGCGGGTTTCTACGTGATCTAGTAAACTCAATCATTCGAACAATGTGTTCAGGGCACTGATACTTAATAATTTTGAATACATAAATTAAAAGTCTAAATTTTAAATAGTCATCAAATGAAAATGTTAAAAGATCCTTCAAGAAGGTAGACACATGAGCCCTCGGTCTTAGTCCATAAACATATCTAATAACCTTATGGATTATAGACCTTATTCTCCTTTGGTTACCTACGTTACAACCAGAGTAAACCTCTAGGCAATAATTAATTTGAGTCATTAGCAATGAATGTGCTACTGATTTTTTTACATGTAGAGGCAATGTTATGTTGAGGTGGTACAGTCTTCGTAACGTAAGACACACTTTAGAATAAATGCTATCTATGTGAGGTTCAAAGGACAACTTCTCATCAATTATTACACCATCCTGAAGATGCTAACAAATTTATTTAGCTTGAGTTGCTCCAGCTCTTCTGGTTTGTTTGCATAAGCCTTCCTTTTCACATATCCCCACAAAAAGAAGTCCGAAGCAGTCAAACCGGACGACCGTGGAGGCCAATCAACAGCATCATTTCCTAAAATCAGTTGTTGTGGAAAGAGGTCTCGCAGTAATTCCTTTGTGGTCTTGGCTGTATGCGATGTGGCACCGCCTTGTGGATATCACTTGTTAATCAAGCGAAAAGCATGCAGTTGAGATGTTAAAAAGTTTTCATTCATATCACAATATCGCTCCCCATTGCGTCGTTTTCAGTTTCAAACAAGTGAAGTCTAATTATTCCCCCCGACCAAACTGCCCACCAGACTGTCACTTTTAAAGGATGCTAAAGTGACTGCTGAATAACTTAAAGGGGTTTACATTGCCCAGAACCGACTATTCTGTTTATTCACATATCCTTTCAAACGAAAATGTGCCTCGTTACTCATTATGATTTTTTCATGAAAATCGGGGTTGTCAGGGGCGAGCTGTAACATCCTATTGTCATGTGTACGGCGGCTTAAATGGTCTGCTGGAAGAAGCTCTTATGTCAATGGAATCTGAAATGGAAACAAATGCAAAGCTTAGTGCAAAATTGTGGCCAAAGTGGCTCTTTGAAGACCAAGCTCCTGAGCACGACGTCGAATTGAGGTTGATGGAGTGTTTTCAACACTTTCTTTACCAGCAGTAATGTTTCCAGCCGATCTTATAGTACATTGTGGTCCATGGGCCGATCAGCTTCAGTCTCTCTTTCTTTAAAATCATTCGCTACATGATAAATAGTCCGTTTTGTTGGCACGCTGTTTCTCCCAAAAACTTCACATAACGTTATCTAACTGAAGACAGAAAACAGCTCTAAACTTTTTGGTTTGTTTTTGAAAATTTACTCTAGCCCAGATACCTCGATACCAAGTAGCCTTACAAGCCCAGCTCACTGCAGCTTTTATCCTGAAGAACTCTCCAAATGTACAACACAACACAGAAAAGCGAAGAAATGTAATAGAATTGGAGTATTTCCATCAACAAAATACATGAAATGTTTTTGTTGGTGTTGTGGTTGTAGTAGTTATGCGGCTACTTGTTATCGAGATACCTTGCCTCTAGCAAATAATAAATTATTATTTGATAAAAAAATAAATTGAAAGTCATACGCTTCGAAAATGGTTTTTTTGATATGTCGTAGGAGAACTTTTTTCTCATGCCAAATGCTGTCGCGAAACCGATGGCACAATATCGATTGCTGAATCGACTCCCCTAATATACATACATACATATATATGTATGTATGTATGTATGTATTTACACAAATTTTTGTTTTAATTTTTTTTTTTTTTGTTTACATTAGTTTTCTCAGAATAACCATACGTTTTTGGAAATTCATCTAAAATTTTTCTTTTTCCTAAGATTATTACTTGGATAATATTTTTCCATGTTGGTATGACAAATGCTTTCGCTGAAATGCGTTGTTCATTTAATATCATTGCTGTTTCCGATTCATAAATATCGCTTGTGCAATTTAAAAATATCAACGGAAATCAATTATTTAATTCGACCACTCGCTTCAAGTAAATCATGTTAAATAAAACAATATTTATTCGAAAGCTTTTCTGTGTCTTGTTTGAGTTTTTGGTTCAAAAGAAAAATAATGCAGTTGTTTTTTAGTCTTGTGTAAACTTTGGAAATTGTTTGAAATTGAAATTGAAATTTTGGTAGAAAAAATATTATTAATGAAATATTTGTTTAGTTTGGATTCAAGTCAAAAAATCTTTTTAATGTATATTTATTGTGTTTATCTTACTGACGACGTCGACGGTGATGATGATGATGACGTTGATGATAAATAATATAAAAAATTTATTTTGTTTTTATTTGCTTATATCAGCATCTAATTTATTACTATAGAAACAAAAAAAATTCCTTTTAATATTTTAAATCCACTTAAATTTACATATGTTTTTATTTATTGTGATTGGCACAGTGGCAAACAGTGTTGCCCACAAAGTTGGTTGAAACAGCTGTTTCCTCTGGTCAAGTCAAGAAAATGCAAGCCATCGAAATGTAGTCGTTCGATTTTGAATCAATTTGGATTTCTCTATGTCGACAACTTGCGTTCGCATGGGCTTACGTCATGAAATATTTGCTATTTATTTCACAGATATACCAGATCGGTAAATTAAAGTTTTGGTTTATTTTTTATAGCAGTATTGGAAAAAAAAACTACTAAATAGTTCTTGTGTAATTACAACCCTTCTTAAAACTGACAAGCCAAAGCAACTACAGGGTGTTTTTTTTTGGATGTATAGAACTTTAAGTTGTCATTACTGTTCAAGATGGCGACCGATTTAACAGCTGTCAAGTGATTTATTCTCAGTTTGGTTTGGCAATTCATCATAGAATAAACTCACGCCTGAGCAACGCGCGTAGATTCGTCGAATGGGCCCAAAACGAGATTGCCGTTGTTCCCGATTTTCATAAGCGAATTTTGTTTAGCGATGAAGCGCACTTCTGGTTGAACGGCTACGTCAACAAACAAAACTGCCGCGTTTGGAGTGAAGCTAATCCTCAAGTGTATGTTGAAACACCGTTACATCCAGAAAAACTGACTATTTGGTGCGCTTTATGGGCTGGTGGAATCATTGGTCCGTACTTCTTTAAAAACGATGATGGCCAGTACGTTGCAGTCAATGATGATCGGTGTAGAGCCATGATTACTAACTTTTTCATTCCTGAATTGAATAACCATGATGTCCAGGAGATGTGGTTTCAACAAGATGGCGCAACATGTCACACAATTGGTGTCACAATCGATTTATTGAAAGACAGGTTTGGTGACCGCCTAATTTCACGTTTTTGAGCTGTGAATTGGCCTCCAAGATCTTGTGATTTAACACCGCTAGACTACTTTCTGTGGAGCTGCTCTGTAAAGTCATTGGTCTATGCCGATAAGCCACAAACGTTTGACTATTTGGAAGACAACATTCGCCATGTTATTGCCGATATACGGCCACAAATGTTGGAAAAAGTCATCGAAAATCGGACGTCCAGATTGGACTACATTCGCGCCAGCCGTGGCGGTCATATGCCAGAAATCATATTTAAAATGTAATGCCGCAAGATTATCTTTCGGATAAATAAAATTCATGTCCATCGTTGTTTTATTGCAGCTTAAAGTTCTATACATCGAAAAAAAACACCCTTTACATATATAAATAAATGCATACTAAAAAAGCAAATATCTTGAAAGTGCGGAATTAGTTTTTGTGGTGTTTAGAATTTAAAAGTACTTGTTTTCATAGACATTTAAAAAGTACTTTGACCCACTGAACACGGCAATTTCTCTGCCAAACTCAGGATTTTCTTCCATCTAGCGAACAAGTGAACTGTTTAGGAAAACTACATACATACAGATGATAATTGTTTAATATATTTACTAAATAAAATAAAAAAAATGTGGGTTCCAAGTTTTTTAACAATATATAAGTTTTTTTCTACAAAAACTCCCACTCGATAGCAAAACAACAAGTGCTTGATTTTGACATTTGTGTTTGCAGAATCGGATTTTGTATGAAAACACTTACGCTCTTTCGACTTGTCGAACGAATCATCGTTCGAATAAAAGAACGTCATAGAGGAACCTAAAACAATTTCGAACAATCGCATGACTTCAACATTGAGGAACAGGCATTAAGTGCACCTTATAAGTTTGCTAGTATGCACTTATACAGTTGAACTGAAACGTTTTTGTTCATTTTGATTTCCCAGGAAAATCGAAATTAAGCGATTTTTCTAAGCACGAAATTTATTTTTCTGGAATTTCTGATAGTTTGTTTTTCTTTTGTCTGGCTTATATAGTTCGACCACATTGAAATGTCTTTTTTTTATTGTAAAATAATAAAAATGTTGAAAACCAAACATAAAACATATGTAAATGCCACGAGTTTTTCTGCTCCACTTTTGACTGCGCAATGCCCTTGCTCCATCATCGAAGGGTTAATAAAAATGAATGTGCCTGCATTTATAATATTTTTCACTAGGCTGACGAATTATTGTTTTTGTTTGATGATCATTTACTTGTTTATCTAAATCAAATATTTTTTCAGTTCTTTGACATATTTGGGTGATCGTTTAAAATTATTTCAACATTTTACAATTTATGTAAACAAAAACAAATGGTTTTTTTCTTAAGGTACGAGAGCACCATGATAAATCCCTGACGGTTTCAAACAGTCAACAAAACAACTTTTTTCAGCAAAGAAGTATTTGATTTCTTCTCTTTAGCTTCAAGTTTTTGAGTTTCTGCCAAATATTATACATATGTATGTACATATGTATGTTTTTCGTGTAGAAATCTTCGTGGCTTTCCTTCAAATTTAGTAACTCGAGTTAGTTGCAAGGCGATAAACGTGAAGAGCTTTCGCAATTAATTCTATTCTTTTGTCTCTGCTAAGTTGGAATGACTGCATGTCTGCAGTGAATATTTTGCCAATAAACCCTTTTTTAAAATTGAAAAATTGCCTTAAGGTTCCGTTCACACTTGAACATTTTTATTTCTCAAATTTTAACAAAAAAAAAAAAAAAACAAAACGGGACCACAACTTTTTTGTTTACCGTTATTTTAGCTACACACATGCATATGGATACATTAACAAAAAACTAAAAAATAAGAAAGAAAAAAACGTAGAAAAATTAATGTCCAAAAAATCAGTTGGACCCTGCAGAAATCGAGACTACTCCTTACACGCGTGTAAAGAGTACTCTACAGGGGATCAGGACTAGTCCAAAAGCCATCCAAATATATGGGAAAAACATAATCCATTTTACATTATAATGTCCTAGGAGAGGATCATATAATTCAAAAAAGCATTACTTCTGAGTAATCCAAAAACTAGTCCAAGTAACTACCCTGTCGGACATTGAGTAGTCGACTACTGAAATAATTAACTTTACGTTAACTTTTATGGACTAGCTTCAAATTAGCTACAATACAATCGATTTGTAATTCACTTTTTGTGTACTGACTATAAGCTAGCTGAAACATAGTGCAGAGTTAAACCAAAATTCAAATAATAACATACACACATACACGGTAAATAACTCTTTAATTAAATTGCCTATTGTCGCATTCGTTTTAAATGTTGCGATGGCTGAGTGGGTATGTTGGGTACTCACCAGTCTTGAGGCTTAATGGTTCGGTTCCCACCAGAGGCTAACAAAAAAAAAAAAAGAAAGTAGGATGAAATTTAATTTAATAAAATAAAATATTACCACCGAAAAATGTAAAATCAGCCTTGATTTGTACATTTTTTTCTGTGGGTACTGACTTTTAAGTAACTAACCTTAAGTTAGTTGAAAAGTGGTGCAGCGTCGGACAATTGACTACTTCCTAGGACATCAGCATGTTAAAATAGTCAGTTGTTTGCATTGAGAAGTAATCCAGGACTCAACCAGTACCTGTTGTCAAATAATTAGCTGTAAGTTAGCTTGGTTTCCGACAGGGTACCTCGCGCATTATTAACACACACACACACACTCACGTGTGGATTACTGCGTGGTAATCATGTGCTGTGACTTGCATGTATGTATTGCCAAATAATTTTTTTTATTTATCATTGTCCTTGTTTGCATTACAGCGGACCATGTTGTAACTACTGCTTTTTACTTAAAACGGATTATGTACTCCAATAATTTCTGCAGAGGACTTGAAACTCTAGTTTAACATAATTTTTTAGTGATACAATTACAGTTTGAACTTGACACACCATTTACACATGCAAATACTTGTTGCAAGTTGTGTGTACATATTAATAATCAATACATTAACAATGACAGTAAAAACTGTTGCTACTTGTTTGATGATTTACACCGGCAAGTGCAAGCTCATTTTCAAAAGTCCTAAAGGAAATTTCTTTATTTTATAAATTAATAGAGTTAAATGAAAATAATAATAATAATAAAAGTTGTGCGGAAAAAAGCTGCAAAATCACTTTTTTCACTTTTTATATATTTAAACATCACAATTTTTTGCGTTTTTTGGGTATTGCTTATTCTGGTTTTGTCCGTTGAAAATATAATCTTTATTACTGGCAATCAAAATCTCTAGCAAGTCAGCCCGCAACTTGCAGAAGTGTGCTTATATTAGTAAAATAAAAAATGTCAATGTCTTGACTTACTTGTACTTGCATGTGTAAATGGGGGGTAAATCAGAGAACAAGTTGTTATTGGAAATATTTTTTAGCATTATATCAAATAACCCATTTTCGAATAATTTCCAAACTTAAACTAGGTTCATATTTACCAACATTAATTATGATGGGTGGGAAAAATATTGGAGAAAAACGCTCAGAAAGAAATGCGTTTCTTTGAGGATGCATGCAAGAACTAGAAATGCGTCATTATTTTTGTTTTTCTTGCAGGTCTGAACTGAAAAGGTTTTATAAATACCCACCAAAAATAACTGTAAGTACTTCTACATGTGCCACATTTTGAAATACTTCGTACGTATACAGTAGACATATTTTTAAGTTTTAAAGAAACTCTTTCAAATAAATCACTGCTTGGTGTCATTTGCAACCACTGTTTTGTTTTCATTTGTTTCATTACTTTTAAGTATGTAAAATATTTTACTAATACTTGGGGAATGCAAACGCCATCATATTGCATCCATCCCATACAAAAATACATTAAAGACATACATATGTATGTATTTTAAAAATGATTAACAGTTATAAAAACTATACTGGCGCAATAGCATGAAAATTCGCGAAAAATTTGCAAAATTCAAAAATAATACATTTGCAGAGAGCCAAACTGAAACAAAACCGCGAAAGTTCGCAACAATTTCGCAATGTGCCAAAATATACTAAAGCTCTTTTTTCTTCAAAACGATAGAGTTGCAGAGAAAGCAACTGAAATAAAAGTAAAAAAAATTCGCAAAAAATTTGCAAAAATAAAAAAATACTACAAAGCGAAAGCAAAGGTGTGAAAATTCGAGAAAGATTTGCAAAATGCAAAAGTATAATAAAATGATTTTTAAAAATGCTAAACAGTTGCAAATAATTCCACGCAAGCAAAAGTGTGAAATTTCACAAAAAATTTACAAAATTCCAAAGTAGATCAAGAACAAATTTTTTCAAAATGGTAAACAGCTCCAACAACTTAAATTGATGCGGAATTGCGAAAAATCGCGAAAATTTTGCTAAATTTAAAATATACTAATAATAGTGCCAAGCCCACGATGTCACTTAACATCGTTCGCTTACACAAAAACACTGAAAACAACAGCAACAAATTAAAATTGCCTGTTCCTCAATGTCGAAGCGAAAGAAAATTGTTTTGTCTTCACATTGGATCAAATCATCCATGTTTCGCCATTAACGAAACTACAGCATTTACATACGTATGTATGTATATTGCAGTTTTGCCCGACTCAAGGTTGCATTTATTAACATTCCAATCTGAATGCACCCTAACCAAGAAATCACACCTAATTGCAGTTTGCAATGCAAAATTGTTTATAAAGTTTTTATTGATACTAATATCAATCAATTAAAAATACATTTGTAGTCGATCGGGCATTTATTTTATTGAGTATTAAAAACATATAAATTAGTTAAGTACTTTTAAATTAACGTACTCTCTGTAGGATTGTTCGTTGCTTATTAGACACGAAAATTAATTTATTGTTATAAACACTGTTACCACAATTTTCTTAAGAAATCTGTTTCTTGAAAACAAAATTTAAAAAAACTAATGAAAAAATTTTTTGTCAATTAATCATGTTTCAAAATGCAAAACTCAAACAACTAATGTACTATATGTAGGTGTGAATTATTTAGCAATCGAAATTGCGCCATCTATTTCTCGGTAACTTGTGGTATTGGGGAAAAAGTTGCGCTACGGTACATCAAGAAAAATCATTTTTCAAGCGTCCGATTTTCATTTTCTTGTATCTTTTTTTGTACGGATGTGTCCGAAAAAACTATTGAGGAAAAAAGTTGATCTTACTTTGGTTGGCCAACGGGCACACAGTGGGGGATTTTGCAAAAAAATTGGAAATAATTCTGCCGTTTCTAAACGGATGGCTCGATTGCAATGAAATTTCAGACAGGCATAAAAGAGGTGTATTCAAGCTTAAGTTTTGAGATTGGACTATATAGCGCTTAAGTGGGCGTGTCCACGCGCCCCCAAAGTAGGCCACCTGGGGTATGTGAAAAATTAAAAACGATCTAATTTTTTCATTTCCAATTCTTTTGCAAATATTTTTCTATTTTTAAATTCTTCTAATCAAGGCCTACAAAAAATGTCGCGACAGGTATATATTATCTCTTAAGGTTTTCGAGATATTAAAGTTTTAAAAATTAAATTTTCGTGTTTTTACCAACCCTGGTCCAGTATTTTCACATTTTTGAGCTCAAATCCTAACCGATTTTTCAAAAATAAGTTTTGTTAGCTTGCCAGTATTTTTTTCAATACTATAAAAAAAATTTGAGCAAAAAATCTTTTATAAAGAAAAAGTTATATTCAACACAATTTAAAAATTCAAAAAAAGTCAGTTTTTAGCATATTTTTAGGGCAAAAAGTAAGTTTATTGTTTTTTATTTCTGGAAGAACTTTCCAAAGTACAGTATATGTTGTTTATATTTTTTTAAAAGCTTATTGTTAAGAAAATATTTTAAAGAAAAAAAATTTTGAAAATTATGTCCTGTTGCGTAAGGGTAGCATCCTAAAATTAACCAATTTTTTTAGACAAAACCGACTTTAGCCCAAAATTTCTAAAATCGCACGCCTCTAACCTAAATATTTTTACTTGTTTTTTATAGTTATAAGTATTTTTTAGCTTTATGCAAATGGAATTTGTCGCCCCAGGATATTTGCTGGAATGACAGCAAAAAAACTAAAAAATCCCATTTTTGGGAATTTTTGAAAGTTTTTTGGGAATTTCGGGATTGGTATTATTTTTTCCCTACATTTTGCAAATAATTTTTATTTCTTTTATAAATTCCTATATTTTTGCAAAATTTTGTAAAAAAATATAAATAAATGAAAATTCTATAGGCATTTCAAAAAATTTTATTTCTCAAAAACTTTTATTGAAGGACGTTTTTTTCTGTATTTTTGCAAAAATTGTTTTAAAAAGCTATAAATTTCTTAAAAAATTTAATAACATATAAACTAGAGGTAATTATCTAACTAATGATATATAATATGAAACCCTTTTTCATTTTAAGGGTATGAAATTAATGGGCTACAACTAAGCTGTTTGCAATTAAAATTTCCAAAAATTAGTACAGATTCAGCGTTTGGGAATACAAGGGGTGAGGCACTGTTTATTTTACGCAGTATTTTCTATAGTAGCCTTATTACGTTAGTATAATCTTTGAATATTTGTTTTATTGCTCTACCTGGTTTGCTTTAATAGGTAGTATTACCTGCAACTAATACGAAGGGTACATTTCTTTTTATCCCTATTTATTTATTATTAAAGGCTAGACATTTCAGCTAAACATACCTGAATTTATGGTAATTAAGGGCTGATGTATTCAATTGTTATTGTTTTTCAAAAACGTTTAAGTAATAATAATATCATGTTTGCATTTTCGAAAATTGAAGTACAACTGACACAATAGTCTGAACAGCCACTAAGTAATTAGAGTGTTAATACCACCTTCGCGTGTTTCCTTTATTGATCTACCTGTTTCGCTTTAATACGCAGTATTACCTGAACTTATGCTTATATTTAGTGATCATATGTAAATATTTTGTATACCTGAATACAATTTCGATGGTTATTATACATGTATGTGTAGGCGGGGAAACTAAAAACAAAGTCAACCTTTAGAGATAAATTAATCTTTAAAAATAGTTAGCGAGACAGTTGGCGCATGGTATAAAATATCTCGCAATTAATAGTTGGCATCATTAAAAAGTTGACGATCATGGCCATCACACTAAAACACATCGATTTATATTCAGTTTTATACAAAAGTGCAAACTTACAGCAACAGAAAAAAGTCAAATTTCTACTTGATTATATTGAAGAAACATATACAACTAAAGTAGACAAAAAGGATATTTGCAAAATTGAGAATTTTGTTAAGGCATTCGAAAAAAAATGGAAAGCTGTCAACAGCTCTAATGCAAAATTTAGAACAAAATTTTCTGATTGGTTGGAGGTATCTATACAATTCCCAATTTCCTTATCTACTCCTGGCGCTAAATGTAAGGAATATGAAGACTTAGGCCCGAAGTCAAAGCAAGCACGCTTAACAACAAATCTTACAACCATGTCTACCGAAGAAGTTACAGACACATTTAATGCGATGCTAAAAAAGAAAGATCAACCCATGGATGCTGTGAAAATTGCAAATGTTCTTCCGAATGCATCACCTAAAAGGCTTAATCGTATTGTTAAGAGCATTCCAACACCATCGTTTAATTCAGCTTTCACAGAAGAAGAAGCCATTGCTCTTATGTTGCAGCTTCAACTTAGTCGTGATAAATATATAATATTGAGAAAAGCATTGAAAGAAAAAGGAGTTGAGGTTTTGCCATCATATGATGCTCTGCAAGAAAGGAAGAAGAGCATTATACCCACTGGTATTACAGTTTCTGACCGAAAAGTTACTGTTGGAATCTCATCTCTTCTAGAAAACACAGCATCAAGGATAGTTTCAACACTTACTGCAGAGCAGCTAAATAAAATTAACCACAGCGAAGTGAAACTAATATGTAAATGGGGATGTGATGGATCGTCGTTACTTTCAGAATACAAGCAGCCCACTGAAGGTCACTTATTATCTGATTACAAAGGCGTACTTATGGCATCAATGGTTCCATTACGGCTTCGAAAATATGCTGACAAGGACTCTCCATCAACTAGTTTCGAAGAAGACATTTGGATAAATTCAACTCCTGGATCTAAATCATTTTGTAGACCAATTACTTTCGAGTATACTAAGGAGACAAAGATTGCAACTCAAGAACTTGTACATCATATTGAATCGGAAATTAAATTAATGCAGCCCATTTTGATCGAAATAGAGGACTACTCTTTCAATGTATCGTTTGATATGAGATTAACGATGATTGATGGTAAAGTTAGCAATGCTTTAACAAAAACGTCATCTACTTGGAGTTGTTCTTTATGTGGAAAAACGAAAAGTCAATTCTCAAATATGTCATCAACTACAAAGGTTAATGAAGACGTTCTTAAATATGGAATATCTCCTCTACATGCTCGCATACGTTTTCTGGAACATTTTCTACATATAGCTTATGATTTGAAATACAGAAGTAGCCTTGAAAATGTAAATAAATCAGTAATTAAAAACGACGAGCTAAAGATAATGAGAGCTAACGAAAAGCAAAGAATTCAGGAGGAGTTTAAGCAACATACCGGATTAAATATTGATAAGCCACTAGTGGGATATGGGAGTACAAATGATGGAAACACGGCTAGACGATTTTTTAGCAATTTTGAAATAACCTCACAGATTACCGGAATTAATATGGAATTATTGCAAAAAGTTAATATAATTTTAACAGCAATAAACAGTAAACATAAAATAAATGCAGATAAGTTCGGCGAGTACTGTGCAGGCGTTTCGAGACTGCTTCTTAACTTATACCCCTGGAAAGATTTCTCACCAACAGTACACAAGGTTTTGTGTCATGGAAAAATAATAATGGAACATCATATACTACCACTCGGAGAGCTCACAGAAGAACCTCAAGAGTCTAGAAACCGTGATTTTAAACATATCCATCAATTTAGCTCCAGAAAGTGCTCCAGACAATCTCAAAATCAGGACATATTTCAGAACCTTATTTTGTCCTCAGATCCCGTCTTATCACTTATGAGAAGGAGATGGATCTGCTACAGAAATTTGACATTTGATTGCAGTAATGAATTCAAAGATTTGATGTATCTGCTAGATCTAGAAGAATTTGATACGGATTATTTTGTAAAGTTAACGTAATTGTATATTTGATTGATTGATTGACTTTCGTATTCCCAAACGCTGAATCTGTACTAATTTTTGGAAATTTTAATTGCAAACAGCTTAGTTGTAGCCCATTAATTTCATACCCTTAAAATGAAAAAGGGTTTCATATTATATATCATTAGTTAGATAATTACCTCTAGTTTATATGTTATTAAATTTTTTAAGAAATTTATAGCTTTTTAAAACAATTTTTGCAAAAATACAGAAAAAAACGTCCTTCAATAAAAGTTTTTGAGAAATAAAATTTTTTGAAATGCCTATAGAATTTTCATTTATTTATATTTTTTTACAAAATTTTGCAAAAATATAGGAATTTATAAAAGAAATAAAAATTATTTGCAAAATGTAGGGAAAAAATAATACCAATCCCGAAATTCCCAAAAAACTTTCAAAAATTCCCAAAAATGGGATTTTTTAGTTTTTTTGCTGTCATTCCAGCAAATATCCTGGGGCGACAAATTCCATTTGCATAAAGCTAAAAAATACTTATAACTATAAAAAACAAGTAAAAATATTTAGGTTAGAGGCGTGCGATTTTAGAAATTTTGGGCTAAAGTCGGTTTTGTCTAAAAAAATTGGTTAATTTTAGGATGCTACCCTTACGCAACAGGACATAATTTTCAAAATTTTTTTTCTTTAAAATATTTTCTTAACAATAAGCTTTTAAAAAAATATAAACAACATATACTGTACTTTGGAAAGTTCTTCCAGAAATAAAAAACAATAAACTTACTTTTTGCCCTAAAAATATGCTAAAAACTGACTTTTTTTGAATTTTTAAATTGTGTTGAATATAACTTTTTCTTTATAAAAGATTTTTTGCTCAAATTTTTTTTATAGTATTGAAAAAAATACTGGCAAGCTAACAAAACTTATTTTTGAAAAATCGGTTAGGATTTGAGCTCAAAAATGTGAAAATACTGGACCAGGGTTGGTAAAAACACGAAAATTTAATTTTTAAAACTTTAATATCTCGAAAACCTTAAGAGATAATATATACCTGTCGCGACATTTTTTGTAGGCCTTGATTAGAAGAATTTAAAAATAGAAAAATATTTGCAAAAGAATTGGAAATGAAAAAATTAGATCGTTTTTAATTTTTCACATACCCCAGGTGGCCTACTTTGGGGGCGCGTGGACACGCCCACTTAAGCGCTATATAGTCCAATCTCAAAACTTAAGCTTGAATACACCTCTTTTATGCCTGTCTGAAATTTCATTGCAATCGAGCCATCCGTTTAGAAACGGCAGAATTATTTCCAATTTTTTTGCAAAATCCCCCACTGTGGGGCAGTCGCAGGAGTCCTCGAAAATGAAAATTTCCCACATCGCACTAACCTGCCATAGGATGCCCGCAGGGGATTCCCAATAATTTTTGCTCCGCAATATTTTTTTCAGGCTGCAACTCCATACCAGGCCTCCTTAGGGGCACTCCCAAACAAAAATACAAAAAAAAGAATCTAAATCGGACGTTTCGAAAATGTTTTTTTTTTATATGTTGCAGTGGATTTTTTTCCTGATGCCAGAAGCTGTCAAAAACCGAAGACATAATATCGAAAAATTTTCGTCAATCGACCCGGCCCTATGTATAATGTAGGTAATATACAGAGTGTCCGGTGGAAAGGTATACTATTTTGTTTTGCTCTCATTTTGGTAAGCATTAGCCTTGACAGTTCATATGTTGCAGTCGCGAAATAGAAGCGTGACAAATTTATCATGGAAAAATATTCGGTAAATCAACATGTTTTAATCGTTAAAACATTCTATCAAAATCAATCATTGATTACTGTGATGTGAAATTTTTTGGGAGAAACTACGTGCCTACAAGACTCACTTTTTATCGTGTAGTGAATGAAGAAAAAGGGGCCACAACGTACTGCAAGATCGGATGAAAACTATAGCGAAAAAGGTTCTGCACAGCGTGTTTAATAAAATTAAGTTTATTCAGGTAAACGATTTAAATAATAATGAAAAAATGTATATAAATTGACATTTTTAATAAAACAATATATGTGCATGAAAAGTAACCCAGGAACAAATAGCAAGTATTAGTTTTTATTAATAATATAATTCCAATAAAAACATTACTGCTGCTCACGAAAGTGTTCAAAACAATCCATCAACCTCAATTCGACGCCGTGCTCAGGAACTTGGTCTTCAAAGAGCAACTTTGGCCACAATTTTGCGGAAATAATTGCATTTGTTTTCATTTAATATTCAGTTGGCACAAGAGCTTCTTCCAGCAGACCATTTACGTCGCCGTACATATGACAATAGGATGTTACAGCTCGTCCCTGACAACCCCGATTTTCATGAAAAAATCATATTGGTGGTCACATATTAATTCATTTGAATGAATATGTGAATAGACATAATAGTCGGTTCTGAGCAATGGATAACCCTCAAATTATTCATCAGTCAGTCGTCACCTTTGCATTCCTTAAAAGTGACATTATTGTGGGCAATTTGGTCAGGGCGAATCATTGGACCTTACTTCTTTGCAACTGAAAACGACGCTGTCAATGAGGAGCGATATCGTGATATAAATGACAACTTTTTAACGCCACAACTGCATGCTTTTCGCTTGATTAACATGTGATATCAACAGCACGATGTCACATCGCATACAGCCAGGATTACAATGGAATTACTGCGAGACCTCTTTCCACAATAACTGATTTCAAGAAATGATGATGGTGATTGGCCTCCACAGTCGTCTGATTTGACTGCTTCGGACTTCTTTTTGTGCGGATATCTGAAACAAACTAGAAACGCTGGAGCAAGTCAAACTAAATATTCGCGATGAAATTAATGAAATATGGCGTGAAATGAGTTAGAATGTAATGAGAAAAGGGCTCGCATTTGTGAGGCTAACACCTTCCTTCCGGCAAACAGCCTGTGGTTCGCCAAACGGACATATTGAAAATTAAATTGCATTATACAGAAAAGTAAAAAATTAGTAGACACCCTATATATTAAAAAATAGTTACGCCACAAAATATCTGAATTACTTAAGAAAAAGTACTCCTTTTTGCTTCGTTTGTCTCTTTAATAAAATTTCAGAATTATATTACAATTCAAATAGAAATTGCATTAAAAGATTTTCTTGAATTAATTTAAGGTATAAAACCTTTGAAAAGTTTCCTCTGAAAACTCTGAAAGACATTTTGCCAACTATATTTTTTTTGAGATATTAAAGCATATTGTATTTGAATGCCGTACAAATTTACGCAGGAAATGAAAAAAAAGCTCTCTCATTCGCTCTCTTATGGGCAAAAAATTGTTACATGGAACGCTTTTGAGTAACTTCGAATTAGTTTGGACTGTTTTCGGGAACAGACCTACATATAAAGTATATGCGAGTCAACAACTGATTGTATTTCTTCTAATACTCGATCAAAATGACGAACAATGTTTCTTAGGGTGCAAAAAAAAATTATATTTGCGAATTAATTTTCTTTTTTTTTTCTTTCGTCTTAAAATTTGTATGCCCAAACTTAAAAATAAGTTTATTTTGTATTCTTGATAGGTATTTTTCGTTCTCTTTGATAAAAAATGCTATTAACTTTTGTTATCGTTTTTCTTTGCCTGAGAACGAAAACACCTGGAGCATTTTTCATACTCTGGGCTTTTCCTATAGGTAGTTTTTTGCAATAGCTTGACGACTCTCAATTGAGTTGCATTTACTTTATTGAATATACCTGCTACATATGCACTTACTTTGTGTTTCTCAATGAAAAAATATATGTATACATGTTCATTTGTATATTTACACACATAGTACGTATGCAAATTTTTTCAATAAACTGTTTTAAAAACCATATAAAAAATTGAAATACTTTTTATTTGCAAGATTTAAAAATTAAATGCAGACTTTGCAGACATTTTCGTGAAAAATGTTAAATTTCGCATATTTTATAGTTACCTGAAATTTCTGGCAACACTGACACCACTAAATAGATCTCAGTGTTTTGTTCTCACTCTTTTTACTCTCTTTAAGAAATTTGTTTAAAATATACTGCCCTCTCATACAACTGTGCACACTAACTAACAGACTTCACCATTATCAAGCAGCCTGCTAAACATTTTCAACACTTCAGAGAGACAGAAGTAATTTACTATTTGAACGCAGACGACAACAAGCAGATTGCAACGCTTTTAACAAAAAATTTTTATTACGGTCGGTTTTTTTATGTTAAACAAACACATTTTTTATTTATTTTATAAATACCTACTCTCTGCTTGGCATATTGTTTAATTTCCAAGATTCTTTTTTTTTTATTTACGAGCTGTATTATTGTGAATTTTTTTCCTCAAAAAACAAATTAAATAAGTAAAAGAAATATAATAAAAATATTTCAGTAAAATTGTCTAGTTGGAAGGCAAAAAAAAGCCTTTCCGAAAAAGAAAAAAAACAACAAAAACTAAAAAGGCATATTAAGAAAAGAATGTGTGTTTATGTTTGTGTATGTGTAAAATAAACAACCACAGAAAAAGAAAAGCAAAAAAATATATAGAGTGTAATTGAAGTTAAAAACAAGTAATGCAGCAATACCAACTACAACAATGCATAAAAAATTTGTAAAAAAGTTGAAGAAATAAATATACATACAGTGAAATTGTAACCAATTGCAAAACAATTGTGTATGAAGTAAAGTAGTGAAGCTTAACAAAAGTTTGTTTTTCAACAATAACAGAACATACATACCTACATGCATATGTATGTATGTGCAAAGTAAGAAAATACAAAAGAAAATTATGAAAAAGTGCACAAACTGCATGTTACACTCAAAGAAAATAATTTAAAGAAGCATTCGTGTATTAGGTACCATTTATCAAAAAACTGTGCTCAAGTGTATACATTCATTTATTCATACATACATACTAATGTCGTTTACAATAGCAGAAAAAATATTAATTTAAGGAAAACAAACAAACCTACATACATAAGCATGTACATTAGACAGTACCTCGAAAAGAAAATTTTTTCCGTACCCCTTTTGTGAACTACTGTGTTTGTTAGACAGTTAAAAAAAATTATGACAAGCGTAGAGCTAGCCTTTCTATGATATCTTAAGCAGTTAGGGTGTGATACATAAATTTTTGCTTAAATTATCGAATTTCTTTCGTAGCAAGAGTTTGTTGATTTGTTAAGAGATTCATTGGGGTATTGAGATTAGATCTTTGGTTAATAAATACTAGAAGGGAATACTGGGCCACACTACGCTTGCATCAAAACTTTGGTCTTCGCAAGATGAAAACTTTCAGGTATCAGAATTTGAGACTCCACTTATTTATTCGACCCCTACCTTCGACTTAAATTTTTTTAAGCTATCTAACTAAAATACTTCATGTAGGAGGTGTACACTTTTTTTTGCTTGTAAGGTGGTGTGGCTTAATGTACGTATACATATAAATATGTATGTAGGCATCTTACTTAAAGTGCGCCTTAATTTTAAAAATGCGAAAATGCGACATTGCTCCCGCTAAATATGTTCTCCATAACAAACAACAATATTGTGAAAAATTGTAGGTAGATTGCACGAGAAGAGGGAGTGACGCATCCACCCTCAAGTTGAAGGAAAATGTGAAAAAATTTACAAAATGTATCAAAACTACCACGGAGTCCGCTCTAGTGAAATAAAATGTGAGACCGATCCCCATAATTTTTGTGCCCAACATTTTTGCCAAACATACCAACCTCGTATCTCTCTCTCTCTCTCTTTCTCTCTATTTATTAATGTGGCTTCCATACAAAACAAATATTTTTCAACATTTTCTCCCTGTCCTCCATACTAGCCGCACCATGCTTCTGGAGGAATCAAATGTATGACCAACTCCCAATAATTTTCTTTTCTCCACATTTACTTGTTACCAAAGTAACATTTCCTTGGAACAAATTAACCTTGTATCTCCCCTCCTTCGGGTAGCTCCCACATAGAGTAGTTTTGAAATTTTCTCCCATCATCTTATCTAGCCCCCAGGTGGCTCAGGAGAATAAAACTATCATCCATCTTCCCTCCTTAATTAACCGCGCTCCCATATTTTTATAAGATGTTTATAAATTTTTCCCCATCGTCCCAACTAGCCCCACTGTGCCACTGGAGAAGTAAAATCTATGACCAACTTCCTTTAATTTTCCTTTCTCGACATATGTATCTACGAAACAAACCAACCCTCTATTTCCCTTCCTAGGTGAGCTCCCATACAAAAGCAGGGAATTCACATGGTAATTTTCCCCCTTTTTCTAAACTAATCCCAGGGTGCCTCTGGCAGAATAAAATGTATGACAGTTTTTCGCATACAACCAACCATTATCGCCCCTTACTGGGGGACTAATATACAAAAATGTTCCCAAAATATTTCCTCCGCCTTTCTGACTTGACATTTTCTTCGAAGAAGGGTTGCCAGGCAAAAGTTTTTTAGTAAACAGTTTAAAGTATCGTTTTGTTATTTAAATTAACAAGAAATATTTTTACCTTTGAAGGGATAATTTTTTAGGCATGTTACCGGTATCGATACTGATATATTTGGGGTGAGCGATATTTTGTTGTTGTACAATGGTGCTAATTTAATACTTTTTTAGATTTTTTTTTATAAACAAAAAGTTATCTTAAATTACTTTTTCAGGCTCAAGTTCAACCCTTGGCTTGTCACTTTTTAAACAATATCAATTAAGTAAAGAAAAGTAAAATTTTTATAGCTAGCTGGACAACCGGCTGTTTCTGGGTAGCAAACACCCTTCATCAGCCCCTATGAACTCTGGACGTGTCAAATTTCACAATTTGGCACAGCCGCTTTTTTACTTTTTTACATTTTACTTTCTATTTATATACTTAAGTAACATTAATCAAATTTATCTATTCAGTCCTTATTTGTGCATGAAAACGACGTCAAAATGAAGAGTATACATTTTCAACTGATTAAGAATAATTCCATTAATCGATCATACAAAACCAAACTTTTCGAATTTGTTATCACTGATACCATAGCAGCAAACACAAAAACCAATTGGATGTTGGTGAGTGAGAGAATATAAAATATATTCCAATCAGCAGAAAAACGCAGTGATAAAATTGAAAATTTATCAATATTTAATTTTATTAGACAGTCAATAATGAAGATCTCAGGTGGCAGGATGGCAATGAGCTGCCACTTATAAACAGTATACAATTAGTCATGGCCTGGGTTCGAAGCAAATTTGGGTGCTGATGAGCGACTTGGCGGTTGTGAAACAGCCACTTTAATTTTCTTGTCTTCTTTAAAAATGTTGATCACTCCAATTTTATCACAAAAAAAAATCTCTCAATTTTGACGAATTAAAAACCGAACTCAAGCCAGATAAAATTGACTAAAAATTTCAAAATTAATTGCTCTTAGAATAATTTTAAAATTACGATTTCCTACTACCTAATAATAAATCGATTAATTAAAGCCTCCAATTTATGTTGGTATTTTTAAATTCTGGAAATTTTCCGGATAATGAAAGCCCTTTAGAACATTTTCCAAAAAGTGATACTAGGGAACAAGCAAATCAGGGGCCAAATCGTCGCATTCGATATCGAATGAACTATCGAGCAAAAATACTGTAAAACAAAAACAAAAACAACAAACACACAACATAAGTGACGGAATTCGTTCGATATCGAATGCGACGATTTGGCCCCAGACTTGTATTCCAGATTATTCTATTCTAATTTAGATTAAATTGTTAAAGTAGAATAATTTATGATTAGTGAAAATAACAATAATATGTATATTCTTGTTTGCCATTAAAGTCAGAGTATGTTTTGATACTTTCAAAAATACAAATCGTAGTATCCAATGGAAACTCGTTTTATGAAAGTTGCTAAGGAAAGTAAAATAAATGTAGAAATACTATTGAGTTGTATTCTGCTTTTTTTGTGTTGTGTTTCTACATTTTTGGTATCCTTATTAACTGTTTACAAACAATAGAATGTGAAGTAGAATGTTTGAACACATTTTCGTCAGTGTTTTCAAGTGTATATAGAAGTGGTATAGAAATATACCTTATTAATGTTTTCTGTCTTTTTCACACGTCTATGTGCAGCCGACATTTCGTTGATGCTGATCAACTCATCAGTGGACTGGAAAAAATCTTAAAAATTGTTTGAAGCCCAACTACTTATTCCATAGGATTCTTTTAAGATTTTTTCGAGGCTACTGATGAGTTGATTAGCATCAACGAAATGTCGGCGGCATATAGACGGCTGAAAAAGCAGAAAACATTAATAAGGTCTATTTTTAGATTAAAATAATACCCAATTCAAAATGGGTCTTATAGCAAATAAATAATTGAGTTTATTTTTTGGTTTTCTAAAAATACCAACATTTTATGCAAATGCAATAATTCCTTTCATAGTGTCAATTCAGAAAATGAAAAATATTTCAGCGTTGGAATAGAACACATGCATTCTATGGAAGCACCTAGATGAAGAAAAACGGGAAGGCTTACGAACGCCTTAAGCTAAACCTTATTTAGCAGAATAATGGAAGGCCACTCGCAAATACTGTCTGTCACATCTAACCAGTTGGAGCATGTGAATGTGACAGACTTTAGATAATTAATTATCTATGCTAATGTTCAGCATTTGCACAAATACAGCCTCGCTACCTTGGGAGCGAAACCTTATCAAATATACGAGCACACTTAGGGGAATAAGCTGGGGAAAAATTAAGGAATTTCTTAATTAACACCGGCTTTGTATAGACCTATATTATACCGGAAATAATAGGTCAAGGTATGGTTCCATCCTGCACGTAGCGGAAGTATGAATATATGGACTATCATATGCCTTCTATCAACCTAAAGTCTCCCGATTTCTGCAGGAAAATGGTGATGCAGTATTGAAATATGTATGTGATTCAAACTATCAGATTGTCATAATCAGACACTCTCCATTTCGAAGTGACACTATCGTAAAACGCTTACATTTGCGGATCAGAGAGCAGTCAGAATATTTCAACTTTGCTGTTCAGCAAATGTTATCTCTCACTGGAGCAGAGTTTTTTTTTGTTAAAAAATCAAAGGGAGCTACGTCAAATTGACAGTTTCCCAACTTTAGGAAACGTAAAAAAATTTACAAAATTACACATACACATTTTTCATGTATCAGATAATTTCTGATTGGATGTCCCCTTGAAATATGTTTTACTTCATAGAAGCGCAGTATGCGTTTTCTCCCCACCAAGCATTGCTGATGTATAATATGCTCAATTCGTTGCCTTTCGCAGTTGAAAATACCCTTTAAAGTACTAAATACATTACATAATCTATTTTATTGTTTTTGTTTTTAATTGATCAATATAACAATCTCGCTTCCCAAACTGTTTTCCCCCTCAAGGATTTGTTTTTTACCTGCAAGTTTTTATACATATATTTTTAGGGGATGTTTTATGTACAACCATCCTAAATACCCTTCATTTGTAATCTAATGTGTGTTGTACATGCTACATACATATGTACTATGTACATGCATAGAGCTAGATGCACGGTATTAGAGAGAATGCGTATGTGTGTCGATGGTAAGTAACAACGCTGCACAGTAAGGCATTTCGAAACAAAACCAAAATGGGAATGAATCTCCATTTAGTCGCGTGGTTCGATTACAATGAAATTTTTTAATATTTTTTTACTAACTCTCGCTCAGTTTTTTGTCAATTTTGATTTCAAATCCGAAATCTATTTTTAAAATTGGGAAATACTGTGAAATCTCAAGTAGATAACTAAAGCTTGTGAAAATATTTGATTTGTAAGCCTCCGACTTTGATAAGACTTAGGCCAGCACCTGCCGTGATGATGATGATGTCTTGACCCAGAGGGCCACATGATGACTAAGATTTTGGTTACCAATTTAATTGGTGCATCTTGCGCTTCTATACCCTGTAGAAGGGTAGAAGGCCAAATTCTGGGTGATCAGAGTGGCTAGTAGAGATGTGCGCGTGAGTGTTTTTTTTGGCTCACGTCACTTACGCTCACGATCAGAATAAGTTTCCTCACGCACTTTCACACACGAAAATAATTTTGGGTCTCATGTCACTCACGCTCACGAACAAAATTCAATTTCATTCACGCACGAACCCTTTTTAATCACGCAATTTCGCGCACGAAAAACGAAAAAATCTCACGATCAATCACATTTGTATTGAAACAAAATGTAAACCTAAAAAAATTTTATTTATATACATACATAACGGGTTATCCATTTTGCGGTTTCGAAAGTAAACGTAACTAAAACACATATAAAATATTTTTTTTCGTGATATTTTTCTTTTCTATTATAAAGTTTGAACGTTGACATTATGTGTGAAACACTACATCATTTAAATGACCACCACGAGAAGTGTTGCAAGCATTGATTCTTTTGAGGTAATTTTCGACCACTTTTTGACACATATTGGGCGGTATCTCAGCCCTAACCTGACGAATGTTGGTTTTTAAGTGCTCAAGAGTTAAAGGTTTATCTGCATAAACACGATCTCTCGCGTAGCCCCAGAAAAAAAGGTTTAATGGTGTCAAATCGCATGATATTGGTGGCCAGTTGATATCGCCACGACGAGAAATTAGGCGGCCAAGAAATGCAATAAAGCCATACTCGCTCGAGTTGTGTGGCATGTGGCACCGTCTTGTTCAAACCACATATTCTCCAAATCGTATTCTTCAATAGCAGGCAAAAATAAAGTCGGTTATCATATGACCATAACGCTCCGAATTGACGGTGTCAGTCGTTCCATTGTCGTTTTCGAAGAAGTAAGGTCCAATCACACCTTCGGACCAAAGAGCGTACCAAACAGTGAATTTTTCTGGATGTAATGGCCTCTCTGCAATTACTCGAGAACTCTCATAACCCCAAATACGACAATTTTATTTATTAGCATACCCACCGAGTAAGAAATATGCTTGATCGCTGAAGAAAATTTTGTTCGAAAAATCGCCATCCACCGCCTGTTCATCAAGCACCCATTCCACGTATCTACGACGTTGTGAATGGTCTGTTGGCCTTAGTTGTTGTGTGAGCTGTACCTTATATGGATGGATGTAAGTGTAGATCTAAATTTAAAATACGCCATAATGTGTCGTAAGACAGTCCTAATTCCTAAGAACGACGAGGAATTGACACATTCACTTACAGCAGCGATATTTTTTTTTAGCGGAATGAGTGAAACCATGATGCACAGGCCTTACAATATTTGTAACCTTTGCAGTCTTTTTAAATTTCTTCACAATTTTGCCAATTGCTTGCGTAGTTGGACGATTATGTAAACCATAATCTCCTTTTAAAGCACGACATGTGACTGTGGCAGAATCACCATTTTTGTAGCATGTTTTGATCATTTTTATGCGTTGTGTGATAGTTAAGCGATCCATTTTCGTCAATTGGTTTAACAACTTAGTTTGACAGATGTCGAATTCCAGTCCTATTCTTTTGAAAGCACGTAATGGATAACCCAGTACAACTTGTTTTTGTTATTTAAATTAGTTGCTTTTTATTCAACTGTATGAGTCTTTTTTAAAACATTTTTTTGGCTAATCAGCGTTTGGTCATTTCGCTGATATTACCATCAACAATCTTTCAATTTCTGCTGGCTGGACAGTGACTGAAATTATATTATAAAAAATACTTTCAACTAATATGTATGTATACCTATAGGTACCTAATAAGGTGTGTGTTCCAAAACATTCCTTTTAAATTCAACTTTCAAGATCTCATTTGAGTCATTTAATAGAAAGAAAAATATTTCTATCTACATACACATGCATGTACATATGTATATAAAATTTTAATGTTATCTCTGATGTACACGAAAAATGAAAGTGCTGTAATATTAAATTAGTCTTTAAATTTTTTTCTCGAGTGTAAGATCGTAAAAGAAATTTTAATTGTTGTAATTACCATGATTAGTGTGTTATTTTAGAAATTAATTATCAAAGAAATGAAAATAATGAGAAAACTTTTTGATGTGAAATCTCAATAAAAGCAAAAGTTGAAAACGGTGATAGCAGTAAAAAAACATACATACATATATACGCCTGTATGTAAATACATAAACACTTACATACATACATACATACCAATGAGTGTGCGGGTGTGCGTGCAGGAATATGTAAAAGAAAATTATGAATGAATATTGTAATCCACCAAACAACACAAACGAAATGTGTGAGTGCACAATAACATACAACAACAATAGCAAGAAAAACAACGAAACCCACATCTACAACAAAATGAGACTGGTACCAGGAATAAGATTATCTCATCATTTATTATTTGTCATGTTCATTATCATGATACAACTAAAATTTTTGCCCGGCTGTTCAGCTTTAGTTTTTCTCATGACACCACCATCACATACTGACGAAAATTTGGCAGCTGCTACAGTACAAGACAATTCTCAGATTTTAACAGCCATGACAGAAGCCAAAATAAACTCAACAACAGACTCATTGTCAGCCACCACAGCCATGATGATGTCCACCCCAATTGCGACAAATTCACCACCCCAACGACGACCACCACCGCATGTAATTCTAAATAAGTGTTGTTCATTTGGCGAATATTTGGACAAGACGAAAAATTGTGTAGCGGGCAGTTCCGAGCTTTGGGTGCCTTTGATTTATTTAATAAATCGTAAAAGGCATCACCAGCCCCCAGGCACTGCACCAAAGTTTATAACCTTTGAAGACAACATTTTTCCCATCAACCGAGTGCGCAACTTTAACGACATCGCCGCTGAAGCAGGCGAAGATGACATTACTTGCACAGTGGACGATCTAGAGTTGATAACGGGTAACCAGAACATAGTGCTGTTTTCCAATGGCTCTCTATTTTTGCCAGAAAGCGCCATATCTCTGCCGCCGCCACGTTATTGTGTGGACCAGCAGGCTGCCTTGGTGTGCTTTCCAAAGTCCAGGGATAATCTGCCTGATCTTAAAATTAAAAAGTGTTGTGGCCAACACGGCGCCTACGATGACGAGATGAAAAAGTGTCACATTGATGCGGAACATAAAAGAAAATTGAGTATATCGCATTTGGATGAGAATGAGTTTCAAACTATTTATGGCTTTCCGGAGTGCAAAACAGGCTCAACAACGTTTGCTATAGCTGGTGATTGGGAGGGCTCTCAATTGCATAAAGAATCTGGTCATTTACACTTACCCACACACAAGTTAAATCTCTCGTCCAGTGATTACTGTTTGGAGTATTTGCTCACAAACAATTCACTGAAAATCTTTGCTTGCCTGCATCACTTTGGCTCAGACGTCGATGATTTCAGCAGTGATTCGTACAGAAGACAAAGTGCAGCTTTAAGTTTTGGTCTAGTCATTTCAGTGGTGTTTTTGGCAGCCACTTTAGTTGCCAGCTATTTAATGCCTTCGGTGCACCATGTCCTGCACTGGAGATGCCAGATCTATTATGTGTTCTGCCTTTTTGTAGCGGAGCTAATGCTGTCCTGGATCCAGCTGTCAAAAACCTTGGCTACCCATGAGACTCTTTGCAATTTGGTGGCAAGTTGCATGCACTTTTTCTTTTTGTCTGCCTTTTTCTGGCTGAACACAATGTGTTTCAATATCTGGTGGACATTTAGAGATTTCCGTCCAAGCTCTCTTGAGCGAAATCAAGAACTTATAAGACTGCGCTTGTACTCAGCTTACGCCTGGGGTATACCTCTACTTATTGCCACCATAGCGGCCTGTGTTAACCTAATACCGGAATCCTCTCTCTTGAGGCCAGGATTTGGTGAAAATAATTGCTGGTTCAGTGGTGAAAGAGTATCAATATTTGCCTATTTCTTTGGACCAATAGGCATTCTTTTGTCCATCAATATAATGCTTTTTGTGTCCACCACACACCAACTTACCTGTGGTCTTTGGAAGCGTGACGATGTTAAATCGACCACAGAAAAGACTGCTCTAGGGAAGGTGTGTCTGAAGCTGGTGGTAGTCATGGGTGTTACCTGGATCGTGGATGTTTTATCTTGGATTGTGGGTGGCCCACAATGTTGGTGGTTCGTTACCGATCTCATTAATGCTCTACAAGGTGTTTTTATTTTTCTTGTGGTTGGCTGTCAGCCACAAGTTTGGGCAGCTTGTAAACGTTTCTGTTGTCCGCGTTCTCGTGGCGAAATAACAAATACTACAAATGGTGTCCAACATTCGTCGTCTTCCCAAGGTCTTCCATCGATGGCTGCATGTGGAGGTGAAACAACACAAAATACTTCAGTGGCAAACACCACAATGAATGGCAGCATTCACAACACTACTACTACTACTTTAGCGAAAATTCCCATGGAAACTGTTTGCTAACATATAAATGGTAAGTTGCTTGCTATTTTTCCCCTAACTTTTATTTTTCCATTACTAAGAGATCAATCATAGTTGTTGTATGTTTTGTGGCAGTGTAACAATCTTGAAACATATTGAGAATATTGTAGAGTTTTCATATACAAAAACCGATTTCTATAGAGTATTGCAATTGAAAACGTTTCCAATTAGCTTTAAAATATTGGAACTACAAATTAGGAGTCAGCATCAAGTGTATTTAAATTCAAATACATTTGCTTTTTCAAATATACTCATTTTAAGTTTAAATGAAAATGACGAACAAAAGAAGCAAATTCAAAGAAAACAAGAGACAACAAAAGAAAATGTTATTCTCTTTATACGTCCAAGGTATTTGTATTTGATCCGGCTTCTATAAAATAAAAAAAAGCAAACCAAACCAAATGCAGCTGTTAATCCCAAGTGTCTTTAAAGTATTTAAAATATTTAAAGTATGTGATTTTGGATCAATGTTTCCACATACCAGTGTTGCCAGCTTAGGGGGTTTCCCCCTAGATTTAGGAGTTTTTTTTTTGCTTTTAGGGATGAATTTGGGGTGTTAAATTCTTTCAGGGGAAACTATTTGTTTTAGGGGTATTTTTAGGGGATTTCTGTGTTTGGCCGAACGGTAAAATGGCAGTAGTTAGAAGATTTTCCAACTGATAAATTTGAAGACTTTACCGATTTTTAAAGTAAAATTAAATGCGATATTTTATGTTCATCTGGTAGCTTCAAGTACAGAATTTTGCAACTGGCAATTTTAAGTACTTTTTTTGTTGAGTTGAATGAACCTTATGGGTCATTTTATTGAATTTTTTCCGTTTCTTAAGAATTGAGAAAATTAAAATATGTAAGAACCTTTGGTAAAATTGAAGCTCTTTTTATGAAAATGTCAAAAGAACGTAGAGAGCGAAGAAGACTTAGAAAATCTTAATATTTTTGGAGAAACTTAACAGATAAGTTAACTTAGCAGATAACAATTTCCAGCTGCCTATAAATATGTACTTAGATCTCAAAATATGTGAATCCAAATAAATCGAAAATTTATAATAAATACAGATACGCCTGTAATCATAACATATGCACTGAAAAATACATATAATCAGTTAATTTTTATTTCTTTTTAATTGGGGGAAAGTTTAACAATTTTATGCATTTTCCGCATTATTAATGCATTAATATTGGTGGTTCGCAAACTAACGCAGAATGTTCATCAACATTTTTAATGGGATTTTGTAGAAAAACATTGAATTTTAGGGGGTTTTAAAATTTTTCTGGGGGGAAGAAATACATTGACCTGGGAACACTGGAAGAATATACTATTTGTTGAGAATTTTTCTCATAAGAGAAATAAATATTATTATTATTTTTAATGCAGGTCCAAAAATGAACCTTTTTCAAAAAATATTTGCTGTATCCTTCAGCTGTCTATATGCCGACGACATTTCGTTGGTGCTAATCAACTCATCAGTAGACTTAAAAAATTCTTAAAAGTTTGTTTGAAACTCAACTACTTATTCCATAATTCTCATGAACAGAATGAGAATCAGAAAGGTTCATTTTTGGACCTGCATTAATACATTTCAATTGGCTCTTAAAGCAAATAAATAATTAAGTTCATATTATTATTTTTGTTAAGAGAAGATAGCGTAAAGCAAATTAATGAGAAAATAGAGTGTATTTAACTACTTGTTATTTTTACTACTACAAATTACGAAATCTAGTTATTCTAAAATATTATTCACTAACTTATTGAAGTAAAGACTTAAATCTAACGCCCGTTCAAGTTTTGGTTACCTACTCATGTTATAAATCACTGAAGTCACAGGGATACAGGGATATCATCACAATTTTTTTTAAGCCTGATTCTCTCTCCATTATTAACTTAATGATTCAATCGGAGACAGTGAATTCAGCCTCCTTGAAGAAGTATCTGATTGCGAAGAAGAGCTAATCATCATATGGGTCATTACAAAAAAAATTTAATTTTGGAAATTTTATGCAGCCGATTGTAACTTTTAGGTGCGCAGGACTGTAGACCGGAAAAAGCGTAGGAATCCAACATCAAAAATAAAGTGTGTTTGTAAAAATATGAAAAAGGTTCGAAAAGTGAATTACTACAGCACTAAATCCATACTGTTTAAATATACCACAGACGACGTGTTTTTCACATTGTATCTGTCAAACATTTCTTGTGTAAAAAACACAAGGAAAATTCATGACATAATTTCAAATAGAGCATGCTCTATTTTGCTATGTACAAACATATGCCTTCAAATTTTTACGCCCATGTACACATACATCAAACTAGAACTTGTCAATTGCACTTGGAGTTGTCTCAATTCAAAACTGAAATGTCTCATATTCATGTCTAATTTGCTCAATTTCAACTTGAAACTCTCAATTCTACATATTTGCAATCATCTCATTTTCAAATTTAAATTCTCAATTTTAGTTGAAATTTCCTTAATTTCAATTAAAAATAGTGTAGTTTATTCAAATGCAAATTTCTTTTACGTCCTGCTTTTTCTGCAAGTATTTAAATTGTCTGTATGTAGGTACACATGGCTGGGTGCATACCTACATACCTATACCTCCTACTAATTTCATTCACAACATCCAGCTCAGTTTAAAAATTGTTTATTTTTTGATATTTAATTAAAAGTGGTAAACAATAAATAAACTTAATGAAAGCAGAAACAAAAACATTGATATAAATTGCAGGCATTTCTTAAAATTAATTAAATTTAATAACTTATTTTCACCCAACAGAAAAGAAAATACTGTGTTCATTTATCTTCATTTATTTGTACGTACATAAATACATACATTCATAAGCATGTACTGTGTGTGAGTACACATGTATACAGGGAAGTGTAAAGGTATTGTTTGTTTAAAGAAAATCAAACAGAAACGAGTAAACATTTTCCAATTGAATGATTTACATTTTGCATACGAACGTTCTGTTCTGATTGTACCATCCCAACTTTCAACACGATTTTAGCACTTCCATATAAATTTTGTGCATTAATGTTCAATAATGCCATTTTTATGGTTTATTTGCAACCATATACGAATATCTATCAAGAATTTAGCTTTGCATTTCTGTCTAGGCTCTTTTTCACATTTATATCTACTACGTACGTACAGGGCTGTCTTACAGTTCTAACGGAAATTTAAACAACTAACTGAGTTTAATGGCTGCAACTGCACTGTTGCCATACTTTTTCTTAGAAGAACTGATAATTTACCAAAGGAAAATTTTGCAATACTCAAATAAATTCAAGCGGTACTCAGCGTTTGGTGCGTTTTTGGTTGCGACTATTTGCATTTGCGATTATATTGCAACTGAAATTGAGCAACCTTTTTAACAACTTTGCAAATTTTATTGCACTCCAAATAACAGCTGATAAATTAATACACAATTTTTGAAAGAAATTAAGTGTTTGCTTTGAAAGCTTTAACGAAAAAAAAAACTCCATTTCTACAATTTTTTGTTTGCTTTGTTTTAAAATGTCAGCTGTTCGAGTGTCAGTGTTGCAAACGCAATACTCATACGAAAAAGGCAACACGTAATTAGCGGTGCGTAAATGCAAAAATATTGCAAGTGCAACCTTGTATATTTTGTTGTTGGGTTGCAAAGAAAAAGCAACGATTTCTTGCATTCGCTCTTACGCAAGACATTTGCACCAAATAAAGAACTGCGCTTCAGTCAAGTACGAGGCTGGCTCGCACACTTAGGGTTCCGTAGGTATGTGCATGTGTAATGTATGTATGGAATGACATTGTATGTGAATACAAATACAGTAGACTCGCGAAAACGTGAACATCCAAAAACATTAACATTTTTATTTTAACATTGACTACTCTAAAATGTGAACAAGTGATGATGGCTCTAAAACGTGAACTTTTTTTCTAATGTTTTTTTTTATTTTCAGTCAGTTCTGTAGTTTTTATAAATTTTGGGAATAGCGGTATTTTAATTTATTTACCGCTTAGCAACAAAAACATATTTTAGAAATATATACACACCTACATATATACATATGCACACGTATAATACTTAATTTCAGTTTTTATGTGGTGATTGTGGCGGAAACATCTCTACGCGTTTGAGTATAAATAAAGTGGACATAGAAACAAGTGAATTTAAACTCAGTTTCAAAGAAAAATGTCTGCCAAGAAACCAAAAGTTTTAACTCTTCAAGAAAATGTGAACATTTAAGGAAAGGTGCGTCAGTAACGGGGTTGTCAAAAAAGTACAATATAGATATAGTACAGTGTAGATTTAATTGATTGCTAGGTCGGAACAAATTTTCCACTTTTTCAACTTAAATGAAGTATTGCAGTAAATTTATTAAATAAAATTTCTAATATGTATATTACACGGTTCTGCATATTGATTTTCAACGTATTTTCATGTAAAAAAAAAATCCAATCTAAAACGTGAATAAAATCCAAAACATGAACACCCTCGGTAAAACTTAGTTCACGTTTTAGCGAGTCTACTGTATTGTATAAATTTTATCTCTCTGTCTCTTACAGCTTGAGAGTTGCGTTTAATTGAAACTTTGCGTTGTAAAGGGACTCCTTGTAGTTTTAGAGTTGTTGTTGGTTTTAGCATTTGTTGTTGTGGGGCATATGTTATGCAAATTTCATCCCTCTGTCTCTCACGGTTACTCACGAGAGTAACGGCCAATTGTTACTTTACGTTGTATAGGGACTCCTGGTAGTTTTCGACTTGTTGTTGTTTTTAGTATTTGTTGTTGCAGGGCATCTGCAAATACTTATACCGTGCAATTTTCAGCTCTCTATCCCTTACGGCTTAAAAGTTATAGCTAACTGTTACTTTTCGTTGTATGGGGACACCTCGTAGTTTTCGACTAGTTGTTGTTTTTAGACGCTTCCTTAATTTGATCATTTAATCATTATTTTCTCGCTTTGCCGATTTGAACCTGGAACCCAACTACTGCCAGTCCAGCCACTCTACCAATTCAGCTATCGAAGGAATTAAAAAAATTACACAAAATTCAATACTGAAACAAGCACACACAAGTGCTGGTTACAAATACACCCAAGAATTTCGTACTCATTTTAAGCCAAAACAGGATTGATTTTCTTTAATAATCCCTATTCGGATTGTGTTACGCACACTTGTCCATTAAGCGTACTTAAATTTTCAAGTACGCTTCGTACTAAAATCAAGTAGAAAAATATAAAATTTAGAACGAGCTTTTTCTTTCTGTGTAAGTCCATAGGTTTCTTGAAACGGTGTTAAATATGCTTCAATCCATCCGATCTCCTTAATATCTATATCACCTATGTATGTATATCCGACCCAAAATGGAATACTGCTGTCGGTTACCGAGTGCCTCACACTGTTTTACCGCTACTATAATGGCTTCTACTCTGACGAAATCAGGGATCTGGTACCCGAAACCCACATATTTCTACTCGATGCTCATGTACGCGCATCCAGAACTGGACCATTTGCAATTGATTAGCCAGTAAATCGCACAACGTAGTAGTACAGAGAAAATTCGTTATTCAACCGTACGGTCCTCCTGTTGGACAAATGTAGGACGATTCAACTCAAATATGTATGTGTACATTTGAGTTTTTATTTCCCTTATATTCCTTAACAAATATTAATTTAATTGTTATGTGCAAAAAGACGTACTTACTTTTAAAAAAATCTTGCTTTTGGCACTTGCAGTTATTTACTTAAATTTATTTACTCAAATTTATTTAGCAGTGACCTAAAATTGCTTAAAAGCAAACTTTTTCGAATGACCAATATTTTTTAAATATTAATTTTAACGCTTCTCAATGCAAATTCGTCAGCAATAACATAAAAAATCGCCAAGCTGAAATTTAGGACGCCAAAGAGGCTTAAAATCGCCGCATTTGGCATAAAATCACTACTTCTGACAGCCCTGCCTGCGTTTATAGTATAAACTTTGTACATACATACGTATGAATGTACAGATGTGTATGCACGTACTAAATACTTTTCCTTGCTTTTGCATTTTTTTTTATCTTCTGCGTTTGTATTTTGTACTCAACATCAAAGAGCAAAACTTAAAGAAAACAGACAACAGAATAATTTTAAACGCAAAAACAAATGTCTGCGAAAAACTATGTATATAAATGTTTCCTGTTTTCATTACTTTATTAGGTTGTCTTATTTCTTTAGTTTTTCTTTGCTGTTCGTTGAAAAGCAGAAAACAATCCCTTTTTTCAGCCTCACATTACACAGTGGGTTAAGTGACACCTACTTTAGACATCACAACAATGCTTTCAAAAATTTAGTTTTGATTACAGGAAGTTGTTACTTGAGAGATTGTTGTAAGTGCAATTAATGTTAAAAAAAAAAGAAATAAACAAAAATAATTTAAATTAATTTTCATATAAATGACAACACAGGTGGTAAATTGTGTTGAGATTAAGGAGCAAATTCAATCAAATCCAAGCTATTACTAGAGTTTTGAATACATTCGATTTTGTGTACACACCAATTACTAGCTTCTACTATATTAAGATAAACCACGATTAGCATTTAATTGTCGCTTGTTTGTTATTAGCTCTTTGAAAATTTAAATTTAATTGAGATGGTACTTAGAAGAAGAAATAAAGACTACAATCTAAGTAAATCTATATTCAGAGGTATCGTAGAATCTAAATTATGACATAAGTGGCTCCCAATGAGAAACGAGTTGGCTTCAAAACAGCTGTACCTCAGCTAACTTCATAATTTTGCCTCACTACTAATATACATATTGTAATATACATATGTAAATGTCAGTCGCAGCAGTCGTTTGACCTGAAGCCATCTTCAATAAATTTAATACACTTTACTAATGGAGTGCACTCGCGATAATATTAACAACCTAATAAATGAATATTTGAATGAAAATTTTAGAATAAGTAGTTGAGTTTCAAATATTCTTTTAAGACTTTTTCGAGTCTACTGATGAGTTGTTGATTAGCATCTACGAAATACCGGCGGCATATACATATGTATGTATGTAGACGGCTGAAAAATACAGAAAACATTAAGGTCTATTTTTAGACCTAAAATGGTATGCCTTTTTCGTTAGAAAATGTATTTTACAATTAAAGAATTTTGTTCAATTTTTCATTCTATACTGATCGAATACAAATTTCAACAACGTACTTTAAAAACCTTATGCAACAAAATTTTTACAATTGAAAATTTGAACAAGTATATTTAAGAGAAATTTCCCTACACATACATATATACATGAATACAAATACGGATACAAATGTTGGCTTCAATACAAACCATGAGAAACTGATATAGACAGCGAGTATAAAGGAAACAAGACAAACATTAAAGCCAATGGGCCTTAACTATAGTCAAACACTAAAGTCTGTTCTTTTTAGAAACAACTTAAATTTTAAAACGTTTGCTAACTTTTTTTTAACTATAGTCAAAATTAAAGTTGACTTTAAGCTGAATCAGCTTTAAATGGGTACCACATTATTTGTCGAAAATGCCAACTTATTTATCATACAAGCTCTTACAAATTTAAGTAAAATCCTATCTCTAATGAGATGACTCTCAAAAATTATGTATACATACACCTACATAAATGTAAGATTGTATTAGTAAGTAAACAAAAACATCAAAGCGAATTGAATAAAAGTCAAATTTTAAAGAAAATTCTAATTAATAATAGTTATTAAAAAATCTTTAATTTAATTATTTAATTTTAAAAAATTTACATTAAAAAGCTTTTACATATAAAAGTGACATTTCTTTGCGTAAAGCTGTTGCTAAATAAGTTAAAGACAACTTCTGCTGGTTTTAAGTTTAGAGCAAACTTTTGCGCGTAAAGTCGGCTTTTTCTCGTCTATAGTAGACAAAAAGCATACTTTTATTTAACAGTGACTTAAAATTGCTTAAAGCATACTTTTTCGATGTCTATAGTTATGGGCCAATATCTCTATCTCATTACCAACCCTACATTAACAATCACAAAATTTACGTTTTCGCTGCTGTGTTCTTTGACGGGAAAATTATCGTTATGTTGGTTACTGATTTTAAACATTATATTTGGTGGATATTGTGAAAAACGCGCCGAAGAGGTGAAACTTTCCTTGGCAAACAAAAACAAAATATAAAGAATTGTTGTTTGTGTTTTCCATACATTGCAAGAATAAAATTAGCGAGACAATTAATTGACCACACGTAGTAGAATCTCTCACCAGTAAACGGTAAATTTTTTTTACAAATTACAAAAACAATTTGTACTCTTAAAATTTTGCTTTTGTTTTCTATGTATAGATTCACTTCACTAGCACGTTTTCTCGAATAACCACCATTATAAATAACTATGTTTTTAATAACAGCTTTTGCCGCCCCTGAACATTTCTGAATTCGGAACTGTCACTGTTTGTTTATGATTTAGTGTGCGATATGGATGAATTGTATGAGAGGCGCCAGTGTGCGCCAACATCTCGTTTTACACACAGTCACTGCAAAGTGTGCTGAGTATATTGATAAAGACATGTGTCACACATTCGTATATATGTATGTATGTAAGTTTGTAGTCTGCAACACTTACTACAAATAGGGTGCACAGAGTGAGTAAACATTTAACTCTACTTACTTACCCCTCCCCCCATAAAAGTTCGATAAAATTTCTGTTCCAGGCAAAAATATCATGTTTCATTCAATAGAATAATTAACGACTTTCATTTTACATTTTGACTACTGAAGATTCGTCTAATCTTGTCATGAAATGAATATGTCTGTTTGTTTGAATGGAGCGATTTATTTTGCTGTTACGTGTATACATAATTATGCATATACACCCATATGACTTATGGCTTAAAAATGTTTCAAATAATCTATTCCTTATCAGATATAAAATGTGTAATAAAGTGTTGCAAAATGTTTAATGACCCTTGGTACTACCCGTAGGTTTCACTCAGGCAGGCAGGCAGATCATTTTGTAAAAAGATTTTTGCACCAATGACGACAACATCTTTCTAACGTCTCTATGTCTGTCTGTCTGTCTGTCTAATCGTTGTTTGTTTTGAATTAAGCAGCGTAGCTTAATGCATTTCTTTGACGCTTATCTCAGCTTGCTAGCGCATTTTAAGCAACACATACTTTCTTAAAAATGTTTAAAACTTCTCATTTTTATATGTATTAGGTGATTTTTTAAGAGCTTTCGAATTTGTTTAAAAAAAAAGAAATGTGTAAAATATTTGAGTAGATAGAACGAACCATATATTTCAATGTTAAAAGACGATTTCATGTAAATGCTGACTGCTGTTACGCCTAAAATGGTTCATACGGTGGGTGGGTCCAATTGTGGCATACTTTCTTCAACGAACCGGCTAGTGCTTCACGAATAAACTGAATTTTGGCTTCTGGACGGTCTCATGTCTATGTGGACAATACATGAGCTTATTATTTTGGGGTAATACAGACCCATAAAAACAAAAAAATAGGCAAATGGCGTCAAATCGCACGATTTAGTCAGCCAATTGCTTGGCCTCATACGTGAAATATACTGTTCATCGCACTCGCTTATCAATCGAGCATCGTCTTGTGGACACCACATGTTAGCCAAGTCCAGGTCTTTCTTTCTGGGCAAAAAAAAATTTTTCTAAGAACCAATGATCGAACCTATTTAAATCATATTAGTCTTCGAAAAAGTACGATCCAGTGATGCCCACGCCCCATAATCCGCCTTAAATACTTCCCCAAACGCTCTATTGGTGCGAAAGGTGATGAATCGATAATTCACAATCAATAACAACACTGCTGGATATAGGTTCGATGGCTTCCTCTGCTCGCAATCTACGCCTGCACGTACAATAATATAAATTTAGTGCAAAATTTAGTCAAAAGATTCCGTATAGCTGCCTCAGAAGTTGTGCCCCCCAAGTGACTATATAATAGAAAAAGTGCACGATGCATTTTCTTAATCAACAGTCGCAGGACTGTTCGCTTGTAAATCAATCTATGATTAAATTATAGAGCGAATTGAACACATTTAACAGTAACATGTAGCATAAACATAGTTGAACTGCCAAAAACCAAGCACCCAAAAAGAAAGCACCCGTTATAAAAGAAATCTTCGAATCTACGGATTAAATTTTAAATCACGGATTAAATACCAAATAAAAAAGTAATAAAGTTAAGTAAGCACTAAATACAACAGAACAAACTAATTTTATGTGATTTTAAATCTATTTCTTTAACATATTGAAATATTTTTCAAAATAATCTGCTTTATGTTTAATTAGTTTTTTTATGGCATGTTCTGTTTTAGTTTTCTTCTTTCTCACAATTTTTCTAAAGCTTTTCAGTAAATTTATTGTGACTTTTTGGCCTATAGTGCATTTCCTTTGAAAATGCACTTATTTAAAAATGTTGTCTGTGAAGCGACTCTATCTATACATAGAAAACAAGAACAAAATTTCAAGAGCACAAACAAATTGTTTTTGTAATTCATAAAAAATTTACCGTTTACTGGTGAGAGAGATACGTGCGGGCCCTTGATTTTTCGATAGATTTTGACAGGAGGAAATGAAAAGTGTTCGAAAAAAATATTAGGCTCTGACTGATAGGTAGATGGGTTGGGGGGGGGGGGGGGGGGGGCACATTATCACAGGGTGCCCCTAGAGAAGTAAAACGTATGACTTTTTGTACCTACGGGGTTGCCACCTAAAGTAAACTTCTTCGAAAATAAATTATTTGATATGTTGTAGTGTAACTTTCGCAAAATTGAGAAATTTTCGCCCTTAAAAATTTACCCATTCTACACTCAGAGAAACCCTGACACAGGTGTGATGTATTTTAACATCAATACGGTGACAAAAAACATAACTTTGGACCCCATGACACTTCATCACGGGGATATTATCACTTACAGCAGATGATTGAAATCAATATAATGACAAAATATCACCACTACAAGAACAAACTGACATCAGATTAACAACAAATTAGATTGGATTTGATGTCAAAAGATCATCAATCTGATAAAATGCTAACATCAAACCAACTACAATTATGATTCAATTTGATGTTAAAAACTCGTCTGTCCGATGACATCTTAAAATCACAGAAATGACTTGAGCTAAAAAATTATTTGAGTTAAAGAAGTAAAACTTCGGAAATTATTCTGAAGAAACTATTATTGGAAAAAATATATTTGTTTTAAGCATATTGGTGTTTTTCTTAAATAATTTGCTACTTTCGATATTATTGCAAATACAGAATACAAAAACAAACTAATTTGGTAATACATATAAAAATTCTTATTATTTTGTTATGAACCATCGAATTAATGCCACCACAGTCTTGCCAGTGATGATGCTTAATTTATGCCAACACTTTCTACTGACTTTTGCTATCAGACTAATATCAATTTTTAAATCGTTCATGACTTTATACATAAGTGAAAATGTTGATGATACCCTGCCATCAGTACATAGATAAATTTTTCTATCAGTGTAATTTTAGGATGATTTACAATGTTCTTAAGACGAGTGCTATGACTTATATTAATTAAATTAAAGTTTACAAACAAAGCAAAATCATAACTTTAGCTGGGGTACAACTAGCTGTTTCGAAGCCACCACACTTTTCATATCTAAACATATCGAAAACAAGCAGTTGTATTCTTAGATTTGTATTAAGGACTAGATATCTCATAAGATGATAGTTGACTATACTTTCCATTTTACTTTGGAAAGTGTAGAGCAAATTGCGCTTGGGCGGTAATTTTTAGGCTTCAGGGCCTCCCCCTTTTTTGGTATTGGCATTACATTAGCAACCTTCCAACACATTGGAAACTCGCCAACATGGTACAATATGCTGAAAAGGCGTTCTAATGGACGCGTGAGCGTCGAAGGATTCTACTTTAAGACTAGTGCTGAAATACCATGCAGCCCAGAAGACTCGTTTATATTGAGATCTGCAAGCACCCTTTTAACCCGGGAAGTGGTTGACTGCTTTTCGGCATGTTGGAGTTTTGCCTTCTTCCTATAATCTAGCATAAACTAGCCAAAACTCTACAGCATGTTGGATCAGAAAAAAATTTATTAGACAGCAGATAGCCTTACAAGACCAGCTGACTACTGCTATTGGCCGTTGAACTGTTAAAGGTTTGTTTACAAACTGTACACACAAACGTGAACAAACGGAAGAAAGAATATGAAGCAATTCTATCAATAAAATACATGAAGTGTTTGTGTTCGTTGTATTTATGCGGCTGCCTGATATTAAGGTACTTTGGTTAGACGATTTTGAAATTAGTCCGCAAGACAGCCGTAACACAATAATTAACTCCTTTTTTTTTAACAGATAAATCTAACCAAAAGGCATGTTTGTCCAACATACATATCTGCTGGTGTTAGGTGCCCTCTATTGTTTACGTATATATGTAATATATGTATATATATTTTTTTTTTTGGTTAAAAGCAAAACATTAAACACTAAAACAGTTGACACAAAATTTCTAAATTGAAGTTCAGACTTAATGCTCTTAAAATTTAAGCTGGTATTGTTATGTACTTTAAGTTGTTCTATCAGTTGTGGCTTTTAATGGAAAACATGTTTAGAAAGCTTGATATACGATATCTGTCAGGCATGCTTTCCAGACATGTTTGATGGAAATCTCTGAAAGTCTGCAATACCAAAGTCAGAAATTTGTGGGAAGGGTCTGAAACACACATGACTGTGGTAATTGCTGGCGGAATCAAAGCATTAAAAAATAAAAAAGAAAACACTTAAAATCGACTTATCTTTAGTACTTTTTTTTTCTCTTAATGGCGTATTTTAACATAAATAATTTCTAAGAACTTTCTCAGTGCGAAAGTGTTAAGGCTTTTGTAAATGTGCAGACATGTTTGTGTGTACATGTTCATGCTGCTTTCACTGATTATTTCCTACACACACACACACACACGCACACACACACACATTCCAAATCATAGATGAACTCATTGCAATAGAAGTTTTGTTGCTAGTGCCGTTTTATAACCGGCGCTTACAACAAATGCAATTAGTGCAATATGCCAAAAACAACAACAAAAACATGAGTACATACTTCCATACGCATGTTCATCTTCCACGAGCTAGAAATGGGTTAAAGAAAGACTCTATTGTCTTATTTCACTTTCTGGCTTCATGAAATATTTTAGTTTTCTTATGAAAACATAAATTTTCTTATTTACATTAACTTATGAACTCAAAAGAGCGTTTTGTAATTCTTGTGTTTGTATCTTTCGTCTCATTATTATTATTATTATTTTTTTTTTTTAATGAAAACAATAATTATCATAAAGGCTGCATAAAGCGTATTACAGTCTGAAAGAGATAATAAAAATACTCGTAAAATATAGTTTAGCGTCGAGAAAAAATATTTGCTTTATACCTGCAAAAATTATGTTTATAGTTCTTTATAGCGGACTCTTAATTTGTTTAGCCCATTAATCTCTTTTTAAGAGGTTACTCTAACTCTTCTCCAATTGCATACTCTTACTAGAATTTCGTGTGTATAAACATTAGGCTGGGTCGATTTGTATGGACCCCAATTGTGCCATATGATTTTTGGATAGCTTTTGGCATGAGGAAAAAAAGTTTCACTGCAACATACAAAAAAAAATATATATTTTCGAGCCATCCGACTTTCAATTTTTATTTGTATTTTTGTATGGGAACCCTTTAAAAAAACACCGATACCCGTATGTACACAAAAATGAGGTAAAACAACAAATAGAGGAAATGTTTCACAAAAAAAATAATAAGACCCAGTTACTCACCTTATTCGGCACCAGTTTCGATAGTTCCAAAAAAAAAAAAAAAATGGACGCCAGTGGCAAAATAAAATGGAGACTCGTCATAGGTTATAGAAAAATAAACGAGGTAACCATAGACGGCAAATGCTCAATCCCAAACAAGAAAAGAAAGAAAGTTGCTAAGAAATCATTCCTTATTTAAGTCAAGTTGAGACGGTGCATAAAATCAAAGAAAAAATATTATGAAATTCTATTACACGTACATATGTATATTGTAAAACAATGAGAGTTTGAAAATAGATTTCTTTGCTGGAAATGAAAGCATTGAAATATGTACATATATCCCTGATTTTGAACATTTTGAAAAAAACAAATTTTCAGCCGTATTTTCTCTCAATTTCACTGCGTTTGATTACATGTTGAATTCAGACGCTCTCATTCGTACTATTTTATAAAAAAGACTATCGTTGTCCTATGTAAAAATATTACCGTCTAATTCTGCATCAGAGTAGATTTGTTTTTTGTGGAACAGCTGGACCGCAACAAAAACCAAACTAATTTACAAAAACTTTGTGACTTTTTTGGTGACAAAAATCGGGCATAACGTATGTAAAATATTACCGTCTAAACCTTCCACTGCATGCGATCAGAGTTGTTTTTTTTTTTTTTTTTTTTTGTAAAACAGCTGAATCACAACAAAAACGAAACTAATTTCCAATATATTTTCCAACTCCAAAACAATTTGAGAAGATGACACAGAAAAAATCCGCAGTTGTTTAGAGGGTTTTGCAAAAGTTTTCACAAACTAGATTCAAAAGAGGGTGGAGAAAAATTGGGGAAGAGCTTAATGCATTGCAGAAGGTTGGATAAAGATATAGACTGATTATAAGTGCAAATTTTGATTTGGTAATGAGTACACATCACATTCGTGTCGCAATTTCTTTCGCAATGCCATCAATCCGGCTTTATTGTACTCATCATCTTCATCAGATGATGAAAATGCAGCAACACTCGATATTTTTTCACGGGCTTTAAATGTTTTTCAATAATGAAAACTGCCGCCGAAGATCAGTTTTTATTCGGCAATTTTTTAAATTTTTTTATGCGAAAAATGGGACATGTCGTATGTAAAATATTAACGTCTAAGCCTCCCATTACATGCGATAAGAGTTGATTTTTTTTATGAAACAGCTAGATCATAGCAAAAACGAAATTAATTTTCAATACATTTTCTTATAAGAAATTTGTGAAGTTTTTGGGTTTTTGCACTATATTTGTATATAAAATATTACCATCTAAACCTCCCAATACATCCGATTAGAGTTTATTTATTTTTACTTTATTGCTTTATTTTATTGGAATACTTTAACAGGAAAATCAGTGACGAAAGATATTTTGCGTTCGACATTTACTTTTGGAAAATATGTTGCACTCCATGAGTGTGCAAAGGTCACGCTCAACGATATGGAAATGCCCATATATCAAAACTTCTTTCAGCTTTAATAGCAAGTAACAAACTCAGTTGCTTGTTGAGTTTAAGAAAAATTCGAAACTGTAAGTTTTGTTTTTCTTAGTGGCTTAAAAATTACTTGCATACATACATATCTGGGAGCCACACATGCATACATACATACATACTTATACAGAATTAAATTTTACCGTAAAACCAATTTTCAAAATCAAAAGAAAGAAAAAAATTGGTCTACAATTGGTAAAACGAAAGAAGTAAAAATGTTGAATAATTTCAATTCACCTCCTCAACTGATTGATGGATGCATTTTACCAGAAGAAAGTTGCAACAATGAATTACATACGAATAGAAGCATTGAAAGTGATTATAAATGTATTTTTATTTGGTTATTAAGAAAACACTTTATTTAGGTTTATGTTCGCTTTCTATTCATATGAGGCGAAGTTTTTTCTATACTTGAACAATTATTTACATGCATACGTATGTATGTGTGTTACGGTGGGTCGATTTCACAATCGATTTTTCGATAGCTTTTGGCATGAGGAAAAAAATTTCACTACGACATATCAAAAATATAATTTTCGAGGCGTTCGCTTTTAAATTTTTTCGTACTTTTGTTTGAGAGCTCCCTAAAGGAAGAGTTGTGCGGGATCGGTGTGTTCCAAAAAAATATTTAGGGGGAAAAATTATTGGGATTGGTCATACATTTAACTTCCCTACGGGGAGCCACGAAAATGAAATTTGCCTTTCATCTGTTTAATTTGCTACAGGCTGTCAAATGTGTAAAAGAGTCAAATGTGTTACCAACCCCCAATATTTATTTCTCCCATAAGGGAGCTCTCTTACAGAAATAAATATACAAAACAATAAAAATACAAAAAATATTGAAAATCGCACGTCTCGAAAATAACGTTTTTAGATACATATATCGTAGTAGACATTTTGTTCCTTCCTCGTGGCAAAAGCTATCGAAAAGTCGATGGCACAATTTCGTCCATACAAATCGACCCAATCTAATACACACATGTGCACATAAATATGTAGGTTTATATACATACATATGTATGTACTGGTATGCATTTTCCAACTCTTGTAATGAAATTTTAAACTTATCTACTCTTTTCTATCCATTAAACGAAGCAAAAAAAAAAAAAAAATAACCCCATTTTATACGGTGCATATCCAAAGCAGCGTTGCCAGCTAATGATTTTTGTTTGCAGTCCTGAATGCAATCAACCCTCTAACTTGGCGGTTACACGATCAAGTTTTGCCTTTCAAGTTTTAATACATTCCACTTTTTTACTAATACACTCACAATTTTGAAAATTGATGCAAACTTGATGACAATTTTTGCTTTCCATAGAGAGCATCAAGTCACAAACAATAAAACAGCAGACAACAATTTGTTTTCGTTCTGTCTGCAAATATTTTTTTGTTTTGTTTGAATATTGCTATTAAAAGTTATCAAAATTAAACAGATTCAAGCTTAAAAATAGAAATAAAAATGTTTACGTGCAAAACCAACAAATTTTTTACTTTTATTTTTACATTGATTTGCATTAAATTTATTAATTTTGAAAAGAGATATTTGTATATTATGATTATATTTAAATAGTTTAAAAAGATATTGATTTAGAATCTGAATTAGTTTCTGGGCTTAATGTAGAACATAGAAGAGGAGGTTTTGCTTTAATTTTTTTAGCGGAATATGCAAGAAGCTATTTTTAATTTTCTTCTTGACGGCATCTTGAAAACGAATTGTTATGAAATTGCGTGCAGCCTACGTCACAGCTATCAATTTTATTGAATTTTGACAAGCAGTATGTGAAAAAAACTTGATAGCAAAACTTGGTCCTGTAACTGCAGTGTAACATAAGAATTGGCTGATGGAAACCATGATACAACTAATAAGGTAACCTTTTCCCTACAATAAGAACAACTTCAATAAAAATGACAAGCATTTGTTTTTGCACAACTTCTGAAAACTGTCAAAAAGACGCCACTTTTACATTTACAGAAGAGAGATGAACAGAGTTTACTCTGGTGTGCTATCTCGTGCTATTACAATGAGTTTTTTTTTTAATTTGATTTTCCCGTATTAATTTGGTAATTTTATTTGGAACTACGTTTATGCATTAATGTTTTTATAGGTTCATTTGTCCTGTTTTCTTTGAAAAAAAAAATGGTGCTGCTGAAGTTTTTTCCATATGATTTAGTTTTCTATTGTTAAAACAGCTACTGAACACTGTTTTTCTTTTAATTTTATCTAAATGTATCTCTAAAATAGTTTATTTTATTTTCTTTGATTTTTTGTTTGTTTTTGAAAGACTTATCTTTTTTTATTTAATAATAAAGAAATTAATAGCATTGTATGTAATTTTGTGCGCATTTTGATAATACGATTTCGATCGAATGATCACTGTGCTGAGGTGGTAACGCTGGTTTAAAAAAGAACGCTGGTTTTAAAAAGATCACTTTGTTGAGGTGGTAGCGCTGGTTAAAAAAATTATAGAAACTTTGATGTATGAGTCGGTCATACGATGCCATTATATGCTAGGAACACAACTAGGATGAACGACGAATTTGTCGCCGCGAATATTCGCCATCAAAAATAAAACACATTGGTGTATACGAAAATGCGTGTGCATTTTTTTCAACTCTTTTTTAGCGGACTGTGTAGTCACAGCGTCGGTTGAAATTCGTTGTACGCGGCGAACTTGAAATAGATTTATTTCTATTTCTTACGACGGCGAACGACGAACAAATCAGTACCATGTGGCCATTTTGCTTTTAGTTTTCAAGTGTTTTAGTAAAAAAAAGTTAATTTCTACTTTAATAGTTTCTATTTTAAGTGCTAAGCTTTGACTTTTTACATTTAAAATAAAAAGCCTACATATTAGATTATAAAACATTTTTGTAGTGTTTAATTTTTTGTTTTTGGTAATGCTAAAGTTTTTAGCAACCAATTTTTTTAATATGGTCACCCCATCAGCTGTACAACTATAATAAGATACAATTAAAAAACTGAGAAAATGGCTACAAGTGAAATTATAATCGAAAATGTTAAACTTCAAGGCTTTTACCATAATGAACATGATGTTCATTATTTTAATTACTTTTACAAAATTTAAAATTCTTTGATCCATTTAATTTTTTTTTTTTTTTATCTTTGAACAAACAATAAACAACTTTATCAATTATAACAGATGTTTTTGTTTTTCGTCGTTATTGTGCTTCATACGACGAACTTACACAGCGAATTTTAACCGGCGTATTCGTCGTGTTGGGCGAAATTCGTCGTTCGTCATAGTTGCGTTACTAGCAATATGCGAATGATTTTTGGGGCATAGTTCAAGATGCGTGGTAGCAAATCCCGTTAAAGCGGTGCTAGGACTTTGTTGTTTCCATGTCCCAAAAATGTGCGACAGTTATTATAAATTAAGTTTATTCAACAAAATCTTTAATATGTATATGTTACATAATTCGCATTTGTTTTTAAATAATCGCAAGCTTTTCTAGCCTAGCACTACCATTAATTTAGAATTCTGGCTTTTTTTTTACCAGTTTTGTTAATTAACATCTTTTATATTTCTTGCCCATAAATGATCTTTTGAATTCTCTTAGCGTACATTTATAAATGAGTGAGAAAATGTGATGTAAAAAAATAATAAATGAAACCATGATTTCTCTTGCAACTGCAAATACATATTTTTGTAAATTTTCACTCCTATTTTTTTGAACAGACCTGTACATACATACATACGTATTTACTAACTATATACATACATACACTTATGTGTACTCTTAAAATTATATGCACCGATTGTATGCAACTATTCCTGCAAACTTGTTGCGCTGCAAGTGTGTGTAATTCAACCCAACCCAAATTATAAAGTATGCGACCGATCTAAACAATAACCAACCCAAAAGCAACAGCAGCTACCGCCTTGTGTTTACTTACTTGCATACATATGTATGTATGTACATATAGATATGTATGTACATATCTTGTCAATCAGGTAAAACAGACTTTAAGACGAGTAGAATACCAACAACAACAACAACGGCAGCAACAAAAAGCACTTATGGTAAAAGCCGAACATACATACATATGTATGTATGTATGTGTGTATGTAGAACAATAACATCATATTTAACAACTCAAATTACGCTTGCAAAACACAATTTCTTATGCTTCTTCTTTATTACTGCTGGTTAGAATAAAAAAAGGCCAACTAAAACAACAACAACAAAAGTAAAGAACATGTTATGCGGCCATAAAAACGTAAAAATATTTCAGTTCAACTCATTCGTATTGTAAACATGTGTAAATTTAAATTTTATGCATTTTTTTCTCTGTATTCTCAAAAGTTGTTTGTAACGACTAAATGTTCTTTGCTTTGTTGTTGCTTTAAGGTCGTCTGTTTTTGTTATTGTAACGTTGTTGTTCTGTTGCAATATTTACTTTACTCTTTATTTTGCTTTTACGTTGTTGGAAGAGAAAACATAAATTATTTCGAAAAAGAAATTTAATTGCACTTTAAATATCAATAACTTGAAAAAAATGTGTGTGTGTGTGTGTGTGTTTTTATGGCTTTTTAAAGAGGACGATTTCTTTATTAAATCTTGTTACTTTTTAACATTGCTCCATTTGTTAGACCTTATTGTAGGTATGACTTTTTTTTAGTATTTTCATGTAAACTTTGTCTGCTAATTTCACTTGGGTAATTAAATAAACTTGTATACATACAATTTAATGTATGCATTTAATGATCCTACTTATCAACTGCACATGTGTTGTTAATGTTTCATCATTTTCAACATAGTTTTCGTTTCAAAACATAATTTGAACTAAAGAAAACGTGCAGGTAGTAAGATTTGTGTTTCATTCAGACATGTATGTAAATACAAACCCCACACTAAATCACAAATATTCACAACTCAATTTTTCTTTTAAATCACTCTCATTTCATGCATCAGTTTTCATATCAAATCTCTAACGACCACGACAACTTTGCTACATTTCCATTTGTTTTAACTTGAAACCACAGAAGGGTCACCAGGCCTGCCGGACTACAATAATTACTAATTTTCTGTCAAATTTCATGAAAATGGCCAAGGCGAATTAATTTATTTTATAAATTAATTCGCCTTGAAAATGGCAGTCTTGCAGTGCTCGAGCAACCAGTGAAGGAGGACAGCAAACATGAAAATATTTATATAGCCTTCTCTGTTGGTAGACTCTGCATTTGTTTACATTTGATTTTTGGCTAAAATTCAGTGCAAATCTTGTTTGCATTAGATTTGCACTAAGCTTTACAAGCACACAAATAATAATTATTTATTTATTTATTTATTTATTTATTTATTATTCAGTACCAATACAAGAAAGCCTTCGTGGCCAATAAAAAATTATTTGTATTTAATATGTTATTTGCATTGAGTACATCACTAGCTGTACATGGAATATGTTTAAAACTTAGTTTTCAAAGCTTTTCATTCATGTTTTCTACTTCTTCTGGTAAAAATTACTACAAAACCAATATTTTTCAAAACACTTTACAACAACATTTTTCATTGTTTATGTTTGTTTTGTGTACACTAGCGGTTTCATAGACTCATGTTGCTACGATTTTCTGTACTGTTCACTTCTGACTGGCCCCCAAGCAAATGATATGGCCACTTTACAAAAGTCACTTTTGGGATATCTGTGTAGTCTGTAATTGAAACGTAGCGTACGAGTAACGTCTGAAAATCAATGTGATTACTATAAGTTTGCTCCCGTACTCAACAGTACTGGCAGCCCGCGGGATTCCAATCTGCACACAAACTGTTCCCGTGCTCAAAGTTCGTGCTAGTGAGAGAGCTTTTGAGAGAAAAATATTCTTGTTCTTCGTGCACGAAACAGTCGGTACCAAGGTACCTCGATAGCAGGTAGTCGCATAACTACAACAAATACAACACCAACAAACACTTCATATATTTTGTTGGTAGAAATCTTTAATATCTGTCACCAATTTGTTGGCGTTTGTGTGTTAGTGCTGTGTATTTTGACAGTTCTTCAAGCTAGAAGCACTAGTCAGCTAGGCTTGTAAGACTACCTGGTGCCGAGGTACCTTCTTGGCTCATACTTTTTCTTCGTACTAGTCTTAGCAAATAATTCAATAATCAGCTGTTGCAAAAAGTAAGCAATAACCAACAAAACAGTTCTCAGTTTCTTTTTTAAGAACGGAAAGTGATTCTGTGCCAAGTCACGACTCATAAAATCGATGTTTTGGGTGCTAAAAAATGCAGTTGTTTGAGCCGATGTGTGAGAACTCGCTTTGTCGTGGTGAAGAGTAGGCCGTCACTGGCGGTTGGTTTTCCTAATTTCTTGCAAGACAACACTCAGAGTTGACTGTTCTGCGTTGTTCTAGTGATACGTTTGCGACATGTCCAGTTTTTCCGATAAAACAGGCGACCATTTGGTCTCTTGTTGGATTTTGTTCATTTTGAAACACCCACACAGTCGACTGCTGTTTACTTTACGGCTCGTACGCGTAAATCCACAATTCATCACCTATCACGATGTCATAGACGTGTCTCGAAGCACCGTGATCGTATTTTTTTAGTGATTGACAAATTGTGTGGGAGCCAACGCTAACAAATCTTTTTGGCAGACAAATATTTATGCAATATTGAATAAATGCTGGTTCCACTAATTCTTAAGGTTGTCTCAATCTCACGATAGGTCACATGATAATCAGTTCGCCCACAGCATAAATGGTTTTCGGACCAACGACCTTCGCGAAATTCGTCTTGGAGTGAGCTACGACCAGGATTGAATTCACCATACCATTGATAAACACTGGTCCTTGATGGAGCTTCAACGCTCAAAATTGCACTAAGTTCATCCATGCACTGTTGCTGAATTAACCAACGTCGAGATGAATTCTTTAAGTCGCTGTAAATAACACAAATAGCGCTCGTATGTCAAAACGTTCGGAGTACGTAGAACCTCTAAAATGTTCAACTTTACGATAGAGCTGTCAGTTGCCAGACTGCAACACTAGAGTTGCCAAATCTCCAAACATAAAAGGCAACCCTCGTAAAATACTAAGACTTCTTGAAAAAACCCAGACAGATATCTTATTAACATTCTAATTTATTAGGTGTTTATTAAGCGTTCTTTTGCTCGGTGTGACGTCCAATTGCATGCTAATTGAATCAGATCGTATGCACTTGAATCCATAATTCAACAGCATTTTTGTCAAGAAAGATTTTGGTGGGTAAAGTAAACATTAATAGGATTTCAAATTGTGAGTTGTTAACATTTTGGTAGGTCTGTATTTAAGATAAATGAAAATAAGCGAGAACTACTTGAATTTTTTCCAATACATTTGTGTCTTTTCCTTTAATACTCTGTTTTACAGATTTCAAATCTGGCAAGTGTTAATTGTTTTTTGTTTGATTTATATTGATTGTATTGATCTTCTTCGCTACTACAACTAGTAGTTAGTTGTGTTTAATATTATTTATTCAAAAGATTCTTTTTCTTAAGCGAAATGAGTAAAAATGTTGTGTACACATGTGAATTTAATGTGTTCTTGGAATTGCTTTTCCACATAATTTTCCTTGAGGAAGAATTAAAACAATTTATGTACATCATTTAACATTTTAATGGCATGATTCAAATTAAATAAGAAATACAAACCAAATTATACACATGTCAAATTATAAAAATGCCAATTTTATGCCGTTTTTTGTTGTGGCTTAAAAATCAGAACCTCACCACACAAAAATCTTTTCCTGCTTTTTATTAAAACAGATACAAAAATCATTTTACGGTTTTTACGCGTAAAAATTAATTAAAAATACATACTTGACTTTTTGGCGTCTGATTACATTATGATAATGACTTGGCTGCAAAAGTGAAGGAAAATGTTTCAAAGTGGGCTCACATGGACGCAAAGCAGCAATTTCAGCCACAGTTCAAGTATTTTCGTTCTTTTAGCAAAAAAAAAAAAAAAAATACCCTGTTGTTTATTTGTTTGTTTTTATTGTGATTCGAAGAAAAACAGAAAACATTTTTGCGCTACATTTATTCAAGTGTCTGCTTTATCATTCTTTTTTTTTTTTAATTATTACGTTTTTGCATTTTATTTTTTGCTCATTTGGCAGTAATAAGTCATTTTTAGTTTTTAAACTTTGATATGTGAGCACACATACGAGCACATACATTGTAAGTGTGCTTATATGACAACAATGCATTAGCCATGGGGAAATTGGGAAAGACGTCAGTTTTATTTTCGTAGTGTGTACTCAGGGCCAAACTTAAAGACATTAGTTAGCTAATAGCCATAGTTTAACCCACAGCATTTGATTCACCAATTTTTCTCTACCACCAGTTAAAGCACTAATGCCCAAAAAATCAGTGCAGGTTTATCTTCGAGTTTGGTTTAATTTACGTTTAAGTAAAAGTCCAATTATAATGTGCTTAAATGAAATTAAGAAATGTGTGCAGCCATAATTTGTTGAAGTAACTTTTCGTTGGGTCTCCTTAAGTTTCACTTGTTTAAGCAGAGTACGAAATGGACCACACTTTGCTGAAGCAATTAAGCTGTATGTGCGTGAGTGTATATTTTTGTAAACATGCAAGGCAGATTTATTGCCAGGTAGTTGCATTGTAATTTGCCGCGCAACACGCACAAACTAACACATGTTTTTGTTAGTGTAAAGTGAGTTTTGTTGTCAAGGTCTGAATATTTGCTAAATCGTAGTTCAGACAAATTGTAATACTTTCATTCCGCTTTACGAGACAAAAGTCTAAATACATACATTTCTTGTGACTGTCAAAAAAATCATTACATTTTACTGTCAAAAGTAATTTACTGTCAAAAGTAAATTACATTTTGCATTCACACTATAATGCTTCAAATAAAATTAAAAATAGTGCGCGCGGTGATAAAATCTTCATCGACGGCATATGAGCAGCAGTTTGACCCGGCATTTAGACGGGAAAGAACTTTCATTAAATTTTTGTACACATATTATGAATAAAAATTCTAAATGAAATCTGTGACTTTCATGAAAATTTCTTGCTCAATTGCAAAGGAACGTGACAGTTCATTTTGAAAACGTCGCCAAAGCGAAGAGTTGCAAGTATTATAGCTTTATTTATTACTGAAATAGAGTTGTCAGGACTACTACAAACATAAATTTATAAGACAACGTACGAAAATAATTTTTATTGTTAAACTTTTATTAATTAATTTAATAATTATCTCATTAAGTCTACTTCATTTTTGTTCTTTATTCATATTTGCTGTAAAAATGTTTAAAAATTTTCTAATGTGCAAAATAATTTAAAATTCACAATTATTATTCTACTGCAATCCTGAAAATTTTTAGTAGGCAACCGTGTTTACTACCTTGTCGCTTTACTTTCAGTAAATGTAAAAAAATTACTTTCAGGAAAATGTTGCTGAAAGCCGAGTTGAAAGTTATAAAATTGTGAGAATATTACAACTTTCAGGCATTTACTTTCCCGTCTAAATGCCGGGTAAGGTAGGTGGAAGTCATGCAGCCCTCTAGAAATATTCAACCACTAATTATGTTTAAAAGCACGAAAGTGTCTATAATAAAATACCATTATGTGTAAAACATGGCGTGAACGAAATATAATTCTATACGATTACTAAAATCCAAATTTTGAGCCATTGTACCAGGAAGAATAATACTATCACCAACGGCTCGCTATCCGTGGTAAAACTATCGACTCAGTGAAGTTCTTTTTTGTGTGTTGTGCTGTTTTAAAACGCAAGCCTGATCCAATGAAAAGTATCGTTTTGATGTAGTCCAAAAAACGACGAAGTCGTATGGGATGTCAAACTTTTATCGTATTATTTTTCGTTTGTCTAACGCAAGGCGAATCCATTACAGGTACCCGCACCCCGATTCGCTTCAACATTTTTCCACGATTTTATCTTCTGAGTTGTCAAAGCTGATAGCAAACGACAACCAAATGTATGACAACTCGAGAGAAAATGTTATGTTATGTTACGCGGGCCGCCGGTCCTGAGACCGGCTCACTTGGGTCCTAGAAAGGTCCCGTTGTGTTAAAGAGAAAATGTTGAAACGAATCGAATTGTGTTATATTTTTTTGTCTATATCTCAGTAATTATAAAACCGATTTTGCTTATTTTCAATCCTCAAGCAGAAAAACCGACTAAAGTAAGATTTAGATCAGTGGTGCCCAAAATCTTCTTATGGAAGCGTAAACACCAATACGTATACACTTTATTGACGCACACAAAGAAAAACAGAAATATTTCATTAGGTACACTGGGAAAAAAATTAAATTTCATTTTCACAAAATGTATGTACTGTATTAAAATGCCTTTCCAAATCATATTTACTAATCGTCTTGATTATTTGAAAGCAAATCATACATTGTGCTCGTTTTTCAAAATTTTTAGCGAACAAAAGTCGGTTTCCCACGTGGGATTCATTCTACAAAATATACTGTACAGTTGAAACTAATAAGACAAAATTATTTCTTCAAGTGTTTCATACTCACGATATCATTAAAAAAAAACAACAAAATCATGAAAACAAAAAAACAAAAAACAACAAAATTCACGCTTGGCACAAATGTGTGCCAACAAAGCCTGCGTTCGTATTGCTGTGCATATGAAAGTGTTGTTGCTTTGAACTTGGGATATGTGTGTATGTGTGTATTTCATACAAAAAGTTGTGTATACATATTAGAATGCTCAGCCAATTCTCCGCGGTTTTACAAAAACAAAAGCGTACCAAGCGTATAGGCCGTGGGCACCTCTGATTTATATCAATAAATTGTCTGGTGGCTTCACAATCGGTGGTGCCCGAAAACAGGTGTTTTATGAAACAAATCTGTATATACCCTTATGGTAAAGGGTGTAAACAAAATTTTTTAAAACGAAAGGAGGTTCTCATGCAAGAAACTACGACCCTGTGCAGACTCCGTACTCACAGAGTGACTTCGCTGGCCATCCGTCCGTCCGTCACAGAGCCCGATCCCCCAAACGGTAACAGCTAGAGAGCTGAATTTTTCACAGGACATGTGGTCACCTGGATTCTACAAAAGTAGTCAATAAAACAACAACAAAAGGTTGCGGAATTTTGCCTTTTGGGTATCGATATGTAAATAGTTGTTTACTTTCGTAGATTGGAATTGCTTTATTTTGATAAGCAAACTTTCATTTAATAAAAATGTTTTTTTTTGTAATTTTTGAGGCTTCGTCTGGTGACCGGCTGAAAGTGCAATTTTTGATTTTTTGTGAATAAATTCCAAAGTTGTGCACCGCCTTTAGTCATTTATGGCTTTTTTTGTTATGAATGTATGAAAATTCATCTGCATAACATTATTTTTAGATTTTTTATGCTGTTTTAAAGAACAAAAAATTTCAAACTTTTGCAAAAAATTAAATTTTTTTCATCGATAAAAATTTATATATTCTAAACTGCTAAGCCGATTAAAAAGATTTTTTATAGTTATTGAAAGATAATTTTGTTGCCGGGTTTTCGTTTTTGTATCTTTTTCAATATTTTTAACTGTTTTTGAGTTAAGGCAATATACATATGTATGTATGTATGTTGTCTTGCCTCCTCCATTTTTAAAATAACGGTATATCTCGAAAAGAAGAGCTAACCTAAAAAAAATGGTTAGCACCACTGAATTCAGTACACCCGAATTAGGTTCACCCACTTGGTGCCCCGTGTGTCGGAATAAAAAAGTTTCAAATTCAAGCACAGTGTTATCAATCAATCACTTAATATGTATGTTTGTGTGACCTGCAGGTTATAAAATATGCATTGCAATACGCCCATATATGCATACCTACCTGAAACAATTTTAAATCAAAAAGTTTTTAAAATAAACAGCACGAAATGGCGCTTTTAGAACATGTATTATACATACATACTTGAAAACTATCACGCTTCAAGTGAATTATTCATTGCTTTTCTCCGCAAGTAGTGTCCACAGACAAACTCACACGGGTATTTAGAAATTTGTCAATATTCTATTAACCTCACTCACGTCCAAATGTTGTGCAAACTAAAAACTCAAACGTTCTCATTTGCTTCATTCGTTTTATGGTCTGATCTTTTTACGATAGAAAAGCGATTGTATCTACAAATTTCTTAATTTATTTTTGCGCTACAATAAAACTGATGTTCTACTTTACGTTTAATTTCTTTTTGTTGTTGTTTATTTTTTCTATACTTTTCTTGCTGTTGATGTTTTCATTTTGCACATGGAAACGCGTGAGTTACTTGTCCTACGATCCGCAACAAGTTTCGCTTACGAGTTAGTTGTAAAGCAAAAAAAAAAAAATTAAATTCATAAAATTAAAAGAAAAAGAAACAACGGAAAATGTTGGCTTGTGCTGGCCCATTTTTGGTCACTTCAAGAGCCATGTGTTTGCAATTTTATACATGGGTATACATATGTACATATTTATGTGTGTATGTATGTATGTATGCACTCGTATAGTCAATAAATACGCTTACTTTGTGAACCTCCCCTTTTTCTTTTAACTTACATACATACATACATAAACGAGTACACATGTATGGTTAAAGGTTTTTTTTTTTTAAATTTGAAAGCGGCTAACTATTTTTTTGTATTGTTATTAAAACTTTTAAAAAGTACGTAGGTATTTTGTTTTGTGTTTGCTTATGAAATGATTTATGCGAAAGAATATTTATTACCTCAAAATATGTGCACACACATCTACTCACACACAGGTATTAAGCTTTAGTTTAACTATTTATCTACGTTTATATGTATGTATGTATGTATGTATATAATTATTCAAATTCCTTAACAACTTATTTAAGCTTAAATTGAGTTCATATTTTACGCGCAGTGATGTCAGTTTACAGCATTTTAAGGTGGTAATCTTATAGACTGGTACAGTAGCTTAAGGTAGAGATGTGCGCGTGAGTGTTTTTTTTTGCTCATTTCACTCACGGCAATTTCTTTAGGACCTCACACTCGCAAGCAAAATTTTTTCAATCACGCATTTTAACAAACACAAAAAAATCTCACGATATTGAAACAAAATAACGGGTGGTTACATTTTAAGGGCCGATGTTGAATGTGAACTACACCTAAACGTCAAGTTTTATTGTGTATTTCATTTGACATTTCTCAATTTCACACTAACTCAATTTGAAGCATGGAAAAATACACCATCGAGCAAGGCGTTAAAGTTATTCAGACTTCTTATGAAAATGGCCGTGCGTGATTTTTTCAGCCAATTTCATCGTGCAAGTGTGCGTACAATCGGAAAAATTGTGCAAAAATTTGAGCGAAGGAGATGTGAAAACAGTAATTCGTGTTCGCACCGCTCGTACTGCAGAAAATATTGCTGCTGTTCGCGCTACTGTGGCTGAAGAGCCATCCACCACAACTCGTCGTCGTGCCCAACAATTGCACCACTCACGCTCATCGTTGATGCACAAAGACTTGCATTTACACGCTTACAAGGTGCAATTGACTCAAAAAGCTTCTTGACCATTCCAAGCGCAGTCAGTGTTCAGAATGGTGGCAAGAAGTGCCACTTGTGGGGATCATCAATTTTCGAAGAAAATCATCTTCAGTGATGAGGCACATTTGCACCTCAGTGGATTCGCATTTCGGCGAATGATATCCAAGAGTGATTGTCAGAAAACCAATGCACCCACAAAGAGTGATTGTTTGGTGCGTTTTATGCGCTGGCGGTATCACCAGGCCATATTTTTTCTAAAATAACGCCGATCAGACAGTTACTGTGAATGATGTTTACTATCGTGATATGGTAGTGAACTTTGTATGTCCCATATTGGAAGATATGGATGTGTAGGATATGTGGTTTTAACAGCACGGTGCCACTTGCCACACAGCTAACGAAACAATGGCTTTTTTGCGTCACAAATTCAATGGCCTTGTTATCTCACGTGGTGGTGTTATCAATTGACTGCGAAGATCATGTAATTTGACACCGTTGGACTTCCTTCTTTGTGGTTATTTAAAATAAAATGTGTACGTCGATAAACCAGCAACAATTAAAAAGCTAAAGGATGAGATAATTTGGCACACTAGCGACATACACAGAAAGAAAAAACTCGTTCTAAATTTAAGGTTTTTCTACTTGATTTTAGTATGAAGCATACTTGAAAATTTAAGTACGGATAACACACAAGTGACTTGAAACAAGCCGAATGGGGATTACTAAAGAGAATCAGTCCTGTTAAGGCTTAAAATGAGTACGAAATTCTGGGGTGTATTTGTAACCAGCACTTGTGTGTGCTTGCTTCAGTATTGAATTTTGTTTCATTTTTTTAATTCCCTCGATAGCTGAATTGATAGAGTGGCTGGTTTGGCAGTAGTTAGGTTCCAGGTTCAAATCGGCAGAGACAAAATAATTTATAAATTATTATTAAATTAAGGAAGTAGAGCAGAATATTTCAGGTACGAATTTGGATTTAAATAGGCCTCAGAAACATCGAATCAAGTGCATAATCAATCATCACATTCAAAACAAATCCAATCCTTCCGACCGCTGTCATAAGTTGATAAGTACATATGTTCTTAAATCAAGAAGAGCGTTCTTGTTTTTAAGCATGGATTTGAACTATATTCAATCCAAAACCGGCAAAGGCGGCCAATATTTTGTTCCTTGCATACCAACATTATTATAATGAAAAGAAATGACAAAATTTCCTAATTATTCTTTTATTCAAAATCAACATCGGCCCTTAAAAAAGTTTTTATTTATCATCTGTGGTTGGAAGCAATAACAGTCTAAGAACATAATTTCGAGAAAACCGTGTTTTCAGTGTTGAGCAATTTCTTTGAAAAAATCAAATGGGACAATTTTGAAGAGTTTTTTTTTTTTTTTTTTTTTTGATAGAATAAAGATTATAATGTAGAAGAATTCATAAAAGATTTAATAAAAACATGTCTTACTGCATGTTCCTCAATGTCGAAGTTGTGCGATTGTTCGCTTTCTAACCGAAAGCAAATTATTTTGGGTTCCTCTATGACGTTCTCTTATTCGAACGATGACTCGATCGACAAGTCCAAAAGACGTACATAAGTGTTTTCATACAAAATCCGATTTCTCTATTTCGATCATGTCGTCAGCACTGCGAACACAAACGTCAAAATCAATCACTTGCTGTTTTGCTGTAGAGTGAGTGTTTTTATAGAAATATTTTATATATATTTGTTAAAAAATGCTGGTAAATAAAACTAGAAAACACACATACATATGTCTCATTTTTTTTTATTCAGTAAATATGCTAAACAATTATCATATGTATGCATGTAGTTTTTCGAAACGGTTCGCTAGATGGGAGAGAAAATCTTGAGTTTGCCAGAAAATTTTAAGTTCAGTGCGTCAAAGTACTAATTAAATGTTTATGCAAAAAAAAAAAAAATACTTCCAAATTTTAAAATACCACAAAAACTATTACCGCACTTTCAAAATATTTGCTTTCTTTTTTTGTACTTATTTACGTATGTATTCGCTTTGGCTTGTCAGTTTTAAGAAGGGTTATATTTACACAAGAACAATTTAGTGGTTGTTTTCAATACTGCAATAAAAAATAAACCAAAACTTTAATTTACCGATCTGGCATCTCTGTGAAATAAATGCCAAAAATTGCATGACATAAGCCCATGCGAAAGCAAGCTGTTGAAATAGAGAAACCCAAATTGATTCGAAATCGTGCGACTACATTTCGATTGTTTACATTTTCTTGCGACATCGAGAAACAGGCAGTTAATCAGTTTCCTGCTGCTCGTAATGGTGGCGGACGGCAACGTTCGATTTCGTGAAGCAGGTTTTTGAAGTTTTCTCAAACAAAGTGAGGTTAAGTTAATTTGAGGGGCATGTTTGCCCATGTCGTGAGACATACACTTTGGCTTGTTGTGCGCTCCACAACAAGTGTATTTAACCAAAAAAAGTTTGACGCATAGGTAGATCCTTAGGAACTCCGTGTCATTTACAAGGCTGCTTAATTTCCTCCTGCATATGCTCCGTAATTGGGTTATGTCTATCCCAAGATATTGGGACCGAATTTCTAAGAAGACGGCGCACTGGCGTAAATAGTACTATAATGTCTCGCTCTCCTCCCCACATGCTCTACATACATTCTTCTGCTCCCTATGCGGTTAAGATGTGGCAGTAGCTGAAAATGACCTGTTAAGTCTTAGCAGTTCCCCCATTTTTTTCCTCGTCTGGATCCCCCCATTGAATTCTTGCATTGATTTGATCTGACAAAGTTAAATGGGCTGGCTCTATATGCCCAATTCTTTATCTCAGATTTAAGTGCATCGAAAGGTTTCGCGCATATAAAACTTGTGTTATGTTACGAGGGCCGCCGGTCCTGAGACCGACTCACTTGGGTCCTAGAAAAGGTCCCGTTGTGTTAAAAAAAGGTCCCCTTGTGTTACTTAACTCTCTTGTTCTTGGAGCAAGTGAGTTCCTAAACAAAGTATTGGTTAAATAAATATTACATACTTTAATTTGTGTGATGTATGTATACATAACACCTTTTTATTATTGAAATAACTAAAATTTTCTTTATTCCAAAAGCAGTTCATCGATCTTTTTCATTCCTGCGGTTTCAAGATTGTTTCTCAAGAATTTGTATTCAGTTTTTTTTTATTTTTGTCTCAATTTTCTTTTTATCCTTGCAAATGCTTTTGAAACATCATTAATGGAATTCTTTTTTATTTTCACAGGCAACTAAAATAAGTGATATAAATACATAAAATTCGCAGACTATGTTGAAACACATTAAAAAAAGCAAATCTTTTATAGTTCTTTGAGTAAAAGAATGTAAAATGATAATAATCTCAATGACAACTGCAAATAATTATGAACAAACTTATCACGATCAACAACTTCATCAACATTTTGTACGAGTACCGCAGCGATCGTAATGATGACGAAGTGGAATTTAGAGAAGCTGACTTTAATGGAAATGATTTTCTTTTACCAACTGAGATATATGTATATGTACACACATGTATGTGTACATACATAGGTACATATTAAGTTATTTTTAATCTTAATTATTAAGAAAAATACTTGAAAACAGTATTCATTACAAAAAATTATATAATAATAATTCTTATGAAATAATCACTAACACACACACACATACAAACACTCTTACGTGCAAAATAAGTAAATTTATCGATATGTGTGTGCTTGTAAATATCCACATCTGTACATAAGTATGTGATTTAAATTTAAACTTATCATATATTTAGTTTAACGAAGAAATTTAATTCATACTTACCTACCTGTATAAGTTTTTAACATTTTTATAAGCATAAGGCAGCTCAGTTTTCGAAAAAAACACTTGAAATTTGTTGAATGAAGTATGTAGTCCATCACAACATCAATCATGTTAAACCGTAATTAGCAAAAAACGGACTCATTTATTTATTTATATTTTGTCCCCTCTTCTACTCCAGTTTAAAGAAAAATTGATTCTGCTGCTGTTGAGAATTGTGATGTGATTTGATTTTAATTAAACGACGACAATAAGATATTTGCACAAAAATAACCTTCATCATCATCTCCACTTCCACATGCCATATGTTCCGTTCGAATGTATGCACAACAAAACCACAACTTTTCCAGCAACAGCAAAATGCTACAAAAAAGAAAAAGAAAAAATCACAACCCATCAACACCAACAACAAACAGTATTTTTCTTCTTATTAATTTTCAACAAACTGCAACCAAAGTCAAATTTATAAGGAACGAACGTGTTCTCTGTTTTCAGTTTTTATAAGGCTTCTTTATTCTTTTCATACCCATCATTTTATTTTATTAATTCAATTTTTATTCTGACTCTGTTTCAATTTAAATTTTAAATGTTGTGCTTTAGTTTTCTTCACTGCATCATCCCAACAAACACGGAAGTTTAACTTTAAAATAAGAGTGATTTCGTATCAAATATTTTCTCAAATGACGAACCTTTACAAATTGAAAAATCAACAAAAAGGAAAAATTGTTTTCAAATTGGGAAACTTTTTTACTCTGAACTTGCTTGAAAAGGCTTTTCAAATATGGATTGTAATACTATTTGGAGCAAAGTAAAGGGTGATCCAACTAAAACGCACAATTGTTAATTGTAAATAGAACAAAAACTTTTCTGTGCATTAACTTCATATTTTTTTATTATAATACAAGCGTCAATGACAATTGTGCGTGCCACAAAATTTTTTTTACCTGTGAACATTGTTTCTCCCATGATACAAATAATAAGGTAGCCTCATCAGCTGAATTATCTGACTACTTAAAACTGTCAAGACAATACAGAGATGAAAAGCAGCCAAAATGAGATAGCAAATCGGCATAAGCTCTGTTCATCTCTCTTCTGTAAATGTAGAAGTGGCGTCTTTTTGACAGTTTTCATAAATTGTACAAAAACAAAATGCTTGTTATTTTAATTGAAGTTGTTCTTATTGTAGGGAAAAGATCATGGTTTCTGCAATGTTTGGATGGCTAGTATCATATAGAAAGACCCTAGCTCGTCGATTTCTCTGCATATTTAAAAAAAAAAAAATATGCTAAAAATCGACAGCGAAAAAGGTGACCTAGTTCCTTTCTACTAGCGATATGCAAATCATTATCAATTGCAACTCAAATTTTGCAGTCAGGGCATTAAAAACGATTTAGATATCAAATGACAAAGTTCTTTTTGATTTCATGTTTGCTGGGATATAAAACGTTCATATTCATTTCATATGTAGAGTTTTTTTTTAGTTTGTCTGGCCGGCTGGCTGACTGACTTCAATTCTTTTGTTTAATTAATTAATTTTTAAATAGAAATTTTGTTCAGAATATGCAAATGTGACAACTAAAGAGTACATTGTCTCCTAAAAAAAAAACACACACACACACACACACAAAGAAAATACACAAGGACTGATTTTTTTATTATTTTTTTTTTTTTTTATCAAAAGGAATAAAAATGTAAATCTACTAAAAGCAGGTAAACTTTCCAATATAAACACGAAAACTAAGTATATTTTTAACGAGCTTTAAGAAAATTTTTTATGGAACATTTGAACTAAAACTCATGTCAATTTCATTTTAATTTTTATCTATAAATACATAAGGATATATTTTGGTTTTGTTAAATACCCTGCAGCTAAACTTTAATGCTACGTTTTAGGATAGTCATATTATTAGTTATAGCGAGATTGTAGTAATAAAATAATAAAAACGGACTCAAATAAGAAAATTCTTGCAGAAAAGGCAATTCCGATCTGGCAAATCGATAAAGAATTTTCGAAAATCTTTAATGGCCTTAATTTGTTACCACCATAGGTCACTTCGCAATAGAAGAAATACTTGGAAATCGCTTCATAGCTGGCGAAATTACTAAAAATCAAATTTCTCCCAAAGTCCCTTAACATATGTATGTACATATTTAGAACAAAAGGAAAGTAGAGCTGTGCCCGGTCATTTGTTTTTGAGGCCGATCATTTTCGTTCAACTACCTAAGACTGAACCGTTCGTTCAAATTTGAGCGGTCATACGGCAATAAATCTTTCTGTTTTCCTTTGTGCTATTGTGTTATCAGTTTAAAAAAAATTAGTATATAATTATTAATTAGGCTCGATTTTACTTCCTCCAAATTGAGAAAAAAATCGATGAAACAAAAAGAGTAATAAAAGATAATAAAATGGTATTTGCAGATCTGTCAAAGAAATTATTCGGAATGGCTTTGATAACGAATTTTTCATTCGATCGATTTTGATTTACCTTCAGGCTTACGTTTCACGGGCGGCGAGTCCTAAGACCGGCCTACTTGGGCTCTAGAAGGTCCCGTTGTGCTATCCTACCTTTAGGTTTGATCGACAAATTTAAAATTTTTTTATTTTTAGGCTAATTAATTTTGATTATTCGAACTTTTTCATACTATATAATTATTTTTTATAAAATTTTTATTCGGCTCAAGTTCTTTCTATATTATTTTTGTGATTGATATTAATTAAATAAGACAAAGAAAACATGTCTTTAACATTCAGCAGGGTGGACAACTAGCCACACTTCTCGTCAGCACCTGTCCTTGAGCGACACTCATGCTGGGTGTGGAAACATAATGTTATGAATGAAAATTTAAGTAAAAAAATCACAAAAATAAAAGTGTACCAACACATACAGAAACTTCAAAATCAATCATAAAAATAGGCGATTTCATTCCGAAAATCTTAATCGATTTTAATCTTCAAAAAAGCTTTTTCGGAATTGAGATGAAGACTTGTTCATGAGGAGGACACATATAAAGGTTCGCTGTGGCATTTGAGTTTCGTGAGCCAATCCTTAATGAATCAGCACAATGCGACATGCACATTTTTGAGAGCGAACCTTTTTGTTTCATATTCAATCTACCTCCGAGCCCGTATAAATGTACTATCTTCCCTAATTTTTATAACAAGTTATCACTAATTTGCCTGAACAAACTGTCAAAACAAAATAGATAACCAGTAGCAAATCTGTATGTACTTTTCAAGCAAAATAAAAATGAAAACAAATTTAAAAAAGAGGTTTTGTGAAACGCCTAGTGATGTGTAGGAGAATGATATCTATGAGTGTCTCTCTGTACCGATCCCATTTGCTGGCAGTGCCGCTAACTACATTTTTTACAATAAAACTAAATTCAAAACGAAACTAAAAAATTATCCTTTTTAGAAAAATACAATTTCAGCATCTGTCGGGCTTTGAAAGACTAAAACAAAATGTACATCAAAAATTATGTTTAAATATGGAAATGCATACAAGCATACTTGAGTAAGAGTTTAGGAAAAAACTTTGCTCAATACCTCTAAAGCAACATTTCGCCACGTAATGACCACTATAAATGCAGGTAGCAGATGCTTTTCAATTATTTTCACTATAAAAAGTTCATTTACTTCTGCAACATCGTTACTGAAAAAGCTGATTTCGCATAAAATTACCTTTTAGTTTTCACATTTATGGCAAATAAAACGAACTAAATTTGTACTGAAGTGAAATGAAGATATGTGAAAAATATTCAAAAAAGAATCAAGAATAATCCTTGAAAGAAAGAAGTAGGACTAATTTTGACTCTTTGATTTTCTCTTTTTTTATAATCTAAAGTAATCCCAACTATTTCTAAATTTTTTGTAATTGTAGTTAATAAATTATTTGGGAAATCGAAAGTAATCAGATTATAATCAATGGTTTTACCCTTCCAACAAAAATTATCTAATTGGTAATGATTATGATTACTATTCATTACTTAACAGTTATGGTTGAAAATAAGGGTGAATGAATAGTAATAAAACTATAACATAATAATAATCATCATAACAGTAATAATAAAAATAATATTTTTTCGGGAAGGGAGGGAAAATGCTTAACGCATTCATAAACTGTCATCACAGTTCTGATATGTGGAACTTGCATCTCCACTAAAAACCCTCGCTTTGTAGTTGAGCCGCTCTCGCAGTGCTTCAGGGTGGGACTCCACTTTTGTTCTTTTATAATAATAATAATAATATTATTATTATTATTATTATTATTATGCAATATAAGACATAAAGTCTTGTGTATGGAGCGATGTACATAAATAAATAAATAAAATAAATAACAATAATCAAAATAACAAATAATTAAAATGAGAATAGTAATCCTTTTGAATTGAATATTAAGAAAATTGTGTATGACAAGTTTCTATTAAAATACATTTAACGTTCTTATAATAATTTTTATTATAATGCTTTATTAAGTTCATTAATTAATTAAATAAACCTGATATTTAATTACGAGGGGCACTGCTTTCACAAGCCACCGGCTCCAAACTTATTTATTTACCACTTTTATCTTGAAAATTTTAAAAGTTATCAATAACATTATTGTTTTTGAACGACTTGGACTGTTTGTAAAGCTTCACTTGAGTTTTTGGATGGTGAACACACGCATTTTTGTTTGTTTTTATTTGTTCGCATGCTGTATCTAACATGTGAGTGCTTTTTATGCTCTTAAAAAATCGTTGAAGTTTTCAATGCCGTAAACAACTTAAAATGATTTGTTTTTTCAGCAACAAATAAAAATTCTTTAGAAAAAATAAATAAACAAATTCAATAAAGCCGTGTGTAAAATCAATTATTATTAAAAAGAAATAATAATAATAATAAGCAGCAAAAGTTGTTTCACCAGAATCGCATGAAGCTTTACGGTTTATAAAAGCTTTATTTATTTTTTTTTTTTTTTTTGCTTATTAAGTATAAACAAATTATTTCGCAAACCATTAATATAATTATATTTTTAATGTACATACCAAAACTGCTGATCACACATCATTTAGAGTTTTTATATAATATTTTCTTATATTTCATTCATTGTGCACACTGTTTATTTTCTTTCTTAAACTTTTCTTTTTTTAATTTGTTAATTTATTTGATAATTTCTAAATTTAAGTTGAAGAGTAGTAACAAGAGCAAAACGAGAAACTAGTTTGAAGTACAATTTTCACTTAAACAATTAATTTAAAATTTGTATTTTATTTTTTTATTTTTTCTTTTTTTTTTGTATATTGTTAAGTTTGTTTAATGTTTTGTATTATTTTTAATTAATTAAATTAATTTTGTTTATTTTATAGACTTAAATTTAAACGAACAAAAGCACTTGTATTATACTCTTAAATTTTATTTTAACAACGAAAATATTTGCAATTTAATAAAAAAAAGAAATAAAATAAACAACGAATGAAATTAAGTTAAGAAATACACGTATTGTACGAAGAATTTATATAGAAGAATTCCCCATTTTTATTTTTAAATAAATACCTAATTTATGTTTAGTGTATATTGGAAATTAATAATCAGTAAAACAAATAAACCAATCATTTAACGCACAATATACAAATAAAAAGTAACTGAAAAATTTAATCTACATACTTACATCATTAGAATGTAACCGTGCATGTGAGTATAGTGTACGATTTCTAGAAATTAGAGGTGGTCGGGCTCCGCCTTCAGCTTAAAAGCTTTACGAAAAACTTCACAGTAGTTCTTGTCTCTTTCCTAGAAAGGTAAAATGTAAGAGCGACCCCCATTAACTCTTGGTCGCCAACAGCTTTTCTAAACATGTCATTAAAGAGTTTTTTAAATAGTGTTAAAAATGTTTGCTAGTGGTGTGTTAAGGGTTAATCCAATACAAGTGATTGATTAGTACTGCTATGAGCGATATCTGTGTAAAAACGAAGGAAAACACCACACTAAAGCATCGCATGCAGTTTATATAACGGCCATTTATCGTTTGGTCTCATAAGATCTCAAAAATTATGTTACATCTTAAGCTTTAACACGAAAATTTGTTTTAGAACTTTCGAGATTAATTTGTCTATTGATAGCAGCAGTCAATGATCGCTGCCTACAAGTCATTAGTATGCGCATTAGGCATTGTCCTGATCACAAAACTGTATGTATGCACTAGAGATGTGCGGCTATCGTGAAAAGGTCGTATCACGCGTGATCGTGATTGAATTTTAGAAAAAACACTCGTGAATGGCTGAGTATGATTTAAAATTAAAGTTTCGTGCAGTTCACCATAAAGTTAAAACACGAAACTGGCTGTTTCACAACCACCACGTCGTTAATAATTGGTTATTATTTTTATTCTATTATTTTCTCATGTGCATTTTCTAACCGCCTAATTCATAAAAATTATAACAGGTTTATAAAGCTCTTATTTGACAGATTTTCCATACAAATATGTCAAATAACAGTCTTATAAGCCTGTTATAATTTTTATGAATTAGGGGGTAAGATTTTATGTTATAAATTCTTTGCTTTTCTCATCGAAACTGAAAGAAGTATTTATGTTTTGTGTTTACAAACACCTGACCCGTTTATTTTTAAATTACCCTTTTTAAGACACTTTCTTTTCTAAAAATACCCATTTTGTGCCACTGTTTGAAATTTTCCAGCGGTAACGCTGCTGGTATATTGTCTACTTCCAAATTAGATATTGCATATCTTAGGGATTTGCATTTGTGCGAGTATGTAGTACTTGAGGGCTGCAAGAATATGTACATTGATGTGTTTTTATACAAATTATATTAACAGTATTCATTCCAATATGAAAGTAAAACAATTTAACCAAATACGAGAATGACTCGCAAAGCAAGAATTATATTATGTTTCTTGGCTCCTAAAAGGTCCCGTTGTAAAAGGGTTGCATGCTACCATACAATATGCTTAATCCATTTCAATCAGCAGATAAAATAGATTTATTTACATATGTATTTATTCAATATCAATACAATGAAGCCTCCATGGTCAATTACTATGTACATGTGTATGTATTGTAAGTTGAAAATGACTATGTGTGTACGTAAGATAAATAGAATAAATGTGTACATTATAAATAAAAAATATCCATAAATCATCGTCGTCTCCACAGCCATACTAAATCGTTGCAAGAAATAAAATTACGTATGTGCATATATTATAATTCTATATGTGTTATGATCGTCTCAGTGGTTTTTTAAATAGTTCAGGAAACGATTTTTAAAAGTAAGGCAAGAGGACCAGAATAATTTTAGATTTCTTGGTAGATTATTTCAAACCCAGTAGACCCGAACTACCAACGAGCGATCAAAATTAGAAAGGTTGCCCCGCGGTATCTCTATCTGAACGTTTTGTGATGAGTGAATGTTTTCACGAGACCAATTTTATAATTCTATAAAATTGAAGCATATCCCGGAAATTCAAAAATACGCGAAAATTACAACCTAAGAAGGTGGAAAGTAATTCTGTCACAATCATTTTTTTAGGGCGGTTATAAAATTTTTAATATTAAAGGTAAGAAATTTTGTTTCAATTTTGTCGTATTGTAATGTATTGTAAACAATAAATAGTTCTTATCTTATCTAATAATGTTGGCATTTCTTTAATTTAGGTAACGAATATAAATACTTTCAACTATTCTTTTATCATTTCTCAAGCTTAATAAATATGTAAGTACTTTAAAAATCTATACCGAAAATGCATTTAAGCAGTTATTGATAAATTGTTTAAGATAGCTGATAAAAATAATATTTATTACATGCAGTTACTTTTTGAAATTTCGGTAAAAAGTCGTAAAGTATTGAAGTCATGTAAATGGAAAATGTTACACAATTCATGTTTATAATAAACATGAAAGAATTATCAAATTTAACGAGATTTTCAACAGGTTAAAACAATTGAGTATGCTATAAACTGCTACAGAAGTGTGAAATTTCGGGAAAAAATACAGTACTCTAATCTTAAAACAGTTTTCTGTTACAAATGTCAAACTGGGAACACGAAATAAAAATTATATATAGAACTACGCTGAACAGGGGCCAAATTCTGGCACTCGTGATTGAACGATTTCGTTATAGAATGCTGTGTGTTTGTTGTTCATTTTGTTTTTGCTTTACATTGTTTTTATTATCGAGTTTATTCGATCACGAATGCCAGAATCCGGCCCCAGTTCTTAGCAATTTGCCAGGTTGCTTTTAATTGCCTCGATTTTGCACTCTGCTATACTTTTTGCAATTTTTTAAAGAAACTATCTAAAGTAAAATTTACAATCTATACATTTTATTAGCTCCTTATTGTTAATTGAAATCTTCGTAATATACATATATTTATTAGCCTAGAAAGGCTTTTTGTATTACTGAACTTGAATAAATAAATAAATTGACAAAAATCTGGCAATTTTAATATTTTTCGCATTTTCTGTTCTTTTGCACACAGTTTAGCGCGTTTAAGTAAATTTTTACATTTTGTGTTAATTGCATTTTTGCGACTGTTTAAGGTTTTAAGAAAATTTTTTTTTTTTAAATTCTACTATTGCATTTTAAATACGAGTACATACATATGTTCGTCTTTTTATCCCGTTATGTTCTCTGCAACTGTTTCACGTTTTTAAAAACCAGTTAAAGCATATTTTTACGTTTTGGAAACTTTTGTATTTTTGCACCAGTTGTATGCGAACATATCTAATATTTGCACTACAACATTTAAATAATCTTCAAATTTAAATTAACTAGTTTCGCATTTAAATATCAAGACAAAAATTGGCCATTAAATTTGTCATACTGATTTGCATATTTTTACGTTTTGCAACTGTTTAGCTGGTTTCAAGAAGTTGACCATTTTAAGGGCAAGTGGCTACGCTTCCTTTAAAAATATAACATGAACTCTAAGTCTAAATTTTTAAACACAAATGCTACATGCTATTTTTATTCGACCCGTTTAATAACCGCAGATCAATTCTCTTTTTACAAAATCCCAAAATTTTTATTAAGGCCAGCTCTAAGCATGGGCCATTTAAATTTGCTATGTTTATGTATATGTAGGTATTACAAGGATATTGTCCATAATTAACAACATCGTTCATCCCAATGTATGTACAAATATACATATGTTCATCCAAGTCACCAAAAATGGTTTTATTACAGAGTTAGTTGTAACCAAACTATTTGCCCTCATATTCTAAAATGGTTTTAAATTTGCAGGGAATAGAAAATTAAAAAATAATTTGGCATGTCACTGGCATAGAGCTACCGATGGGATCAAAATTTAACGTAGAGCTATGCCAAATTTCTGCTACTGTTTTATATTTGTGCATATACATATGTATGTTTTGTAGCTATTTTCATACATAAATTTGTCATAATAATTTGCCTTTTTGTTCAAATGTGGGCAGATAGGAAAAAAGATAAACACGTTGGTAAACATATACATAAATGAAATTATGAAAGCATTCTTTTTTTATACATGAATATATGTATGTAAATAATGATATATTTATATTTTTTCGTTTGCTTATTAAAGTTTAACAACACAAAGTTTCATATAAAAATTGTTTAAAAATGATAAAAAGTGCATATACATATATAAATATACATACCGACATTATTATTACTATTTATATACATTTACAATTATAAAATGGTCAACACCATTCCAATTTTTTTTTTTTTTTATTTAATAAGAAAGTTAGAAATAGAATGGATATTTAACAATTGAGACAATGTTCTAATAGACTTTGGCGATAACAAAATGAAAGCTCAAACGAAATCAAAAACTGTATGATTAATTTTATACAATCTATTAACACAGATTTGTTAAATATATTTAACAAACATGTACAAATTTTGTCGTTTTATTTTTTTATGTTATAAATATGTACACACTGTACTGTTTAAGTAAATAATGAGTTACAATAAACAGAATAATAGAATTATATAAAAAGGCCCCTTTAAAATGCTTTTATTTCTGAGAATTAAAATAAATTAATCAACATTGCCAAAATTCGGCGAAGATGATCTTTTTTCAGCTCGGAAAGCATTACTAATTCCTGCTATGGAAGTGACGCCACGTATTCCGGTATTTTGAAAATACATCATTACATATACTTGGCCGTTTTTAAGTTCCACATCGTCGGAAAAAGCCAGGCGCACTATTTCTTCAGTTGCTGACATCTGTCTGCTAAGACGGTCCCGTCTATGGCGGTGAGAGTGTCCGTGACGAGAAGGAGCATCATCCCAGAATGGATCAGGTGTTGTAGGTGAAGAGGGTGGTGATTCAGCTTGGTTAACATACTCATATGCGACATATTCTTTAAGGCTAGCATAATCTTTGCGATAAATGCCGATCCAGTCGTGATCTCGTTCTTCAAAATCTAACGGCTTTTTGTATTCTACCATATTTTCTCTTCCTATTGTCCATTTGGTTATATCCTTAAATACCACACAGGGAGCGCGATAATTTGGAAAGAGTTTTATTTTGAACTCACTCGTGACAGGCTTGTGATCACTAATATTATAGCCGGGATGCGATTTGTAAGCGCATTGCTCAATTTCAAAGGGCATATAGTTTGGCATCCGGTTGATGGGTTTGACTGCATATAAAATGCGATCTGTCCAAGCCGGCCTTCTCTTTAGATTATACTCTGAGGTTCCTTCTTGAAACTTAAACGTGGGTGGAAAAGAAGGTTTACGTTCGTGTAACAGAGAAAATGCTTCTTGGGTTTCTTCTCGTATGTAATTAAGTTGATCAAGTTTAATGAGCTCATCTAAGCACTCGTCTTTGATGATTTTGTCGCGTATAGCACCAGGCGTGTCCTCGCCCATTAAGCGAAAATTCAAATCTCCAAACCAGAAAACGTAATCATGTTCCAGAATTTCTCTATACTTCGGTACGTGATAGTGATGATTATCCATTATTTGTTTGAAATCTTCAATTCGTTCATCTAAGTGCTTATCATGAGCGGCTAAATGTGAGACAAGAAATGTCAATCCACCACCATACATATTAAAACGTATACTAACTGCGCCTTTATTGCCCCAAATTCCTCCTAGGCCAGTACGAGTAAATTCTGACTCTATGTCTCTTAGGTGAACTATATGCTCCCGTCGAACAAATAAAGTTAATAACAAACCTTGCATTTGCTCCGATTTAACAGCTACATAATCAAATTCCTTCAGCAACTCTTTTGTCTTTACTGTCCATGGGTCTTCCTTAAATAGTCCTTTGATCTGTTCGGAGGCGTGTGCATTGACCTCTTGGAGGCCCAAAGCATAAACATCTGGCAAATGATGTTCTTCAGCTGTAGAATTTAGACCCAACAGATTTCGCAATGATATATTATCTGGAAATTTGCTGCCTACATTCCAGGTAACCACGTAAATCCGATAAGAAGCCATTTGTAATTTTATATTTGAGCTCATGATTGTTTCTAATAATTTTTATATTTTCACAACTTTCGTCTGAAAATATCTTCAATATGTCTCTAAAGCACTTTTATTTTATAAATTTCAAATTTTCTACTTTTTGCTCGGTAAAGAATTTTTTTTATAACTACGTGCATCAATTGATTTGTTAATAAATTAAAAATTAACTTTTCTCTAACGTATTCGCTTATTGAAAAGTGAAATTAAAAAAAAATATGAGTTAATTAATGTTTTTTTTTATAGCATATATGTTAGTTGTTTTTGTTTTTTAATGAAGGCCAGCTGTGTCATTTAGACGTCGTTCGCACGATGACTCGCAAGTTGTGGGGAAAAGTCGCAGTCGAAGTTAATTCGATTAAATTCATCAACAATTAACACTACGGCATATGACGGAACTAATAAGGAAGAACAACTTCAGGATAAACAACATGCAAGGCGAATCCATTACAGGTGCCCGATTTTTTTGTGAAAATTTAAATTCAAAACGACAATGCTGTTACAAATCTTAGAGCATTTACAAAAGCGAGATGAGAGTTTACCCCCGACTTGTTATCTCGCCTTGGCTACCTTTTATTATTGTATAATCCGTATATGTATAAAAACAGGAGCGTATTAACACTGTTGCGCTGCTGGTGTCGTGTTCATGTCATAAATAAGTTGATAGGTGGTAAAGACGTCGAGCTAAGACCTCCGTACCGGCTTTAAAAGTGAAACATTAACAAGTTTCCGTAAAACACATAGGCAATGATAAAGGTATACCAAGGAAAAAGTCCCAATGTGGGTTATAAGGACTGTCAAGAGTTGGATCCATTATACAAATATTTTATTACATAGTATGCAGACATGGAATAATCGCAAAACTAAAAATGTCCGTGTAAATCGTGGTTGCCATAATCTGTGTGTTGTTAGTTCGCGGTGAGTGTTCTTGTTTAAAAGATGAAGATGTAAACAAAAAACTTGGCGAGCGCAATGTAAATTATTTTATTTTAAGAATTTGTGGAAAGATGCTGTTTGTAAATTATGCAAGCACAGAAAATAATAGTAATACACCCAGGCTCCATTAATTTGCGAATTGGCCGCGCAAGTGATCTTAATCCTATAACAATATTACATGCAATTGGTCGGAAACGTAAACAAATTAACACCAAAGTGCAGCACTATGATCCACTGTTGCCTTCAATATCAAAGCATAACCTAAATGATACAATGAAGGAATTTGAAGAAAGCAGACTACAAGTATCGCATTCTATTCAGTCAAATATACCTCAACATGAAGAACGCGCTAGTGGATTTAAAAGACAACGCATAGCTACTCCCCCTCAACAGATAGCAACATTTAATAGACGTACTGTGCCTGAGGAGCTGCCTCCGGATACCTTATTAAACCCAGTAGAACTAGAGGGAATAAATAATGACCATTTGCCTAGTAATATTTTTGATAGAGATTTGTTTGAAATTAATTTTGCTGAAACTGCCAATTACAACATCCACTTTCCCATGAAAAGAGGCGAATTGAACGTGCACTCCGAATTAGGCGGATCTTTGTCTTCTGTCTTAACAGACTTAGAATCTATATGGTCTTATGCCATACATGAAAGAATGGGGATCCCTAGAAAAAGCTTAATTCAATATGGGGCAGTGCTAGTCGTTCCGGATGTGTATAACCGCAGTATTTTAAGAGAAATGGTGACTTTGTTATTAAGCCGTTTAAAATTTCGTGCATGTTTTCTTTTGCAAGACCATGTTGCCGCCACTTTTGGAGCAGGTTTAGGTTATGCTTGCGTTGTTGATGTTGGAGACCAAAAATGCTCGATTTCTTGTGTAGAGGATGGTATCTCACAGCTGGACACTCGTGTACGTTTAGGATATGGCGGCGGTGATGTGACGCAGGTATTTTACGCTCTTTTGCGCAAATGTTGTTTCCCTTATAAGGAGTGTAACTTGGAAGAAAATTATCAAGACGCAGTTTTGTTGACGAATTTGAAAGAAAAATTTTGTCATCTCAACTTGGAGGTGTGTGGAGCACAAGAAAAAACATTTGAGGTAAATGTTGTAAATTTAGATATTTGTGTATTTGCTTGTAAATGTTTGCTTACCATTTTTTGTAGGTAACCAAACCGAACAAAAGGTTACGTTACACGTTTCAATTAGGCGACGAATGTGTTGTGGCTCCATTATCGCTTTTTCACACAGAACTTTTGAATATTACGGGCAAACAGAGGATAGTGCGATTACAATTTCGCAACAGCCAACAATCAGATCCTGAAGATTGTTTCGATGCGGAGTATATAAGAGAAACGGGCAGGGTTCGCAATGGGCGAGGTGATCAACTATTGGACTCTATGCCCGTTACAGGAGAAACTGCAGACGATGAGCTTGTGGTGGTTGACAACTACGATGTAGAAGATCGTTCTAACAATCTACGGAACTCTGACAAAGATGAAGAACTTTATTATTCGTCTTCGAGTGGTCAGGTTGTACCACTTGATGTTGCCATTGTACGGAGTATAGAACGTTGCTCAACAGAAGATATGAAAAGAAAAATGTACGGCTGTATTTTATTAGTGGGAGGCGGAAGTAAAATAGCTGGCTTTCCGAAATGGCTTGAACAGAAAATCAGTTTACAATTATCATCTACAGCGCACAATCGTTCAATAGATCAGTTGCCGTTCGAAGTGAATGTCTGTGTTAAGGAAATGGATGCAGCCATGATAGCATGGAAAGGCGCAGCTATAATGTCTTGCTTAGAAAGTGCTCCAGAGCTTTGGCTAATTGCCAGTGAGTGGGAAAGATATGGCCTACGCATTCTTCGAGAAAAAGCTACATTTATGTGGTAATAATTTGCAATTAACAAAATTTGGAATATTAAACAAATAAAATATTTAATTTTTTTGTAAGTATAAAAGACATGAAACAGGTTTATGCAACAGTAACAAAATTATTTTTATTAGTACACACATCTGCTACTTGAAATTTTTTATCTATTAATTTCAAAATTCTATTGTCGTATTTCTTTCTACAAAAAGTGCACCATTTTTAATATTAAAAAAAATCATATGAGCATTGTTTTCTTAATTCTCTTACTTATTTATAGTCATCCCAAAATTTTCTTTTGGTCTTGATCCTAATAAAATTTAAAGATTCCGTTTAAAAACAAAGTGGAAAATAAATGCAGAATTTTCTTTAGAACCGAAAACTCCATATGGGTGCTTTCAGTTTGACTTTTTGAAAAGAATGTATACTGCAAAATTTTGGTAACCAGTTTGTTTTCTTTTATCAATTAGCAAGAGATAACAATTTTTATTTAAACCAGGTAGATTACCAATTAAATTTAAAAAATTTTGCTTAGAAATTTTCTTGCCTTCTACACAATTTTGAAGAGCCGAGCCGCTCTTAGTAAGAAAATCACAGCCATTAAATAATTTACCTTTAAGGATTTATGTAATGTTATTTTTTTTTATAGATTTTAGATAAATATTTGCTAATATGTGAATTTGAGCCCACGAGAACATTAATGATAAAATAATGATTTGAATAGATACTTTCACTCTTGAATCTTCCCGAATATTAAAAGTATACCTAATGTTATTTGCGGCCGATATTCTTGCCATGAACCATTATTCTAAATTTTTGGGTGCACTTGAGCCCATGTAAGTGTATAAATCAGAAAGAGTGGAGTTCACCAATTTCGCTTTAATAGTATCACAATTTAAACGTTTGTGTGCCTCAAACCGGTGACAGCCACCAAAACTATAGAAATAGTTACCACCTTTCGAACCTTTTATCCAAAGTACGTCTATAGGGGGCACTTGGTCTGCAGATTTTTCATTCTATTCCAAAAATATTTATTAGTAGGACACAATTTTTCAAAAATGAATACTCTAACCTTTATGGTTTCCATTAAAGACTTAACTTTATTTTCATCCAAAACTGGAGGTATAGGTCTGTGTATAACATTCAACGGTACTTCATGAACTTCATCAACGCTTGCTGAATGAACACTGTGTTCATTCGAGTTAGAATTTGTTGACATTTCAATGTTATGTTTTAGAGTAACTGCGAGTTGTTCTAGGAATGAAAAGTGCTACAATCAAATACTAGGCTATGAATGGAACACATGCACACACATCCATACATATGTATGTATGAAATAAATACTACATATGTAAGTATATTGAAAGCATGTTAATGAAATGCATTCTATTTTATTAACACCTTGAAAATAACAAAATAATATAACCAGGTACGTAATACATATGTATGGATGTGCACACGTACATACATATGTATGTACAAATATAGGAAAATTCTTACTCGTTTCTTTGGAAAAGGTGCGTCTGCTTACTTGAAAAACAAAATTCGTAATGAATTCCATTAAACAAGTCGCTTTATTTTACTTTGTTTAAGCAAAACGAAAATACTGACAGTACTTGTTTGGTTATTTTTTTATTTTAAAGCAAAAGCAAAAATTTATAGCGAATACTTACATACATATGTATCAATGTAGTTCGTACTTATATTCATAAGTACATACATACTTACTTATGCATATTCGTATACATGAGATAAGCAGCCGATGAAGTTTGGAGGAGCGCTATAAATGTTTATTTTAAAGCAAAACTGCAACCTGCTCTACTTTGCAAATGTGTACATACATATGTATGTATGTATGTATACCTATAATAATTAAAATTGTCGCAAGATATTTACTATATATATAAATACATACATATGTATATATGCACATACACAGCCATGTATGTATGTGTATATGCATAGATATCTTTTTGTTAATTATTTTGCTAATCAGCTGTCGATAAGGTCAGAGCTAATTCTTTCAGTAGAACAAGTCTGTCTCTCACGCCCTTGAGTTAAGACAACCGGTGAATAACTTAAACTGTCAACATACATATGTATGTGTGTATATTCTTTGTTTTGGTTTTAAAGAAAGTAAGAGAAAGGTATTTACCTGCTCAAATGGGTTGTAGCTAATTTCTATTTGATTAGCAAGATTGGTAAGCGGTTCTGTGATCACAGCAGATACAATAAGCTCACCAATCAATTGTTTCTTGATAACGCATTTAGGAGTTCAAAGTGAGGACAACACATTTAAATAAAGCTGTATTAACTTTTTGCGCCTAGAAATATGCTGCTCAAATCATTTGTGTGACAGTCATGTTTCACGGTACACAAAATGAAAAAGCAGCAAAATTGCCATCCACAGTTTTCCTTTTAATGAACTATCGATAGTTTTCTACAGCACTACGACAAAAACAGTTTATAGACAATTACGTTCGCTGTCAATAATATAGGTATAACGGTAGCTCTGATATAAAAACGGCTTTTATTTATTTAGTACCGTATACAAAGGAAACAAATGTATAAATAGTGCATTGTTTTCAAATTTCAAAATTGTATTTAATGAGCAGTTGCATAAACATTGCGGTAACAACAGTCTCCTCAGCAACAAGCATTTTGATTTTTCAGTTTACGATGTCATCGTGTAACCTTTCTGTCATTTGTGACCTTACTATTGATTTTCTGAAACCCAACGCAATAACAAAAACATCGATATCAGATGTTGAGAAAGAAAAACGCTTGGCAGATCGAAAACCGACTTCAAAATAACCTATATACATTTGCCATTAATCGATTTATTAATCGATTTAGTTTTTAATACTACATACATATATAATACATTTGCTTTCAGCAGTTTGCTGGAATGCCAATCTCAACTTGGTTTGTTTTGAACGCATCGTTAAGCAAATCGTAATAAAATATCGAAATAAACCATTAAACTTACAAATAATTGTAAAGTACAGGCAATTGTCAGCCAAGTGGACTTTGCCGATTAGCATAATACAAAATTCGCATCTCTAGATGCGATATAACAAAATGAGTACCGCTTCAAATTGAAGCGCATGGTACTGCAGCACGATTTTAATCTGGCAATACTGGCAGTTGCACAAATGTCAACTTTGTTATTGTCAACAACAAAAGAACAGAGATAAGAAAGTGAAAAATTAAGAACAAGAAAAATAGTGGTGGAAAAATTGTGGAAGGAATTAAGTTAGAAACAAAATTGCTGAATATTTAAATAAATCTGATAATTTTATAAAAAATAGGACAACTAATTTATTTTGCTATATTTTTAACGGTTGGAAGCTTAAAGGGCATTAAAACAACATGAGTGTGCTTGCTTACCCACCCACAAATGATGAGCAGATATTTCGCCTTTGCACCAAGGAATGCGGTATTATCACTTCCACAGAAGATCAGCAATATTTTGCTCTTGGATGCTTAACATGTCCGGATAAATTTTTATACTTTGACGCTTTCATAGAACATATGCAAACTCGGCATTTGTCTTACAACAATGGTAGCCCAAATTTATTACACGGCGATGATGGTGAAATGTATGCACGAAGTATCAATAATGATGAAGAAAATTCATTTAAGGATCCTTTTAAAGATGATAGTGAAGAAGACTTATCCGCAATACTTCAAACACCAGTCGTTATGATAAAGGAAGAAAACATGGCGGAAGAAGAAGATAGTGTAAGTACCTACATATGTACATATATTTGGTATAGCTATATAAGCACACACATTTATACACCTGCATATATATGAATGATTTCATACACTACTACATTTTCGATTTCCATGGTTGTTACAGGAAGCTTTAATACAAAATGAACCCTTGGCTAATGATGATGGTGATGACTATGCTGGTGGTTACTATGGCGTTAAAAAGGAAGAAAATGATGATATGAGCATGGACTTCAGTCGTTCCAGTTATATGGGGGACTCTTTTCGTAGCTACAATGATGATTACGCTGGCGATGACGATGAACTCGAACAATTTAACAACGGAGACGGCACCAACTACGATGATTTAGTTGAAGAGTCCTTATTGGAGGTACTTGTTTATTTTAATTTTTATACTTAATTCAGGAAAATGTCAAATTTTAAACTAACTCAAGAGCTACTTCGAAATTTGTTAATTAATTGAGAAAATGAACGTGGCTGCATAGAATTTTAATATTGATAATGTAAAATTTTAGAAAAAATATTTTTGTGTTCTGCTTTTTTAACAGATCTGGTTTGAAATTCAATTAATCACGTTTGATGTTTTTCCAAGGTTAAGACATTTAAAATGTTATTTAAGACTTATAAGATACAATTTTATATTGCGTGATTTCCCTCTTCATCAATCAAATAATGTAACAAGCGGAGAAAACAATTTTGTGTAGTTGCAAAAAATTATTCTTAATGGAATATTTAAACGATAAAACGGCGTACTACGTTATCTAAACTCAGTATATAACAAAACGGATCGAAATTAAGGGAAAATACTTTGAACATTTGGTAGACGTACGCCTCTAAATTTTTTTTTTTTTGAAATTTATAAAAACCATAAAAGTTTTAGGTCAGGGATTTTATATATTTATTTTTTATATTTTATACATTTATTTTTTATATTTTATATACATATTTATTTTTTATATTTTATAAGTGCAAAAAAATCTCTCGCATGTCTTATACGGTTTTTAAAATACGGATGCAGTTCCAAAGATTTATTTTCTGTTTTGCTTTTACGTACGTAGAGTATAAGCAACACAATAGAAACCATAATTTTGCTTTCATACCCGATTTCGCGTTCAGCCACATAAATGCGCTGTTGATTTTAATACAATTAGGTACATAATTCTTAACATATTGGCTTTGTTAACGTGGAATCAGCCATGGTTTTTAAACAATATCTCTGGACAAATACCTTTCTACTGACTGTTTTCTTCAGCACAATTTACTTATTTTGTTTAATTTATTTATTTTAAAATCCATTTTCTTAATTATAAGTTGTTTGTACTGTTAAAAATTATTGGAAAAAACAATGGCAATTAAAACGCATAAAGAGTTGCTAGTGGCAAAAAGCCGGAGACTATCAGTTTCGTTAGAGTACATCTCTTACAAAATTATGTTTAATGTTAAAAACTGAAATACTAACCTAAAAAAACGAAAAAATAAAACTCAAAACAGCTGAGTGTAAGCCAGGAAAAGATTAAAAAAAAATCGGTAAAGGAAAAGCCATATCGAAAACAATGTTCTCGTTTTTAACCAAGGAGGATGCATTTCTTAAAATATACATTTGTATAAATTGAAATCGTTCAAATTATACATTCCATGCCATATTAAACAGTTAAAAATCATGCGAATCACATATGTACATACATACGAGTACATACATAGAATTTAACAAAATTATTTAAAAAAATATTCCATCTTTATTAAATGGTTATTTGGCAAATTATGTATAAATATTTGCCGAATGAGAACATGATTAATAAACATGATTTTTTTTTTAAATTAGTCCGCGAAAGTAAACATTCGTAATAGGTCTTATCATGACTATAGTGTCGTCTTTTTGTTCTGTATATTCAACGTTATATGTTATAATTTTATTTTGGCTAATCAAACGTTCACAAACACTCCCCATTTTCGTTTTTTCATCCACCAATCCCTCTTTCCTATTTTCCTAGTTCCAATACAAAGCAATGCACGTATAGTGGTCATCTCCTGAGTACTGGTCTCAGTCTAAAAAAAAAAAACAGAACATAGCAAGTATTTAAAGAAACCCCCAAAATTACCCCATTCTGCAAAATTTTGAATTTTTGAAATTAAAAAATGTAACACTTCTCAATCTTTAATAGATGAATACTTTTCCAAGTAAAATTTGCTTTAAGATGTGGTGAACAGCATAGAACGAGGGAGATAACACTGCTACTAAATTCATATTAGAAAGACTTCATAACATAACTAACATAACAAATACTGACATTTTAAAAATACTGACATTTTTTTCACTGACATTTTAAAAAGATTTTATTCATTTTCATTTTAAGCTAGGATGCAATTAATATATTATAAAATTTTTCTAAACATTTTAATTAAACACAGAACTCCGGATCATCTGGCATTACAAGTCACATCAAAGATAGACAAATGATACAGTTTCTTATTGACGCATATCGTCGTAATGCCTTCTTATGGGATCATCACCATCCACAATTTCGTGATCGCGTGCGACGCAATAAGTTTATCGATTATTTAAATTCAGAATTTAAGAAACGGTTCAACTTAACACTCTCCAAAGATGCAGTTACTCGTAAATGGGATAACTTACGTACAGTTTATAAACGTGAATGTAACCGCATGGTGTTGGAGAAATCAAATGTCAGCACCTTATGGTATTTCAAAGAATTACATTTCCTAAATCGCCTATATATGGGCAACCAAACTATACCCGATGCCGTTGTCCAGGAAACAGTTTATCGAAGACGTTACTCGGCTCTGTGGAATGATGCCTCTACTAATAAGATGCTGCAACTCTTGAAAGGCTATCCTTGCTTCTATGACAAATTCAACATTGATTACCGCAGCAAAGAGAAACGAGGAGAAGCTCTACACAAAATGGTCTCCGAGTTAGTAGGTTACATTGATGTGACAACTATACAAATATCCAAACGCATATCACAATTGCGTTTTGATTATTCGAAACAAAAACAAGAGCGATTGATGTGCGAAATGAGCGGTAGAGAATTTGCTCCAACATATAGTTATTATGAGGCCATGTTTTTCATGGATGCCGACATTGCACCATTTAAATGCGAACACTGTCCTATTATTTTGAATTCTCCGCGCGAATTGGATACTCATTTGCTTACACACCAACACAAAATAAAGCAACAACCTCATGTTTCTGGCAGTTCTTCCGCTAATCTCTATTCTGGTGGCATTTCAGGTTCAAATACAAATATGGGTGGATCAAATTACTACTGTCCAGTTTGCCAGCTGGGCTTTAATGACTTGGAGCAGTTCAATTGCCACAAAGAAATACATCCAGCACTTAAAGACGTAAAGTACCATTGTGATTTGTGTACGGCCAGTTTTCGTGAAAAAAGCAATTTTGACGAACACATGCGAAGGCATAATGACGAACTTCTTTTGCCAGATTTAACATCAATTACTCCGGATATTTGTGAGAATGAGATAATTACTGATGACAGAATATCCAACATCTCTCCGATACGATCTGAGGGTGCCCAAGGTTTTCGTTGTCATTATCCCGAGTGCGGAAGACAGTTTACCAAGCGTTACAAAATGATGGAGCATGTCAGATCGCACTACAGCGACGAAGTATTTACTTGCGACATTTGTGGTAAGATGTTTAGATCCGTAAAGAACCTGCAAAATCATAAACAAATTCACGATGCTGTCAAAAGGTATATTTGTAAAATCTGCGGGTCAGCTTTTGCCCAGGCAGCTGGTTTATACCTGCACAAAAGGCGGCATAAACAAAAGCTTGAACAAAATTCTAAACTTTTTTAACTAGCACTTTAAGTATTTTCTATCTTTTGTTCAATTAACTAAAAGTGCACAAGAAAATAATGTATATTTTATGAGTATTAAAATCGTATAAAATCTAAACAATTCGAAATAGCGTCTAATCGCAGGTAGTCTAGATGTTTATTTTTGCCCTATTATTCTCCTTTAAGCTAAAGATTTGTTGTTTACAAAACACTGCTTTATTAACACTAACCCAAAACTTTAAAAAAACATGGCTTGTGTATTTTAATTTCTTAATATGCGAACAAGTGAACTTGATTCCATTTCTTCTCAGAGTTCTTCAAGGAAAATGTTTAAATGTTAGGTAAACAGTTTGAAATACATATGTACATATCAGCAATTCCATAAAAAATCACTCACTTTTTTCATATATCAGCTTTGGAAAACAAACGCGGCGATCTTCGAATATTTCTCATTTTACTTCATACCTTTTTTAATTTTTCTTTCAGCAAAATTGCTCATCTTTAGTTTTAATTATGATAATAAAAACAAAGGTTATAATTGCCTTGATTAAAAACTTTAATTAAAAAAGAGCTTATTCTGTAAAGAACTTATATTATTGAAATTAAATACATTTCTGGTATTATTAGCTTGAGTCCGAAAGATTTGAAGTGCAACATGTATCACATACTCTATTCTCAAACTCTCGAATAATTCCAGAAGTTTATCGCTCTGGCTTATGTTGATTTTTTTATATTTTACTTTTTTTGCCAACAGTTAGGCGTAATTTTTAGATTTTCAAAAACCCAGGGTGGACTACTTTCATACATTATCCTGTATCAGACTTCTAACTTGGCCTCTTCAATAAAGTTTTAAAATATCTTTAAATACATTTATATGATTCGTTTTTAACATATCTTGAGTACACGTAAAGACTTGAAAAAAAGTGATGATTATTTCTTGTCATATCATATTGTTTACATCAAAAAATCAAATGGTCAAAGGTCTCTGTGACTCAACACTCCGGGCATATATCAAACGCCACAATTCCTTTTCTCGACAAAAACGTATTCCCAAATATCTCTAGTCATGAGTCTATTTTTTAACCTCTACAGGATTCTAATAATGTTGTTTTCTAAACAATGGATTCTTAGGTAACTCAGCTTACAACGGTGCAAAACAGCGCCTCTTTTCTCTTGACGACCTTCATTCCATACATACAAAAATTACATTCTTAATCCCATTTATGGCTTCATCAATCGATAATCTAACACGCATCCAACTTCCGTTACCAACAGCTTCCCTTGCTACCACTTTAGTTTTTTCATTACAACTAATTCCCATATGGGCTGGCGTCCAACCAGTATGGCACTCTTCAAAAACTTGATCCGATGGCATACATCTTAATGTATGCCACAGAGTAATTGTTTATCTTCTCTGCCCACAAATGTCTGCCGGCACCATTTTTTGTTTATGTGTCAAAATATATGTATTTTTGCATAGCCTCCGAATTTGGGCACTTAACTTTCAACCTTAGCATAACCCACAAGCATCAGTGTGCTCAACACCCTAACTTATAAGGTAGCATGCAAAATAAAATATTTGAATTGAAAGGCAATTCTTACGATTGTTAATTTTTCAACTCACCCGTATTGTAATTCTCACCACAAGCTATTGCAACAAAAATCTTTTCTTATTAGATCCCCTATTTCTCAATACTAATTTTTGATTCTATAAGAAAAGATTTTAACAAAAATTTGGACCCAGCTCAACATACCCGATCACCATAATTGGCATCACTTTCGTTCAGTCTGTATGTATGTATGTATGTATGTATATGCAGTTTTAGTTGTTTGCAGCCATGTGATTGGCCAAAACACGAGAACAGTGGTCCCGTTATTTGATTTATTCAATATACATACATATGTATGTATGTAACTGCTGCCCAAATATTCATGTCGAATTCAAGGAATGTTTTTTTGATTTTGGTGGTCCATAAATCGAATTCGCATAGTTTTACTCGTTTTTAAATCGAGTCAAAGTAAGAAGAGCAGGCAATATTTTAATAAAATCACTTCTAATAAAAACAATGCAAATGTGATGTAGTCTCGATGTGTTAAAATTAATTATTGCTAAAGAAAACTTATAAACTGTCGACAGTATAGATTTTTTATCTCCAATTTATTGGCTAACGTAAACGAAATGCCATCGTGAGCCAGGCCGTAATATTTTTTTTATTACATTTAGTAATATTATAAAGAAGAAAGATTTGATTGTTTGTTTATATATTTAAGCATAAAAGTTTAAATTTGAAAATCATTCATTAAGTTAAATTTATTTACATATAATTATACGTTTTTTTTTTAGTTTTAAGCTTGACGTCCTTGTTTCTCATTTTTATTTTCAATATTTTGCTTCAACTTCTTCAAAAAATAGTGTTTTCGAAATGTTTTCGAATATTTGAAAAAAAAGTTAGAAAACATTATTGCTGAAGAAGTTTTCTGGAGGAAATCGAATTATCAAAATTAAACATAAGAAACAAGTATCTCACGCTCAAGATCAAAGAAAGCCTATACAGGTCTGCTCTGAAAATCACTGCTTCAAATCATGTGATTTCCAAAAATAAATTGCATCAAAATATAGACTTATGTTTAACCTTGATGATTTTTCCTATATTAAGTAATTTAAAATGTTATTCTAGACTACATTTATAACATTATAGAATTTTATGCTGTCGAAGTAAAGCTCATGTTGAGCTTAAAAATCGCGTGATTTAAAAGCACGTGATTTGGAGAACAGACTCTATAATTATTAAGGAAAAAGGTCGAAGCGAATAAGATAAAGAATATTTTAATTTTATATGCTTATTTGTTAATTTATTGCATTGAAGCTGAATTTGACGCTCAAATTTATTAGATGCATTTCATGTTCTCAAATCTAGTAATTTGTTGAATACCAAATATTCATTTGGTATTCACTACTACATATTCCTTGTGTTTGAAAAATATTCGATTTGCAGAACATACCTGACTGTGTCTGCCTTATCTGAAATTTTGTGTATTATATTTGTATTTTTACAGTTTTATTTTTAAATTTATGCGATCATATTATCTCAAATAAAGATCTTTATGTATGTGAAATAAATTATGTCTTACTGCTACGTATGTACATAAACGGTAAAAAATATTAGGATTTTGATTTCCGTATTGTTTTGAACAATATAAGTCTTATTGCATCAGATCAAAAAAATTTTGTTTAACATTTAATTTAACAACGTTCTGGAAGTTTTCGAAATCTGTAGGATCCTGTTTTATTTTTTCATACACGGTGTTACAAAATGGAAAGGATTTGAATGGACTTAAAAACAATTTTTATACTAGCTTTGCAAAATTGTATAAACGAAAAAAGTTAAAAAAAATTCAGACTTAAAATCATTTATATACACATCAAAAGAAACGTAAATCCTTCCCTTTATAATATCGTTTCATATTTTAGATTCAGTGATAGGACTACGTAGTTAAAAACTTTGTTGTCCATAAAGTTCCAAAAAATATAGTTTTTTATCGATAACATTCAATTTTTCAGCGGTGAAATCGAATTTCTTAAAAAGATAAAAGATCTACTTAATTCGGCCTAAAGCTGTACTAGTCATTTCATTACGATCATACTGTGTTATTATATTTTTGCCCTTTAATATTTCTAACGTTTTGCTGATTATGTTAAGGGTTAAGTCATTTGTTGTTAAGTCGTAAGATTTGTTGTAAAGACATATTGTTAACAACAAAAGATCTTAAGCCAACAGTCAAACAAACATTTTCCGTATAAATGGAGAGGATCTGTGAAAATATTTGTATTAATTATAACATAAAAAAGTCTATAGTTGAGAGTAATTTCTTGGAATTAAGTTTGAGGGTTAAAGTGAGGTTAAACTTTGCACTAATTTTTTTAATTGGCATAATTTGAGATCAGCCAGAATATACACGTGTAACATAAATTGTTGTTAAAAAATGTTAACGAAAAAGAGGTATATTTGCTTAGAAGTTTTGCAATTTTTTGTTAAACAGTTTGGCAGAACTACAGAAATATTGCTATTTTTGCAGTTTGACATTTTTTAAGCAGCCAACCAATTACATAGCATTATATTAGATGTCAAAATTGAGTTTAAACCTGACCTGCAAAAATGCCATTCATAAGGGAATTAATAAAAAGAAATAATAAAATCGGCTATTGCAACTTTTCGCCAATATCAAATTTATTTCGATTACACAGCTTCCAAATGCTTATCGCTAGATCCCCAAAATGTTCGGGAATTTTATAACACAAAACAATGTATTGTGTAGAAAATATAACAGAACAACATTGTTAAAACTTATTCAATATTAAATTATCTTGATTGTATTTGTTTTGAACCTTTTTTTATATTTATCCTTATATTATTCTCCAATTTGTAGGTTTTTATAAAAATTTAAGACGTAGAGGTTGGAGAATATCTTAAAAATGAATTTTATCGAGCTTATTTACGCCATTTTCTTTTCTACATCAAGTGTAACATGTAAGTGTAAAAAACGCAGAAGAGCATTGTTTTCTTATATTTTTTACCCTCGAGTATTTATAGTTATTCCAACATATTCATTTAATTTTAATCTCACTAAACTCAAATTTTAAAAAAAGAGCGCAAAATAAGTGTATTTTTTTGTTTTTTTTTTTTTTGGAAAGAAGAAAACTTCTCTACGTTTCTGTATTTTTGATGATTTAGTATAGGAATTTAAAACACTTAAGAGAAAATAAGACGTTTTATTTAAGTCTAAAAATAGATCTTATTACTTGTTTTCTGTCTCTTTCAGCCGTTCACATGGCGTGGACATTTCGTTGATGCTACTCAACTCTTCAGTAGACTAAAAAAAAAAAAAAAATGTTTGGAACTTAACTACATATTCTATTATTCCCATGAACAAAGAGAGAATCACAAACTTCCAAAACAAACATTTAATACAGAAAACAATTTTATCGTGTCGCAAAACTTTTACTTTTTTTGCGAGACAATAAAATTGTTTGCTATATTAAAGGTTTGCTTTGAACGTTTGTGATTTTCATTTTGTTCATGGGAATAATAAAATATGTAGTTAAGTTATGTTATGTTTCACGGGCTGCCAGTCGTGAGAGTGTCCCATTTGGGTCTTAATAGGTCCCCTTGTACTACCCGAAAAGGCGGTAGGAAAACAGCTCTACACACCACCTACTGGTCTTGCCCTGAACCAGCCAGATGAACGTATGAAAGACTGCACCCTATTTAATTCGCATGCGGAAATATCCGCCAGCCCATTTAGTGTCAGTCTGCTCAAACAATTCGCTCTCTTGTTAGAAAGAGCTGGATATCGGCAGAGGAAGTGTTTAACACTCTCTTCTTCTTCATCTCTGAAGCCTCTGCAGTAGTTGTTATATGGAAGATTTAGTCTTCACGCATGTGACAGTGTCCTGTCAGAACCTCCACCGTTGTCGCGGAAAATCCAACAAAGCTAAGCTTCTCCTGTAATTGTAGCTGGGCCACGTGAGCACCGATATTCGACAGGTGATCTCATTCAATCACCTGTTCTGCGCATTTCTTAGCAGCTGTTGTCGTATTAGCTGTTTAAAACTATTGGGAGAAACACCAACGAATTCGGCCATTTCCTCCTGTTGTAAGCGGGCACCAGATTGCGCCAGCTCATCCACCAATACATTGACGGACACAGCGTTGTGTCCAGGTACCCAAAAAATGCTAAGTAGCAAACATTCTTTTAAGTTTTTTCGAGTCTACTGACGAGTTCAGTAGCATCAACGAAATGTCGGCAGAATATAGACGGCTCAAAAAGACAGAAAACAATTAATAAGGTCTATTTTTAACCGAAAATAATAAATTTCAATTGGCTCTTATAGCAAATAAATAATTAGATTCATTTTCGAGAAGATAAAACTTTATGATTTTCTATAAAATTAAAATCCACTGTTAATAAAGCTGTCTTAAGAAAGTTGATACTAAAGCAAAAGGGCATTGCGGCTTTTACTGTTTATTTCGCATACATACATATGTATGAGTGTCCAGTATGTGCTAATTATTGTTTAGTTCTTTCATTTGTTCTTTCAACGTCTTTATGTATTAATCCTACTTAATGTTCAGGCACTTTTCTGTAAGAAAAAATCTGGCAATGGCTTCATGTATCTCCTGTCTTCTCCATTTTATTATTTAAATTATTCGAAGCAAAATTTGCGTTTATAATTTCAATAATGATATGTACATTCCAGTTTAGTAATAAACATCTTCAATTTAACATACTACATGTAGTACATATGCACATGTATCCTTATAAGAACATTTAGTTTCCTCAAACCTTAATAGTAAATTTACTTGTAACTAATAAAAAAAAAAAAAGAATTTAATAACCTAAATATTTTAGCTTAACCCTTATAAGTCTGTATACTTGAAAGAATATGTATAATAAACATACATTCATTGTTACCAATCAACCTACATATTTAATTATTAAGTTTATTCGACCCTTTTTTTAGTTTCATATTATTTTATTTTTCGAGCTACAAATTATATTATTGCCCTGGAGAAGCTAGCCGAAGAAGAGTGAAATATCGGCAAATAAATAAATAGAAGGTCCTATGGCTCGAAAAATGATTAATGTATGCTTAATATTACTAAGCATACATTAATTTATCTCAAAAACGTAGCATTTTTCATATGTTCAAGTATTTACGTATGTACGCAAGTATGTATGTATATGCATACATACATGTATGTATCCCCGGCACTATTCTCAATACTCTTTCTGAGAGCCAATTTCATTAACCCTATTTAAATAGAGTTTGTTGAATTGGCTTCAACATGCCAATATATAAAAATAACTTTGTATATTTAGTGTCTTATTGCATCAGTATATTTTTATTATTTGTACGAAAAAGATAAAATAAAACATGTCTTATTATACATACTTATAAACACAAACAAGCATATTGTAAGCTAGAAGAAAATAATTAAATTTAAAGGTATAGCTATCTCCTCTTATCATTACGAATGTAACAAAGCGCATTGCAAACTTAAAAAATATGTAATAACAAAAAGTAGCTTCGTTTTAAGTAAACTATTTAATAACTTAAATAATAAATAACATTAAACACCATCCATCCATTCACTGGGTTTTTAGTCTCCAAAGTTTTTGAAACCATGCAAAAACGATTTTGGCGAATATTTTATCTTAATTTGGTATCTTTGCTATAATTAAAGTAAGTATTTCAAAAAGTGGCATGTTTCAACGTCCTTGACCACAATGGCTCCAATTCCCATAGTCACATCACTTGCTTGTGATGACAGTCGAATCGCTCTATTCTGCTATTTGTTTAACTGACAAATAGTGACTTATTCCATAATTCCCATGAACAAAATGAGAATCAGAAATGTTCAAACAAACCTTTAACACAGTAAACATTTAAGGTTGCAAAGAAAAGTAAGAGTTGCAAAACGAAAAGAAATGTTTACTGTGTTAAAGGTTTGTTTGGAAATTTCTGATTCTCATTTTGTTCATGGGAATTATGGAATAAGTAATTAACCCCCCGATTATGGTTCACAACATCTAAGTGTTGTGTTGTAAGATTTACAACACAACTTACAACTCTTTTTGTGATTATGGTTCACAACATCTAGGTGTTGTGTATGTCACAGAGTTGTTTTTCATTTGTAGAGCATCTTTCCGCAAAAATACATGCCTGCACACAAAAAACTACCAAGTAAAGCCACACTTCCAGAAAGATGCACGCGTATGTTGCTTTCATTACACATACACAAGCGAAAAACAATAAATTTTGACGTTTCATTGTCAAGTTTTACAACAAAAAGACATGGAGTGTTGGATTTCATGTAACACCGCAACTACCGCGTAGAAATGCATTGGTAAAAATGAAAAGAATGAAAAACGTTTTTGCTAGAAAAGTACAAACAAAGCCATAAAAATTTATGTTAATGTTGATGTTTAATTTGGTTATGATAATGAAAGGACCAAAAAATTATAGATTGCAGTTTAAATCCATTGCAACTACAAAATACAAAATAAAACTGTTTTGTAATCGAAAAATGGGTAATAATTATGTGTATAGATGTATTTTTATTTATATTTTGTTAATAATTTTTAACAATTAATTGTTTTTTTATATTTTTGCAAAACATTTTGTATGCACACTTACAAATTTTATAATTTTTTCGTAATTTAACTGGTGACATCAACAAGACAACACTTCAGTAGGTGTCGTAAGTTTTTGACAACATCTGATTATGTGTTGTAAGATTTTGACAACACTTAACACAATAGTTGTAAACCATAATCACTTTTCAAAAAGTACATACATAAATGAACAAATGTTGTGAACCATAATCGGGGCCTTAGTTTCAAACATTCTTTTAAGCATTTTTCAAGTCTACTGATGAGTTGATTAGCACCAACGAAATGTCGTCGGCATACACACAGCTGAAAAAGACAGAAAACATTTGACAGGTCTATATTTGGACCTGAATAAATACATTTCACTTGGTTCTTAAAGCAAATAAATAATTAAGTTAATAAAAGTTTAAAACTAAAACAATAAATGAGAAAAAATTTAAGACTATAATGTAATATCTTAATGCACACTTGAAAATCCAATACACCAGGTTCATTGTTGCCAGTTTAGGGGGATTCCCCCTAGATTTAGGGATTTTTTTCTTTTAGGGATGAATTTGGGGTGTTAAATTCTTTCTTGAAAAATTTAGGGGCAACAATTTATTTTTGGGGCTTTTTTTTAGGGGATTTCTGTGTTTGGTTGAACAGTAAAATGGTTAGAAAATTTTTCAACTGATAAATTTGAAGACTATAAAGATTTTAAAGTAAAATTAAATAGATTATTATGTTCATCTGGTAACTTCAAGTGCAGAATTTTGCAACTGGCAATTTTAATTATTTTTTTATTGAGCTGAATCATGATACAATTAACAAGGTAGCCTCGTCAGCTAAACCGTTAATCAACTGACTACTTTAGGTTGTCAAGAGATTGCAGAGAGGAAAGGCAGCCAAAACGAGGTAGCAAATCCGCGTAAGCTCAGTGCATCTCTCTTCTGTAAATGTAGAAGTGGCGTCTTTTTGACAGTTTGCATAAGTAGTACAAAAACAAAATGCATGTTATTTTTATTGAAGTTGTTCTTATTGTAGCGAAAAGGCTACCTTGTTAGTTGTATCATGAGCTGAATGTTTTCCTTATGGGTCACTTTTTCTGTTTCTTAAGAATTGGGAAAATTAAAATATCTAAGAACTTTTGATAAAATTGGAACTCTTTTTATGAAAATGTCAAAAGAACGTAAAGAGCGAAGAAGTCTTAGAAACTCTTAATATTTTTGGAGAAACTTAATTTTTCTAGATACGCAGATAACGATTTCCAGCTGCCTATGAATATGTACTTAGATCTCAAAATATGTGAATACAAATAAATCGAAAATTTATAATAAGTATACATACATACGCCTGTAATCATAACATATGCACTGAAAAATATATATGTACATATAATCAATTAAGTTTTACTTCTTTTTAATTGGGGAAAGTTTCACAATTTTATGCATTTTCCCCATTGTCAATGCATTAATAGTGGTGATTCGCAAACTAACCCCCCGATTATGGTTCACAACATCTAAGTGTTGTGTTGTAAGATTTACAACACAACTTACAACTCTTTTTGTGATTATGGTTCACAACATCTAGGTGTTGTGTATGTCACAGAGTTGTTTTTCATTTGTAGAGCATCTTTCCGCAAAAATACATGCCTGCACACAAAAAACTACCAAGTAAAGCCACACTTCCAGAGAGATGCACGCGCATGTTGCTTTCATTACACATACACAAGCGAAAAACAATAAATTTAGACGTTTCATTGTCAAGTTTTACAACAAAAAGACATGGAGTGTTGGATTTCATGTAACACCGCAACTACCGCGTAGAAATGCATTGGTAAAAATGAAAAGAATGAAAAACGTTTTTGCTAGAAAAGTACAAACAAAGCCATAAAAATGTATGTTAATGTTGATGTTTAATTTGGTTATGATAATGAAAGGACCAAAAAATTATAGATTGTATCCATTGCAACTACAAAATACAAAATAAAACTGTTTTGTAATCGAAAAATAAATGGGTAATAATTATCTGTATAGATGTATTTTTATTTATATTTTGTTAATAATTTTTAACAGTTAATTGTTTTTTTTTTATATTTTTGCAAAACATTTTGTATGCACACTTACAAATTTTATAATTTTTTCGTAATTTAACTGGTAACATCAACAAGACAACACTTCAGTAGGTGTCGTAAGTTTTTGACAACATCTGATTATGTGTTGTAAGATTTTGACAACACTTGCCACAATAGTTGTAAACCATAATCACTTTTCAAAAAATACATACATAAATGAACAAATGTTGTGAACCATAATCGGGGCCTAAAGCAGAATATGTACCAACATTTTTTAGGGGGATTTTGTAGAAAAACATTGAATTTTAGGGGGTTTTCAAATTTTTCTGGGGGGAAGAAATACATTAACCTGGGAACACTGATCAGGTTTAACATAACATATTAAGCAAAGATCTAATTTTTAAAAGAAATAACAATTCGCGTACACTCTTGCTCCCGGAGGTTTCGTAGGGAATACATTAAACAAAGCGTATACAAATATTGGTCTAATTCTTGCTTTATATAGCCAAAACTTGGGTAGCTGAGTGGCATGAGTGTCGCTTTATAAACAAGAGCCCCTGAGTTCAAAGACGGTTGCTCACGAGAAGTGTGGCTGTTTCGAAACCGCTAGTTGTCCACCCTACTAAATGTCTTTCGATGTTTTTTTTTTTGTCTTATTTAATTAATATCAATCACAAAAATAATATAGAAAGAACTTAAGTCCGATAAACTTAATACAAAATACTTATGATTGGCATTAATTAAAAGGGAGGCAAAGTAAAATTCAATTGAACCTTATTAAAAATAAATGTGATAGTAATTACTACTTGTACCTATGTATAGGTACAGTTCTAGATATATAGGGGTATTTAAAAAAATGTATGTATTTGTATTTTTGAATACCTAAGGGAACTAAGTTTTCTTCTGCAACTTATTTCAAATGTATGAATATGTAAACCTTTACCACCGCCTAGACCTGCAATACATGTGCTTGATATTTATTGCCGCAAACAAATTTATTGCAGGTCTGATTCAATGAGGCAACTGATTTATGATTTAAGCTGCATTGCGCAAACAAACAGAAATATTCCTAATAAAAAGGGTCGATGCATTGTATTAGAAAGTATGAAAATTGTACATACTTATATTAAATTTTTAATATTTGATTAACAAACATAACCTCAAATGTTTTTTTTTCTGCTCCTCGATATCCTACGAAAACAAAGAAATATACTTCTAAAATATCATGTCTTTCTTTTATTGATTTTATTGTTTTATTTTGCTCATTTACAAAGTATAGATTTTATCATATGTATGTAGTATGCAAATATAAATATATTAATATATAAATGTTTTGATCTATATTTAAATTAATAATTACCATTAATTTTTATATATGTATGTATGTTATTTTTTATGACGCGTGAACTAAATTTTGTTTCAATTCAAATATTTGCTTTACTAAGATGACTAAATATAAAATATGGAAAGACGAAGGATTCATTATATGGAAACGAAAGAAACTGACAACCATAAAAATCGAGAGACTTTTGATATTAATTGCAAGAAGTAAATAATACATGCAGGTTGGCAAATCTGTTAGAAAATTAAAATTTCTTATTGGTGATATACATACATATGTATACGTTTTTGAGAGTGTATTTGTTGTTTGCGATTCCATTACAGAACGTTTGCACTAATACGATTATTTACAGAACAATGAAAACATTTATGATTGCAACAATTGTGAATTGAAAGGTTTGGAAACTGAACGCTTTTTTGAAAAAAGAAACTTGTAGTTGAAGAGTGAGAATTAATTTTTATAAACAGTAGTTTTTAACGCTTCCAATGTTTGATCACCATCTAAAAATCAGCAACAAACGTTCCTGTTTGTTGTAGGGCTCTAAATTATGTATTCGATTTTGTAATTAAATTATTTTGTATGCACCAGTAATTGCATAAGCTGTATGCTGTGATATCGTTTTAATTATTATGTTTTATTTTGTTTTACTCAATTGAAATTTTTTTTACAAAATAATTTATAATCTTTTTACATTCCGAATTTATTGAAATAATTTTCATCTCCTAAGAATTGTTGTTAAGACAGTGATAAAACAAGCTTAAAATAATGGCGGCGGCGACGGCAAACACAACAGCAAAGAGAATGACAGTGACGACGGTGGTAGTGGTGGTAGCCGTTGCCGTGGCAAAGGTGATCTAATCAATATGATCGTCTTCTGTTTTCAACTACAGCATTTACTTTTCTTTTTGCCACTGGATTTCTTTAAATTAATTGTGTCTTTCTGCTGATCACTTTGTGCATTTCGCAGCTTGTGCTGAAGGACTTGTCGCGTTATCGACAGGAACATTTCTTCAACTTTAATATTATTTTTGGCAGATGTTTCAAATAATTCAATTTCCATTTGCTGTGCAAATCGTTGCGCATCCTCAGTTATAACCACCTTTCGATCCGGATCATCGTTTTTATTGCCAACTAAACGTTTCATGTATTTTTTATTTTATTTAGTTTGTATGCTTCACAACAATTACTTACCCAATACCTTATTCACTACATCGCAATTGTTTTGTATCTCGTCCAACCAGCGTCGGACATTTGCAAATGATTCACCATTTGTAACATCGTACACAACTATGACACCGTGTGTTCCTCGATAATAGGTGCTTGTAATCGTGCGAAATCGTTCCTGGCCCGCAGTATCCCAGATTTGAAGCTTTACACGCAGACCGTCAATGACTACTGTGCGTATTTTAAAGTCTACACCAATTGTTGTGATATAACTTCCTGAGAATGTGTCATCGGAAAAACGAATTAAAAGTGAAGATTTTCCTACACCTGAAATTAAAATACACATAGTTTGATTTTACTATTATCATTATATTTCAAAATGGTTAGTCTTAGGAATAATAATATTGTTGCAGTAGAGTACTGTAAATATTTAGGTCTAAGAAATAATATAAAACAGCTTTCAGAGAATTACGACTACGCCATAAATATTTTATTGATCGCGCAAAAATTAGTAATGTACGAAAAAAAATGAAAATGTTTGTGTGTTTTTAAAACGCACATTGCAGTGAACTCTTCTTTCAATAGTCGTATTAAACAAACTTGATTTTTATCTACCAAAACCCTAAAAAAATTGTGTATATAATTAAGGAAATTTCACAGTCGCGAGCACATGCATACAAACATATGTATGCAAACGAGTCAAAAGAAAATATTGCAAAATATCAGCGAACTAGATTTAGATGGCTTTCTATAGTGTAAATAATATAAATCAACTATGTATATATTTACGTTTGCGTATAGATGAAATATATGGAAAAAAATCAGATGAGCCCATTAAGTTCTTAAATTCATCTGGTAGGTTTCCAATGCGTTTGAAGATAAATTCGCTTTTGAAAAGCTATAAATTTGTTAAAAAGTGTTCTGCATATTTAAATTAGTATGCTAGTGCCTTGCCAAAAACTTATTACATATTAATAAAAATTTGTACTAAGAAATCAAAAGGAGACCTGAAATAATGTTCAAAATCATAGAAAACTCCGTCTACAAAAATATGATTTACAACAATTTTTAGAGAGTTAAAAGGAAGTTGAATGTGCTCGTTTGAGCCTATCAAGTATTAGGAGAGTTTAGAAACCCAATGTCTGTCTTCAATTGATTTATTTAATTAAAGTGATGAAATTTGTGACATACGATGATGCAATGGCCAAAGCTGCGGTATAAAATTTAAATAGGCAACTGAAAGAGATGGCTTCAAACCTCTTGACAACAACTGCGTTTGCTCAAAATGTTGTAGACGTTCTGTGTAAGTCTGGTATTAATGCAGAAGTTTATGTCAGTCGATTTTGTGATAGCTTTTGGCATGAGGAAAAAAAGTTTCACTACGACATATCAAAAAAAGTATTTTTGAGGTGTCCGATTTTCAATCCCGCGTGATCGGTGCCCGTAGAGTGATCATATGTATGAACATCTTCCAAGAAAAATAAATAAATTTAAAATCGGGCGCCTCGAAAATGATTTCTTTTCAGCAGTGTAAATTTTTCCTCATGTCAAAAGCCATCCAAAAATCGATGGCACAATGTGAGATGCTAAATCGACAAACCTTAATGTACATACATATATGCATAGATACATATGTATGTATGTATGCAGATTCAATTTTTATTCTTTGCTTTTATTTCATGAAGAACATTTTTTTGAACATACATTGGTCTTCATATAATTTTTAATGAGTTTAAACTAGGACAAATCTCAATTTAAAAAAAATTTAATAAAACTAAAAAGACAATCTAACAAATAGCTTAAAATGAAAATAAACAATAAACAACGTGAGTTGTTCGTTCGTATAAAAAACAAACCAACATAAACACATAGTACGTAAGAAACTTTTGTCTTGCATCTTGTTCAGATTAGTCACACTTGTTTCATACTTTAAAAACAATGATGGAGTTTAAAGTAATTAAATCTTGTAGTGGATCTGGTTTGCACTGAATAGTTGCTACTAAATAAGCAAAATTTTCTGTTTGTTAAAACAAAAAAGCAATTGAGAAGAATTTTTTGGCAATATACATTAATAATTATGATTGTTCAGCAAGCCAGGCCCGAAAAAATTTATTGTTAAATGTAGAACATCAAATAGTCATTTGCTCGTTTCTAAGATTCTCGTTTTTGAAAAACAATCGAACGGTCGGTAGGTATAGCCTAAAAATACTTTCTTATATTTGTGTGGTATTGCTTTTAAGCTGATTTTTACACAAGAAAATATAAAACAAATCTTCTAAATTCAGAAAAATATGAGCACATTCGTGGAGGTATATAGTGCCTAACGTACCCTGCAACGAAAAAGCAGTTGTAAAAATCACATTGTGTTTCAATAATAACAATTGTAAGTTACTAGTGAATACACCAAATATTGTTCAAATTGTAAAAATGAAAAATGCCAAGTCTACAAGTCATGAGAAGCGAAAAACTTAGCTCCAAAAAATGTTGTGGTGATAATCGGCAAAGTAATCTCATGTATAAATCGAATACCTTTACTTGTCCGCCTTAACACAAGCATACGTTGAAGGCTCTGTCTAAATATAATTAATAAATCATTACACTGCAAAGTGCGTTTGCTGCAAATATGGGGCATCAGGGAATACAGAAAATTAAGTAACAATTCTATTTATAAATTCATGAGGTTTAAATACACATATCGAAATTATAACTTACCACTGTCGCCAATAATTAAAAGTTTGAATAAATGGTCAAACCCTCGAGCCATTATAGAAAATTTAAGAAAACGAAAGCCTAATGTTAGTAACGATGCCTTTAACAGGAATTACTGCTAATATGAGACGTTGATGTGATTTGGTTTTGTGCAGTGCGCTCATAAATTTCTTATCATGCAATATGTTTGTATTGCTTTTACTTTTTTGCAAAGCCACCACTTTTAAGGGGTTTCTTTTAGCACAACAACACTCCCAATCGCTTATTGTATGCAGTGAAATAATAAATATTATTTTGCTTTATTTCCCCAGTTGTTATCAATATTAAATTGTACATATGTTTCAGCAATTAAATGCACAAAAACATGTTCTTCAATTAAAGATGCTGGTTCTTATTATGCGTAGCTGGTGGGGCGCCCTGAGACGTGTGTCTGTTGCACTATTGATAAAAATCTCAATAACTTGTTCGTTATAATTTCCACTAAAATTCAATTGCCTCTGCTTTTTATTAATGATTATTATGCTGCATGGAAAGTTGATTGATTAATTTATGTTGGTCATTACGTCTGCCGGACAGAAGTTTCCTAAGTGCTTTGCTATTATCTTCGCTTAAATTGTTCACATCCATAAAATTTATTTTCTAATTGATATGAATATATGTAGGTAGTTTTTATGGTTAATATTAAATCTATCTACTGGAGCTCCAAAACATATACATATATTTAAGTTTTCTATTCTGTTTGAAGTAAAATGACTATAAAATAATTGTTATGCTGACAATTCCTTTTTCCTCGGCCCCACTTAATCTTTCCACTTTTATCACTTTGTCCACATACACACTAATACTGATTGGTTGGCTGCTTGATTATTTTTCTGCTACACCAATTCACATACATATGTAACTCCCTCTTCTTTTTGTTGTTTTAGCACTTCGTTTTTTACAGACAGGCTTTATCGTATTTTTGAAAGTTCTTTACATATTCCCGATACAAATCAGCATCCCTATCATCAAATTTTGCAGCTTGTAACAAATTTCACAAAATAAATGGAATATAAAGTTTTTAACAAAATATTTTAAGTGATTTTCCTCTTCAAATGCGTCATTGTCTGCAAAAACGGCAAAAAATAAATTGTTAAAAGTCACGGTTGTAAAAATTAGTACCAATTCATAAAGACCTGCCGGTTTTATCAAATGACAGCACTGCCAGCATCAAATTCTTACAGGGTACAAAGTAAATTATTTCGTTACGAAATTAATAAAAACCGTGCTGATAACCTCCTTAGCGAATAGTTTATTTAAACGTGTGTTCTCAGGGTGTTAGTGATATGACCAACCTACCTAGGACCTAATAGGTCCCTTTATGATGTTTAAACGCAAGTAAAACAATTATGAGAAGAATATTCCTCAAAATATACGCAGATAAGTGCACACAATTTTTTTCGTTCTCCAATCTTTTTTGTCCGTTGAAACGAAGCGATACGATGTATGTACATATGTTTGTAGATATATCAGAGGGGGAAGCACTTTTGTCCGTTTAAGACACACTGTACCAGTCATTTTTATTAAAAGTAAAACCAGCTCAATTGTCATCTATACACTGGTATAGATAAACTTTCGTAGCATACATTGGAGACTCTCACCAACAAGATCTTGAAAAGCGAGAACCTCTTGTGTTGTGGGGCTTGGGAAAACATTACAGGAGCCAAAAAAATTGGGCCATGGAATGGGACTAAACCACAAAAAGCTGCATAACTGTCCAAGTGTCCTCTTCGAGGGGTTAAATGTAATACCTACCTGCATAAGCATTTCCAAGCCAACATTTAAATATGTCAACCACCTATTTCCCTCCTTAAAAGAGCTTCCACTTAAATATGATATTTTAACAAAATTTCTCGAAAGACTTTTGAAAGCATTTATGTTTCTTGCCACTAAAATATGAGCCCTTGAAATTTTTTCCCTGAGTAATAAACCGTCTATTATGTAATTTTCAATTCTACAAGATTTTCAATACTGTTTCTCAAAGCAAAGTGTAGAAGACCTTTGTTTTTCATATATTTTACTTGCTTATGTGTCGGTACACATTATTACAACACTTTATTTTGATCTTAACTTCAATAAAATCTTAAAACTCACACCTTAAGAAAAAAGTTCAAAAATAATGCATATTTTAGAAAGAAAGTCGGCATTAATGTCCAACATATATGTATGTGTATGTATTTCTGGTTGAACTGGATTTGCAAAAAAGGTATAGGTATTTTATGCAAATAAAAAGCAAAAATTAGAGGTAAAACCTTTCTTTGAAAGACGTACGTTTCGGTTGTTTCAAGTACGGGCGGGCTGATATATTTGTCTATTTCTGATATATTTGTCTACATATTTCTATAAATTTATTTAATCTCGATGTACCGATTCTAGACAATTCAATTAAATCAATTTTAAATGTATACCCAAAAGGAAAAAAAAACAGTGCAACTTTTTTTTTTACTAATTAAATCAAGATTTATTTTATGCAATACATTTTTTGTTGACTCCTGGTAACTTATTATTAAGGATTTAATTTGGTTTCTTTCAATGAATGGGCAAACAAAATTCGACAGTTTTTTTTTACTTAAAATAATGATATAAAATGAATAACAAGCATCAAAACGTTTTTAATATTTCTGTTAATATATGTTTTTTATATTAATTTGCTAAACACATTTATATTTTTAATTATGTAATTTTGCATAACTTAATAGGTAATTGATTTATTTTCTGAAGTAACAAAATTCAATTTATGTATCTTTAAAATGTTTTTAATATTTTGTTGTCCTTGTTTTCTTCCTTGTAAAAGTGAAGCATTTTTATAACACACAAAAAAAAATATTTAAAACGAAAGTGATTTCTTAATCCAAAGCCAAGGTGAATTTAGTAAAATAATAGTTTATTTTTTTCGAAAGAATTTTTGTCTTAAAAATTTGTAGTTGTTCAATTTTTAAACAAAAATGTGAGACCATTTATACTGAACTTGTTATTGGTGTTTGGTAGAAAAGTTGTTAGAAAATTTGCCAATACATTTTGCTGTTTGGAAATTTTCCAAAGTTTAACTCCAAGTAATACATCAATATATTTTTTATTATTTTATAATTTGATTGACTTCACATGAAATGGCTCATTAAAAATTATTTTACGTATATACTTTTAAATTGTTATTGAGGCTTTAAAATTATTTTAAATAGAATTTAAACTTTAAAACAAACAGTATGTTCTTATTAATTAATATTGTTATTTTGTTTTTACTTGTAATAATGTACAAATATTTTAGGTTTCACTTCTTTATGTTTGATATTTTCCTTGAATGTTCTATATTTCATGTTCTGTGTCCATATGGTTTAAATATTTGGGCAATTTGTTTGATAAAAACTATTAATTTTCACTAAAACTATTTCATCGATTAGCAAATAAAAAGAGTAAAAAAGAAAACAAATAAAACTTCGGAACATTCTTTTAGTTTGTGAATTTATAACATTGTTGAGGCCTTTTTTCTTTTGTTTTAATAAACTAAGTTGATGGTACTCTTCTGAGTTTTTTTTTCATATTTTCTATTATTACATATGTATTTCAATTGTTTAGTTGTTTTATATTCCTTATTGTTATGTGTTAATACATATTATGTATGTATATGGTTTTTATGTTGTATATAAATATAATTGTTTGGTTTTTTTTTCAAAAATGTTTGTTTGCTTTTATTAATTTTAGTTGTTTAATTTTAATAATAAAATACTCTTTTCCCTTTCCTTATTTAATTGAATTTTATTTTTCCTGTTGCTTTTTTGTGTTATTTACTATATTAAAGGTAATTTGTTGTTGTTATTTTAAACGTTTGTTTCTTAATCCCTTTATATTTGAAGATATCAGCGCCTGTTAGCTGTGGTTTATTAAGAAATATGTATAAAATCCAGAAGATGATGTTATTATACAAGTACATACATACATACATACATACATACATACATACATATGTGTATAAGTTTAATTTTTGTGTATGTAAAAATATTTTGTACAGGTGTAGTTAATTTTGTCAGTTCAAATTGTTTTTGTAAAACATCAAAAAGAAAAGTTTCCGGAAAAAGATACCCAACGGAGTATCGAAATATCGAAGTGAACAAGCAAACAAGTGACCCGAAGCTCAATTTGTAAATTAAAAAATATCAAACACCAAACAAAGGTCGAAAAGCCATCATCTTGGAAATATGGAATTGTTACACGTTAATTGTCATCACATGAAGTCGTCATGAAAGTATTGGCGCTTGATTAAACATTTCGTCACAAAATCGAATATTTCTGTTAGATTTTATCAGTTGTATTGGGTATACGTTAAATTCCTGCAAAAGCAATATTCTAAAATGAATTTAATGTTTGTCCATTGAAATTTATTATTTTAGGTGTAAGCATACTTTTTTATTTGTTTTCTCTCACTTCGTCACTTCGTCAATTCGTCAATAGACTCGCAAAAAAATTGACTGAATGTTTTACATTTTACGTTATTTATAATATAATGCCATTATTAAAATATGAACCTAATTATTTATTTGCTTTAAGAGCCAATTGAAATGTATTAATTCAAGTCCAAAAGGTTCATTTTTGGACCTGAATTAATGACATTATAATATAATTACCAGGATCAAGTATAGGAGAATTCTGGGGAATCAAACCCCTTGTTGTGAAACCCTTACTTATATATGGTAGAACACCACCTAGTGCAAGACTTTTTAAAGGATACTGCGTACATCAGCCTTGATATTAAACGGCGCATCCGGCTCTACACCATCTAAGGCGCTCTTCACGATGCTACACTGGCTACCAGCTGAACTCATGGTTAAGAACGGAGATACTATGAATTCGGAGATACGGTTGAAGTCAGGTAGCAAATGAAAAGATGCGGTCTCAGGACATGCATCGATAATTTGAAGTATATCTGACTTTCCGGGTTGCATATATTGCATACCGATGCTAATGATCTGTAAGGGATTCAGCGTAAATCTATCGAGTGTGTCCTTAGATAGTGTTGTAATAGATCAATCAGAGGACGCGATCATAGTTTTTACGAATGGTTTCAAGTCGAACGCAGAGGTTGTTGGGTGCATATATGTCCCGTGACTTCAACGGAGGATCAGTTTTAGGCTACTTAAGGACTGTAGCGTCATTTAGGCCGAAGTTGCGGCGATAAGGAAAGCGGTAAACTGAATGAGGTACTATATAATATCTATACGGGAAGTATGTTCTAATCTGTTCTGACAGCAAGGGCGCCATAAACGCGCTTGCAGGTGCTTACACAACATCTAGGTTGGTTCGAGAGTGCTGATTATCTCTAAATGACCCTGGAGCTTCTTTGGGTACCTGGGCACAACGGTGTGTGTGGCAATGTAGTGGCCGATGGACTGGCGAGATCCCCTCCATAGTTCTCCTCTATAGTTTTAAACAGTTAATACAACGACAGCTGTTAATAGGACAGCGCAGGACAGGTGGTCGTCTGCCCAAGTAATTTGCTCTCTTGTTAGAAAGAGCTTCCTCCTCTTCATCTCTTCAGCCTCTACAAAAGTTATTATATGGAAGATTTTGTCTTCTCGCCTGTACTGCCAAGTGACAGTGTCCTGTTAGAACAGCAACTACTATTGAGGGGAACACTAACTAATTCGTCCATGTCCTCCTGGAACTTCTTATGCTCCGTGGAACACTAATCCAAATTTGCCGTGTGTTTTTACAGTATAATTAAATTGCATATTTTTTTGTATTATTACAAATTTTTGCTAGCGGTGCATCAAGGGTTAATCCAATACAAGTGATTGAGTAGTACTTCTACAGTACTGAGTAGTATACGCAAGCGTATGAAAACACCACCATTCCATTTAAATAACCGCCCTTTATCGATTGGTCTAAAAGGACCTCGAAAATGCTGTCACATCCTAAGCTTTAGCACAAAGGCTGTTGTCTCAGAACTTTCCGAGATTAATTTGTCTATTGGTAGCCTTAAATGCCCAAGGCGTGCAAGTCTTAAGTATAGGCACTTAAAATAGTTCCCGACTTAGAAATTAAGTGGAGTATAAATACTGGCACGCATTCGAATTTAAGAACAGTAGTATTTTTTTGTGTGTGCTACAATAAACAAAAAGCTTATAAAGTGAGTTCTTGCAGCAGTGCTTTAAAGAGTTGAATAATTAATAAAGATTGAACTGAACTGAAAGTGCTGTAAATAAAATAATTGTGGTCGTAAAACAGCCATGGTATTACACCAGTCAGTAAGTCTTCAACATTATTTTTCTTGTCTTCTTTAACAATGCTGATCGCTCCAACTTTATCACAAAAAAAATCTTTCTCAATTTAAACGAAATAAAAATCGCACTAGAAGGCCCGATAAAAATTACTAACAATTGTAAATCATATATGTATGTAGTTCGACTATAAAATTAAAAATTAATGCTCTGCTTTTTTCACACAACCACAAAATGTATGTATTTGAAATTTTCTTCATTTTTCCTCATTTGCACTAAAATCATCTTGCGCAAATAGAAGTGTGCAAAAATGCTCAGTTGCAAATAAATAATGTAAGCAACAATAGATGGCGCCAGCAGATGGCGAGGCCAACGAATAATTTTCCGCGGAGTAGACCGAAAATGGCTTCGGTGACGAAGGATTTTAATACAATAAAAAAATATATTCTTGTGAATTAAAAATAAGATTTTTTTACTAAATTTTTTTTGCCAAAAAAGCAACAATTGTGTTCTTAAAAATAAAATATAGAATTTGTTAACTAAAGCAATTTACAAGCCTTCAACAAGCAATGATTGCCAGAAAACACCCAGTGATCAACCAAACAAAAGATGGTCTGCAGATTGGCACAAAAAGTGGTGCGCTCATGCTCGACCATAAAATGCGCAAAAGCATATTTGCAGAGCTGCTGCCTACCATCGTGAAAACTCTTTTTGTTTCAAAACATAACTAAGATAAAAGTAATACATAATATACATATGTATGTATGTGACGCACATGCTGTTTATCACTTCAATAAATCCATATACATATATATATATTTTTTTTTTTGATAAAAAATCAGCAATTTTAAACGACATCCTATCATGCAATGATTTAGAAGTCGTGAAAATGAGAAACTTTTTGAACTTGTACTCCCAAAAATACCTAACGTCTGCTGGAAGTGTCTGTAACACTGCAGTTACACGACCAAGTTTTGCTATCAAGTTTTTTTCACATATTGCTTGTCAAAATTCAATAAAATTGATAGCTGTGACGTAGGCTGCACGCAATTTCATAACAATTCGTTTTCAAGATGCCATCAAGAAGAAAATTAAAAATAGCTTCTTGCATATTCTGCTAAAAAAATTAAAGAAAATCCTCCTTTTCTATATTCCACATTAAAGCCAGAAACTAATTCAGAATCTAAATCAATATTTTTTTAAACTATTTAAATATAATCATAATACACAAATATATGTATATCTCTTTTTAAAATTAATAAACTTAATGGAAATCAATGTAAAAATAAAAGTAAAAAATTTGTTGGTTTTGCACGTAAACATTTTTTTATTTCTATTTTTAAGCTGGATCTGTTTAATTGTTATCACTTTTAATTGCAACTTTCAAACAAAACAAAAAAATATTTGCAGACAGAACCATGATACAACTAACAAGGTAGCCTCGTCAGCTAAACCGTTAATCAACTGACTACTTTAGGTTGTCAAGAGATTGTGGAGATGAAAGGCAGCCAAAACGAGATAGCTAATCCACGTAAGCTCAGTGCATTTCTCTTCTGTAAATGTAGAAGTGGCGTCTTTTTGACAGTTTACATAAGTTGTACAAAAACAAAATGCATGTTATTTTTATTGTAGTTGTTCTTATTGTAGGGAAAAGGTTACCTTGTTAGTTGTATCATGGACAGAACGAAAAAAAATGTTGTCAGCTGTTTTCTTGATTGTGACTTGATGCTCTCTATGGAAAGCAAAAAATGTCATCAAGTTTGCATCAATTTTCAAAATTGTGAGTGTATTAGTAAAAAAGTGTGAATATATTAAAACTTGAAAGGCAAAACTTGATCGTGTAACCTCCAAGTAAAACGAAATTTCGTGTAAAACCCCGGTCATAAGACTACAAATTGAGGTACAATAAAGGTGTTGCCATGCAAACAAAATTGGGTTCTGTACTGGAAGCGTTATTTCAACAACGAGTGTAGACAGGAAAAGTTATTTCTTACAGACTTAAGTTTACTAAATTGGGTTTCTCACGACCCGCCCCTAGAAAGTTTACAGAACCATCTTTTGAAAGAAATACTAAAGTTGAAAGTAAATATCATTGCTTTAACTTAGTTCTCTGTAGGAATAAAACTTGCTTCAAAAGGAAAGCAGGTATTTCAGTATAGTACTTGATTTTATATCTTCTCTCACATTTTCCTCAATCTCGTGTGCTTAAAGATTATGCGCATTTAAGTGGTATGATTTCTCTTGTTTTACGTTCTTCAACTTTTTTTTTTTAACTGTACGTAAACATGACAGCAGTTTTAATTTAAACAATTTTGAGCTTTAAACAAAATAACAATAAGAGTGTAAATGTGTTGTGGAAAAAGTGTCAACGCAAGAACATTTGTACGTTTAACGTAACATTATAAAAACAAAATTACAACAACTAACAAATAATTAAAGCGAAATAAGCCTCACAAATAAAAGAAAAAACTTTTGTTTACGAAATGAATATTTTAAATATTTTTTTTTATTTGCAGCTTAAAGCAAAAAAATGTTCATAAAACTAAACAACAAATATTTCATAATAATAAAATAAATGTAAAACAATTAAAATGATTACATAAAAATATACATAAATTTATGCATAATATCATTGAGGAAAGAATAAAAATAATTTGACAAATTTCAAAACTTTCATAATAAAACATTATAAATTAATTACAAACAAAAAACTATTTTATAACAGAAATGTGCATAATTTAAATAATAATAATAATAATAAATGTATGTGTGTTTGTGATTTTTGTACATGTTTGTTTTTTTTTTAATATAAATTTATTGTTTGTTTTTTCTCAGTGTTTTTAATGATTGGTTTGTATTAGTTGTGTATAAAAATGTTTATGTATAAAAAGTTTTGATTTTTTAAATCTTATTCAAAAAATTCTTTTTTTCGTTTTAAAAAACAATTTGGTATTATTTCCAAAAAAGTGTAACTAAAATTGGATTTCTTTGTTTTGAAGTGTAAAAAATATATGTATATCAAACAAAATATATGTATAATAAAGAAAATAACTAAAGTGATACGAATTTGTTGTTTGGTTAATTTTAAACTTAAATTTAAATTAGCATACAATTAATTATTTTACAACTTGATAATAAGTTTAGTTAAGTTTTGCAATTTGTTATCCTTAAGTGTAATGCCTAAAAATTTTGGTTACATTTTTTGTAAATAGTAGATTCGTTACTATTTAATAATGTTTCTTTTTTTGTTTGTTTGTTTGTCTCTTATACTAAATACCTTGTGTTTTTTAATTGTTTTTAATGATCTTATGTATGGTTGATAACAATAAATGTATGTATTACAAAACAATTAAAACTAATTGTTAAAAAATGTATAATTCAGAAATAGAATATCATATAACTTAAGTAATTTCTTTTAAAAAGGCCTTAACAATTTCAATGCTTTCAATATAGTTTTTGAGGTTATGATATTTACGTTTATAAATATTGTTTTCTCTAAATTACTTTCTCTATGGCTTTGAATACTATTTGTGTTTGCTTCTTTTATTATTATTATTATTATCTAGTTTCTAAGTTAAAGTTGTTGCTTGCTGTTGCTGTTACTTTTTGTTTTTTTTTTATGCTAATGATTTGTGATCGATTGGAAAAATTAGTTTACGACTTTACAACATAGTAATCCTGCTTATTTGGCATCTTAAGAAGTCGTTTTGTGCGAAACTCATACGCCCGTCGGCAAAACATTACCAACTCTGGATTGGTATTGTCGGGAACGATTCGTATACTGTAATAATTGGGGCGTTTCGGTACAATATTGACGTCTTCAATATCTTCTTCAGCAGCACGGAGCCTTCGCCGGTATCTGAAATTGAAGATAATTTTAATTTTAATTAAGATAATTTAAAGTCGAAACGAAGAGTTTGTTATTTGGCATTATGGCGGCCAATTATAGTCAAACTTTATGATTCTCGGGCTACCAGTCATTAAGACCAGCCCACTTGGGTTCTGCTCGGTACCGCTGTGCTACCCTAGGAGGCGATAAGGCTGTGGACCTATACCATTGTTTCTACTTTGAACCGTCTAGATGAACGAAAGAAAGATTGCAACTTATTTAATTCATATTTCGACATATCTGGCAAACCAGTAGTGTCGAACTGCTCATATGTTTTGTTCTTACGTTGGAGAGAGCTGGACATTGGCAAACGGTACAAAACATACTTCACTCCATCCGATCTCTTCACTATTTACACCACCTATATTCAACCGAAAATGGCATACAATTCTAATGTTTGGACCGATGCCTCAAAGTTTATTTTGGGGCTACTCAACTGTGTGCAAAGGGGGCGAAGAAGCTTATAAGTGACAGTCGAACTCTATTGATCTTGTTTCCGAATCCAGCATATTTTTATGCAATACACGTACATCGTTAAGAGCACATCTGCTGGCAGTCGATTGGACAGTGAATCGCACAACGATTTACGGGGAGAATTAATTTTTCAGCCCTAAGGCTCTTCTGTGGAACAAATTGCCTGCAGACTTATTCCCCGCCAGCTACAATGTACAGATGTTCAGATCAAAAGTACACAAACACTACTCCCTCTTTCAAAGAGCACACATCCACTTGGGCTTCGAGGCGCCCAAATAGGCCCCCTGGCACTAATCACTCCCAGAAATGAAATATATGACCAACCCCCAATAATATGTTTAGCCCCTACCACTCCTCCTTAGGGCAGGTCTCATTTAAAAATTAAAGAAAAAAGTTGAGAATCGGATGCGACAAAAAATTTTTTATATGTCGCTTTGAAACTGTTTTTTCTTCATGCCAAAAGCTATCGAAAAATCGATGGCATAATATCGACAAATTTTTGTCCATACAAATTGAAATGTACATATGCAGCTTTTCCTTAGTTCATATCGTAAAAAAATAATTCTCTTAACTTACCTGCAGTATTCACTAAACGTCAAAACATAACACTTGTCTTCAATACAGGCCACAGAATTGTGATCTCTATGACGTGAAGCGTAGACTTCGTCGGGACTGTCACTGGGTTGTCTGCCTTGTTCGGTATGTTCGGGACGATAATACCACAATAATGACATCATCATTTCACCTGAACAATAGAAAATAAAACATTGAATGGAACTTATTTTGAGAAAGCTTCTTTAAAACATTACCGTCTTCTGGATTTTCCCAAAGATGTGCAACTTTGGCCACATATGGCAATTCATTGTCATCGTTGGCTTTGAGAAGTACACAGTCACGTGAACGTATGATATCGCCCTCAACGTGACGCATAGCAGGATAGCAAGTACGAATTACTAATGGATCGTCACTCTGTGAAAGAAGAGGGTAAGTTAATTGTTAATAACATATGTATGTATACTTTAAAAATAATCGGAGCAAATTGTTACGATTATTCGACCTGTTTTCTTTTTTCATTCGCACATTTGTGTATCTACCCCTACGAAATTTCAATGCAAATGAGTTTTTTTTCTGTCGCGCAATAGTGCACACGAGAGGAAGAAATTACTTTAATAAAAACATCAAAAACTTTTGATTTTTGCTTCAAGCAGAGACGATCGCATGTACGTGTAGCCGAACAAGCACACGACCGCTCGTACAAAATCAAGCGAGTGCCGATTTGATTACATGTGTCTTGGACACTTTAGGATTTTGTTTGACAAATTTCTATGGAATATTTAACAAATAGTCGTTTAAGTGACATATTTTATGTTTTATAAAGTAATTTCTTCTAAATTAAAACATGTTTTCAAAAATTCAGTTAGTGAATGAGATTTTCAAAACTTGCTGACATACTCACATTCAAAAATACTGCACCCTGGAAGGGTTCTCCTTCCCACGTCCACCCATTGTTCCACTTCGGCACCACATCACCGCGCGGCACTGCTGGCAGTGTTTCATCTAGCTCAAAAGAAACGTGGGAATGCTTAAGCTTTTGGCGTTTGCGGCTGCCAAACTTGGAACGCGATCGATTACGTTTGCCCGCATGTTGATGGTGATGAGAGTGGCAGACCACCCGAGGCATGGGTGGCAGGGCTGGTTGCAGGAATACCGGAGCTGCTGTGGGCAGGTTATTGGAATGTTTTTGCACCTCTGAGGTTGGTGGCGGTGGTGTTAAGGTCTGCTCCAAAGCCAATGCCAATTGAGATGTTGAATTATTTATTTGAGTGTTAAGTTTTTCGCTATTTTCCACTGTACCAGCCAGTGTTGTGGAGTTTGCCTTCACATTTGATGATTCATCATCTGATGAAACCTTTTCCTCTAAGAGAGGTTCTTTCGAGGAGAGTGATGTTGTTATTGAGTCACTTGGAATTTTAACATATTCATTGTTATTTGTTTCGAGTGTGTCAGGGACTAGTTCGCTGCCCTCAGCTTGTTGGTTTTCCAGGGGCAGGCTGTCATCGACATGTGTGATGGTTGATTTGAGTTCCTCGGTTAGGAAGTTATTTGATGGTTTAGAAGATTTTGATACTTTGTTGCTGCCAGATGAAGTAGATGAAGATTTTTTAGATTTTCTTTCTTTTTTAGATTTTGATTCCTTTGATCTTGATTGTTTAATTGTTGTTGATTTTTTGCTGGATTTGAGTTGGTCCTCCTGTGGAATATCATTTGTGGTGGATGCGCTTCTACTTAGTTGATTTAGCTCATTTTCAGATGTTTTTGTTGAGGTAGTTTTATTGGGAAGTGATGGCGACTCCAAAATTGGCCTGGTCAGTGTCTCTAGGCTGATGACTTCTTCGGAAGCTGTGAAGCTGCTTGACTTTATTGGCTTCTTGGTTTCAGATTTTGATCTTTTTTCGGAGGTGGTTTTGTATTTCTTTTGGGTTTTTGCCACCAACGCCTTTCTGGATTCCGACTCTTCAAGTTTAGTTTTGGCGAAATCTTTACGATTAGCTGTTAATGCAAGACCATTGCCGGTGCGACATTCGGGTTCCGAAAAATAACCTCGCGCCACAGCATCAATGGTTTCTACTACGTGTAGCGGTAGAGCCGCCATTTTGTTGGGTTTCGCATGCTTGGGTGACGTTTTCGGGGAAGTTGTTGGTGTATTCTCCATGCATTTGGTGAGGTTGCCTGATGAGTTTGAGGCCGAGTTCAGTTCTTGAGCTTTGACTTTGACTTCCATTTCATCTTCTTCTATCAAATCGACAATACTTGGTTTTAGTTCCTTATCGGCTTGATCAATTTGGAATTTCATTTCTGTTGTCTGCTTCTCTGTTTTCATTAGTTTTCGCTTTGGTGCTCGGTGTTTTTGTTTCATTCCTGCCCGTCCAAGCTCGTTTGCTTCTCGTTTACACTTTTCTATGGCGGCTAGTTTCTTCTTACGCAGCCTCAACCTTTGCTTTTGTTGGTCTGTAAGTATAAGTTCGCGGCGCCGAATGCCATTATTGATAGCACTGCTTTTACTGGATTTTGTGGAGTGAAGTTTACCAAACCTGGATTTCTTATCGTATTTGCGACTTAAACATAGATACGTCTTGGGTTCGGCTTGTTTGATAAGACTCTTGTAGCTGTTGGGTGGCGATTTCTTGCACTGATTCTTGTTAAATTCCAGTATTTTTATGCGTTTGCCTGAAGTTGAGCCCACAATGGGACTGTGGCAAAGATCAAGCACTTCGTCATCCGAGACGTTAGAGAGGTCAATGTCACAGTGAACCGAAGCTAATGTGAGTGGTGCGGAGGGTATAGGCTGCTGCCAGGATGGTAATAAGCGCATGCGTGCTACTGGCTTGTTAAGTGTAGGGTTTTGTTTTTGCTCAAGCATTTTTTGTTCGATTTCCGGTGATTCCCCTGGTTTAATGACTTCACAATCATTTTCGATTTTCACTTTGCTCTCATTTAAGACCTCGCTTAGGGTCACGGGCTCGGCCTTAATTATTTTAAGCTCGCTTTTATCTGATATGATATGTTTCTGAGGGGAATTCGGCACAAGTTGTGAAACACTTGTATGTTGTTGCAGCACTGTGTCCAGTAATTCCTCTTCTAGTTTTATTTTTTCTGCTTTGATCTCAGCCTTAAGGAGAAGGGGTGCCGTAATTTCCTCTATTTCCTGCTTAGTGATTATATTGTTGCTGGTGTTGACAGAGGACGCCGATGATGCTGCCATATTGAGGCCATTGCTGGGCAAACGGTTGAAGGACTGCTGTGAAAGATGTGCGGGCACTATCATACGTTGGGGCTGGTTTGAATTATTGAAGCGGGTCGGCGAAGTTGGCTGGGATTGGGAACGAGCTGCAATTGGTGGCGGTATGTGGGCATGTTGCGGCAATTGTGCTGCATTGTTTACTGTATTGGTTTGGGAAGCAGCTCCGGCATATACCATGTTCCATGCCATAGACTTGCCAATTCTGGCGCGTCTCCCAACTGTTTGCTGGGTAGACGATGTTGTGCCGTTCGCAGTTGCTTGGCTGGTAGTATTGTTCTGTAGTGGGGGAGTAGTTGTAGTCAAGTCGTATGCCTCTATTGGAGTTGCTATAGCCAGAAGATTGTTGTTCTGCGCCCGCTGTTGTTGCGGCTGTTTTTGTTGCGACTGAGCAGTATTTGACTGTAGTTTGTCAATTGCCTCTTCAACATCCTCCTCTAAGGCTATAGCAGTGCCTGAATCCTTTTCCAATGAATCTTGTAGTTTATCTTCGTTTGTGGTATAGCTTTCGGGAGGCGTAAGCGGTGTCAGTACGTTCTCTTCGTACTGACTTTTGTTGTCTGTGTCATCATTGGCCATTTCGGTTTTTACCGCAATGGATAACAGCGGTAAAGTCTTTGGTGCTTCTTTTCGCAATTCTTTGTTTGTGGTATTGCTGCTGTTATTGGTTGTGATGTTGGTGACATTGGTGGGTGTAACATTTTTTACTGGACCTCTACTGGTAGTCAATGATGCCTGACTGTTATTAATATTGCAGTTCATGCTGTTGTTGTTGCTGTTGCTATTATTGTTCTTGTTGGCATTCATCATCAAATTGTTGCTGTTGGTACTCAAACTGTTGTTGTTGTTGTTGTTGCTGCTGCTCATGTTGTTGATTGATTTGTTGGCGTTGTTGCTGCTGTTGCTGTGTGACAAGGTTACATTCAAATTGCTGCTGTTGCAGTGATTGACTGTTGCTGATGCGCTGTTGTTGTTGGCTGAAGTACTGTTGTTGACGTTGTTGCTGCTGTTGTTGCTGTTGCTACCAATATGAGGCCCAGTATGGACGTTTTTTGGACACGATTGTTGCATTGGACACGGACATTGTGGCGGATAGTCTGGAATTTCGATAAATTATATATCTTTATTAATTTCATTTATATTTTACATCTTCTGCGGTCGAACATAAATTTACATTAAAAACTTAAGGACTAGTTAATAAATTTGTAAATATAACGATAGAGGGATGTTTCCAACCTTTTCGAAATGTCAACACATATGCATTTCAACACATATGCATATAAAAAATGTATTTGGACATGAACGTGTGCATAACAACAAACTTTTGTGGAAATTCCTTTTGAAAATGGAGGATTCTTCTCGATTAATGAGACTAGTTTCTCCAGCTCTTGCTTCGAAAAGAGTGACGCAAAATATTGACATTAGATTAAAACTACTAGTTTAAGTTAGTCAAAACTAAACAATATAGAAAATACTTATAATTTTTCTACTCTACATTACTCTATAGAAAGCAAAATTGCATTTGTTGAGCAACGAAATTTTCGATAGTGCTATCTACTCATTCGTTGATCGATCTTTGATATAGGAACTCCGTGTCATTCACAAAGCTCCTTGATTTTCTCCAGCATATGCTCCGCAATTGGTTTATGTCTATAACGAAGTGGACGATTTTTGGATCAAAATCATAATGAGCGATGAGGCTCATTTTCACCTCAACGGGTATGTGAACAAGCCAAACCATCGCTTCTGGGGCATCGAAAATCCACGAGTGATGCATGAGGAGTCATCTGGTCAAAGTGACTGCATGGTGCGCTGTTCACGCTGGAGGAGTCATCAGGGCATTCTTTTTTCCAGGAAGCCGCTGGTCAAACTATAACGCGCTACAGGGCCATATTAACCGAGTTTTTTCTGCCGCAATTGAACGAATTGGGTCTGGAGGACATGTGATTTCAACAGGACGGAGCAACGGCAGACACTGCGCCTGCCGATATTCTGAAAGCCAAACAACATTGGATGACTTCTTTTAGCCCACCTGCTATAAGTTCGTGAACGTAAACGTTTTTTAAAATATTCGTGATTATTACTCTTCTCCAAATATTCGACAGTTGTGATAGACCAAACGAAATTCGTATTAAGTTTTTTTTTTTCGTTTGGATGTTGGTGAGAAAACATGAAATATATACCAATCAGCAGAAAAACACCGTGATAAAATTGAAAGTTCATCAATGGATTAAATATCGGACAGTGAGTAAAATGAAGAGCTCAGGTAGTAGGAAAGCTAAGTGTTGCTGCATAAAAATATTATAAAATTAGTTATAAAGCCATTTGGGTGCTGATGATCGTCAAAGGCGGACTAAAACAGCCGTGGTACTTTCCCCAGCCAATAAGTCTTTAAATTTGATTTCCTATCTTTTTTAAAAACGTTGAACAAATTTTGGGATTTTAATCACAACAAACCTTTTCTCAATTCTGGGGGAATAAAAATCGAATTAGCTTAGGTTAGGTTGATTGGAAGGGTATGTTAGCCCACCCCTAAGCCAGTGTAGGCTTGTTGCGCGCTCCTTGTATCTTACCACAAAGACAGACGCATAGGTCTATAGGAACTCCGTGACATTCACAAAGTTCCTTAATTTCCTCCAGCATATGCTCCGTAATTGGTTTATGTCTAGTAAAGTGTCTATGCCAAGATATCGGGATCGTATTTGTGAGAGGGCGCGGCATTGGCATAAATAGTGCTCAAAAAAGAAAAAAAAAATCGAACTCAGCAATCAACAGAAATACCTGAGCTGGATGCGAAATTCTAAAATACAAAGACTGCTGCCAATTACCTGCCACAACATTTCCTAAGCTTAATATTCTAACTTATTAAGAACCATACTTTTCCTTACCCATATACGGAGCCTGAATACTGCGTGTATAACACTGACCAGCTGCACCACCTCCTGGACTATAACTTGGATAATAGCCGGGCGGACCGGGATAATGCTCTAAATGCTGACTATGAGCTGCCGGACCTGCCGGTACTAACTGTGAACCACTCTGTGGGGGCGGAGGTCCACCTGATTGTGATGGGGGTGGGCCAGCTTGAGGCGGCGCAGCACCTGCTGCCGTTGGTGGTGGTGGCGCTTGTTCATACAAGTCGGCTGGCGGTGGTGGATGTCCTGGTTGATAATATGGATATCTTCTGTAAGCCGAATGGTGTGGTGGTGGAGGTGCACTTTGATAAACTTTGGTTGGGAAGTAGGGCTGATAGGCAGGTGGTGAATAGCACATGGGTTCACCGGGATACGGTGTATAATAATTTGCTGGATATGCTGTTGAATAGTGCATTTGGGCATGCATTGAGCGTGGATACGGTGAACCTTGATGAGCTGCAGCTGCAGCCGCGGCCGCCGCTGCTGCGGCTGCTGCAGCAGCTTGTTGATGAAGTTGATGATGTTGTTGCTGTTGCTGCTGCTGCTGTTGGCTATGATGGGCGGCTGCTGCCGCTGCTGCTGAGGCAGGCGAGGTACCACCACTTGCACTGTGCGCTGGATAACGGAAGGGTGTCAAATCACCGCCCGTAATGAGTAGATCTGCATCAGGTGGATCCGTTGCTGTAGGATTTGTTTGTCCAGCTGCTGGTAAGTGTTCACTACCATCGACTGTTGTGGGTGTTGTTGGTGTTTGCGACTTAATTTTAGTTGTAGTTGCAGGCAACAATGGCACATTTGGTGGTATTGGTGGACCAGCTGTGACTGGTGGCAAAACGTGTGGTGAGATCAATGGTCCAGCTGGTTGGTAATAACCTAAAAAGCAAAATGTATTCATTAATGTCATGACTCATGAGAAAACATAAGGATATATGTATGTACATATTTATAATATTGTATTTTCTTTGAACAAAAATTATAGCGCACAATTTGTTCTTAGTATTTATTTGTATGAGATTTTACATTTTATTAATATTTCTCTTTGATTTTATAAATTGGGTTGTTTGGGTTTTTGTTTTGTGCCTCACACTATGCATACATTAAGCGCTCAGTGGGTGAAGTATCAGCACAAGAATCACGAGGTGCATGTTCTTGTCGAATTGTTTTTAGTATTTTTAGGTTATGCTTAAAACCAACTACCACATTTGTAAATACTCGTAAATCTTTACTAGGAAAAAATGTTGTTTTTTGAGTATTTACGAAATGTAATTGGCTTTACGAATTTGACCAATCTGCCGGCCTTTAAAAACAGCTGATTTTGAACGCCTGAGAATGTCTTTATAAAGTGTTACTGATTACCAAAATCCCTAATTTATATGTTGAAATATTTAAACGATTTTATAAGCTTTAAAATTGATTACTGAAGTGCAATACTGTAGAATTCCTCCGAAGAGGAAAATTTGGAGTACGTGAAAGCTGTTCTTCAAACCACGGTTACTTTGCGACTCACTCAAAATTATTAAAAAAAAAATTATGTGTGAGATCAAAAATGCATAAAATTCTCTTAAAACATACTTTTAGGTTTAGTTTTGAAGCAAAATAAATGCATATTCTGGAGGGCAAAATTTTTAAAATATACTGCAAAATTTAATAGCAAAATATTTAAATCAAAGAAATAACTGCCTCAAAGGTGAAAAAAAAACAAATATAATATCTCATATTTTCGGTTGCCTTGTTAAAAAAAAACGATCGTTTAATTATGCATTATCCATGTATTTTAAAATCTACTAGCTTGCCTGCTTGTATAATCAAAGACTGTGTTTTTTTTTTTTTTTTTTTTTTTTTCTTAAACAAGTTACACGATGTTAAGACTTTGAATGGTTGGCATCATTGATCTTTTTGGAAACAAAAAAAAAAAAAAAACAAAAAAAAAATGATTAGAAATTGGCAACAGAGCGATTTGGCTGCACTGAAACACACTCGAACCCAAAACATATGAACGTCATCATCATCATCATCATCATAACAACTCGGTATCATGGTAATAGACATCAATACTAGTATTAACAGTAGTTAAAAGTAGCCAACTAAAATAAATGTTGCTTGTTGCTTTTGCTGTTTTCTAAATTGCTGAAGTAGTTGTTTTTGCTTCTTTCATATAAATATTTGTATTCTTTGTTGCATTGGTTGGCTTTTAACAAGGAAAAGAAACAGAGAAAAACGTCAAAGAAACAACAAACTCCTCGATAGCTGGCGGCTTTAACGATCATCGTTTATGGAAAAGTTGTGTTGCTGTGAATTGTGAGGCAACCAGCAGTAGCAGCCAACATTTAATAAAAACTGCATACATTTTAATCTTATGTATTTGATCTTACCAACAGCATGAATGAGTACGTTTTTATGTGCTACTTGCTTTTGTTGTATCAACTTATTATTATCAACTTTGGAAATTGCATTAAGGCTTATGACTTTAAGACCTTTCTGAAAATTACCAACAATTATTTTGATCATTTGTCGATGTTTTTTTTTTTTTGTTTTTTTTTTTGCTTGCTTGCTTGGCTGTTTAATTATTTGCAAAGAGAAAGTTTATTAAATTGAAAAGCGATTAGAAGCAAGTAACTAAACTGGTTATTAATTTTTCAGTACCTATAGACAGGCTACTGGTTCCAATAATAATAAACAATAATAGTAATAAATAGAAAATAGTAAAATACGACTTTAGCTGGGGGACAACTACCTATTTCGAAGCAGCTACGCTTCTCATCTGCACCCATTTGAGTCATAAGCTTATTACTTTCAGTTTTCAGTGTCAGCAATTCTATTGCTAAAAATTTTTTGCTGGTGGTGCGTCAATGGGTTAATCCAATACAAGTGATTGAGTAGTAGTACTGCTATAAGAGACATCTATGAAACCATGCAATTTAAATAACGGCCGTCTATCAATTGGATCTCGAAAGTGCTGTCACATCTTAAGCTTCAGCACAAAGGCTGTTGTCTCAGAACTTTTGAGATTAATTTGTCTATTGAAAACGTGCAAGTCATTAGTGCGGTCATTAGGTATTAAAGATGCTTCTGGATTTAAAAAGTTCTGGAAGTTGGCAACTACATATAAATAGCGGCACGCTTTTTACTTTGGAGACAGTCTGTTTTTGACTGTGTTACCCTCAACAATAAGCAGTGAGTCTGAAGTTTTACAGCTGTGGTGAAACAGTGTTTAAGCAAAGTGCTTTAACAGAGTTGAATAATTAATAAAGACTGAACTGAATTGAAAGTGCTGTAAACAAAATAGCTGAATGCGTCTTATTTCCGTTTGCAATTAAAGAATGCGCAAAAACCGTTTTTATTAAAGGGTAAAAACGTAACAATCGGGTGTTTTCTAGAATCCAAATTCACTCTAAAGTGGATTACTTTAGCATTTTTCGTGTTCTGCAAACCGCATCCACATGTTTTTATTCGTTTTCAATTAGATTCGTTTTCACTTAATTCACAAATATTCTCAATAGCACTGTCGTCAATATTTTTATCCTTACAACAATGTATTCTCTGTCGGATAGGATATAGGAATATAGTCGCCATTATTGCGTAAATTGCAATTGCCGCTAAGAAAACTGTGGCGCAAAGTGCTACTGCCCTGTGTGGTCTAAGCATCACTATTCCTGCCCCAACCTCTTGAAGCGTTTTGAATCCGTCCGTATACCGATTCGTCAATAAACAGAATTGACATTGACTCACTAAAATTTCTATCTGAGCAGGCGAAGGCGAGCTGTCGAAATCAAGGAATCCAATTTGATACGAAATCGAGCTCATTTCGATCGCTTATATTTTCTTGCGACATTGAGGAACAGGAAGTTGATTTCGTTTAAATACACAGAAAGAAAAAGCTCGTTCTAAATTCAAGTTTTTTTTTTTACTTGATTTAAGTATCAATCAAAATTTAAGTACGCATAACACACAAGTGTATTTACAAGAAGACGAATAGGAATTATTAAAGAGAATCGATCCTTTTATGGCTTAAAATGAGTATGAAATTCTTGTGTGTGCATGTATAAGTATTGAAATTTGTTTCATTTTTTTTTATTGCTGCGATAGGCTGCAGTTTCAAATTGGCAAAGAGACAAAATAGTTTACAAATTATTATTGTATTAAGGAAGTAGAGGGGATAATGCACGAATTTTGCGATTAAGTAGACTTCAGATACATTAAATCAAGTGCATAATCATCACACTTCTCAAGACAAATTTAATCCTTCTGTACTTAAATCAATCCCAATCAGTGTCAAAAGTGTGATAAGTACGAATGTTTTTAAATCCAGTACTGCATGCTTGTTTTATTTTAAGTACAGATTTTAGCCATATACAATCTGAAATCAGGATTGAATATGGCTAAAATTAACACCCGTATTCACGCAAAATATATCAGGCTTATAAGGCTCTTCTTTGACATATTTGTATTGAAAATTTGTCACATAAACCCCTAGTTCATAAAAATTATAACAGGCTTATAAGACTGCTGTTTGAAATATTTGTATGGAAAATCTGTCAAATAAGAGCTTTATAAACCTGTTATAATTTTTATGAATTAGACGGTAAGAGTTTAATAAACATAAAATATTTATTATGAATAAGACCCTAACACTGGTATTCATAAAAAATGAAACATTGTTGAGAATCATTTTAGAACAAATTTTTCATATTAAATGTATTTGAGCAACATTTTATTTTTTTATGAATACCGGGGTAAGTATTTTACGCTTGTATAATCCTTACTTAAATTAAGCACAACGCACTTAATTTAAGAAAATCCACACTTTCCCGAACTTCTGAGACCACTTGGGGAATGATTAAAGTACAAACGAATTGAATTGCTTTTTTAGTGTAAGAACATAGAATTTAAATAGCGCCTACTCGTTAGTAACTGACAGTTTAACATAATTATACTGCGTAAATGTCTTTGAAAATATTTAAAACAATAAAAAACTTGAAATTTAATATTTCCGATATCTGTGTTATGACACCGACCATCTTGTAATATTAAGTCAGCGTGAAAAAGAGATTGTCATTAAGAAGCGATTTCTTAAAGAAATCAATTTTATTGAACCGGTTCTTTTTGAACAGCTAACATTAAAATATACTATACATCATACACATTTTTAATTAGAATAAAAAAAAATATCACATAACAACGTTAAAAATCATCGTCTCCTGCAGTTGCACGTCTTTAAACGTGCGTTAAGTTTTTAATCACGAAAAACGTGATCTCAAATAATTAGATACAAATATTAAAACACTAAAGTAATAATTCAACGAACGGCTACGACTTAATGCATTCGTTTTATTTCCAACGACTATTTGGTTTAAAATGTGAAGAGAAACAACAAATCAAATAAATCATTGTAGATATAAAGCGGTAGCAAGAAAAACGTCGACTTTATTTACGTCTCTTTTTTGGCATTTACAATTCATGTGTCTTTCTGACGAACACTTTAATATTTAATTCATAATTGAGAGAGGCGTTCTTTTCAACGAAGTCGGAGAAGTGTAAATGACAGGATATTAATTTAATTAAACACCGCACGAGACATCGTCAAAGTAATATTTAGCAGTGAAGACAGGCATTCTGAAAGCATATCGTACTTGGCATACGCTACAAATGTTTGTATTAAATTTTAATTTAATTAAAACATTTTCGTTCTTATTAATAAGCATTTTTGAATAGCATGAACATGAATTAAATCAATTCTACTTGCAAAGTTTCTTTCGCAGTTTTATATGCAGTAGAAGGAGTGTTGGGTGTACGATGAGCTTCACTGTTCTACAAGAGAGATGTGCGGTTGTCGTGAATGTGTCGTGTCACGCTTGATTCACTTTTTAATTTTTAGTCAAATTTTAGAAAAATCACGCGTGAGTGAGTGATTGTGATTTAGAAATAAAATTTCGTGCGTGATTACCATTTTGAGGCGGCTCACGAAGTTTCACGAAATTTCACGAACAAGTTAAATCACTAACATTTCTGGTTCAGAGAAAACTTTCACACATTTTTTCATGAATTATTTTTCAATGCAGATTTTAGCTCAATTTCTACTACACATATAAAGTACTGGGTCGATTTTTAGGGAAGAAACAAATCGTTGGAGGAAATAATTCCATGATTAATTTTAATCCAATAAGTTATATGCAGTGCAAAGCCCAAAACTAAATCATTGGTTTATTGTTTCTTCAAAACCTTTGTAACTTTTTTTTTGGCATGAGATTAAGTTCAAAAAAACATTGCAATCCATCTAAAGTAAATGAAATGTTAGAAGAGGAAATTGTGATACATCTATATATGTATGTGTGATGTTGCCAATCGGGCTTGATTTGGCTGGATTGTCCAGCTTTTTAACGCCCTGTCCAGTTTCAAGCTAAACAGAAATTTGTCCGGCTAAAAAAATTTAAGTTTAGTTAGATCTATTGTGTTATGTCAGTATTGTAGTAAAGTATTATAAAAAACAATTGCCCAATTCACAAGCTGGTCGTATCGTTGTGAAGTTGTATCGTGAGAGAAACTTTCAAACACAATTCTTAAAAAATTCTTAAACATAAATTGTTTGAAAATTTATTTGAATTTAAAAAATTGTGTTTGAATTGTGAATTGGGAAAGTGCTTGTGAACTGGGCAAGTGTAATAATGTTAATGATTACATGTGGGTATTTTTTTAATAAAATCGTTTGTACAATAAACAAGTAACATTTCGTGAAAATTTTATTTCAAAAAGGTACAGCTTTATTTCAAAATGTCCAGCTATTTTAATTCACATGTCCAGCTTTTTGATAATCTGGATCTGGCAAGCCTAGATGTATGTATGTAAGGAGATTTCTTGCTGTAACTCTCCAGTTCTGCATGATCAAACGTTGAAAATCTTTTTGAAAAAGTATTACATTGCAAAAGAAAATAGTTCGGAAAACAATCGTATTGAAAATTCAATTGCATCACATATAAAAGTAAAACTGAATACCAGTCATAACATTTTGAAAGGCTGGCAATCTGCGGGCAATATCCACTTTTGAAGCAATGAGCAGGTATTAAAAATGAAACAAAGCTGCGTAAGTGTCTATGTTTTGCACTACTGACATATGTCCATAGCAACATATGTCGACTTAAGGCGAGTGATGTGCGCTACATTATTCTAATAACAGAATTTCATATTGATGTGAATTTCAAATTGATGTCTCTGACGAAGTTTGTTAAAAAGGTAATGTTATAACTTTTAATTTATCAAAAAACTCTTCTAATTTAGAAGAATTTGAATTTTTTTCAAAGAAATTGTTCTATATTGAAAAGGCAGCTTTCTCGAAATTACACTCAGAAAATTTTGTTAGTAAAATTAACTGAAAACACTCTTTAAAATAAATTGAATTTCATTAGAAAACCGTCCTACTTAGTTTTCATTTAGATTTACTTATTACTTCATTTGAATTTAAATGTTAAAAAAATCTATGGAACCTAATCTGTAAAAATGATTTTTCCTTTATTCTAACGGTCAAATAATTCATGCATCATCAATTTGTAAAATTTTTTTTTATTTTTTCTTAGGTTCTTATTTTTTCTTAGGTATTTAGTTATAGATTTCTTTCCGTATTATCTCCTTTTTCAATTTGCTAATTTAATTTTTGCTCTGCAGAGTCTCAGCTGAGATTCGAACATACAGCATCTCGACTTGAAAGCAGCTGCCATACCCACCACTCAGTCATCGCAACAATCAGAACAAATTCAAGAACAATCAATTTAAGTAAGGAGTATGTTGCTTACATATGTATGTATGTAGGAATCAAATTACAAATATGTATATACTACGTATTAACATCTTGGTTCCTTCATGTATGTGTTGCATACGTTACTACTGTCATTATTATTAGTATTTATCTGTTAGTTAGTTAGTTTTTTTTAAATAACTGCACAAATCAGTTAAAATTAAAATTTCATTCTTTTTTGAAACGTTTTGTCATTTAAAAATAACTGCACTGATTCCTTCTAGAATAAACTACGGTCAGTTACTGCAAAAATATTTTGAGTGTATGTTTTATGACTTAGACTGTTATCGCTTCCGACCACAATATTGATTTCAATACAAACGTGATTCGTCGCGAGAACTTTTTTTTTCGTTTTTCGTGCGTGAAAGTGCGTGATTGAAAAAATTTTGATCGTGAGCATGCGTGACGTGAGGCTCAAAAATAATTTTCGTGTATGAAAATGCATGAAGAAAATTATTTTGACCGTGAGCGTGCGTGACGTGAGCATGAAAAAAAACACTCACGCGCACATCACAATTCTACAACCTTCTGCCCATATGCTTAGTATGATTTGATGGGAAATGCTTGTGAAGAATATAGCTACATATTTGAACGAGCAAAAGCGCCAAAGATGCGGGATTCTTCAGGCAAAAATGCAAACCACAATTATTTAAAATCGCTTGTCAGAAATAGAAATCAAAGACTCGATTTGAAAGCACATTCTAATACACTAAACGACAACAATTAATTAAGCAGTGCTGTGATCTTCTTTTCAATGGACTTATTTTTATGTGATTTTTGACTATATAATATATAACATTGATTGTGACTTGACGACATTCCCGCTGCTGACAATAAATCATATAATTATCTGATTATGACGAATTAATGTGAAGTGTTGCGGTGCGTGCAGTTGTTTCGTTTCATTTTCTTGCCTTTTACCTTCCGTACAAAATGTTTATTTGATTTGTTTTTATTGCACTAGACATAGACAATCTTTTAATAGTACATAATGCGAATGAATAACAAATTTACACGCGTGTTTTATTAATGTGAAACTAAAAGAATACTTAAAGCGTGAAGAAGTTGTTTTCAATGCGTGACTTTTTTATATTTATGGAAAACGGAGTTGAATTTAATTTTATATCATACTTCAATTGAGTTTTTCTATCAAAGTCGTTAAGATTTTGACAAATTGACTTTTATTATTAGAGTTTTAATATATGGTTTATAAAAGTTTTTTTTTTTTTTCAACCAAAAATATAAAGATTATTGAATTCTTTAAATTAAAAGTACATATATCTAACGCTAATTCTCACAAAGTGTTATTAACTTTTAATTATCACTTTAACCAGTGGTTAGATAAATTTATGATGTTATCCCTTTATCAACACTGCTTATCCGATAGATCCTAACCGACAAAGTGCTTCCGGTTAAGATACTAACCGGCACTTCAAACGGAAAAACGCAAATTTAACTACATATGTATGTATGTGTGTATGCGAAAATTCACCAACAGGTGTATTTATGTGTGCACAATGTACATACACAAATACATGTACATGGTATGCATAACATCTGACAACAGTTAAACAATCTTGCAACAAAAAGTTTGTGAAAATATAAGTTTTAATTCAAGAAAATTTGTCGATATTTTCAAAAAAAAATCATATGTTTTTTTTGCCGTAAACAGGGCTGGGCAGTATTTGGAATACATGTATTTGAAATATGTATTTAAAATACAAATACGTATTTTGTATTTGTATTTGTATTTTAAATACGTCTCACGAATGTATTTGTATTTTGTATTTTAAATACTAAGCGCTTGAGTATTTTGTATTTCAAATACTTGTGCTCTCAATATACATTTTTAATTTATGTTAGAAAATATGCGCTAAAAATTATTCCATTCATACATCAACTAAAAGCGCAAAACTTTGTTTTATTTCCAAAAAAATGGCAGTACTTCAATTTAATTACCAAATACAAAGTACCGGTGTAAAGTAAACGCAACTGAATGCATACACATTGAGAAAGTCGCCAAGCTGTCAGAAAGTTAAACAATGAAAAAATAAAATATAATATAAACAGCTTTTGACATTTTGATCTAAAACAAGAAGAGAAAAAAATATCAATCAGATGCTGACTTGGATATACTTTATATGTATATAGTCTTTGCTCAAACGTTTTTTAATCTTCACTTATTTCTCAATTCCATTGTTTCTCTTTCAATAAGATATCGTTTTCGAACAAGTAATCATTGAGATTTTGTCGTTAGCTGATTTTATTCATTCGCCATCAAGAGGTTGTTTGTCTGATACCACATTTGAAAAGTTGGTGTTTATGAAAGGAAATAAAAACTTTTTTGATTAAAAGTATTTTGTATTTTAAATACATATTTTTGTTACACTGTAATTTGTATTTTGTATTTCAAATACTTGCTTTTCGAATGCAGTATTTTGTATTTTAAATACGTGGAGAAAAAGTATTGGTATTGTGTATTTTAAATACACAACTTTCATGTATTTTGTATTTTAAATACATCAAAGCATGTATTTCGCCCAGCACTGGCCGTAAAGCTTAGAATTTATTACGGTATTCAAAGGGTCGTCCTAAAGTCAGAAGTCTTAAAATAATAGCACGAAAATATATGACTGCTGTGATAAAGTAGTGTGCTATATCAAATATGAATCAGCTGTTAAAGAAAAGGAAAACAATTTAAATATTTTTGTCAAAATGCCAAAAATAATTGAAAAAACTAAAATAATAGCCAGTTTTTGCGAAAATTATCTTTTAGATGTTTTGATAGCTGATTCAAGTAAATTTGATGGTTTCGTAAATTTGATTTAGTTCGCCTCAGATGTATGCTGTTAACTTATGACGAATCACTAAACACAGTCGATGAAGTCCTATTAATCTATGACTATTTTTGTTTGCAGCACAACAACAATTTTTTTAAACTATCATAAAATGTTAGTACTTTCTGACATTATGACACAATATGAGACCGTTTGAATACCGTATATGTATTTCAGTCTCTCACTAAACGAAGGCAGATTCCTTACCAGCTAGCTGCATTAGAATTAGCCGCACAACACACACAAGCTAACACACGATTTTGTAAGTGTAAAATAATTTTTGTTGTCGAGGTCTGAATATTTGCTAAACACTTTAAAAGTTATATTTGTGCTTTAAGCACCATGAAAATAAAAAAAATTATTATCACAAAACTTTTCTACCACACAAAAATCTTCAGAATAAAATGGTACCAATTTTTTGAGGTAAGCAACGCCTGTGCTACCAAGTTCACCTTGTATGAATTCGCATTGTCATTTTACTATTTTTCGTAAACAAATGAACCAAGCGCTGTCGAATCAAACGCCAATGCCCCTGTTAAGAGCTAGATCACACAAGCCAATTATAATTGGCTTGTGTGATCTAGGGAGCATTGGCGTTTGATGTGACAGCGCTTGGTTTATTTGTTTACGAAAAATAGTAAAATGACAATGTGAATTCATACAAGGTGAACTTGGTAGCACATAGTTGGGCAATTCTTAAGCTTGAAGGAGAATTCAGTGAGGGGATTAAGAAGAGAAAAATAAATGCCCATATTCTAAAATTTTATTTTGATCTACACACCAAAGCAAGTTTAGAAGAGAATTGCTCCACTAAAATTATCTTTTGTGACCTAAAACTAACCCCCCAGTTTATAAAAATTATTACAGGCTTATAAGACTGTTATTTGACATATTTGTATGGAAAATCTGTCATCTAAGAGCTTTATAAACCTGTTATAATTTTTATGAATTATTAGACGGTAAGTAACTAAATGATGGTGAAACGCTAGTGCTCAATATTTTTGCCGGGAGACAAGAAAAGTAAAGTTGAAGATTTGCTGAAAGGGGGGTTTAAAGACCATGGCTGTTTCACGTCCACCACGACGCTATCAGCACTCAAATTGCTTCGAACCCTGGTCATGACTAATTGCATGCTGCTTTTAAGCAGCAGCACATATCCATCCTACCACCTGAGCTCTTCATTACTGGCCGTTTATATTTAATATATTGATGAACTTTCAATTTTATAACACCGCGATTGAAATATATTTTTTATTGTCTCACCAACACCAGCAGTTCTTTCTCTCGGCGAATTCAAATTGTGGCAGCCAATGGTGATTTTACACTAACAAAGTGCTTGTGTTAGTTTGTGTATTGTGCGATGAATTCTAGTGCACCCACCTACAATAAGATTTGTATTGTAGTTTTGGTATTTGAAAGTGTATAAAATAATAGAAAACACATTTTGCTGAAGAAGATACACAAAGGCGTATCGAAATAGTTATTGAGGACTTTAATAATAAAAAAAATATAGATATTTATTAAAACTAGAGTAATCTCGAGCTCAATTTATTAAACCAAAGAATATTAAATAAAAATAAAGGTTGAAAAACTTGTACTCAGAATATTAAATTCAAGTTATTGTTTAACAATTTATTAAAATTTGAGCATGTTTTGCTTGTTTTAAGATTTTCTTACTTTAGCGATCACCATGTGTCTTTTAGTTTTGATTGATAGAGAATGTAACCTGTTAACAATTTAAACTACTGTTTCACTTTATATGTTCTAGACAGATATTGGTCAAAAATACCTCATGTTCGTAAATATATTTATCTTTATCATATGAATCTTTTTGACATTAAATGCCAAAACCGACATCATTAATGTGTAACAACCAGACTTAATACATATTGTTATTGTTTAAAAGACTTGAGAGTTTGCTTAAATGCCAATAAAATGTTTCAGAATCTTTTACAAAACAGATTAAATTTTAAATTGTTTTCAGGAATCCAAAAGTATCATTTAGCAATTAATCACTTTCACACTCGCACATTTAATTCTTCTATCTGTGAAAAGACGATACAACGATACCATCAATTATAACACCACTTAAGCAATGTGATTAGATGACAACGTCATAGACAAACAGACAGACAGGCAGCCACAGATACAGACTGGCTGAATAGCAGCCCAGACAGACATACAGACAGGTACATATGACATGTTTTATTGCCACTTTATTCTTTTGCAACTTCAAAAGCCAAATGAATAAAATAAAATGTAAAACAACAATATTTTTTTTATCGTCTCAGGAGACTCTTAAGTCATGTTTAGACGCAATTTCAATTAATAATATTCCATGGCTGATAATATAATTGATAATTTACATAATAATCATGATGATGAAAGGAAATGTAATGACAGGTAGACATACCATGCCATCCAAACTCCATCATAATAAACTCAAAACTCAACGCACCAAAACATTTTCGCTTAAAAAATTTCATTTGAAGTAAAAGCAAACCGTAAGAGTATAAATATTGCCACCATCGCCGTCGCCGTCGCCATCGCCATCATCATCTTCAGCACCACTGCGCTTAAAGTAATTCATTATCTAAACGAACGAAGGGGCAAGAAGAAAAAAAAAAAAAAACAGATACATTTATGCATGTAAAATTTATGAAGGGACTGCTCATAGATTCTCCGCGTCTCGGCCTTCCGTTTGCCAACCGCAACTAAACCGCAAACTTAAATAAGGCTGATAATGACAGGCGATGCATTTCAATGAGCCTTGACGTACTCGTACTGTTGCACAAGGAAACTTTAAATAATGATGACGTGGTAGGAAAAAGTGATGAGAAAGATTTTTGCTGGCTGATAACAATAAGGACGCCGATCATGTTAATGTTGCGTAATGTTAATAATGTAATAAACCAGTGGTGAAGACGAAGAACTCCAAAACACACAAATACATACAAAGGCACATGCATACATACTCACGTATTGAGTGATAAGAATTTGCATTTAGCCATTGGGTTTGGAACGCAGGCGTTTCAAGACTTTTTGATTTCTAATTTTATTCCTAAAACAGATTTTTAAAATACATATTTCTGAACTTTAGCGAAAATGTTTAAAAAGTAGAACGAATTTTCTACCTTAATTACGAATTTTCGTTAAGACAAACAAATATTTCGTGGCACAATAAAAAAATATGTAAATTCAGCCTATATTAGCAAGGGTTCAGTATCACCTCGCTAGTGGCTTAAGCCCTTTCATTTAACGGACATAGCCGTGTAGTGACGCTTGCGTAGGCCACTCTTCAGTTTTTACGTTTTTGTTGTTTTTTGTATTTGTTGACGTAGCGGCCAGTCAACTATATATAATACAGACGTGAAGTGATTTAACGTCAGTAGTTGGCTTGAAGACCTAACCTGACTGTGGATCAAAAGACCCGGTGTAATTCTGACGTTACACCCTCGCCACCGAACAGCCGGTCATACTGCTCGACTGACAATTTATTTGTTACTGTTCTTGTCCCATAACAAGACCCATTGCTGGGGAGTTTGAACCATTTAATCTCTGCTGCAGTGCAATTCCCTGCATGGCATGCGGAAATCAGTACCACAAAATTCCTAGGAATTTCGTTCCAGTTCCTTACAAAGCATCTGTTGCTTAAGGGCAATTCAGACTATTATACTGTGTATTAATACCTGCCAAAAATTTAAATAATACGTGCAAGTGTGATGGTGTGAATGCAATGTGTTATGAAAACGAGAAATAATACGATAAAAATATTGCCATCCCATAAGACTTCACCGTTTTTGAAAATTTTCTAAACGGTAATACATTTCAATCGATCAGGGTTGTTTTTTTTTAACACAAGCAGCTGTTGAAAAATTTACTAGCCAGTTGTTTCACCGCCGATGGCGTGCCGTCACTGATGCTATTTGATTTCGTTATACAAGCGTTCGAAATTTGGAATTTGGTTACCGTATACAAATGTATTTTGCCCTAGCTGTATTTAGAAGATAAAATATTTTTGTGTTATTCAATTTGGTTCTGTTTTACATAACTATTATTTTAGCTGCTGAATATTTTTTAGCGCCGGCACGTCCACCGCCAACATGAAATTGCTCTTCTGCCGCCGTGTAAAGTTTTATGTTGGCACGTTTATGTATGTATGATTAACGCTCAAATTTTTTATTTTATTTGAAGTGTGATGGTGTGAATGTAAAATGTAATTTACGTTTGACTTTTTGACAGTCGCAAGAAATCTAATTATACTTTCATCTCACAAATACAAATTATTAATAATGCAAGCAAATTCAAGTCTGCCATATTTCAGTACTATTCTTAAAATTAAAATTAGAAAAGTTAAAAAAGCTAAAAATTAAAAATTATTCTTTTTTAAATTAAAAATTATTTTATTAATTTTTTTTTAACAATCAATATTTTTTGTATTTTTTGCTTGTATTCTTGTTTATATTTCATATTTTTTATTATTATTTATTATTAATCTATTTTTTTTTCTATTATTAATTATTGTAATATTAATTGTATTTAAAAATATCTGCCAAATCACTACCCAATACTGTAATATAAGACATGCTCTTGTTGTATTGTATTGACCAAATACTAAACAAATAAATAAATAAAATAAATAAAACTCGATCAAAGTATTTATACTTGTATAATAGTCTGAATTGCCCTTTAGCAACAGCACTACGAGCCCATTTAGACCCGAAGGCCATATGAGCAGTTTGTCTGCCAACGTTCCCTTCTATGCGAACTTATGGTAGCAACCACAGGCAATACGTTTCAGCCAAGGAAGGCTCCTCAGCTTATGATCGCGCGAGAAGAGTCCTTAGAAAATTAAACGAGATTTAGTGGAACTTTATCATAAATCAAATCGATACGCCAGCATGGCTGAAACATGAACATGAGCGACATCATGTCAAAGAAATACATTTTAGAGTTAATTTTATATGAAAAATAAAGTTTTAAAATGTATTTCGACAATATTTTGTAGGCTTTACACTCCAACAGTTAGATTAGCTAGAGCCAATGGAGGCCCCCCGTAAGATTAATAGCATTGATTACTGTCTTGAGTTAGAAAGGAATTTGCAAGCCCATTTTTATTTTAAGGTTATTAACATTTTTTTTAGAGTGTAAAGCCTACAAAATATTGTCGAAATACATTTTAAAACTTTCTTTTTCATATAAAATTAGCTCTAAAATGTATTTAACCAGTATTTTATTTATTTATTTATCCTTTTAAATACCGGTGCAAATATGTTACAAATTAAATATGTTCACTTTTCTATTTAAAATGTATCGCCGGTACCCATAAAAATTTAGCTTTTGCTGAAATACGTTTTAGAAAAAATTTTTCATATAAAATTTGTTCTAAAAAAGTTTCTCAGCTACTTTTTAATTTTCATGAATACCGGCCGATATATTTAAATTAATTACCATATTGATTAAATTCCGATACAACACTTTATTTGGTGTTGCTCTTGTGAACAAGAATTTCTTAATTTTAATTTAGTTTCCTAAGACTTTTTTCGTACCAAATTCTATACCAACATTTGTTATATTTTATTTTGTATTGCAATTCATTTTTACCTGCGTTAATTTGAATGCACGCGAGAATTTGTGAAAAGTAATACAGAACAAAGAACAAAGGCAAACCACCAACAAAAAGGAAACTTAACGCTTGAATAATTTGTGCAAATGAGTCGCTACTGCGGCACCAAGAAGACGGGCTTTTAAAAAACTCACATAGACAACTTGAGAGTAAACAAATGTTATTTAAACGTAATTTTTTCGTTTGTTAAGTTTCTTGCAAATTTATTGTTTAATGCATAGAATTATCATGGTGTCATCACTGAAGCGCAATTTTTTAATGACACTGGAGAGGCCACCCTTGACAGAGAATATATTCTTTAATTGTTTTGGTGGTTGTTAAAACTAATTTAAATGGTTTACACAACACGTTACTAAAAGTTATGAATGGCTTGAAAGAGGGCTCCTTTTATTATATTTCAAATATTTATTTTATTTAGCAGAATAGTTTTTGTATGTACTAAGCAGTCGAAGCTATTATTTAGCAGTTGAAGTATGTATTGACGTACTATTAAGACTGGGTTATATTTAGTCGTGAGACCGACCTACTTGGGTCCTAGAAAGTCTTGTTGTGCTACCCGAAGAGGTGGTAGGGAAACAGCCCTACACACCACCTACTAGTTATGCCCTGATCCAGCCTATTTAAGCCGCATATCCCCACCAATCGGTGCGTTCGATTTGGAACCATCCGTGTAAACCTCCATAGCGTCCTCTGACTGATCTACTTGGACGGTCACACTCGACAGATTTACGCTGATTTCCTTATCAATCATTGGGGCCGGTGAGTAATAGTCAATGCAACTGGGAAGGTCAAATATCTTTCCAATTATCGATGCAAGTCCTGAGACCGCATTTTTTCTTGTCTCACCTGCCTTCAACTGTATCGGCCAATTTATAGGAGTTTCCGTAACCATGAAATCAACTTTATAGGATTTTAGTTTGCTTTTATTTCCTCAGAATTGAGAAAATTTTTAGCGGTAAAATTGTAGTGATAAACATTTCTAAGCAAAGGCGGGAAAATTTAAGTTTCGTAGTTCTGAGGAAGAAAAATTTTAATATTTGAAAAGTTGTAAGTTAATGCAAAACTGTTATCTCACTCTTTAGTCGAGAAATGGAAAAAAGTTTATCACTGCTGCACACAGCTGCAATTTTTCCCCTTAAACGACTGTATCGGTCTGGAATTTTCATGGGATATAGTACAATGCGAGCCTGAGGGTTTAGATCTATAATTTTATATCTATATTGAATTTTGAGGTTTTACTGAAATTAGGACATAAGTTTTTGTCTTGCTAAAATAATGCAGTTTTTAATTTCGGAAATCATGTGATTTGAAACATTCTATTCCAGCTCCGTAATTTTCTTGTTAAATTTTGTCTTTGTTTTGCGAAACTTCTATTTTAAGCAAGAGACCTGTGCGATTATTTTTAGTAGGCTTTCAGGCACTTTTGAATTTTTTTTTGTTACTTGTATTAGGTCCGGAGATATAGAATTACATACTTATCCCTTTTTTACCCCATTTTACCCTCTAAATGTCCAAATTTAAAATAAGTGACAAAGTCATATCGAGAATTTTTCAATGGGTATTAAATTCAGTATATAGTTTTTTCCTGTTTCTATCCTTTACATAGATATGTACATATATGCTATTCAAAAAAGTTTTTATCCGTTTTATCCCCTTAGTACTCAAAATATCAAAAAAGTACCAGACATCTGACCGTTTATTTTTATTATACTTTTGGGTGCTTTTTGAATTTTTGTGCTACTTGTTCAACATCCGGAGATATTGAAATACCGATTTTACGCTCTTTTACCCGGCGGCGCGAATTTCTAAAAATCCCGTCTTTGTGGATCCATACATCAGAAGGACTGCCCATATACGAAATTTGACTACTCTAGCTTTAACTGTTAAGGCTGGGCGATCGTCCCCCAGTCAGTCAGTTACGGTTTTATTTTATATATGTGACGCGCAAAATAGAAAGAGGCACCTAAGGACAAAAACCGGTTTTGTTCAGGAGAGCCATGTTAAAGATTTAAATACTTGTATCTTTGGTGTACTTCACTTTCATAAAACGCGCATACCTCTGGGAGGGAACACTTTTGGGGCATGGGGTCGGTCTCATTCGATGCTTAGATGTTGTCCACATTAAAAAAAAGTGAAAATTGATTTTTTTACCCTTAGGTGCCTTTCTCTATGCGCTGTCACATATGTATATAGATTGAGAAACAAAACCATATATTCACTGACAACAATTTGTCAATTGAAAATTTCATTTTCATTCAATATTTTCTCAATTTATAATTGAAATTCTCAATTTTATTTAGAATTTTCTCAATTTAAATGAAAAATATTGTAGTATTGAGAGATATTCTGAAATACTGACATTTTACCGGAATTTGAACAAAATGTACAGAATCAGATTTATTTTTTTTACTGAAGAATGACGAAATTTAGTGAAAAATTAGTCAAATATTACTACGTTTATACGTAGCCTATTCACAAATAAAAACTATTCGCAACTAAATAACTCACTGTTTATGCGTCAATGCGAATGCAGAAAATTTGTATGTTTGGTGAAGCCAGATGGTAAAAATGTAACTAAATGTGGCAACACTGTTAAGTACAACATTTATTCAGAAAAAGGCGTGATTACTAAAATAATAATGGATAAACAACAAATTATGATGTTTCTTACAATTCAATTAACGGAGAAAAGCCACGAAATATTGTAAGAACGGTTCAATAAAAGGCATGCAACTTTTGTAATCGCTAGTGAAAGAAAAAGGCGCAGACTTGCTTTCGTGCCATTTTTAGTAAATTATTTAATTTCTGTCATACGATTATTGCACGTGTGCCACATCGAAGAAAACTTTAAAACCGATAAAAAAAAGTGGCAACTTTTTGCGTTTTATTTGCGAATAGCTTTTAAATCAGTACTTGTTTTCGTGACTTAGCTATTCACAAATAAAAATTTTATTTACAATTTATACGCCAAATTTTTCTATTCACAATAATTTTATTCGCGAATAAGCAGTACGTATAAACGTAGTATATATGATCATCTAACCCCCAATTTTTGACTTGGGATTTAAATACAAAATTAGTAAATTTTCCTTAAAATTTAAGTTGGATTTAAAATAGCTTTCTGTTTTACAGTCTAAAATTATTTTTGGTAATTAATTGTAATAAAAGTACGGCAGCACAATGTAAGTATCAAAAAATTATCGATAACTCAATGAAAAACAAACAGCTGTTTTTGGAAGCAAGTGAAATTGTGAAAAGTTTAGAAAATAATAAATTGTTTTGTAAAAAATATTAAAATGAGTAGCAAAAGTGATAAAAGGACTCCCAATTTCACTGCCACAGAAGTTGATTACCTACTGGAAATAATAAAAAATCAAATTATGAAACAAGAAAAAACATGTGCAATTTTCTTAATTTGCAGAACAAAACCAAACTGTCAAAATCATATGGCAGTACGAAAAACTTAAATCGATTTTAAATGGGCGTGGCAGGCCGTTTAAGTTTGATTTAAATAGCAACTGTTTGACTCAATTTTGTATTTAAATCAAATTTAAATTGAAATGGCATTTAAAATCCAAGTCAAAAATTGGGGGTAGGTATGCATACAAATTATTTTAATTCTCCGCATATTTCTTTAAAATGTTTATTTCCAAAGTAGTTTTTCCTAAAAAAAAAGAAACGTTGAACAAAACGCCTATCAACATTTGCGAGTACCTAAAAGTTTTAACACTTTTGACTAAACAAGAAACACCCACATAATTATTTTGTCACAGAGAAAGAATAGGAAGTACAAAAAAAAAAAAACAATAAACCAATTGAAAAGCAAAAAACATAAAATGTTCATGCACAATTTGTAAATTATCAAGTGTCAAATTTCACACTCCTGTCTCAAATAAACATTTTCAACAGCGATAAAAAAAAAACTCCGACCACAAAAACCTCAATAATGTTTGCTGCAAACAAAAAACCTATAAACTATTTATTCCTGATAACAAAAACTCAAGAAATATAAAAAAAGAATAAGAAAAAAAAAATCCAATTCTTAAGAGTTTGAGGACCACAACTGAAAACAGCGGAAAAAATGCACAGCCAATGCTTGAGTTGAGTTGCTGATTCAATGGACTTTTTTTTCAGCTCGCGTATTTATTTTCTTAGCTTTACGAAAAAGCAAACCATATAAAAGCAAAAAAAAAAAAAAAAACAATATCAAAATAAACCAGTCAAACTCTAAAAATAACATGAGCTACATACATACATATATTTTGTGAACATGTCTTTAAAAAGTCAGTCCATATCGACGTCACTGATATGTATATATGTACATACATATGTATGTACATATGTATGTAGCTACGAAAAAATATATATATTTTATTATGTTGTATACCAATTTGGATGAATATGGTACAAAGGAGCCAGCCAGCAGTGAACCCAAACAAAATACAACCAACTACATTCACATTAAGTGTCGTGATCATAAATAATTTGTCACGCAATACAATACAACAAAAACTTGAAACCAAAATTAAGATGAAAACAAAAAATCACTGCAAAAAGGAGAAACAACAAACGAAATCAAGCGTGTGATAATTTTATTTCAACAAAAAATTCACCATCATTTGTAACAGAGACCCACACACACACACTCACACTCGCACTCACACACACGCTCACCCTCCTTCTTTCTGCCAACCAAAACCAGGAACTGTCATTTGATATAAAAAATGTTCGAATTTTGAAAAAGTGACAAATTTATAATAATATTGACAATTAAATAAAAAATTGTGCATTTTTTGCTGACACCAAGAAATATCATTTAAAAGATTTATGTATTTATTTTAAGATAAAATACAAAACTTTTAAGAGCACAAATATTTGAAATGTTTCACATTTGTTTGTATATTAATTAACTTTTTAAACTTTCTTGTTCATTTTTCTTTATTTCGGCATGAGATTTGTCAAATTTTTTCTTTTGGACACTTGTATTAATTGAGTTTTCTGCTTTTTACTAGTTGGCACATACATACATATAATATTAATGTTTCTTAAAAATGCGTACATACATGAGTAAATGCATTAGAACACTGAGTATTAGCATTCAGATGGGGATTTAGAGATCTCAATTAAACTCGGTTTAGTAAAACTGCAAATAAACATGTGCCAGCATGGTTAATTTTGCAAGAGCGATCTCAGAGGGGCGGATTAAATCACAAGCAGTTTGAGATTGCAAAAACACTATTAAAATTTACACGACTAAAGGTAAACGGCGCAACATATGCCGGATGCCAGGGCATGCGGGATTAATTGGAAATGAGAGAGCAAACTCACTTGTTTCGAGAGCAACTCTCTTGAATGAGCAAGAGAGGTAACATGAGCTCATGAGGTAACATGAGCTTGCTGTGAGCGAAACCTTTCGATGCAGTTAAATCTGAACTAAGAGCACATAGAGTCAGTCCACTCAACTCTCTGGAATAACGAAACCGCGCGAATCAATTTTAACAATTCTATGAGACGAGGAAAAAATAATGGACTGCTAAGACTTAGCAAGCACGAATTGAGTAGAGTAATGGGAGTTATGACAGGTCACTCTCAGCTGCTGGCACATCTTAATCGCATAGGCTATTCCTAGGAAGAAGATGAATGTAGAGCATATGGGGAGTAGAGCAAGTCATTAGAGCACTATTTATGCCAGTGCTAATTTTGTATTTAAATCCCAAGTCAAAAATCGGGGGGTAAGACTAATAGTGAGATTTGGATTAAGTTTATGCGACAAAATGACTTTTATCTTTGAATCAATATAGTAATTTATTTATAAGGATCATGTTTTCTGCTAAATGGAATTGATAATTAATATTTTGAAAAGGAAGTTAAAACATGTTTTTTGGCGTAGCCTAATTCAAAAAAAAAAAAAAACAATACTAAATAAGATCAATAGTTATCACCACTGTACTCATCATAATCGACTTACGATCACACCCCTGACTCATTTGTTAAGTGTTGATATGGTACGATTGAACTGGCACAGCGATATTAATTAAAGCGATTTCTTCAAAAAAAAAAAAAAAAAAAAAAAACAATATTTTGTTCATGCGTCAAGGCCCACACAAAAAAAATTAAGGGCCTTATTCATAATAAATATTTTAGGTTTATGAAACTCTTATTTGACAAGTTTTCCATACAAATTTGTCAAATAACAGCATTATAAACCTGTTATAATTTTTATGAATAAATTAAAAATTTGTCGTATGTACAATTTTTCAATGCAACTTTTGTTTTGACCAACACTGTAATTTTGTTGTTGCAATTTTTAGGCATGCATGTGCATGTGAATATAAAAACAAACATCAGTGTTGAGTTGAAAAATTGTCAATCGCTTGCAGTTTGTCTTCACGACAAAATGATTAATGACATCGGCTGAAGATTGTGTTGTATGTACTGTGGACAGCGTATGATGGAATCATAAAAGGATCGATAAATGTGTATGAAAAGAAAAAGTTTGAGAACATTCCTACGGACATACTTGCATACAAACACATTTAGTACTCATACTGTATGTAAGTTTATGCACAACATGCAATGCAATGTATTCTTGTCGGCATTAACGTTAGATGCTTTTCAAATTATGCCAACACAACTAAACCAATCAAAAACTTTATGTTTGTTCGAAGTGTGTGTGTGTGTGTATGTGTGAGTGTGTGGCATTTTTGTGTTAAATTCTCTTCATCATTTGCCAATATTGCCATAACGGTCTTCCTTACGCTTGTTATTGATAGGCTTAAAAATCTTAAAGTGTCAACAGTTTGACAGTTTCATAGAAATTTAAAAGCTTTCCCCAACCGAACGCATGCAGCCAGAGCCTCTCTATGCTTGTGTGCTTGTTAAAAATTACATTCTTTTGACCCTCATTTACATACTTATGTATGCATGTAAATAGAATAGAAGTTATGTGATGGGCGTTTTGTTGTTTAAAACATATCAAAGCGATATTCAATGGTGCAATAATAAAACCAAAAGTAGCACACTCGTTACCAAATCAAAAGTTAACTTCTAGGCTGAACCAACACAGCTCAATCTTTGCTTTTGCGCTTTATACTTAAATAGCGAACACCCTTGATTTAATTTTATAGTCGAGCTTTATAACTTTCAATTATTTTATCGGGCTTTAGTTCGATTTTACTTCCTCAGAATTGAGAAAGATTTTTTTGTGACGGAATTGTAGTGATCAACATTTTTAAAGAAGACAAGAAAACTAAAGTTTACCACAAAAAATTTATTGTCAATTCGGAGCAAATTTCATCGAACTAAAGCCCGATAAAATAGTTAGCACAGGCAAATCATAAAGTTCGCTTAGAAATCTAAACTAATGTTTAAAAAACTTTGAGCCCAGCGCAAAAAGTTTGAAAGCGTTGACTGTCATACAAGCACGATCAATGCTCTTCTTATTTTTAATGGTTTGGCTGCTCATTGGTAATTATGGATCTAAAAGGTGCAAGAAAGCCTGAGTTTGGAAGACTTGCGCCATTACGACATGTTTCTTCAAGTTATTTTCCTGACACCATGTTTTTAGATACATCTACATTCCTTAATCATCTCTTTTTGTTTTAAATCACCATATAAAAAATATGGTGGAGGCAACCATATTCAAAAGGTAACATACTATTGATAAAGTATATGGTTACAAGCTAACAATATGAATTATTAAATTAAACATGCATATTGTTACTAACTCAAATTTCAGGTGCTAGCTTATTGTGACCGCTAACCATGTCACATACTTATAGCAGCATAATAAGCTATAAGTCGATTATGAATACACTTTTCTGGATTTTTGCTTATAAGTTGGTTATAACACTCTTATAATGTGTTTATGAATTAGGCTGTTAGTCTTGAAATTACTTCATGTCACTATTCCATGAGTTGCCAGTATTGCCAAATAATATTTTTTTTTTGTTCATCATGGTCCAGGTTTGCATTACCACATCGGACCATGTTGTAACTACTCCTTTTTACTTAAAACGCATCATCTACTCCAATAATTTCTGCAGGGCTGTCAGATATTCAGAGTTATTATCACATTATATAACATTTAATTGCAATTTACACTATTATACAAATTTTAAGATTTTCATTGGATTTGTTGCGAATAATAAAAAAAATATAACACGCCATTACATTTAATTTTCACGCTATTCGGCTGGAAACACGAGTCTTACTGAACACCCTAAACTATTTTTATATGCCTGAAAATTCTTACTTTTTCCACAGTAATGTTTCACCTCTTTGAAATAGTTTTTAACAGTTTTTAAAGTTCTTTCTAAAAAAAAAAAAACACAACGCTAGTACATATTTGTATTTCATTCGCTTGGATTTTCTGCCCTGAGTGGCATTGCGTTGAATCTGAAGTGTAATGGTATTTTGCAATTTAGTGCATGCAGTTAGTTAACTCACAAAGCTTGTCGTCGTCATTCGTACATTACGGATGTGGATCTAGACGGACAATCGTACGGATGGATGACTAAATAGTTGGTTAGAGAAATGTTATAACCATGTCGTGTGTATGTGACCATGTGTGTGTGAGAGAAAATGAGTGTATTTTTATCCATGCATTTGTACCGTTTTTTTTTTCTTACATGCCAATTTGTTGGCTGCGAACTGTCAATTGCTTTTGACACGATTTTGAATTTTAAATGCAATTGTTTTGTAAATTAGCGAAGTGAATTCTCTAATGCTGCTGTTGAATTCGTGTTTGTTTTAAATGTTTTTCTTTTTGCTTTTAGCCAAACAAGCGTTTGAAGGAGCAGCAAAGTAAACGGTTATGCAGTCAAAATTTATACTTTTAAAATGGAGTTAGTTTTTCCATTAATAATCCGCGAAGTGACGAAAAAGTATTTTAACAAAAAATCTGCGTATTTGCTATAGTATTAATTGTCAAATGCGTATTTAGGTTAGGTTGAATGGAGGTTGAATAAATAAAACCAGTTAGAAGGCAAGCACAATAAAAAAGGAGAACTTTTATGTTAAAATATAAAATTTTAACAAACTGTGTACACGTATTTGTGGGATGGTAGTTTCACTCTTTTACTACCACTCACAAAGATATCATGTTGTATGCCTTGTGTCCAATATAAGTGGTAACAACGGCAGCCCCAAATAAAACCACAGAAGATAAAAATATCAAATTTGTCCTATAGTCTCTCAAATTAGTCTCTATTGACTTTTGTTAATATCAGGTTTTTTACATCTTCGATGTCGTTTGGCATAATATTGATGTTAAAATTTTTATGATACGCTGTCATCAGTATGAAAATACATTTTTGTATGAGTGTACATTGAATTCACTTTCTATTCTCTTTTATGCTCAAGCAGGATTACAAAAATGTCAAAGCAGTTGGGGCATTAATGAAATAACACAGGGATGGAAAATGTATTACATTGTTTACTCAGGTGAACAATGATAATGAAAGTACCAAAAAAATTTTACATTCCAGTTTAAATCCATTGCAACTACAAAATACAAAATAAAACTCTTTTGTAATTAAGAAATGGGTAATAATTATGTGTACATAATGTGCATTTTTATTTATATGTTGTTGATAAATTTTAATAATTAATTTGCAAAACATATTTTATACGCCCAATTACAAATTTTATAATTTTTTCGTAATTTAACTTTGAACATCAACAAGACAACACTTAATTAGGTGTCGTAAGTTTTTGACAACATCTTATTATGTGTTGTAAGTTTTTGACAACACTTGCTACAATAGTTGTAAACCATAATCACTTTTCAAAAAATACAACATTAAATGAACAAATGTTGTGAACCATAATCGGGGCCTAAAACTATAATTGCATCAAATAAATTTTTAGGGCAATCAAAAAGTTTAATTAGTGAATTTCGATTTTTTTTTGGAGTTATCTATACCCAGTGCTGGGCAAAATACATGCTTTGGTGTATTAAAAATACAAAATACATGAAAGTTGTGTATTTAAAATACAAATACTTTTTCTCCACGTATTTAAAATACAAAATACTGCATTCGAAAAGCAAGTATTTGAAATACAAAATAAAATTACAGTGTAACAAAAATATGTATTTAAAATACAAAATACTTTTAATCAAAAAAGTTTTTATTTCCTTTCATAAACACCAGCTTTTCAAATGTGGTATCAGACAAACAACGTCTTGATGGCGAATGAATAAAATCAACTAACGGCAAAATCTCAATGATTTCTTATTAAAAAATGATATTTTATTGAAAGAGCAATAACGAAATTAAGAATGAAGTGGCAATGAAAAAACGTTTGACCAAAGACTATATACACATAAAGTCTATGCAAGTCAACATCTGATTGACAATTTTTTTCTCTTCTTGTTTTAGAGCAAAATGTCAAAAGCTGTTTTTTCCTTATATTTTTTTTTTTTGTTTAACTTTATGAAAGCTTAGCGACTTTCTCAATGTGTATGCATTCAGTTGCGTTTACTTTACACAGGTACTTTGTATTTGGTAATTAAATTGTAGTACTGCCAATTTTTGGAAATAAAACAGTAACAAAGTTTTTCACTTTTAGTTGAAGTATGAATGGAATCATTTTTAGCGCATATTTTCTAACATAAATTAAAAATGTATTTTGAATAATGTATTTTGAGAGTACAAGTATTTGAAATACAAAATACAAATACATTCGTGAGACGTATTTAAAATACAAATACAAAATACGTATTTGTATTTTAAATACGTATTTCAAATACTATGTATTTCATGTATTTCATGTATTTCAAATACTATACCCCATATCATTTCTTCCTGACTTTTTTCGTGATATCTGTATATCAATTTCTTTTCTCCCATTCTCAGCGTTCTATTATAGAAAAATGTTTCTATTGTACCTCTGGAAGAGGCCCCTAAACTCTTTTATTCCACATTTTGTAGAGCACGTTAAGCTCCTGCCTGTTTGCCCTTCCTGACATATACATATATTTTCGCTGTGTTTTGTGATATAATCAATAAAATAACTCACTTGTTTTGTAGTTGTTGTTGTTCAAGTAATGGCTATAACGTGTAGTGTACATACCTGAAAGAAGAGAAATTTATTAATTAATTGATTATAATCAGCAAATAATTTAAATAAAAGGCACGAAAAATTAAAAAGAAAAAATTTCAAGTTAAAATGGAAAAATTCATTTTAAAGTTTTAAACACAAAATTCCATTATTATTAAAAATTACTGCTGCTGCAGACGTCATCAACTTCTAGCAAACATTTTCCAAAATCTGTGTATGCATATTATGCACACATACATATGTATGTATGTACATATATGTATGTAAATATTTTGCGAAGGTTAATTTTATGTTTTACCTCGACCTAATAAATGAGCTGCATATAAAATGTCCCGAAAATGATGAGCCTGCTGGTGTAGCAGTGAAAAGGATTCGGCTAAATTAGCAGCCATTGCTGCGGCGCCCAGACCACCCACCAGTGGCGGTAACGTTGTAGCAGCAGGAGGTGCATGTGGCGCCGGATGTTGTTGTTGCAGCTGCTGTGGCTGTTGCTGTGTTGGCATACCATTTGGTGCGGCGGCAGCAACAGCTGCTGATGCTGAAGGTAACGGATGTAAAAGTGATGTTGATGATGGCAGGGGCGGTGCTGGTGGCGCAACAGTGGGTGGCATTCCCATCACGTTTTGTATTTTATCCAGTGCTGTGCGCGCAGCAATGCCCGTGCTTTGTTGATGGTTGGACGACAGTGTGGCAGCATTTGAGGGTGGCAAAAACGTTTTACTTTTGTTAACAGACAATGCAGCAATATGGTATGGTTGATGGTTGGTGCTGCTATTGTTGCTGTTGTTAATATTGTTGCCGCCATTATGGTGCTGGTGTTGGTGCTGGTGTTGATGCAAATGATGCTGATGGCTGTTAGTGGCGGCAGGGAGTGCATGGTGTGTTGTTGGTGTGGTTAACAAGAGTGTTGGTTCGTTGGCTGTTGGAGCTGCATGCGATAACAGTGTTGTTGCATCACCACACATGCTGCTGTCAATGCTACCAACACTGGCACAACGTTGCAAATGCCGATGCTGCTGTTGTAAGAGTTGATGTTGACACAACTGATTTGTTGCTGTTAAAGCTGCTGCAGTTGGTCTTGGTATTGGCATTGCTGTGATTTTTGTTGTTACTGCTGGCATTTTTGCCGAGCAATTTATGGATTTCCCCATGTCTGCACTGTTTACACTTGTAGCTGCTGTTGTGGTATTTGTTGTAGTTCTCATGTTTAGTGCTGGCGTTGTTGTTGCAGTCGCAGTTAATAATTTAGTGTTATTATTGTTGTTCAAACTGTTATTTATTATAATACTTTGACAATGCTCACAGTTTTTCATGTTTGCATAATTTTTGTTATGGCTTTAAATATTTACGTATGTATTTAATAATTATTTAATAAACATAAACTGCTTGTTTATTTTTATAAATTATGCACTTGCTTTATATTTAACGATGTTTATTGTATAACAAAATATATATGTATGTATGTTTGTTGTGGTTGTTGTTTTTGTTGATATTGTTTCATAACAAGGAAGTATGGTTTTAAGGCATCTTAGTTTATAGAGATTAAAGTTTTTAAATATTTTACAAATATTTATGTATTTTGATTACTTTTCATTATTATTTGGCCACTTTTATTTCGATACATGTAAACATTTGTATGTCTGTCTATATTTGATTTTCATAACCTGTACTCGACTATCAGGCGAAAAAATTTTAAGGTTTTTTCTAAAAAAAAAAAATTAAATATAAATTGGTATAAAAATATTTTTTTTTTATAAAATTAAAGGCAAACATTTTTCGCGCCTTAATTTTATTTTTTGAAGTTACTTTTTGCTTTAAAAACAGTTTATGAGTAATAAAAATAAATAGTTTGCACTTGAAATTGTTTATTTTTTTTATTTTATATTAAATTGCTTAATAATTCATTGATTTCCGTTCCTTATTTGTTTTATAATTAAACAAAGACATAACAATGAAATAAATTAAACTGTAAAAGAATATATTGGAAACTCTAGATTTCAAATCAATAATTTGTTTTACTAGTTTTCAACATTTTTACCACAAGAAGCCAAAAGATCAAAAGGCAAAACAGCAACAACACACTCTGTTGTTGTTTGAATTTTGTTTCACCTAAATTTTTATGCATCATAAAAATTTAAATAAAAACAAAGAATCAGTCTTAAAAATAAAAAAAATAAACCAAAAACCAAAAAAAAAAAAAATCAATTGTATTTTTTCTGCTTTTATGTTTCATTTAACATAACAATCATCGTTTGAAATTTTTATCTTTTTAACGCCACATGTGGTGAATGAATAAGTAAATAAATTATTTTGTTTGGGGGGTTTTTTTTATTAAAAAAAAAAAAAAAAAAAAAAAAAAAATACAGAAACAAAATTGTATCAGTTTTTAGTTTTTCTAAAGGCTGGGAAAGGCCGCATGAATGTTTATTTTTGTGTGTTTTAGGTGAAAATTTTTTGGTCATTTTTAGAATATTTTGGATGTGTTCTTATTCAATGGGCAAACAATTAGTGAAAAGTGTATAAATATAAACGCTATAGATGGGCCAATTTTATGCCTCGCTTATTTTATAAATCAGAATTTTAACATTAAGACTGAGCGGAATCTAATTTTTATTGTGAAGTACATACTGCTTTATGAATGCGTGTGTTTTGATTATTCTATACATTCCATTATTTATTTGCTGTGCAATAATTAATCTCTTCCTACGCAACATTTAACGCGTAATCAATGTTGCCTATCCTGCTTATCTAGATAAGCTGTGTGACCGCTCTCAATATTGGGAGCCCGCTGGTGAGAGCTTCTTGTATGAAATACGCCACACTATTTCATCCTGATAGTTTGGGCCAAGACCTATCTATCTAGCAGGTCAATGCAAATCTAGTAAAACAAAAAACCTGCTCGTATTTTGTTTGTGTAATTATAGCGGTGAGACTGGCAAACCTACAACAACCACATGCGTCTGTTTGGCAGTTTCACCCTGAAAATACGCGAGTATTTGAGTATTTGCAAAAAGTTGGCAACATTTTTTATGTTTTCCAATTGTTAGCGGAACTCACCCTTCATTGCAAATTACCCTTGCAGACCTTGCAGATATTGCAACCGTAGCATATGTGCCATAGTCTGCAACACTACAAAAACAAAATGTATGAAACCGAGATTTGCATCACTTAAGCAAATATGCAAAACTAAAAACCATTGCAGATCCGTCTTTGGAAATGTTGCAAATGCTAAAACAGCTGCTTGTTTTTCTACATTTCAACACGTAAGCTCCTGCGCTCAAAAAACAGCATGACGGCAAGGCCGCCTCAAAACATGCCTATGCTGGAATTAAATTAATGCTAACGTTGCTCAAAGAAGCATTTACAAAATAGTAGAAAGTGAATTTATACCTATTATTATGCATTATTTTTATTAAATTTTATAAAATAAGCAAAAAATCGGGCGGTTGCTTCACGTGCAAATTTTATCGACGGCGTTGCTTTTCAAATATTGGCTGCGGCTTAGCTTATCTCCTGCGGCAAACTCGCTTTATTAAATTTTGTAAACAAATAAATAAAACAGGGAACGAAATGAAGAAAGTAAAAATAAAATTAAAGCAATTAAACAAAAAGTCAACAATAAAAGACGGCCAACGAAAAGATGAATAATGAAATTTTTGCAATTTGTTTTCTAAACTTCCTTCTAAATTTGCAAAACAAAAATATTTATATTTTCCGTTACTCTAAAATCAGCTGATATAATTATTTTGCTAAACAATTGAAAAGGACACTCACGCTTTGTAGCAAAAAATCATGCTATATCTGCTAAAATTGCAGATGTGCAACCAAGGGTGATTTCCGCTATTATTTCATATCAAATTCTTAAAAAACAAAACGATATTCAAACCTTTACCAATGCGTAAGTGATAATGGAAATATCTTACCAAACGTTTTAATTTACTACATTCAGTTAAAATTTACTAAACTAATACTGTATGTAGTGTAGCTTTTTCTTTTTTGAAAAATATTTCATTTTTCCCATTGGCAGAAAAAAGTTTTAATTTACTTTAACTATCGCAATATGGCACATTTATTATTACAAAGCAACAAGAGTGTTTAGAATTCACAAAGCAAACAAAACATGGCAAAATATTTATTAAAGTTTTAAAATAGTTTTGGCAAACTGTTGTTTCCGTTTATTCTCGCAGCAGGATTAGGAAGGAAATATTTGCATTGTCAGGATGTTAACTGCGGTTAAAATTGACTTTTTTAGAAAAATGTGAAACAAAGTTGAGGCATTAAAAAAAAAAAAAACGAAAAATAAATAAATGAATAAATAAATAAATAAACATAAAAATGACTTAAGAGACTGAACATCAGTGTGAACAACATGTGTGTTTTTAAAAGCACATGCGATTTTCAGAACACATCTAATAAAGAGAAAATAAAAAAAAGATAAAATTCATCTGAACAAATAAGATCAAAATATTTTAAATTTCCATTTGATGCAACTGTATGGACATTATTAAATCCACAGGCATTAAAATGGTTTTAAAATCAACAATTATGTTTGCAGTTTATTATAAAAAATCAAGATTGAATTGAAATGAAAGTGAAATGAAGCCATCACGCTCTTTGTTCTGTGAATAGGCAGACACATTATTACATAAAGGACAGGAGATAAAACTACAGTATTTTTCGGTTAATTGCACATCAAAATTTGCACAATTTTTTGTTCAATTAACCGGGGTACCAATTAGCCGATACCCGTTTAATTGAACAATTCGTTCAATTACAAGAACCCTATTTAATTGAACAGTTTGTTCAATTACAGAAATCACGCATAATTGAAACTATGTACTAATGAATTAAAAGAAATCGCTATGTGCACTTTAAGTTTTTCAAAATAATTTTTTTTTACCTTAAACGAAAAAAAAAATGCAAGTAACAGCAAAAAATGTGCATATATGTGTATAGTAGAGATGCCACCCAGTGTTTTTCACAAATGATGTCAAATATGTATGTGCAAAAATACCAGATTATTTTTCAATGCAATTAACCGGGTAAAAGTAAGAGGAAATTTATTTTTGATGACATAAATTTTGAACGAATTAAGCGGGAAAATCAATTAACCGGGTTCAATTATCCGAGGAAATTCACATGGTGTTCGTATGCAATATTTTTTTTGCCCGATCATGTGGTTCAATTAAGCGTGGAAACCAATTAACCGTAGGGTCAATTAACCGAAAAATACTGTATATGCAAAATTGCTGAGTTTGCACGAAACAGAAAGGAGTTACGTAGTTGTTTTTCAAAAATACTTTGTATTCAAAAAAATCCAAAATTACTAAACGGCCTTTGCAGCTTTATACCCCTTGAAGTCGCCGCCCTTATACATACATACATATATGCCCAAACATGCCGATAATTTTCCTTCAACAACAAATTCACACCAGCACTAATTAAACAAAAAAGACAAATACGTAATTTATTTAACTAAAGTAATGAAATTTTCCTTTTAAATCTCTAAATTAAATCAAAACTAAATAATAAGCCACTATTTAAAATTAATGCCTGTTAAGCTGATTAACTCGGCAGGCAGCACAGCACAATTTCTATAAACAGTCTTTAAATTCCACAAGCATCATAAATTTAAAGAAAAATATTTTAGGAAAAAAGTGTGTGGGCATTTCCTTATACATATTTAATCTTTAAAGAAGATAATGTCGTCCGCCGTCTTCTGCCATAAAACAGCAGAATGAAACTTAATTTAAGAAATATCTTAGCAAGAACAAGACACACACACACGCACACACATTTAATTCACTCAAAGTAAAAATACATTTTGTTAGATTTTTTTCTTTCTATTAAACAAAAAGTAAAGACAACAAGAATTCACCGACAGCAAGTCTTTAACTGAGTAACAAATATTAACAACAACAACAACAACAAAAAGTCGTAAATAAATCTTAAGACTTATTTTATTTGCTATTTTCCAAAGTAGTAAAATATGAAGAAAAGAACATGTTAAAGAATCTTTTAGGGAAGACAAAAAAAAAAAAAATAGTTAAAGTCATGGAGTTTCAAGAATTTAAAGTGCGAAAGTCTACCACCACTATTTTTTTTTTTTTTTTTGAACGGTAACTGTGAAGTGATGAAGCTCATAAAAATCGTTTGAAAATGTTGTTTGTGGCAGTCAGTGGCTTGATCATGTGCTGCCGCCGACCACCGCACAGTGGGGGATTTTGCAAAAAAATTGGAAATAATTCTGCCGTTTCTAAACGGATGGCTCGATTGCAATGAAATTTCAGACAGGCATAAAAGAGGTGTATTCAAGCTTAAGTTTTGAGATTGGACTATATAGCGTTTAAGTGGGCGTGTCCACGCGCCCCCAAAGTGGGCCACCTGGGGTATGTGAAAAATTAAAAACGATCTAATTTTTTCATTTCCAATTCTTTTGCAAATATTTTTTATTTTTAAATTCTTCTAGTCAAGGCCTACAAAAAATGTCGCGACACGTATATATTATCTCTTAAAGTTTTCGAGATATTAAAGTTTTAAAAATTAAATTTTCGTGTTTTTACCAACCCTGGTCCAGTATTTTCACATTTTTGAGCTCAAATCCTAACCGATTTTTCAAAAATAAGTTTTATTAGCTTGCCAGTATTTTTTTCAATACTATAAAAAAAATTGAGCAAAAAATCTTTTATAAAGAAAAAGTTATATTCAACACAATTTAAAAATTCAAAAAAAGTCAGTTTTTAGCATATTTTTAGGGCAAAAAGTAACTTTATTGTTTTTTATTTCTGGAAGAACTTTCCAAAGTAAAGTATATGTTGTTTATATTTTTTTAAAAGCTTATTGTTAAGAAAATATTTTAAAGAAAAAAAAATTTGAAAATTATGTCCTGTTGCGTAAGGGTAGCATCCTAAAATTAACCCATTTGTTTAGACAAAACCGACTTTAGCCCAAAATTTCTAAAATCGCACGCCTCTAACCTAAATATTTTTACTTGTTTTTTATAGTTATAAGTATTTTTTAGTTTTATGCAAATGGAATTTGTCGCCCCAGGATATTTGCTGGAATGACAGCAAAAAAACTAAAAAATCCCATTTTTGGGAATTTTTGAAAGTTTTTTGGGAATTTCGGGATTAGTATTATTTTTTCCCTACATTTTGCCAATAATTTTTATTTCTTTTATAAATTCCTATATTTTTGCAAAATTTTGTAAAAAAATATAAATAAATGAAAATTTTATAGGCATTTCAAAAAATTTTATTTCTCAAAAACTTTTATTGAAGGACGTTTTTTTCTGTATTTTTGCAAAAATTGTTTTAAAAAGTTTTAAATTTCTAAAAAATTTAATAATATATAAACTAGAGGTAATTACCTAACTAATAATATATAATATGAAACCCCCTTTCATTTTAAGGGTATGAAATTAATGGGCTACAACTAACCTATTTGCAATGAAAATTTCCAAAAATTAGTACAGATTCAGCGTTTGGGAATACGAAAGTCAATCAATCAATCAAATATACAATTACGTTAACTTTACAAAATAATCCGTATCAAATTCTTCTAGATCTAGCAGATACATCAAATCTTTGAATTCATTACTGCAATCAAATGTCAAATTTCTGTAGCAGATCCATCTCCTTCTCATAAGTGATAAGACGGGATCTGAGGACAAAATAAGGTTCTGAAATATGTCCTGATTTTGAGATTGTCTGGAGCACTTTCTGGAGCTAAATTGATGGATATGTTTAAAATCACGGTTTCTAGACTCTTGAGGTTCTTCTGTGAGCTCTCCGAGTGGTAGTATATGATGTTCCATTATTATTTTTCCATGACACAAAACCTTGTGTACTGTTGGTGAGAAATCTTTCCAGGGGTATAAGTTAAGAAGCAGTCTCGAAACGCCTGCACAGTACTCGCCGAACTTATCTGCATTTATTTTATGTTTACTGTTTATTGCTGTTAAAATTATATTAACTTTTTGCAATAATTCCATATTAATTCCGGTAATCTGTGAGGTTATTTCAAAATTGCTAAAAAATCGTCTAGCCGTGTTTCCATCATTTGTACTCCCATATCCCACTAGTGGCTTATCAATATTTAATCCGGTATGTTGCTTAAACTCCTCCTGAATTCTTTGCTTTTCGTTAGCTCTCATTATCTTTAGCTCGTCGTTTTTAATTACTGATTTATTTACATTTTCAAGGCTACTTCTGTATTTCAAATCATAAGCTATATGTAGAAAATGTTCCAGAAAACGTATGCGAGCATGTAGAGGAGATATTCCATATTTAAGAACGTCTTCATTAACCTTTGTAGTTGATGACATATTTGAGAATTGACTTTTCGTTTTTCCACATAAAGAACAACTCCAAGTAGATGACGTTTTTGTTAAAGCATTGCTAACTTTACCATCAATCATCGTTAATCTCATATCAAACGATACATTGAAAGAGTAGTCCTCTATTTCGATCAAAATGGGCTGCATTAATTTAATTTCCGATTCAATATGATGTACAAGTTCTTGAGTTGCAATCTTTGTCTCCTTAGTATACTCGAAAGTAATTGGTCTACAAAATGATTTAGATCCAGGAGTTGAATTTATCCAAATGTCTTCTTCGAAACTAGTTGATGGAGAGTCCTTGTCAGCATATTTTCGAAGCCGTAATGGAACCATTGATGCCATAAGTACGCCTTTGTAATCAGATAATAAGTGACCTTCAGTGGGCTGCTTGTATTCTGAAAGTAACGACGATCCATCACATCCCCATTTACATATTAGTTTCACTTCGCTGTGGTTAATTTTATTTAGCTGCTCTGGAGTAAGTGTTGAAACTATCCTTTATGCTGTGTTTTCTAGAAGAGATGAGATTCCAACAGTAACTTTTCGGTCAGAAACTGTAATACCAGTGGGTATAATGCTCTTCTTCCTTTCTTGCAGAGCATCATATGATGGCAAAACCTCAACTCCTTTTTCTTTCAATGCTTTTCTCAATATTATATATTTATCACGACTAAGTTGAAGCTGCAACATAAGAGCAATGGCTTCTTCTTCTGTGAAAGCTGAATTAAACGATGGTGTTGGAATGCTCTTAACAATACGATTAAGCCTTTTAGGTGATGCATTCGGAAGAACATTTGCAATTTTCACAGCATCCATGGGTTGATCTTTCTTTTTTAGCATCGCATTAAATGTGTCTGTAACTTCTTCGGTAGACATGGTTGTAAGATTTGTTGTTAAGCGTGCTTGCTTTGACTTCGGGCCTAAGTCTTCATATTCCTTACATTTAGCGCCAGGAGTAGATAAGGAAATTGGGAATTGTATAGATACCTCCAACCAATCAGAAAATTTTGTTCTAAATTTTGCATTAGAGCTGTTGACAGCTTTCCATTTTTTTTCGAATGCCTTAACAAAATTCTCAATTTTGCAAATATCCTTTTTGTCTACTTTAGTTGTATATGTTTCTTCAATATAATCAAGTAGAAATTTGACTTTTTTCTGTTGCTGTAAGTTTGCACTTTTGTATAAAACTGAATATAAATCGATGTGTTTTAGTGTGATGGCCATGATCGTCAACTTTTTAATGATGCCAACTATTAATTGCGAGATATTTTATACCATGCGCCAACTGTCTCGCTAACTATTTTTAAAGATTAATTTATCTCTAAAGGTTGACTTTGTTTTTAGTTTCCCCGCCTACACATACATGTATAATAACCATCGAAATTGTATTCAGGTATACAAAATATTTACATATGATCACTAAATATAAGCATAAGTTCAGGTAGTACTGCGTATTAAAGCGAAACAGGTAGATCAATAAAGGAAACACGCGAAGGTGGTATTAACACTCTAATTACTTAGTGGCTGTTCAGGCTATTGTGTCAGTTGTACTTCAATTTTCGAAAATGCAAACATGATATTATTATTACTTAAACGTTTTTGAAAAACAATAACAATTGAATACATCAGCCCTTAATTACCATAAATTCAGGTATGTTTAGCTGAAATGTCTAGCCTTTAATAATAAATAAATAGGGATAAAAAGAAATGTACCCTTCGTATTAGTTGCAGGTAATACTACCTATTAAAGCAAACCAGGTAAAGCAATAAAACAAATATTCAAAGATTATACTAACGTAATAAGGCTACTGCGTAATAGAAAATACTGCGTAAAATAAACAGTGCCTCACCCCTTGTATTCCCAAACGCTGAATCAGTACTAATTTTTGGAAATTTTCATTGCAAATAGGTTAGTTGTAGCCCATTAATTTCATACCCTTAAAATGAAAGGGGGTTTCATATTATATATTATTAGTTAGGTAATTACCTCTAGTTTATATATTATTAAATTTTTTAGAAATTTAAAACTTTTTAAAACAATTTTTGCAAAAATACAGAAAAAAACGTCCTTCAATAAAAGTTTTTGAGAAATAAAATTTTTTGAAATGCCTATAAAATTTTCATTTATTTATATTTTTTTACAAAATTTTGCAAAAATATAGGAATTTATAAAAGAAATAAAAATTATTGGCAAAATGTAGGGAAAAAATAATACTAATCCCGAAATTCCCAAAAAACTTTCAAAAATTCCCAAAAATGGGATTTTTTAGTTTTTTTGCTGTCATTCCAGCAAATATCCTGGGGCGACAAATTCCATTTGCATAAAACTAAAAAATACTTATAACTATAAAAAACAAGTAAAAATATTTAGGTTAGAGGCGTGCGATTTTAGAAATTTTGGGCTAAAGTCGGTTTTGTCTAAACAAATGGGTTAATTTTAGGATGCTACCCTTACGCAACAGGACATAATTTTCAAATTTTTTTTTCTTTAAAATATTTTCTTAACAATAAGCTTTTAAAAAAATATAAACAACATATACTTTACTTTGGAAAGTTCTTCCAGAAATAAAAAACAATAAAGTTACTTTTTGCCCTAAAAATATGCTAAAAACTGACTTTTTTTGAATTTTTAAATTGTGTTGAATATAACTTTTTCTTTATAAAAGATTTTTTGCTCAATTTTTTTTTATAGTATTGAAAAAAATACTGGCAAGCTAATAAAACTTATTTTTGAAAAATCGGTTAGGATTTGAGCTCAAAAATGTGAAAATACTGGACCAGGGTTGGTAAAAACACGAAAATTTAATTTTTAAAACTTTAATATCTCGAAAACTTTAAGAGATAATATATACGTGTCGCGACATTTTTTGTAGGCCTTGACTAGAAGAATTTAAAAATAAAAAATATTTGCAAAAGAATTGGAAATGAAAAAATTAGATCGTTTTTAATTTTTCACATACCCCAGGTGGCCCACTTTGGGGGCGCGTGGACACGCCCACTTAAACGCTATATAGTCCAATCTCAAAACTTTAGCTTGAATACACCTCTTTTATGCCTGTCTGAAATTTCATTGCAATCGAGCCATCCGTTTAGAAACGGCAGAATTATTTCCAATTTTTTTGCAAAATCCCCCACTGTGCACCGGTGCGGTCGTTACATTGCCCGTAATTGTATAAATGTGTAAACATGGGCACATGCGCAGTTTACATTCAGCCAGCCACTCATTCGCTCACTCAACTCACTCAACACCAAAAGCATTACTTAATTAACTGCAAATTTTCTATTTCTGCCACCTCTAATCAAAAAAGGCAATAAAAGCAGCAACAAATGCTTTACCGAGGCGATAATTTAAGGCGATGTTAAAAGTAAATGGTTTATTGGCTGGATCAGAGCCATCTTGTGGCTGCACATGGGAATATTTACCGCATACTGGTTATGCATATTGCTATTCTTTAATTAAAACTAATAACCACACTGCACGCTAAACTCAAATATGCAGGCAAAATTACCATCGGCTGGTTGTTCTGTTCCACATAAAAGCGAAATTATAGTAAAGCTGGCAACTGACTCAATTATGCGGATTATTAAGCGAACAAAACATAAAAAAATGCTTTTTTTAGGATTATCGGGGGTGTCATAGAATCTGATCATATCGGAATTGGATTTCAAACCGATAGAAAAATCACCTTTGTTATAAAAACCAATAAATAGTTAGAACCAAAAAAAAAAACACAATTTATTACTTTAGGTCTAAAAAACAGACCTTAATGCTTTCTGTATTTTTTCAGCCGTCTATATGCCGTCGACATTTCGTTACTGCTAAACAACTCATCTTTCTGTATTAAAAGTTTGTTTGAGCATTTCTGATTCCCATTATGTTCATGAGAATTTTGGAATAAGTAGTTGGGCTTCAAACATTTTTTTTAGATTTTTCAAGTCTACTGATGAGTTGTTTAGCAGCAACGAAATGTCAGCGGCATATAGACGGCTGAAAAAAATACAGAAAGCATTAAGGTCCATTTCTTAGACCTAAAGTAATAAATTTCAATTGGCTCTTATAGCGAATAAATAATTAAGTTCATTGTTGAACATCACACTTAATACTTTTCGGTTTGTTAATAATTCAGCTGTTTGTAGCGCTAAAACAAATTATGTACCTTCACACAAAATACGAGGAATGTCTTTTATGTTTCGGTATTTGCCAAGCAAACGTATAACCAAGCAAACGTATAACCAAGCAAACGCATAACCTCAAAAATGCCCAAGTTGGGCATTTTTGAGGTTATACGTACTCAACACGTTTTGACATACGAGCGCTATTGATGGAAATGGCATCAAATCGTGAACATTTTCGTGCGATTATTTTTACAACATTCGACGAGGATTCACTCAGCAAAAGTGCATGAATGAACTTAATTAAGTTTTTGCAAGATCGTCAGCTGACTTATCGTGACGTTGGAACACCCTTAGGCATTAGTATAACCAGCATACATGCAATATTGCATGAACGTTGAATTGTCAAAAAAAAAATGCGGTCGGGGGACCCCCGTTAGGAACGAAGTTCCTTACGTTTATTCTTCATCTTCGAATGTAGTACTAAGTGAAATCTGTATGTTTTATTTTGTGTTGTTTTTGAAATTTTGAAATTTTATATGCTTCTTAAAATTTTTGGAACGTTTTATTTTTTACTTTTGACACATGCAGTATTTTTTTGTCAATCTGCTACAAAACGCAGAAAATTTTTCAATATTGCTGTAGTTTGTTGTGACATACTTTACTTTAGCGACATCTATCAACTGACAGTGTCCGTTTTCACAACTAATTAATATTTATTGTTAGACACCTAAACAATTGTTTGTCGACAGATACACCAATACATATAAACAGCTCACACGCTTTCGTGACGATTTCTACTAATTTGCACTACCAGCAAGCCGCGTTAAGGAACTTCGTTCCAAAAATTTGATCACATTGGTTGCCACACAATTTGTCAATCGCTCAAAAAGACTGGTCAAGCCGATTGGTAGAAAAAAAATGCTCAAAAAAAAAACGATCGCGGTGCTTCGAAACACGTCTATGACATCGTGTCAGGTAATGAATCGCAGAGTTACGCTTATGAGGCCGAAAGTAAACAGCAGTCTACGGCATGGGAGTTTTAAGATGAAGAAAATCCAACAAAAGCTGTTCGCGCACAAAGCACTTCCAAGCAAATGGTTGCTTTTTTTTGTGGGAAAAACTGGACGTGTCGCAACCCCACCACTAGAACAAAGCAGAAAAAACAGTCAATTCTGAGTGGTACATAACGATGTGCTTGCTAGTTGTCTTCCAAGAAATCAGAAAAACCAACGAAATCCAATCTAGTCTGATTTGTAAAAACCTCAGTGGTTTATGCACGAAGCGAAGGTTATAATATCTCAAAAAAATTTTTGCTCGAAAATACTAATCACATACATATTTCTTTTCTGTAAACCAACTTCGAGTGTACTGCTGGCTTATCAGGCCTTTTCGGAGAATCACTTGTTTTTAAATCACATGATTTCTGAAAACAAAAATAGAATTACTTCAACAAGATAAAATTGCTTACTGTAATCTATGTGCTAGATAACATGCTAAACGTCATAGCAATCACAAAATCATCTTGTTGATACCATTTTTATTTTATTTAGAAATCATGCGTTTACGAGTAATACGATTTTCAGGGAAGACCTGTATCACAAAGTAGAACAGAGCTGAAACGCCACCAGAATGAGGTAGCAAGTCAGCGCAAAGCTCTGTACGTCTCGTTTTCACAATCGCTCGAGAACTTGTAGTCAAAACAAAACAAAAAGCATTTTCTAGAGAAAAAGTGGTGGTTTTTTGTATTATAAATTTATGAATGCTCAAAAAGTATATTAAATGGTTTTTTATAATATAAAACTTTATAGTATTCACTGTTTATAATGTGCTAAACATTATTTAATTGTGTTTTATTTTGTAACTTTAAAGATATTGCTTTAATTTTACTTTGTAGTGGTGGTTTTGTGAGCAAAAAATACATGCTCTTCGTAATCAATTTACCAAACACTCAAATATGTATAATCAAATCCTAAGTCAAAGAGGACTTTTAGTTGACCACTTTTTATCAATTTTTTGCTTTTAATTTACTTTAAATTATTAAATTTTTGCTGTTTCGGTGGTGGTTGTTCACAAAAACGTGTTATTTTTTATTTTGTTTACATTTGTTTTTCGTAAAAAATGCATACTATAGCCTAGCTCTTTACACAATCTGTCTAGAAGTTGATTTGAGCCATTTTCAAATGTCAGTTTTAACATCTCTGTGTACTCTGTGCCTGTATTCTGATTTATGTTTTATGGTCAGTGGATTAAATTTTAAAGTCTGCTGTTGAATTTCCATTTTTCTTCAAAATCTCCCCATCGTGCATCCTATTACAAAACAACAATATATGTACTGCTCTGGCTGCCAGTAATTAATATGACACTTTCTTCATTCATTGAAATATTACAAATTGTTTTGCAGCTCGTATTATAATCAACCACTTTTATTTTTCTGATATAAAATTTCATTTTAAATACTTTTATTCAAATGAAGCTCCATAAAAAATTAATTATTAATACTAATTGATTTTAAACTAGTTATTAAGTTTTTAAATTGCCATAAACAATTTTTCCACATAATTAACTAGGACGGAGAAGAATAAAAAAAAAAAAAAAAACTATTTAGAACATAAAACATGCAATAAATTAATAATTATGACCAGAAGTCAAGCGCTGCGTGTTACAAACTGTTTGTTAATTGTTGCCAGCGGAAGGATGGCATTAAAGGTTTCTTTTTTCAGCGAGACTAAAACCGACCGAAAGAACTTAAACAATTTTAAATAGATTTTAGACTTACAACACTTCTAAACTTGTTTGTGAGAAGCCGCGTCAAAGACACGCAATATTCAAGCAGAGTTTTGTCGACGAAAAAAAGTTGCTTGGGGGCAGAAAAAGCAGTGTGCAGGTGTAAAAATTTCAAAGGAATAAAAAGTTTGTTTTCAACAAACTTGTGAGACAAATCTTACACTCAGAAAACTTTGTCAGTAAAATTAAGTGAAAACACTCTTTAAAATAAATGAAACTTCATTTAAAAATCGTCCTACTCATTTTTCATTTAAATTTACTTATTACTTCATTTGAATTTAAATGTTAAAAAATCTACCGAACCCAATCGGTAAAAATAATGATTTTTCCTTTATTCTAACTGTCAAATAATTCATGCGTAATCAATTTGTAAACATTTTTTTATTTTTTCTTAGGTGGTCATTTTATTTAATTATAGTTTTCAATCTAATTTAATTTTCGCTCTGCAAAGCCTCAGCTGAGAGTCGAACATGCAGTATCTCGACTTGAAATCAGCTGTCATACCCACTCCGGCCATCGCAACAATCAGAACAAATTGAACAACAATCAAGTAAACAACAATAAGTAAAGACTACGTATCAAATTATAAATACATATGTATATACATACTAATAGCTTGGTTCCTTCATGTATATGTAGTATAAGTTACTACTGTCATTATTAACTGTGACCGAAAATCTGTATTTGTCTGTAGTTAGTTCTTTAAGTAACTGTACAAATCAGTTAAAATTAAAATTTCATTGTTTTTTTTTAAAGTTTTGTCCTTTAAAAATAACTGCACCGATTACTTCTAGAATAAACTACGGTCAGTTGCTGCAAAAATATTCTGAGTGTAGAAAAAAAACAAAATCTATGAAGGCAAAATTGTTAATTATCTTGTGCGCAGGCATTTGATTTTTAAATATGTAGTTCATTTTCTTATGTGGTGTAAAGTTCTTCTTCAGTGCTGAGATTTTTTTAATTTTTACACTGACTAGAGGTTTTTTATATTCTTTAGAACTAGTTGTTAAGGATACTGTGTGGGTGGGTGCATTAGAATTCACCGCACAACATTCAAACTAACACATGCATTTTGTAGGTGTAAATAATTCTTTTGGGCAGAATTCCGGCATTTGTGATCGAATCAAACCGCGATCGAATGCTGATTACAAATACACCCAAGCATATCGTACTCATTTTAAGCTATAACAGGATTGATTCTCCTTAATAATCCCTATTTGTCTTGTTTTAAGTACACCTGTGTGTGTTATGCGTACTAAAATGTTCAAGTACTCTTCGTACTAAAATCAATGAGAAAAAACTTAAATTTAGAACAAGATTTTTCTTTCTGTGTATTAGTGTATATTATCAGGAGTATTGAAGATCATTTATACCAAGCTTTTACAGTTATTTTACAGACAATTTTTGCAGCGCTAAACTTAACATTGGGTCAATACCTCGAAAAAGTGGAAACAAATTGTAAATGTATCAACGTTTTCATCCCTGATACAACGCGCAAAAAAAAGCAAAAAAAAAAAATAAAAAATGGCGAGTTGCAAAAAAAAGTTTTGACAGGTCTAGTATCTAAATATTGAGAAGTAAACAATATCACCTGTTTCTACACGCTTTAATTGAAAACATTTGTACCGCAAAAGCTTCTCTTAATGTAGAGGAGGAACATTTTTGCATTTACACGCCACGTACGATTTTTGCAGTGGCATGTTTCACACCTACATATACTGCACAATACATCAAGTGTGAAATGGGCTTAAAATTTTCCAAGTGATTTTTTTTCCAAAAACTACCACTTTTTATACGCAATTTATATAAATTGTTTTTTATCAGCAAACATATTTTTGTTTTCCCCAATACATAAGCTTGAGTCATAACTCTTTTGCTACGATATCAATTTTCTTATAAAATTTCTAAAAATAATTCCTCCAAAAACTCATCAAACGTATTTGCACTACCTACACTTTCCTTAAGTAAAACGTACTTGCTGTCTTGTGAGTTTATTGCAAATGATTTTAATTGAAAATGAAGTGCATGCCGTGTTGAAGTAAATAAAATTTAAACTTGCAACTTTTTTTTTTTACAGTCACATAATGAATGTCACATACTAAACCACAATAAATAACTAATGAATGACCACACATTCGTACAATTGCTCAGGTTCATGAAACACTTTGGCATTTATCGTAAATAATTTGGTTTTTTTTATATGTTCACGTTGAACAAGAACAACAACTGATGACACATTTCCGATGCAAATGTGGTCAAACTTCATTTCCGACGATTCGGGGGAGGTGCTGAGGAAGAAACCACTGTACATACATACAAAACATACATATGGTCATACAAACATGCACTAATTAAATTTCAAGTCCTTGTAAGTAACGTACATACACACACACACACACACACACACGCACACACGCACAACATGTATAAATAGCGCAGTCCTCGATATGTTTTAATGTGTGTTTAATGCCCTGAAGTTGCATTGTGTTGTACTCCACACATATACATTTTATTATAGGTTAGGTTGATTGGAGGGGTTTGTTTGCCCTACATTTTATTATAAAGTATATTATAAAATATGAACTTAATTATTTATTTGCTTTAAGAGCCAATTGAAATGTATTAATTCAGCTCCAAAAATTAACCTTTTCAAAAAATTTACTAACGACATTTTTTGAAAAGGTTCATTTTTGGACCTGAATTAATATATTTTAAAATCTTATAATAATCAAATCTTATAAAGACCCACGAGGTCACTCGATATCGCTCGCTCGCTTAGTTACAGGCGAAACAAATTCAAATTCAAAGATTTGTTATCGTTTTCAGTGTTGTTGTTTAAGCGAGCAATGACCAGTGACATTGCGGGCCTGGCACTAACTATAGACAGCCAGCAGTGAAGAGTTGAGGTAGTACGATGGCTAAGCTTTGTTGTTTAAAAACAGGGACCGAATTCCGGCACTTATGATTGAATAAACAATAGAGTAAAAACAATATAAAAAATAAGCAATCAACACAACGCATACATGAATGAGTTGATTCGCTCACGAATGCTGCTGGGTTCGAAGCCATTTGGGTGCCGATGATCGTCGTGGTGGACGTCTATCGTAATTCTGAGGAATTAAAATCGAACTAAAGCCCGATAAAGCAATTAACAATAATACATATTTTAGTTCGCAGCGATTTAACAGTAAGTTTTGATCATAAAATCATGTGGTTAATCGTTCGATAGATATCGGATGGAAGTACATACATCGCTCATTCGCAATGAACATTTTCGACAAGAAATGTAACATGAATATTTTAATCCGCAACTCAAAGCATATATCGAGGTTGGTGTCAGTTTTAACTGAAAATTGAACGCCAGGTCAACAGTCGCATCCTCTGAGGCCTCCATTCAACGGATATTGTCGCAGTTTCAATGACAGAGATACAAGAGAATTCGGTCTTCTATCTCTTCTGTAAATGCTCGACTATGGCTGGAAAGAAGATCTCGTTTCTGCATAACTATATAAGCTGCAACGTATCCAGCTATCTATGACTACATTTTATAGCCTACTGAAATACTCAAAAAAGAACTTCATTATTTATTCGCTATATGAACCAATTGGAATGTATTATTTTAGGTCTAAAAATATACCTTAATGTTTACTATCTTTTTCAGTTGTCTATACGCCGCCAACATTTCGTTGATGCTTATCAATCATAAGTAGACTAAAAAAATCTTAAAAGAATGTTTGAAAGTCAACTGCTTGTTCTAAGATTCTCATGAACAAAATGAGAATGAGAAATGTTCAAACAAACTTTTTATACAGAAAACATTTTACGTCTTGCAACATTTTTACTTTTCTTAGCACTTCCTTACCATCAACCTAACCTAACCTAACCTACAACGAATGACATCAACGAAATATCGGCGGCATATAGATAGATGAGAATTTTGAATTAAGTAGTTGGGTTTCAAACATTCGTTTTAGATTTTTCGATTCTACTGATGAGTTGATTAGCATCAACGAAATGTCGGCGGCATATAGACGGCTGAAAAAATCAGAAAACATTAAGGTCTATTTTTGGACCTAAAATACTACTGGAATATCTTACAGCTACACTGAAACAAATTACGTTCATAAATCCTATTAATTCTGACTTTAATTCAATGAAAAAAAATTCATTAATTTTTAGCCAACGTTGGGGAGTATCGAATGAATTCAGAGGCATTAAACTTATATTAATGAGTCAATCGAAACTAAAAATAATTTTTAAAGTCACTGATAAACTCAAAACCAGCTACATTTCAACTAAAATACACAAAAAAATAAAACGTCACATGAGTGATAGCCTCGTTGGATGAATTGGTAGAGTGCCTTACTAAGAGTCCAGGAGGCCGCAGATTAGACTCCTACCGTAGGCTCTGGGTGTTTGTGCAGTCAAACAAAAAGCTTTGCAGTTTTGTGATTGATTTAAAAATTTTTAGGTGCTTTTCGCAGGTAGATTTCAAAATTTTTGAGAAATTTTACATTGTATCCAAAACAAATTAGAATTGAAAAAGCAAATGCTCTAATGAAATCTTTAATTGTTTGAACGTAAAACTTTCTTTGTTTTAATGTATTTTTTTATGAAAATTTTTCAGACTGGTATGAAAAGACCTGAACCATTTTTAATGAAATTAATTCATAATTGAATTATTACAAAAAATGTTAATAAAATCAATTCTTTACAATTATGAACAAACATTCTTACAGTAAGCAGACTGAAACTCGTACCAGCGTTACCTACATCATGGCATACCAGACATTTAACGAGTGGTGTGTCTTGTGAAAACTGAGCCCTTTCGACTTCGCTTAGTGAACTACCATGATAACTAATCCGACAGCTCGAACAAAATTGTTTGAAAAAATGAAAAAAACCGCTGTTTTATAAAAATTTGGATTTTTCATTCAACTTAATAGTTAAAGTCAACGAATGAAAGCTCTTTTCACACACATTTGATTTTGTGTTTGCTGGGTTAAGTGCATGCTGAGTGCACTTTTTTTAAACTTCTGCAGTTGTGAATTTTTTGTTTACGTCATTATCAATTATTACAATCAAATTATCGATTATTATTACTGCTCTTATCATTAGTATTTTGTTGTTGTATTTTGCGTCATTGTACTTTTCTGTCATTGCAGCAAATGCAATGAGAAATTTTTGCTTTTCTTTTCATCATCGTTGGAAGTCGTTTTCTTATTTACTTACATGGCAACCTTAAGACTTTATGCGTCATTGACATTTCAATTAATGGATATGTGTATGTACGTCAGTTTGTAAGTGTAATTTGTGACTGACACCCCCACAAAATTTTCCTTTGTTTTTATTTTTGCTGCTTCATCATTCGTGTTCTCTCAGTCAGTATTATTATAAATATGTTGATGAAAATCAATGTTAGAGGGTGGGTGTGTGATGAGATGCAAGTATGTATGGGTGTTTTTGTAAGCTTTCATAATGCAACGAGTACGTATATATGTATATTCCAACAAAACACATACATACATACCTACATACATATGTTGAAATTTATTGCACCAGAAATTTCTGAAAATTGTCTCATAAAAATTATAATTTTTACTTAGTTCCATGTTTACCATGTTTAATATGTGAAATATTTGATTAATTTTCAACCCATGTCGGGCTTTAACAAATCAATGAATTAATTCATTAATATAATAAACTAATCATTGGATAAATAAAACTAATTTATTGCTGGTTATTCGAGGAGACGTGGTAGTGAATAGGCATTAGCGAAAATAGAAATAACAAATATTTAAATACACTCTCTTTTTAGGGTTCCGTACTCGTCAGAGTGAAACGGAACTCTATTACCGAGACAAATACATCCGTCCGTCCGTCACAGCGTCCATTCCCTGAAACGGTGAGAGCTAAAGAGCTGAAATTTTCACAGGATTCTAAATTCACAAATACTAAAAACAACAACAAAGCGAAAACTACCAGGTGTCCCCATACAACGAAAAATTACAATTAGCTATAACTCTCCAACCGTAAAAGATAGAAAGCTGAAATTCGCACAGTATATGTATTTATAGATGCTCTACAACAACAAATTCTAAAGACAACAACAAACTGTAAAACTACCAGGTGTCCCCATACAACCCAAAGTAACAATTAGCCGTAACTGCTAAACTGACAAAAGCAGATACCTAAAATTCGCAAAATATATGTATTTTCCTATGCCCTACAACAACAACATGTCGAAAACTACCAGGTGTCCCTATACAACGTAAATTAGAAATTAGCCGTAACTCCCAAACTGTAAGAGACAGATAGATGAAATGTGCACAATATATGTACTCACATATGGCCTACAATAACAAATGCTAAAAACAACAGCAAGTCGAAAACTACCAGGTGTCCCTATACAACTTAAAGTAACAATTAGCCGTTACTTTCGAACCGTGAGAGACAGAGGGATGAAATGTGCTTAATATATGTATGTATTCATATATGCTCCACAACAACAAATGCCAAAAACAACAACAACAACTGTAATACTACCAGGTACCCCTTTACAGCGTAGAGTAAGAGCTATAACTCTCGAACTGTAAGAGATAGAGAGCCGAAATACGCACAGTGCCTTACAACAGCAAATGGCAACGACAACAAGTCAAAAAGGTGTCCCCATACAACATAAAGTAGCAATTAAACGTAACTCTCAAGCTGTAAGAGACAGAGAGCTGAAATTTATACAATATACATTACACATACGTACGGAACCCTAAGTGTGCGAGCCAGCCTCGTACTTGACTGAATTTATTTTCGTTAATTTGTTTATCTTTCAAATGTCAAGATGTGAAACCGAGCGGTCACATCAAAACTAAAAACCGGGTGCATCATGGCAGTCACAGTTTGGAACAGACAAGAAAAAAATTAAATAATTTGCGTAATGGTTTTGGATAGTTCGATCTCCTCAGCAAGGGTTGGTGTTAAGGGTCAAGATATCGTAGCAAAGAAATTGCCACCAGTTGTTTAGTTGATACTCCGGGGCTTTTAGCACCGCGCTGATTACTATGGCGTCAGGTAAAGCCACAACAGCTTTAACTGGGTACACTGACGCAAATTATTTTACATCTGTTGCAACAACTCAAAACTCCACATTGTGTAATGCTAAATTTACATTGTCAATTTGTGTACTTTCGTTTTGTCAAAACATTCGATTGACTATGAATTCAATATATTTATATACACATATGTATTACTATCTAAAGACAAATTTCTTTTTAAAATAATTAACACTTCAGAATAACAGACATATCAAATCTTACACTATTTAACCTTAATTTCTAAAAACTCCAATACATACTAGCAGATAAACATTACATAAATAAAACCTCCAGAAAACAATTTTTTTAAATAAAGAAGAAATCTAAATAACAATAATCTTGTATAGACTTAAACTCAACATGACCGAGAGTCGTTTATTGGGGCCACCCAACGAATTACGATGTGATATCATTCATTCACTTGGTACAACAAGAAGGGCCAGTTACCCAATATCAATTATTACGAAAAAAAAAGAAAAAAAGAAAGAAAGAAAGAAAGAAGAAAAAATCCAAAAACGAAGATTAACACTAGTGAGTAAATTTTCAAGCGTGAAGCAACAAAATACTAAAGCTGGAATGACGCTGGTAGCGACGCACTTTTTTGTTACGTTTGATGGTGTGAAAGACGAAAAACAAAAAAATACACGCATCTCTACACCAGGTTTTTGTGAGATTTTTCATAAACGATTTCGTGGTTCGTAATACAATACTTGGGAATTAATGAATGGAACCGCTTTGGCCACACTCATACATGCTTGCACTCATACATACATGTACTTTATGCAGGTTTTTTTTTTTTGTGGAAAGCAGGTATATTTGTAAAAGTAGTTTTAATGCTTCGCATTGTCGCTGTTTGATTTCACGGCGTGATACACACAATGTTTAACTTTATTTAAATGATATTTAATGGAGCAACGAACAGTGCCTTTTGGCCAAATATAAAAAGTAAATAAAATAAAAACGCAAATGATTTTCCCAGCCTTAAAAAAACAACTTTAGTTGACAGAAGAAATTTAAAAAAAAAAAAAAAACAAAACAAACAACCAAAATATGTTTAAACAGTAACCGAGTGTTTGTTTAAGCGATCCAGAAATGAAAACGGCAGCAAATATGCAAGCACCACAAATGACACGGTACAACAGCAAAGGGGCTGTTTCCGACATAATAAAACTAAACTCTAGTCAGGGATTCTGGTAGATTAAAATATGAAAATAGTTGATGTTTTAAGGAGACTAAACGCATATTACACGATGTCGAGCATTGAGGGCTGTCAACGTTTGATGTGATCGCGCATTCAACGTTGGGAGCCGGAGGGTTAGCAATTTTATTAAAATCTGTTCCCGTATTCAAAGTTTGGGCATGAAAGAGAAATTGTGAGAAAATAATATGCTGCTACTTCTTCTTCTTGGACGAAATAGCCACCCCAGGGGGGCACATTATGCATCTTGCCAATCCGTTCGCCTTAAAGGTGTGTTACCGGGTTGGGTGGTGGCGCAAGATATCTCGGTTATCTTGGTAACAAAAAACCTTAGGCAGGCCCTGAGCGATTACGGCGTGTCCTGAGGGACCTACTGGAATCCCCGACTAGAAGTCAGTTCGGTAGAACGGTGATCATTGCTCCGAGATGACTCTACGGAGTCTACTCGTCCCCTCATTGGTTGAGGAGCCTTCCTTGACTGAAACGTACTGGCTGTGCCATAAGTTATTTAAAGTTTTTACGCTTTTTCATCAACTTTTGCTTTTCGTTGGTGTCCGATATGACCATGGGCCATATCGTCGCATACGATATCGAACGAATTCCGTCACTTATGCTGTGTATTTGTTGTTTATTTTGCTTTTGTTTTACATTATTTTTGCTCGATAGTTCATTCGATAAACTCAAAATTGCTTTGAATATTGAGAAAAAGATGAAACACAACACTGTAAAAGATGTGTTTAATAAGCAAAAGTATACAATGCGAGATGAATGACGAGATAAATGTCAACAAAAGCAAACAAAACAAAATAATAAAAAATAAAAATTAAAAAATAAAAACATAAAAACTTTTAAACATTGCTGCATTTCCAAATTTTTATTTCTTTTCTTTTTATTATTGCCACTTTGGAGTCATAACATGAACGCACTACAAGTTCCATATTTTTATTGTACAACACTAAAATCTTTTTAATGCAGTTTAAGGCAGTTTTTCTTCCATTTTTCTTATTGGAAAATATTTTTCACTTTTTCTTTCTCACTACCAAAACAAAAACAGCAACTTTTTTCCAGCTGTCAAATACTAATTGAGTTAGCGCAATATTTGTATGTATGAACGCAAAATATATTATGTCAGTAAACTGAATACTATCTCAATTAGAAATGCATGTATGAACAAGGTATAAAGCTCGAACTCTTAAAATATTAAACAACAACGATCGAAAAAGTATCATCAAGAAAAAATTACACCGTAACACGTTTTGATGGGAATAAAAAGAGTGCCCTCAAGCTCAAACTTGAATTTAAAGAGAAAACTGTATTCCACCATGTGTTTGGTATTTTATTGGCGAGAGTGTAAAGGCCGTGTCAGATAAAACTTTTGCTTCGCCTTACGTTACAAACACGCTTTGACGTTTAAGATAAATGTACATGTTTATATGGCACTTGTGACATAAATTTTATTTGACGCAAAGCAAAGCAAAAAAGTTGGGTAGCTTTCATCTTTTTGCGCACTTTGACAATTAGCTGCTTTCATTTTCTTGTATTTTTTCTTGGCGTCAACAGAAATCAACAAAAAAAAAAAATTCCAAATAAATAAATAAATTTTAAATATGAACTTAATTATTTATTTGCTTTAAGAGCCAATTGAAATGTATTAATTCAGGTCCAAAAAATTCAGCTGAAAAATACAACAAACATTTTTTGAAAAGGTTCATTTTTGGACCTGAATTAATAAATAAATTTTATAAATTTAATGAATAAATTCATTTGAAAATAATAATAAACAAAACTACAAATAAGTACATACATACATATGGGTGTTTCCATGGTTACGCACGTGACATTTGTACACGTTTAATTGTTTTGAATGTTATAAAAATATAAATGGGTTGGAATTTTTGAATGGAATTTTGCCATTGTTACATTTAATGTGATGAGTTCCTTCCAAAAAGTATATATATTGGAAAATTGAGCACTGGGTACCCAAGTTCCATGCGATCAAAATTGACTTACGCACGTGACAAAAAACGTAAGTGCCTTTTAAAGCAGCATGAAATATTGCAAAAGTAGGCGAATTGTAGAAGATTTTTATTTCGGAAAAAATGTTTTTATAAAGATTATTAATGGACCTTTATAATCATGGTTTGTTCAAAAACAAGTGTGCGTGGGTTGCCTAAGAACGTTACATTACGCACGTGACACTTTTTACCTTCATACATATTTTTGTAATTTAACATATATTTTCAGAAGTTTTTACCATCATTTAAAATTATTTAAGTTAAAACCTTTTTTATATAATAAAATGTCAATAGTTTTATTTTAATTTTCTCTGCTTAAAAAAATTGTGCGAGCGTTTTGATTTTTTAACTAACGGTGGACCATTTCATGGAAATACCCATATATAAAAGTATGTACATATATAAAATATACAACTTCAATATTTTATTGATAAACAAACAATGCGCGGGTCTTGTCAAAGTTTTTATTGTGACATACACTTAAATTCTTTCAAAGTTATAAACGTCACGCAAAGCAACAAAGTTTTGTGTGACACGGCCTTTACGATTAGTTTAGGGCGAAGAAGCTCCCATTCCAAGTTTATACAAAATCTAAGCAGCTAAAAGAAATTAGCAAAAAAGGATTGCTCCTTTTATTTTATAGTTTGGGACACCCCGGATAATTGCCAGAAATTCTCACTCGATCCGCAGACAACTGGCATTTCATTCTCGTCTCAGCTAATAAAATTCAGCTACTGCGGACCAACTGTTTTTATTACATACATACGTAGATTGAATTTTGTGCATAATGAGAGCTGAAACAAATACTTTACATTTTCTATTTTCTATTTTAAATTGTCACAGATTCATGAATTTGTTTAGGGACCTGCCATTTATTTGTTTTACGAAACTGATTTTCAACTTGGAACAATTTTCACGCGGCCCCCCGTCAATTCCGCAGTGCGTCTTCAAAGGTAAAATATCCCATAGATTTTTTTATTTTTCATTATTGCGGCTTGTTTTGGGGTCTTGGCTTATTTGTTACTGTTTGTTGTTGTTTCTTTTTGAGTTGATCATGTTACACTTAAGGGGATTTCGTTGTTGCTGTTGCTGTTGCGTTTGTTGGTGTTGGTGTTGCTCTAAATAAAGAGGTGTGTAAAAACAAAATAAAAATTGGTAGTAAATTCATGTTAAACGGCCTTAAAACGATTGATCTTTTTTTTTTTTTTTTTTTCTTTTTCTTGGTCTCTTCATTATCTTGGGTGGAGGTGAATCAGTCAGTGTGCGGTGCGTCGTGATACGAGTAGTGTTTGGTTTCTTGTTGTATTGATACAACAAAAATTAGCCGCCTGTTTAAGTTTGTTTGAGTGATTTTTTTATATGTTTTATTCCCACTGAACACAACACAACACAACACAACACAATATAAAGGGGCAACTTGGCTGGTGGCATTTTATCAGTTGCTGTTGTTGCGTTTCTTTAAGCCGTGGCAATTGAATATTTATTTTGAAAAACGTTTTTTTTTGTTTGCTTTATTTTTTTTATTGTAGCTTTAATCATTAAAATTATTTATCAATAAACTCAGTTGTTACACACGCTCACAAACACATGCCGTTATTGATGGAATTTCGTATTGACTTGCAAAATTGCTGGGGTACGGTGGTGTTGTTCTGCTGGATGCTGATTGTTGCTCGCTTCACTGCAGCACACTCCTTTATTGCATCCAACAATAATAAGTATACAATGGCATTTCAGTTATGCATGCAATGTTAAATATATGTTTCAACTTTAAAAGCTTAATGAATGATTTATTAAAGAGTTATTGCGAATTCGTAAACGTTACGCAAAGCAGCAGCGTTAAAACATAAAACCACACACATTCAACAATTTTTCGGCCAGATATTGCAAACACAAAGACCGACCTGGACCTTTTATTTAAGGAATTTTAATTGAAAACAAAAAGAATATGTTCGATTGGTAAAAAGTAAAGATTAACAACATTTTTAAATTCTTTTAAAAATAAACAATGATTTGAGCTTAAAAACACGCAGAAAAACACAAACATTTTAATGGTGGTTATTAACAAAAAAGGTATAAACAACAGTTATACTCATTAATTTGTTGCCAAAATATCGCTTAGATTTTTTTTGCAATATGCACATAGATATTTGTTTTATTTGAAATTATTTTTGAAAGTTGGTATTGTTGGAAAACATTTTTGTTTTTGTGTATAACAGTAATCATTGTGCTTGTTTTTAACAAAAATAAAAATATCAAAGATTATTTTTTCAAAATGTTCAAAACTCAAAATTTAGTTCAACGACTTTGGGTTGCCATGGTATCAGGGTAAAGGCGACGAATATTTTAATTAATTTTCCTTATTTCAAGAGTTGTAGCCGCCATCGTATGAATTGACATCGCCACCAGGTGCGATATCACGGCCCTTGAATTTGTCGCGCAAAAGAGCCATTGTTTCGTCAACTGTGTGGCAATGGGCACCGTCCTATTGAAACCACATATCGTTCACGCCCATATCGTCTAAAGCGGGCCATAAAAAGTTCGTTATCATCTCACGATGATAGCGAAGGCCATTCACAGTAACTGCCTGACCGGCCTCAGTTTGAAGAAAATACGGCCCATTGGTTTTTCGACAATTCCTCTTGGATGATCATTTGCTCAGATGCCTCAATTCTGTGTATTGATAAATCTACTGAGTTGAAAAAAATGTGCCTCAACACTGAAGAAGATGTTTTTCGAAAATTGATCATCCACTGTTGCCATTTCTTGCCGCCATTCTGACCATTGGCGACGCTTGGAATGGTCAAAAGAGGCTTTAGTTGTTGAACCAATTGCACCTCTTTATGTTCAGCAAGTCGTTATGTTCATTAACGATGAGCGTGAGAGGTGTAATTGTTGGGCACGACAACGAGTTGAGGTGGATGACTCTTCAGCCGCACCATTGCAGACAGCAGCAATATTTTCTGCACTGCGAGCTGGACCAGCATAAACTGGTATTTTCACATCTTCTACAAATCCGGTTTGCTCAAATTTTTTCAAGATTTTTGCGATTATACGCACATTTGAAGGATTAAATTGATCGAAAAACTCACGAAGTGCGCGATCTGCATTTTGATTCGAATACCTATTTTATGCACGATTGCATATCTTTCCATGGGTCAAATTGAGTAAGTTGGAAATTGAGAAATGTCAAATAAAATGCAGAAAAAGACTTGACGTTTAGATTTCGTTCACATTCTACATTGACCTTTAAAATTTAACCCTACGTTACTTTGAGTAATGTAATTACATATGTACATATATTTATTTTTGTTTTTCTAGATAAATTCTTACGGCCTAATTCATAAACACATTATAAGAGTGTTATAAACAACTTATGAGCAAAAATCCAGAAAAGTGTATTCATAATCGATTTATAGCTTATTATGCTGTTTATAACCATTTTATAAATTGGATATTTTTATTGTGGCCTCTACCCAACTATAAGCGTTTAATAGTGAAAATTGTTGAATTGAGGATTTTTTATTTGAACACTATTTATCAAATTTTTTGCTTCTTGAATGTGTATATGATTGCATTTCATTGTTTCTTACACCAAATAATCATTACACATTAAACTATGAAATTCGAAAATTTGTGCATACATACATATGTACTTTAAATTCTACGAAATTCTAAGAATCAGTAATATACAGTCATAAAGACACTTTAACCCTGCAAAAATCATCTCATTCTTTTATCAAACAAATTTTTCTTTAGTTTTCATATAAATTACAAATATTTTGACGAATTATATCGATACAATACACAAAGAAATACAGACCTACATACATACATACATACATACATATGTATAGTACTATCTCTATTGCAAATTTGAATAGACATGTACATATGTATGTATGCATGCATACACATACATATCTACGCACAAACAACAGTAGCGATCCTGCCTGTATTTACAATGTATACACACGCATTGGCCTCTACTTAACTATAAGCGTTTGATAAAGAGACATTCGTTGAGTTGATGAAGAGTTGCGAAGAAAGAATTCATCAATAAATTAATTTTAATAAAAGATATTAGCGAATTAAATAATATTTACCACTTTTCATTATGTTTTCATGAAAAATATTTGCAAATAATTATAGTGCTACACAAACAAATGCTAGAGAGTAAGTAGTCGACTACTTTTGGTACCAGTCGTTAAACAAATGTGTTTAGAAACAATTTTTTTACAATTCAAAGCCTTGTATACATATTTTTCGCAATAAAAATGGGTAAACCAATAAATTATTTCATATTCGAACAAAATTATGTTATATAAGTAAATAATATTTTGCATTTTTCGCAGCTACCCAAATAATCAGTTTCTTACATACATCTCATATATGCAGCACTAGGCACAAAATGAGAGTGAGCATTGCGTGGTATTGCCAACAATAAAGTACAAAATTAATAAAACAGTTTAATAGTTATTTCACCCCTATAATGTGTTTATGAATTGAATTTCTTATGAGTTACTTATAACACTGCTAGTGTATGATAACTATTGCCAGCTTATAAGCTGAAATAAGAAATTTTTATGAATTAGGGGGTTAGTATTTTTAACTGCTATTTTTTGTTTTGCCTCCCATTTGACTCGAGCCTTGCGAGTCACCTTCAGCATCTATGAAATATTTATTTTAAGTTTTATTTTATAATATGAACAAAATTGTTTTACTTGATGTATGTAATTATATATGTATGTATATTCATAATATAATTATGAATTTATACATAAGTTCTTCGAAAAATGTCGCACTGTTAGATACAATTTTATATTTTTGTCTCCTAGAACATTTTTTCATAAACACTGCAGGTGACAAAACTATGTATGTATTTTAAAACTCGAAAAAGTCAATTTAAAATTAAAATAAACAAAAATAAAATATTTTCTCCGGCTTCCTTTTGTTTAATTCAATTTTATAGTCAACCTCACAAACCAAAACAGCAAATAATCTTAATGCATTTTAGCATATAATGTTTTTAAAACACCAAAGAATAAAAAAAAAAATTTATTGATGCATTTAAACCGAAATTAACATTTAAAGTATAATTTTAAGAACCCCCAGATAAAATATATCGCATGCATAAAACAACATTTATTCAGCAAATATCACCTCAATATGTTCCAAAGATTCGAATCTATTCGACATGTGTTCTGAGGCAATAACAATAAATTTTTAAAATCATCTTTCAAACAGGAATAAAAAGCTTTTTTTTCGGTTTGTTTTCCTTTCGTAGAAAAAGAAGAACAAAAATCCAATCAACTTAAAACTGATAGAATTTGAAATGTAGCAGTCCGTATGCAAAATTGTGTGTGTGTGTGTGTGTGCGTGTGCAGGCAACTTCAATATTTATTGAACTGTAAATACTGCATACATTTCCTACTGTATTTGCCTGCATGCATGTGCATGCTTGCAAAACAATTCTGAAGTCCTTTTTCTCTAGAAACCAACTTAAGAGATAACAAAGTAGAAGCTTATAAGTTTTACAGTGTTTAGAAGCTTGTTGCTAATAATACTCTTCGATATTTCTTGCATTTTATGTGTTCTGTTTTTTTTCTTTTTGTTACTCGGAAGTCAACCTTTGTGGATTTTTCGTTTTTTTTTTTTTGCTTCCGAAATAAATCCAGATATTTTTTACCATTTCAGACTTTATTTAACTTTTCAGAGCTGTTGTTGCCTTCATTTGTGCTTAATTTTATATGTTAGTGAATGGGATATGCCTTCTTTATTGTGTCTTATAAGTTGAAAATATTTTTATCAAACATGAAGGGTGAATATTAAAAGTAAAGAAAATTCAGGGATTCATGTCAAAAATGTGATTGTGCTGTCTTGCCAATTTGACCATGTGTTAGTCGCTTAAGTAGCATTTATGTACGTATATATTTCTCAAGTTCTTATTAATAATATTGAAACAGAACTGCGCCTGCATTTTCAAGAAAAAGAAAAAAATTACTGCTCCATAATAACATCGACATCTCTCTCTCTCTCTCTCTCTCTATTTCAGTTATTTTGCAAATTAGTTCATTTTTATTATTCGAATTTTTCTTCTATAGTCATTTTGCTTTGCTCTACATCATTCTATATTTTTGTTTTTGGGACGGCTGCTGACGAGTCAGATTTGTATCGACAGCTTTACAACTCTGATAGCCACCTGGAGGCGATGTCAAATGGCCGGCAAGATTATGTGATTTGACACCGTTGGACTACTCTTTTTGGGGTTATTTAAAAGAAAAGGTGTGAGTTGATAAGCCAGCATCATTTCAATAGCTAAAGGATGAGACACATTCGGCACATTAACGCCTCAGCGTGATCGAAAATTTAGGCCATCGGATGGAGGTGTGGCGTCAAGGTCGCGGCGGTGATTTGGTGATATTTTGTTCCATACATAATTGAACTATACCAATATTATCATTATGAAAAGAAATCACAAAATTTTCTAAATAATTTGTGTTTTATTCAAAATTAACATCGGCCTTTAAAACTTAACCACCCTTCAAATGCCTTTAAAATTTTACCACCGTTTAGTTGCAACATATTTTGGAGCCACTGATGGATAAGAATCCATGGTTTTGATTCATTTTCCAAAACATTACATACATTATTTTTTATACACTAAACAAAAGAAGCCATTCGTGGAGAATTCGTTGCAAGTATTGCTGCAACAGGATGGATCCTGTTAATGAACTCACAGCTTTTCGATAATTTTGGGTCATCCTGTACCAGAATGCACTCAGAAAAATTATCTCAAAACTAAGTTATGAGCTCATCTGCATGCCTTAAAGAAGCAGTTCTTTGAGGAGCCAACACTTTTAAATTGTAAAGGCACCATTCGTAATGGAACAATCAAGCTGATGGTATTATTTTTGTTTTAAGTCAACTAAATCATTTAATTGTTCGGTCCCCGAAACTCAATGGCAATTACTCAAATACTTCAAACCATTCCGTAATTAATCACGTCTTAATAATCAAAATCAAATGGAGACATCAAAAATATCAATCAACTTTTGAAAAGCAACAAATGATTTCATTTCACTCGAAACAACTTACAATTCTTAATTGTGAATGTAAGTAAAGTAAGTATGAATGTTTGATTTAACGTTGCGGTAGGAGTGAATGCACCGCCAACTTCCAAACACTTAACAAGTACTGGTCAATAGTCATGTTTGAAACGGAACCATAAACCAGTGACGCCACAAGCACCAGTACGAACAGAGTTTCATACATTTAAATAATAAAAAAAATAAAAAAATATTGTTCAGACGGTTGGTAAAATAATCACGACTACAAATTGCTGTAAGCACAAAACAGTTGCTCTGGCCACTTAAAAATTCACATTAAACATTTATACTTGGGGTCTATATTATAATAATAATTTGTGAATATGTATAGAAAAAGTATAGAATTCTAAAAAAGCAGACCGATCGTCCGGCCAACCGAAGAACATTCGACAAGTAATTGCTACTAGAATCGCAGAAAAACTTTAGCTCTTTTTCGTTTCCTTCTTCATATCAGAACAAGCAAACGTTGTATTATAATTGAAAAACAAAAAAACAACAAAAAGCATAAAGAAATATCATAAAAAATTAAAAGTTAAAAGAAGAAAAAAAAAAAACAAAGAACGTGCTAAAAAGCAAACACTTATTTAAAGCTGTTACATGTTGTTTCTGTTGAAGTTTGGTGAAGTCTGGTGAAGGGGTTGTTGTTGTTGCTATTTTACTGCTGTAAACACCTTGTTGTTCAATAAATAATAATAGTTATTGCTATTGTCGTCGTCGCTATTGCTGCTAACAGCAATAATTATGTGGCCAAAACATGAAAAAAAAACAACACTCCATTATAGACGATTTTCTTATTTCTACTTCTAAAGCGTATCAAGGAAGCTAAACTGAAGAAGATTTCTTTTAACTTTATAGTCGAACTTTACGATTTACAATTGTTTATTATTTTATTGGGTTTTAGCCACTGTCTATAATTAAGCCATGATATATTTCCCAGTCAATCAATTTCAAAATGTTGAAAACCTTTTTTTTTATTTTTTTTTTTTTTTTACTTGTTGCAAAGAACTTTTCTTTGCAAAAACGAAAAGAAACGTTTGCTGTGTTAAAGGTTTGTTTGAACATTTCCGATTCTCATTTTGTTCATGGGAATTATGGAACAAGTAGAAGTTGAGTTTCAAACAAACTTTTAAGAATTTTTCAAGTCTACCGATGAGTTGATTAGCATCAACGAAATGTCGTCGGCATATAGACAGCCGAAAAAGACAGCAAATATTTTTTAAAAAGGTTCATTTTTGGACCTAAATTAATTTATTTTATTTGTTTATTAGTAGTATTTGTAATACTTTTAAGAAATTACAATTTCTAATAAGTTGCACTTTTAATTACATATGCTCTGATCAAAACTTAACATTTTTACTTTACTTCGAAAAACGTTTATATTCATTTAATTTTTAATATCATTTGGCATCATATTGAATAGATACAAGCCTTTAAAAAAAAGCGATCTTTGCATTGCGCTGGTGTCTGCACATTGCAATCTAAAGTCTAGTGCATTCCTTAAGCTTAGTTTAGACGATATGTTGAATCAGCATATTTATGCTGAAAGTTCTGTGAAAAGTGCCATCATATCGTGTAAACGCAAACTCTTTACCAGCATACGTATGTTTAACAACGTCTGCAAACAATTTGTTAACAATACCAACAAATATATGTTGGCAATTTTAGCATATCGTGTGAACAGTATGTTTTTAGTCTTTGACTAATTTACAGCGTATGCCAGCTGATATGCCATTTGTTGAAAATGCTGTTTAAGCTTTTCGGCATATACATATCTAATTTGTATGCATATTTGCTGATTGGCTTTGTTGAGCCGCCGGTAATTTTCGTTTTCTTCTTTAAAATTTGCAAACGAGCACACACGTAATGAAATGAAATTCAATGAATTAATTGCTCTCAAATTAAAAAACAATAAATAGCTCAAGGCAAATTCATACCAGGTGAGTGCAAGGGAATTTGCTGCAAAATGACAAAAATACATGTATTTCATTACATATATTTCAAAAAGAACAAACAGCTAGAAGCCATAACAATCACCTGTGTTTCAAGTCCACCTGGTATGAATTCTGCCTGAAATAGTTCGAATAATCAACAATCAACGGCAAGGCGTTGATTACATGCCGCACTTTTGTTTTCAGCGGCTGCCAAGATGAAAATGAATTGGCACAGATCTTCGAACGTCAGTATAGTAAACAAAAAAAAACAAAAAAAAAATGCGGTCGGGGGATCCCCGTTAGGAACGAAGTTCCTTACGTTTTTCTTCAACTTTGAATGTAAGACAAGGTGAAATCTGTATGTTTTATTTTGTGTTGTTTTTGAAATTTTGAAATTTTATATGCTTCTTAAAGTTTTTGGAACGTTTTATTTTTTTACTTTTGACACATGCAGTATTTTTTCTTTTTTTTGTCAATCTGCTACAAAACGAAGACAATTTTTCAATATTGCTGTTTTTTGTTTTGACATACTTTAATTTAGCGACATCTATCAACTGATAGTGTCCGTTTTCACAACTAATTAATATTTATTGTTAGACACCTAAACAATTGTTTGTCGACAGATACACTAATACATATAAACAGCTCACATGCTTTCGTGACGATTTCTACTGATTTGCACTACCAGCAAGCCGAGTTAAGGAACTTCTTTCCAAAAATTGTAAACAAAAACCTTCTTCTGACCGCCGTTCGACCAATTTTCTTTGCCAAACTCGACTTCTTTTTCTTTTTCCTTTTACTTCACTTTCATCACTATCAAAAACAAGGACTGCACAAGCAATAGCAAGCGATATTTCTTCCGAAGACATTTTTTTTTTTTATATTAAAAACACGAATTTTCTGCAAAAACGCGTTGTATAAATAGAAAGTAGTAGCAAACGTATTTTACAAGCAAATGTTTATACGATTCAGCATACACATCACCATGTAATTATCAACATATCGTAGAAACACCAAAATTGTATGCTAACTCTTATGTTGACATTCCATTTGCTGAAATATGTTGAATTGTAAAAATTTGGTAGTTTCAGCATATAGTGTAAACATCTAGCATATGATATGTGATGCATTTGATGTTATTTTTAATCATACAGTTGTCAGCATATATATGCTGATTCAATATATCGTCTAAACTAAGCTTTACGTTATATGGTTGCACCTCTCCAACATATCTAAGTTGCTTACTCAGATACTCTTGTGTTTTGCCTGTTTTCATTTTTTTTTGTATGAAATAGATCGTATTAAGCTGCAATATTTGATGTACATTTAGCCATTTGAGCGTTGTCTAACATATATCTTATAGATGTATAGCGGTTACATTTTAGTATTGATCGCATGGCTTTGTTTTGTAGCTTTTGTAGTCTTACTATTTGTTGCCCAGAACATCATGTATATAGATAGTATTGTTGATCCATATTCGAAATGTGGTTTAATCATGGTATTATAACACCAGTATTTATAAAAAATAAAACGTTGCTCAAACACATTTTAAAAAAATTTTATATGAAAAATTTGTCGTAAAATGTGTTTCAACAATGTTTTATTTTTTATGAATACCGGTGTTAATGTTTATAGCCGTTATTATTGAAACTTTGTTTCTGGTTCTTTTGCCTATTTTTTACATATGTATGTATGTTGTTTAAATTTGAAATGAAATTGTCTATTATGAAGCCTAAATATTTAATTTGATTCAGTTTTTCAATTCTTATATTAATTATTTTAAATATTAGATTTGAGTTCATGTTGATCTCCATTAATTTTGTCTTGCTTTCATTAATTTTTAATTTGTTCATTTTTAACCAGTTGTTTACATTAACCATATCGTTTTTTTTTTAATTTTCATGATACAGTATTTTTCGGTTAATTGCACATCAAAATTTGCACAATTTTTTGTTCAATTAACCGGGGAACCAATTAGCCGATACCCGTTTAATTGAACAATTCGTTCAATTACAAGAACTATATTTAATTGAACAGTTTGTTCAATTACAGAAATCACGCATAATTGAAACTATGTACTAATGAATTAAAAGAAATCGCATATGTGCATTTTAAGTATTTAAAAAAAAAAATTGTTTAACCTTAAACGAAAAAAAAAAATGCAAGTAACAGCAAAAAATGTACATATATGTGTATAGTAGAGATGCCACCCAATGTTTTTCACAAATGATGTCAAATATGTATGTGCAAAAATGCCAGATTATTTTTCAATGCAATTAACCGGGTAAAAGTAAGAGGAAGTTTATTTTTGATGACATGAATTTTGAACGAATTAAGCGGGAAAATCAATTAACCGGGTTCAATTATCCGAGGAAATTCACATGGTGTTCGTATGCAATATTTTTTTTGCCCGATCATGTGGTTCAATTAAGCGTGGAAACCAATTAACCGTAGGGTCAATTAACCGAAAAATACTGTATATTTCTTCTGTGTTTGCCTCAGTAAATATTTATAAATCATCTGCATCGTTCTTAATGCTAAAGAAGTATAATCGAACTAAAGTCCTATAAGGTAATGCAAGAGACAATAACCAATTTGATATCATAAACTTCGTGAATAAAAGTTAAATTAATGATTATTTTTACTACTGTGAAAAAAAACACTATTTTCCTTCAAATATTTAAAATTCTTTTAGTCAAATTTTCAGACATGTGTTTGTGCATTTAATGCACCATATAAAATATGGTGCAAACACTACTTAAGTGTTTAACCGAACCAACAGTTTTAGTTAAATGTAAGAACCTGTTCGGTTTGTAAGTAATAATTTTATAATAACAAACCACAGAACAACAACAACTGAGGCTGAGGAGAGAACATCATCATCAATTGTTTAAACATGTACACCCACTTAATCGTTGTTTTGGCATCGACAACACCATTATTCATCAATTTTAGAGGCAACAGCAACAACAACAACAACCACAACAACGACGACGACGACAAAAGAGAGTTAGTGGCAAACGTATTATACAATAAACACATTTTGCCCCCAAACAAACACCGTAACTAAACACTACACGGCTCAACTAACGACCAACGACCGTCTTTTGTTTTTCGCTTCTTTTTTTTTCATCCAACAATACAACAACATTTACATTAACAGTAACAACAACACCAGCAACAACAGAGTAAATAATACTGACGAGGCACAAAACAATAAATAACTAAGATGCCCCAACACAACAACCGAAAAAAAAAATGAATACAAGAACAGGAAAAATCAACAACCACCGCATGCATCAGCCATCCATCGTACGATTGTTGTTAACACCGGTAGCCAGCCAAGGTTTATATAATTTTTTTGAATTTTTTTCATTTTGTTGTTTGTCGGCCGTTCACGAAGCCACAGTTTACGTAAATCAAGAAACCAAAAAGAGAAATATATGTATACTTATATAAAAAAAAAAAAAAAAAACTCACAACGACTACTGGGCAGGGAAAAAACAAGTGGCGTTTTCAAATAAGTATTTTTTTTTCTTTGGATCATAAGGTATTGGCAACATTATCGGGCAAAACTACTTTGCCACTGCAACATCATTTGTGCGCTGTTGGAGAAGCACAGAACTTGGAAGTCTAGAATGAGTAAGTGGTAAAACACATTCACTTATTAAGACTCATTTTTAGTTACCAGACAATTATTTTACAAGACATTTCTTTCAAATCAGTAAATTGTTAATAACTTTAGCTTGAGTGAGATTTTACTGCCTCAGAATGGAGAAGGAATTTTTTTGGGGGTAAAATTGTAGTGATTTGACTCTTCTAATGGCACCCTGGCACTGATTTGTGTAATTATAAATTTGAGTTAGGACGTTTAATGCTAATCAATCACAGGATGCCCGTCTAGGAGTGAAATGCAAGACAAACCCTCTATAATGTTTCCCCCAATATTTTCTTCAAACACATCGACCCCGTACTACGGCTTCCTAAGGGAGCATGCTCAAACAAAAATACAAAAAAAAATGAAAATTGTTTCCCTTGAAAATTACTCACCCCTATCATGAAAAAATGTTCCCCTAAAATTGTTTCCCATTTCCGAAAAGTGCGATCATGAATAACTTTTCCCATCAAATATGTTCCCATTCGAAATTTCCCCTTATCGTGAATGGATTTTTCAAAGACATTTTTTCTATTACACTAGAGCCCCGACTTGCGTCGTTAATGGGGACCAGAGAAACGCGACGCAAATCGAATCACTTTTTTCTATATAAATGCACTGAAATTTAATTTGTTGGGGAAAATATTTAAAACAAAGCAAAAAAATTTTGTATTTTTGATAAAAAATACTAGTATGAGTACATTTTTATTTATTTAACTTACTTCAACAAATGTTTAAATATATTATAAAGAAATAACAAAACCATAAATTAAGAAAAAAAAACATAAAAATGACTCATGTTTTACGTCCATATTCTGGCATGTTCTGGTGAATCACACACTAAATTGTTACCATAACCAGACAGCTGCTCTTAGCACCACTTATATAAAAAAGAAAAGGGGATTCCCCTTTATTCACGCAATATGAAAATTTCTTAACATACAGGTGACGATCGTTGTTGCCAGAAGTTGTAAAAACTAACGAATTCAAGATGCTAAATACATAATACACTAAAAATGCTAAAAATGGTAATCCACAATGATGCAGTAAAATATGTAAACGATGCAAATCGAATCGACGCAAATCGGGGTCAAAACGACGCAACTTGAAATCGCATCGACGCAAATCGAATTTTTCCAGTTTTTAAAAGCGACGCAAATCGGAACGACGCAAGTCGGGGCTTTAGTGTAATTTGTTCATTTTATTTTCTTTGGGGAACTCGAAAAAAAAATGCAAGTAGTTGCTACATTTTAATGGATATATAAGTTAGCTGAAAACTATTTTTTTAAGTCTAAATCAATAAATAATGTGCAACATGACTTGCTTCTCAATAGGGTGCAAAATACCCGACCCATTGCATGTGGTTTTGTGAAGGTTTCTAAAGATGTGGTGGCCGCATTGCGGTATTCGCTTACAGAAGAACTAAAAAGTTCTCGGCCTCCTATTAAAAAAGTTCACGAATGGAATTTTATCCATGGATATTTTATCCATTCTTCACAGAAACTTTTCTAAAGCATCCAACACTTTAGAGAGCATTTCGCAAAAAGTGGATTGCGCCATTCCTACTTCGTAATCTCTTCCAACACTTTTTCGGTATACACCCTCTGCAAAAAAAACGTAAGCTTTACGATGGGCGGAATATCGCCCATTTTTGTTTCCGCCAGAGAATCTATCAAAATATTCAATAGGCATGAAAACTCCGATTTATTCACCCTTTTTACCTTTTAAACTAAAAATTTCTGTTTATTAGTTATAAAACATAAATTTAATTACTTTTTACATCACTTATCCACAGATTTTCAATACATTTTCTTTGTATTTATATTTTCTTTTTCCCAAACCTTCCCATAATATTCATGATAGCAAATTTCCCTACTTGGGAAATGAAAATTTTATGGGAATAAAAATTTCACATTTTACTCACGATAGGGGTGACTATTTTCTTATGTCGTAGTGAAGCCTTTTTCCCCCATGTTAAAAGCTATCGAAAAATCAATGGCACAATATTGACTCAAATCGACCCACCCTGTTGTGCAGGCATTTAATTAAAAGCAGGTAGTTGTTAAATGAAACTAATTATTTGAAAATATACATTTTTACCAAGAGCATTTAATCAGCTGTCGCCTTAATATTTCCTGATTGTTCACTGCTAAAAAACAACCACTTTTTTTTTGGCCATCGTTTATTTTCCGGACTAACGAAAACATTTCGCTACTGCTAAAGCTTTTGCAGATAAAATAAAATATTATCTTTTAATAAACATGTTGCAGACTTCAGCCAATTTTGTTGGAGAAAAGTCGATGAATGAACCGCCTTCCTGATTGCTAAACAGCACAGCCTAAACCAAAACAAACATTTGGCCAAGAGAAAGCTAAAAAGTAACCATATGCTGTGCTGGGCAACAACAGCAAGTTGTTGTGTGTCTTCTCAATCAGTTGCATTAAAAGTGGCGCACCATTGTCGCCGCCGCAGGATGCCATAAAATATTGAATTGTTTTTCCATTTTTCTGCTGTTCCTTGGTATCCCCCGTATTTCATTTTTTTTTTCTATTGCTTTCTTGTTTGGTAACGTTTTGACTAAACTGTTGCGAAAACAGTTTTAGCATTAATAGATGATTACGATTATTTATTGTATTATTTACTTTTACCTTTATTGCTGTGTGTATGCATTTGGAATCGCATTTATATTCTTAGAATTTTTATTTATTTTTATTATTGTTTGTATTTCAATATTTATTGGCACATTTTGCGTACAAGAAAATATTTTCATTCTTGATGGAAAAGCAGCTTTCCTCAAAACGAAACATTTTATACATTTTCTTGGTTACACATTTTGTGAAAGAAAAGAAAAAAAAAGGAAATTGTGAAATTTATTTTTTATGCAAATTTTCCTTAAACTTTGCAACACACGCACGCACACATGTGTGTGTGTGTGTGTGTATTCTCTTTGAGATTTTTGCCAGCACCATTTTATTTAAAATATTTTATTTATTGCTTGCATTTTTATGGGTTTTTAATGCAAACATATTTTATTTATATATAAATAAATAAAATGAAATGTTATAGAAAGTAAAGATTTCCAAAAATGTTGTTAAAACTCAGTGATCTGCAAGCAGTAGCTCGAATAAGAAATTGCTTACAAGTTGTTGAGTTTGATTGTTTTAAGTTTCATGTCAAGTACCCGATAATATATTACAAAATTTATGTATAAAGACCACTTAGGTATGTATGTGTATTATTTTTAAAATGTAAAATAAAATTTATTAAACATTTTCACCGGTATTCATAAAAAATAAAACGTTGCTGAAGTACATTTTAAAACAAATTTTATATGAAAAATTTGTTCTAAAATGTGTTTTAACAATGTTTTATTTTTTATGAATACAGGTGTTTTTTTTTTTTTTTTAAATTTGTTGAAATACATTTTAGAACAAATTTTTCATATGAAATTTGTTCTAAATGTATTTGAGCAACATTTTATTTATTATGAATAGCGGTGTTAATAAAACGATTTCTAAAACATATTAATTCAGATCCAAAAATAGACCTTACAAATGTTTTCTGTGTTTTTCAGCCGTCTATATGCCGCCGACATTTCGTTGATGCTAATCAACTCATCAGAAGACTCGAAACAAATGTTTGAATCAACTAATTATTCCATAATTCCCATGAACAAATAAAAAAAAAAAACCATTGCTTAGGATTTATCCAGATACATTTGTTCTCAAGAAGGCCAAGGTAAGTTTGTTGGCCCACAACTTGATGGCAACAGTTTTTTGGAAGGCACGTCGGGTAATTCACTTCGATTGCCTTCAAACGGGAAAAACAATAAACGGCGAATAGTATGCAAATTCATTAGACCGATTTAATGGGGATTTAAAAAGAAAACACTCCGATTTAGCCAAGAAAAAAATTCTTTTTCCTCAAGATAATTCACAAGTGTGCAGTCTTAATGGCAGAACTTTATGAATTGGGCCACGTATTAGTAGCTCATCCGCTATATTGTTCGGACTTAGCCCCTAGTGATTACTTACTATTTCCAATTTAAGGAAATTCGGCTCGGTGGCAACAGATTTGGCTTCAACGATGAAATTAGTGAGCAAAGAAATGCTAATTTTAAAGACCTCGAAAAATCGTATTTTTGGGAAAGGGATACAAAAAGTGGAAAAACGTTGGATTAAGTGTTTTGTTAAAAGGAGATTATGTTGAAAAATAGATTTTTGTTTTGCTAAAAAAAAGACCGCGTTTCATTTAAAAAGTCATGGACTTATTGATCCACCCTCGTAATTTTAGATTTTTGTCTCTCAATTTATATATACCCTTCTTTTTCTGCCCGATATTTTTTTTTGCACATACCAGCCTCGTACCAAGCCTGCTTATAGCCTTTTTACACCGACTGACAACCACGTGAAACGCATGGAAGATGTTGAAAATGTGAAACAGTCGTTTACATTGACAACATCTTTCAACTTTCATTTATTTAGATTTCAAAAAAAAGAAGATGCAACATTTTTGTGAAAAATAAAAAAGGAGGACTTTGGACTTTTTTCTTTCCATAGGTCTAGCAACATTGTTGTATGTTCTCCATATTGATTGACCATAGGATGGGCTTTCTTTTGCACTACAGCTAAAATGAATTTATTTATAATTAATTAAAAATTATAACAAAATATATAATCCGCTCAATTTTTTTGATGTTAAATTTGTTTTCTGAAATGTCATTTTGCTAGTGACGGTACAAAAGCAATCGATTTTCTGCAATTTTTTTTAGTGATGGCACTAAAAAAATCGAAAGATGTCGGATGGCACAAAAGGAGAAAGCATCATCTTCTGCTGAGGTAGAAAGATGTAGAATTTTCGCCCTGTATAATTCTTATGGGAAGATGCAAACATCTTTGTAAGATGTGTGTCAAAGTAAAAAGACTATTAGTGGGAGCTATACAAAAATAAAAATAATATTGAAAAAAAAAAAAAATATCGAAAATTGCTTCTGGGATATATTCTGATGAAATTTATGTCTCATGTCAAAGGATATCGAAAAATCAATGCCGCAATATCGATTGTTAAATCGACCCATTCTAATATTTATACTCAAAAATAATATTACGTCAGTTTAAAGATCGCATAGTCTTTTACTTATTCCTTAATTAAATCGAGCATACACACATACTGCCTCACACACACACACATTCTTGTCTTTCAGCTGTGCCCACTTCACACTGCTCTGTATCAAATAGAGTAAATATTTACCCAACGTTTTTAATTAAAAAAATGTAATATAAGGTGAATGTAATATAAGGTGAAATCTGTATGTTTTATCTTGTGTTGTTTTTTAAATTTTTAAATTTTATGATTCTTTAAATGTTTGGAACGTTTTATTTTTTACTTTTGACACATGCAGTATTTTTTTGTCAATCTGCTACAAAACGAAGAAAAGCAACTGTTGGCCAATTTTTTAATATTGCTGTTTTTTGTTGTGACATACTTTACTTTAGCGACATCTAGCAGCTGATAGTGTCCGTTTTCACAACTAATTAATATTTATTGGTAGGTGTCTCCGATGATGTCAGCGGAGACACCGCCCATCATACACAATTGCTTGTCGACAGTACACCAATACATATAAACAGCTCACACGCTTTCGTGACGATTTCTACTAATTTCTACTACCAGCAAGCAGCGTTAAGAAACTTCCTTCCAAAAAAAAAAAAAAAAACGCTGATCGACAACACTACATGGGTGCGCGGAAGTATCGGAAGGCGAGTTAAACAGGGTGAGGTGTTTCATACGCTCATCTGGCTGGTTCAGAGCAGAACCAGTAGATGTTGTGTAGGGCTGTTTCGCTACCGCCTCTTCGGGTAGCACAATGGGACCTTCTAGGATGCAAGTGAACCGGTCTCACGACTAGCAATCCATGAAACATAACATAACAAGCTGGAATAACTATTTTCATTATATAATTTATTTTAGCAAATTAATTTTTACAAATCAACATTCTCTTTTTTACAACAGCAAGAATTTGAAATTGTTTAGTAAATAGTTTTTATGTGTCCTTAGTTTGTTATTAAAGCTGAGTTATCATCTTAGACAATTTTGAAAATCTGTTTTACAATTCAAGCGCCCTCTCTGGTCTGTACTCGTACATAAATTTGCCCTATTACATGAATGTCCGGCCTTGTCAGCATTTGTTGATTCGTTTTAAATAATCTCCAATGTACGAGTACACAGCAATAAAAAATAAAAATAGTGCAAACAGAAATTCGCAAAAAAACCTAAAAATATGTTCGATTTGTAAAAAATTTCCATAAACATATTGTTATACCAGCCCAATATATCTGAATACATATATCTATGTATCTATGTATATGCATACGTCTATATTTATTTATAGCAAAATACAAAATAAAACATTCACAAAAATATGTTGTATGATGTACTTGAAAGTAAAACCATACATAAAAAACAAAAACACAATAAATTCATAAAAGCCATGAATTGGCAATAATTTTTTTCTGCCAAATTTTTGCCACTTCAACGAATTATTTGATGTTGTTGCTGTTGCTGCTGCTGTGTTGATTGTTGTTATTGAGTAACAAATTAACACTTTGCATAAATGTACGAACGAATGGTGTATCTGAAGGCAGCTTATCGTTCGTACATGTGTTGGTGAATTTGATGATAAATGCTCTCAGCAGTGAAATTGATAATCGAATTTAAGTGTTGGAAAAAAAAGATGAAATGAATACTGGGCAAATGGAATCATTAGATCAGACGCAATACACAGAATACATGCTTTTAAACACAAATCCAATCTATCCAATATAATAACGGGTTATTCATTTTGTGGTTTCCAAACTATAGGTCTGGAAATTGACATCTGTCAAAATAAGTTGTTAAACCAAATTTTTGAAAATGGATGGCTTAACCATCACACAACGCATAAATATCATCAAAACACACTACAAAACTGGTGATTCTGCCAGAGCCACATTATTGTGCTTTAAGAGGAGATTATGATTTATATAATCGTGCAACTACGCAAGCTGTTGGCAAAATTGTGAAGAAATTTGAAGAGACTAAAGCGCTAAGAAACATTGCAAGGCCTGTGCATCATCGTTTCGCTCGTTCTGCTCAAAATATCGCTGCTGTAAGTGAAAATGTAGGCGAAGACCCGAGTGTGTCGATTCCTCGTCGTTCTCAGGAGAATTATGGCGTATATTTCATTTATATCTACACCTAAAAAATCCAGCTCACACAACAACTGATGCCAACTGTTCATTCACAAATACGTGGAATGCGTGCTTGAACAACAGGCGGTGGACGGCGATTTTTTCCGAACAAAATTTTCTTCAGGGATGAAACACATCTCACTCTGTGGGTATTTTAATAAACAAAATTGTCGTATTTGGGGTTCTGAGAGTCGTCGAGTAATTGAAGAGAGGACATTACATCCATCACTGTTTCGTGCGCTCTTCGGCCCGAAGTTGTGATTGGAACTTACTTCTTCGAAAACGACGATGGTAAGACTGTCACCGTCCATTCAGAGCATAATGGTCATATTATCATATAAGTGACTTTTTTTGCTTGCTATTGAAGAATACGACTTGGAGAATAAGTGGTTTCACCAAAAAAGGACGGTGCCGCATGCCACACAACTCGAGCGAAAATGGCTATATTGCAAGAGACATTTCTTGGCCGCGTAATTTCTCGTCGTGGCGATATAAACTGGCCAGCAAGATCATGCAAATCGACACCATTAGAATTTTTTTGTGGGGCTACGCGAAAGATCGTCATGTTATGGCTGAGATACTGTCCAATGTCTGACAAAAAGTGATCGAGAATTACCTCAAAAGAATCAATGCTTGCAACACTTCGCGTGGTGGTCATTTAAATGATGCAGTGTTTCACACATAATGTCAGCGTTCAGAATTTTTATAATAAAAAGAAATATCATGAAAAAAAAATATTTTATATGCGTTTTATTTAAGTTTACTTTTGAAACCGCAAAATGCATAACCCGTTATAAATAATACCTGCTTAATCAGATTTCTAGTCATCTCTTTTATGTCCGTATTTCTGCACCGATTTTCAAGATTTGTATACAGGCTGTCCTATAACTTAACGTACAAACGAAAACTGGTGATAGGTCAAGTTGTGACTGCTCCCAGAAAAATTATAAAAAAGATCTATGTCACTTGTATTGAAAAAAATCGAAAAGCAATTGTATTTTTGAAACAAACAAAAAATTTTATGTTTTTATCCAAAAAAGAAAAAAGATGTTTCCACAGTTTGAGGAACAAAATCCACCAAATGTTCTACAATTGAATTTGGGACGAAGTGTGCCAAGGTTTGGCGGAACTTGCCGTATGTACTTAGTGCTTGTTTTGCAATACGGCCAGTTAAAGTTGGGTGTTGTTTTAATTTTGAGTACAAAAAGTCGCAAAATGTAACAAATTGTTTGCGAATCACAGTCCGAATTCTTAAATGTAGATAAAATAAGGATAACTGACGATATGATTAGAGAAACAAATTTTTATAATTCAATTGTGATGGCAGGAATGCACAGATCATCATAGGGTGGTTTTTTTCAATATGGCAATACCTTCTGAACTACACGACGTAGATTTTTTTTATGATTTTTCTGGGAACAGTCACCGCTTGACCCATCACCAGTTTTCGTTTGGGCATTAAGTTAGGGGACACCCTGTATAATGTTATAGGGTTATTTTAGTCTCTAGTGCGGAACAAAATCAACAGAACGAATTTTGAATGCCTGTTGCTTGCTGGCTGTTTACGGTTATCGTAATGTTTGAATAATTTTCACGGTGCCACCGCACGTTGAATTGTTTGCAAAATGGTGGTAGGCCCCCAATCATAACTTTACTTCAACATCAATGATGCTTTAGTGGTTTTTATATGCATTTTAAGGCACACAAACAAACACAAATCTTTCACACACACACACACGCACGCACACTTAGACATTTGGCGAAAGCAACAACAAACACATATGTAGGTATGTATTTATATTTAATCTCAACATTTCAACTCATTCAATTTCGTGTTTGTTGAAATGCACAACAAGAAGAAAATCAAATAAATTATGATTTGATGTTGAGGTGTTGAGGAGGATTTAAGCCATCAGTATGCAGTATACACACACGCCTGCATACATGTTTAGCTGGGGTTTTAAAATTCAAATAAAATATCTGTCAAATTACTTATGCATTTCTTTTTAACCCCAATGATGATATCTTACAAAGGGTTCACTTTATTTACATAGATTTAAAGATACATATGTATGTATGTATGTAGAAACCGTTTAATGAAAGCATTTTTATAAAAAAGAAATCCATCTGATAGGTATGTATGTGTGTGTTTATATACTGTGTCGTTAAAAAACTATAAACCCATCTCTTGACAGTTATTTGTTACGCACTTAATTGTTTTAAATGTATGATTACAAAGTCAGTCAATTAAAGTAATTTATTATTTATCAAATGACATAATACGCTTAAGCTCAGCCCATCTATTTGAAAAATTCGAATAATAATTCATGTTCGAACATGTCCACACACACACACACATTAACACACGCACAGTTAGGTATACATTTAACAGATTGTATGTTATTAAAAGCTAATGATTTATTGACAAATTGTTTATGATTAATGAACATTAACTAACATTTGTAGAGCGATAGAGCCATGTTGAATGAATGAGTGAAAAACTGTGTTAGAGAAATAGAAAATGGAATTAAGCCATAAGTGATTTATAAATTAATAAAGACTCCAGGGAATTTAAGTGATAATGGTACCTATTAAGAAAACTATTTCCTTTAACCGTCCCAAGGGGACTACTGAGAACATTTTTTTTCAAGAGTTTTATATTAATTAATTTTTATTATTTGAAAAACTATTTTATACAGCTTCAGATCGTTTTTATATAAAAATTTTATTAACAATATTACTCAGTATTTCGATAACAATTTGTTATCATCTTCAAGATAATATTTAACTACAAATATTATTCTGAAGATGATAACAAATTGTTATCGAAATATTGAGTAATATTGTTAATAAAATTTTTATATAATAACGATCTGAAGCTGTACAAAATAGTTTTTAAAATAATTAAAAAGATCAAATAAATATTATATATTTAATTTTTATTATTCGAACTTTTTTCTTTCCATAATTATTTTGTGGAGCTAACTTTATACTGTGTTATCGTTGAGATTGTTATTAATGGAATAAGACTAAGAAAATATCAAAACCAATTTAGCTGGGGGACAACTAGCTGTTTCGTAGCCTACACACTTCTCGTCCGCAATTCCCTTAGCTGAACACAGAGTATTATGTTTCTAAGGAGATACTCAGCCTCCCAAGTCCCTCAAACATCATACAAAATATTTATTTTAATTTTATAGTCGAACTATATGATTTATAATTGTTAATAATTTTATCAGGCTTGTGGTCTAATTTTACTTCTATCAAAATTGAGAAAGATCAACATTCTTTTCAACCCATTTTTATTACGCCTGTCAGTAAAGTGACAATAAATAATTGGATGTACTTAATTGGATGTACTTAATTGGAGTGTTAATTATCTTAAAATGAACTTGAGCCTGAAAAAGTAATTTAATATAAATGTATTATAATTATTTTTTATTAGTAAGTAATTTAATATAAATATATTACTATTACTTTAGGTCTAAAAAATAGACCTTAATGTTTTCTGTCTTTTTTCAGCCGTCTATATGCCGCCGACATTTCGTTGCTGCTAAACAACTCATCAGTACACTTGAAAAATCTAAAAAGAATGTTTGAAGCCCAACTACTTATTCCAAAATTTTCATGAACAAAATGGGAATCAGAAATGCTCAAACAAAGTTTTTATACAGAAAGCATTTTACGTCTTGCAACACCTTTACTTTTTATAGGTTTACTTTTTAAACCTAAAGTAATAAATTTCAATTGGCTCTTATAGCGAATAAATAATTGAGTTCATTGATAAATGTATTACAATACCATAGTTCAAGGAAATTAAAATTTTCAGTAAAAAAAAAAATAATTATAGAAGAAAAATGTGAATACTGAGAATTAGTTAATTTAAGAGTCCCTGGGCGTGGAAAATTAGTATTAACAATATAAGAAAACTCTATACAGTGAGTTGTAATACAACTTGTAATGTGGGATATGGCCCAATTCAGCCATTTGCACTGTGGCAAGTGGTTAGTCTATTGCGCATTCCGTACTCCTTAAGGAAATAATAGATGAAATAAAACTGCAGCAGCTCCGTCAGTGGAAGCATTTGCAATTCTTGATTTTGTGACTTTTGTGTGGTAGAGACTTTTTTACCCGGTATATAAGCAATGAAATATATAAATAATAACTGGTGTGTGTGTGTGTGTGTAATAAAGTTAAAATTTAGCCAGAAAATACAAAACAACTTGAGCGACTGAGCCGTTTTAAGAACACTTTATATTTCTCACTCTGAGCTCAATGGCGGGTGCTGATTACCAGTGTGGTGGCTACGAAACAGCTGGTTATCCCCCCGTTAAACGACTTGGATGTTTTCCTTTTTCATTAAAATCAATCACAATCATATTTTACAATCATTTTTGATTGTTTATATATAATATCAAAAAAATAAATACATCAATCACTATAGAAGAAACTTAAGCCCGACCAACGTGACACAAAACAACTCATTTACTATATTTAATTAAATAAACTTTTCCAACTTACAACATTCATTACAATGATTTTATTAAATAAGTATTTCGGCAGCATGTAAAACCGCTGCCTTTACAATGGAAAAAGAACAAAAAATGTTTTAGTCATAAAATAACGGAACATGGTTTTAAATGGGCCAATAATAGCATTGTGGCTTTAATTTAATGGCCAAAAACCATTACCGAAACCGGCTCAACAAACATTTCAATACAAGTAAATACTCTCGCATATAAAGAAAAACTTTTAGCTTTTTAAGAACCATCGAAAATTGTATTTAGTTTTATGAAAAACTAAATAAAAACACAGACTTAAAAGTGTATTATGTACACTATTTTCAAGCTTTTTTTTTGCTTGTTGTAATTGCAGTTGTTGTTCTGGTCATTGCAGAAAAGAAAGAAAAACAAACAAAATAAAAATAAAAAGAACGAATAGAGAAAAAAGTTTGCAAAGCAGAAATCTGTTTTAAAAATCGTTATGTATAAAAGCAACAGCAACAACAATGAAACAACATATCTACATACTATGTTTGTGATAACAGCAACGGTAGCAGTGTGTAAAAGAGTGTAAACGTGCATTCTACAAGTATGTGGAATGGACATGCTGCCATTTATCTTTACGTGCTAATCTAACGAGGAGAATACGAGTGAGTCTGTCGCCCCCCTTGTTGTTTAAAAGTGACAGTCTGGTGTGCAATTTGGTCAGGAGGAATCATTGGAACTTATTTCTTTGAAGCTAAATACAGTGCAACGGCAACTGTAAAGGGGGAATGATGTCGTCATATGATTCAAAACTTGGGAAAGCCTCAACTGTATGCTTTGGGCTTTCTTAAGCCATATCACATATAGCCAGGAATAATTGCTGCGTGAGACCTCTTTCAACAACAACTTATTTCAAGAAATAATGATGTTGATTGGTCTCCACAGCCGCCAGATTTCTCCGCTCCGAACATCTTTTTGTGGAGATATCTGAAAAGCCAGGTTTACAAACGCTGGAGCAACTCCAACAAATTATTAGTGATGAAATTAATGCAATACCGCGTGAAATGTGTGAGAATGGACGAATTCGTTGGTGTACCCCTCAATAGTTTTAGACAGCTAACACAAAGACAGCTGTTAAGAGCTGCGCAGGAAAGTCGGTCGAATGAGATCACTTGTCGCATATCGCGGCTGACATGGCCCAGCTATAATTATAAGAAAACTTTGGCCGTGTTGGACTTTCCGAGACAAAAGCAATATACCCTAGTGGCTGTTCTGACGTATATGCGAGAAGACTAAATCTTCCCTACAATGACTTCTGCAGGGATAAAGCGGAGGAGGAGAAGGAGGAGAGAGTTAAACACTTCCTCTGTCGATGTCCGGCCCTCTCGAGCAAGAGAGCAATTTACTTGGTCAGACCCACACTACATGATGGGCTGGCGGAAAGGTAAGAGTGAGTACTGGACAGGGTGGAGTCTTTCATTCGTGCATCTGGCGGGATCAGAGCAGAACCGGTGCGAGGTGTTTAGGGCTATTTCCCCACAGTCTCTTCGAGTAGCACAATGGGACCTTTCTAGGACCTAAGTGGGCCAATTTTATGACCGCAGCCTGCGAAACATAACAGATCATAATGAAAAATGTGGCTCTTACTTGTGAGACTAACAGAGGCTGAGATTTATCTAATATTGTTTTTTTTTTCTAGATAAGTTTATTTATTTACAGTATTTAACATTTCATTACATACTATAATAAACACTAGTATCTATAAAATTACATTAATACAAAGTCCAAGAAGCGAGCTCTCTAGTATTTTAAATTATACAGTATTTTTCGGTTAATTGCACATCAAAATTTAATTTAATTTGAACAATTTAATTGAACAATTCGTTCAATTACAAGAACTCTATTTAATTGAACAGTTTGTTCAATTACAGAAATCACGCATAATTGAAACTATGTACTAATGAATTAAAAGAAATCGCATATGTGCACTTTAAGTATTTAAAAAAATTTTTTTAACCTTAAACGAAAAAAAAAATGCAAGTAACAGCAAAAAATGTACATATATGTGTATAGTAGAGATGCCACCCAGTGTTTTTCACAAATGATGTCAAATATGTATGTGCGAAAATGCCAGATTATTTTTCAATGCAATTAACCGGGTAAAAGTAAGAGGAAATTTTGATGACATGAATTTTGAACGAATTAAGCGGGCAAATCAATTAACCGGGTTCAATTATCCGAGGAAATTCACATGGTGTTCGTATGCAATATTTTTTTTTGCCCGATCATGTGGTTCAATTAAGCGTGGAAACCAATTAACCGTAGGGTCAATTAACCGAAAAATACTGTAATTTAAACAAAAATCTTTTGGATAGTAGTATTTTATTATGCATTCCATAAGAACGGAATTTTTACCTTTTTTTGCAATGAAAATTTTTATAAAAACATTACATGTATCTATATAAGGGGAGGATAAAAAAATAACTTATGTCTAGGATTAGAAAAGGAAACGAGTTTTATATTTCATTATATCTGTAGCCGCCAAACTTTTTTGGTGTTTTTGCATCGCAACATGCGGATTTCTTTATTAGATATACTTTTGTCGTATCTACTTGAATAATTTAATAAATTGCAAGTAACTGCTTTGACATTGGCCCATCTAAAATTATGGAAAAAGACTGGTACACCATTATCATCTTGAATCATACATAATATACTTGGATAATATAAACGACTCAGGTGGACCGAAGCCATTTTCTAGTGCATTTATTATATAGTTAAAGTTTGCATAATACGGTGCCATTATTAAATTATTTATATGACATGAAGTACATCTACAAAATGAAATTTCTGATTAGACTAATGATAAAATTATCTATTCTTATAATATTTGCCGTGTTATATAATTTTCTATTGGAAATATATTTCAAATAATTACTGTGTGCTGATCTACGTGACGACATGCAAGCCCTTAAGCATTTTCTCTCGAAAACGCGAATTTTTTCCATGTATGATGGTGATATGTTGAACCATATCGGACAGCCATATGTAAGGATTATCTTTACACATGATTATCTTTACTTTTGGCTTTATGTATTTTGAGTCAAATAGTGATTTATACACAAAAAAGACTTTCTGTGCTTTCTTGATTATCTCGTGCACATGAAGATTATAATATAAAAATTTGTCTAAATGAACTTCCAAGTATTTGACCATTTGCTTATTTGGTATATCAGTGTAATTTAAATTTCACCTTATTCCAAATGCTTTCCAATTCTTTCTAATATTGTATTATGGAATATATAGTGGCCGATATTAAACAAAAACAGTTATCAATATAAGATCCATTCTCTTACAATTCATAAAAAATTTATACCTTCTCGGCGCGCACCCATATTAGGCATTTGAAACTTGCGGGCGGCGCTTAGCTAGTTAGCTTTCAAATGAAAACATCATTTTAAGGCTCTGCCATTTGCTGGCATCCGAACTGAGAGTAGATAAAAAATAAGGTATATTTTCGTGCTAATAAAAATTGGGTCTTTTTGCAACAGTGATGGTACGTACATATTGTTGAAAGTTTTGGTAGATCCAACTACATATTTTTGTTGCTGCTGTTGTTGTTGTTGTTGTTGCTGCAGTATTTTGTTTAACTCTGATGTAGCAAATTGCAGTGTGTGTGTGTGTGTGTGTGTGTGTGTGCTTTTTTTTCATTTTTATTGTGGAATTGTTTGTTGGCAATCTCTGTATATGAACAAAACAAAATGAGAATATGCAATAACTTTTTCATACAATACCCAACCAACAAACGGGCAAACATTGTTAACATGATTCAATAGCAGCAGTGGCAAACAGGCAGGCGGCAGGCAGTAGAAGTACAACTGGTATAAAACCAAAAAATGAGACCTAAATTTGCCAAAAATTCTTTTTTTTTTTAATTTTACGTTTTCCAGTGCAGCAAAAATATATGAATTTCTGTTTTGTTTGTGGAAAGAAAAAACGAAATAAAACAAAATTATTTCTTTTTGTCTGTTGCTAAAGCTGCTCGAAATTTGTTTGTTCGTTTTGGTGAAAGGAGAAAGTTTAGTGCAACATTATTTTTTGCGCTTGCATTTACGTGCATTGTGTGCCTGCTGCAACTGTATGTGTGCATGTATGTATGTGTGTACACACCATATACATATTGTTTTGTTTATCGTTATTATTGTTGCTGCCGCAACTGGTAATATGCTGCAGTTTGATTTTGTTTCGTTTTTTTTATTTTTATATTTATCCAGTTTTAAGTGAGAGGTTGGCTGGTTTGGAGTTGTTTGGCTGGTTGGCTTTTAGGCCATTACGTTGCCAAATTGCTAAGAGTTCAGATCAGTAACATTTTTCCTCATTGTGGCTGAGTGGTGCAGTTTTTTTTCTCATTTTACTTTATTTTATTTTTTTTCATGTTATTTCTATAGAAAAGCGGATTTTTGTTTAATAAAAGAGTTTTCTTTTTATTTTTTTTGGTAAAGGAAAAATCGGTTCTTTTTTTCGATGATTTTGCAGTTAAATTTTAAACATCTTCGTAATGTAATATTATTAGTTGAAGATGTAAGTCAAGATATTTTAGAGTTCAAAGTAGACACAAGCTGGAATTTAGTGCAGCTTCGCAACAAAAACCTGATAATATATAGTGCCTACTCAATAACATACTCATCAATTTTGCACTATATACAGTCAGACTATAGTGCACTATGCAACAGGTAAATAACCACCAAAATCACCATTGTTTAGATTTAGAATAAGATTTAAAAAACTGTATTTTTTCTAATAGTATACATCTTATTATAACTTGGAAATGACATAGTCAAAATTATAGCACAATAATAAGCCCAGAAATTTTAAATTATTATAAATTTTTATATTCTATAACACCGTCTTCGTCTGATTTACTTAGGAAGATAGGAAACGCTTAATTAATAATTATATTTTATATGGCTTGATTGCGCAACCTTAAGCAAATTAGTAAAGTTACAACAACAAAGTTGTACCATTATCTATTGAGCAGAAAATGTATCATGCACATATTTCGAGGAGACTTTAAAACTTTATCTTTCTCTACGACGGCAGCAGCAGCATCCGCAGACAACAGGCACGTAACATACGCGCACACATTAGGATATCAACTTTCATTACAAAAGTTGCCCTAAAGCACTTTTGGTTGGGGTAATAAAGAATAAGTATAAAACTTTTTAACATTTCATTTTATAACATTTAACACTTCATAAGGAATTCGGGTCAAACAGGATTAAAGGCAACTAATTTTTTATTATGTCTTCGCCAGCATAACAACTATAAATTTATCAAACCCGGGTTGAGACAAATTATTAACCCCCCTTCCCCTTCCAGTGGCAGAGGCATTCACACTTAAGAGGACGCGGGGGGAAATGAAAATTATTAAAAAAAAACCAAACTAACGTATGCCTTTAGTATATAAAACTATTTCATAAATATATAATTTGTACGCATGCTAAAACAAAACTTATGCAAAAGAAGCAAATTGTGAATGCTTAAGTAGACAGAATTAGTAGAAAAAAAAGAAGCTGAAATGAAATGTCTGCACTTCTATTAAAGGTTCTTTAAATGAGTACCAGATACGAGCAGTAGTAGAAGGCAACGAAAAGAAAATGTAAATGTGTTGAGTGGAAAAAGTTTAAAAAACATTTTCATTGTAAGCTCTATAATGGTTTTTGAACCCAGAGTTGATGACGTTGACTGCCCTGGTGATGAGTAGTAGCATTTTATACCTTTTTTTCTGCAACGTTTTTTATTTATTATTTTGCAACGCACACACACACACACACGCACGCACAAACATTAATTTTAATGTTGCCAGCAGCGAATGCTTCGTTACAAGTATGTGTTGAAAAGAGTGTCTGTATGCATCTATTAAGTTAAGTATCCTGAAGTTGAAGCTGATTTTTATTTCATTTTTTTCCTCTATAAAAAGTGCATGAGCACATAAAAAAATACGCATACACACTTGCTGTGATGATGGGGGTATGAATGAATAACCGTTAAGTGTAAGAAAAACACTGTTACAACTCATATCTGAGGTTGTTTGCCCAGCAAACACAACATGTAAAGTGCAAAGTAATATACGCTGTGCACATACATATCGCACACCCAGCTCAAAAGTGATTCAACACAAAATTTTATATATTTTTTTTTTTATTTGGTTTATATGCTTAAACTACGCACAATATAGGTACTTGTTAATGAAAATTAAACAACGATTTAGCAGGATTTTCATGTGTGTGAAGATAAATATGCCGAGTTAAATATGTTTGACGTAACGAAATAACGTAACGACATATTTAAGTGTGAAGTTAAATATGTTTTTCGTAAGCGAACATTGTACCAACATGTTTAGCTGTGAAAGTAAAAATGTCCGCAAATATATATAAGTAACTTGTTATTAAAAATAAAAGAATATTTAAAAATGTTAATAAGAACCCTCAGAATTTTAAAATTGAGAAAACTAAAAAAAAAAAATTTTTTTTAACAGCGGCACCGTAAAAAATCGATTATCTCTGAAAGAATTTGGACATATGTATATGGCCACATTTCTTGAGTGTAACTCAACTGGACCACATGGAAAAGGAAGCCAAGGATGTGGTCTATTTAGTGGTATAAATGTCATTTCTCAATTGTATTTGGAGAATTTTTTAAAAAATTTTTTAAAATTTTGACTAATTGAAAAATCTTGGAAAGAATTTGGACGTATATGGGCACATTTCTTAAGTGTAATTCAACTGGACCACATGGAACGGGAAGCCAAGGATGTGGTCTATTTAGTGGCATCGATTTTTCGATAGCTTTTATCATGAAGCATGAAAAAAGTTCCACTATAATACTTGAAAAAATTATTTTCGGAACATTCGATTTTAATTCTTTTTGTATGGCAGCCTCCTCCTTAAGGAGGTTTAGTACGGGGTTGGTGCGTTCGAAAAAAAAAAAGATTGGGGAGAAATAATTGAGGGTTGGTCAATACATTTAATTCCTCTACAGGTAACCCAGCAGCAAGTTAGTGTGATAAGGGAGAATCGAACTTTCGTTTCCGGGGCCTCCAAATAAGGGTCCCATCACACTAACTTTACTCCTTCTCTGTTTTGGGTGCGTCGGCTTTTCAATGTATACGTGCGGATTTTCTGTGCCCCAAATGGGACAATTTTACTTGTTTACATACCCGTCAAGATCAAAATGAGCTTCATCTGAAAAGATGATGCTCATGGCCGATGGCAAAATCGATATCTTCTGTAAGTCGATCGCAGACCCACTTAACGAAGCGTATACACAACCATATTCGTTCAGCCGAAGGATAAAACTAATTATCTGTCAAATTAGACATAAGCTAAGTGTTACCATTCACGAAACAAGCACTAGTTGAAAAAGAAACGTTAGATGGTGGACCCTAGAGTATACCTTTCCGGTAGATGTGTTGTGTATTAAATGGTGCATTTACTAATAAAAAAAATCTTAATTATCTCTCAGAGTCATCAACAGTAAGGACCCTCGGATGAAGGTATGCAATCGAAATTGTGGCGAAAATTTTGCGGAGATTTCGTTCCACAAGTAACTATCATATTTATTTCTATCCTGATAAGACATATTATGATAAGTCTCTGAAAACTTTGTTTTATTTACAATTAACATCGTGGGTTCTAGTTGGATCACCCTGTTTTTTTATTTTACATATTCTTCAAAAAACTCTTTTTACTGCAGCTGTTTGACGCAAAAAGAAATTGTATTGAAACACATTTTGATCTATTTGAATTGCCGCCAATACGGACAAAAAAAAAAATTACAAAGGAGCCAACAATATTAAAAAAAAAAAACGTCAGCTTACAAGTATTTTACACATACTTATGCATACATATGTATGTATGTATATGTATGCACCTGAAGCACTGGTGTGACTATGTTTAAAATTGACACACGCTGTGTGTGTGTACATTAAGAAAGAGTCATGTACATAAAATGTTAAATATTTACACGTAAACTCCCACTCTCTCTTAATGGTGGCTTTTTGCTTTTTTTTTGTATTCTTCATGAGAATTGCATGTATGTATATCAGGGACCGTAACTCTTATGACTTTTATCCAAAAAAAATATAAATTAAATAAAAGTTATTTTTAATTTTTATATTTTTAGACAGAAAATAAGAGTTATTTTTGATATTTATTTTTTTAAATGAAAAATAAAAGTTATTTTTGATTTTTATATTTTTATAACAATAATAAAAGTTATTTTTCATTTTTATATTTTTATATCAATAATAAAAATCAATTCAAAATTCGTCACATATATAGGTAGCATGTCCGCAAAGCTTATTTTGAAATAGACAATTACAAGGAAAAGCGTTTCGATACTTCTGCGCCTCGATGGATGAATTGGTAGAGTGTCCTACTAAGAGTCCCCGAGGTCGCTGGTTCGATTCCTGCCGAAGGCTTTGGGTGTTTCTGCAGACAAGCCAAAAGCTTCGCAGTTTTGTGTTTGTTTATTTAAAAAAAAAAAAAAAATTATTGGAATATTGGGAGAGCAAAAACTTTGTGTTTCCATGGCTTCGAAAATTAGTTTTAATTGTTCATTCTGTACCTGCCACGCAAGTCAGTGTAGAAAGGTCATTTTCAGCACCCATATTAATATTGGGAGATTTGAGATCTAATTTATCTGAGGAACATTTAAAATCAATTATGATGGTAAAATTGAACACCTGAAAATGACTTCTTAACAGTGACTTGAATGGCAATGAATAAAAAATGGAATGAATAAAAAAAAATATAAAAATCAAAAATAACTTTTACTTTTCATTTAAAAATATAACGTATTAATTCAGGTCCAAAAATGAACCTTTTCAAAAAATATTTGCTGTATTTTTCAGCTGTCTATATGCCGACGACATTTCGTTGGTGCTAATCAACTCATCAGTACTGATGAAGTCTACTGATGAGTTGATTAGCACCAACGAAACGTGTGTCAGTAGACTTCATCAGTACTGATGAGTTGATTAGCACCAACGAAATGTCGTCGGCATATAGACAGCTAAAAAATACAGCAAATATTTTTTGAAAAGGTTCAAATGTCGTCGGCATATAGACAGCTGAAAAATACAGCAAATATTTTTTGAAAAGGTTCATTTTTGGACCTGAATTAATACATTTCAATTGGCTCTTAAAGCAAATAAATAATTAAGTTCATCAAAAATAACTTTTATTTTTCATTTAAAAAAAATCAAAAATAACTCTTATTTTTGATTGTTAAAATAAAAATCAAAAATTTAAAAATCATGCAATATGTTGGATGCATTTCGCCTAAAAATCATGATGGTGTAATTAAAAGTTTTCTACGATGTTCATTTATGTATGATTTATTTCTTCAAAAATTGAAAAATAATTCTTATTTCCGGTCTCTGATGTATATACATTTTTATATACTCCATGTGCTAATGCACATATTTGTTTAGCATCGCTTCGGGTTTCGCCGAGTTAAAGTACAAACAAGAACATACTCGAGTGACAAAAAGTGATTTTGCCAACGATTGAGTACTGAAAAGAGTATTAATGGCACGTGCACTTTACACTTTATTTTACTTTGAAAGCATAACGTCAAAGAGTTTTTCTTTCCTTTATTTAAATTTATCTTTATGTACATGCACTCGTACATTAGGGCGGATCATCGATTTGGCAATCGATATCTTAATAACTTCTGGCATGAGGAAAATAAAATAATTTTCGAACTATACAAGAGGTTTCTGAAAGAATTCCTAAAGCACTTCAAAGGATTTAAAGGCTTTGAAGGATTTAAGCAAAATCAAATTTTCGAACCATATAAAATTGACAGTTTTCGAGATTTTGTAAACGGTGGAAAAAATTGAAATTAAAAAATTTTCCAAATCGCTTTATTGCCAAATCAGGGACTTACAGTTGCATTCATGTCCTTATTTTTCTATTTTCTTTTTAACATGCAAATATTTAAACACGATACAATAAAAATTCAAGGTTTCTTTTTCTCACAAAATAAGTCATTTATCAAATTTCCCTTTCATAACTTTGTGTACATTTTAATGTCTAACAACAATTTGTCGATAAAAATTCTCAGTACATTTTTGCGGACGTGATAAGTGACACGTTTTCTTTACACGATAACAAATGAAAACACTAAAGCAAATCTTTTGTACATGAAAACAAAGATATAAGTTTTTTTTTTTTAAAGTACTTGTTTTTGTTGTTGTATATTTTGCATATTGATAAAAAAAAAATCGATTTATCAAACACATGTGAAAGCTTCGAATGGTGCAAGTGAAGATGTCGCAATTATTTGTTGTACGGTAAATGCATCAACATACAGAGACAACGAAAAAGTATGCTTTCAGCAATTTTAAGACGCTGCGTCTACTATAGACAAGAAAAAGGATGACTTTAATCGCAAACGTCTGTTCCAAACTTGAAACTATGTAGCTGAAGTTGGTTTTAAGCTATTTAGCGAAATACAAATAAAAGCAAATATTTTCTTAACTTTTTGCGTTAAGCATTTGAATCATTGTATTATTCTGGGACTAAGGAAAACCTTATTAATGTTTTCTGTATTTTTCAGCCGTCTATATGCCGCCAGCATTCCGTGGATACTACTTGTCTACCGTAGTAATCCGATTGTCATAAAACTTCATAATGTACTTAACTGAGTTTAAGTTTAGAGCTCAAATATTATGTTCAAAGCATGTCATCTCAGGTAAATAAACAATTTTATTTCATGTCAAGCTGGTGATTTTGAGCTGAGTAAAATGAATTTTTACAGATGGATTTTACTAAGCAACAGGACCGAAAACAGCGTATCTTTACATTTGGGTGCTGATGAGTATCGTGGTAGATACGCAACAGCCAGTTGCTCCCTTCAAAAGTTGTTAATCTCTACAATTTGAAGCAGTAATCTTTGTTAATTTGAGCTTAAGCCCATTTATATAAAAAAAAAATTGTCAAATTGTTCGATACAAAAAGTTCGGCTGGAAGAAATCAGACATAATAATTGGTTATTATTTTTTGCAATAAATTTTATGTATTTTCTTATCAAGACTGAAAGCAATATTTATGTTTTTGTGTTCAAAGTTTTACCTACAAAATATCCTTTCCTGAAAATAGCTGTTTTGAAATTTTCCAAAGGCAACGCTTTTGGAAATATCAGTGCCTAGAACGTAAGTAGGAACGAGTATAGCAGCAAGAAGGTACAAAAAGGATATGGGCAACCGGATTTTCATGAAACGGCGTGTGTACAGCATGACTGACAAGTCCATGGTTGTGACGGCTACACAAAATTTCGATCAGCCATACGTCATGTCACATTCGCATTTATGAGCAAAAAATCAAAGTTAAAACTATACCTCAAAAACCAGCTTTTCTTTAATTTAATTGCTTAGACCTGACTGTAGTAAATCAGTCAACCATTTTTAGACACGGAACACTTGCAATGTTCCTAAAAAAAAATATGAAACAGCTGGGGCCAAATCGTTGCATTCGATGTCGAATGAACTGTCGAGTAAAAATAACATAAAACAAAATGAACAACAACCACAAGGCCCAGGCAACAAAATTCGTTCGATGCGACGTATCATGACTGAAGCTTAGACGGTAAATTTTCTTCGTTTGAATATAGTTTAAGTATTCATTGATTTTATGTTTTAGTGGTTTAAGCGTTAATCAAACTAAACTTACCCCCAATTTTTGACTTGGATTTTAAATGCCATTTCAATTTCAATTTTATTTAAATACAAAATTGAGTCAAACAGTTGCTATTTAAATCAAACTTAAACGGCCTGCCACGCCCATTTAAAATCGATTTAAGTTTTTCGTACTGTCATATGATTTTGACAGTTTGGTTTTGTTCTGCAAATGCAGAAAATTGCACATGTTTGTTTTTTGTTTCATAATTTGATTTTTTATTATTTTCACAAGGTAATCAACTTCTGTGGCAGTGAAATTGGGAGTCCTCTTATCACTTTTGCTACTTATTTTAATAATTTTTACAAAACAATTTATTATTTTCTAAACTTTTCACAATTTCACTTTCACTCCAAATTTGTTTAAACAGCTGTTTTTTATTGAGTTATCGATAATTTTTTGACATTTACATTGTGCTGCCGTACTTTTATTACAATTAATTACCAAAAATAATTTTAGACTGTAAAACAGGAAGCTATTTTAAATCCAACTTAAATTTTAAGGAAAATTTACTAATTTTGTATTTAAATCCCAAGTCAAAAATGGGGGGTTAAAGATGAGCTTGCACTGAATTCTAGAATATTATTTGCAATAACATTTTCATTCCTTCTTTTTGGTTTTGATGTTATTTATTATTTCTTCCTGCTTGCAGTTATTTTTCAGTTATATTAGGTTAGGTTGATTGGAAAGGTCTGTTGCCCATGTCTTGCGGCATACACTTAAGCCAGTATAGGCTTGTTGTTAGCTTATGTGTATGTAGGTTGCTAGTTAATATGTACATATGTATGTAATAATCAATTAGTCAACAAAAATAAAATACAAAACAGAAACTGATTGCAGCATGCCAAAACATTTTCTGGATATGTACGTTGAGTGTACGTTGTCTCTTGTGCTTTTAGCTTTCAACTATTCAAAGGCAAGTTGCAAAATTTAATGTAAAAAGGATTTACATCACAGCTCAACACTTTTGCAAGTAAATATATAATAAACTAAGAGCGCTTGTTAAAATGAGATTTTGTTCTTAAAAGTTTTACCAAATTTTGTTTGCTAAGAACAAAAGAATGTTTTGCTGCCTGAACAAAAACAAAATAAACAAATAAAAGTAAAATATTCTAAAAAAAAGCAACAAAATTTAAATACACCCATCACTTGATGTACACCACGTTCCATCCTTGCAAGGTTTTTATTCGGTTCCTCAGTTTGTGGGGTATGTACAATAATTTAATATCAAAATGTGTGTGTGTGTGAACCGAGGACTTTTTCAGATATCACTTGCTCGAATTTTTTATTGTTAAACCTTTTTTTTTTTTTGCTAAGAAATAAGGCAGTCTTGTTTTTGCAAGCACTTTAGTATACAGTAGAATAGCGAAAAGTTAAACTGTCGCACAAGTTGAACGTATTTCAGCATCTAAAGGGTGTTTTTTTTCAATGTATAGAACTTTAAGTTGCAATAAAACAACGATGGATTTTATTCGACTGACATGAATTTTATTTATCCGAAAGATAATCTTGTGGCATTACATTTTAAATATGAATACCCGCGTTAATACAACCAAAACTTGAATAATTTTCATTTATGCTTACAAAGAAGGATCTGTCTTGAATATATGTTTTTAGTACTAAATAAAATGGAGCTGGGATGAAATTTTTCAATTTATACAGAAGACCACTGTGCCAGACTCTGTCAAAAGCCTGTTGAACATCTAAAAATACAATACATATCTTTTGAACACAAAACTATTTTACACCGAACTTTAAACTAAACTTGATTCAGCTAAACAATTTTGTTCATTATTGCTAGCATTTTGCAACTGACTGTTTAATTAGTTGCACAAAAAACAAGAATATTTCACTCCCCTCCCTTGCAAGAACTTTAAGTACGGGAACAGTTTTCGTGCAAATTGGCATCCCCATACACGGAGAAAAAAGCACCTAATAAAGTAGAACAAAATTAATAAGATATTTCTATGGTTTTTTTTCAAGAAGGATTCCTTATTATTTTAAATGGGAAAACCTTATTGAAAAAACAACAATTAACGAAATTAAAAAGATGATTTATATAGGAAACTAATAAAACCAATAGGGAAAAATTATAGGATAACCTAATAAAATCAATAAGAAATCCTTGTTGTATACAATTTACAAGTTCTTCTCTATAGAATTTTTTTTTTTTTTTTTTTTTGGTACCGTGCAAATCGGAAACTGAGTAAAACCAAACGTGAGTAACAAGATTTCATCTTGGTTTTATGTGTTTTTCTTGTTGAGACAATTAATAAGATTTTCAACATGGAAATAATAAGAAATACCCATAGAAAAATCTTCTTTTCTCTCTGCTGGGATACCCCTCAGCCTAAAAACGTTTCAAAGAGAAAATCTTATTGAATCTATTGGGAAGTTTTTGCTCTGTGTATTGAGTACGGGAACAAATTTAATTTTTCTCAACAATTGCTGTGAGCAAAGCAAATCTAAACTGATTCCTTTTTATGTAAAACGAGTTATAGGTGTGATTCCTTAATGTATTCTTTGTATGCATTATGCTTTTCTTCCAACAATAAAAGCAAGCTTGTGCAAAATTTTGCGCATTGCTTTCTACTCAAACCCCCAAAATTAAACGCTTTCTTGCATATTTTAACAAAAACAGTGAGAAAAGCAATGCTACACGAAATTAAAATGAAAAATGTGCCTGATGCAGTTATTTTGAAGCAGAAAATAGAAAATCCTGGTAATTTCAATGTGTACATATGTATCTCAAACGAAACACACAGCAACAAGATTCTTGGGAAGGAAATTCAACAAAAGGGTTTGTGTTTTTTTATGCTTTCTGGCTGCCGCTGCCCATTAACCATCTAAAAAGTTTAGCATTATAAGCTTAAGTGTTGCCAACTTTAAATACAAAAGAAAAAGCACGCGACTGACTGAACTGTCAAGCGACAGTTTAACCGACATTTCATAATGCAGGAAAATGTCTGTGGATGGTGTTTAAATTTGCAAAAAATGCATTAACTTTTCTTTTTATTTGACGAAAAACAAGGAGTACAAATTTGCTGTTGTTGTATGAATAAATTCACTGTATTTTAAATATTTTCTTTATTGTTGGCTTATTTTTTTTTCTTCTCTTTTTTAAGCTACCAGTAGGGAAAGAGAGGGAGAGAGAGAGGAAGCTCTTTTGTTTGTAGTCATTCATCGCTTGTTCGTGTTTTGCATTTAGCAGATACAATGACTGAGTACAAGTATATTTTTCAAAAAAAAAAAAAAAAAAAAAAAAAAAAAAAAAAAAACAACCACACAGCATTTAAAAGAAAATACAAAATTGCATATTTGTTGCAAGCAAAGGAAGGAGCAGAATACATTTTATTTTCTACTTAAAAATACAAAACATCTTTGTGCAATGACAGCTTTACCTTTTATTGTTTCTGTTGCTATTGTTGCCATTTAAAGCTTTTGTCAATAATATTTGCTATTGTGTGTTTAGATTTAAAGACAGTCAAAAAGGCAGACATACATAAATACATATTTATAGACAATAGGTATGTATGTATTTAAATCTTCTTTTCCTTAAGTGGTTAAACATATTTAAGTGTTGGCTGCTCATGATGTCTGTCTATCAGGCAGACAAACGGTCTGTCTGTCTGTCTGTCATTTTTACTCTTTTTTTCCTGCCAAACAATTTTCATCATTTGCTTGAGTACCAGAACGAAATAAATTTGCATTTTATATTGTAGAGTTTTTTCCTCTTTCAACTTGAGCTTTTAAATTTTATTTTCGTCAATTTCAGCAAAAACTATTTGTAGTGAATAAAGTACAAAAAAAAAAAAAAAAAATTGCCAACAACTTCATTATTATTTATTAATTTGCTTTCAATGTTCAATGCACAGAAAACTGTCTAGACGAACAATTTACAAAACCAGCATTTTTTTGCTTCTGCGAAAATAATTCACAAGGTGTCTGTCTGTCTTATCATGTCGTATTGTCTCAAAAATTCCATTATTTCTTGAGCGATTAAGAAAATTTATCATTGTGTTTCAAACAAAGTCTAACAAAAATAATAATAAGAGCATATAAAATATCCAAATAAAAATTTGCCCTGAGAAAGGGACCTGAGGTTAAAAAAAAATCAATTTTCATTTATTTATTTATTTTTTGCTGTGGACAACATCTGAGCATCGAATGAGACCGATCCCATGCCCCAAAAGTGTTCGCCCCAGAGTTATGTGCATTTTATAAAAATGAAGTACACCAAAGATACACGTACATATTTAAATCTTTAAAATGGCTCTCCTGAACAAACCCGGCTTTTACCCTTAGGTCCCTCTTCCTATTTTGCGCGTCACATATACTTTTTTTTTTTTAATTTAAGATTGCCAAAGTAATGTGTTATATAATGCAATCGCAACTATGTCGTCAGTAGACGAAAACAATGCCTACACATAAACACTGCTTGGGCAACACTGTCTTCTTAAATACATGTATTTTATAGCACTAGAGGAACTATCGGAAACTAAGCTAACTTTAAATGAGCTTAAATCTCACTTTTTTACAACAGCTACCTGCTGACGCTTTTCAATTACTTTCCACTGGCAACAATTAACGATGTATGTTAACACTACGATGTCCTAAGCAGTACGTAGTAGTCAACTGTCCGACGCTGCATTATTTCATTTAACTGGCAACACTAACAGTTTTAACGAACAATATTGCCACATTTTATTCAAAAATAATAAATTATTTCTTTATTAAGTTTATCAGGCTCAAGTTCTTTCTATATTATCTTTGTGTTTGATATTAATTAAATTAGACAAAGAAAACATCAAAGACATTTAGCAGGGTGGACAACTAGTTGTTTCGAAGCCGCCACCACACTTTCTCGTCAGCACCCGTCTTTGAACTCAAGAACTGTTTTCTTGATTGTGACTTGATGCTCTCTATAGAAAGCAAAAAATTGTCATCAAGTTTGCATCAATTTTCAAAATTGTGAGTCTATTAGTAAAAAAAGTGTGAATGTATTAAAACCTGAAAGGCAAAACTTGATCGTGTAACCCCCAAGTTAAAACAAAGACGACGACGTAAAGCAATAATGACAAGTCTATACACTGTTGTATCTTTATGGAGTTTTTACACAGGGTGACACACGTGCATTGTCGTCAACAGCACAATTGCACAACGCATTACAGGAAGAATTCATTTTTCAGCCCTAATGTTCTTCTGTGGCACAAATTGCCTGCATTCACGCCCGCTACACTGTAAATATGTTCAAATCAAAACTACACAAACATTACTCCCTCTTTCCTCCTCTCCAAAAACCTATTTCCCCAGTTACGGTACGATGCGCATGCATAAATTGCGGACATCCCCTGAGTGCTGTTCCAAGTAAAAAAAAAAAAACCATATGCCTAAAAGTTGCTCTTGTAAGGCTACCTGGTATAAGAATACTTTGAAAGTATCGCTCTCTCTCTCTCTCTCTCTCTTTCTCTCTCTGTAAATAGATAACAGTTTGAGCTGGAAAGCCTTCGCATAACTTTAAGTTTCACATAAATGTGTTGCATGACTTAAGGTTATAAATATTGAAAGGTGTCCTACATATTGTACTGCATTGTCACCGCAAAGAATTGTTACCCAGTTTTCAACCAACCAGCATATTAAAGGAAAAAAAAAAAAACAAATTACAAAGCAAAACGGAGCAGCAACAAAAGATTCTTTTGACCAACATTTCATGCGAAACCTGTTGCTGTGGTCAACATCAAACAGCCTGTGTGTGCGAACGTCATTGATATGAAATTCATATTTTGAACAATTAAATAATAAAATATTAAGATAATGGGCACTTTATTTCACTAAATTAATAATAATAAAAATGAATTTGTAAAAAGAGGGATATTATGCAAAAAAAAATAAAAAATAATAATAATAAGAAGCCTTTAAGAGCTGCTCTGTTATCACAGAAACGGAATCATAAAATTATAGAGCAAAGTTTGCTCACAACTTAATTAAAGGCCAAAGGCGGTGCTTATGAGACAACTGAATTCTGTTTTATTTTTTTGTTTTGTTTTCTGCTGGCAATCAGTTGGTTAGAACTTTTGAGCTTCAACAAAAAAAAAAAAAAGATAAAAAAAAGAAACAAATGTCAGTCTGCCTGATTATGACCATCAAGGTGTGAGGATGGTAAAAGAAACTGAAACGAGCAAAAATTGCTTATTTATCATAAAATAAATGATAAAATTGTTATAAATTGCTGCAGGGCACACGTTTTTGTTTTCTTTTTGTTTCTTTGAGGTTTCGTTGCCTTTTTATCTAAACACATGCATCTCTGGATAAATTCAATGCAGCAAAAAAGCAGAAAAAAAATGAAACACACATTAAAAGGGAAACAACCTGTCACTTGTTGTATGTGAACTTTTCTGCAGGACAACAAGAAAATCCATAGACACTGCCTTCCCACATTTGATACTGGACTTTAGCTGTATTTTTTCGCTTGGCTTTTTATTTTATTTTCAGAGAATAACTATAGAGCAACAACAGAGTGGAGAAGTAGTTGTAGAGCTGCATATTGCCAGCTTAACTGCTACTGAAACTATAATTATGCAAATGATTTCCTTTTTATGCTGCGGCAGCTCCTGGCGACGAAAACAAGCCACCAGTAAATGTTATGAGGAGATCGTGTTGTCATCAAAAAAAGAAAAAACAAAAAAAAATCAATTAAGACACTTCAATTCGATTTTAATAATTCGAAATTTAAAACGTTCATACAGCACAAGATATTTAAATTGCAAAAGTCATTAGCGATTGCACGTTTTATTTCTGTATAAATGGGGGGATTTCAAAAAGACATATTTTTTGTTTTGAGATTTATTAATAACAAAAAAAAGTTTTTTTTAGTTTTTGCTTAATGACATTTCGGTAGCAGAAACTTGGCATATTGTCATAAAAAGGTAAAATTAGTTTCCATATTATTGCATTAAAATATTTCGAAAAGCAGGCAGATTTGTGTTAAGTACTAGTGAGCTGCACAGCTTCACCGCCACTGTAAGTGCATTATTTGGGCAATCATTTTTACATTCGAGTTTTTTTTTAGACACTTTTAAAATAAATTTGCAAACACTTAATGATTTTTCACACTAATTTATCGAATAGATGAAAACTTTCAGCAAAAAAAAGTATGTCCCCACTCAAAATCTGTTCAGACTTACGGGGTAAGTTGCCACATTATTGCAATCAAATATTTCGAAAAGAATGTAGGCTTGCGTTATGAACCAGAGAACTGCATGTGTTCATCGCCTCGGAAAATAAGTTTTGCATTCGCGGTTTTTTTGTAGTATAAATACATTTGCAAACGCTTCAGGGTAAATTTTTCGAAATGATTGAATTGTGCTGATGACCACTTTCAGCAAAACAAAAAAAAATTTCTATTGGAAATTAAAGGGTAAGTTCACATTAAGTAAGCCAGACAGACCGAGAAAAAATTAAAATTAGTTTCAACACTATCGCCTTAAAATATTTCAAAAAGAATGCTGGTTTGTGTTATGTACCAGGGAACTGCAGCGGTGCACAGCCTCCTTGGGAGCAAGGATCATTTGGAAAATAATTTTTACCTTCAAACAATTTAAAATACATCTGAAAACGCTTCATGATTTTCTAGACAAATTTTTCAAAACGAATAAACTTTAGCAAATCAATTGACACAAATTTCGTTGGGAATTCAAATTCACTTTGAATGCGTCAGACAGACCAAGCAAAAATTAAAATTAAATTCAACATTATTGCATTAAAATATTTCCAAAGAATTCAGGTTGGTGTTGTGTGCCAGGGAACTGCATGGCTTCACCGTCACCCCAAGTGCATGGATTTTTTGGGCAATAATTTCTACATTCGCGATTCGTTTAAACAATTTTAAAATACATTTGCAAAAACTTCAGTATTTTCTAGGCCAATTCTTTGGGCAATAATTTTTACATTCGCGTTTTTTTTCCAACAATTTTAAAATATATTTGCAAAAACTTCAGGATATTTTGGGCCAATTTTTCGAAGTGAATAAATTGTGCTGATGAAAACTCTCAGCAAAGCAACTGCACATACATTGAGAAAGTCGCCAAGTTGTCAGAAATAATGAAAAAATAAAATACAAGGAAAAACAGCGTTCCACATTTTAATCTAAAACAAGAGAAAAAAATATCAATCATATGTTGACTTGGATAGACTATACATATGTATATAGTTATATAGCATTTGGTGAAATGTTTTTTAATTGTCACTTATTTCTTAATTCCGTTATAGGTCTTTCAATAAAATATCGTTTAATAATAAGAACTCTTGAGATTTTGTCGTTAGCTGGGTTTCTTTATTCGCCAAGAGATTGTTTGCCTGATATCACTTTTAAAAAGCTGGTGTTTATGAAAGAAAATAAAAACTTTTTCGATAAAAATATTTTGTATTTTAAATACATATTTTTGTTACATTGTATTTTGTATTTCAAATACTTGCTTTTGGAATGCAGTATTTGGTATTTTGTATTTTAAATATATGGGAAAAAAGTATTTCGTATTTTAAATACATCAGAGCATGTATTTGGCCCAACACTGCAGCTGGTGGTGGTAGTGACATTTTTCAAGTCCCCTGCTTAATGATTTTGGGTAAATTTTACTTCTTTTTAAAAATCTATTAAGCAAAATTGTGTAAATACCACAATGACCTAAGACTACACACACACATATGCCCTTTAACCACAATTAATTGTTATTAAGCCAGTCACAAGAACGAAACGGCCAACAATATCTTGAATAATCGTACCCATACACATATTGTTTATATTGTTGTATGTACTATACAAATACAATAACTTGGTTAATTGGTAGGGTTCCAACCTACTGGTCACTTGTGGCATGCGTCATAAGGCAAATTATTATGCCTGTTGTTTTCATAATTCTTCTTATTCTTCTACTGCTACGTTTTGTTGAAACAACAGCAGTTGCGGCCTGGACAAGAATTGAATAAGAAACCACAAATAAAGAAATATAATTTTTAAACGATTCTTTTCTTTTGAGTGCAACAGCTAAAAAGGTATTTTTACTTGTAGCTGCTGGTTGATGTTGTTGGTGTGTGGTTGTTGTTAATGTCTGTCCGTCCGTCCGTCCGTCCGTCCGTCCGCCTTTGTTAATACTTTATCTTTTACTTCACGGCCAGCTTAACACATTTTGTGGCATATAAGAAAGTGCTGCGGCAGCAGCAGCAGCAGCAGCGGCGGCGGCAACATTAACGACAGCTGGACTTAACATTGTTAAGCGAAACAAGGAAATAAAGAAACAACAGGTAAATAAATAAATAAATAAATAAGGAAGAAACACTCCTTTCAAGCACTTCACTTCATGCGTTACGTTTATGGCCAGCAAGTGTACAACACATGTGTGGCTGAATGTGCAGCAGAGCAGCTCATAACCAACGAATGAAGAATATTCGCTTGTGAGGTGTTCCTGCTGAGAAGCCTTCTTTTGTTTTTGTTTCATTAAGATAAAAATGTTTGTTAAATACAGGTGAGTTGTTTTGTTGTTTCTTTCTTCGGCCGCTTCTCTGTTGCCAGTCAGCCTCCTTAAACAGCACATTCACATCAATGAGTGTCAGGCTGCCTTTGTGGCCATCCCAGTTTATTGTAGTTTTTTTTTAATTTGAATGCACCTGTATTTTTGTTTCATTTTTCAATTTGTTGCTGCTGTGCATTGCAATATTTTGTATTTTCTTTTTTCTTGTTTGCTTAATATTGTTTTATGAAAATGTTTTAAATATGCATTTTATAAAAATTAATTGGTTTAACGACATTAAGTTTTAAGCGGTTTAAATTTTAAAAGCGGCCATTTTAATCTGATTTTCAACATAAAATGTTGTGTTAATTTAATTGGCGAAATATGAAAGCGCAAAATTGAAAGCAAAATAAAAATGAAGAAGTTAAAGACCGGTACTGTAGCTCCAACATAAATTATTTGATCAATATCAATAATTAAAAAAAGCAAGAAAAAAAAACTTCAAAAATTTAATTCCAATTTCAAGCAGCTGAAAACACACAACAGAATGAAACGGCAGTTTTTCAAAAATTTCCATGAGTTTAAAATGCTGAAAAGTTTTTCTTGTGTCCATAACTAAAAAAAAAGGAGCAAGTGATATACTAAATACTTTAACACAACTGACCTAAGTCATAAATAGTGCTAGTAATAGTGCTACTAAAGTAATGAGTATTAGGGTACCAAGTACTGGGTACTCGAACTTACTTTGCACTACTCAAAAGTAGTTACTCAATATTATCAGAGTTGCGATTTCCAAGCAAATTTAACAGAAATTTTAAAAGAAAATACAACGCTATTTGAAAATTAGATCTGATCAGTTCAGGCAAGTATAGAAGGAATATGATAGCCAGCCCATGTCTTCCAGCATAGAATTACGCTATTAACGCCGTGTTTTTAGCCATACTAGTTTCCACTCATAGGTCTATAGGAATTCGGTGCCAAACACAAAGTTCCTTAAGCACATTTTTCTTGCATTGCTTAAGTTTTGGAGAACAGTGCAAAATATAATGAAATAGTAGAATTTAGTATGAGCAAAGAGTTCAGCTGTATTAAGATAAATGCAAAACTGTCAACATTTTTGTTGAATTAATCGATAACAAATAAGGTTATGCCCATAAAAAAAAATGTGTAAATTTTTGAACTTAAAATTGACATTTTAAACTTGAATGTTGCTGTGGACAATTTTTGCGATTTCACGCTTCTTTTTTTTTAACATTTTTATTTCCTAGCGCTTTTTTGAAAATAAAAAGAATACAACAGTTAAAAAAAGAGATGTCCGTTTTGTTTACGTTTTGTATATTTGGTTCTATCTATCTAGCAATTGCTGTTCCTTTCTATCAATTCTATACCAATTAATGAAAGAAGAATGAAGTATCATACGGGCTTTACACTACTCCAGCGTACACCGCATGGGTCGACTATGTCAGGTAAGGTGTTGTTACCTAGATGGCGGGACCGTGTTTGTGAGAAGGTGGGGTACTAGTACCCCACTCAGAATATTTTTGCAGTAACTGACCGTAGTTTATTCCGGAAGTAATCATTGCAGTTATTTTTAAATCACAAAACGTTTAAAAAATTAATAAAATTTTAATTTTAAGTGATTTATACTTTATTATGATTTATATTTATTATTATACAATTAATTTATTTATATGTATTTATATTTATTATTATACAAGAACTAACTAACAGGTAGATACGGATTTTCGGTCACAGTTAGTAATGACAGTAGTAACTTATGTTACACATATACATACATAATTATAATTTGGTTTCTACATTTATTTGTAGCATACATACCCTTGACTTAAATTGATTGTTCTTGAATTTGTTGTTCGAAAAAAATTTCACGATATGTTCTGTGAAATGAAACACGCAGCTTTTTCAAATAAACGTTATAATGAAATCAAGGTTTATTTTGTTCTGAGGAAAAAGTATTTTTTTTTTTTTTTAGTTTATAAAACAACAAACAAAAAGCTGTTTTGATTTTTATAGAATATAATTTAATAAAGTACATTATTTGTTCATAAATTAATATCAGTAACATTTGTGGTGATTGTTGCGATGGCCGGAGTGGGTATGGCAGCTGCTTTCAAGTCGAGATGCTGCATGTTCAAATCTCAGCAGAGGCTTTGCAGCACAAAAATCAAATTAACGAATTGAAAAAGGAAATATCACAGATAGAAAACTATAATTAAATAAAATGGCCGGCGGAGAAAAAAAAATTTTTTTACAAGTTGATTACGCATGAATTATTTGACAGTTAAGAATAAAGGAAAAATCATAATTTTTACCGAAGATTTTTTAACATTTAATTCAAATGAAATAATTAAACAATTTAAATGAAACATAAGGAGGACTGTTTTTAAATTTCATTTATTTATAGAGTGTTTTTAGTTCATTTAACTGACGAAGATTTTTTAACATTTAAATTCAAATGAAATAATTAAACAATTTAAATGAAACATAAGGAGGACGGCTTTTAAGTTTCATTTATTTTATACAGTGTTTTTAGTTCATTTAACTGACAAAGTGTAGTATGCGATGGCAACTAGTTGCCTGAAAGTTGCTACGAAAAGTAATACAAGTTTTTAGGATACGATTGAGCGGTATTCTGATTTTTTGTGAAATTAATTTCTCTTAGTTTTGGAATTCTTACTAATTGTTTACAAAGAAAACAATATGAAGCAGCATCTTTGGACATACATATTTTCAATAGCGCACTCAAGTGTATTGACGAGTCGATTGGCACCAACGAAATTTCGCCGGCATATATAATTGCTGCAAACTTTAAGAAAAGATATCAGCTCTAAACTTTTCGGTTTCTTGCCATTAATACGTGTACAATACTTTATGTAAAACAAGTTTTGGGTTTCTCTGTTTTTTTGCGAAAGCTAATTGAATATTTAACAGGTTTTCTTTCACAATATCATACAAAATCCATTATATGTAAAAGCGTTTGAAGCGTCAAAAAGTTTATTTACTGATTTAACACTTTGACCACAAAATATTAATTAATTTTTAACGACACAATTTGGTCACCGCGAAAAAAAAAATTTTTAAAGTATTTTTCAAATTGAGTTGCGGTAGAAAAAAATCCTTGGCTAAAACTGTATTAAAACACCTGTGCCACAGACTCAAACGCAGTAGTAAAATGGCTGTGTTCGTGAGGCTTCCTTATTGAGCTGTGTCGATGAGGTGTGAAAAAATACAAATATTTTGAATGATGGCAGGTGGTGGCTGTTTAGATGATTAATTTTAGTTTTCTTTTCCTGCGCACATACATACATACTTGCAAACAACACACATAGTTGGTGGTAAACCGGTCCACAACAAACAATTTTTTGTTCTTATTTTTTTTTTTTTTTTTGTTACTTTCACCATTTTGTAGCAATAAAATATTTTCTATTAAAATGTTGACGAGAGGTTTATGCCATAAACCATGTACACAGTCTAACTTTGTTGATTTTAAAAATGTCTTGTCATGCTTTTTCCCTAAATTGCATAGTAATGAAATAACAAAGTGTTTTTTTCGTGTAAAGTTTTTTTTTATGTTAACGCTCGGTATATTGAAAAAAAAAAAAAAACGCTCTATTGTCAGCGATTTTTATTAACAAAATATAATAAAATATAAATAAAAGTAAACTTTATCAGCCGCATTTTATAATGGCCCATGGTCACGAAATAAAATAAATACAAGAAAGTGTAAAATCAAGATAAAACAATTTAAACAACAAAATAAATATAGCAGAGAAATGAAAAAAAGCCACTGCGATTTTCGATCGGTCAAGACAACCCATAGATTTTAGTGAAAGGACCTTGATGAGTTTTTTTTATTATTCAGCTTCTTGCTTTTTTTTCAGCAATTAGTTTGTTCTCTCCTTTATTATGAATATTATTATTACTCTGTTGTTGTTTGAACTGAAGGTCCTTTAATTATCACGCCGTTAAAAAAATATTTTCAAAGAATTTCCCTCCCTGAGAAAATATTACACAGTCCTTTGAAACACTTTTTTTTTTTTGCTGCAGCATACCAACTTAATCAAAACTGCTGCAGGAGGAGTCTTATAGTCAACACGGAAAAATTTTTGAAGGATTATATTCATTTAGAGGAGGTTTAATACGAGAATTTTTACTTCTATTTTTACATTGATTTCCATTAAATTTATTAATTTTAAAAAGAGATATTTTTATATTATGATTATATTTAAATAGTTTAAAAAAATATTGATTTGTGGTATCAATGATAAGAATTAATCTTTTTAAATCATAAAAAATGAGTTATTAGATTTTTTAATTTATTTTTATTTTTAATAGGAATAAATTTTACTCTTAATGATTATGTAATTTTTATTGAATGACAAGTTGTTTCTTATGATTCTTTTAATATTATTATAACTTTATTATTTGATTGAATAAGTTTATTATTTATATCTTTTGTTTTAATAATTTCTTCTTTAGTGTCATTATACATTTTTAGGCTTTCGACCATACTGTGGCACACTCTGCCTATTTGCTAGAATTCTCAAAAATGAAATGCCTGCTGTACATACATACATACATACATACATACATATGTACATACATACGTTGAGTAATATGAGAAATTTAGTTTCATTAACTGCACACTCACACCTAAGAGGATTTTCTGTGAAAAGCGTACACGCGTTCTTAATCGTTCTTTATTTACACATCTGTATGAATGTGATTTCTTTGTGGTGGGTCGTCGTAGTCAAATGGCGGTAACACAAAGTTGCCAGCTTAGAAAATCTTCAATTCCAATTAATAAATTTATTTACAATTTCAAGTTGAATGCTGCTAAAATATGTCTAAAAGCTCTTGTTAAAGGCCGGTACGGAGCTCTAAGGAAATTTACGTTCCCATAAGAACTGTGTGAAAAAAAAACTTTCCGAATTTTACTTTTGTAAAATTCGGAGTTCAAAAATGTAAATGGAATTTTTTATGCTAGAACTATTATTGGAGGCAGAATTGTTGACATTTACCGTCTAATTCATAAAAATTATAACAGGTTTATAAAGCTCTTATTTGACAAATTTTCCAAACAAATATGTCAAATAAGAGCCTTATAAGCCTGTTATAATTTTTATGAATTAGGGGGTTAGTGTATTACTGCTAACTAAAATTATTCAAATGGACAAAGGTGTTTTTTGGAAAAATATTTAAAAGATTTATTTGTCATTTGTAACAAACTTTTTCACATAAAGCAACACAATTATTTTATTGTGTACAGATAATTGTTATTTTCTAACCATAATTTTCCTTAAGATCTCCGTACCGGATTTCAAGATGAAGACGAGTAGGAGACTGCACTATACCACCTAAGAACTTTCGCTGTACAGGGGGAGGGGACCTTCATGAAAATGTTTTTGTATGCAAGGAGCTTCAGTCGTTTCTTAGAAGTGTCATTAGCACATCTGTAGCCCTATTCACTATTTTATAACGATTTTAAAAGTGTTTAACTTGTATCCGTGGCATTGTGGTTTGCACTAACGTTTATAGGATTCATTAACTACCTTTTAACAACTATGGGTGCATGTCACAATAATTTGAAAAAACGTGGCATCTTTGTTGAAAATGGCTTAAAACACAAGGAAGAATGGAAAACATAAACAAAACAAAAATCGTCTAATCATTCAATTATGCGCCAAGTAAGTAAACTGAAGTAATATCTATTAATTACAGTACGTGTTTATTTCATAAAGAGTATTGAAATTCTAATCTACGGATAAATCGTAAGTCAAATACTCAATAAAAATTTTAAAGTTAAAATAAACAGCATAAATGAAATTTGCTCTTAGCTAACACCAATCAGCCGGCCATTAAAAACAGCCTGCGAATCTCTCTATTATGAAGTGTTACTGACTACCAAAAGCGCTAATTTATATGTTATTCTTTAAACGATTTTATTAGCGTCAAAATTGATTTCTGAATTGCACTACTGGGCCAGTCTCTGCCCCTAGTTAGAAGCAGCAGGTGGCTGCATTTATCATAAGGAGCGGGTCAGCAACGAATATTTTTGCACCAAGGGAGCTTTAGTCGCCCTTTAGAAATGTCATTAGAACATCTAAGGTCAAATTATTGCATTCAATGAATTATAGAGAAAAAATAATGTAAAAAAATAAACAAAAGACACACATCATAAGCAGTGGCATTCGTTCGATCACGATTGCGATAATTTGGGCCCTGGGATAATCTCTGCCCTTTGTTAGGAGCAGCATAACTCGTGGTTTAGCGTTATTTCATACTTTATAAAATTGATAAATTATAAAAATTCGCGGTGTAGGCAACATTGGCGATCGCAAGACAAATGTTTCTCAATGTGATTCAACATTCATTTTTTTAATTTTAAAATTCTAAAGTAATATTTAGAAGCAAAGTGTGTGGAGCGTAGGGATACAGAGGCTGCGTTAAAGCTGTGAGCAGAACAGACAAACTTGTGTTTATTAAATGCAATAACTGTCGTCTGTCAGGGTAAAATTTGAATTTGCATTAGTGAGATTTTAATGCAAATTAGCGATATTGTCTGTCTACGCTATAACTAGCCCTTTGAAAATAGGGTGTTAAAATCGTGATTATCTGTCGAAGCTGGCAACCTTGTGTCATCATCATCAGACGAGTTATGCTCAGCTAGTATTAGTCCCACAGGTGACATAAAATTATTTGTTATGCTTGTTGGTTGTAATTGTTGTTTTAATTGTTTTCTGTTTTCACTCTCTCTCTCTAGCTCTCTCTCCCGTTATTCCCCTTTTTTCACCGTTATTAAGCTTCAATAAGGCATCGTTGTTGGTTTGTTTTTTTTTTTGTTCGCTATGTGTTCTAAATGCTGTCAAAGCCGCCGTTGGCGGATTTTATGTTTTACTAATTGTGGTCGGTCATTACAAATACACAACATGCTGATACCTCTCATCATGCACACACACACATGCATGGTTGCATTTTGCAAGTGCATGCAAATGTAAATGTTGTGGAAATGCATTCGAACGTTTCAATAATAAATGCGAATATTGTATATTGTATGACTGACTAAATGGATGAATGAATTTTAATTTGCGAAAGCTAATTTGAAGTGTAAACATTCACTCAACTTTGCTCATTGAATATTACACATACAAACATACACATGTATATACATTTATATGCAGCCATGAACGTGCTTGCATGTACATACATGACTAAGCCGGTGGTATATGCACACATACATATGCACATATGTAAATGAGTGTATGCTGTATGGCATAACGAAAATCGGATTAAAACACTATTTTTTACAATTAAAACAATAAAAAGATTTAGTTTATTATAACATGGCAATTAGCTGGGATATGAATGGATGCCATTATTGTTGTCAAGGATGAAGGCTCTACAATAAAATTAGTTCAACAGTTGTGGATTATTAAAATGAAATTGATCTGGACAAGTCACTTAAAAACTTGTTGCATAAAATTAAAGAATTTCATTAGAACCAGGCATTGGATGGAGGTCTAAAGTGGTGTAGGATTAGCAATTAATTCGATTCGTATATGAATGGTTGCTTTTATTATTGTCACGGACGAAGCATCGGAAACAAAGTTACCTCAACAGTTGTGGATTATTAATATTGAAATGATTTTTACAAAGCATTTCCCAACATCTTGCATGTAATGAAACAATTTCATTAGAATCAGGCACTGGTTGGACGTCAACCACACCACTTACGCAGATCTCCGCTATTGTAAATGATTAAGATGGTTGAATTTCTGTTGGGCTTTTGACGCACTTCCATGGATGTGATGGCGAGTGATTCACCCTTTGCACTTAAATAAATAGATGAAAACGATTCCAATAACTGCAATAATAACGCCCATGAAAAATTGTTTAAGCCATTAATGATAAGGCCAGCAATTAAAAATAAGGCCATTAATGATCTTTCCACTTCTCTCTGCCTTTCAAACATTTTTATTTAAGAAATTCGTAAATGTATCACGCATTCCAACATGGCAAAATTTTCATTAAAAGTCATGCTAAATTTGTACGAAAATTATAACTTAATTCAAAATTTGCTCTCTGTATCTCTAAATTGCTGGTTGTGCCATTCGTTTCAATAGTCACCATGGCTGAGTGGGCGTCTGATTAACAGTCTTGAGGTTGTGGTTCGAATCCTGTCAGTAATACTTTGCGGGAAAATTTGGCAGGGGCTAAATCGTCTCATTAGATATGGAAATCGAGAAAAAAAAATCCTTTTCGAATGGCTCGGTAAATTATAAAGTTTATGTACACAAACACTAGACCCTGTTTATTCCTCCCCAAAACCTATTTTCCTAGTTCCAGCTGGCTATGTAGGGGTCATCGCCTGGGGTACTAGTCCAAATAAAAAAAAGCCCCATTTTGAAAAATTTTTTTAAAAGTGTTTGTCAATATTGCTCAATTTCTTCAAAATAGAATTTATAATTAAATACGAAAAACTGCACAAACTGATTTTTAAAATTATTTTTGCTGATTCAAAGAGAACATTTATTTTCGCTCAAAATAGAAGAATGAATAGAAATCTGAAAGTTTTTTTTTAATAACTCCACTATTTAGAAGCACATTTTTAAAATTCTTTCTACTTTATGTACAAAGAATTGCGAAAATTTAATTAAAAACCAATAATTTGTATTGCCAAAATGAAGACAAAAACCTTTTTAACAGGAGCCGAATCGTCGCATTCGATATCGCATAAACTATAGAGTAAACACAATGTGAAACAAAAACATAAATGAAGGAATTGGTTGGATCACGAATGCGACAATTTCGCCTCAGGCTGAATTAAATTGAAAGTTTTATGGAGCAAAATCATCACCAGAAAACATCAAATCAAATCAAACTACATACATTGTTGTGGTTTTCTGTGTTTTTTTTTATCATATGCCCACATATTATCTGTTAAGTAACTTTTCAAACTGTTTTATATTCTTCTCCAAATGTGGCGTGAAAGACTAAAACCGTGTCTTATAATTTAAAATGTCTTATTTAAAATGCAAATTAGAAATTGGGGGCCAACAAAAAAAAAAAAAAAAAACCTGAATACAAAGTCAAAGCAAATCTTGGTTGTCACCAGTTCAATTTTAAATGGAATACGAAGTCTGTTCTAATTTGAGTAACAAATAAGCACTTAACGACTGACTGACAGTTGAGCTTAATTCCAGATATCACAACAACATTTTTTTAAATTTTATTGAAAAGAAAAAAAACTAAAAAAATAAATAAAACAAACTCATAAAGATTTTGATTTGGTTTTCTTTTCTAAGCATTTATTTGTGCATAAATTGTTTGTCTTTTAACGATTCTAATTTCATAGAGAACAAAACTCAGGCCACGCATGCGTAAATGCGTGCCTGAATTGACTGCTCAATAAATACCGCCAACATACATATGTACATATTTTTGTATATATTAAACGGGTTCGCTCGTTCGCTCAGAGGTACAAGTATCTATCTTAATATTCCATTACCATTTCATTTAATGTGTGCTTAAAGATAATTAAACCAAAATTGACAGAAAAAAACCTAAATAAGTAAATTTAAAAATCTGTGAAAAATTTTAAATAAATAAATAGTAAAGAACAAACCAAAAAAAAAAAAAAAAACAAACTAAGTAACCCAAGGCACTTTAAAGCATAAATTTTATTTCGCTTGATTTTTATATTTTGCTTGGTTCTTTTTATTTCTCTGATATAGACTTCTATTCGAACGTTCAAATACTTAAATAAATTGAAAAAAAAAACACAAAACTGCACACTTGAACAAGGTCGACGAGGTTGTATACATTTGGTTTCATTAAACGAAATACTTGTACAACAACAATAACAAAAAAATTAATAAATAATAGAAATAAAAACAAACAAAACTAAAATCGTACAGCAAAAAAATATTAAACGCCCGTTTTGGTATGAATTGAAAAGCGGCGACATACAAACACTCCATTATTTAATTTAAGCCTCTCCTTAAAAACAAATCAAAAAAAAAAAAAAACAATATTTCAAAAAATCAGCCAGAAAATAAAATATTATTTTAAACTTTGCACAACAAAAAAAAAAAAATAATTCTTATCAGTAAATGACTGGCATAAAAGTTTAGTTTTTTAATTTAAGCCCCGTGATTGGAAAAAAAGAGACATCGTTACTAAATCCCCCTTTTTTTGAAGGCCAAAGCGTTTAAATTTATCACAGAAGTTGATCGATGGCTTGTTTTCTAGGAATACAATCAATTACAGAAATGATTTACCATTGTGCAGGGAGTCCGCCTGGAAGATCTGCTTGTTAATTTATTTAAATATAACTTTTGATTAAATGAAACATGAAATTATATTGATAAATGTTTTATTTACTGCATGTTCCTCAATGTCGCAAGAAAATGTAAGCGATGGTCATGGTAAGATCAGGTCATGTATACTAGCTAAAAGCGACATAAATATCTTCATCCTATCTGATTACAGTGATGAAGACACAGTAGCTGTAGCATGGGAGACAGGCGACAACACCTTGGTTGTAGTCTCCAGCTACATGGCGCATGAATGCGAACCACCACCACCTATGGTTCGCGAAATAACAAGCATGGCCAAGCGAAGAAATCTGCCAGTGATCATTGGAGCGGACGCTAATGCTCATCATGGCATATGGGGCAGCTCCGATACAAATGCAAGGGGTGAGTCAATCTATGATTTTATCCTTTGTAATGACATGGACGTAATAAACGTCGGGTCAGAACCCACTTTTGTTGTTTCAAACAGAAGTGAAGTTCTTGACATTACGCTAGCTAGCGCTAGGCACTCAGGTTTGCTCAGTAGATGGAGAGTCTCTAGTGACTGTTCCTTCTCTGATCATAGGTATATTGAGTTCGAGATAGGAATTCAGGCGACAGGGTCAGTACCCAAGAGAAATAGGAGGAGAACAGACTGGGAGTTACAGAGCAGGGTTCTATCAGATATTCTTCCAGAACCTCCGACAATAAGTAATTGCGCAAGTATAGAAGCTGCGGCTGATCTTTTGACTAGCTGCTTCGAAACAGCAACGTCAGAATCATGCAGACCAAGTATCTGCCGTGGTAGGAGTAAGCCACCATGGTGGAACGCTGAAATAGCGAGAACTCGTAAGGAATCGCGTAGTCTCTTTAACGAGGCAAGAATACTGGGAAATTGGTCACAGTATAAAGCCTCAGTTAACAAGTTCAAAAACCTGATCAGGAACGCGAAGAGGAAGTCTTGGAGATCCTTTTGCAGTAGATTAGAGGGGGCCTCTGAGACGAGTAGACTCCGCAAAATTCTATCGACTACACCGAATATTCCGGGTTTCGTAAAGAAACAAGATGGTAGTTGGACGACCAGCGCCCAAGAGACCCTTGAGGTGCTCATGGATGCGCATTTCCCGGGATGCACTTTCGAAGAAGGAGAAAGTACAAACCAAGGACAGACCAGCCAAGAGGACAATTGGTTACCTATTAATAGGGACAACATCCTCTGGGCAGTGAACAGTTTCGACCCATACAAGACACCGGGTCCAGATGGCATCATTCCTGCTGACTTACAGAGGAATGTAGTACTCATAATGCCGTGGCTGATTGGGATATTTAGGGCATGTATCAGATGGTCCTATATACCAGCTCCATGGCGAAGGTGTTTGATGGTCTTCATACCGAAAGGGGGAAAGACCTCGCACACCAACCCGAAAGACTTCAGACCCATATGTCTATCGTCCTTTCTTTTGAAAACTTTGGAGCGAATCATTGACTTACGACTCAGAACGTTCATCGATCCGCTCCGATTGTCAGCCTCTCAACATGCTTATACAAAAGGTAAGTCTGTTGAGACGGCATTGCACTCACTTGTTGGATTTATTGAGAAAAATCTAGAACAAGGTGAGTACACACTTGTGGCTTTTCTTGATATAGAAGGAGCCTTTAACAATGTAGAACCAGGAGTCGTAATAACGGCTTTGAACAGACTAGACATTGATCAGTCTGTACTAGGCTTTGTACAGAACTTACTGACTAATAGAGTCATAACTTCTAGTATGGGCCGTGCCACCATCTGTAAAGTGGCAAACAGAGGCACTCCACAGGGAGGGGTTCTATCCCCACTCCTGTGGAACATTGCCTTGAATTCACTATTAGTGGAGTTGGACTCCATGATGTTTAAAGTAGTGGCATATGCCGATGATATTGCTGTGGCAGTTGCAGGTAAACACCCTGCAATTCTTTCACAGCGTATGCAACTAGCACTGACGACCATAAGTAGGTGGAGCACAAACAGTGGTCTGGACGTTAACCCTGAGAAAACAGAACTAGTTCTATTTACTCGAAGATACAAGCCTCCGGTGTTCAGACTTCCAACCATTAAGGGGACTGAACTTAAACTATCGGATAATGCGAAGTACCTTGGCACCTACCTGGACTCCAAGTTGACATGGCAGCGGAACGTTCAGGCAAGGGCCAGCAAGGCAGCTGTTGCCTTATACTTGTCCCGAAGGGCCATTGGCAAGAACTGGGGAATAAATCCCAGAAACTTTGCTTGGCTTTTCGGCGCAGTCGTAAAGCCCATACTTACGTATGGGGCGCTTGTATGGTGGAAGTCGTTAGAAAAATCCACATACAGTAAGATTCTGGAAAGAATACTACGTACATCTGCCTTAATGGTTACCGGCGCTCCACACTCGGCACCATCCAAGGCGCTATTCACAATGCTGCATTGGCTGCCAGTGGATCTCATGGTTAAGGAAACTGCCATGAATTCAGGGGTACGCCTGCAAGCAGGAGGAATGTGGAAAGATGCAAACATAGGACATGCGTCGATAATTGGAAGCATAATTAGCCTTCCGAATACCATTGATTACTGCTCCCCGACTCCCATGACTGATAGAAGCTTCAGCGTGGATTTATCGAACATGAACTCTGAAAGCGTCGAGATAGACCAACCAGAGGACATGATCGCTATCTTTACGGACGGCTCCAAGTCGGATGTAGGTGTTGGGGGGGGTATCTATATTCCCCGTTTTCAACGGAGAATCAGTTTTAGACTGCATAACAAATGCAGCGTTGTTCAGGCCGAAATCGCGGCGATAAAGAAAGCAGCCAACTGGATGAGGTACTACAGGATATACGGTTTGCATATTCAGATCTGTACTGACAGTAAGGCAGCAATAAATGCACTGGCTGGTGTTTACACGACATCAAAGTTGGTTCATGAATGCCGGATATCTCTAAATGAGATAGCGAGACATTCAAGCCTAGAGCTTCTCTGGGTACCAGGACACAGTGGAGTGTCTGGAAATGTAGTCGCGGATGAACTGGCTAGATCTGGGACCCGACTACCACAGGAGGACACTGACGAGTCTGTCGGTGTTCCACTTAGTAGCTGCAAAAAGTTGATAAAACAACAGCTGCTAGGAATCGCTCAGGACAGATGGTCAAATGCGACCGGCTGTCGAATATCGGGTCTCACATGGCCCGTTTACGATCACAACAAAACCTTAGCTCTGTGGGATTTTCCCCGACAAAGGTTAGGCGCCTTAGTGGCAGTTCTAACCGGACATTGTCATATAGGCGCACATGCGAGAAGACTAAATCTTCCGTATAATGATTTTTGTAGAAGCTGCAAAGACGAAGAAGAGGAGGAGAGTGTTGAGCACTTCCTCTGTAATTGTTCTGCTCTATCCAATCTCAGAGCGATATATATAGGCAGACCGATACTGGACAGTTTGGCGGACATATCGGAATGTGACTTGTTTAGGGTGGAATCTTTCATCCGGTTATCTGGATGGTTCAAAGTTGAACCAAGGGAGGGGGAGTAGGAGCTACCTGCTGCCCTCAGGGTATCACAACGGGACCTGTTAGGACCCAAGTGAGCTGGTCTGTTGTACTGGCGGCCCGAAAACATAACATAACATAACATGTAAGCGATCGAAATGCAGACGCTCGATTTCGAATCAATTTGGATTCCTCTATGTCGCCAGCTTGCGTTCGCATAGTCTTACGTCATGAAATTTTTGGCATTTACTTTACAGAGATGCCAGATCGGAAAATTAAAGTTTTAGTTGATTTTTTATTGCAGTATTGAAAAAAACTACTAAATTGTTCTGGTGTAAAACTAGTCAGCTGCATTTGACAAGCCAAAGCAAATACATACATAAATAACACAGAGTACCACAGAGTATTCTGTGCAGAGTACTCTGTGATAAAAAAAAGCAAACATTTTGAAAGTGCGGAAATAGTTTTTGTGGTGTTTTAAAATTTAAAAGTATTTTTTGCATAGACATGTAATAAGCATTTTGACGCGATGAGCACTGGTATTTCAGGATTTTCTTCCATCCAGCAAACAAGTGGACTGTTTAAGAAAACTACATTCATGCATGTAATAATTGTTTAATGTATTTACTAAATAAAATAAATTTTAAAGATATGTGGGGTTTGTAGTTTTATTTTCCAGTTTTTTAAAAAAAAAAAAAAAATTTTTTTTCTATAAAAACTACCACTCGATAGCAAAACAGCAAGTGCTTGATTTTGACATTTGTGTTCGCAGTGCTGACGACATGATCGATATTGAGGAATCGGATTTTGTATGAAAACACTGTCGATCGAGTCATCGTTCGAATAAAAGAGCTTCATAGAGGAACCCAAAATAAATTTTCTTTCGCTTAGAAAGCGAACAATCGCACATCTGCGACATTGAGGAACAACAGGCAGTTAATATCGGCAATCATGTCTGGCATACAATATCAGATAAATGTTCTTCTCTGTCAGCTCCAAAAATGCCAGCACTTGTAAAAGTACCTTTCACGCGATATTTTATTTATTTTACTATGAATATTTTACAAACCTTGCTTTCCATAAGCCTTGCATTTCAGATATCCTCACAAAAAGAAGTCCGGAGCAGTAAAATCAGGCTTTTCTTGAAATAAGTTGTGTTTTTTTTTTTTTGGAAAGACAAAATTGCCAAACAACTCGTTGTGTACCACTCAAAACAAAAAAAAAATGTGTTTCTTTCTAATTTCACATCTGAAAGATGTCACAAAAATAACACAAAGAAGATTAATTTTGGCAATAGCATCCACAGCCACGCAACATCTTTTCTAGTAGGCGTTTTCAAAAGTAAAACATATCATTTAATTTTGAAGAAAAAAATATTAATTGAAAAATTTGTCACCAGCAAAAGCAACACAAAGAGTTGTTGCCGCTTATTTATAACACTCAATATAAATGTGTATTTTCAAGTATTTTAATTAGTTATAATTAAATAAAACAAATGTAGTCAAAGCAACATATTAAGTACAACAATTAATTTAAAGCAAAAGATTGAGGTTGAATTGAAAAACAAAAACCCTGAAAGGAAATGGAATGAATATTTTACTTTTCCAACGCAAAGCTGCCAGTTAAAAAGAAAATCGTCAAATCGGTTGAATAAAATCGTCACAAAAATGGCAAAGCAATATAATGCGCTCAATTGCTAATTATTTTATAGGGCTAGAGCTCGGTTTTCACTTCCTCAGAATGAAGCAGTTGAAGACAAAAAAGCAATACGTATTTCGAATAGCTCACGAGATATAGACTTACGAATCAGTACATGTTTTTTGAAAATTGTAATAAAATCCACCCCACAGCCGAAAACTTCAAAAATGAATTAAAAAAAAACCTTAGCTAATAATTTAAAACCCAGCTAGGCGGTTCCTTCTACCATCATAAGCTTTCAGACTTTGGGGGTCTCAATTGGTTCAAGATTTTGAAGTTGAAAAATGTTGTACTACGTATTAATTAAATAGGACTACGAAAACATCAAAGACTTTTAAAAAAGCCTAGAAATAAAAATTAGAATTAACAATATAAGAAAAATATATACAGTAAGTTGTAATACAACTTGGTTACTTTTGTATGGTGAGAAACTCTCACTCGGTACATATGAAATCATACACATAAAATAAAAAAGAAGTAATGGGTGTGTTTGATATAATTAAAAATTTAGATAGAAAAGATACAACAACTTGGGTGGCTGAGTAGCAGGGGCAGTGCTTTAGAAACATGAGCCTCTGAGTTCAAGGACGTGTACTGACCAGGGTTGCCACTCAAAATTTTCTTTTTCCTACCAAATTTAATTTCAAAAACTACCAAATGACATGTTTACCTACTTAAAACACTTAAAACCGAAATTGAAAAAAACTACCAAATTCACGACACAACCTACCAACTCATTTCAAAACTACCAAATTTGGTAGGAAACTACCAAAAACGGCAACTCTGGTACTGACGAGAAGTGTGGCTGCTTCGAAACAGTTGGTTGCCCACTCTGCTCAATGTCTTTGAAGTGTTCTTTGTCTTATTTAATTCATATCAATCACAAAAATAATATAAAAAGATTTTATGCCCGATAAACTTAATACAAAATAATTATATAAGAAAAGCTTTGAAAAAAATTTGCTGTATGGAAAGCTTTCCATAAAATTAAAAAAAAAAAATGATTTAATTTAACTATATGAGAGCACTGATTTACGACTGAAAAAACTGCATTTTACTACAACTTAAATTTAGCTGAAACTTAATGAACTTCTAGTCTGATTAAACATCTTGATGTTGTTTATGTAGGTGTATGCGCTTTTAAATGATAGTTGATACCTTTCTTAGATCATAGTTGCTACGCTTCGCTGTGTGTATATATATATATATATATATATATATATATATATATATATATATATATATATATATATATATATATATATATATATATATATATATATATATATATATATATATATATATATATATATATATATTTCTATATTGCTCCGCTTCTTAACCCATGTACAGGTTTGTGGAGCTGAAAGTCAGTCTTCTTTAAATTTTCCTTTCTTTCTGTTCAAGTGTTAAATTTTAATTTTGCCGAAAAACCTTCGAATTTCTCTATAAAAATTAAATTGTGTGGAAAGTTTTTAATTCAAAATGATTTCGTTGCAGTATCTGCTTTCTATTAAAATGATAGTTTTTTCATTTCGGTTTCAATTTGGGTTTACATCAGCGAGGGCCATATAGAGGTAGGAAATAAATAAGTACAAAAACATAAAAAAAATCTGTAACTTCCCGCTTGATTAAAATTTAATGAGCTATTGACACAAATTTAATGCTTTTTATCTTAAATTCTATTATTTAGGGCTGCCTTTGTTCGTAGTTAAAACTACTATCGTCATTCAAACACATATGTTATACCCCATGCTGGGCAAAATACATGATCTGATGTATTTAAAATTCAAAATGCAAATACTTTCTATCCCATGTATTTAAAATACAAAATAATCCATTCTAAAAGCAAGTATTTGAAATACAAAATACTTAAGCGCTTAGTATTTAAAATACTGAATACATTCATGAGACGTATTTCAAATACAAAATACAAAATACGTATTTGTATTTTAAATACTTATTTCAAATACATGTATTTCAAATACTGCCCAGCCCTAGTTATAGCTATGCACACAGAAAAAAACAAGTTAAAAATGTAAAAAACAAAGTTGATTTCATGTTTTTCGTTGCTGATTTTGCGCCATGCGGTTTTCATATTGATTCAAAATCATTTTACAACGACTTCAAAACAATAGTTCTTGCAGTTGAAACAACTTTAACTCCTAGTGATTCAACATTGCAGTAAAGTCAAATCAAAATGTAATTTTATTTAAAATAACTTTTTAAATCATGATTTAATTCAGTCAATTCAAGTTGAAATAACATGAAGTACATGTTAAATTAAGATGCCTGGAATTTTTATACAGTATGAAATCGGTTTAAAATGAAAATAATCCTATTGTTAAAACAACATGATTTTAATGTTGATTATATTATAATTTTAATGTTGGTTAAACACGATTTTAAGCTCGATTATATACGATTTTATTATTGTTTAAATATTATTTTAATGTTGATTCAATATGATTTCAATGTTGATTTAATATGATTTTAGTGTTAATTAAATATGATTTGGATACATATAACAAAAAAGTTATTTTGAACTTACGTGTTATGATCATTTATTTTAAAACGACCGCCTTTATGGATTAAACCGGAATAAAAAACGATTTAATCAGAAAATACCCGCACAACTTCGTAACTCAGGTGATCCGATGCTTATCAATGGTTTACATATATGTACGTTTATTTTAAATTTATACCCTACACAGACGATAGCGTTAATGCGCATTAGTGGCCGTTTTGCGCATTTAGTCGTGCATTATCTACATTCGAATGTGAATTTAGCTCTGTCATAAGTGCACAAAATCAAACTGCATTTATACTAAATTCAGTTACATAATATGGCAGCACCGTCGAAATCCGTCAGCTGTTGATATTTTGTTTACTATTGTGAATAGATAAATCACAGACAAAAAAGGCAAGCTGTTTTAACTGTTACAACAAATTTAAATTTGTGATTGCTGGTGCACGCCCAATTTTCGTATTATGGAGCAATTTCATGAAAAGAAATTTTAACTTTCTTGAAAATAAATGTTCATTTCCTATCAACAGCATACCTGCAAATTTTACAGCCATTTTATGTGTAAAAGTAAACTCTAAGTAAATATTTTAAATGCCAAAACAAAAAATCAATAGCAAACAACAGCTGTTTTTTAAATGCAGAAACTGTCGTCTGTCACCGTAAAATTTTAATTCAATTTAGTGAGCTCTTAATGCAAATTAACTCTGCCGTCTGTCTAGGCTATAAAAAGCATGTCTGTTTCGCTTTTAAGAAATCGTCAAAATCAGGCTGAAAATCGCCAAATTGTCAACTGGTTTTTTTAGTACTTCAAATCCTCAAAGTGACGATAACGTCAAATCTGGCAGCCATGTGGTAATGAACTGCTCAAGTAAAATCGAAAAAATTTATCTAAAAGAAAAACTTTAACAAAGACTAAAGCCATTTATTTTTGTTACAATGTAAACGTTTGTTCGTCTGGTGGCCGAACCGGTCTTAAGCGGTGCCCGTAACAGATTCATTTTTCGTTTCTTGTTTTATTTTTCAGCTATTTATTAAAACAAACAGCAGCAGCATGAAAACATCGAAAACGTCATCATCACCAGATTTAATAGACTAAAAAAAAAACCCGAGGAAATTAAAGAGTAAAATTCTGAGATATAAAAATAACTTCAAATCTTTTTTTTAGATTTTTTTCCTTTTTTTTTGGCAATGGTCAGTTGGTTTTTCTTGTAATACTTTTTATGGGAAAGCAGCCAACAAATTAAAAAAAAACAACGACCTGAAAAAAACGTAAACAGTTTTTTTCTTCTCATGCAGCTGAAATTTGTTTTGCAAAAAAAATTCAGAACTCAAAAATATCACCATATTCTCAGCTGTAGATATGTCTTTATAACTAATAATAAAAAATGGAAAATTATTGGCCAAAAAAAAAAAAAGAAAAAAATCAAATGCGGCAAAATTTATACGCAACTGACAACAGCAAAATACTTGAGCAGCCAGAGACACCAAAGACAACAAGAAGTACATATGTATGTGCATGTGATGTGGCACGACTAAATACTGCAGTCATTTCTTCTTGTTTGTTTTTAATGGGATTTTCAAATTGAAAATTTTTCACAGATTTGCAATTAATTGGAAGTGATTTATTTTTAGGCTTTGATAATAAAAAACAAACAAATAAACTGACTGCACTGTACTGTACTGTTATATGTATGTTAAATGATTTATAAATCATAAATAAATAAGATGCTTGCTTGGTGTTTCTTTTAAAGATCTTTTTTTTTTTTTTTGATAATTTCAAATGGATGCCCGCAAAAAGTGTCATTATTATTGGCGACAAGTTTCCATAAACTACATTTTGTAAATTAATCACTTTAAATGAAAATTGAAATATGTAACCAAAATACATGAAAGGAAAGTGTAAGCAAAAAGAAAATAGCTCAAAACGTTCAACTAAATTAATTTGAGCTTTTTGTTTTAGATTAGAGAAGACCATAAAATCAATCATTTTATTAAACGTGTAACAGTCACGGCTGTGCCCCAGGTAATAAGTCTTCAAAAATCTGAGCTTGAGATCCTAGAAAACTTAAAATTAATTTTCTTTTATCAGATTATTATGCAAAAATTTTCCATACAAAATAGATAAGTCACGAATTATAAAAAATTTTCAAATGTAACTTTTTACTCTAAATCAAATTTTAGGCAACATTTCTACATATCAAATCAAATACAATTTATTCTTTTCGAAAAATTAATCATTTAATTTGCCACTCTCTTACCCCCGATTTTTGACTTGGGATTTAAATACAAAATTAGTAAATTTTGATTAAAATTTAAATTGGATTGAAAATAGCTTTCTGCTTTACGGTCTAAAATTGTTTTTGGTAATTAATTGTAATAAAATCACGGCAGCACAATGTAAGTGTCAAAATATTATCGATAACTCAATAAACACCAGCTGTTTAAACAAATTTGGAAGCAATGAAATTGTGGAAAGTTTAGAAAATAATAAATAGTTTTGTAAAACTTATTAAAATGAGTAGCAAAAGTGATAAAAGGACACCCAATTTCACTGTCTTAGACGTTGATTACCTTCTGGAAATAATAAAAAATCTAATTAAGAAAAAAATATGCACAATTTTCTTAATTTGCAGAACAAAACTAAACTGTCAAAATCGATTTTAAATGGGCACGGCAGGCCGTTTAAGTTTGATGTAAATATCAACTGTTTGACTCAATTTTGTATTTAAATCAAATTGAAATTGAAATGGCATTTAAAATCCAAGTCAAAAATTGGGGGTTAAACTTTTTAATAGATAAAGTAAAGTAACGAATGATAAATTTATGAGACTTTTATGCTGCTAGTTTTTTAAGTTAATACTTCCACGTTGCATGATTGACCATTCAATTGATTAATTTGATAATAAGGTTCTCCAGTAAATTAAAAAAAAAAAACTCGTATATGACATGACTCAAAAATGAAACTCAATGCTTCTTCTTTTTAATTTTCTCTATTTTGTGGGAACCAGCATTTAAATTGAGAGGTTTACTTGTGTTTACAGTTGTTTTCAGTTTTGAACATTTCTGCGGTGTATAAAAATTTAAGCTAAAAAAAATTTTGTAGGCAAAATTAGCGTATATTTTTCATATATGAAAAATATCAATACTTTTTATGCAACATTTAAAAATTAATGAGACAAAAAACATCAATTTGTTTCGAATCTAAACCATATGGTGGTACTTACTATACACCTTTAGTAATTTATGGCTTGTTTTTCGTTACTGTTTTGGGAATTAGAGAATTAGAGTTCAGCCGCATTAATTGGCTTTTGAATAAACAAACGTGTTGGCTTTAATAGTAAAAATATGCTAAACCAATTGACTGAATAAGGGATTTGCATAAATTTGATTGAAAAATTTTAATGATGCAACCGTACAAATACATAATTTATACATAATAAAACAAAATATGTACGTGTATCCATACACATAATTTGCATAATTATTTTTGACTTTTAGTGATCAATATGGGTGAGCAGAACTCAGAGCTTTAATACGTTTCAAAAACAGGGTTTTTTTTTTGCTCTGAAAATAAAGTAAACAAACATGAAACTTTCGCAAGTTAATAGTTTTGTCTACAAAAGGTGATTGTTATACCCTTTTCCGAAAGGTCGACTGAGGAGGAGGGATGCAGCTAACGAAGAAATAACTGACTGTCATCAGATAGTTAAGAAATGAAGCACTAAAAAATGGCCTTGATTTAGTGAATAATACTTCAATGTGTAGGGATTTGGCAACAGTAGTGTTGCAATCTAGCAACTGACAGCTGTATCATAAAGTTGAACATTTTTGAGGTTATGCGTACTCAGAATATTATGCGTACCTACGAGCACTATTTGTGTTGTTTACAGTGACTTAAAAAAGAAATGTCGGCCAAAAAATGGAATTAAGACGTGAACATTTACATTTACGATTAACTTATAAGCAGTACATGGATGAAGTTAATTAAATTTTTGGCAATAAAGCTCCATCGAGGATCACTGTTTATCGATGGTATGGTAAATGCAATCTAGGGGTCAAATTCTGGCACTCGTGATTGAACGAATTCGTTATAGAATGCTGTGTGTCTGTTGCTCATTTTGTTCTTGCTCTACATTGTTTTTATTATCGAGTGTATTGGATCACGAATGCCAGAATCCGGCCCCTGGTCGTAGTTCACTGCAATACGAATTTCGCAAAGCTTATCCAAAATCAATTGTGGTTCCGAAAATCATTGATGCTGGGCGAGAACTGATATTGCAAGCTCGTCATGTGACCTATCGTGAGTTTCACACAACCTTGGGCACTAGTGGAACCAGCATACATTTGAGTGTCACAAAAATGTATTCGCTCAAAAAAATAAAAGGCTTGTGTCTATTGGTCGAAGGAAATGCTACGAAAAATAATATGATCGCGGTGCTTCGAAATACATCTGTGACACAGTGATAGGTGACACGTAAATCGTGTATTTACGCGTATGAGCCCGAAAGCAAACAACAGGCGACTGTATGGCTGTTTCAAGATGAGCAAAGTCAACCAAGCGTTGTTCGGGCATTGAGCACTTCCAAGCAAATAGTCACCTGTTTTTCCGGAAAAACTGGACCATACCACTAGAACAACGCAGAACAGTAAATTTTGAATGGCTTAAAATTATTTGTTTGCCAGTTGTTGGACGCATCACGCCGAAGAGCAACTGCATTTTGAGTTTGGGTGTGCTGGGCGGCGAATTATACAGCACCCAGCTGGCAGCAAATTCGCCTTGCTGTTGGCTGTTTCATGTAAAAAGCACAAGAATATTTCTCTCTCTCTCTCTCTCTCTCTCTCTCTAAACCTGGCCCACTGACATGAACTTTGAGTGCGTGAACAGTTTTCACGCAAATTGGAATCCCGCATGCTTCCAATCTTGACTACGGGATCACAACTAATAATTTAATTTTGTGTCTCTTTTTTTGAGCATTTACTGAGTTGAAGAAATAAGCTGCTTTTAGCTACTATGTATATGAAAAAATAACAATTCCTCTGCTGAATGATTTTGGATTTGTTTCATTAACAAGTTTATCACTTTTTATTTCAATAAAAATCTAAAGAATTTGCACGATTTCGATTTGCTTCTTTCTGGTTTTAGTTTTAAATAAAAATAAAAAAACTCCTCTTGCAACCTTGAACACCAGCTACAAACATATAAAATTAAATTAAAATAAACTATTTACTGAGAGAAATGCCTTTTATGACACTTATTACTGCTTCCTCATATTTATGAATACTGCCGCCCCCTTCTTTCCCTCCTGCCATCGGCCAACAACAATCAGGGGGACAACAGATAGTAAAAAAAAAAAAATAGAACCAATGTTTATTATTCTGGAGACAGAAATCATAAAAATATTGTTAAGAATAATTCGAGTTATAGGAACACTAGTGCTTGTAGTGCTTGCTGGCTGTTGGCTTTTATACGATTTGTTGTTTTTTCTGATTGTTTGTTTCTTTTTAGATGAAATGAAAATGAAATGTATTGTACGTTCTGTTTCTCATGGTAGAGAAATGTAAATATAAATAATAAATGAACAAATGTAAATATGAACTGTGTAGTAGAAGTGTGTTTTTGCTTTTTGTGTTTTCCCTTTAACACGTGTGATACATAAATCATTTTATTGTATTTAAATAGAGATATTGTTGATATTTGTAGCTGTTGCTGTCATCGTATCCTTAACAACTTTGTACATTCCATAAACACCAAACACACAGCAAGAACATTACAAAAAATACTCGTGTTTGTTTGTTTGTTTGTTTATGTGACACAAGAAAAATGACACTTGCGGTAGTCTGTCTGTCTGTCTGTTTAGAAAAGAGAAGCAGCCAGAAATTGTTTTAAGTAGATGGGTTTTAGATGGTTGCTGTTGTTGTTGTTGTTGTGTAGGATCATGATCATGTTGTCTAATACTTTTTGAATCATTATTGCTTCCTGCTTATTTGCACGCCGTTTGAAGTGGATTATTAATAGATTTATGTGCTGGCTTTAAAGAAAACAAAATCTATTTCTATAAATAATTTCTCTGTCATGTGTATGGAAGTAAATTGAAAACGAGTTTTGTAAGATTTTAATAAACATCATTAAAATATGTATAAAACCAGATATTTCTTTCACAAAATTGGCAAAGAGGTACATAGGTATGTATTTTGAAATGACAATCAGGTAGGTACATACTAAAAGGAAATAAAGGATGTTAGTTGGCACTTGGTTGCTGATAGCTCCCACTGTATTCACTGAGAGTGGATATTCTCTCTCTTTTCGATGTTTATCAAAATTTCCATTATTTCGCTAACCATTAGTTAGTATTTACAGGGCTGCAACGCTTTTTTGATAGTAGTCAAAAAAAGTCGGAAAACCCAATAATAACGGAGAGAATGCTGCCACTACGAATCTAAGTTTTTATCTATAACATGTCTTATGAAAAGTTTAAGAGAAACAATGAATTTAGAGCAACAATCAACAGCCAACGAAACAATGGCTCTTTTGAGCGGGATTTTCGATGGCCGTCTATATGCCGCCGACATTTCGTTGATGCTAAACAACTCATCATTAAACTAGAAAAATTTAAAAAGAATGTTTGAAACCCAACTACTTATTCCAAAAAGTTAGTATTTAAACATTCTTTTTAGATTTTTCGAGTCTACTGATGAGTTGATTAGCATCAACATAATGTCGCCGGCATATAGACGGCTGAAAAAGATAGAAAACCTTAAGGTCTATTTTTAGACCTAAAATAATACATTTCAATTTTATCTTATAGCGAATAGATAATTAAGTTCGTTTTTGAAGGATTTTTTTGTGATAAAATTGCAGTGACCAACCCGTTTAAGGAAGACAAAAAAGTAAAGTTGAACACATACCTGGCTGCTTCACATTCACCACGATGCTCATCAGTACCTAAATTCCTTCGAAGCCAGGAATTCGAATTGCATACTGTTTATAAGCACCTGAGCTCTTCATTATTGACTGTCTATATATAGTATGTATATATATATTTTTTTATTTCTTTATTTCATATTTCAATTAATAAATTCAAAATTAAATTAAAAATTAAAATAAAATTAATTTTTTTGATTTTGATTTTAAATTGTAAAAAGTAGATTCATAGTATTATTCTTTCCCGCAAAGCTCATTAGCTTGTCTGCAGCAGCTGAACGATCAACTTGTCATGGATCATGAATAATTACACTGTGCTAGTTGAAAAAACCGACAAACGGGGCACCCAGTGACTAAACCTAATTCGGGGACGCTGAATTCAGTGGTGCTATCCGTTTTTCTAGGTTAGCTCGCGTTTTCGAGATTTACCGTTATTTTAAAAATGGAGGAGGTTGCACTACATGTATTGAACTAACTAAAAAAATTTTTCATTTATTGAACTTTAGTAAAAAACCGAAATTCCGCAATAAAATAACCTTTAATCTGATATATAATTCATTAAATTTCAGATGAAAAATTGCAGTTTCAACCTGTTACCAGACGAAGCCTCAAAAATTGAAAAAAATATTTTCTTGTTAATTAAAGTACATTTCTGCATGTTCATATAAAAAGTTTTTTGTAATTATCTAACATTAAGATGTGTTAAAAAAGTGTTATGAAACCCTTTTGCATAATTTGTACTATTATGCAAAATTATGCAAAAAGGTTTCATAAAACTTTTTTAACACATCTTAATGTTAGATAATTACAAAAAACTTTTTATATGAACATGCAGAAATGTACTTTAATTAACAAGAAAATATTTTTTTCAATTTTTGAGGCTTCGTCTGGTAACAGGTTGAAACTGCAATTTTTCATCTTTTGTGAATAAAATCAAAAGTTGCCCACAGATTTTGGTCATTTAAAGCTCGTTTTGTTTCAAACATAATTTGTTATATACACGAGAAAATTTGTTGGCATAGCTTAATTTTTCAATTTTTTATGCAGTTTTAAAGATCACAAAATTTCAAGAATTTGCGAAAAAAATAATTTTTTTTTTCAAAAAAAAAACTTTTTTTCTAAAAACTGAAATTTTTTTTAATGAATTATATATCAGATTAAAGGTTATTTTATTGCGGAATTTCGGTTTTTTACTAAAGTTCAATAAATGAAAATTTTTTTCAGTTAGTTCAATACATGTAGTGCAACCTCCTCTATTTTTAAAATAACGGTAAATCTCGAAAACGCGAGCTAACCTAGAAAAACGGATAGCACCACTGAATTCAGCGTACCCGAATTAGGTTTAGTCACTGGGTGCCCCGTTTGTCGGCAAAAAAAAAGTTCCAAATTCAAGCACAGTGTTACATATCGTTTCTAAGCAGCAGCGCTTAACCGTCCTACTATATTACTGACTGTCTAAATTTATTAACTCAGGTCCAAAAATAGACCTTTCAAATATTTTCTGTCTTTTTCAGCTGTCTATATGCCGCCGACATCGAGTCTACTGATGAGTTGATTAGCACCAACGAACTGTCGGCGGCATATAGACAGCTTAAAAACACAGATAGCATTTGAAAGGTCTATTTTTGGACCTGAATTAATACATTTCAATTGGCCCTTAAAGCAAGTAAATAATTAAATTCATATTTAAATTTATCAACTTTAAATTTTATCACTGAGTTTTCTTTGTTGATTGGAGTATATTTTACATTCCCTAGCCAACATCCAATTGATTTTTATGTTTCTTGCTATTGTATCAGAGATGACAACACACCCAGCGATTTTTATGCATTAATTTAGCTTTATAGTCGAACTGTATGATTAACCATTGTAATTTTTTATTATTATTAAATTTGTATGGGTTTTTTTTTTCGGGTGTAATAACCAAAGAATTGTCTTCTTATTGAATAATTGGTGAGTGTAAACATCGCTTTTCCGTTATAAGTCAATCCCCAATCGTTTGCTCGTCTAGACGAGTAACATTTTGAATGATTTTCATTTGAAGTCTTTGTTCTTAAATTAACATTCATGCTGAAAAATGTTATTTTATTTTTATAAAATAGCCAACAACACTATTTTTTTTTTGTAATAGTAAACTAATTTCTTATCAAAAAAAAAAATATATATATCAACATCTGGTGGTTGTCTCTGGCATTGTATTAAAAAAAAAACAACAAACAGCAGCAGGTGGTTTAAAAAAATCTCAATCGTTGATTTTTTATTTTTATTTGTAACAACTACAAAAGTTTTTTTTTGTAAAGAAAATCTAATGTAAACATCTTCAAAAGCACGTGTTGTGAGGGCAATCGAAGTATTTTGTTCAAATAAATTTTATTGTATGTAAGTAATTTATTTGTTTAATATCATCAATAAACGATTGACAACAATGAGCTTTACGACTGACTGCCTTGTATATCTGATTAATTTTGTTATTAAACAAATAAATAAATATAGAAGATGATTACATAAATTATTATGAAATGTGTATTATGTTTAAATAAAGCAATTCAATTCATTCATGATTTTATGGGAAATTCTAATTCATCATTTATATCGTATTTTTATCAATGAGTTTGTTTGATGAAGTCAAACCTGCACACATTTATACATACGTGCACACTGATGAGTGTTTATTAATGGGCGCAGAGTTTAGTTGTAAGTGGGAAAAACAAACTCATTCGGTAATGTAACATTTTAGAATTTTTTTGCTCGTTAGAGCATTTTTTCAAAATTCGAATTCCTTTTTGTTTCCAAAAAATATATTAGCGGCAATCACCCTTGGTTGCACATCTGCAATTTTAGCACATGATTTTTTGCTACAAAGCGTAAGTGGCTTTTTCAAGCGTTTAGCAAAATAATTATAGCAGCTGATTTTAGAGTAACGGAAAATGTAAATATCTTTGTTTTGTAAATTGAGAAGGAAGCTTAGAAAACAAATTGCAAAAATTTCGTTGTCCACTTTTATTGTTGACTTTTTGTTTATTTAACATAATTTTATTTTTAATTTCTTCCGTGTTCAATTTCTTGCCTGTTTATTATTTATTTGTTTACAAAATTTAATAAAGTGAGTTTGCGCCGCATGAAATAAGCTAAGCCGCAGCCAATATTTGAAAAGCAACGCCGTCGATAAAATTTGCACCTGAAGCAACCGCCCGATTTTTTGTTTATTTTATAAAATGTTATAAAAATGATGCATAATAAAAGGTATAATATTCACTTTTTGCTATTTTGTAAATACTTCTTTGAGCAACGTTAGCATTAATTTAATTCCAGCACAGGTATGTTTTGTGGCGGCCTTGCCGTCGTACAGTATTTTGAGCGTAGGAGTTTAAAGGTTGGATTGTAAAAAACAAACAGCTGTTTTATAGCCTTTTTACACCGACTGACATCCACGTGAAACGCATGGAAGATGTTGAAAATATGAAACAGTCGTTTACATTGACAACATCTTTCATTTATTTAGATGTCAAAAAATGAAGACGCAAAATTTTTGTGACAAATAAAAAAGGAGAACTTTTGACTTTTTTCTTTCCATAGGTCAAGCAACATGTTCTATATTCTCCATATTGATTGACCATACGATGGGCTTTCTTTTGCACTACAGTTAAAATGAATTTATTTATAATTAATTAAAAATTATAACAAAATACATGTTTCGCTCATTTTTTTTTCATGTTAAATTTGTTTTCTGAAATGTCGATTTTGCTAGTGGTGGTACAAAAGCAATCGATTTTCTGCAATTTTTTTTAGTGATGGCACTAAAAAAATCGAAAGATGTCGGATGGCACAAAAGGAGAAAGGATCAGCTTCTGCTGAGGTAGAAAGATGTAGAATTTTCGCTCTGTATAATTCTTATGGGAAGATGTAAACATCTTTGCAAATTGATGAAAGATGTGCGTCAGTGTAAAAAGGCTATTGGCATTTAGCAACATTTGCAAATACGAATCTGCAATGGTGTTTGGTTATGCATATTTGCTTCAGTGATGCAAATCTCGGTTTCATACATTTTGTTCTTGTAGTCTTGCAGACTGTGGCACATCTGCTACGGTTGCAATATCTGCAAGGGTAATTTGCAAGGAACCGTGAGTTCCGCTATTAATTTTAAGAGGAAACTCTCCCAAGGTTCAGCGCATAAGATGATGTATGCTAAAAGTTAAAACATTACAATACAAGATATGGATGTTGCTGAGAGAATATAAAATAAATTCCAATCAACAGAAAAACGCAGTGGATAAAGTGCAAAGTTGATCAACAAGTTCAAATAAAGACAGTCAGTAATGAAGAGCTCAGGCACAGAATACTACCAGAAGGGTCACCAGCTCTGCCGGACTACAAATATTACCAATTTTCTGTCAAATTTCATGAAAGTGGCAGCCTTGCGGTGCTCGAGCATCCAGTGAAGCACAGCAAACATGAAAATATTTATATAGCTTTCTCTGTTGGTAGACTCCGCATTTGTTTACATTTGATATTTGATTAGAAAAATTCAGTGCAAATTTAATGCAAACAAAACAGGTTTGCAAGCAAACAAATAAAAATTATTTGTATTTAAAGTTTTTTTTGTTACATTGAGTACATCACTAGCGGTACATGGATTATGTTTAAAACTTTGTTTTCAAAGCTTTTCATTAATTTTTTCTACTTTTTTCGTAAAAATTACAACAAAGCCAACATTTTTCCAAACCCTTTACAACAACATGTTTTCATTGTTTATGTTTGTTTTTGTGTACACTAGTTGGTCTTATACACTCATGTTGCCCTGATTTCCTGTACTGCTCACTTCTGGCTGGCCACCAAACAAATGATATGGCCACTTTACAAGTCACTTTTGAGATATCTGGTTACGTCTGTGGCTCAGGTGTTAGGATGGCCAAGCGCCGCACAGTGGTGTAAATAAAAGAAAAAGTGGTAAAAAGTCCGGAACTTCTAAACGACAAAACGGATCCCGCTGAAAATTGCAGTAGTCATAGACAAGGAGTTATATTTTTTGCCTCAAGTCTCTTTAGGCCTATAGTTAAAACAGGGGCGGGGCTATGGGGGCTGAAAGTTAGCTACCTCGAGTATAAAAAATTTTGTGCAGCTTATAACTTTCTTATATCTTGGCCGATTTTAAAGATTTTTACCTTTTTGTATTTTGCTTAGCAAGGCAAAGAAAAAATGTTATGAAACATTTTTTCATATCTCTTACAGTTTAAGAGATATCCGCCTTAAAATATTATTTTTTATTTTTTTCGCCGCATCTTCTTTTGGTTTTTTACTTATATCTTTTTTGTTAAAATCTTGATTTTAATTTGTGGCCCACCGTTATATTCCTTATAAAATTCTAAGTTAGATAAGGTACCGTTTTATTAAAATATCTTGGTCCGATAAGTCATAAAATGGGTCTTAATTCAAAACTTTGAAATTTCACCGAAAAATTTTAATTTTTCACAAAAAAGGTGGCTTCATTATTTTTGAATTCGTAAAAAATTTTGTTCCAGTTTTTATACTTATTCTTACATGTAGCGAAAGATAATCCCTTAAGAGTGTGTAAAAATTTCTTTTCGTTTAATTTAGACCAAGTACCCTACAGTAGGCAGTGGTTGAAAATCATCAATTTGTAAAACAATTTTCGGATATGTGGGCGTCTGAAAAGTTTTGCCAAAAGTGAAATGAAATTCCGTGAACGACGTTTTATTACAAAATCAGTTGGTATTATTGCTGCAGAAGCTCGAGACATCCTAGATATAATTGGCGTTGCCAGACTGAGATTATTAAAAAAAGTCAATTTTTGGAAGGGACAATTTTGAATTGCTAAAAAAATGGATTTATGATTTATATTTTTTTCTGAAATTTATGCTTTTATTTGAAAACTTAGTATTTTAATACGCTTTGAAAAATTATGCATGTATCTTTCATCGTCTTGCAGATATTAAAGTTTCACTTTGATTTTTATGTGCGAAAAACTATCCTTTTATTATTTTTTTCATTGTTTTCACGAATGTGACTTAAAAAAATATAAAAAGTATTAATTTTTGCATATATTTGAAAAGAAGACACAAATTCCTTTCCAACGATATATAACATGTATACCTTTTTCAAATATTTGTACATTAGGGAACCACTAAAATACTACGCAACCAATACAAGGTAGACATGTTTGACGTTTTGAAAGACTGCCAGACATACGAACTAAATGCACTTAGTTCGGTTATAATCAAAAGGCCAAAAAATACCTGATAATGCATTCAAATACCTGAAATTCTACTTTCAAAAAGTAAATGATAACATAATAAAAGGTTCCAAAATAGAAAGGGAAAGTGGTCATAAACAATAACAGATTTCTTTGAAATCCACAACAACAATATAACCCTATGCATACCTGTTTATTCAACTGTTCGACAAGGCAATGGAAAGCAGTTGATTAGGCGCAAAAGCTGGTGAACTGTACACAGCGGGGCAAAGCGGAAAGAAATCAAGCAAATCAGTCGCAGAAGAAGGTTGCCCGAATACAGGACGTCATAAAGCATATGAATTCAGAAGGATATCAATTGAAGCAGCGAACACATCACAAAAAATTTTTTTAATAAATATAGGAGAAATATAAAATACAAACTAAAAGGATTCACCCACTTTATTTCAATTAAGTATTGTTTGAGCTTTAAATCTTACAAATTATTTTTCATTTATTGGTTAAAGCATATAATATACTAACAGTGTTTGCTACTTAATATACAAATTTTCTTTAAAATAATCAGAAGCGTCATAACTTAACAGAGTTTTAATTTCAATTCCTTCGGGATCATCCTTTTCTATTTCCATTGTTATTTTTGGTAACCATTTTAATCTTATAGCATACAAGACTGGGTCTGAAGACAACAGTAAATGATTCATAAGGTCATTATTTTGAGCAGTTTTTGAACACTTTCGTGTATTAAAAATTCTATACTGCTTAATATCTCTGTTTCTAGCTTCCTGAGCTTCCTCTGTTAATTCCCCTAAGGGAAGAATATTGTTCGCCATTATTTCTGTTGTATGTGCTAGAACTTTGTGTACGGTTGGTGTTAATGGTCTCCACGGATACAGATTATTAATTAAGGTCAGTGTTTCTTTTGCATATTTTTCGAATTTTTCGATGTTTATTACTTTTTTACTATTTATGACAGCTAGTATTACTTTAAAACGTTTGACTAAGTCAACATTGATGCCAGTTATTAGAGATGTAGTTTCAGGATCATCGAAAAAGCGCCTGGCAGTATTGCCATCGTTAGAGTTCCCATAACAATACAACGGCTTGTCAATGATTAAACCATGTTTCTTAAACTCGTCTTGTATTCTTTTTTTTTCTTCTATTCTCATATTTTTTAAGGTTTCATTATTTTTGACTGGAGCATTTAAATGCTTATCTTCGCTGCGGTATTTAATATCATAGGCAATATGCAAAACATATTCCATAAATCTTATCCGGGCATGAAGAGGCGATATTCCAAGTTGAAGAGCATCTTCATTGTATGGGACTTTTTTATCAATATCATTTAAGTCAAAACTCTTCTTTCCACATACGTTACAATTCATGTTTGATTTCGTATCCGTAATTGCGTTTGCTACTTTTCCATCTATCATGGTTAGATAAGGTTTAAAAGAAACAGTAATCGTTCTTCCAGATATGCAAACATCAATGGGAGCCATGTTGGAAATTTCGCGGTTGATATCATTAACCAGCATTTGCGTTGTTTGTTTGTTTTCTTTGATATACTCAAAACGTATTGGCCGGCAAAGAAACTTGGACCCTGGCGTGTTATTTTTCCACAGATCACGATATGAATTTTTACTCGAAGTGGGCATTTCGTTATAGAGCCGCAGACGTAATGGCACTAAGGATGCCATTAGAACAGTGGAAAAGTCTGCATTGGAATCGCTTATTTGCTTATACTCAGAAAATCCAGATGATCCATCACATCCCCATTTATATATCAACGATAGCTCGGAGTTGTTACATGTATCTAAATCCTCTTCGTTAAAGTTCGCAATTAACCTTGAAGCTGTATTTTCAAGAAGGTCCGACAAACCAATTGTTGCACTCTGATTGTTCACAACTACTGGTGATGGTAAAATTTCTGCTTTTTTTCTAAATAGTGAAGAATAAGATGGCAAAGGCCCACTTTTTTCCTTAAGCGCTTTCCGTAGTATTTCATATTTGTTCCTTGAAATACCTAAATTTAGAATAATTGCTAGTGCATCTTCCTCCGTGAAAGAAGCACTTGATTTGGGCGTTGGTATGCTTTCTACAATCCGTCTTAATCTCTTTGGAGATGCAGTTGGTAGTACGTCCACAACTTTTAGCGCTTCTTTTTGCTGCGATTTCATCAAAATCCGTTTAAAGGAATCTTTTATTTGATCTCCAGAGTAACCAAGTACCATCTCTTCTTGCTTAATCTTTTTAGATCTACCCTGAACATCGTCGTAGTTTTTGCTCGGACGGCCATACTTCTTCTCATTTAAGTCGACGAATATGCCATTATCTAACCAATCAAGATATTTGGTTTGAAATTTGGAGACTGAGTTATTACATGCTCGTATTTTTGATTCATATGCTTTAAAGAAGCTATCAATTTTCATGGCTGCATCATCGGTCAAAGATAATCCATATCTATGAGTTATTATATACATCATGCGATTTACTTTCTCAGATCGAGTCAAATTTCCATCATCAATATTTTTCCACAAAAGTTTGCAGAGCGTTTTATACTTGATTGTAATTTCCATTGTAAACAGCTTTTTTCTTCTCTTATCGATATGAAGTACTCAACGTTTTTGATAATATTACTGCATTTGTCTTCTGGCATAGACATTTTATACGTACTGCCAAAATTTTCCTTTGTGAGGGGTGAACCTTCTGCTTGTTTTGTCACTGCTTTGGCCCGATTTATGTACCTGCTTCTGCGTCTAATCCTTCGCTTATCACCGTCTTGCCGAATTGTTTAATTAAAAGGTATGCTTGCATTTATTACATGCATTATTTGTGTAGATTTCAAAGAAATCTGTTATTGTTTATGACCACTTTCCCTTTCTATTTTGGAACCTTTTATTATGTTATCATTTACTTTTTGAAAGTAGAATTTCAGGTATTTGAATGCATTATCAGGTATTTTTTGGCCTTTTGATTATAACCGAACTAAATGCATTTAGTTCGTATGTCTGGCAGTCTTTCAAAACGTCAAACATGTCTACCTTGTATTGGTTGCGTAGTATTTTAGTGGTTCCCTAATGTACAAATATTTGAAAAAGGTATACATGTTATATATCGTTGGAAAGGAATTTGTGTCTTCTTTTCAAATATATGCAAAAATTAATACTTTTTATATTTTTTTAAGTCACATTCGTGAAAACAATGAAAAAAATAATAAAAGGATAGTTTTTCGCACATAAAAATCAAAGTGAAACTTTAATATCTGCAAGACGATGAAAGATACATGCATAATTTTTCAAAGCGTATTAAAATACTAAGTTTTCAAATAAAAGCATAAATTTCAGAAAAAAATATAAATCATAAATCCATTTTTTTAGCAATTCAAAATTGTCCCTTCCAAAAATTGACTTTTTTTAATAATCTCAGTCTGGCAACGCCAATTATATCTAGGATGTCTCGAGCTTCTGCAGCAATAATACCAACTGATTTTGTAATAAAACGTCGTTCACGGAATTTCATTTCACTTTTGGCAAAACTTTTCAGACGCCCACATATCCGAAAATTGTTTTACAAATTGATGATTTTCAACCACTGCCTACTGTAGGGTACTTGGTCTAAATTAAACGAAATGAAATTTTTACACACTCTTAAGGGATTATCTTTCGCTACATGTAAGAATAAGTATAAAAACTGGAACAAAATTTTTTACGAATTCAAAAATAATGAAGCCACCTTTTTTGTGAAAAATTAAAATTTTTCGGTGAAATTTCAAAGTTTTGAATTAAGACCCATTTTATGACTTATCGGACCAAGATATTTTAATAAAACGGTACCTTATCTAACTTAGAATTTTATAAGGAATATAACGGTGGGCCACAAATTAAAATCAAGATTTTAACAAAAAAGATATAAGTAAAAAACCAAAAGAAGATGCGGCGAAAAAAATAAAAAATAATATTTTAAGGCGGATATCTCTTAAACTGTAAGAGATATGAAAAAATGTTTCATAACATTTTTTCTTTGCCTTGCTAAGCAAAATACAAAAAGGTAAAAATCTTTAAAATCGGCCAAGATATAAGAAAGTTATAAGCTGCACAAAATTTTTTATACTCGAGGTAGCTAACTTTCAGCCCCCATAGCCCCGCCCCTGTTTTAACTATAGGCCTAAAGAGACTTGAGGCAAAAAATATAACTCCTTGTCTATGACTACTGCAATTTTCAGCGGGATCCGTTTTGTCGTTTAGAAGTTCCGGACTTTTTACCACTTTTTCTTTTATTTACACCACTGTGCGCCGCTGCTTAAACAATAGTATACAATTAATCATGGCCTGGGTTCGAAGCAATTTGGGTGCTGATGAGCGTCGTGGTGGTGGTCGTGAAACAGCCATGATATGTACCCCAGCCAGTAAGTGTTCAACTTTACTTTTCTTGTCTTCTCTTAAAATGTTGATCACTCCAGTTTTATCACAAAAATATAATTTCTTTCTCAATTTGCAGTAAGTAAAAATCGAACTAGAAAGCCCAATAAAATTATTCACAAATTTTTAAATCGCTACGTTTGGCAAAGAAATTGTCACATCTGATAACCCTGTACATGATACGGCTGTGTTATTTTTGCAAGTTTAATTTTCCCCCTACAACTTTGTCATTCTGCAAACAATTGCCAGCATTTCTTGTCTAGTGATTATCCGCCCTAATATCAACTTAATCACACTGATTTGCGTTACTTGACAAATGACATCATAATCGTCATCATTGAGATATCAGTTTAAGGTTTCAATCGCACACGCAAGAGAACGCATCACTCGCTAACACGAGTATAGAAACGAATTCATAATAAAACCGATGCTGCTGATGATGATGATTACATTCTTCAAATAGTATATTTATTATTTTCTTGATATCGAGATGTCTCAAAGTGGGAAATACTTGGCAAAAGTATTCACTCGCATTTACAATAAGTCTGCAATAAAGTGCGTGTAGAAATGTTAAGAGCATGCCATGGAGATTCAAGTACGTCGTGGCTGGCCTGTACCAATGATGGGAGAGGGTTTGGTGGGGTCGGTGTAAAAAGCACAAAGTAAAATAGTGAAACTAAAATAATGACAGTTTAATATGATTTATTTATGTTTTTGTTTTGCTCTGCTTGTGTGTTGTTGGCTTTTCAAACACACAACTTCTGGAGAGCGGAATACTTAAAAACGTACATATCGTTGGTTTAATATAGAAAGGGCCTAAATCTGATTTATTTTTGAAGAGTGGAGTTTTTTTTTTTTGCTGAATTCAAGATAAAATAATTACGGTATTCAGAAGTCTTAAAACAATACAGTTAATTCCGCTTAATTGAGTTTCTAAAAATGCACGACTTTTGACGCAATTAAACGGGAAATAATTTAAGCAATACTCCGTTAATTGAGTCGCCGATGCAATTAAACGAAAATCGCTTAATTGACCAATATATGCAATAAAGCGAAACATTCATGCGTAGATGGAAAATAAAACTCATTTCTTTTGTTACATATTAAGTTGAAAATTGTTTAGGTTTATTAAAATAAAATGAAAATCAGGTACGTTCATGATACAATGTTTATGAAGAACCATGACCTTTTTGCCGCAAAATATTTTTTTTACGTTTGTGAAGCAAAAAAAAAAAAATAAGTAGACGAAATCAATTAAGCGAAACATTTTCTCTTGTTTTTTCACAATGCGGTCTCAATTTGCGAAACAATTAAGTGGGTGACGCAATTAAACGGAACTCAATTAAACGGGTATACTGAATGATATCGTTCCATGATTTTTAGTGCAATAAAGCGGGAAACTCAATCAAGCGGGGCTCAATTAAGCGGAAATAACTGTAGCACGAAAATATATGATTGCCGTGAGAAACCTGTCACAAAGGTGGGCGCTATTTAAAATAGTATGAGTCAGCTGTTAAAAAAGAAAGCGATTTAAAAATTTTTTGTTCATAACGCCAAAAATAAGTGAAAAAAACTAAAATAATAGCCAACTTGTGCGAAAATTATTTACTAAATGTTTTGATAGCTGATGCAAGTAAATTTTAAATCAAATATATTCATATTTACAAACATATACATATGTATATATATTAATGCATTTATTTCTTAAATTATATTAAATTGAATGAATTATGTTTATTGAATGAATATAGTTTATGCGAAACAAAAACAGCTGGCGCCGGTTGAACGGAGTCGATTCATTTGTTGGACGGCGGCCAGTACACAAGCGTTTGTGGGCTGTCAGTCTTCTAAAGCTTAGTTTAGACGATATGTTGAATCATCATATCAAAAAAGTTGCCTTAGAAGAAACAAAGTGAGTTGGGGCTTTTCCATATTAAGATAACACTATGTTGTGGCTTAAATGTTGCTGGGGTTCGCTTAATATGGATGATGGGCTGGCTGGCTGACTGACTGGTTGTTTGCTGGTCGCTGATGTTTTTTGCTATTGTCTGGTTGTTTGTTGGTCTGTCTATTTGCTTGTCTTGGAGCAGCATTAACAGATTACTGACTAAGTACTCATGCAGTCATTGCGCATAAATTGACATGTGATTTTAATGAAATTTATGATTTATCCATTTGCATTTACATTTACATTCATATGCATTGCCAGCAGATGAGAACAAAATGTAATGTAACAGCCAAAAAAAAAAAAAAAAAACATGTGTGTTATGCATTTAAATGATCATTAAAACATCATGGTTGGACATAATGAAGTGTAACACAATAATTATGAGCAGAAAAAGTATTTGGGGGGGTTGTTGTATTATTATAGAAACCATAAGCAAAGACGGCTTTGCTTTGTTTTGTTTTGAATACAAGACTCTAAATGGCGCTTAGGCAAAGAGCTTAATGTTTGTTTAAGCTTACGTATTTTTTGAGGCCTAAAGATTTGTTTACAAATTGAAATGAATTTGCTGGGAAAATAGTTAAGAAAGACCTCCCAGAAGTTCAATTTTTATGTGAAAAAAAAAACAACTAATTAGCTATTATTTCTTGGCGTTGCAAAATACTTACATGTGTAATTATGAATACTTATTTCTTTCTGCTTCAGGCAGAAAGGAAAAAATAAAAATAAAATCAATACTGAGCATAGTTGCTGGGCAGGGCGAAATTTTAAAATAATGTAATATTTAAATATAATAATTATACTGATAGGTAAGTTTACACATTTGAACAGACTCGTAGTTGCAAAAAGCTGCAACTGGTTGCTTATGAGATGGGAAAAAGCCATGCAAAAGTAGAATATATGATAACATGTGTTAGAAATGATTAACTACAGGCAGACAGAAAATATAAGCTTACACAGGTTCAAAAGTATCTAATACAGGATGTCTGGCGAAAAGGTATATTACATTATTCTTGACAGTTCATATTTGACAGCAGTAAAGAAAATACATGGTAAATTTATAGTGAAAAAGTATTCGCTAAACCAACGGGTTTTAATTGCTAAAACAATTTATCAAAATCAATCATCAATTACTGTGATGATGAGAAGGTTATGTGAAATTTTTGCAGGTAACAACTTGCCAACAAGCCGCTTTATTTATACTGTAGTAAATAATTGGACCGCAATGTACTGCAATATCGGCTGAAAACATTACTGCTGCTCAAGAAAGTGTTCAAAAAAATCCCTCAAACTCAATTCGACGGCGTTCTCAGGAGCTTGGCCGGCAAAGAAGAACAACTTTGGAAAACATTTTTGCTCTCAGAATCAATGAAAAAAAGTTTCGTTTCATGCATAAGTTTTGTAAATCATTCTATGTATGAAAACTTTTTGTTTAATTTGCAATGAATGTTGGGACCATTCTCAATATGAAATTGCTTTCTTTCCAAGCAAAAAATTGGCTTTGGTTTTATGAGGTGATCATATAAATTCTATTGTAGCTTAAAGGTGCTGGAGTACATTTAGGCGAATTTCTAGTTTCGTTTCATTTGACTTTCATTTCCTAGATGGGTCACACGGCAGGTTTGTTTTGCACCAATAGTGCAAAATACTTGCTATGATAAAAATGTATGCAAATTTAATTAATACATTTACGTTTTATAATTAACAAGGTACATTTATATATAATTCTTATTCACAGCCCATTGCAATGTCAACAATTTAAATATAAATTTTATGATACTTATTAAATAAACATATGAATTTCCCAGTTCACACCATCACTGTTTAATACATAATTACTTTTATTATTATCACATTTGCTATCAATGAAATATAATAGCAAATTTTAAACAATCATACTTGTAGTAATTCAATTGAGTTTAAACAGACTGCCAGCCAGTCGGCCAGACAACGGCTGCAGTTTGTCGCACCCTTCAGTTCGTTGAATGTGAATCATAATAATGTCTGCCTGCCTGCCTGCTGTATAGTTGCCTTTTATTTTAGTTGTAATGCAATGATTTTACACAAATGACTCATATTTTCATGAAGATTGCAAGTAATTCCAACAATTTCCACTTTAATCTCACATTTGTTGTAAATTATTATGTTCTTTTATGATTAAATCGGCTCACAATGGCCAAAGGAAAAACAAGTTATTCAAGATATCGTTGCACACAACCCAAGACCATGTACAAGTTCCGCTTTTCTGTTTACAATAAGTGAAATAAGGGACAGGGAAAAATAAACGAAAACCGAACATATTGAAAGTTAAATACAACTAAAGTCTTAAATCATGTCCAGGAGAAAGAAAAAGTTATTTACAAGGCCCCCTTTCCAAGCTCCAAACAGCCACTTAGGAAGCATTCAAATTTTGCTTATTTACTTTCGGCTTTTAAATAAAAACGTTTATAGACTTTGAACGGAAAATGCATATGAATTCGGTTCACTTTCGTTGCCCTCAAAGGCAACACTCTGACAGCTTTTATCATTCCCGGCCCATTGTGCATAATCACAGCTTTCAAATACTTGTGTTTAATTGTTGTTGTTGTGGTTGCTATTAATATGTTTACATTTCCATGGCCTGTAATCTGACCGTATGACGAGTATCAAGTGATTTTCTTCTTTGCTACACAATTTGACAATTTCAAACAATAAAAATAAAATGTTTATGCAAATATTGTTTTAAATGATAAAATTACAAATTAATATACTCCCCATTGTAAAAGGTTCAACATAAACACTTATTACTTCAGTAATTATGACAAAAGCTTTAATTATTCAATTAATTATAAACGTTCTGGTTTAAATCTGTATATCGTTGGTTTCATGTAGTAGAAAAGCCCTAACTCACATTTTTTTAAACGCAGATCACTGATATATTTCAAGGTAAGATTCTTCAATTAATAAAGATATGAAAAAAATTATTAAAAAAGGCCTTTGTATACAACACCAACACTGCAAAAATTTTGTTCATTGATCCAATGAATTCCACTTTTAGTGCAATGAAAGAAGTCATTAATTTTCAACCAGCAACGTTGGCATTGAGTCTATAAAATCTGATTGATTCACTTTATATGAATGATTGCTTCATATCATTAACGAGTTTCGTTAATGATTTTTTTTTTTTTTTTTTTTTGACAGAAAATCATCATCTAAATGAAATTATTCATTAAATATATGAATTCTTTTATTGGGCTAATGAGAGCACAACATCATTTTCACTAAGGTTCATTATCGCAAAAATACAATTAACGGCATTATGTCTATAGAGTGCAGTACAAATAGTCACCATATTCGAAAGCGTTACAACTTTATGTCGATTCAGTTTTGACATTTGTGAAGTAAACAAACGAAGAGAACAAATCGATTGGCCATGAGTATAATGAGAAAGAGAGATACTTCCAAGGCTAGAGCGAAATTTCTCATAGGTGAATACCACAGCCAACATATTTTCACTGAAAATTGTGCGCTGATTTCAGGGTTTTTATTAGAAATTTCCAAACAAATTAATTAAAGACAGTCCGTAATGAAGAGCTTAAATAGAAGGATGGAGCAGGGCTGCTGGTGGTGTACTGTTTACGGTAGTGGTAGGAAATTTTGTGAATCATTTTGAGAACACCGTGTGTTAAACGATGACTGTGAAAGGCGCGCTCTACAAAGTCATGACTACCAAATTCTAACATTCTCAATTGGATAAATTGGCACTGGAGAACATTGGCACTGGAGAACAGGACTGCACTGCTCTCTAATGACAACGCATATTGTGAAGGAAATATTTTCAAATTGCTTAATCTCTGGCTTTGGTGGTTTCCAAAGAGTGAGCCAGATCACCCGATTAAAGCGTTCTAGACAGCTTTAGTGGGGATTTTGAAGTCGCTGCTTTATGTCCACAAACCTCAAACACTTAAATGCCTTCAGGAAAATACTATTTGCCTAAAATGCGGGAAACTGTAGGCCGAAACCACTAGAAAGGGGTTTGGAAAATATAATAAAAAAAAGGGACTCGTATGGTCACCAACATCGGCGCCAAAAACTTGACCGATATCGTTTACTCGACTTGATAGAACAACTGTTCATGGACTAAAGAAAATATTTTCAAAACAGAACTACATAATATTTCATCAAAAAATTATGGCGAAAGCACATCGGGTGGACGTGTTACTTTGCTTAAAGCGGAAATGCCTGCTATAGGATATTTTTGGAGGTATTGCAACTAAAGATTTGATTTTTTAAGAAATAGATTCTCGCCGCAAAGCTGAAAATAATCGTGATTTTAATAGCCACCAGTACTAAGGCATGATGGATAAAGCAAAATACAGGTTTCGTAAACAAGATCCTGATCGTAATAGAGCAAAACCTATTGTAGTAACTACAAAACGGGTTACCGAGCCTCATACTGCTGAAATGCCCGAGCTCTCGTGCTCTCCTGCCCCCCAACGAATAGCCCCAAATCAACCAACCGGTCCATATAGGAGAATGTCATTCCATTGTCACTTAAGCTTATATGATATAAATAATTAGCAGCTAGAACGGAGAGCCAAAATGGGTCAAGTTAAAAAATAACTAACCAGGCACTTGAAAGCTTCTTTTGAGCCAAGAAAAACGTAATTAATCCAGCAAACATCACTTTGAATTTCCATTCAAATTATGTATATTAAAAAATTAAAAATACTTTATAATACTTTTAAGACAAAAATGATCGCTTGCTTTGAAGATGACATTAAATTAATTCTTTTGCGGGTCTTTACGCAGTCCTAAGCCAACGAAATTGTCCGCTTTAAAAGATTTATCTTTTGAAAAAACCTTCAAACTCTGTAAATTATAAAAACATATTTATGCTCTAAACAAAAACATATCTTTATACAATAACTTTATTAATGCGCTTCTTGAGTAATGAAAACCTACTGCAAACCTGGATAAAGCATATTAAATTTAACGAATTTTATAACTTGATTACGAAAAACAAAAAACGTATAAAAAATGTTGTTTAACAACAATCTCGTTACCGAAAAAAAAGACACCTTAACCTAAATTTCAACCGAAAGAACGCTCGCTCATAAACCGAAATAAATGACAATGAAAAATTTATTTCGTGCTTTAAATTTAATCCGGCCTTAGAGGCGATGCAAGACATAAAAAACAAGACGGCTGAAAAGAAAAATCCTTTTTGTTTCCTTGCTGACGTTGTAGCCATTCAATAAACGAAATAATTTACATTCGCGTAATCACTAACGACAGACAACAACGTCTTCAACGACAGCATCAATGCCAGGCGAGATTTAGCATTGAAACTGACACAAAGTGAATGAATGAAAAACAAAAACACGTAACGATGAAAAGAATTCTAGAGGACCCCAACGAAAAGCTGCAATTTTGTTAAAAGAGATTTGTACAGATAAATAATGCGCTCGCATATGACAGACATACATACATATTCATATATTGTGCATACAAACATACATACACATGCACATATGTGCCTTGCAAATTTTGTCTTTGTATGGCAAAAAGTATTTGGTCGATATCAATCGCATTTGCAGTCAACTCTTATTAGCGAATGAAAATTTCAAACAATTGACAAAAATTGCGAAACCAATTGACCATATCTACTGATGTCTTTCAAAAAGGGTGCATGATCGATCATGCCGCTTCCTGTTCAAGCATGAGTGATCATAATATAAAGCATTTAAGAGGACGAACAAATTCAAATTCGTTGAAATTCTAATGTGTTCATTTTTCAAAAAGAATGCTTAGTAGATAAAGGAGCGATTGAAGAGGATGAAACCTCAATGGGGTCACCATTAGGATGTGGGAATTTTTCATGTCTGCAAAAAAGCATACGAGCGCTTTCACGTAACATGGAAACTGATGGCAACAGGATATCAATGAACTTTACTCTAAAGAAAGTAGGCATCACAAACTCAAAACGATTCTACGCATTTGTGCTCAATCAGCTAGTCAGGCAGTGCATAAAACAGGCCACCGATAGTTGATTCTATGACCCAAAATCTACGTATGCTGAATAAACTCAGTCTAAAGATATTTTCAAAGATTATTTTGAACAAAATTTATGCTCCCAAGGGAACAGGCCATGTCTTAGGATAGTAATAGCCTGTGTATTTGAGTTTCTAGTGCACCGATAGAAACTGTCTGCCGACGACTAGGCATTCAAAACAAAAGAAAATTCTCTATGCCATTTATCAATCATGACTTCTTTAGCACTTTACCAAAGGCGTGTCAAACAGGCGCCAGCGAGTGCCCTTTTTGTGCAGGGTGTCTAATAGTTAGGAAGCCAAACTTGACTGAATTATACTGGTTGCGCTTTGTACCTAAAATCAGAGGATATCGTATTCAATCCTTGATGATGAAGAAAGTCATCTCTATTCGAGAATTGTAAGGAATGCGGGCAAGCTTTGAATATCCATGTAGCGTTAGCGTTCCAATCTATGACATATACTAAATCACAAAAAATCTTTGTGCCCAAATCCTTAGGAAGAAGTTGTTTGGGATTTTGGTAACCAAACAGCTACTAAACTCTTAATCAAATGTGAATCGATGCTGCGGGAATGAGTGAAATTAAAAGTGACCATTTTCTACACGCTGTGGCTAATTGCGTTTGAGGCAGCGGCTTCTTCTTCTGAAACGAACTGACTGCAGGAAATGGCGGTGATGGTGGCAGAGGCCCGATTATTTCTCGAGGCACTGCTGTTGTCTCGTTACAGGAGCACGTTTTTTAAGAAAAAATACTTTTAAAGAACACCGGGCCACTTGACTAAAAGTCTGATGCTCTTGATGGATCTAAAGCTACCAGTTTTGGTGCTTTGATTTTGTTTTCTAAGTGTCAAGAAGTTTACACACTGCAGGTGTAAATTTCCAAGCTCGTGAGCAAGTGATTGTAAATATTGCAATTGTTTTGGATAGTGACGATCGTTACGGTGCGATTTGATCTTGAGACTCAGCCCTAAAATGAAGCAGAGGGTTTGGGGCTTATTTGATTTATATACATAGATGCTTCATAAGCTGATGCCATGACCAAGAAGTCATTAGATATTGTAGTTGTTAGGTCAGGCAGGCGGACTGCAAAACAGTCAGTTATAAAGTTACACACTCGCTTCGATTCGTCCCGTTGTGATAACCTTATCATGAGAGTTATAGAAAGATAGCGGATAGGTATGGGGTGGGGTTCGGAGTATTGTGCTAGTTCGCTGACTTTTTAATTGACTCAACCATCATGTGATCCCAGCAAAGGAAAGAAGCGAAACTAAAATGTGTCGTTGCCATTTCCTAGAGACGACAGAAGTTTCTGCTACACAGGGACAGGATCCAAGGAGGTGTAACCCAGTCTACTTTTCGTCCTCCCAATAACTTGTTTGGGAATCATAAAAAGTTAAAGAATCATTCAAAGTTAAATCGTGGTTTCAGAGGACAGAGTATCCAGTGATGACTGATACAAGGATTATAATATTATATAGAAAGTTCTATGAGTTCTGTCGTTCTTCTTGGATGCCACCGAGTGGTTTAAAATAGGCTACAAAATAATGAGATCATGTTTTAAGCAAGTACTAAAGATATGCTTAACGTATTCCCTCAACCCGGTGATTAGATCACCGTGGCATTGGACCATCACGGCAGATACCAGCATTAACCGGTGTTATTTCCTTCTATATTCTGGAAATAACTAGTTGGCGTGGAACATTTAGGACCTTCTGGTTAAGGCCTGATATTTTGTTTTTTGAGTTTTGGACCACAAGTAACTACTTTGTGTTTTCCAATCTTTCTGAGAAATTGCTTTAAGTAGGGAATTCTAGATTAAGAGGTTTTAATATGTCAGATGTGGGTTTTTTTGGGCTCACCTGCGCCAACTCCCCTGGAGATTAATGAGATATACTGACGTAAGGCCATTTTAAATTTGTGGAAAGTTTCTAACACAACACTGCTCCTCATATTCTTGTTGGCATGAGAAATTCTGATGATCTCTATGGTAAAACTTAAAAGAAGTCTATTAGATGCATATGTCAAAGAAATCATTAGTCTATTTCGATGAAGTAGCAGCTGATTTATGAGTATATGGTCGAGTTATACAAAATAAATTATTTCTAAGTGCCAGGCCCCATGATGTCGCTCGACATCGTTCGTTGGCACAAAATCACTGACTTCAAAATTTGTTATTGTTTTGCATGTACTCGTATCTAAGCAAGCGAGCTATGTCGAGTGACATCATGGGACTGGTGGTAAATTTAAGCGCCTAGTGTTTACTTTTCCATTGTAAAGCGCCAAAAAATTTTTACAACTTTTTTTATTGAAAATGTTTTGCGTCTACTTGGTCACTTGGCACACGCACATGGATGTAAAAATGCTATTTAACCATAACAAATAAAACAATAATTATAGAGTGACACACAAACAAATAATGGCATGAGCACATGTTCTTATTTACGCAGTTGAGAACAAACAACAACAAAAAAAAAACAGAGAAGAACAAAAACAAAATGTGAACACACAGAAGATGATCTTATACTTAAATTAACAGCTGCGCCGGGTGTTTTTGAGAAGCCGAAAAAGTAGGAAACAAAACAACAACAACAACAACAACAAATGGATAAGAAAACCAGGCATCTGAAATACAAAACTAATTGAGTATGAGCATGTACCCCTGTTTTAAAGAAGCAAAAAAAAATGTATAATAAAGCAGCAACAAAAAACAATACCTTTGCAAGCCAAGGAAGTACATAACATAAACTAAACACGCAACAGTTCCTTCCTCATGTCTTGTTGTTATTGTTTACTTGTCAAATATGTATGAGCATATTTTTTTTTTGTGCTACACGACACACATCCATACTCAACAAGCGCAATTTGTGGGCATACACCTCATACTGCTGGCATTTCGATAGTTATCCTTTTTCAACACACACACACACAGCCACACACGCATATGCACATACTCACACAAATTTGTATGTGTGTGTACGGGAGAAGCCCAAAAAAATAATCTCACGAGTAATAGGAAATAAAACAGGGAAGTCAAGCAAAATATACATACATATGTACATATGTGTGAGTTTAATAAGCGACTCACACTTGAAGGCAGCTCAATAAAGTTCCCCAAAAAATAAAACTTCGAACGCACACACTTGTGTGCGAAAATTTTACTCTAATTTTCTTCTATTGTATGTTATTTATTTATGTATATGTTTGTATGTATGTATATTCAAAATAGGACATGTTAAATATAATAATTCAAGGAAAGAATATGCGCAGCAAACGGCGAAGCATGAAGAGCTCAATAAAACTTCTTTATTGGATTATAATGATGTGCTGCGTTGTATCACTATCACAATCATCATAATGTTGATGATGATAATGATATTTATCGGCATTAACATCTTGCCTTTTCTACACAATTTCAAACATTTGTGGTTGTATGGAAATAAGCCACTGTCAGTCAATATGCTACATACATACATACATAATTCGAAAAGTACCACTAGTTTGGTAATATGTATTTTTATTCGTAATTACGCAGTTAGTCATCATTGTACTTGAGATTTAGTTCTATTTGAGGGCATTGGATTATCAAGGAATTGTGTATTCATTTTACATACACATACATACATCCATGTACGTGAGCCACGTGCAGGAAATGCCAGTAGAAAAACTCTGCTGATTCACTATTGACTTGGTCAAGGTATTCCGCGATACCAGGTAGCCTTAAAAGCCCAGCTGACTGACTACTGCTGTTAGCCTGAAGAACTGTCAAAATACACAACACAAACACACACAAAGGCGAATAGATGGGTGATAGAATTGCAGTAAGTATTTCTACCAACACAATACATGAAATGTTTGTTGGTGTCGTGTTAGTTCGTGTAGTTATGCGTCTACCTGGTATCGAGGACATGGTCACCAGTTCTACTTAGATATTACATCCCATACAATGCTGTCTTCTCTTGAAATTTAGAGTTAACATTCCTGAAGAAAGCCGACATGGAAGTGTCTCCAAGTCATCAGTTTTGTAGTCCAAACCGCTGACTTATATGTACACAATGTGTACGCAGACCATAATTCTCATATGGTGCTACTAGCTACATCTAGCTTTTCTTTTTTTAGACTGGGACCAGTACTGGAACTGAGAATGTAGGAATAAGGATTTGTCACCCACCAATACCAATACGAGTGTTTGTAGACGTTTGATTAAGCAAAAAAAATTATAGCATAAAATTAAAACATTTATTTTTGCACGGCTGAGTAAGTGAGGACTAACTGTTGCTAATTTGTTTGTTTAGTGTCCAGTGTATATATCACAGAATATCTACAACCAGAAGGGTCACCAGCTCTGCCGGACTACAAAAATTACCAATTGTCTGTCAAATTTCATGAAAGTGGCAGCTTTGCGGTGCTCGAGCATCCAGTGAAGGACAGCAAACATGAAAATATTTCTATAGCTATCTCTGTTGGTAGACTCTAATAACTTTTCTTGTTCCTTTAAGCATGTGAAAAAAATTTTGACATATAACTTTGAATTTTACCTATAAAATTCTTAAGCCAATTGTGCTAATTTTTAATAATGAAAGAACAAAAATAGCCAGCACTAGGACATTGGGAGTCGTCGACAAAAAGTGAGTGCAGCTAAAAATTGAGGGCGATGTCGAGAATGAGCTAAGCGCTAACGGGTTACATTTCCCCATCTTATTTGTGAACGAGATTTTAGTTCAAGTTATTGCTATGGCTTGCTATGTGTGGGTACTGATGAGCAGCGTGGCGGCCTCGAAGCAGCTAGTTGCACCCCAGCTAAGGTCATAATTTTGTTTTTCTAATTGTTTTTATTATTCAGCGTTATTCTTTATTATTTGTTATTGGTTGTAACCTGTGTAACAACTAATCAGGTAACGTTTTCCATACAATAAGAACAACTTCAATCAAAATAAATTGCACTTTGTTTATGTACAACTTCTTAAAATCGTTAAAAAGTCGGCACTTCTACATTTACAGAAGAGAGACGAACAGAACTTGCGCTGATTTGCTATCTCCTTTTGGCTGCCTTTCATCTCTGTATTTCATTGAGAGTGTTAAGTAGTCAGGTAATTAACGGTTCTTGATGAGGAGGCTACCTTATTAGTTGTATCATGGTGTAAACCATAGCAATCATTTGAACTAAAAGTGCGTTAACAAATACAATCAGAACGTAATGTGTGCAGTTCAAAATAACAAAATTGAAAATATCAATTTGATTTTTGACTGTATTGACACATAAGTTATTTATTGAAAGTTATTTTAATAGCAACAAATTTAGTTTTCAAATGAGTAAAAAATCAGGAGGAATTAATAATAATCTCTTATGAAGAGCAATCTCGAGAAACCTGGTTTTTCCAAAATCTCTCTTTAAAGCTTCGCAGCTTACAGCTAAATTCTATATTTTAGAAAATGGAGACTTCCTTACAGCTATATGTTTTGCAGTATTAATTACTGTAGCCGCTAAGCACCTACATACATATCCTGAGCCAATTTCATTTCATCTACCTTCTACCGTTCTGGAGAATGGGCGCTGAGACGGACAGACCGTAACGTACCAATTTATGAGTATGGCAGTCTAAAAATTAACCTGTCTTTCATTTATTTTTTATCTATATTTTCCTATTGACATGATTAAAATAAATTACATATATCAATATAAAGGTTTATAAGTATATATTACTTTAGGTCTAAAAAAATAGACCTTAATGCTAAACAACTCATCAGTAGACTTGAAAAATCTAAAAAGTATGTTTGAAGCCCAACTACTGATGAGTTGTTTAGCAGCAACGAAATGTCGGCGGCATATAGACGGCTGAAAAAAGACAGAAAGCATTAAGGTCTAATTTTTTAGACCTAAAGTAATAAATTTCAATTGGCTCTTATAGCGAATAAATAATTAAGTTCATGGTTTATATATATTTTTCTTTTTGATACAACTAATTATTTCTGGCTTGAACCTTTTATATTTGTTTGTATCTTATAACGTTGCTTTTTTCACTTCAATTTCAAAGTCTAGACCATATAAATAATATCAATAAATATTTAATTTAATTTTTGAAAAAATAACAAATATAGCACACAAACACATATTAATTTCCTGCAATCATTTTGCTTTAACAGTTAACTAAATAAAACCTATAGACCACAAATTGTTTAATAATTTATGGCATTTTTTCATTAAACGAGAAATAAGAAAAAAATCTTAAACAAAAAAAAAAAAATGAATATTTATGCAAATGTCTTTGGCAGCAATTTAAAGCAAGAAATATGTATGATAATTTTTAAATATAAATTGCAATTGTTGACTGCATGAAAGGTAATACTTAGCCCGTTTAAAATTATAATAACACAATTTGTTTTTATGATGTGGGGGTTGTAATAATCCACTGTGCAGCTGAGGGTGTTTAGGATAATTATGGCACAAAGCTGGCGATTTGTTTAAACTTTAATTAAATGCAATTGAAACTAATTGCATATGTAAATTTATTATATTCAATTAAAAATGTTTTGTTTTAAATTATTTCCTTAAAACACATGTCTCAGTAGTCGAAGTGGTCAAAACATGAAACCCTGATAACAGTGTTCATAAACCAATAATAACAAAAATAAATAAATTCAAAAAAGCGACATCGCACCCGCAGATTATTTGTGCAGCTCTAATTTACATTAAAAAAAAAAAAAAAAAAAATTTATATATACATAATTTACAACATATGTATATTTGTGCAGAGTCGGGACATATACACTAATTGCCACCGCACTAATCGAGTTAAATATTCTTAATTAAATTCAAATAATAGTGGTAACTGGGAGTAGTGATAAGAATAAATGTGGATAAAGATTAAATAGCCACTGAAAACCTCTTCGTAATATTGAAAAAAAAAAAAAATAATGCCTACAGAGAAGTTCATGAATGAAACGAAAATTTGGAAAACTTAGAATCTGAAACGCTTTTCTAAAGCTGTAACAAGTAGACATACTGAGTTCCTAGGACGTAAGTGCGACGAAGTAAAAACTACACTATGCTATGAAAAACTAAGTCGCTGCTTTTACAAACAATTGTAGCTGTGCAAACGCAGGCCACCATTCATGGCAACTCATACAATACGCCAGACACACTATACAATCCTCAGGCAAGCGGTCACATACTAGCTCCTATACCTTCCTTTATGGGATGATACATAGTATACTCTTCGACTTGGAAAGAGTAGGGCGTAAGTCGAAGATGGTTAAAAGATGACTCATATAAGGGGCACAGAGATGGATCCCAAATGATTTGGCGGCTAGAGCGATTTATGTATATTAAGCTTTAGCAAGTTACAGAATAAGCTTGAGGTTACCCCTTGCTCTTTACCCATGCCTGTAGTGGTATAGAGCCAAAGGGATTTGATTCGAGAAGTAGATAAGCCAGGACTGGATATGGGAAATCAATGTGTAGTAATAGAGCTCCATTTTTAATATAAATAAAACTACGTAGTGTTCAGTTCGCACTTTTGCTGCAGAAAAACCAGTTGATATTTACTACATTATCACCACATTTTCAAAACGATTAACTTTATTTCATACGGCCGTATGTTGTGTAAATGAAAAATAATTACACTTTATTTCTGACTACATCTAAAAGTTACCATTAACTATTGTAAACTAGGCTATAGGCTAGGCATGAAAATGGATTGGTTAAAATTTAAAGTAGATAGTAATTTGAATATGTAGACGCCAATAATTTTGGGCAAAAGTTCTGATAAAAATGACTATGTTTAGTTTTAAGAAATATGTATATTGTTTTTATTCCACACAGGGCTGAATACTTCAATATTAAACTTATTATTTGGTGTTTTCCGACCCCTTTTTATATTTTATATACATATTTATTTTCTTGAGATAAAGGTCTTTTATTAAAATTATTTAATTATTTTTAATAAAATACCTTTATCTCAAGAAAATAAATATATTCAATATTAAACTTTAATACAGGTACATATTCATAAAACGTAATATATTATTGAAATACATTCTAGAACATTTTTCATGCAAAATGTATTTGAACAACGTTTAATTTTTTATGAACACCGGTATGGGTGTGATAGCAAAAACGTAAACCTTTAATTTATTCCAAAAATTGCCAAGATAAGCCTTTCGAAATCTTGCTGTGGTTTCATTTCATGTTGACCGACTTCGATTTATATACTTAAGAATACCTAATAGAATTTCAAGTGCAAACTTTAATTTTTTTTTTTTTGTATTTCATAAACACATTATTATTATAATTTTTTATTTGTTGTAATTTGTAAAAAAAATTTCTTACTTTTGTTGTTAAAAAATAAATTTTTATGTAGATTATATTATTCTTTTATTTTGTTTTTTTTTTACTGTTCACATAAACTTTCTATTATCAGTAGTGATAATTCATTATTTTATTACTTCGGTAAATTATTGATTTCTACACTCTTTTTTTTATCACTCCATGATAATAATTACACAAATAAATTGAATTCCTTTTAAGACATTTTCTTTTTTTTTGTCAAGATTTACAGCAAACAAAAATCGTAAATTATTGCCAATTTACGGCAACGTGAAGCAAGACACAAAGAAATTTACATTTAATGAAAAAATATGTTTGAATTATTTTGCTGGCTGACTTTTAAAGCTTTCTTTTATCTTGTTGTTGGGGTTTGCCAGTGTAGTTGTTGTAGTTGTAGACTGGGTTGTTGCAGTAAAACAAAAACAAGTAAGTGCTGTTGCAGTGTACAATATTAATGTACACGTTCAACTATTCTGTTGAATTTCTCTTTTTAAAGTTGAAATATTTTAATTTTTTTTTTTTAGATTTTTATTAAAGATTTTCTTAACATTATTTAGCACTTTATTTGATTAAACAAACTTTGTAACACTGATATAATATAAAACACTTTTTAATTGATAAAATTAATAAATAATTTCAAGTCAACAATAACATTAACTTTATCTCTTTAATATTAAAGTAAATAAACAAATTCCTTTTAGAAAGTTCGATTTTAGTTTGTTTTAAACAAATTTCACATCAAGACGTATGATTAATTTGGGCTGCAAACACTTCACGAAAAAGCAATTTTATTGCCAAATGCTTTAAATTTTCATAGCAAACTTTTCTTAGCCGAGTTTGCCGCTTAAAATTTTTTTTAATAAAACGCAATATATTAAACACAAATCCATTTTCTTAACTATTGCGTTTTTTACTTTAAAAACATTTTTTTTACAGTTTTTCTTTACAAAAATTAAAAAAAAAAAATTTTACGTTAACGGTTCAGCTAAAACGTTGTTCTTAACATGACGACAGGTAGAGCAATACTAAATATTTTCAAGAAAATTTTAAAAGACATTTTCTGTAGGAATTCTCATCATCGTGAGTGCTTTTACATTGCAAAACTCTCTTGTGTAAAGAAAATTGCTCTCCATGCACGTTTGTATGCTCTTTTATGCTCTCCCTAATTCAACACTAACGTCTCACTAAGGTCTCATTAGCCGAATCGCAGTTTCTCTGGATTTTTAAAGGTAATTTTTGTTGTTGTTTCTTTTAGTGTCTGCTTAAATACTTGTTTAGTGAGGTGTTTTTGGATTGTGCTTGTTGTTGTTGTAACTTTAGTATAGAGCGGTGTTGTTATTGTTTCATGCCTATTTTACTTATATGTATGGATGTCTGTATGTATGTCTATATTATTTTGCGTGTTATTGTTGTTGTGTTTTATTCAGATGTACGTACAACGTAGTAGTTAGATACAATGATGGTGAAAAAAGTAGTAAGAGTTTGGAGAATAATAATATGAGCATACATACATACCTAAAATGATTTTTTTTAATTGAACTACAGTCGAACTTTCATAACTCGAATCACCATTATCCCAAAAAGAAAAACTTCGACTTACGGAGACTTCGAGTTACAGAATTTTTTGTCAAAGTAGAATAAAAGGTTTTTGTATGATGTATTTTTATTTAAAATAGCCTCTAATGGAAAACTACATACTTAAGAATATAAAAGAACAAGCATATGTACTCATATACAAACATATGTATTTAAAAATTTACAATTAAGTAAAATATTCTGAAATAAGTGACTGAGCAAAAATAGCATGTAAAGTATACAAACCAGCTCAATCAACCAAAGAGAGTAAAACAAACAAACAAACCAAAACTAAAACAAAAAACCAATTTAACAAGCAAAATTCTTCGAGTTATAGAGTTCATCTGTATGTTTTTTGTTCGAGTTATGGAGAACTTCGACTTATGGCAGTTCGAGTTACGGAAGGAAAATTGTATGTGATTTGTTCTTTTAACGCTACTGCCAACAAAATTAGTTCGAGTTAGAGAAGTTCGAGTTATGGAAGTTCGACTGTATTTATAAGCAAACCTTGCCTGCTGGCAAAGTTAACATCGACGAAATTAGCGTCCAAGATTTATTGCACGACACATCTTCTAGAACAGATTTGCGGAAAGCAATGCTAAAAAAATATCCTGAACTCGAATATAATCAGCTTGGTGTAATGTGCTGTCAGCTATAGAGTCTTGTTACCTGTTTTAACTGTGCCAATGAGCTGAAAGTGGCTTACGGGACAATTGTTAGCAAATATGTTTATTAATACAATTACTTATCGAGCTTTCATTTCGGCTTTACTTACTCCAAATTGAGATATACTTTTGTACCCCTCACAACAGTGTTAAGGTAGTATAAAAGTATATACATATATTCTGGATCAGTACTGATAGAAAATCGATTTAACGATTTTCTAAGAAAACTGTTCGTTCAGAAAAAAATTTTGAAGCCAAACTGTTCACATATTCGTTTATTTATTTGATATTGATATTCAACAAAATCGATTCATAAATAACTGAGTCAGAAAATCGCGAGAGCCAAACTTTTTTGTATTAAATTATTGAAAAAAAAAAAAAATACTTTATAATTAAAATACTGCCTTTATTATTTAGCACGGCCATTAAAAGCAAAAAAAAAAGAACATTTTTCGACACGAGTCCTTATATAACCGAGATATAGCAAACTACGGTTTCTCTCGAAATTGGGCCTGTACGTGAGCTGAAATAAGTTTCGGAGGCATAAACTTGGTGTTAAATTAAAAAAAAAAAACACTAGCCGTTTGACCTCGGCCCATATATAGTTAAGATATACATAGCTAAAACCGATTTCTCAAAAAGTCGGAGGCAAACCGAAACTCTTTTTTGCGCCAAAAAGTTGACGCTATATTTCACAAGAAATCGGGTCCGCACGCAAGCTGCAACAAATTTCGGAGCCATTAAACTGGTGTTACAACAAGAAAACACTAGCTTTTTGACGTCGGCTCATATCTAGCTGAGATTTACACATGTAAATCAAATCGAAACACTTTTTTGTGGCAAAAAGTTGGCGCTGTATTTCGTGGACCACTCGTTCAACCCGACCATCACGATACTCAAAGAAATTTAGGCTAATATAGTACATGTTTTGCACATAATAATTAGAAATTTAATGAAATCAATTACTTTTAACTTTTCGAAAAAAATTAATAAGGTTGTAACCGGAGAAAATCAATAAGAAATCTTTACTGTATATAATTAATTGATCTTAGTAATTCTAAAGGCTTCCCGTAGAAAAAATCTAGCTTATTACGCTTCTCGAAGTGTTTCGAGGGTTTGAAATTCGACTGCTTTTTCTTTTGTCTTTGACAAATCCTCTTGAACATTTCAAGAACCGAAATAAGCACTACATATATGTACATAGGTACATAAATATAGGACGTTTAAGAAGTGACTTTTACAATGTTATTTGCGACCTGGCTTCAGCTGTTGCTTTAGTCAAATAGTCCAATTACCTGCTGTTGCGAATTCGTTTAAAAAATTAACGGTCAGGTTTGACGACAAAGAAAGTCAACGAAAAAGGAACACCGTTTTTGTGAAACAAACCTGCAGGTAACCAGCCATAAGATAGGAAAATATTACACGTGGTCGTAGTACACACAATTGTCAGTAATTAACGTTTTTGAAACCAGGTTCACGCGATTTATGATCTTAAACCTGCTGATTAGCACATACATACATACACATTATGCTTGTAGGTACATTTACACATGTGCTAACGGTGTACAAGTTGGTACGAATGTACGTACCTGTCTTTAATATTAACATTTTCGTGGTTATATTCAAGTTTGTTTTAAGCAACATGTAAAGAGGATCTGAATTAGTTTGCAATTACTTGTGTCCTTTTTCTCTTGAAGCGGATCAATTATTATGAATTGTGTGTTGCAAATTCACAATATAAAAATAGACAATTACCGATTGTAATGGAATTTGTTTGTAGTGGGGGTCTGGCTTAAGATGGCCATTTGTCAATAAAGATGAATTCATCTTATACTTTTTTTTTCAGTTTAATGGTGTGTTTTACATTCCATTTTACAGGAAACAGGGAACGAGACTAGCTTTTGTGACAGTACCACCAGTTCCAGTCTAACCTGGTACAGCTACATATATTGTAGTCCGCAGAAATAGTTTCTGATATCTATTTCTGTATTTCTTAGAGACTTTTGGTTCCAAACTCGCAGGTATCAATTCGATCGTGCATACATATTCAGTATTCAATAGCTAAATTTTTTAAAAACGTAGTGCTCTATGGATTGCTCTACGCAATAAATTGCAGATATACCGTTATGGTATATAGAGCGCCACTCGCTCTAGTTTAGCTAAATGCTCGGCCCACTTAAGGCTTATGTTAGATACAAAATGAGAAAAAGAAATAGTGACTAACGTTAGCCGGGAAAAATACGTTTCACAATGTTAAGCACTCAGAAAATTTTAGGACTTACAAAAAAGCGCATCCCTGCTCGTCAAGACAACCATATCGCATACCCAGATCAAAAGCGAGTCAACAGATTTTTTTTTTGTATATCCTCAAGGCCATATTCATAATAATTATTGTAAGTTTATTAAGCTCTTATTTGACGTATTTCTACGGTATATTTGTCAAACAAACGTGTAATAAACCTTCAATAGTTTTTATGAAAATTTAAAAAAAAGAAACAAAATAAATAAAAATTCCCCGGGAATTCGCTTTCTCCCTCAATTTTGCACATAAAAAACACACAGAAAAACAAAATTTAAATCTCCAAAACGCAAAATATCTGGCATTAAAGCAATATTATTCACGTGTTTTGTCCCCAAGGAGGGGATATTCTTCTCAAGAAAAGTATTTTTCCTAAGAGAAAGACTCCCCGGGAGTATTCAGAATTTGGCTGAAAGCTTATTGGATCATAATCTTCAAGGATTTTCTACTAAGGTCCAAAAAGTCATTACAAGTTCAACTTCTATGTGCGTTTGATTTGCAGTTAAACTATTAAATATTTAAATCACTGAATTCTTAAACTCCATGTGAACGAAAAAAATTAAGCTTTTATATTTAATAATTTAGAGCGTAGAAAATCAGCTGTTTTACATTTACTGCAACGTTGCCATATTTCTATTTCTCGGGAACGAGAGAGGATGCCCTAATATATAAATATATGACATTTGTAATTCTGGGGTGTCTTGAAAAGCGCTAATAATTAGCGAATAACGAAGCGACTTACCAAGCAGCACATTGCGAATAAAACGTATATAATGCCCAAGTCGCGTGGTAAGTGGTAACAAGTTATCTTTCGCTAATACCTGCTTCCAGGTAGGCCACTATTTTTGCTGGGCAGTTCGTGCCTTTATTATCGAATTTCATATAAAGTGATTAAAAAGAATAATGGTATCTGGGCCATTACAAGGAAAATGCTTGATTTCGAATGGATCATTTTAGATAATGATTCTTAATTACAACCAAGTCCGTAAGCCTTGAGATGAGATCCCACCATCCGCTCCCTAAGCCGCTTAAGGCAGTGATTCACTATCTTACTGACAATAGATCCACATTGTGTAGACAATTTCCATCATTCAGCAACTTTAAGGCCAAGCTCGCGGCCACTGCTGATCCACTATATCGATTGTGATATAATTTTGTCCTTCACTGCTCATTTACTTTATAAACTTTTATATTCATTATTTTTATTTTATACAAAGCAGTTTTGTTTTTCGTCTTTTTGCAAAGTGTCTGCTGTTTTACTAATTTGTTGTCTTTTTATTTTCGCCGTTTAGATTTTTGTTGAATTTTATCTTAACAGTAATAAAAGCAAAACAACAACAAAAAAAAAAAAAACGAACAAATATTTATTTATTTGCTATATTTATTTTTTCCAACTTATTGACGTTATTTTTGTTTTTATTTATTTTTTTTTTGTTTTTTTTTTTATTTTTGTTTACCACTCGTACATTTTTAAAATGTTGCTTTCGATTTGCTTCATTCAGTTGGCTTTAATTAAAAATAATGATAATAATTTTGTTTATTGTTTTATCTGAATGCGATGGTGTTTATGTTTGAAAACAATTTGCGACAATTCTGGAATAAATGCGGGTAGCGATAGCAAATAACAGCAGTAAACGCAAAAGGAAAAAAGGTAATAAACATTTTCGAGGAAATTAATTTTTTGTTTTAATTATATTCTGGTTTTGTTGGCGAATTTCATAACTTTGCAAAATAAATAAAATTTTTATTTGTAAAATATTGTGAATGTGCGATGTGGGTATACAATTTAGAACAAATCAAATTTCTGCGGATAATTTAAAGTTAATAATCTGACTTTTGAAAATAATAATGAAATATTGGTGACATTAACTGCTGGTTTTTCTAAAATCAACACAAAAATTCATTCTTTAATTCATATTTAAAGAAATAACAAAATATGAAAATTTGCTCTTGTGAAGTAAAATTTATGTACGTTTTAGAAAAACCGTCAGTAAAAGCAAAATTACACATAAAAGAGGAGATAGAAACTAGTGAGCAGATCAATTTATTATTTGTCATCAGTTCCACATTTGTTAGTAAAGCGAGTAGAGTAGTTTGAAGTTGAATAAGCCAAAGAAATATGTATAAGGTGTTCTCCAGAAGAAAAAATATTGCAGAGGTGATAAAATTACTGCGGGCTTCCTGAGACTGATTAGTACAAAAGGCTCTAACTCACATTTTTCTCAATCTGGATTTTCGCCCCCATCACACTATCAGTCCCAGGAAGGGTCAAAGGTATGACCTAACCAAAGAAAATTTTTCGCTGCAATACTGTTTTCGTACACACTAATCCCATACTACGCCTCCTTAGAGACTCCCATAAAAAATAGACAAAATTTTTAAATTCGGATGCCTGGAAAATGGTTTTTTTATACCCTTCACAAAAATGTGTGAGGGTAAATATAAGTTTAAGATTCCGTGTGTAACGCATTGAAATCAACATCTAAGACCCCATAAAGTATATCCGTCTAATTCATAAAAATTATAACAGATTTATAAAGCTCTTATTTGACAGATTTTCCATACAAATATGTCACATACCAGTCTTATAAGCCTGTTATAATTTTTATGAATTAGGGGGTATGTGTATATTCTGGATCAGAGTCAATAGAGATTACTATTAAGCGATGTCCGTCTGTAGTCGTTGAAATACCGTTTCTGAGAAAACGGTTTGAGATAGAAACCTCATTCTTTCGCTAAAATGTGTTAAATCCGGGCATTGGGTCTGCTATTGAATAAGATCGGACCACGAACAGCCGAGATATATATACAAAAAGCCGAGTTTTTAAGGGGTATTTTAAGCCATTTTTTTGGGTCAGATTTTTGAAAAAAAATTTAAAGTTAAAAAGTTAGCCATATCATTTTTAATGCCCATTATATCCCAAAAATCGAAGAATTTTTGAAATCATCCCATATATACCCGAGTTGTAGCGTCTCCCGATTTTTTAAGAAATCGGCTTTATAAGCCAAATAAAACAACTTTTGGCACAAAAACTCAATCATAATGATACGTATCGGCTATTTAGCAGCAAAACTGGAACATTTTTTGACATCGGCCCATATACACTCGAGATATAGCGACTCCCGATATCTCAAGAAGTCGGTCCTGGAAGCCAAACGAAACAATTTTTTGCACTAAAAATCAGAGGCAAAATTAGAACACTTTTGGACATCGGCCCATTTGCAACCCAGATAACGCTCCTCCCGATTTCTCAAGAAGTTGGCTCTAAAAGCCAAATAAAACAACTTTTGGCATCAAAAATCAATCAGAATGGTACATATAGGGTGTTTAAAAGCAAAATTCAAAAAATTTTGAAATCGGTCCATATATGCCCGAGATATAGCATCTCCCGATTTTTCAAGAAGTCGGCTCTAAAAGCCAAATAAAACAACTTTTTGTACCAAAAATCAATCAGAATGATACATATATCATTGTGAAGGGTATTTAAGATGCGGTACAGCCGAATATAGCACTCATACTTCTTTTTTTTATAAGTCGGAGTGGAACTTTAGTTTCCTCATGCCAAAAGCTATTGAAAAATCGGTGGCACAATAATGCCACAATTTCGTTCTTACAAATTGACTGTGGAATAGTGTCAGGGCGCCTGTGGCGAAGTCACAAAAGTAGGACCGATCTCTGTTGATTTTTTCTCCTAAATGCTATTGGAGAACACAGGAAACCGGCGTCTCTGTTTTCATTAGGGGGCGGCTGTCATACAAAGCAACTTTATAAAAATTTCCCAATAGTCCTAGGGCACCTCTGGAGGAGTCAAATGTATAATATATGTACATCTCCATTGATTTTTATTTACATTTTGAAATGTAGTTTCAACATTGGCCCATTTGGCTTTACAGTCTTCCACCGTTTGCCCCTTAAAAATTTTTTGGATTCCTCGTCATGCACTTTCCTGTTTATATCCGTCCTTGCAGTCCGGGGAAGAGTATTTCCAAACACATGGGTATATCTCTACAGCTTGTATTAGTTCATGAATTTCAATGTAGCTCCAGGATGAAGTTACACTTAGCTTTTTTCTTTTTTCTATTCAAAGGTGTCTGTTGTGGATGAGCCACGAGGCTCAATTGGAATTGCTCCTATTTTTTTAATTTGCAATTTTAGTGGGCCTTGAAGTTCTTTTAACGAATTTGTGAAGTTGAAAATGTCTTTTTGCCGCAAACAGCCAAATTTCCTACTTTGCCAAAAAGGAAAATTTGAATTTGACAATATTTAAAGCAGAGCTAGAATGCATAACTGAATGCATTCATTTTCAGCGTATTCGAATGAAAAACGTAGCTAACACTAAGTTTTTAAGGAAAACGATGGGAGGTGAGAGCTGATCATGTCCTTGCACAGAATTTAACAAAATTAAATATAGAACTACAAAATTAAATATAGAATTTCAGCTAATTCTAATGAGAAACGCAACTAAAACTAAGTTTTCGGTAAAAACTTTATATGTGGGATGTGGGCATGTCGATGCAGTGAAATTCATAGCAGAGCTAGAATTGATTATTCTTGAATAATCTAGGCATTTTCGGCTTATTCCAATCAAATATGCATGTTTAGAAAAAGGATGTGTGGAAGTTAAGCGTGTCCTTGAGCCAACATCGACAAAGTTTGCAGCCCAGCTAAAACGTCTATTTCTAGAGGCATTCAAGAATATTCAGTGTATTTCAATGAAATATAAAACAGCTGCCATTTAGTTTTCGATTGAAATGGAGTATGGGAAGGTGGGTGTGTCCATGCACCATTGCATTGGCAATATCAATATCAAAGCTAGAGTGCAGGTTTTTCGAAGTTCTTATCAGTTTTCAGCGTACTCTAGTAAAAAAACGCAGCTACAACTAACTTTAAAGCAGATCTTAGCTGCAGAATTCTAGAAACATCTATGAATTTTCAGTGCACTATAATCAATACCAAAGTTAAAACTTCGTTTTTGACAACAACAAAAAAAATGGTATGTGGGAGGTAGGCGTGTCCGTGCACCGATTTCCTCCAAACTTCACTTATATTCTTAGTTTATTCAATCAATACACAACTGTGCAAACTTTCATCTTTCTACAATGAAGAAAAACTTTTTTTTAAATTAAAACATGTGCTCTTTTTACTGTAAACATGGCAAATTCAGAGCTCACAGCTGTTTATTTCCACACAAAGAATCCAGTGCTACCAGACTTAACACAGGCAGCCATGCGGTGAACATAAGACGTACTCTTCAGTATAATATAAAAGATATATGTATGTATTTATCGGAATGTTATTTTGGATTTAAGAAACCTGTTCCCGAAATAGTTCCAAAATTCTGTGCAAATCATTGTTGCTCCACTACACGCTTCAAACGTTACAAATACGTTTGCTACGAATTTAAAAATAGAAAATTTTAAATTTAATTTGGAAGCATAAGGGCTGAAGAAAATGATTATTTTTAAGCAACAACAAATATGTACATAAGTAATAAAATCAAATACACGCACAAACAAAGTGTTTTCTGCTACTTACATATTTTCTATGATTTTATTGGTTTGCTTGTTCATTTATTATTTCATTTCTTTACTTTTTATAGTGTTTTTATTTATTTATTTTTTTCTTGCTTTTAATAACACAGTGCAACACGAACTAAAAGGCAGGTTTCTGACAATTTTGATTGCGGTAGAGGAGACGAAAAAATAGCTGCATAGAGGGCGTTATAAAATATCAGATTGGAATATTATTTTAGAGCCGGTTGAAGTTTCCCAGCCTTGGCCTATTCTGGCAGCTGATCGATATATATAGAAGTATGATTTCCTTGCACCTGAGGTCAAGGCTATTTTCAGCGAATTTGTACAGAATATTAAGGCAAATATTTTTGTGGAACATATTAACGCTCTAACTGTGCAGGAAAACAACAGCATATTTTGGCTACTTTCTAAAAAATCGTAGAAAACACCGAGAAGAGGAGCCATAACATTTTACTTTACATGTCAGAACACAGCAAAACCCAAAAGTTAACTCGTACACCAATAATAAATTAAATTCAAAATTCCCATTTAAGAGTTATTACATAATATATTTTTAAAATTGAACTTAATTATTTATTCGCTATAAGAGCCAATTGAAATTTAATACTTTAGGTCTAAAAAATAGACCTTAATGCTTTCTGTCTTTTTTCAGCCGTCTATGACATTTCGTTGCTGCCAAACAACTCATCAGTAGACGTGAAAAATCTAAAAATAATGTTTGAAGCCCAACTTGTTCATGAGAATTTGGGAATAAGTAGTTAAGCCTTTTTAGATTTTTCCAAGTCTACTGATGAGTTGTTTAGCAGCAACGAAATGTCGGCGGCATATAGACGGCTGACAAAAGAAACAAAGACAGAAAGCATTAAGGTCTATTTTTTAGACCTAAAGTAATAATATATTTCTGTTCGCATATTTGTTCGAAATTGTAGCGCAGTGTAATTTGTTACTTAATTCTTTAAAAATAGGGTACGAAGGAAGTTTATATTTTAAGATAATTAAAAAAAAAAAAGAGCATTGGGATAGGAATATAATATTTTGCCAACAATTTTAACCCTTTAACGGGCAACATGCCATTTTATGCGCACAGATTTTTTTTTAATTATTACAACTTATATACATATACATATATATGTATGTACATGTTTTCTTGAAAGTTTTTTCGAACATTTTTTCACTTATTTATTAAAAATAACTCTGCTGTGTTACACTAATAATGTGTTACGAACACAACTGGGACGAACGACGAATACGCCGGTTAAAATTCGCTGTGTAAATTCGTCGTATAAAGCACAATAACGACGAAAAACAAAAACATCTGGTATAATTGATAAAGTTGTTTATTGTTTGTTCAAAGATAAAAAAAAAAAAAAATTAAATGAATCAAAGAATTTCAAATATTGTAAAAATTATAAAAAATTATGAACATCATGTTCATTATGGCAAAAGCCTTGAAGTTTAACATTTTCAATTATGATTTCTCTCGTATCCATTTTCTCAGTTTTTTTTATTTTATCTTATTATAGTTGAACAGCTGATGGGGTGACGACCATGTTAAAAAAATTGGTTGCTAAAAAATTTAGCATTACCAAAAACAAAAAATTAAACACTACAAACGTGTTTTATAATCTAATGTGTTGGCTTTTTATTTTAAATGCAAAAAGTTAAAGCTTAGCACTTAAAATAAAAACTATTAAAGTAAAAATTAACTGTTTCTACTAAAACACTTGAAAACTAAAACCAAAATGGCCACATGTTACTGATTGGTTCGTCGTTCGCCGGCGTAAGAAATAGAAATAAATCTATTTCAAGTTCGCCGCATACAAGAAATATCGACCGACGCTGTGACTGTGTGCATTTTCATAAACACCAATGTGTTTTATTTTTGACGGCGAATATTCGCGGCGAAAAATTCGTCGTTCGCCCCAGTCAAGGCGAATCCATTACAGGTGCCCGCATACCAATTCGCTTCAGCATTTTTCCACGATTTTATCTTCTGAGTTGTCAAAACCGATAGAAAATGACAACAAAACTTGTGACGTCTCGAGAGAAAATGTTGAAGCGAATTGAATTGCGACCATCTATACTTGATTCGCCTTGGCCCCAGTTGTGTTATTAGCATTACACTGCGAAAAACGTTTTCAAATTTTTACGAAACCTGATACACTCAGAATATTTAGGCAGTAACTGATCGTAGTTTATTTTAGAAGTAATCAGTGCAGGGCCTGGATTCTGTAACTTTTATTACAATAATCGTATCGTTAAAATAAATATAACGATATGCTATCGAATTTGATACTGAGTCAAACGATATTTGCTGTCCACTATAATCAGCTGTTACTTTTACTACCAATTATCAATATTTTAACGACCAGTTGTTTATTTAAAGGGGAAAGTGTATTTTGAGTATAAAATGTAAGAAAATAAAAGTCTTAAAACACACGAGTGAAACTGAAAACGCAATAGCGAATTTAATATATTATAAATCAAGCCAAAACCACACGAGTAAATTTAATATAAAGAGTTAATTTCAAAGCACAGTTAAATTCAAAATTATGCAGGCGACAAATGTATTCATCTTAATTCAAAATTTTGCAAGAGAATGTGAATAATAAAACTAAAACTAATAAATTAAAGATCACACTGGAGTATTTGAAATCAAAGGAGTGAAAAGCAAATCGCAAGCTGACAATAAAACCATACATATGATTCAAAACCTTACGAGGGGTTATAAAATCACACAAGTGGTTTGAAAAAATGGGTGATTCGAAGAGAGAAATTGTTAAAAACAATTTAAAATCATATCAGTGACTTCAAAATGCCTCGAATGACTTAGAAGTCATGCGAGTGAACCTAGAATCACACTAGGCAATTAACAATTATGCACATGTACATATTTAAATGATTTCAAATTATAAAATTGAATTTGAGTTACAGGAAAAGACATGTGAAAATCGCTGTAGAGTATCTACAACCACAGGAGTAGTGTAAAAATCACAAACATTTATTTCAAATCGCACGAATGATTTTCAAATCACTTGCTATTTGATAGCAAGGGATTTAAGAACATGTGACTTGAGGTCATATAATTTTTAAAACATTGTAAAGCATAAGTCAACTAAAACTTAACTGATTTGTGTTCGTAAACAGGCTTTTAGTTCAAATGATTGGACGCATTGACTAAAATGAGAGCTGGTGAGAAATGTGACAACTTTGAAGCAGCTAGCAATTCACCAGCTAAAGTCTTAGTTTCATTTTATTATTATTTTTTATATAATTTTATTCTATATTATTAATACAGTTCACAGCAAACGCCAGTTTATAAATGCAATCAAACATAGTGTATAAAGTTCACAACAATGCAATTTTTAAAAACTTGGCGTCTGCCCAATAAATCAGCTCATCTTCGAATTTCGTTTAATTTCTGTTTAAGCTACTAAATCTTTAAATTAATGAATATTGAAACCATATGTTAATGAAAGAAATTTAGCGTTGAAACTTCAGTTGTCAAACAGGGCAAAACGTCAGCTGTTTGCCACTTTTTGCAACGTTGCCAAATTTCTATTCCTAAAACCAATGAAAACAAACAAATGTTTCCCTGATTTACTACCAAGCCAAGTTTAAACTGCAATTAAATCAGAGACAAGTTTTGCTAAGCTACTGTTTTAACTCTGGCTGATTTTTTGGGCATTGCAAATATTATATTTTGTTTTGATTTATTAAGCCTTTAACTTTATTTTTGTTAAAATTTTAGGTTTTTTAACAGGTCTAAAATGATTATATGTATATTATAGTAACTTATAGCATTTTTTTTTTGCTGATGTGGAAAATGTTTGCTAGATATATTTCGTAGGTGGGAAAAATTAAGAAAAACTCACCGAAAATTATTATTTAAAGCACTACAAATATTTGAAACACACGCTTGTACATACCTGGAAAGAGAAGAAGAAAACAGAATATTTATTAAAATAAAGTTGTTTAAATAATTAATTGAATTTTATTGAAATGTTCAAGAACATATTAAATAGATTTTTGCAAAGAGCAAAAAATGTCCAATAAAGGACTAATATATAAGAACAAAGTTAATAAAGTATATCTTTGTTTTTTCCTAGTTTTAGTAAAGCAAAACTTTATTAAAAACATCGAAGAGAAGATTATAATTGTTATTACGTATTCTCTTAATGATTTTTTAAAAAACGCTTCCTCTTGATGAATCCGAACCAACAACCTTGTGATGGTCAGTCGGTCACTCAATCAACTCCGCCATCAAATCACTCAACGAAAGTTTAAACAAATTGAATACATAAAAAGAACATATTCGTTGGGAATCGAATGAAATCAGTAAAGAATCTTTTTTGAAAAACTTAATAAGGGTAACCTAACGAAATCAATAAGAAATCCTTATTGCGAGCAATTTCAAGGAAAACCTAATAGAATCAAAAAGTTTTTCTCCATGAATTTTTTTTTTTTGGAACCAAAATAAATTAAACTGAATATAAAAAAAAATGGAATAACAAATTTTCTCATTGATTTTAGGTGTTTTCCTTATTGATAAAATCAATAAGATTTACCACCTGAAATTAATAAGGAATCCCTATAGAAACATCTTTGCTACTTTCTGCTGGGATACGCCTCAGCCTAAAACCGTTTCATAGAGAAACATTTATTGATTCTATTGGGTAATTTTGGCTCTGTGTGCCTACACATGAGCGCTGATGACCAAACCCCAATAATTCGAAACTACCGGCACAGTACCATGCCCCCTTAAAAAAGAAAAAAAAAATTGAAAACGTTACAATTTCAAAATCAGATACAACTGTATTAGGTGAAATCAGTTTCTCGATATTAGTGCAAATAACTTGTTATTCGAAATTAGAATATTGTATTATTAGTTATATTGGATATGACTTCCTTGCTTTCCCACTAGAAAACCTTATTAAATACAGAAAACAATTTAATTGTCTTGCAATACTTTCAGTTTTCTTCGCATCAACCACATGTCCTGGAGTAGATAAATTTCAAGCTTTGCCCAGTTACATCCACTAACATTTGAGGTGACGATATTCTACACATACATATGTGCCTTAGAAACCCTTAAGAAACCTCAGCCCCCTTCGAAGCTACTAGTTAAGAAACGAATTGTTTTTGTTGCGCATGCGCTAAAATAGACAACATTTTCGAGCTAATGGTATAATTATAAAACTCACAGCTCCATCCCTGTTTCATTCATTTTTAGGGTTATGTAGAATAGTGTAAACAAAATAATGAGATAATTTCAATACGTTAAAACGGCAAGCACGTGCTAGAAAAAAAATATAAACAAACAAACATTTACAATGCAGCGACACTTACCATCTTTAGAGTCGGCCCTTGAGCGACGAGACTGCTTCTTTTTGCTGACCATTTGGAAATCATTAATTCACTCACAATTATAAGGTAGGTATGTATAATTTTTTGTTTTGCAAAATAGATTTAAGCACACACTTTTCTTTTAAAGCAAAAATTTTGCAATTTGTAAAATTAATCAAAAGAATTTTAAAATAAATTGTAGGTATTTAATCTTTTATTTTGTTTTGGTAAATACTTTTATTTTTCTTTGAAGAACTTGAGATCTAAAAGAAAAAAAAACAAACTCCTCATAAACGCGAAACGTAGAACAAATAAATGAGACTAAAATAAAAAAGAAAAATAAAAAACACAGCAACCGAATGGAATAATACCCACGAAACTACACACTTCCAATGGAACACAATGAATGGTAATAACGAAACACTCGAAGCGCCACTAACAGAAGTAAAAAAAAATTGTATTAAATTATTAAATCCACTGAAATAAAATCTAAAAAAAAAATATACAACAGCGATATTTATTACTCAAATAAATAAACGAACAAAAATACGTACTTAAATCCGTACATACAAACAAACAAACGAAGTACAAAACACGAAAAAGAGACTAAATAAATTCGAAAACAACAAAAACCTAAAAATGTCTGGATGTGTGTTTTACGTAGTATGTTAATATAAGTACGTACCAATGTACATATATACATATGTACATATTTAGAACAAAACATCAGCACATACAAGAAAATGTCAATATTATAGAAAAAGAGTACATGTACATATGTACATAAATACATATACGTAATAGTTTTGTGCTCAGTTTTGTGTAATTAAAAAGATACCAGAGTAGAGGAAAACATCAAGTAGAAAAAAAAGAGCCAACATTAACACAACACACGAGTGAGAGTAATGAAACGAGAGATTTTCTTATCTTAGAAAAGAAACGGGAAATTGAGCAGAGATTCCAAGAGAGAGAACAACAAACGACACAACTTTTTACAACACCACGAAGTTTATGGCAACGAAATACGATGTGCAAGTTCGTTAAAATATTTGCCGTATTCGTGCCGAAACGACTTGTGACGATGTTCTGTAAATGTGTCTGATTGGCTGGCGAGTGAACACAACGATTCCCATCGTTATATTGAGCATCATTTCCAAGAGATAGAATACTATCACGAAAATTAGTTTTATTTTAACAGCAAATAGAGAACGACCATTGAATGAGACTGCTGTTTTGTGACAAAATTCTTCATGTGTTTATTTTTCTGTTTTTTTTGTTTTTGTCGTCTCGGAATCTGAAAGCAGCCACAAAATTATTATTAGCAACATTGTGTTACATTTTGCTACAATTCTAGTGTATGTTACAAAAAAAAAACGATATTGTTTTTAGTTTAGTTCTATTTAACTTTGTAAACAAAAATAAATTTATTACATATCCATCAAAACAAAAAAAAAAAAAAGGGGGGAGAAAAAAGAAGTAGAGAAATTACAAAAACAACAACCGCTTCCAATTTTGAGGAAAAAGTATTAAAAACATGTCATTAGAAGGGAAGTGCTGGGTTTTTAACAATCCTTATCAAATAAAAATCGCTTCTTTGAAACCTAAGAAACTATAAGTTATTTTTCGATAAGAAAAAAAAAACTAAAAATATTTCTGTCCACGGCTGCGGTAAAAAGGGGTTCTCTGAATTTTTTCTACTACTTATCTCATAATCAAGTATATTTTTTTTAACATATGGGTATTTCCATGAAATGGTCCACCGTTAGTTAAAAAATCAAAACGCTCGCACAATTTTTTTAAGCACAGGAAATTGAAAAAAAACTATTGACATTTTATTATTTTAAAAAAAAATTTAACTTATAATGATTTTAAATGATGGTAAAAACTTCTGAAAATATATGTTAAATTACAAAAATATGTATGAAGGTAAAAAGTGTCACGTGCGTAATGTAACGTGCGTAATCACAAATTTTTTTTTCTTAGCCAACCCATGCACACTTGTTTTTGAACAAACCATGATTATAAAGGTCCATTAATAACCTTTATAAAAACATTTTTTCCGAAATAAAAATCTTCTACAATTCGCCTACTTTTGCAATATTTCATGCTGCTTTAAAAGGCACTTACGTTTTTTTGTCACGTGCGTAAGTCAACTTTGATCGCATGGAACTTGGGTACCCAGTGCTCAATTTACCAATATATATACTTTTTGGAAGGAACTCATCACATTAAATGTAACAATGGCAAAATTCCATTCAAAAATTCCAACCCATTTATATTTTTATAATATTCAAAACAATTAAACGTGTACAAATGTCACGTGCGTAACCATGGAAACACCCATATGTATGTAGTTAATTACAAAATTCAAATGGTTGTCATACTTTGACTTTTGTTTATTCTCAAAGAATAATAACGAGTAAATATGTATATTCTAAGGACCGATGTTAAATGGAAACCACAACTAAACGTCAAATTTTATTCTGCATTTTATTTGACATTTCTCAATTTTAGACTATTTCAATTTCAACCATGGAAAGATACACAAAATTAACTTAATTATTTATTCGATAATTGAAATTTATTATTTTAATCCTAAAAATAAAACTTAATGTTTCCTTCGTCTGTCAGTCGCCGACATTTCGTTGATGCTAAGCAACTCATTAGTGGTCTCGAAAAATCGAAAAAGAATGTTTGAAGCCCAACTACTTATTCCCAAGTGCTCATGAACAAAATGAGAATCCGAAATGTTTAAACAAACTTTTTATACAGAAAATATTTTACAAATATGTATGCAACACCTTTACTTTTATCAGAGTCACTTATAAACCGTCTGATTGAAAATTTTCGACAACAAGGGGCAGTAAGGAACCTTCCTGGTGCTGGCACACGACAAACGGTGCACACAGATGACAATATTGAACTGGTACAGAGGAGTATTCGGGAAGATGAAGAAACATCAACCAGGAGACGTCGCTGCAGAGAATGTTGCATAAAATAGGAATGCTTCCATACAAGATTCAGTTGGTTCAATAATTAAAACCGGCAGATTACTAGTAACGATTTGATTATGCAGTTTTTTTCTCCAGCAAAAAGTAGAAGAAAATCATAATTTTATTATGAGCTACGAAGCCTATTTCTAATTAAAAGGGTTGGCTAATAAGCAAAACTACAAGATATGGGCTCTGGAATATACGACAGTAGTTCAACAGCGAGAATTACAGCCACCTAAGTGTACGATTTAGTGCGATGTTTCATGGGAAAGGATAATTGGTGTTTATTTTTTTGAAAATAAGCACGGGGTTGCCGTTTCCGTCAATGGTGTCAGATATCGAACAATGCTGGAAAATTCTTTAAGGCCAGCCCTAGAAAACCATCCGCAAGTATCGATCCAGCAAGATGGAGCCACAGCACACACACTTCCATGGACACAATGGCTCTTTTACGGGACATCTTTGGTGAACGAATTATTTCGCGTGCAAGTGATTTTAATTGGCCTCCACGTTTACCGGATTTAACCGCTGCAGACTGTTTTCCTGGGGGTTATTTGAAAGGAAAAGTCTACATTAATAAACCAAGCAGCAACTAAAAAGCAATATACGCAACGAAATAAACAACACAACACCTGGGGGCTAATTCTGGCAATCGCATACGAGCGAATTTTTAGTCGAATGTGCGATTTTTTTTAACTTTTGGGATTCTGTCACTCGTTATCCAGCAAAAGGTATCGAAATTTGTAATGATGGCAGTCGATTAGAAGCGAACGTTCGAAAGCAACCATGAGAGTTATCGTTTTTTTTGCAATCAAAACAAACAAAAAATATGTATAAACATAATTATATCAATAAATTTTTATTTTAGGTCAACAGTAATAAAAATAAATTATGCCCAAAAAGAAGAAGCTGCATAAAACAAGAATTCCGGATTCATATTAATTTTCAACAAATTTCTTTTACACAAGCAACAAATTTCTTTTGCACAATATTGTTTGTTTACCTTTTTTATTTGTATTTTTAGTGTTGTAAAACGAATTTATACGCGATTTTTGTTCAACACTATAAAACAAAATCGATTCGTTCAGTATCGGATAAAAGAATTAGAAAATAAAGTACGTTCGAAATTATCTTTCAATCGAATACAATTTCGATCACGACTGCCAGAATTAGCCCCCTGAAATTTGGTGAAAGTTTATGGAAAATGTGTAGGAAAGCGCACGAATATGCGAAGCGAAAAATGGCCACCACTTGCGCGATATTATTTCTCATAACTAAACAAAACATATTCCCCATTTATAGACTGTATTAGTGAGAAAAAAATTTAATAATTATATCTTAAATAAAACAGTTATAAGCAATTCAAACCCCTTCGTTAATTTTGGGCCACCCTGTATTAAAGAATTCATATGCGATTTGTCTTTTAGGACATTTTGGCGCTTATTGCGAATTTGACAGGACTTTTATTAAGGATTACTTCAATTCTGTTTTGTTTGTATAATTTTAACAAATTTTGTCAGTGACAACAATGAGTAAGAAATGCTTTGCGGTAGCTCATATAAATTGAGCTAAAGTAGTCTGCATTGAAAAATAATTCATGCAAAAATTTGTGTGAGTTTTTTTTTTCTAAGCCTTTTTGTGAAAAATCGTAAAACTTCGTGAACTGCCTCAAAATGCTGAACACGCACGAAATTTTATTTTTGAATCACACTCACGAGTGATTTTGCTAAAATTTGATGACGATGCCGCGTGATTCGCACGTGAGGCAAGATTTTCACCACAATCGTATACCTTTAATTCACTTCATCGATTTTCATACAACAAAGAACTATAAAAAAACTTAAATATATATTCAGCTCTGCCCCATTTCCATTAATCACATACATATTTATGTGACTAAATCAGAATACGATTAAAATATTTCTTAATTTTGAACCGCATTTGAATGTTTAACGCTTGTTTACAAATGTCAATTTAAATTTAATCAAGTCATTACAAAAATTTCAATTCTATTTAAAGTTTTTTTTTTTTTATAGTGTCCATTTTTATCTTATCAACTGAATACAAGCGGCATTGTTTGAGGCCTGTGTAAACTCTATTTAAATACATACCATTAAATTAGACCACTTATTGTCATTTTCTACTGGCATTTGAAGTCATCATCCACTGGTGTCATAAATATTGTGGAAGAATAGAATTTCTTCTTTTTCTATTTGTTGATTGGTATTTGATGTGATTAAATGATAGAAAATTGGTTGGCACCACAAATCAACAACAAAGAAATTTTTACTGAATTCAAATCGATTGCCATGAATTTTGAAAAGTAAACAGAAGGCAAGACCAGCAGACAAATAATAGGAATTAGAAGTCATTTTCCTGTAGCTGACATTTAAATGGGGACAGTTAATTGTTGCTTTGTTTGTAGTGTAGTGTTGTTTAAATACGGATTTATACCTTCTCATTTTCGCTCAGGGATGGGAAAGAGTTACAGTGAGAAACGTTATTAAAAAATTTTAGATTTTTTTTTCAAATTTAAGGAATTGATACAGGACTAATTTTCCATATTTCCCCAAAACTATGAGTAACAACATCAACTTTATGAGTTTTGCCGCAATTTATTTGTTGCGGTTATTGTCATAAATAAAATCTATTCCATGTTACTCCAGTTCTATCCGATTTCTGAGTTTGCATTAATGCGAATTTCAGCGGTCATGTGTTGGTAACTAATAACTAATCTTCATCCTAAAATTGTACGTAGGAAAATTTAAAATATCTAGCATCATTGCCGTGCTGGCATAATAGATAACGCTGGCAACAACTAAAAGATTTAACGGACATCAAAGGTTCTCGATTAAGAAATTTTTAGAAGCTGAGTTTGAGTACAAATCATGCCACTGTTTTGAGTCTGAGATCAAGACAGCTAGTCTTACGACTCATGGTTGCCTTTGGAAAATTTAAATAAATTAAGTCAAGTACGGGGCTGGCTCGCACTCTTAGCGTTCCGTACGTATGTATGTATGTGTAATGTATGTATATTTTATAAATTTCATCTCTCTGTTTTTAGAGCTACTTTATGTTGTACGGGGACACCTAGTAATTTTCCATTTGTTGTTGTTGTTGTAATTTGTTGTTATAAGGCATCTGGGAATACATACACTGTGCGAATTTCGACTCTCTATCTCTTACGGTTCGAGAGTTATAGCAATTACTCTACGTTGTATAGGGACACCTGGTAGTTTTACAGTTGTTGTTGTTTTTAGCAAGTGTTGTTGTGGAGCATATGTGAATACACATATTGTGCAAATTTCATCCCTCTGTTTCTCACGGATCGATAGTAACGGCTAGTTGTTACTTTACGTTGTATAGGGACACCTGGTAATTTTCGACTTGTTGTTGTTTTTAGCATTTGTTATTGTAGGCCACATGCTAGTACATATATTGTTCACATTTCATCTCTCTGTCTCTTACAGTTTGGGAGTTACGGCTAATTTTTACTCTACGTTGTTAAGGGACACCTGGTAGTTTTTGACATGTTGTTGTTTTTAGCATTTGTTGTAGTAGGGCATATGTAAACACATATATTGTGCGAATTTCAGCTCTTTGTCTGTTATAGTTTAGCAGCTAAGGCTAACTTTAGGTTGTATTGGCACGCCTGGTAGTTTTCAATTTGTTGTTGTCTTTAGCATTCGTTGTTGTAAAGCATCTACAAATACATACACTATGCAAATTTCAGCTTTCTATCTTGTACGGTTCGAGAGTTACAGCTAATTGCAACTTTTCGTTGTATGGGGATACCTGGTAGTTTTCGACTTGTTGTTGTTTTTAGTATTTGTTGTTGTAGCGGCAAGGTACAATAACATTCTGTGAAAATTTCAGCTCTCTAGCTTTTACCGTTTCGGAGAATGGACGCTGTGACGGACGGACGGACGGACGTACTTGTCTCCGTAATAGGGTTCCGTTTCACTCTGATGAGTGCGGAACCCTAAAAATGGACACAAAACATCGTTTTAGAAAAATAAAGTCGCAATCATTTTTTTCTTACTTTTTATTTACAGAAAAACAACGAAAGAAAATTTTGACAGAAATTTTCGTTGCAAAAACCGAAAAATTAGAACTAGTATGCATTTAGTCATGACCTGGTATGTTCTCCAGCCAATAACCGTCTAATTCATAAAAATTATAACAGGTTTAAAAAGCTTTTATTTGACAGATTTTCCTTACAAATATGTTAAATAGCAGTCTTATAAGCCTGTTATACTTTTTATGAATTAGGGGGTAAGTATTTAACTCTACTTTTCTTCTCTTCTTTAAAAATGTTGGTCACTACAATTTTATCGCAAACAAATCTTTCTTAACTCTGAACAAGTAAAATCGAACTCAAGTCCGCTAAAATTATTAACAATTGTAAATCATATGGTTCGACCATAAAGTTAAATTAATGTTTTTGCCCAGCTTATTTTGATATTTCTTTGTTTCAGTATTTAAAGTCAATATTATGTTATGTGTATCTAACTGCCAGCCATTAAATCCGGTCACTTAGATTGTGATTGCTCCTATTGTGCCATCCTAGGAGGCGCCAAGGCTGTAACCCTACACGCTAGCCATTGGTTCTACTTTGAATTATTCATATGAGTGGGCGAAAGATTCCAAACTATTTAATTCCTATTCCGATACCTTTGCCGAACCATAAGCTGTCGGTCTGCCTATATATTTTGCTCTTACGTTGAAGGGACCTAGATATTGGCAAACACTGTACTCCTCCTCCTCTTCATCTTTACAACTTCAGCAGAAGTTTTGATTTTCTCATATATACACCAATGCGGCAGTGTCCCGTCAGAACGGTTTTTATGGTGCTCAAACTGTGTCGGAGAAAGTCCCACAGGGCTGAAGTTTAACTGTAATTCTAGCCTGGCCATATGAGTCCCGATGTTCGACAGACGATCTCATTTGATCACCTGCCTTGTGCAGTTATTATTGGCTGCTGCTACTTTATCAGCTGTTTAGTGCTACTAAGCAGAACACCAAAGAGCTCTTCTATGTCTTTCTGTAGCGGTTGGGCGCCAGATCTAGCCAGTGCATCTGCAACTACTTTTCCAGACTCACCATTGTGTCCTAGTAACAGTGTCTCGCTATCTTATTCAAAGGTATCCGTCATTCATGAAAAACTTTGGATGTTGTGTAGACACCAGTATAGAATTCGATATGCTCACCGTAAAATAAAATCGAACCACAAAACCTGGGGCCCAATCGGCGCACTCGATATCGAATGAACTATCGAGTAAAAATAATAAAGAAAAGAAAATTAACCACAAACAGCATAAGCGACGCAATTCGTTCGATCGCGAGTGCGACGATTTGGCCACTGATAAAGTAATTAGCAATTGTATATTTCGATTATAAACTTAAATTAAAGCTTAAACAATTTTATGATTTGATTGATTTTTTTTTTGTCATAAATATATTTTTGGGCGCTGCAAAACAATTTTTCAAAATTTGTTTCAATTATGGCCGCCACACTGCTTAAATTTCAATGCACTTCAAATAGAAAATCTTGCGGATTTAAGTTGCAATAAAAGCTGGAAAAATAAGTAAGATCGACGTATAGTCGGGCATTAAAGTAAAGGGTCCGCCAAATAACTTTTTATTTTTTGAAAATGGCTTAAAACATCGAATGCAGCTTCGGTTGTGTGGCATGTCCTGCGCCTTCCTGTTGAAACCAAATGTTGCCAATATTCTCCTCTTCAATTTTTGTGAACAAAAATTCGTTCAACATGGCCCGATAACGATCGCCATTGACTCTAGTGGCCGCTTCTTGCTCATTTTCGAAGAAAAATGGCCCAATTATGCCGCTGGACCAAAATCCGTATTAAACAGGGACTCGGCTTTTCAATGTATGAATGCGGTTTTTCTGTGCCCCAAATGCAACAATTTTGCTTGTTTACATACCCGCCAAGATCAAAATGAGCTTCATCTGAAAAGATGATTTTTTTTTGTTTTGGCAAAATCAGCATCTTCTGTAAGTCGATCGCAGGCCCACTTAGCGAGGCGTATACGTTCAGGGGAAAGATACAACTAATTATCTGTCGAATCTCACGAAATAAGCACTAGTCGAAAAAAACGTTAGATGGCGGACCCTGTATGTGCATAAATAGCAGTAAAAGTTAAACAGGCATTCACAAACAGTTTTTTTTTTACTTTTTTCCCAAATTTTTTTTTTTTTTTTTTGCATTTTAATCAACATTTTACTTTGATATAAAAAATGTCATAAAACTTGAGTAATGAACAAGTTAAAGCTTGAGCAAATTAAGTCTTGTAAACATGCAATTATTTATTTCAATAAAAGCAACAACAACAATAACACCAAGTGCGAGCAGTCAAATTGTAACTGACAGATGCCTGCATTTGTGTACACAGTCAACAAAAGTGAGCAAATGATTAAGTGAATGAATGACTAAATGTTTGCTTAAGTATACATATGTATATAAAAGTAATTTTATGAGGGATTTTAACCAGCTTAATGTTAAATTATCACACCTTATGCGTTTATTTGCCACATCAGATGTTAAATTCTTGAGTAAATTTATCTTGTCACTCATTCCATCATGCTGTCAAAAGTCAGTTGTTCAAGCACTCTGTTGAGTGCCACCATTTCAAATGCAAGTGCGCTGCAAGTGTCGCTCGCTGTATACGGTTAGGAAAGTTTTCCAATAAATAACAATCAAATTGACAATTACATGCATACGACGGTGTGCTTATTGCTTATTCATTACAACTGTCAACGATGGAATTGTTTAATTAATATGTCAAGAGGGAATCGAGCGCCATAAAAGGTTGGTTTTAATAATTTTCTTTTTTTATTCTGGTGACAAAAAAAAAAAAACTTGTAAAAAGTAGAAAAATAATTTTCAGAGTTAGATTAATACTTCTTTCTCTATCGTGTTGAATATTTCATTTTTGTTATGTTTTTTTTTACTGACGCAGTTCTTTGCAAGAAATTGATTTGACTGTTTAGGAGGTTCCCCAAATTACTTTGTCTTCAGTCCATACACTGAAAAAACAATACAAGCCATTTGTATTTAAATCAATTCCAAGCGGTGTCCGAAGTTCGGTAAGTATGGATTTCGTTAAATCAAGCATGTTGTGTTTGTTTTAAGTATGGATTTTTCAAGCGCTAGATACTTAATTTTTGGCCATATTCAATCCCAGGGGCCGTGATCGAATATACTCGATAATAAAAACAATGTAGAGCAAAAACAAAATGAGCAACAAGCACACAGCATTCTATAACGAAATCGTTCAATCACGAGTGCCAGAATTTGGCCCCAGTTTCGGATTGAGTTTAATTAACTATAACCAATCCTGGTTTCCGACTGAATACAGCTCAAATGCGTGCTTAAAAAGAAGAACGCCCTTCTTGATTTAAGAACATTGGTACTTACCATACGTTTGACACCATGTGGCATTGATTTAAGTACGGAAGGATTAAATTTGTTTTGAGTGCGATGATTGATTGTGCACTTGATTCGATGTTTCTGAGGAATATTTAATCTCCAATTCGTACCTGCTCCACAAAGTACACAGAGATGAAACGCGACCAGAATGAGATAGCAAGTCAACGCAAAAGCTCTAAACGTCTCGTTTTTACAATCGCTCGAGAACTTGTAGTCAAAACAAAACAAAAAGCATTTTCTACAGAAAAACTGGTGGTTTTTTTTTATTATAAATTTATGCAATGCTTAAAAAGTATATTAAATGGTTTTCTATAATATAAAACTTTATAGTATTCATTGTTTATAATGTGCTAAACAATATTTAATTATGTTTTATTTTGTGACTTTAAGAACAATGTTTTAATTTTACTTTGTAGTGGTGGTTTTGTGAGGAAAAAATACATGCTCTTTCTAATCAATTTCCCAACACTCAAATATGTATTAAGGTGGGATCATACGATTGCCGCAATGCGCCAATTTTTGTTACATTTTGTATGCCAATCGTGTGATAGCACAATTTATTGGCTCATGCGGCAAACAAAAGGAATGCTGTTCCTATTTGTCCCAATAAATTACAACGCTGATGCGACAACCGTGTGAACACTTGACATACAACTAATCACCAATAAAAATTCTAAAAATGCACCAATATTTATTGTGTTCTCATGCGGAGAACACAAAGAAGACAATGCTCGCCAATAATATACATACATACATACATATGTATACATTTATTTAGTTTCAAAATTGTTTAAACGCGTCTTCCAAACATGATTTCTGCTTTTCAATTAGCAAAATTCAATTCTTGTTACTATTCATTTTTTGGTTTTTCAGGCCGCACAACATTATAATAATAGCCGAAGCAATTTTCTTTCTTTTTAATGAACAAACCATATTTTTAACATTTAATTCATTTTTTTTTTTTTTTTTGGGAAAACAAAGTTTGTCATCAGCTACAACAGCTGTTTCTCAGAGTTGCCGTATTATATAGCAGAGTTGCCGTATAATATAATAATAACAATCGTGTGACTATAATGCGGCAATTATTGGTACTAAATTGTTTTGCGACAATAAAATTTCAGTATAATGTGACAATCATGTGATTGCAGAGAATTTGATTGCGACAAATTTTTTATTATGCTCCCATTCAGCCCAATAAAAATTGTGTGAAATTGGTGCATTGCGGCAATCGTGTGATCCCACCTTTACACAGTACAACATTTTTCAGGTGATTGATTCGGTACTCAATTCTGATAATTGTTTATGAAAGTAGCCCCAAAAAGAAGAACTTCTGCAACCTTCGTTTGGTCTTGGTACCTCAAGTAATAATTTAAAAATTAATTTGAAATCAGTAAGTATCGTGTAGGGGAGTCTGTCACGTTTTAGGCTCTTTTGTTTGTCATAACTCGAGAGCCACAAGTCCGAATAAGCTGAAATAAATTTAAAAAAATTAAGAACTATATTTTGTCTATCGCGGATGATGACGATGCAGATTCAGAACATGAATATGAACACACCTACGAAGAAAATAAGGTCATCAGAAAAAACTCAATACAAATGCTGAATTGATTCTCTTTAAAAGTCCCTATTTGGCTTGTTTTAAGTACACTTGTGTACCTAAAATTTTCTAAAACTATTCGTACTAAAATCAAGTAGAAGAAACTTAAATTTAGAACAAGCTTTTTCTTTCTGTGTACACAATTTCGCATTTTGTAATTTTCTTTGCATGGGTTTTCATTTACCAATGACGTCAATACATTTGAGCAAGAAAATTGCCAAAGAAAAAACAATTAAATTTTATTTTGCCAACATATTTCATTTTGCTGTTGTCAACCTTAAACCCATCCATCCCAGCCTTCACTAAACCAAATTTCCTTCATTTGCCACAATGCAATAAACCAAGTGGCACACAAGATTCTGAACAGATGACGACGACGACGACGATGACGACGACACCTTGAACAAATTCATAGCGCTGTTTTCTTCAAGCACATCACCCCACCACCACTGACCTCTGACCAATTTCTAATCCTGAACATTTGCTTTAGTTTTTTTTTTCTTCTACCGAAATGAAATCATTTCTTTGGTTTTTCATTTTTTACTACCGTAACTTTTAATATTTAACTTAAGCAAACCAAAATTCAGAAACCCAAAGAAATTGCTAGAAATAAAAAAAAATGCAAAAAGAAGAAGCAGGAAAAAACTCTCCAAAAACCGCATTCATAATCCTGTTTTCTCTAAAAGTTTAAAGACATTTGGTTGACAAACCGTTATGATTCTTTAAAATCCAAAAGCGAGGAAACAGCACAAACAGCACAAATCTGCTCCACTAAAATAAAGCAACAGTACACTGGAGTTGAGTGAACAAATTGAACGGTAAATCCAAGCGGTTGGAAAAATCTATACGATAAAATTCATACTGCACTTTTGTTGTTACAACGATCCAGTTGGTTCCTCAAGTGAGTGATGAGTGTGAGGGCAAAGAGGAGACAAAACAGCGATTTAAAGGAAAGGAATCACGCGGGTGGTAAAACTATCAGCAGCTGCTCCTACACGGGAGTGATGATGGTGTTAGAGCATAGAAAAGGAAAATCAGCGATTTAAAGGTAAGAGAGCAGGGATGGAAAACTATCACCAGCTCAATTATGGAATTTTGCCTTTGGGTAACGATATGTAAGCTGTTTTTTAATTCTGTCAGCTAAAATTGCTTTATTTTCATATTTTCTTTCATTTCATAAAAAAAACTTTTTTTTTTTAATTTTTGAGGCCGTTTGAAACTGCAATTTTTGATTTTTTGTGAATAACTTCCAAACTTGTGCACCGATTTTATGAATTTTTTGTTTGAAACTTTATCTGTTATGAATACATGAAAATTCATGAGCATAACTTTATTTGTAGATTTTTTTTGCTGTTTGAAAGAACAACAAATTTCGAACTTTTGCAAAAAATTTAATTGTTTTTCATCGGAAAAAAAAATTATTTTCTAAACTACTGAACTGATCAAAAGGATCAGAAAGATAAGATAATTTTGCTGCCGAATTTCGGTTTTTTTATCTTTTTCAATTACTTTAACCGTTTTGCAGTTAAGGGAAAATATTTTGTCCTACCTTCCCCATTTTTAAAATAACGGTAGATCTAAAAACAAGAGTTAACCTAAAAACACAGTTAGCACCAGTGAACTCAGCACACCCGAATTAGATTTAGTCACTGGGTGGGCACCCAGTGACTCTGTCCGCTGGAAAAAAAAAATTTCAAATTCAAGCACAGTGTTATTTTATCGGGCCTGAATTTGATTTTATTTCCTCGGAATTAATTTTGCTTGTGATCAAATTGTAGTGCTGAACATTTTTATAAAGGGTGTTTTTTTTCAATGTATAGAACTTTAAGTTGGCATTACTGTGGGGCTATGTAAAGTCATTAGTCTATGCGGATAAGCCACAAACGCTTGACCATTAGGTAGTCAGAAGTCTACTGCTTCGGTAGAAAGCATGGGGTCTTCTTTCCTACAAGGGAGGAGTGGTACTCAAACCCAATATGGCTACGAGATGACTTACAAAAGTGGTACACTGATGGATCCAAGTCAAGGCACGCAGGGCAGTACAGTTGGCAAGGACACCACAATTTTCCAGGCGGAACTATATGCTATACTGGAAGCTGTGGGGATCCTATCCGAAAATGAATACACGGGAGTCAGAACCAAGATACTCTCCGTCAGTCAATCGGTATTCAGAGCCCTGAGCAGCTATACGTTCACATCCAGGACAAACTGGAATGTCACGACAAGCTAAATGAACTGGCCATTCACAATCAGATTACTCTGATATGGGTGCCAGGTCATGAGGGTAACGAGTTGGCTGACACTTACGCAAAAAGGGAAGCCAATGGGGCTTTCCTCTCCTTTAGCTTTAGCAAACTCCTCCTCAAGGGAGGGATCAGAAAATGGACAACATCTATTACTGAAAAACTGTGAAACGACACTAGGGGTCTGGAACACTCAAAGAAATTTCTTAACTTTGATGCTAAGAGGGCGGACCTCGCTCTAAAACTAAATAGAAAGAATCTAAGGACACTGTGTAGGGCGCTAACAGGCCAAGAAGCATCTATACAGAATGGTAATATCCAGTACGGCAATCTGCAGATATTGCGAAGAAGAAGAGGAGACAATGGAACACTTGATTAACGAATGTGGAATGTGTGGCATTAGGCCACAGAAGACACAGGCCGTTGCAGGCCTATACATTGGGTTCACAGGACTTGCAAGGGCTTTCACAGAAGGATCTAATACTGTTTCTTGATGTATTAAACTCGTGAGGGACAACGGGTTGCACAATAGATCATCTATGGTTGCAGTGCAAAGGGCCATCCTGGACCAACCTAGTAATAATACAATACAATACAATACAAATCATAAAGTAAAATTAACATCTGTTTTTTTTAACATTTCTGCTAGAATTGTGCTCGTTTGCTCTTTTAACTGAGATCACTTTTTTGAGTTCGGCTCTTTTCATTAAACTTGGGCCACTTTTAGTTCGTTAGTACGAGATAAATTTGTATAGACGAGCCTGACGGCTGCTCTGGAGTACAGAATGCCCGGCTTGAGTTGTGTGCTAATTGAAAGCAAATTATCAAAACTATAATATTTATTATAAAGTTAAATTAATATTAATTAATTTTTATTATTTGAACTTTTTTCTTATATAATTATGTCGGTATTAAGTTTATCAGGCTCAAGTTCTTTCTATATTATCTTTGTGATTGATATTAATTAAATTAGACAAAGAAAACATCAAAGACATTTAGCAGGGTGGACAACTAGTTGTTTCGAAGCCGCCACCACACTTTCTCGTCAGCACCCGTCTTTGAACTCAGGGGCTGACGAGAAAGTGTGGTGGCGGCTTCGAAACAACTAGTTGTCCACCCTGCTAAATGTCTTCAATGTTTTCTTTGTCTAATTTAATTAATATCAATCCAATCACAAAGATAATATAGAAAGAACTTGAGCCTGATAAAATTAATACAGAAATAGTTATTATTAATATTTAAAATTATTACAAAATTATTAGCTAAAAACAAAACAAACGTATAAAATTTTTTCATAAAATTTTTGTTGCTTTCAGGGGTTTTTTGTTTTTTGCATAATGTGCAACATTCTGTGGATACAATTGAAGTGCCAACGAAAAAGACAAAGTATATTTAATATCGGTAGACTTTGAAAAAAAAAACTAAGGAACTAGATGGGACGCTGTTATGAGCGGCTCCTTTAGCTCAGTCGTTGTTTGATCGAATTAGTTCCCCGCGAATTACACATCTCTAATTTCAGCCGATCTGTATTACAACAGAGCTCACCTTGTTTACTTTTCAACAGCTATTTTAATCGATTTAAGAACGAGTAGAATTATGCGAATTCGAATTACAGAACATCAAACACAAAAGCTGGTTTCTGTTTCCGTTTACAAATATGCAACAAAGCAAAAATTAATACAAATCAATGTACGAAAATATTCATTTCCCCTGATTTTTTCTTCAAGTGTATGCATTCCCTGTACTCAAGCATTTGACATCTCTCTCATCAGCTCATAAACATCATCGTATGCAAATTCTGCCATCTGTAACTTAAGCTTGATATCAATTAACTTATCGCAGCATCACATAAAGCTGCTTGTAATCACTTAAAACCTTTTAATCAATGATTTCATTACTTACACCTCTGTGATTTATGTTAAGCATATCATTCACTCAAACGCTTGCCAGCAAGAAAAAAGTAAAATGAAAAAAAAAAAAATAAAAATATGAAACAAACTCTGTATGGCAACAGAACATCATTCCAAATGTTCAGAAAAACATTAAACACACGTTTACAACAAACGACCAGCCAGCCAGACAGCCAGCCAGCATGTACAGCAAAATCTAAATCCAGAGCAAGTCAACACTCGCTAAAGATGACACAATCTCTGGATTAAAAAGGAAACGAGGCAGTGTATGAATGAAGGCATGTAAGCGAGAGCAGGCAGGGGTGAGGTGAAGTGAGCCGAGGTGAGACAAGTATTCAGGCAAAAAAAAAAAAAAAAGAAAGAAAAAAAAAATCTAAAAACTAAACTAAAATTGAAGAAAAAATACGTTACACCAAGGAAACGAAAGAAGAAAAAAATACATAAACGAAATGTTAAAAAATGATATGGTAAGAACCCTGCAGCAAAAATGACACATTTTTAATGGATTTTACTGCATGCACAGCATAAACATGCTGCTCAGTTTGGTTTGCCAGGGTGCTCAACTCCGCTCCACTTTGCTCTATTTTTTGTTTTTTTTTTTTTTTTGCTTCTTTTGTTTAACATTTTTGAATGCTTCTTTTTTTTTTAGGAAAATCTAGATTGAGACCTGTTTCGTGAAGCAGCTTAAGAAATCAGAGACAGTGGAGCGGCAATTTTGAATTGCAAATGCAATTGCATTTGCGGTTTTTACACTTAAATTTTTCGGTTATGTCATGCTGTATTTTTCTAACTCACTGTAAATTTTTCCATGTAAAACATTTTTGCAAATGAAAATGTGAACACAACTGGTGAAAAAAAAATCAAAGCAGATGTAACAAGGAATGCCCAAAGCTTTTTAGTTTTTGATTCTTGTTCTTTGTGATTTTTTTCTTCTCTGTGCATGAATAGCAGCAAACCTGAACTGCACAATTGCATACAATTTTTCAAGCTGCAAATTTGCAAAGTCTTGTAATTTACGCAGGCAAAAACACACATGCATACATATCGAGGAAGGCTTATTAAAGAAATGAGGTACATATTTGATTTTGATGCTGTTTAAAAGCAAATACATTGGCTTGAAGCATGATGCACTGATGCTTTAAACGAGAAATATGTTTGCGACTTTTAAATGAAACAAGTGTTTGTTTTACGTTACGAAAAGAACTAGAGAAGACGATAAGTATGCAAAATATTTTTTTTTCCATTTCTTTTAAAACAGCTGCTTCAGTTCAAACAATTGTCGTTTAAATAGTGACTTTTTCAATGAAAAACATTCCACTAAGAACTCTGAAACTCTTGCAATTCATAAGAGATATTTTGTTAGAACTCTAAACCATTCAATCGCAAAGTGATGTCAAATTAATATGAAAAACTTTTCGTTATGTGATGCAAGGCAGATGTGACGATATCGTTCCCCAGCTCGAGTAGAGATTTATTTGCCATATTTACCTGGGTTGGTTGGGCAACGATTTTATACACTTCACAAAAATGTGTGAGGGTATATACAAGTTCGTTATTACGTGTGTAACGCATTGAAATCACCATCTAAGACCCCATAAAGTATATATATTCTGGATCAGAATCAATAGAGCTTACGATTAAGCGATGTCCGTCTGTAGTCGTTGAAATACCGTTTCTGAGAAAAAGGTTTGAGATAGAAACCTCATTCTTTCGCTAAAATGTGTTAAATTCAAGTAGCGGGTCTGCTATTGAAGTAAGACCGGTCCACGGATAGCCGATATATACCAAAAAAAAAAAAACCGGGGTTTGAGGGGTAATTTTGGCCATTTTTTGGTCAGATTTTTGAAAAAAAAAAATTTTCCTAAAAAGTCAGCCATATCATTTTTAATGCCCATTAGATCCCAAAAATCGATGAATTTTTGAAATCGACTTATATATAACCGAGATATAGCGTCTCCCGATTTTTTAAGAAATCGAATTTATAAGCCAAATAAAACAACTTTTGGCACCAAATATCAAGCAGAATGGTACATATATCATTGTGAAGGGTATTTAAGATTCGGCCCAGCCGAATATAGCACTCTTACTTGTTTTTTTTTTTACTTTTATTATTAAAGCGCTAACAGTAAATTAATGTTTGCTTTGGAAGTTTCTGGAACTAAAATCTTTATCTAGACTAAAATTCCTAAGAAAGCAAAAGGATACTGAGAAAGCTGAGATTAATCTTTTACAAATATGAACTTAATTATTTGTTTGCTTTAAGAGAAAATTGAACTGTATTAATTCAGGTCCAAAAATCAACCTTTTCAAAATATTTGCTGTCATATAGACAGCTGGGAAATCTAGCAAATATTTTGAAAAGGTTAATTTTTGGACCTGAATTAATATGAATCTTTTACTGTAAACAAAACAAATAGCGCTCGTATATCAAAACGTTCTGAGTATGTTTAGCGTCAAAAATGCCAAACCTTACCATAGAGCTGTCAGCTTACAAGACCCGAAGCATTAAAGGCAACCCTCGTATAAATGCCAAGAGAGTAGAAAGCTGGAATGTGCTCAGGATCCCCATCTACTCCTGGACACGTTTGATTTCTAAATATGGGCCCATAAACATAATAATGAAGAAACAACATTCTTCACTGAAAAAAACAACTCAATCCAACTCAAGCATACTCGAATGCTTGAGACTGACATCACTTGTGATTGATTCAAGCACATCAATCCCAAGCGATGTCAGAAGTGCTGTCAGTATCAAGCATACTTTTTGAGTTTTTCGAGTCTACTGACGAGTTGAGTAGCATCAACGAAATGCGGCCGGCCTATAGACGGCTGAAAAAGCCTATAAGATTTATTTAGAACTATAATAATACATTTCAACTAGAATTTAACTTGCATGCAACCAAAACTTTCTACAAGTTTTTTTTATTTATTTCTTTAAAATTATTAATTTTACTCGCAAACAAACGAAAACTTTTAATCGTTTTTTTTTTTAATTTTGTTTATTGTCCTAAAACTAACAACTACATTCCACTAGACAGCTTCACTAAACATTTCCAGTTTCTGTCAAAAAGTTTCAGATTATTTTTTTGTTTTTTTTTTTTTTTTTTTTTAATTTGTAAAGATCACGTCTGTCTTTAACCCCCTTCTTGCGTTGCAACAACTGTCACTGCAATATCTTTCAAATCTTTCAAAAATAACTCTTCTCTCTCAACTGGCAGCAATAGAGACGACAACAAGCTGATAGCCAGGCAACACAAACATCAGCATCGATGTCTGAATGCTCAGCACTGACGATGACAACAGTATGACTTTCTTTGGGCGATCAAAATCTAACACGAAGAAATGACAAGCAACTAAACTATTACTACAGAAATACTAGATACTCGTTATTTAAGAGAAAAGGCAGAAGAATAGAAAATAACAAAACATTGCCAGATTTTGCTGCTGCTCCATTGCCTAAAGCAACAATCAAAGGCCAGGCCAGGCCAATGCCAATAAAACGCAAACAATTTCCAAAACTCAAAGTTGTTTGGCCAATTCTTCTAGTGCATGTTGAGCGCCACAAATGCAAAGAAACTGCAGCAATGAAGAAGAAAAAAAAAATCACAAATTTATGTGAATTTTGAATTGGTTTACATTTTCTTTTTCTCTGCTATTCCCTTGACCAAACCAAAAGACTTCTTGCCTGCGTTGCCCTGCCGCCCCGCCATCGAATGGTCCACTAATAAAGAAAAAAATCCTAAGGTATTGTTGGTGAGGAATTTATTTTTATTTGCTGCAATTGAAAATGTCAAACTCAGCGCTACTGCATCCTTATCGATCGATTGCTTTTTTCTTCTGTTTTACTGTTTCCCTTTTTCTTCTTCGTTGTGTGCGAAGTGTCTGTGTGTGTGTGTGTGTGTTGCTTTTTTAAGGAACGGTTGAACATTTCCATTCAATTTTGCCATTTGCTGTTGCCAAAGTTAAAAGATTTCTGCTTCAGTCTGGTCTGGTCTGGCCTGACTGCCTGCCTGACTGCCAAGCGGGAGTGAAAGAGAATTATGACATTTTTAGTATAAAATAATGTTATTACCATGTTTAAATAATGGCAAAGCCAAACAAACATTCCAGCCCAACAGCAGGCCGGGTCGGTAGTAGTTACTACATATTTTTATGCTTTCGAAAGACTTTAGTATATTGGAAAATGCTTAAAGAAAATGTTGTAAATTGTAACTACGTTCACGTAAAACGACGCGACCGACGTACCACGACTACAAACTAAGAGTTCAGATACGAATGGTTTGTTTTGTTGTACGTTTTATTTATGTGCAACACCTCCATTTGTTGGCAACGCAAAGGAAAAGATCTTTATTAGTTGGTAAAACATTTTTGGTAATATGGTAGCTTGTTATGGTGCTAAGCATTTATTACAGCCAGACAAACGGATGGATTTTGAGTTCGCTGGACAGTGGGTGAGTGGCCCGCGATGGGTAGAAAAACAGTGTTGGCATTGGAGAGTTATTTTTCTAGCAGGGACCGTAACTCTTATGAATTTTATCAAAAAAATTTAGAAATAACAGTTATTTTTGATTTTTATTTTTTTTAATGATAAATAAAAGTTATTTTTGATTTTTATATTTTTATATCAATAATAGAAATCAATTCAAAATTCGTCACATATGTAGGTAATATGTTCGCAAAGCTTATTTTGAAATAGACAAACAAAGACAAGCGTTTCGATACTTCTGCTAATTTATTGGAATATTGGGAGAGCAAAAAATTTGTGTTTCCATGGCTTCGAAAATTAACTTTAATTGTTCATTCTGTACCTGCCACTCAAGTCAGTGTAGAAAGGTAGTTTTCAGCACTCAGATTAATATGGGGAGATTTGAGATATAATTTATCTGAGGAACATTTAAAATCAATTATTTCTTGCTCAAAAAAAAACTGCTCATTTAGCTTGGCCTTGGCCAGCAATTCTTTACTTATTTTTAAATAAAATAGTTTTAGCAAATATTTTTTTAAATTATTTTTAGCAGCCAAAAAAAAAGCAACTGCCTCAATTTTAGATTCGCAATAACCACTTGACGTGAGCAGAATGGATACAAAACTTTCAAATCAACTTATGAAAGCATCATTACAATGCAATTCAAATCGCTTCATCAACATCATCATTACCATCAGAATAATTAGCATCATTATTATTAAAACACTTAGAGAAGCATGACCACATTGAATGCAAAAAGCGAACAAGAATATACGATTTTTGGGCTGTACATTTATTTGTGCTATAAAAATACAGTGATGGCCAGAAAAGGCTAACAAAAATTTCAGATTTTTGCTAACCTTTTTCTCGCTTAGTTTTCTTTTTCTCGCTGGTTTTGCTATATTATGCATGTGAATGTATTCATGAGCTAGGCAGAGTAGTGGTCACATTAGTTGTGGGCAAATATCTGCCAATGTGACCGTAAGTTAGGACTTCATAATAGAGAATATTTTCTATTAAAAAAATCTAAAATTTTTCTTGAAAAATAGTAAGCCAAATGGCAACAGCTTTTCGTAGCAAACTTTCTTTGAGTATCCAGTCAGTTTTGCTGGATTTCACTGTATAATTTTTCCCTCCTGTACTATAATATGGTTTATGATTATTATTACAATTTTTTTATTTTTTTGCTTCTAATTTCTAGAGTCAACCAAAACACAACTAAAGTTTAACAAACCAGGAAAACCACAAAGATTTTAGTTAAAGTTAAATTCAAACATGGATTTGTTCTTTGGCCTTTCATGTTGCAGTTCTTTTGTTGGCACTCGTGTTGTTGCTGTTGCATTTGTTGTTGTTGGTGTTATTACTTGGCTGAGCAGTCAACGGATTGACTAGTTGACTGTTTAGTAGAACTGTTGTGCCAGTTTAGTTCGTTTTGTCAATGAATGACCACAAATATTCTTCGTTCTGCACAACTCAGTAGCCAACCGTTACAACCAGTGTTGCCAGTAACAGATTTTGTAGCAAATTTTGTAAGCGTTCAAAACCTTGAATATCAGCATCATAACCCCTCATTTACACACGCAAGTACAACTGCAAGTAAGCCAATACATTGACATTTTTTTACTAATACCATCGTACTTCGGCAAGTTGTAAGCTCACTTGCAAGAGATTTTGATTGCCAGTCAGTTTTTTTTACTTTCAGGTCGGTAAAATGAGAAAAAGAAAAAACATTGTTGGCTTATAAAGATTATAAATATTTTAATTTTAATACATAACTTACAAGGGATGATTTTTTTTTTTTTATCTTACATACCGAAAAATAAGATAAAATATAAAAAAGTTGAAGTAAATAATGGCTTTTATGGATTCTTAACATAAATTTACTATTTATTTGATAAAAAAAAAGCTAGTCGCGTAATTTGCTTCCCCATAACAGTTCGTATGACAATACTTTGGCAACCCAGCCATTAAAAAGTCATGCAGAAGAACAAAAACAGAATAAATAATACAAAAAAAAAATGCATTTGGTGAAAATAATGATCAAAATAAAGTCACATTTGAATATTATTCTAGTTGATGAAAACTATCAAATACGCAATCATTTTCTAATCATAAATGATTCTGTCGCCGTGAGAAATTTTTACCCTGCATGTGTCTATTCCTGAATAGTCATTTATGATCTCTGCTTTAATGTAGTTTTCATGTAGATGTGATAACACATGTGATAATATTTTCTGTTCACTTTTTTGGTTGAATTTGCAATCATTTTATGATCATATTCTGCATCATTTTCGACCCATTTTAGAAATCGTTCAATGATCATATTTTGTATGATATTCGATAAATTTTTGAAACAAATCTTATCATAATTCGAAGGCATATTATGATCATATTATAGATAATATTTGACCCTTTTTTTAATAGAAATCTGACTATAATTTGATACAATTTTACGATAAAAATATCCATTTTTAATACCATAATGCACACAGATGCCGTCACCAATTTTTCTTTAAACAACTACAGTTGGTGTTTTTAAAATTGTTCTACTATTTATCTAGGCACTTTAATTTTGCATTTGTTAAGGAGACACAGCAGTGAATTGAATGCAATCAAAACACGATATACAGGTATGTTCTGAAAATCACTTTTCACGAAAGTGATTTGAAATCACTGAAATGGTGTTCTGTGCACAATTTTTTTTTAGTAATTTCGTGGTTTGAAACCGGTCAGCTAAACGACTACCGATTTTAAATCACGTGCACATGTTTTACAATTATTTTGGTAGAAACCAAATAAAAAACTCATTGAGTACTTTATATAATGTGTTTTTTACTTATTCATGCAATAATATTATGTCTTTTATACAAAATAAATTGAAAAAATCACAAATTACCGAAGACACTGCTTGCTTTAAAAGAAAAAATAAAATACTTCTGTTCATAATCTTCGTGATTTACTTTTTACCTTTTAGGAGTCAGCTGTTTTGTTTTGTTCGAAAATATATTGTGGTTACCTGATTGTATGAGCCAGATTAATTATTGATAATTTATTCAATTAAACAAATTATTTTAAATAAAATTTAATTAAATTTATAATTAATGTTTTAATTTTATGAATAATTTCGAATTTTATTTGGTAAATTCAATGATATAAAAGCAAAAAAATATATGTATATTACAAAAATACCAAGTTTAGAACAGTGGCAACACTCTTGTTTTGGTATTTATTTTCTTTTGTTTAACTTTCCGCGTCTTTCCTCTTTATAATTTCATAATTATGTATGTAAACAAAACAAACCAGCTGTTTATCCGTAATTTGGAAAATAGAAAAGCACGCCGAAAACTCTTAAATTTCGTGATTTTCAGAACACCAAGAAATCACCTCCGTGATTTCAGAACAGGCCTGAAGGGGGGTTGAGAGTAGTTAAGATGATTACCGAATTGTATCACAATTTGGTCGCCAAGAATAGTCACCAAGAACTCAAGTAAATGATAAAAATTATTGTAACCAGTTTTTAATCCTAAAGAATAGACAAATTTGAGTGTTCTTTTTGATGAACTATATGAAAACTCAGTTTTTAATCACCAAAACTAGTCGAAAATGAGTTAGTAAGATGACTACTAAAAATTCAATCATCCAAATGCTTGATGGGTAGTTATTTGCATGTGTAAATGGGGGGATAAGATGAAGTCAACCATAGAATAATATTTGTCTAATGAAAATATCAAGAGTGGCAACGCTGGTTACAACCGTACAAAATTTCTTGTCATCCAACTCTTCTTCTGCTTCTGTTGTGCTTCTTCTTGTTCTTGCGGCACATGTATCAAGCCATAATCTTTCGACAATATTTCACAGCGGAATAAAAAGTTTTAAATGCAAAAATTTCAAGTGCATGAATATTTGAGCATGTGCGTGTGTGTGTGTGTGAGTGTGTGTACGAGTGTGGCCAATCCATAAAGGCCGGTGTTTTAGCAGTTGTTAACACTGCTTAATGCATTTCTGGCCATGCTGGAGAGATGTACTGAGTTCTTGTTGGTGTTGCTGCTGTTGAAAGTGGTGCTGCTGTTGATGGTAACAACTTGTTTAGTCAACTTTCTCGTATCTAGATTTGTGGTTTTCACCACAATACAATCGAAATGTATTAAAATGAAATTCATGCTAATGTAACCAAGCATAACTGTCTGTATGTCCGTCCGTCCGTCCGTCCGTCCGGCTGTCTGCCTGCCTCTGTGTGCGCGCGTGTGTGTGTGTGTGCGCTGCATCGTCCGAGTGTGTGTCCATGCAGCCTGTTTGTTTGAAATTTGTTTAGAGTTTTCTTTTCATTTTTCATTTTGTATTTTATTCAAATAACAAAAATATTCTGTGCAACCGAAAATTTATTTTATATTTAATAATTCTGTGGTAATGATCTCTAAATAAAAGAAAACTACAGAGAGACAACAAAAAGTATAAACTATTTCAAACACATGCACATGTGTAGTTTGAATTTCTTTGTTGCAGTTGCCAGCAACTCTAACAGAAACATTGTTGCAAACAAAAAAGTTAAACTTTTCAAATGTTCCACAAGGATATTCAATGTTGATTGTTTAGATATGTATGTTTATGTCATATGTTTAATGTATGATGTTTCTATATATGTATAATTTTGCTTGTACAGATGTACTGCACAATTAACCTAAAAAAAAGTTAAATTAATGTCATCATGTTTTCGCCAACTTTCCCACATGAGGTCTTAGATTTGCAGGCATATCGTTACACAAATGTTAAGTAGCAAGTTAAATTATGTCATTAATTTATAATATAGCAGAACAAAGAACATACTCTGAGCGTTCTTTTTTCCTTAATTTTTTTTTTCGGGATTCATATCATATTGAAAAATAATTGCCCACGAATAACGTGGAATTGTTTTTTAGATGCATAAATTTGCCCACAATGAAGATAAACGATAAAGTAGTGGTCACGTTTTTACGGCGAAATGGGCAATATATCTCGATATGTGGTCCAAATATTTTTGAAGCCCTATCTCGTGAAAAGCCCAGGCAAATTCATTACAGGTGTATGCAACCCACCCAATACCGATCAACATTTTTCGACGATTTTGATCTGCTGAGTTGTCAAAACCAAGGCGAATCAAGTATAGGTGGTCGCAATTCAATTCGCTTCAACATTTTCTCTCGAGACGTCACAAGTTTTGTTGTCGTTTTCTATCGGCTTTGACAACTCAGAACATAAAATCGTGGAAAAATGTTGAAGCGAATTGGTATGCGGGCACCTGTAATAGATTCGCCTTGGTCAAAACACAACAAAACGTATGACAACGCGAGCGAAAATGTTGAAGCGAATTGAAATGCGATCTCCTGTAGTTGTGAAAAATACATCACAAATTTGAAGCGAATCAATTAAACAGTTCAACAAACCTTTACAATTCATTGACTTTGGGAAAAAAAAAGAATAAATCAAAAAGAAAGTGAACAAACACATTTGCAAAATTTATATATAAAATAAACAAACGTTTGTTAGTGGAATTTTCGTAAATTGAATTTCTCTCAAAACTCAAATTTTAGTTCATTTAAACTGGTGTCATGACAAACTGTGGGCAAAAGTCAAATAAGACAAAAGAAAAAAAAAGCAGCACTAGAAAGGACACCGAACAGCAGCAACAACAATAAAATAATAAAATGCTTATCTTTGAATTCATTCCAAAGGGTCAAGTATGTCAAATTTAACTTTTGTACTTGTAAATACGAGTACAAAATGTCTTTAACCTTTACAAACATCTTTAATGTACTTTTTCTTTTTTCAGCATTTTTTTTTTCTCTCAAGTTATTTAGTTTTATTTTGTATTTACAAAAAAATACATGATTTCGAGAAGCTGAAAAAAAAGAAGATTGGAAAATAAATTTGTTTTCTTTTTTAATACAACTGAAAATGGGGAAAAAAATACGAAGAGAAAAATAAGCGGATGATTGTAGGAACTGTTATTTAAAATGTCTTTGCCATACTGTGAACAATTTACAGATTATCACTTGACAACAACAGCAAAAACAGCAGCAGCAGCAACAACAATGCACAGCAATTGTAGTCTTTGTCATTTTTAGTGCAGTGAAGCTGCTGCCTGCTGCCTGGGTGTACATTGCATCTATTTGCTAAGTAGTTAAATAACATCGAACCAACCCAGCAGGAGGAGCAGTGTTTGTCACACAGTTCAACAGCAAATCTCCCAAAAAAAAAATATTGAAACTTATAACAAAAAACCGCTTTTATTTGAACATTAAACTTCAAATTTGTAGTGAATTTGTTTCAAGAAACCTGCTGTTTTCTTGCAGCTTTTTCTTTGCAATTTAATTGCTTTAAAAACTGGACCACCAACACATTTCACAGGACCCACCGTAATGAAAATCAAATAAAATTAAACAACTTCCATTTAAAAGTAAAAATATTTTAAGAACTGTTTGGATTAAAGGAAACAGAAACACGGAAACCGGAAACTTGCTTAGCAGCACAAACAAAAATTTATATGCTCTTATTTCCTTTTAACGATTAACGGTAATGTACAACGGCATTTTAATGAAAAAAAAAAAAAATAGGGCAAGAAAGCAAAGAAAAAGTTTTCTTCATTTCTTACATTTTACTTTGAAAAGTTTTCAAGAAAGCAAACAAATTTTGAATTACCTTCAGCAATTGCAAATTGAAAGCACTACCTTTTAATTGATTAGCAATAAAATAAGTAAATTTTATGTAATTTTCTATAATGGATATAAAACTTTTTAAAGGCATTAAAGTCCACATTAAACAAATATCTGCCAATTATTTTTTTGTATTACGTTTAACGGGCTCAAGTTCGCTTAAAAATATTATTGTTGTGATGGCTTAATTAGTTCATCAGCAAGACAAGACGGATGCAGATGAGAAAAGCGGCGGCTACGAAACAGCTAGTTGTCCCCCAGCTAAAAGTATTTGATGTTTTCTTTGTCTTATTTAATTAATATCAAGGGCAACAATAATATTATAGACGGAACTTGAGGCCGATAAACTTAAGGCAAAAGTATTATAGCGGAAAAAGTTCGAGTAATAAAAATTAATGATTTTAAAAAATAATTGGCAAAAAGAAAACGTGACCACTACATTTTCGTTGAATGTCATTTTGAACAGGAACCTGTATTCAAGCAACCGAAAATGCACACATCCATACTACATTGAGATAAACACAGAAACAGCAAAGAAATACAAGACATTTTTAATTTCTAAAATTAAAAAAAAAACTCATAGCAGGGTTGCCTTTTATGTTTCGTGATCTGGCAACTGAGAGCTCGAACGTAAAGCTGGGCATTTTTGAGGTTATATGTACTTAGAACATTTTGATAAACGAGCTCTGTTTGTTTTGTTTACAGTAAACGATTCATCGCGGCCCAAAAATTAAATTAAATCGTGCACATTTTCGTGCGATTATGTTTCACAACTTTCGATATGGATTTACTCAGCAACAGTCAAGATACTCTCCGACAGTCAGTCGGTACTGAAAGCTCTGAGTAGCTATACCTGCACATCCAGGACAACACTGGAATGTCACGAAAAGCTAAATGAACTGGGCACTCACAATCAGATTACTCTGATATGGGTGCCAGGTCATGAGGGGCACAAGGGTAACGAGTTGGCCGACACTTACGCATAAAAGGGAGCCAATGGGGCTTTCATTGGACCCACTCCCTCCTTTGGCTTTAGCAAACTCCTTCTCAAGGGGGAGATCAGAAAATGGACAACATCTATTACTGAAAAACTGTGGGGTCTGGAACACTCGAAGAAATTTCTTAGCTTTGATGCCAAGAGGGCGGACCTCGCTCCAAAACTAAATAGAAAGAATGTAAGGACACTGTGTGGGGCGCTAACAGGCCACTATAACTGCAAGAAGCATCTACACAGAATGGTAATATCCAGTACGGCAATCTGCAGATTTTGCGGAGAAGAAGAGGAGACAATGGAACACTTGATTATCGAATGTGGAATGTGTGGTACTAGGCCACAGAATACACAGGCTGTTGCTGGCCTATACATTGGGTTCACAGCACTTGCAACGGCTTCCACAGAAGGAGCTAATACTGTTTCTTGATGTATTAAACTCGTGAGGGACAAAGGGTTGCACAATATATCATCTTTGGTCGCAGTGCAAAGAGCCATCCTGGACCAACCTAGTAATACTACAATACAATACAATACAACACAACTCAGCAACAGTGCATGGATAAACTTGATTCAATTATTGGCGATGAAGCTCCAGCAGGGAGCAATGCTTATCGAAGGTATGGTGAATTAAACCCAAAACGAATTTCGTGAAGGTCGTTGAAAATCAGTTGTGGTTCCAAAAAGCATTGAGGCTGAGCTCATAGTGAGTGTACCTATCGTAAAATTAAGACAGCCCTAAGCATTAGTGGGACCCACATACATTCAATATTGCATAAACATTTGGCTGTACAAAAGATTTGTTCGCGTTGGATCCCACACAATTGGTCAATTGTTCAAAAAAAGCTCGTGTCGATTGGCCCAAAAGAAATGCTCAAAAAATGGAATCACAGTGCTTTGAAATACGTCTATGACATCACGATAGATGATGGCATTGTGGATTTACGAGTATCGGCCCGAAAGTAAACAGCAAACGACAATATGGGTACTTCCAGATGGGCAAAATCTAACAAAAGTTGTTCGCGACCAGAAGCACTTCCAAGCAACTGGTCCCCTTTTTTTCGGAAAAACTCAACATATCGCAACCGTATCACCAGAACAACGCAGAGCACTCAATTCCGAGTGGTACACAATTATTTGTTTGCCTTAATGTCTTCCAAGAAATCAGAAAAATCAACCGCCGAAGACGGATCAGTCTTCACCACAACAATGCAAGCTGTCACACAGCGGCTCAAACAACTGCATTTTTGAGCACCCAATTTGATGAGTCATCGAATTGATGAGTCGATTTGATGAGTCACAGTCCTGACTTGGAACCGAACGATTTTTTTTATATCCATGCATAAAAAACAAACTGTGAGGTCAATGTTTTTCCATGCCTGAAGAAGAATGCAGCAACCTTTCAGAATGCATGTTTTGGAGATACCTCAATTAGAGTGACAGAAGTGCATCGGCTATTCGTTCAAGCGCATTCAAAATTTTAAAGATCCTCAGGGGGAATATTTTGAAAAACAATAAAGATGTTGGGGCTTCCAGAATCCTAGCAAAAGAGTTTCTCCAGACCACACGACAGCGCGTGGAAGCCAATTATGCACACCAAAATATACGGTGGCATTTCATTTCGCAAGGAGCGCCTCATATGGGTGGGTTATGGGAGGCTGGAGTAAAAAGCTTTAAGGCTCATTTCTGGAAGTCAATCGGAAGTTATAAATATACCTTTGAAGAACTATCTACCCTATTGTCCAAAATAGAAGCATGCCTTAACTCCAGACCGATTTCCTATTTATGTTCCCTAACTCCTGGCCATTTCCTTATTGGCTCTCCAATTTTAGCACCCTTCGACCCTCAATTCAATGATTCTATGGCTTTGTCTAACCGATGGCAGAGACTCAAGCTTATTCATCAAAACTTTTGTCAACGTTGGAAGAATGAATATTTAAAAGAGCTTCATAAGCGCACGAAGTGGCGCGTGCCAGAAGAAAATTTGAAGCTGCTTAAGAAGAGGGCAGAACGATAAGTTTGACAATGGGTCGTGTTATCCTTCCACGCTGTGTTAAAACATCGGCAACACGTACACGACTATCCGCACCAGTGTATACTTTAACGACTCTACCAAGCCGCCAACAGTTCGGCGGGAGAATATTTGTATTATTTTAGGTCTAAAAATAGACCTTATTAATGTTTTCTGTGTTTTTCAACCGTCTATATGCCGTCGACATTTCGCTGATGCTAATCAATTCATCAGTAGACTCGAAAAATCTAAAAATAATGTTTGAAACCCTTTAAATTATTCCATAATTTCCATGAAAAAATAAAATACGAATCAGAAATGTTCCAACAAATCTTTAATACAGAAATAATAATAAAGCTCTTTTACTTTCCTAAGAAAAGTAAATTATATGATTTATATAAACAAATCGCCTGTTTGTGCTCTGGAAACTATAGTATACACATGAGTCAAGCGATGTAACTTTATGAACCCAATTACAATTACAATGCAAGTGTATTGGAAAAAGAGTAACTCACCGTTCTCATGATATAAATTTCTCCAATGATGTGAAATAAATGTAAATGCAAGAGTAAAATTGCTATCGTCATACATACCTGCAAAGAAACAGAAAGAAAAAGAATATTAATAATTTTGTTATTGTATGTTAATGTAATTTGTATTGATAGGTATTAATCTTTTTTAATACGAAGTACAAATTAGACTTCATTAGAAAAAATTGGGAGCTGATGTGAAGTGAGGCTGGCTCGAAACAGCTCGTTGTAGCCCATTTCATATCGTAATTTTGCTTTGTAAGTTGAATAATTTGCTAGTTACGGAATTTTGTCTTTGGGTAACGATATGTACATAAGTTTTTTACTTCCGTCAGTTATAATTGCTTTATTTTGATAAGCAAACAAAATGAACTTAATTATTTATTTGCTTTCAGAGCCAATTGAAATGTATTAATTTAGGTTCAAAAATGAACCTTTTCAAAAAATATTTGCTGTATTTTTCAGCTGTCTATATGCCGACGACATTTCGTTGGTACTAATCAACTCATCAGTAGACTTGAAAAATTCTTAATTTTTTGGAAAATTTTAATTTTTGGACCTAAATTAATAGCAAAAAAATTGTTTCTTCCATACTACTTTTATTTAATAAAAATTTTTTTTTTTTTTTTAATTTTTGAGGCTTCGTCTGGTGACCGTTTGAAACTGCAGTTTTTGATTTTTTTGTGAATAACTTCCAAGGTTGTGCACTGATTTTAGTGATTTATGACTTTTTTGTTTGAAACTAAAAATAACTTGAATTGATAAAAAGTAGATGGTGTCCAACCAAAATGGGCTTTCAAGGTCCTTAGTCTATCTTTTCTATTACTTAAATCTATTGTTGTTGCTTAATATTGTTTTTCATTTTTTTTCAATCATGTTGCCAGATTGCACTAAATAAAAATTTACCCCTGAATAAGCTGGAAATAAACCAACGAAACATCGGGAAATGAAAAAATGTAATTTTTCTTTTAAATGATGTAAAGATAAACTAAGGACCTTGAAAGCCCATTTTGGTTGGACACCATAAAAGGAATCAATTTATCTAATTTAAAAAGGTCGATATTAATAACACATTTAATATAAAAATAACTTTATTTTTAGATTTTTTATGCTGTTTTAAAGAACAAACAATTTTGAACTTTGGCAAAAAAAAATTGATTTTTTTCATCGAAAAAAAAAATTGTATTTTCTAAACTACTAAACTGATCAAAAAGATTTTTACAGCTGTGGAAAGATAATTTTGTTGCCGAGTTTCGGTTTTTATATTTTTTTCAATAGTTGAAACCTTTTTTGAGTTAAGGGAATATATGTTGTCCTACCTGCTCCATTTTCAAAATAACGGTATTTCTAAAAAACAAGAGCTAACCTAAAAAAAAACGGTTAGCCCCACTGAATTCAGCACACCCGAATTATGTTTAGTTACTGGGTGCCCCGTCTGTCGGTTTTTTCAACCAGCACATTGTTAATATCAGTGATAGCAATCACATCAACTAAAGTTCAACTGGAAAAAATGATGAGAAAAACTATCTGGGATACGCCGAGCCTTGCGGTTTCCGACAAAATGAATAAAACATTATCATTCTCTAGGAATTTCAAAGTGGTCATTAGTGATCGCTCGAAAACTCTTGGTTACAAATGGCATCAAATTGATGTGTGTGAAGATAAATTTCGAAATTTATAACCCTGGACACAAACCTATTTTTGTTAACAGAGCTCTGTTAACGTATTAACATTTGGTTTCCTTGCAGTGAAAAATTGGAAGGCGTTTTCCAAATGGATTTGCTACCACCATCTTGGACGTTTGAATCCAAATGCACAGTGGGCCGAACATAATGTTAAATAAATTTTGAAAACAAATGAAAATGATTGTTGCAAGAAGTCCAAAACTATGATTTTTTGTCATCATAACAAAATTGATAATCTCCATAGAAAAATCGAAATTTTTGGATTATTGCAAAAGATGGGCGGACAAAAATTAGTGGAATCGGTGCATATTAGGCCACTTTTAGTAAATTAATAGCCAGAATCCTTGAGAGAGCTCGAAAAATTAAGAAATTTCATCAACAGTGAAATTTCACATTTTAAATTTCTCTGGAGGATGAAATCCAGGAAAATGGAGGAAGATAGGCGGACAAAAATTAGTGGAATCGGTGCATATTAGGCCACTTTTAGTAAATTAATAGCCAGAATCCTTGAGAGAGCTCGAAAAATTAAGAAATTTCATCAGCAGTGAAATTTCACATTCGAATTTCTCTGGAGGATGAAATCCAGGAAAATGGAGGAAGATGGGCGCACAAAAATTAGTGGAATTGGTGCATATTCCATGCCAGTCAAGATTAGTTTGGGAGTATTACTAGCTCCTTCAGGTCCTACCTTTGGGGAATAGATTAGTTACCCGGCATTCATGTCAGCAAGGATGCCGGACCACCAAGAACATGAGAGTAATGAAATGGCAAACTGCTAATCCAAAGGTGAGATTCTTTATAAGTCCTAAACCGTTTTGCCGGACTAAAAATGGTTTTAAGGTTGGCATTTTAGGACAATGGGAGGAGTAAAGCCTTGTTGGCTATTGGAGAGTCCTAAAGGGCAGGCGGCAGGCAAAAAAGCGGCTGGATTCTGGCAGAGGGAATTCCGACCATATTGTGAAGTTTCGCAGTAAGGCTATTAGACTGTGTACAGGGCTCATGAGGGGGCTCTGCGAGCTAAATTACCATCTCATAAAACTGAAGCTGGTAAGCAGTGATTCCTGCAGACTCTGTAATGAGGAGAAGGGAACGACGGAATGTCCCACTGCATACAGACGCAGAGCCACATATCTGTCCGCTGGGTTATTGGATCTTAGGGACCCAAGTAGCATCAAACCTACGTTCATAAAAAGATTTGCTAATGGTCCAAGTCTCGGTCTATGTGGAAACAAGGGCCACACAATAATTGTTTTTTGGTCCAGGTGCACAATAATAACTGCTTCCATAGATGGGGAATTAATGTGATCATTTTATAACAATTATATGAACATCAACAGCTACTGAGCCGGGTATTTGCCACAGTTCTGGATTTTTTAAAGAAAATTTTATTAAAATCGATCCAGCATTTTTTATGGCGTTTTTTTTCAAACTTTTTACCAAAAAAAAAATTATTAACGCAATCATGAAAATTTAATGAAAAATAAACAAAAAGTTTTAATTTTTTTGAAATTAAAATTCAAAAAATTGTTGGTGCGCTTTCATGGCCAAACGCGTTCTTTAGTTGCAATTTTGCTTTATTGTACTTTGACCCTTGACTTTTGTAATTTAAAACATTTCACCAGACAAGTGCTTTGCTTTTCAGTTTCTTAAATATCATATTCAAAAAAGAAAATCCTTTTTTCTTTCTGCTCATTCTTCAAATCGAAGTAATTTTTAATCAGATTAAAATGTGCCTGGCATAAATGTTTTGCTAACAAAAGCAAAAGAAAAAAAAATGTGAGTCTATTTTAATTGAAAGTAATGATGTACGCTAAAGGAAAAGAGTAAAATTACAAAATGATGAGACTTATTATTTGCTATTTTAATTTTGTTTTTTTTTCGCTTCTCCAGCTCATGTCTTCAGGCCCATATTTCGTTTCAAGTACATGCATACATATTCCAGCAGGTGAACAGGCCGCAGCTGCTGGCAACGTCATTTGCTTTAATTTCTCATTACCTTCTGAACTTAAAAGGGGATAAAGAAAAATTTTACTGTCTGACTTTACAAATACGATTTTAACATTTCATGGTAGCTGGTTATAATTCCGTCTGTTGCCCAAGGAGTTGGAGGAAGAGCAGGAGTGGTAGCAAAATATAATTCTATTTGCCTCAAGGATATGATGAAACCCATTAATAAATGATTTATTTGCCAGGAAAGTCAGCAATTTTTTCTACCAGTTGTATATATTTCTGTTGCGGTTATTATGCTGCGTAGTGACGATGGTGGTGGTGGTGGTGGGTGCCACTCGTTGCTGTTGTGTTCGTCGCATATAAATGTCAGCTAATGGATGTCGTTGATTGGTTAATCGAACGTCAAAGTAGAATTACGAAATGGAAACACAAATAGGCTGATGAATAAATGATTCCACATTGACGTCAAAGGCAGTAAGTCATGCAATACCCATACGTAAATGGTGAGTTGGAAAGACAGGTGTTGAGTTGATGAACACCGATTAGAAGTGAGAGCCCTTAACACCAATTTATTTGAAATAGAAATTGAGCGGGTTATTTGCATACCTACAGCTAAAAACACGAAAAAGGAGAGTGCATTTTGGCTGATATTTTATGAATTGTTTTTAAGTTCGCGTTAATTACAAAAAAAAACCAACCAAAAAACCAAAATATCAATGATTCCGCTTTATCTCTCTCTCTCTCTCTCTCTCTCTCTACCTGGGAAAGTATTTTCTCGAGAAGAAATCTTTGCATTCTAAGGAAACAAAACCATGAAAAAGCGGCAATGCCTCGTTTGAAGATCGTGCCATTTTGCTTGCTGGCATTAAATTTTTAGCATTATTTTAGTTTTTAAATGTGTTTTAAATTTTTATTGAGTTTTTTTTTCATACCATTTGTTTTATTTGTTTTAGCAAATATTTATATTCTGTTTATCCAGAAAACAGCTTTTGTAAATAACTTGCAAGTTTCTTTGCGATTTTGAAAATCCATTCTTCTTTATATCCCATAAAAAACCTGGGGCCAAATTCTGGCACTCGTGATTGAACGATTTCGTTATAGAAGAATGCTGTGTGTTTGTTGCTCATTTTGTTTTTGCTCTATATTGTTTTTATTATCGAGTATATTCGATCACGAATGCCAGAATCCGGCCCCTGATTCAAAAAATTCTAGTCTTTTCGCCCATTTGCAATACGTAGTTTTTTCTGCGGAAATCTTCCTAAAATAGCAAAAGACATTTTTAAAGAAAAAGGAATTCGGGTGCTGATGATCATGATATGTTTCCCAGCTAACGAGTCTTCAACTCTACTTTTCTTGGTTCCTTTAAAAACGTTGATCACTAAAATTTTAATACAGAAAATGGTTCTCGATTTGAATGACGAAAATCCGAAGTAAATACCAGTTATATAGTGCAGCACTAAAATCTTGAACCAATTGAGACCTGTAAAATCTGAAAGCTTATGATGGTAGAAGGAAACCCCCAGCTGGATTTTGAATTATTAGCTAAGGTTTTTTCTTAATTCATTTTTGAAGTTTTTCGACTAGACTTTAGTACAATATTCAAAAAAACATCTACTGATTCGTAAGTCTATCGGGTCTATTCTAGAATCCGATTCGGATTGATTTAGCAAAAATTTTTTAATCCGCATAATTCATAAGCTGGTGTTCTCAATTCAGCATGTTTTTAGATATTCGAAGTTTCTGTTCGAAAAAAATTCTATATGTCAAATACATACAGCGAAGCCGATGATAAAAGATAGCTTAACATACAAATAGTAACCGACGGTTAACGATCGTCTAAGCCATGTTTTTACGATCACACAAAAAAATTTAAAAATTAAGTTAAAATATGATAAAAACTAAAACATTAATAGATTATTCTGAGAAAACAGCTCTACCGCAAGCAGCAATCAGTCACTCCAGACTGCGACGGGTGTAAATATGTGAAATTACCGGCGCGGCAGTTTGCCGGCTACGAGCACATGACAACCGTATGTTGTAAAAAGAACGTATTGCCGGACTATTACAATGGAATTTGACCACTAAATACAATCATATTAATATAAATTAAACTAAATATACACAGAGAAAAAAGCACCTAATAAAGTAGAACAAAATCAATAAGATATCTCTATGGTTTTTTTCAAGAAGGATTCCTTATTATCTTAAATGGGAAAACCTTATTGAAAAAACAACAATTAGTGAAATTAAAAATATTGATTTACGTGTGTTTATATAGGAAACTAAAAAAAACCAATAGGGAAAAATTAATAGGATAACCTAATAAAATCAATAAGAAATCCTTATTGTATACAATTTACAAGAAAACCTAATAGAATCAATAAGTTCTTTTCTATAGAATTTTTTTGGTACCATGCAAATCGGAATATGAGTAAAAACAAACGTGAGTAACAAGTTTTCTTCTTGGTTTTATGTGTTTTTCTTGTTGAGACAATTAATAAGATTTGCAACATGGAAATAATAAGAAATACCCATAGAAAAATCTTCTTTTCTCTCTGCTGGGATGCCCCTCAGCCTAAAAACGTTTCAAAGAGAAAATCTTATTGAATCTATTAGGAAGTTTTCGCGCTGTGTAGGAAATTTATTATAGTTTCCTTTAAAATGTAAATTTTTCTTTTTCAATAAATTCTGATTGCATTAAGCATTAGCCCAAAAAACATTGACATATAACACTTTAATATGTAGGGCAACTTCGTGTTTTCGAACATAAGCAAAATTTGTTTATTTCTGCTTTGCGCAAGTGCCATTTAACAAAACATACAAAATTTTTGGAAGAAATTAAAGAAAAGATTTTTTTTTTACTAATAATTGTGTGTAAATTCCATTTTTTTATTATATTTAATAAAAAAAACGCTTCAAATTAAAAGAGAAAATTTAGTTTTTATTCAAAAAAGTTATCACTTGCTTGAATAAAAGCCAATTCTATTTACTTTCACTCACCCTATAATACTCTAATTGAAAACGAATAAAAACATGGGGATTCGGATTGCAGAACACCAAAAATTCTAAAGTAATCCACTTTAGAGTGAATTCGGATTCTAGAACAGACCCGTATATCTTGTGAACTATTCGAAATACTGCATTTTTGTCTTGAGCAAGTTTTTGCCTCGTAATTACATCTGAAAATTTTGCCTTGAGATAAAATCAAAAAATCAACAACATCTTACTCAAAACAGCAAACCTGTCAAAAAAACATAGAATTTCGTCATAGAATTTTATTTTTCATGATGGACAATATAAAAACACTTCAAAGTAAGAACAAGTCAAATTAATGCTGATTAATTCAATGCTTAATATTAGAGGATTACGGCCTATAGACGTCATTATTCGATATTCTTTTGGCAACATTATTGCACCTAAATACGACAATATGAATATGGGTTTCAATACGGGTTGGCTATTGGACATTCTGCCAGAGCGTCGTAAGGGCTGGGTCATCGCATGTGGAGGTGATGTGATTTGGCCAGGTGTGAATGAAATCCCATCACATTAATGTTTTAAGAAAATCGCACTACTTTTGATTTTGTGCGGAAAATCTATAGCTGTCGATAACAAATATCCAGTTATCGATAACAGCATTAGCTATAGAAAATCTTTGATTTTCCATAACAAGGATTTCTATACAAAATCTTTGTTGGTCAATAAAAAAAAATTTGCACTGCCGCTGCTCCAAATGCGACAATATCACTCCTCGTGAAAGCTTCCATAACTCGAATCACCATTATCCCAAAAAAAAACTTCGACTTACGGAGACTTCGAGTTACAGAATTTTTTGTCTAAATAGAATAAAAGGTTTTTGTATCATGTATTTTTATTTAAAATAGCCTCTAATGGAAAACTACATACATACTTAAGAATATAAAAGAACAAGCATATGTACTCATATTCATACATATGTATTTAAAAATTTACAGTTAAGTAAAATATTCGTAAATAAGTGACTGAGCAAAAATAGCATGTAAAGTATACAAACCAGATCAAGCAACCAAAGAGTGTAAAACAAACAAACCAAAACTAAAACAAAAACAAAAAACCAATTTAAAAAGCAAAATTCTTCGAGTTATAGAGTTCATATGTATGTTTTTTGTTCGAGTTATGGAGAATTTCGACTTATGGCAGTTCGAGTTACGTAAAGAAAATTCTATGTGATTTGTTCTTTTAACGCTACTGCCAACAAAATTAGTATGAGTTAGAGCAAATTCGAGTTAGAGAAGTTCGAGTTATGGAAGTTCGACTGTATTTTAAACACCACTAATCAATATATGGGTGTTTCCATGGTTACGCACGTGACATTTGTACACGTTTAATTGTTTTGAATATTATAAAAATATAAATGGGTTGGAATTTTTAAACGCAATTTCGCCATTGTTACATTTAATGTGATGAGTTCCTTCCAAAAAGTATATATATTGGAAAATTGAGCACTGGGTACCCAAGTTCCATGCGATCAAAGTTGACTTACGCACGTGACAAAAAACGTAAGTGCCTTTTAAAGCAGCATGAAATATTGCAAAAGTAGGCGAATTGTAGAAGATTTTTATTTCGGAAAAAATGTTTTTATAAAGGTTATTAATGGACCTTTATAATCATGGTTTGTTCAAAAACAAGTGTGCATGGGTTGGCTAAGAAAAAAAAATGTTTTGATTACGCACGTGACACTTTTTACCTTCATACATATTTTTGTAATTTAACATATATTTTCAGAAGTTTTTACCATCATTTAAAATTATTATAAGTTAAAATTTTTTTTTTCATAATAAAATGTCAATAGTTTTTTTTCTTCAATTTACTGTGCTTAAAAAAATTGTGCGAGCGTTTTGATTTTTTAACTAACGGTGGACCATTTCATGGAAATACCCATATAGACTAACGGGCAGGACAACCAATGATTTCTCGGTACCGGGAACACTCCTAAAGTGATGTGAAACATTTTATCTCTGCAAGAAAACCGAAACGAAACACACGCAACAAATTCATGCCAACAAATTATTTTTAGTTTTTTTTTTCACAAAGCAAAGTAAATAAATAAATTTTCCTTCATGCCTTCAATAGACTTGTTCTAGAAAATCAAACAGAAAATACATTGAAGAAAGAAAGAAAAAAAAACGGATTAAAATGAAAAATGTTCAACGATAAAAAATCAACAAACATTTCCCAAGCCCATACATATGGATGCATAGAAACACACACATGCACACCACATGCACACACAGTAACAATCACATTGGCCAAATTTATTTCGGTATTATTTACACACTACAAAATTGATTTCACAGAAACTCATTTCATTAGCAAGCCAGTGGTGTGCAGAAAAGGGGAAAAAAAAAGAATAAGAAAACAAATATAACAAATAAATAGAGAATTTATTTGCAAATGATTTTAAGATAAATAATTTATCAAGTTTCTATAAATAATTCATAAATTCAATTTGCTTTCAATTTGAAAAATAATAAACAAATTAAAGCAAATATCCAGAGAAGAAGTCACATGATGATTTCATTTCATAATAAAATTAAAGAGGAAGCTTGTCTGTCTATTTCGATGACAATTGTAAATGGAAATTGAGTGCATGTGTCAATGCCGGCAGCAACAACCGACGAGAGCTGCTGCTTCCAAGTTATTGAAGCATGGCCCGAAAGTATTTGGAAAGTTGCAATGTTTTGGGAATTTGCTTTTCTTTAAGGCCTATGATTTGTCTAAATTCGAAATTTGAAATACTAAGGACGAAGAACGTACTAGGCAATGTAATTTATAACTTGATATGGAGTTGAATGGATACGATAACAAACAAAACTGCCTCATTTGGAGTGCAGCTAATCCTCAAGTGTATGTCGAAACACCGTTACATCCAGAAAAACTGACTGTTTGGTGCGCTTTATGGGCTGGTGGAATCATTGGTCCGACTGATGGCCAGAACGTTACAGTCAATGGTGGGATCGGTATAGAGCCATTATTAATAACTTTTTCATTCCTGAATTGAATAACCACGATTTCCAGGAGATGTGGTTTCAACAACGCGACGCAACATGTCACACAGCTCGTGCTACAATCGATATATTGAAAGACATGTTTGGTGACCGCCTAATTTGACGTTTTGGACCTGTGAATTGGCCTCCAACATCTTGTGATTTAACAGCGCTAGAATACTTTCTGTGGGGCTATGTAAAGTCATTGATCTATGCGGATAAGCCACAAAGGCTTGACCATTTGAAAGACAACATGTTGGAAAAAGTCATCGAAAATTGCACGTCCAGATTGGACTACATCCGCGCCAGCCGTGGCCGTCATATGCCAGAAATCATATTTAAAATGTAATGCCACAAGATTATCTTTCGGATAAATAAAATTCAGGTCAATCGAATAATCATCCATCGTTGTTTTATTGCAACTTAAAGTTCTATACATCGAAAAAACAAACACCCTTTATATGAAGGAAAATATATTCCCGCTATATAAAATGCAACCCTCGTACAGCGTAATGGGACCTTTCTAGGGTCCAAGTGGACCGATCTTATGACCGGTAGCCCGGGAAACATAACCCTCGTATAATCTTTTACCAACATCCAACAATTGATTTCTAATTGCTTTTTGTGTTTGTTGCCTTTGCACAGAGCGAAAACTTCCTAATAGATTCAATAAGATTTTCTCTTGGAAACTTTTTTATGCTGAGGGGATCCCAGTAGAGAGAAAAGAAGATTTTTCTATGGGTATTTCTTATTATTTCCATGTTGCAAATCTTATTAATTGTCTCAACAAGAAAAACACATAAAACCAAGAAGAAAACTTGTTACTCACGTTTGTTTTTACTCAGTTTCCGATTTGCATGGTACCAAAAAAAAAAATTCGATAATGAATAACTTATTGATTCTATTAGGTTTTCTTGTAAATTGTATGTAATAAGGATTTTTTATTGATTTTATTAGGTTATCCTATTGATTTTTCCCTATTGATTTTATTAGTTTCCTATATAAACACACGTAAATCATTTTTTTAATTTTATTAATTGTTGTTTTTTCAATAAGGTTTTCCCATTTAAAATAATAAGGAATCCTTCTTGAAAAAAAAACCATAGAGATATCTTATTGATTTTGTTCTATTTTATTAGGTGCTTTTTTCTCTGTGTGTCCAGTGATGTTAATGCTTTCAATATTTGAGCCCGGCTCAGCGATTTTTTAAACATTAATTTAATTTTATAGTCGAATTTTATAATTTACAATTAAATATTATTTTATCGGATTTTAGTTTAATTCAGGTCCAAAAATAAACCTTTTCAAAATATTTACTGTATTTTTCAGCTGTCTATATGCCGACGACATTTCGTTGGTGCTAATCAACTCATCAGTAGATGCTAATCAACTGATCAAGCACCAACGAAATGTCGTCGGCATATAGACAGCTGAAAACTACAGTAAATATTTTGCAAAAGTTCATTTTTGGACCTGAATTAATACATTTCCATTGGCTGTTAAAGCAAATAAATAATTAAGTTCATATTTGATTTTAGTTTAATTTTAGTCCATTTTAGTTTGTCCTCGTTCGTCCTTTGAATAAACCTCGAAGCGATGGCTTCTTTCGAATGTGTTTTCCGAACTCGAAATTTGTGTATGTGTCCTACATTGCAGCAGATCATTTGCATTGCTCATGCAATATGTTTACAGACGCCTTATCGAGAGCTGCCCGTGCAGTCTCCCGCTTTTCTAATTTTTTTACTACAAAAAGATTACCGTTGTTGCTGCAACTTTTTCTTCGCAAATTAGCAAGTTTTTGAACTGCGGCTATAAAAACTTAAACATATTATTTTCCACTTAATTATACTTAATTGAAGTTATAACACAATTTTTTTTTTCCTACCACTTATTCGTTGCTCTATAAATTTGAAGAACAAAACAAAATTATAATGCAACAATCCACTTTTATACATAAATTCACTATAGACAGCAATGAAAATTACAGAAAAACACTAAACAAAATTTACAACAATAAGACCCAAAAGTCGATGACATACAAAGTACCTGCCTCTGGTGCAACAACAGCTCAACCAGATAAAGAAAACAAAAAAAAAAAAAGAGCACAGACCTTAAAAAGTGAAGTTCAAGTGAACAAAAGAATGGCTTGAGTCTTTCGAAAGCAGTAAAATATAATTTTCTCACGAGTGAACTTGAAACGGGCGACAAAACTTTTCGAACGGAAATGACCAGAATAATGAAATAATGGAGACGTCGTACCATCAACAGAAACGAACAGAAAAAATACGGTAAAGAAATTATACTTCAACGAAAGATTCTACGCCGTTTTACTTGTTTTTTTTCCGTTCTCTTCTTTCAGTTACACATCAAACAACAACGAAGAAAAGCAATTTTTTTTATTTTCTTTCTGTTTGTTAAATTAAACATATTTGTAAATTCTTTGTTTTTATGCCATCAAGTAAGAAACCCAAGAAGTTGAACATTCATAAAAAAAAAATTTTCTCAAAAAATTATAATAAAATATTTAAACTAAAGACAGAAAGAGCAGAACGGTTACGGTTCTGTGAACAGGCGTTCAAACGGAGAAAAGCGAGTTTAAGTTCAATGCAGAAACGCAGTTAAAAGTCGAATTGCAAATTTGCAATTGAAATACACAATAAGCAGTTCACAGAACATATGTATGTGGGCTAAAAGATGTTCATTAATATTTATAGATTTCTGGCACAGCAAAATTCAAGTGATAATACCATAAATATTGACTTGCAAGGCCACTTATGAGTACAGGAGGAAGGCTTCCTGTAACCCTCTGCCGGCATATTTTAATTTAAATACATATGTGTAAATAATTTTAAAGTTTTCAGAGAAATATTTCAATAGCGGACATCACCCTTGGTTGCACATCTGCAATTTTAGCACTTGATTTTTTGCTACAAAGCGTGAGTGTCTTTTTCAAGTGTTTAGCAAAATAATTATATCAGCTGATTTTAGAGTAACGGAAAATATAAATATAATTTTGATGCTAATTTTTCGATCTTTGTTGTTTAGTATTTTAATTGTTCGAGCCTTAAGGTCACCTGTTTTTTTTATATGTAAGTGTTTATTAAATTCGATATTTCGATATCACAATGGACATCTTCTTCAGGAATGTTTTGATGTTTTTTCAAAAAAAAAAAAAAAAAAAAAAAAAAAAAAATGCGGTTGGGGGACCCCCGTTACGAACGACGTTTTTTCTTCATCTTCGAATGTAATACAAGTTGAAATCTGTATGTTTTATTTTGTGTTGTTTTTGAAATTTTTTAATTTTATATGCTTCTTAAAATTTTTGGAACGTTTTATTTTTCTACTTTTGGCATATGCAGTATTTTTTTGTCAAAACGAAGAAAATATAAAAATTGCAAAATTTTTGGCACAGATTTTATTCAATGAGGGCTCATTTTATCACTATTACATGCAGCTATATGAATTAATAAAAAAACTGGAAAATATTTGCAAATTTATATTTTTTATAAATTTTTCAAAATCAAAAATTCCGCAATTTTTCAAAAAAATCATTTTTTAAATTCTTTTTTCCTAATAACTCTAAAATTATTAATGACTTAAAAAAAAATGATTTTAACAAATTTTAAAACTGGCATAATTTATAATTTTTTGACGTATTACATGATAAAATCAGACATGCCTTTTGTAACTTATGACTAGAGGTCTGGATCAACCTTTACGAAAATCTCATATTAAAAAAAAAAAATTTTAAAAAACTAATCCATAGAATTTAAAATTTTTATAATTTTAGTACTTAGATAGGCATAACACATCACAACAAAAATATAGTGTTCACTCATGGTCAGAAATTTTCTTTTCCATTTGTTGTGCAGTGTAATGAAGATTCAAAACAAAAAAATCAAATGCAATCGTGATTAGAAAATTATTTTAGGAACAAGTTGTTTGTTTTAGCCACACAATATTGAAGTATAACATTCCTATTTATTTGCTACACTGTTAAATTTATTTATTTGCATACATCTTAAAACAAAAAATACCGGTTAAATAAACGATAAGCAAATTGTTGGCGTTAAAATATCGGTGGCAAAAGTAACAGCTGATTTTTGACAGCAAGTAAAGAAGTGTTGCCTAGTAATAAATTCGATAAAATATCGTTATATGTAGTTATTTCAACCATGTAATTATCATAATAAAAATTACAATATCCCACTGCTGGAAATCTTTTATATGGCTTCTTCTGGTAATATTCCATTTTATTACTTTACATTTTTCATAATTTCTAATTTATTTTATTATTTTAAATTAAACTGACAGCTGGAAAACAAACAACTAAATGTTTCCGTGATTTCCTTCCGCCTTAATTGCTCTCAACTACTTGGGGTTTAAATTGCAATCAGCTAAAATATACATATACATATAAAATAAAATTGCAGCTGTAATGATAATAAATTGCAAAATGCCCTGACTTGTTGTAAATCATTTCTATTCATCCGTTTTAGTGGCCTTCCATCATGTTCATGCCTGCGTTGTCTGTCAATTCGTTACGCGAAAAAAACAAATCCCAGTCATTCCACCTGGGGTCAGCTAATTAAATTATTATTATTTTTCCCTTTTTTTGAATTTAGCTTAAAAAATAATTTCGCATTTTGCTGCCGTTTGAAGTGGAAGTAGAAAACAGTTACGAGGGCTTTTCACTACAAATTGCAAATGATAAACATATTTTGCGGTAATTTAGAAAAGAGGGCCAGCAACTTGTTCAAGGTGAATTAATATGCAAAACAAATAAAATAGAATTAATTAAATAAAAATCTATATCGTGTCAGTTATGGGTTTAAGAATTTAAAAGAGATAACACGTATTTGGACATCGATGAAATAATTTAGAAAATTATTAGCACCGTAATGGAGTATTAATGTATGATGGTGTTAAGAAAGCTGTTTGTTGTCTACCGTTTTCTTAGTATTTCTGTAAAATAATTTACATCAAATACAAATCAAAAATGTTTATTAAGGACAAATGAAAATTGTATTTGATGCGTTGTTTTCATTGATAAATTTTTTTTTTTTTTTTAAGTCTATATTTATCTGCAATCTGTCTACTTTAAGACAATAAGCAGTTCTTATTACTCATAAGCAATAATTACCAGGAGATATGCAGGTCCAATGAGCCACATATCCAAAATAATAAAATTAGTATTTAATAATAATAATAATTACAAATTTACAACTAAAATAACCTTGCAGGTATGTCTAATACGTGTGTATTGATAAATTGAAAAGATAAATACAAATATTTGCTTGCTACAAATGTAGACATACAAATGATCAAGCAAGTCTATAGCTCCGAGTCAATAAAGGTTAAAGGCAGTAAAGTACATAAGTAAATTCCTTACACTGAGCTGGGAGACAACTAAGTAGTTTAAATTTTAAATCTTCTCGGAAGCCCCTAATCTCGAGAGCATGAAGGTAAACAGCAGCAAAAAATTAAAGAAAAATTATTATTTGAAAAAACTATTTATTACAGCTTCAGATCTTTCTTTATATAAACAAATTTTTATTTACAATATTATTCGATATTTCGATAACAAGTTGTCATCATCTTCAGGATAATAATTGTAATTACAATTATTATCCTGAAGATGATGACAACTTGTTATCGAAATATCGAATAATATTGTAAATAAAAATTTGTTTATATAAAGAAAGATCTGAAGCTGTAATAAATAGTTTTTTCAAGTAATTAAGAAGATCAAATAAATATTACATATGAAAAATTATTATATCAAACTGGGGGACAGCTAACAATTATAGACATTCAAATATACCTGCAAGCTTATAGAGCATGAAGTTTAAAGGCAGTAAAGGATAAAAGTAAGTACTTTGTGTCACACTGGGGGACAACTGAAATATTTAGATAGCCAAACGTTCCCGTAGGTCTCTAGTCCCCAAAGGAAAAAGGTAAATTTTTGACGGTGATTCCTTTAGCGGGCTGCAGTTCCTTTTTACTTCCTCAGAACGGAGAAAGATGTCGTTTTTATTATAAAATGAAGAAGATAAGTATCGTTTTACAATGACAGTTTCACTACCCCCACGACGCTCATCTGCACCGTGGTTGCTTCGAAACCAGGCCATGACTAATTGCATAGTGTTTTTAAGCAGCAGTCTATATTTAATCTTGTTAAGCAGCCTTTAATTTCATCACTGTATTTTGTCAATCGAACTGGTGGACAGCTCATAAGCACCGACATTCAACGATTAATGCAAGCTTATGATGGCAAATGAAATTTACAAGCAGTACAAAATAAACGAAAATTCTTTACATCGTACTGCAGGACAGCTAACAAATAGAGACATCCAAACATTTTCCCACATTTGCAGTCCCGAACGCATGAAGTTTACAGGCAGTAAACAACGAAAATTCCAAGTATTGAACTGGGGCACAGCTACACCTTTTATTACCATCTATTTAGTCTCTCAACTTAACAATTTAATAACACTGCGCAACAAAAGAAAAACAATATTTTCCTACCACTCATTACCACCACATTTGTATGATGCACTTAAGTCCCCCAGCCACTAAAATCATCAGTATTTCAGATTCGTAGAAAAGTACCCGTTTAATTTTTTTTTTTAATCTTAAATGAGCGAGTTTTTCAGAGGCTGCTTTAGGCATCTTATCATGTGTGTGAATATAAATATGCCGAGTTGAATATGTTTGACGTAACGAAATAACGTAACGACATATTTAAGTGTGAAGTTAACTATGTTTTTCGTAAGCGAACATTGTACCAACATGTTTATTGGTGAAAGTAAATATATATGTATAAGTAACTTGTTATAAAATAAAAGAATATTTAAAAATATTAATAAAAACCATCAGAATATAAAAATTGAGAAAACTAAAAAAAAAAAAATTTTAGCATCGGCACCGTAAAAAATCGATTATCTCTGAAAGAATTTGGTCATATATGGGCACATTTCTTGAGTGTAACTCAACTGGACCACACGAAAAAGGAAGCCAAGGATGTGGTCTATTTAGTGGTATAAGTGTCGTTTCTCAATTGTAATTGAGAATTTCTTTAAATTTTTTTGAAATTTTGACTAAGTGAAAAATCAATGATCTTCGAAATAATTTGGACACATATGGGCACAAGTTACACTCAAGAAATGTGCCCATATATATCCAAATTCTTTCCAATATCATTGATTTTTCAATTTCGAGCGGAAAACAGAAGGCCCCAAATACTTTCCACTTTCAATTGAAATGCAAAAAGATCCATACATATAAACCAATTGAAACATCATTTATGCAAATCGATGGGTTAATACTTATTGTATTCAGGTTAAAGCAAAACTACCTGGATACACAAAGGGATATATTAGTGGTGATCCTGTACTCAACACTGGGAGAGCGCGAGCTCCCAATTTGCACGAAAATTGTTCCCGTACTCAAAGTTCATGCAAGTGAGAGAGATTTTGAAAGAGAAATATTCTTGTGCTTCTTGCACGAAACTGCGGGCCATTTTTCTTAGGGCTAGTTGGAAATGTACGAGATCAAACCAGTGTTGCCAGTTTAGGCGGTTTCCTCCTAGATTTAGGGGTTTTTTTTTCTTTTAGGGGTGAATTTGGGGTGTTAAATTCTTTCGGAGGAAATTTAGGGGAAACAATTTATTTTTGGGGTATTTTTAGAGGATTTCTGTGTTTGGTTGAACGCTAAAATGGCAGGAGTTAGAAAATTTTTCAACACATAACTTTGAAGACTTTAACGATTTTTAAAGTAAAATTAAATGAGATATTTTATGTTCATCTGGTAGCTTTAAGTACAGAATTTTGCAACTGGTAATTTTAAGTACTTTTTTGTTGTTGAGTTGAATGATTTTTTTTGCTTATGGGGTCAATTCTTTGAATTTTTTCCGTTTATTAAGAATTGCGAAAATTAAAATATCTAAGAACGTTTGATAAAATTAAAACTCTTTTTATGAAAATGTCAAAAGAACGTAAAGAGCGAAGAAGACTTAGAAACTCTTAATATTTTTGGAGACACTTAATTTTTTCTAGATACACAGATAACAATTTCCAGCTGCCTATAAATATGTATTTAGATCTCAAAATATGTGAATACAAATAAATCGAAAATTTAAAATAAATATACATACATATGTAATCATAACATATGCCCTGAAAAATATATATAGTCAGTTAATTTCTACTTCTTTTTAATTGGGGAAAGTTTAACAATTTTATGCATTTCATGCATTGTCAATGTATTATTATTGGTGATTCGCAAACTAAAGCAGAATGTTCACCAAAATTTTTTAGGGGGATTTTGTAGAAAAACATTGAATTTTAGGGGGTTTTAAAATTTTTCTGGGGGGATAGAAATACATTGACCTGGGAACACTGGATCAAACTTATTGAGAGAAATTCTTGATGGCTCTGATTTTACCGAACTTTGCCCTAAAAGTATGAGATCAAACTTGTTGTGTGTCTGTGTGTGTGAAATATGACCATGATCTGGGATCTGGTTGCTGAAATCCACATCATTTTACACAACACGCGAGCATTATCCAGGGCTCACACATTCGTGGTCATCGACTATAGAGAAAACTCATTCTACAACCGTACGGTCCGTCTTTGGAACAAATTGACGTACATATATTCTTCCCGTAACAATGTAGTAAGATTCAAATCAAATGTATACAGACACTACTCCTGAAAATAATTTTGCCAGTTCCGGTACAAGACACTGCATGTGAAGGAGTCGTCCCCTGAGTACTGACTGGTCGAAATAATACAAATAAGTTTATATAATTTTTCCAATATTTTTCTACTATTGTATTCGAATTGTTTTTAAAATATTAAGTATAAATAAATTGTTAAATTTATATGTATATACAATTTATCACATATTTTTACTAGACATATTTCCTAAGTTGACATAAAAAGCTTTGCAACATTTTATGCCATCAAAATATTTTGTTGTATTAATAACAATTAAAGACTTAAATCAATAAAAAAAAAAACTCAACATGCCACAAATATCATGAAATGATAAACGGATTCCAGGCAACCAACCATTCGAACGAACACTTGTTGTTGGCTGCAAACTTGTGACAACAATAAAATAGAATTTTATGTTTCAAACCAGTACCAACCAACCACCCACCTGCCTCCCTTGCCAATGAACCGGTCAGCTCAACAGCAGTCATGTTAACTACACATATGCCCGTCCGTCCGTCCATCTGACTGTCCTTCGTTTGAACTTGAAGTCAGCCCGATCAGCAGCAAAATACAAAGTGGAGTGCATTCATTGGATTCGCATTATTTGAGAAATTTACATGCCAATAAGCAATTTGGAGGCAAAATATCAGACAGACAGACACATTCTGCACTCGTACACTCTTTTAATGTCAATACTACAACGAGTGAGTGCATTCATTCAGGCCCTGCTGTTTAAACGGACTCGCATTCAAAGATTTGTTGTTTTAAGTTGTGGTGCGGCGGCATTAATTGATTGATTTCGAAGCAAACGCTGCAACTTGCAGAACTATAAAAATTTTCTGAATATACTTAAATACATACAAATGGATGTTTGTTTGTATGTGTGTCTGTACACATAAGAAATGGACTAACGATTCGTGACATTTTTTTTTTTCATTCGTTTGGCGTTGAAGTGTTTGAGAGCCGTCATAAAAATCAACAACATGCATTTAGCATGTGAACACACTGTTGTATTTTTTTAAAGCAATAATTTTTATACGATATAATATATATTTTTGGTTTTTGTTTTCTTTTACCAACTTTAACACAATTTATCGGTGGAATGTGTTTTTTTTTTTTTTTTTTTTTAGTAACAACCGCAAACGTCAACACTTCGTACATACAACAAGCAACCGTAAATATTCAATATTTAGGCAAGTCACAGTCACATTATTACACAGATGCCCAGTAGTGGCTGATATCAGTAACTTAAACTCACACGTATTATTACGTTTTTTTGTTTGATCGCCAATCAAGCAATAGGAAATCATCATGTTGAATGGGAGAGACAAACTACACTTGCAGAAATTCTGTGTCTTATTTTAATCGTCAGCGAGTCTGCTGTCAGTGAACACATAAATTCGAATTATTGCGATATATTAATGATGTCAGCCGAAAAGTATTTTATGTTACAAAATGTTTTTGTTGACATGCAATGTCTTATTCGTCATAAGACATTTAAGAAAACTAAGAAATATAATTTAAAAAACAAATTTTAAGAAATGGCATGAATAAAATGAATAGCAAATTGTTTTCTTCCAGTGTAATTTCGTCACTCTCACCAATACTATACTACCTTGGGCATTTATGCATTATTATTACGATGTCTATGGATAAGTTTATCCTTAGAGACTGATATGCAAATGTACACTGAAATATCGATGACTTACTTTCTCAATGTTAAGAAATAAAGCTTTTCAGGAGAGAGAGAGAGAGAGAGAGAGAGAGAGAGAGAGAGAGAGAGAGAGAGAGAGAGAGAGAGAGAGGAAACGGCTCACCTTTTTATACTGCGGTGCTTGGGTGAAATTTTAAATGCAATTATTAAGGAATTGATTACTATGTATGTATATTGTTACTATATATACTATAATATACTATAATGTATATTGATTCTATGTATGTATATTGTTAGTACAGTTATTTCCGCTTCATTGAGCCCCGTTTAATTGAGTTTCCCGCTTTATTGCACCAAAAATCATGGAACATAATCATTCAGTACACCTGCCTATGTTATAATACCCGTTTAATTGAGTTTCGTTTAATTGCGTCACCCGCTTAATTGTTTCGCCAATTAAGACCGCATTGCGAACAACAATAGCAAATGTTTCGCTTAATTGATTTCGTCTACTTGCTTTTTTTTTTTGCTCCACAAACGTAAAAAAAAAATTATTTTGCGGCCAAAAAGTTCATGGTTCTGTTCCTTTATAAACATTGTACCATGAACGTACCTGATTTTTATTTTGTTTTAATAAACCTAAACAATTTTTCAACTTTTAAATATTGTAACTAAAGAAATGAGTTTTATTTTCCATCTACGCATGGTTGTTTCGCTTTATTGCACATATTGCTCAATTAAGCGATATTCGTTTAATTGCGTCGGCGATTCAATTAACTCAATTATTGCTTAATTGAGTTCCCGTTTGATTGCGTCAAAAGTCGTGCATTTTTAGAAACACAATTAATCGGAAATAACTGTACTAATATACTAATCTTCTTTAGTTTAGACATGAAACGCTTTTATTGTGATACGAGTTTGCTGCACTAACAGTCATTTTAATTCTTAATACTTAAGCAATAAGTTACTCGTTTATTGCACTCGAAGCAGCAATACAAACAAATAACTCCGCTTTATTTAAAATATTTTTCCAGACTTCACTACTAACATGAAATTTTATGCGTTGAACTGTATAATGTTGACCTTTCTCGCCTACGAGGCGAGAAAAGTTACTTACGTTAACAACTGACGACACTACTAATATAATAAAATAAATAAAAAAAGATAACTCACTGAGGATGACCAACAAAGTTGGCCGAAATATTGGAGAAAATAAAATAATTGCTATATCAATGTAAATTTGGTGTAAAATTATTTACTAAAGGACCTCAAGCCGAACTTACTTTATAAATAAAATATGAAATTTTATCTTATTGAAGTAATGATTATTTTGAGCTCCGAAATCAGGTGATTTGAAAGCTCTTATTCAAAAAATTAGATTTAAACCTACTCCATTCAGTTTTCGACGCAAAACAAAATTTTAAATACAAGGAATTATGATGTGTTTGATTGCAAAGCTGTTTTGTGTGCATTAGATTTGCACTAAATTTTTTTCTAACCAAGAATGAAATGTAAACAAAGGCGGAGCCTATTTCTCACCTGCGAACGTTAACGTTCGTTCGCACAATTACATTGAAAGCAAAAACACTATTCAATATTTTGTTTTTGCTTTCAATGTAATTGTCCAACGAACGACAGCGTTCGCAGGTGAGAAATAGGTCCGAAATATTTTCATATTTTCGATACTTCACTGTTCACGCAGTGCCCCAAGGCTGGCACTTTGATGAAATTTGACAACAATAAAAAGTGGTGATTTTTATAGTCCGGGAAGCTGGTTACCATTCTCGTAGTATTCTGTGGTTTTTTAGCACTTAATAGCGTCGTGGTGGAAATACATTGTCATGTTGTTTTTTTGTTTGGCAGTGTTACATAATTGCAAGTTCAGATATTTTCAGATATCACTTTTTTAATAGCATAGAAAATTCTGACATATTCAGCGGACTTCCTTCCCTTCCTTTGAATTCTCATGAAAAGCGCACATTATTTTTTTTCTTGGTGTTCGCTCCCATATCGCTTTGAAAAATCAACTTTGTCTCATTTAAACTGTGATATGTCTTACTAAAATTTGAATGTTTGTACGTGTGCTCGCATTTCCATGTTTAACACTTTTGTATAATTCAACTAATAATGTTCGTTTGTATGATTGTGTATTTTAGCTTGTTGCGAGTCAAAACATACATATTTAACATAACAAGCGCATGTTTGGACCGTTACAAGCTTTTAAGCATTTTGTTATAATTTTATATGCGATATTATTTGCTCCGCAAGCAGTCGTGTGTGTGTGCGTGTGTGTGTGTTTGTTTTGTTGATCGGAGTTGTTGCGCTTCGTGTTGTTGCCGTTGTTGCAGTTGTTTATTATAGTGTATTGTTACCGCAACAGAATAGAGTGTTGTCGCGTCAAAGAGTTATGTAAAAAATGCTTGAAAGGTGCGGCCGCATTAACAGAAAAAAATAAATAAAATATTTTGTTTTTTTGTGAGTGAGTTGCTGCAACTGGATCCATGTAGCGCTTACACTTGTTTGTGAATGCAAGTACAATTTGACAAAAGAAAGGTTTTCAAATGGCACATTCGTATTCACAATCAGTTTTCTTTAATAAAATTAAAAAACAAAAAAAAAAACAAACCTGACTATTGTAAACAGAGTTGGTAAATTTTTAGGCTTAAAACCCCTGCTTAGAGTTTGAAATTTTAATACATCCTACAAATTTAATGATGCCTTATAATTTTGCCCTTATAAATAAGAATTAACTCTTAAGCAATAAAAGTTAGTTATTGCATCAAAAAACTCCTTTTAAATCAAACTCGCTGCGATAAAAAAAAAATCAGATATATGTACATATATTGCTCCTTCAGTGCACAATTTTCAAGTTTCTTACGGACAGACAAGTACCTATTTCCTTATACTTTTTTACCTCAGTAAAAATTTTCAGTTCTCTATATCTCAAGTTGAACTCAAATTATAACAACCATCCTCCATACACTCATTTTGTAAAGCTAAACGGCCTAATTCATAAACACATTATAAGAGTGTTATAACCAACTTATAAGCAAAAATCCAGAAAAGTGTATTCATAATCGACTTATAGCTTATTATGCTGCTTATAACCATTTTATAAATTGGATATTTTTATTGTGGCCTCTACCCAACTATAAAGCTCTAAACACATAGACGACAGCAGACAGCAAGCAGCAATATGTCAAAAATAAAATGCATGTGTTTAAATGAAAACGATTATTTTGACGGCAGCAGGGCAGCACGACTGCACAACAGCATTTGCTGCTGCTGCCAACTTAGGCTATTTTCTATTTTGACGGGCAGCAAATAAGCAAATATAGTGTTGCCATTATATATATAAATTGGACAAATTAGAACAAAAACTTTTTTTTTAATATTAAATACAAAAGACCATTGCAAAAATACAATAAATAAATAAATGTATGTGTTTTTATAGTTTTTTTCGTGATATTATTACATTTTTCATCAATATTTTCAATTTTATTCATTATGAAATAAGAAATACGGCATCCCTGAAATTAGCATTGCTAAAATACACAGCTGTTCATTTTCAATATCAAAACAATTTTTTTCGTTTGAGCTAATTTTTCGTGATATTTTATTTAATTTTCATCCTGGTTGCTTTGAAAAAGTGTTCTTCATCTTTTTCCTTGAACTGTTGTACACATGTTTTGTAAATGCCCTCCTCATCACGGGCTATATTTACTGGGCGAACCCACCATCTTCGGTTTCTTGTACTATTCGTCTTATGGGCTTCAGCTACACTTCAGCTGTAGTCTGAGCTATTTTAACAATTGTTGTGATAAAATTCGCTAAATTTTCTTCGCTCATTTTTTATATTTTTAAACATTGAATTTGTAATATTTATAAAAATGCAAAATTGATTTACACACCAGCTGATTATTATGTTGTTGCTGTCTTCAAAATAATTATGAAGCCGACTTCAGAGCAGCATTTGAAGTTGGCTGCACTTGAAGTTGGCAGCATTTGCAGTCTGCTGTCGTCTATGTGTTTAGAGCTTAAGCGTTTAATAGTGAAAATTGTTGAATTGATGATTTTTTTATTTTAACACTATTTATCAATTTTTTGCTTCTTGAATGTGCTTATTTATGATTGCATGTCATTGTCTCTTACACCAAATTATCATTACACATTAAACTATGAAATTGGAAAATATGAACATACATACTTTAAATTCTACTGATGATATGGCGTAAGAATCAGTAATACATATACAGTCATAAGGACACTTTAGACCTGCAAAAATCATCTACTTTTTTTATCAAACAAATTTTTCTTTATTTTTCATATAAATTACAAATATTTTGACGAATTATATCGATACAATACACAAAGAAATACAGACCCTGCCAGCAAATTGGTAGCCGGCTACAAATAAAATCGACTTATAGTTCATCCCTGTCGGACATTGAGTAGTCGACTACTAAAGTAATTAACTTTATGTTAACTTTTATGGACTAGCTTCGAATTAGCTACAATACAATCGATTTGTAATTCACTTTTTGTGTACTGACGATAAGCTATAGCTGAAACGTAGTGCAGAGTTAATCCAAAATTCAAATAACATACACACACACACACACGATAAATAACTCTTTAATTAAATTTTTTAGAAGATGGCGAGAACATCTATTTAGATTTTTCAATTCCAGTACTTTGGAGAGAGTCAAGTAACCACCAAACTGATTGTTATTTCTGTTTAACAAAAGTTACTGGATTCAATATGAAAAATCGAAAAAGTATTACCTACTCTAATGTCCTATCAGTTTCTAAGCCAGTTCAACGTCTCTTAACTGATCCACTACCAGTTATTCCCAGTGAGTGCGAAATAGCTTTCACCAGCAGTTGCAGTTTGTATGAGGCTGCCATGAGGAACGCCATTTAGTGACTCAAGCTGAGCTGAGTGATCTAATCCGGGACTTGCATTTAACGAAGCAAGACGCAGAAATACTAGCTTCAGGCATGCAGCAGTGGAAACATCTTGCAACTGGGACGAAAGTAACAATCTATAGAAAAAGAGGTTTGGAATTGGCTGCATATTTTGAAAAGAAAGGCTCTATTCTGTACTGCACTGATGTTAATGGGTAATTTCGAACGACAATCATATAACGCTATATATACTTTTGAAAGCTGATTGAATTTTAAATAAACTAATAACACTGTGCTAGTTGAAAAAACCGACAAACGGGGCACCCAGTGACTAAACCTAATTCGGGTACGCTGAATTCAGTGGTGCTATCCGTTTTTCTAGGTTAGCTCGCGTTTTCGAGATTTACCGTTATTTTAAAAATGGAGGAGGTTGCACTACATGTATTCAACTAACTAAAAAAAATTTTCATTTATTGAACTTTAGTAAAAAACCGAAATTCCGCAATAAAATAACCTTTAATTTGATATATAATTCATTAAAAAAAAATTTCAGTTTTTAGAAAAAAAAAATTTTTTTTTTTTGAAAAAAAAAATTTTTTTTTGCAAATTCTTGAAATTTTGTGATCTTTAAAACTGCATAAAAAATTGAAAAATTAAGCTATGCCAACAAATTATGCCGTGTATATAAAAAATTATGTTTGAAACAAAACGAGCTTTAAATGACCAAAATCTGTGGGCAACTTTTGATTTTATTCACAAAAGATGAAAAATTGCAGTTTCAACCTGTTACCAGACGAAGCCTCAAAAATTGAAAAAACTATTTTCTTGTTAATTAAAGTACATTTCTGCATGTTCATATAAAAAGTTTTTTGTAATTATCTAACATTAAGATGTGTTAAAAAAGTGTTATGAAACCCTTTTGCATAATTTGTACTATTATGCAAAATTTTTTCTAAAAACTGAAAATTTTTTTTAATGAATTATATATCAGATTAAAGGTTATTTTATTGCGGAGTTTCGGATTTTCACTAAAGTTCAATAAATGAAAAATTTTTTTTAGTTAGTTCAATACATGTAGTGCAACCTCCTCCATTTTTAAAATAACGGTAAATCTCGAAAACGCGAGCTAACCTAGAAAAACGGATAGCACCACTGAATTCAGCGTACCCGAATTAGATTTAGTCACTGGGTGCCCCGTTTGTCGGCAACAAAAAGTTCCAAATTCAAGCACAGTGTAATTATACATAATTTTAAAATTATAATTTTTTATGGAAAAATCCAATAAACGCTTTTTTATACCTCGAAAACCTGATGTGATAGAGAAAAACCATTTATAGATTCGAATTCAGTGCACCAAATTACACTAGAAACGGTATTTGTTTGCTCCAGTCAAAAATCTAGTTGGCTAGTGTTATTTACAACAAGTCACTTTTTCCCCTGCCGAAGATTTTGGAATGTGCATACGTGTTAACAGAGTACTTTTTTAACGATATTTTGAAGAAATAAAATATACGTAAGTTTATCTACATATTTGAGGTATCACTTACCAATTGTCATATACGTGGTAAATAACATTTCACTGGGTGGATGCGGCCAGGCACCTGGTCGTATACAAAAATTGATGATGTGGGAGGATGATTGTTACAATAGTTGTTTTAAAGCTTTTTATTTAAAAGTTAATCTTTTGCAATGCGTTTTGTGTATTATTGTTGATGTTTGAGCGAATGGAAGTACAGCGTGGGCGAATTTGTTATCGATAATAAAAACAACAAACAGGCACATAATTACATTTCACTTAACTTTTTTCTTTGATTTAAAAAACATTTTAGTTTTTCATCAACAAAGAAAATTCTATATTTACCGCCAAGCACATTTCAATGAGCTGCTGTCATTTTGTGATGTATTTGCCAATGCTAAATTGTACAAAATAAATAAATTTCACAACTTTTTGAAAAGTGTTTCACAAAACTTACAAATCCATACATCACTTTTGAGAGTGCAAGTGTTTTTTTTTTGCTCTCAACTTAAAATTTATTATGAAAAGTAATACATAGAATATTTAAAAGGAAAAATAATTTTTATTCCCAGTCATAAAATAAAATTAGGAAAAGCATTAAAAAGAGAAACATCGAGTAAATTGTACATTTACGGAACGTTATGCATGTCATTGTGGCATTTCCGTTCCATAAATTAGCAACTATTTACAACAAAAATACTGCCAGAGCAACAACAGCAACGAAAGAGAAAAACACATCTTTAAACGCTGTGTGTTCATATCGCGCAATTTTTCTTCACTATTTATTTGTTTTTAAGTTTTAATCTATTCAAAGTTCAAGTGAATATTGAAACAACAATAACAAAAAATATACAAAAAACATATTTCTTTATAATTAGAGCAAATATTATTATTATTTTTCAGTTTTACGAGCCACTCAAACCAGAGAAAATTTCTAAGAAATAAATGAGAAAAATATCTACAAATAAAACTATTTCACCAATAAAGCGTCAGAGCTGGGGAGCAGGGAGTAAATGAAATGCACGAATGCACGTGTGTGTGAGGCAAGTGAATTGCATTAAAATGTTTTTTACGATGTGTGTTGTGAAATGTGATGTGGCATGTTCTGATCGAAGCTGCAACAGATGAAACGGTGTTGATTCTTACATTCAACACATGATGTATGAGTTGCTTAATGAGAAGTTAACTGAATTATGATGGTCTTTGATGACGAAATTTTAAATGTTTGAATTTTTTGTTTTTGTATTGTGAAAAAGATTGCGAAATCTGATTTTGGTGTTTGCCAGAAAAAAAATATATACATACATACATATATGAATTAATTGACAAGCCGATGATACAATTTGGTCAACATTTTCAACAATTTTGTTAAAAAAAATGATATGAGAATTCATTATAAATTTAACACCTTTAAATAAATTGTTCTTAAATAAAAAACATTCAGCAGTTACAAAGCACATAACTGGTATAAAACAACGAAGATTTTGAAATATGTAATCGATGAGATTATAAGAAATAAAAAAAAAAATTAATAAACTATAAAAAAATCCGTTAAATAAAAATTTCCCTTTTTGGGGAAATTTTTAGCTTGATATATTTTTCGATAACTGTAAGCCAGATTTATAGAAAACGTTTATGTGAAATAGTTTACAGCTTAAATTCATACATAATAAAAATTTCCCATTTAGGGAAATTTTCGAATATGGCTAATTATCATATATTTTTAGCTTAACTGCTATATATTACAAATTAATAAGAAAAAATTAATCATTTTGGATAAAAAGTTCTGCCGAATAAAAATTTCCCTTTAAGGGAAATTATCAGCTTTTGTTGAGTTCTCAATTTTCAATCATTAATAAGAAAAAATTAATGATTTTGGATAAAAAGTTCTGCCGAATAAAAATTTCCCTTTAAGGGAAATTATCAGCTTTTGTTGAGTTCTAAATTTTCAATCAAGTTTTTGTAAGATATTTTCCTATTGGCTACCAAAAATGGAATTCCAGTAAAGAAATTGAACAAAAAACTACACGTTCACCAACAAAAAAAAAAATGTGAATTGAGTAAACTATCAACGAAATTCGTAGCTTGTAACTTTATTAGCACTTGTGCAATTTAGTTGAAAACATATTCACAGTGGATGCTAGGGAACAAGTAGTTTATTAAACGCATTTTCAAAAGTCTTTACAACATAAGAAAAAAATTCCCCCTGAAGGGAAATTTTTTAATTAATTATTTCTAACAAAATTTTTCCCTTTGGAAAAGATTTCAATTGTGTATTTTTGCCATTTGTTTGAAACAAGGTTCTTGTTGACTTTAATTATAAAACTCATTAATAACTTTTAAAGACAACTTTTGTAGAATGAAAATTTCCCCACAGGGAAATTTTTAACTTTTTCGGTAGTTGGAATTGAGACTTATCGAAATTGTTGGTAGAAAATAATTTTTAGAATTTTGCTCATTATATTCGCCAATAAAAAAATTTTCCATTCAGGGAAGTATTTTAATAGAAGACAGTCGGACATATTTTTGTTTTAGTTTTAATATCTATTGGACATTGAATTAGAGGGCCTCTAAAACAATGTCCAATAATTTTTTCTCTCCCCTGCCATTTTTGAGAAAAGGATCAAAGTCCGTTTTTTTTTTTATTTAATCAGCTTTTAATTTTAGATTTATCAGCTTTTATAAATGTTATTAAATAATTTCGTGTTATTAAATTACATAATCAACTAAAATCGATTAAGATTTCCATGAAACCTCCATTCTTTCTGATGAGTTATTCACAAACATGATTTAAAAAACAGTGGGAAACTTATTTATTTGTCTAATTGTTTTTTATATTGCTTTATATAAATTAAATCATATTTTTCAATTGCTTGTTGGCGCTAATAACCGAACTTTGCTTGAGCGTTTTTAATAATAGTTCATTTTTGCGCACAGTTAGACATCAGTCAGGCACATTATCTCTAATCACTTTTCATGGCAGGCGGGGCAGCCGCTAACATTTTTATTTAATTTGCATTTTTAATTATATAAAAGTCACTTTTCTGGGGGCTTTTGTTTTCAGCAAAAAATTTATACCAGATTTTCTCTCTTTCTACGTTTTCGTGACAAAAAGAAAAGAAAACCAAATTTGCAGCTTAAGATCAAACGACAGAAAATAAAAACACGTTTTAAAACAATCAATCATGTTTCAATTTAGAAATAAATAAATTTATTGCTGGTAAATAAAAAAAAATTACTTTACATACATTTTTTTTGTGCAGTAATTTTACACAATTAACAATTACTTGCAAAAAACTGCAAAATAATTTATATTTGGTGGTAGAGTTTAAACAATTGTTGCTTTTTTCCTGAGCAAAGCATAATTTTTGAAGAAATAAACATAAATCTCATTTAAAGTTTTTGGCATAACTCTGGCTCAGGCTGGAGGCAGGCAACAAGTCGCTGTAAGAATACAGGTTTCAGTAAATATTTTTATCTTTTTTTTTTTTTTGCTACGTTGTTTTTGTTTGCTACGTACGATACGCTTTAAAGACGCAAATCAAAACAAGAAGAAAAAAAGAGTTGGCAATCGCAAACACGTATATTGCATTTATTGTTTTGATAACGATCTTTTTTCTTTTTGTTTTTTGATGTTTGTTTGGTTTGCTTCAATTCAATAAAAACGTGTTTAGAAAGCGGGTTTCATTTGTGCATTCAAAACTTTACACAAAAGTGCTGAAGCGAATGAGAGAAAAATTTTACGACCGCAACGCAACCACAAGTACTCGTCGTTAAAGCGTAATCAATTGCGGTAATTAGAATTAAAACGACCAACGATGGTAGCGGCCAGCAGTAAACTTTATTTCTATGCAGGAATTAATCAAAATAATGAGAGGCAATTAATCAAAATGATAAAAATCACAATAAGCTCCTTCTTGGAAAATTGCCAGGGATGAGCAATCGAGATTTAGCAACCGAGTTAAATCAAATTATTTGAGAAATAATCAACTGCCGGATGTTGTACAACACACACACACACACACACACACACACAAATTTTCATTCTTCAATTTATTTTCGAAACAACCATAAAATATGAAAATTAGTTTTTATAATTTTTTTTTTTTTTTGTATTAAGTTTAAAAGGCTCAAGTTCTTTCTATATTACTTTTGTGATTGCTATTAATTAAATAAGACAAAGAAGACATCAAAGACATTTAGCAGGGTGGACAGCGAGTTGTTTCAAAGCCGCCACACTTGCTCGTCAGCACCCGTCCTTGAACTCAGCACATCCCTGCTAAATGTCTTTGATGTCTTCTTTGTCTTATTTAATTAATATCAATCACAAAAATAAGATAGAAAGAACTAGAGCCTGATAAGCCGCGTACAACGAATTTCGAACGACGCTGTGACTGTGTTTCATATACAGTATTTTTCGGTTAATTGACCCTACGGTTAATTGGTTTCCATGCTTAGTTGAACCACATGATCGGGCAAAAAAAATATTGCATACGAACACCATGTGAATTTCCTCGGATAATTGAACCCGGTTAATTGATTTTCCCGCTTAATTCGTTCAAAATTCATGGCATCAAAAATAAATTTCCTCTTACTTTTACCCAGTTAATTGCATTGAAAAATAATCTGGCATTTTTGCACATACATATTTGACATCATTTGTGAAAAACACTGGGTGGCATCTCTACTATACACATATATGTAAATTTTTTGCTGTTACTTGCATTTTTTTTTGTCGTTTAAGGTAAAAAAAAATTATTTTGAAAAACTTAAAGTGCACATATGCGATTTCTTTTAATTCATTAGTTCATAGTTCCAATTATGCGTGATTTCTGTAACTGAACACACTGTTCAATTAAATAGGGTTCTTATAATTGAACGAATTGTTCAATTAAACGGGTATCGGCTAATTGGTTCCCCGGTTAATTGAATAAAAAATTGTGCAAATTTTGATGTGCAATTAACCGAAAAATACTGTACACCAATGTGTTTTATTATTGTTGACGGCGAATATTCGCTGCGAAAAATTTGTCGTTCGTCCCAGTTGTGTTCCTGCATAAAGTGATTTTCGATAATTAATATCTGTTTTTTGCTCTCTAGTCCCGAAATATATAAGGGTGCCCTCGTATTACTTTAATCGGGCCTAAGTTCATTCTCTATTGAGGCCAAGAAACCATGAAAGATCTAATTCTTCAGCCTTTATTAATTTCTATTATCAAATACTTTTAATTAATTTATAAGTAGCAGTTACCTGAAGTGAAGCCGCCTCGCTTCACTCGTCAGTGGCCGTGCTTAAACTTAATAACCCCTGCAGCTGAGTGGCTTGAAGAAGGATGAATGTGGTAACTTCAAGAACAGGTGCTGAATTTTCTAAAATAGACTTTGTAATTGCTAATAAACTCTTTGGGTGCTGATGATTGGTTTGGTGGACGTGAAAGCGCCCTAGCATGTTCCCCAGCCAATAAGTCTTCAACTTTACTTCTTTACTTTGTCTTAACAAAGCCAAAACTCTACTGACAAATAAAAGTTTCGAAAAACTAAAACTAAGAAACCATAAAGAACTTAATTATTTATTTGCTTTAAGAGCCAATTGAAATGTATTAATTCAGGTCCAAAATTAATTCAGGTTCATGGGAATTGCGGAATAAGTAGTTAAGTTTCAAACAAACTTTTAAGAATTTTTCAAGTCTACTGATGAGTTGATTAGCACCAACGAAATGTCGTCGGCATATAGACAGCTGAAAAATATAGCAAATATTTTTTGAAAAGGTTCATTTTTGGACCTGAATTAATAGAAACCATAAAGTTTAGAGCTATTTTCTGTTTTTAAGTTTTCAGCATGTCTATAACGCACCATCATTTCATTACGATTTGCATGTATGAGAGTATCAAAAAGTAACAGAGTGAATTTTCGAAAAAAGAAACCAAGGCAAATCAAGTAGAGGTGGTCGCAATTCAATTCGCTTCAATATTTTCTCTCGAAACGTCATAACTTTTGTTGTTGTCGTTTGCTATCAGCTTTGACAACTCAGAAGATAAAATCGTAGAAAAATGTAGAAGCGAATTGGGAGGCGGGCACCTGTAATGGATTCGCCTTGAAAGAAACTAATAATAGAATAGATATGAAGTAGAATATTTGAACATATTTCCATAAGAGCTTTGAAGTTTCCAGATTGATTGTAGCAGAGAAATGTCGGCGGCTGAAAACTTAAAAACTGAAAACAACTCTAAACTTTTTTTTTCTTTTCTAATTTGTTCGGCAATTTTTGTTTGCTTGTGGCAACACTGGTTGTGATTGTACTTCAAGCTTGAGGGCTCAATTTTAAATCAGTACCTTATGATAACTGCTATGATGTAATCAGTTATCCATTTAAATTTGCTTTAATTTTAAACGAAACATTCAAATAAGAATTGAATGTAACATGTGAACCAAATGATCAGAATAATTTGTTTTCGTTTTATACTACAAATAAAGAAAACATGCCGTTCCTTTTAATATTACAGCAAAATTTATGCAAAATAGCTTTAAAAATGGTTTTCTTTAAGTTTAATTTTTTGTCGTTGATTCAAGTTTTGTGTGTTGGTGTGTGTGTGTGTATGTTTTTTTTTGGCAAATCTTAAAATCAAATATTCATTGCTGCTGCTTTGTTTTCTTATTTATTCTTGTGCATAAGATAAATAAACAACGACAACAGCGGCAGCACGTTGTTGTTTGTGTTTTGGTATCCTCCAGAGTCCTTAAGTCGTATACGGTTGTCTTCCGTTTACTCTTAAACTGCCACTGCTGGGCTTGTTTTTTTTTCGTTGTTGTTGTTAATATCATTTAAATTCTTTTTATTTATTTTTTGTTTTCTTCAGAATATTTTCGCTAAAATCTTTTTTTATTTTTATTTTGCATCCCTGATTGTTATGCAAAATACAAAAAGCAAATAAATAAACAAAAAGCACTTGAAAGGAAGAGAAAAATATGAAAAAAAATAAAGTTTAAACAAATAATACTCATGTGAGTAGTTGCGAATTCTTTTTCCTTTACGACACTTTAAAAATATGTACATGAATATACGTAGACACACACATTTACCTAAGATACAGTGGCGCCTAAAATTATGCACACACTTAAGCGTTACCTCATACATACACAGAGAAAAAAGCACCTAATAAAGTAGAACAAAATCAATAAGATATCTCTATGGTTTTTTTTCAAGAAGGATTCCTTATTATTTTAAATGGGAAAACCTTATTGAAAAAACAACAATTAATGAAATTAAAAAGATGATTTACGTGTGTTTATATAGGAAACTAATAAAACCAATAGGGAAAAATTAATAGGATAACCTAATAAAATCAATAAGAAATCCTTATTGCATACAATTTATAAGAAAACCTAATAGAATCAATAAGTTCTTCTCTATAGAATTTTTTTTGGTACCATGCAAATCGGAAACTGAGTAAAAACAAACGTTAGTAACAAGTTTTCTTCTTGGTTTTATGTGTTTTTCTTGTTGAAACAATTAATAAGATTTGCAACATGGAAATAATAAGAAATACCCATAGAAAAATCTTCTTTTCTCTCTGCTGGGATACCCCTCAGCCTAAAAACGTTTCAAAGAGAAAATCTTATTGAATCTATTGGGAAGTTTTTGCTCTGTGTAGGCATATAAATGTTTTGATTTTGCAGCTAATGAAAAATTATATCAGGATTTGTTAGTTTATTTATTTTTCTTTTAGAAAATAGGAAATATCTTGCTTGCTACGTACAGCAGAGGAGAACATCCGCTTTAATGGGCAAAGACAATATTGGTGGTATGCTTGTCAAGAAATGGTTGACACTTATTTAAATGCCTTACATAGTTTCTTCTTTATTCTCTCTGATCGTCTTGCAGAGAATTGCTGGCGTCGCTGGTAGCTACAATCTTCTATATAAATTTGTTGACGCTCTATACATTCTGGTTTTGATAAACTTGGCATATTGCCAGGTTCCTGGGGTTTGTTAAGAAGTTCATCGGATAAAATTGGATCCTCTAATTCTTCTATAGGTTGACTTCTAGAAGTACTATTAGTGAAAGTATCATTGATACTATAAGTGAAACACTACATCATATAAATGACCACCAGGCGAAGTGTTGCAAGCATTGATTTTTTTGAGGTAATTTTCGACCACTTTTTGACACATATTGGTCGGTATCTCAGCCATAACTTGACAAATGTTTACATACATTTATATTAAATTACCTTTTCAGGCTCAAGTTTAACCCTTGGTTTGTCACTTTTAAATTAATATTAATTAATTAAGTAAAGAAGCGTAAAATTTCTATAGCTAGGCGGACAACCGGCTGTTTCTGGGTAGCAAACACCCTTCATAAGCACCCTATGAACTTTGGCTGTGTCAAATTTCACCGCTCGGCCACCAAAGCTCATGCAATTTTACTTTCTATTTACATGTAAACTTGACTCACATTAACCAAAGCAATGATATTTTTGCAGTCTGTTATGGATGATTTTTTGTCATCTCAGAAGACTGTTATTTGCTCTTTATATGAGATCTTTTTTTTGTTTGTTTTTAAGTGCTCTAAAGTTAAAGGTTTATCTGCAGAAACACGGTTTTTCGCGTAGCCCCACAAAACAATGTATAATGGTGTTAAATAGCATGACCCTGGTAGACAGTTGATATCGCCACGACGAGAAATTACGCGGCCAGGAAATGTCTCTTGCAATAAAGTCATATTCGCTCGAGTTGTGTGGCTTGTAGCACCCTCCTGGTGAAACCACATATTTTCCAAGTTGTATTCTTCAATAGCAGGCAAAAAAAAAAATCGGTTATCATATGACCATAACGCTGCGAATGGACGGTGACAGTCGTTCCATAGTCGTTTTCAAAGAAGTAAGTTCCAATCGCATCTGCGGACCAAAGAGCGCACCAACAATCGACTCAGTGACTTTTTGTGGATGTAATGGTCGCTCTTCAATTACTTGAGGATTCTCAGAATCCCAACTACAACAAGTTTATTTGTAAACATACCCACCGAGTGAGAAATGTGCTTTATCGCTGAAGAAAATTTTGTACGAAAAATCGCTGTCCACCGCCTGTTGTTCAACCAACCGTTCCATGTATCTACGACATTGTGAATGGTCAGCCAGCTGCAGTTATTGTGTGAGCTGGACTTTATATGGATGTGTAGGTGTACATCTTAATGCAAAATACGATATAAAGTGCCATAAGAGGAATGGACATATTCTGGTGTTCGGCAACACTTTCACTTACAGGATCGCTGCTTTTCAGCTGAACGAGCGAAACGATGATGCACAGGCGTGACAATATTTGTTAGCGCTTTAGTCTCTTCAAATTTCTTCACAATTTTAAAATAATATTTATTGGTACAGATGCCAGCAACAGAGGAGGAATGGGAGAATATTTCCCAAAGTATAAATAAAACATGGAATTTTTATAATTCAATCGGGGCATTAGATGGAATACACAACGATATTATAACACCAGCATACTGTGCAAGCACATTCGTAAATAAACACAGCTGATATGTATTGAATCAAAAGAATGAACATGCTGTCAAATTATTTATAGTTATCAATATTGCCAGATGCGATTTTGATGCTTGTTTACACGGCATCAATAAAATCGTCAAAAGTTTTGTTCAATAAATTTTGATCAATACATTTTGAACAAATTATGCTGTTTACACGAGCCTAAAGCATTTTGAAGAGTAATTTTGAAGAAAATTTCAATCGTGTAAATCTAGCTTTAGTTTGACAGATGTCGAATTGCAATCCTATACTTTTGAAACCACGACATGGATAACCCGTTATAATATGTTTTTGCGATTGATGAAATTATAAAGATTTAACACATGAAAATAAAGAATCGCTATAGAAAAATCGTAGTTTCTTTCTGCTGGAATACCCCTCGGTGTGAAAAGGTTCCATAGAGAATGTCCTAGAGACTCCAATAAGGTAGAGCTTAATGCATTTTTGCTTCATTCAAAGACAAATTTGCTGGATCTTTTCTTTCCGAATCACCCAGCAAAACCTTCTTTTGATGACGTACAGTGCAATCAAAAATTTAAATTTCACAATCTATTTTTGTGTCGTTTGTTTTACTTTGTTGTTGTTATTGTTGTTACTGCTCTATATAACAAATACAATCAAAGCTTGCAATAACAAAAGCACGGCGTAACAAAAAAATATGGAATATGGAGAAAAATGTCAAGGTCATCATGTCATTCGTTTGTACTTTGTACGAATACTGCTCGTACTTGAACGTCATCACCATCAGCAGCAGCAGCAGCAGCAGCAGCAAAAACAATAAAACAAACAGGGGGTATTTTTGTTTTTTGTGTCGTGTTGAAAATATTTCTCTGCTTTGTTATTGTTTTTACTGTTTTTTATACAAGTGTATGTGATGGCTTGCATTATTCTGTACGTGGTACCACATGTTCATTCCAAATTGTAATTCTTCAAGTTTAAGGCAGAAAAAAATTAAAAATTTTTTACCTTTTTTGGACTTTTTCAACGTGGGAAAAATGGCTGAGAGGAGGAATGCGATCATATCGGTATATGTATGTAATAATACATTTAAAATGAACTTAAATAACACGCTTTAGCTGCAAAAGTGAGGCAATACAAAAAAAAACTACGAGTCATATTAATAGAAACCAGGGACCGTAAATGTCATTACTTTGTTGTGTACGTGATAAAATCAGAGCGAATACATGCACTTTAAACAAATACCTACGAAAAGGAAACGAGAAAAAAAGTTAAATGTTGATCGGTTTCCGAACTACGGCATTAGTGCTCGAATAAGCTATAGAGTGAAAATAAGGTAAAACAAAAGTAGCATACTTGATTATTTATATTTGATCATGAGCGCCATAAATTGGCCCCAGGTCTCAATTGGTTAAGTGGTCAAAGCATTGCTATAACAAAAACCCCAGCATGTTTGCCACGAGCTGAGTTCGAAGCCAATTAGGAGCTGGTCAGCTGTTTGAGGATACAACAAAGCGAGCAGTTGGCCTGCCTTCAATATTTACTTTGCTTGTCTTGTACTTCTGTTCGGTACTCCCGCAACTAAGCAACAGTCCAAACAATGTGTTTCTTTGGGTGAACCTGCTCTAAAGAATGCCAGGGTAAGTTTGTCGACCAAAAAGGTGATGATGGCAACAGTATTTTGGTATGCAGGCGGGATAATCCACATCGTTTACCTTTAAAAGGGAAAAACAATAAACGGCAAATATTATGCCAGCTTATTAGTCTGATTTAATTAGGATTTGAAAATTTTTTTATAATTAGGATTTGGCCCACATGCCCACAAAAAAAAACGTTATTTTTCATCAAGTTAATGCTGGGGTGCAGTGAGTCTACAGACTACTTTTTATTTCCCAACCTAGAGAAATGGCTCAGTGGAAAGAAATTTAGCTCCAACGATGAAATTATTGACCAAACAGTTGCCTATTTTAAGTCCTATTTTTTTCAGAAGGCATACAAAAACGATGTTATGTTATGTTGCGCGGGCTGCCGGTAATCCAAACCGGCCCGCTTGGGCCCTAGAAAGCTCCCGTTGTGATAATGCAAAAACGTTGGATTAAGGACATTGATTTTCAAGGAAATTATGTTGAAAAAAAAAATTTTTGTTTTGCCAAAAAATATTGCGTTTCCTTCAAAAAGTTACTGACTTAGTGAACGGCCCTCGTATTAAGAAAAATAATTTAAAAACATTTTTTTTCAAATTAATTTTTTTTTAATCAAAAATAGACCTTACATATAATTTCTGTTTTGCAAAAAAAAAAATTGAGTTTCCTTCAAAAAGTCACGGACTTAATAATCCGCCCTCGTATTAAGAAAAATAATACAAAAAAATGTTTTCAAATAAATTTTGGGTCCTAGAAAGGTCCCGTTGTGATAATACAAAAACGTTGGATTAAGGACATTGATTTTCAAGAAAATTATGTTGAAAAATTAATTTTTGTTTCGCAAAAAAAATGCGTTTCCTTCAAAAAGTCACGGACTTAATGAACCGCCCTCGTATTAAGAAAAATAATATAAAAAAAATTTTTTTTTTCAAACTAATTTTTTTTTTTTAATAAAAAAAAGAGCTTACTTACATATAATTTCTGTTTTGCAAAAAAAGAAAACATTGCGTTTCCTTCAAAAAGTCACGTTCTTAATAATCCGCCCTCGTATTAAGAAAAATAATACAAAAAAATGTTTTCAAATAAAAAAAATTTTTTTTTTTATCAAAAATACACCTTAGATATGTTTTCTGTCAATTTCAGCCGTCGTTGATGGTAATCAGCTCATCAGAAGACTCGAAAATTTTTAAAAAGAATGTTTGAAACTATACTTCTTCCAAAGAAAATTAGAAAATAGTTGCAAAACGAAAAAAAATTTTACTTCGTTTGAAAATTTCTAATTCTCACTTTGTTCATGGGAATTTCAGATTAAGTAGTTGAGCTTCAAACATTATTTTTAAGAATTTTTCGAGTCTACTGACGATGATAATGATGATTAGCATTAACGAAATGTGGGCGGCATATGGACGGCTGAAAAAGGCAGAAAACATTTGTAAGGTATATTTTTGGACCTGAATTAATACATTAAACAACATATTCATAATAATTATTGTAATTTTATTAAGCTCTTATTTGACGTATTTCTACGGAATATTTGTCAAATAAATGTGCAATAAACCTTCAATAGTTTTTATGAATATGGGTGTAATTATACATAATTAAGTTTTTTTCTTCTAAAAATCCACAAAATAGAACAGCTTAAACACAGCTTATAATAGAGCTAAAATACGATACGAATTAAGATCGATGGGTAATTACTTATTTTATTCCAGATAAAGCAAAAGTACCTGAATTTTACCAAGAAATGCCATCGTAGGATTCTTCCAACTATTTGAAAAAGTTTTGTTTCATGGTAAATTTGGGAATTTCGGAATTAGTTCTTTATGTGTAAGTGTTCTCATACAAATTTTGATCTGAATTCTTTAGCAAATAAACAATAAATATTACGAATGTTCCTCTTTTTATTAATTTTATTATCTTGCTACCCAGATCAGTCTCAAGTGCAGCAATACACACGATGATGGTCCTTGAAGTGTGACATTTGGTGAGAAAATATAGTTTTTTTCTTTCATTGTTCAAATTTAAATTTCATTTACATTATACAAACATTGTCAAATGTTTATTTAATGACTGTTTGCCCTAAAGTGACTGCGATTTCTTGACTTTCTTTCTCATTGCATGTCAACGTATGAGGTGGAATTTTGTAAATTTATGCACAAACAATGAAACAACAACCAAAAAGTTAAAGTTCATTTGTGAATTTTCAGTGCCCTACAAGGACGCCTGATAGAAAAAGGTTTCTTTTGGTTTCAACGTGTGCAAGAATGAGGTGAATGAAATGTTGTAAAAAATAACTTTAAATGCTTGAAATTATATAAAATGAAAAACAATGTAAATTTATTTTACATATCGTGACCTATAAGGGGAAAAAATCAAAACATACTTTTGGACTGGTAGGGATATATTGTACATATAACATGCACATATGTATGCAGTACACACAACATTTTATTTATTTCTGTCAAAAACTACAAATTTTGCTAATTGAGTGCAAAAGACTCTAAAGAAATAAATAATATTAGAACATATTTTCGGTGGTTTTTTATTTTCAATTCACATAACAGTTATAATGGTGTTGTGGTACAAACTACTTTACAGGTTCGTTTTGAAAGTCACGTGACTTGAAATCACGTGATTTCTAAAAATAAATTTTAGCAAAAAGTTGACTTTATGCTGCTGTCTTGTTATTGTGAATAATAGACAATTTTATGTTATTAAATTCATAATAATTTTTTTGCTTTCAGGAATCATGCGATTTAAAAACACGTGATTGGCAGCACAGGTTAAAGAGGCCTGCCTGAAAATTTCATTACTCGAAATCATGAAATTTGTAAGAACATCAATTAGGAACATCAGCTGGGCTGTAATAAATGTCCTTCATGCACTTGCTGAAACTCTAGCGCAAAAAAAATATTTATGTGAAATGCTTTCAAAACCTTTCGAAGCCTTTTCATCTTCAGCAGAGTACATTCCTCATACATTATTTCAGAAGTATTATGATTTATTATTTATATAATTTTCTTATTTCACTATCACACCCTTGGTGTTTTTGTTTGTTTTTTTTTCATTGTTACGTTTACGTTTTTGTAAGACATGAAAAAAAAAAATTAATTCAGTTGAATTTAAAAGAAGGTATTTCCCTGTTAACGCTGTTGGCAAATGAAGAACATGCATGAGAAATTATTTCAGAACGAATGAATGAGTTTGAAAAGTTGTAATTAAAAACTCATTAAATACAATTAAACTGTTCACATCTCCACTTGACATCATCACCAACAAAACGCTCAAATGCAGCCCAGTAAGAATACTTCACAGGCAGAGTGTAAATAAAAGAAAGAAGAAAAAAACCACAGACACTCAAGAAAAAAATCTAGAAAAGGAATTAAAGTTCTAGAACTTTGTCTTTTCTAGAAACGTTTATGAAAAGAAACAACAACAACAACAAAAAAACTCCCAACACTGAAGAAGACTATTTTAGCACTTAAGGCATTATTACTTTACATACATATTTAATTTGTACACAAGATATAGAAACTTAAAAGAATGATTTCTTTACCGAAAAAAAAAAAATTTTTTTTTTTAAATAATTTTTAAGAAGCATAAAAATCATTGAAAGAAACACAAAATACACACATATAAAAATAAAAAAATAAAAATTATAAAATATTAGAAAACACATTTTCCTGAAGAAGATACACAAAGGCGTATCGAAATATCGAAAATTCAATAAATAGAAAATATATTTATTGAGAATAAAGTGACCTTGCGCTCATTTATAAAACCTAATAAAGTTAAATAAAAAAAAAGGTCGAAGAACGAGTATCCAGAACATTTAAAAATTTTAATAAAATTTTAATAAAAAAAAAAAATTTTCATGTAAATTAAAAAAAAGATTTTTTTTTTTTCAAAATATGCAAGCATAAACTCAAATTTAATAATAACAATTTTAATAATAACAAAAAAAAATATATAAAAAAAGAATACCGTGCGTTTTAATTTTAATTTATATGGGTGTCTTTCCAAAAACAAAATAAAATCGGCAGCGACTTGCAACACAAAAATAAAGTCGTCGGCGGCTGCGTACCAACTTGACTTGATGTTTAAAGAATTTAACCAAACCAATTTAAGCAACAATTGCGTTCTTAAAAACAAAATGAAGAATTTGTTAACAGATGCTGAAAATGAACTCTAAAATGGTTCGAAATATATAGATCTAAAAAAGGAGTCAAGTTTTATTTAATGCATCAAAGGGGAGACAACACAAAAGAAATTTTTTAAATTTTTAAAATATTAATCAAAGGGAGATAAACATTCGCCAAATAAATTTAATTTAATTTTTGGGTTGGTTGAATGGAGGGGTTCGTCTGCCCATGTCTTACGACATACACCTAAGCCAATATAGGCTTATTATGCGCTACGTGGGTTTAACCGTGAACCAGTTTGACTCATAGGTCTATAGAAACTCCGTGTCATTCACAAAGTTCCTTAGTTTCTTCCAACATACGCCCCGTAATTGGGTTATGTCTGGTAAGGTGTCTGTCCCAATATGTCGGAGAAATGCATGCAATTCACAAAAGTTGCAGCTGTTGCATGTTCTGAAAAGCGTACAAGTTTTTAAAACTCGTACAATTTGCACTCGTTCAAAAGTTTAAGTAATAAATCTAGTCCAAAAATAGACCGACCTTTCATATGTTTTCTGTCATTTTCAGCGCTCTATATGCTGTGAACATTTTTCTTATTCGTTATGCAACTCTTTAAAAAAAAACTCTTTTAAAAGACTGCAAAACGAAGAAAATGTTTTTTGTGTTGAAGGTTTGTTTGAACACTTCTGATTCTTATTTTGTTCATGGGAATTATGGAATAAGTAGTTGAGCTTTAAACATTCTTTTTAAGAATTTTTCGAGTTTATTGATCATGATGATGATTAGCATCAACGAAATGTCGTCGGCATATAGACAGCGGAAAAGGACAGAAAACATATGAAAGTTAAATTTTTGGACCTGAATTAATGCATTTCAATTGGCTGTTGAAGCAAATAAATAATTAAGTTCATATATGAAGTTAACAAATTTTTTTTGAAATTTTTAAGCAATTTTCTTAAAGAATTGTTTCAAGAAACTAACGACAGCGTGCTTTTTATGTTACATTGATTATCAAAAAGTGTTAATAAGAATATAAACACTCAAAAGGTTATTCAATGCAAGCTTAAAGCAGTGTTTTAATTTGTATTTTGTATAAATTTTGCTTTAAATGGAAAGAAAACATATTGAATTTATTATATGTATGTGTATCATTTAATAAGCTTTTGAAAGTGCAATTTATTTAAAATATTCCAGGCCGCTTCAGTATACAGTAGCGGTCTAAAAACGCCAAATTTCTAGCGTTTTTTTCCATCAAAAATACCTAGAGGTTTTTCAGAACAGTCTTTTACGACTGGCCGTAAACCCTGCCAAGTCTCAAATAGTAAATGGCAAGAATCAAAAATAGGTCGATCATCTCTATTGCATATAAAAGCTGCCACACGAGTTCTCAAAAGTTACTATTTTCTAGCGTTTTTTCCATTGTCAAAATACCTAGAGGTTTTTCAGAACAGGCCGTAAACCCTGCGAAGTCTTAAATAGTACATGGCAAGAAGCAAATATAGTTCGATCATCTCTTTTTTTTTTTCGTTTATTGATATACAAAATTAGAAAATTTATCAAAAAACTACAATAAACAATAGTTAATATTTACAAATACACACAGTCTCTTTTCAGACCTCTCAAGTATAATAAAGAACAATATTAAGTTTTCAATATTTTTTTTTTGGGGGGTTTTGTACTTCAAATGAAGAATATGTTTATTTTTCTGTAATGAAAATTTTTTTTTAAAAACATCACTTTAATATTTTGATTCGATCATCTCTATTGCATATAAAAGCTTTATTTATGTTCATGAATTCATTACTTTAAGATACTGTGCAAAGTACTTTTAGCCAGTTTAGTGAAGATGTTTTCAAAATTATTTTATTTGATTTAATTTTTTTTCATAAACTTCTGTTTACAATTTGAAGAGTGATTCTTAAGTAGTTTGTCTGTCATTTTGCCTGCCTCTGACTGTCTACAAAATAAATCACATCAAATTTTCACTTCGTCATCGTACGCACATTCACACACACACACACACACACACAGCCACACATAAACTTTAAACACATCATTTCGTTGAAATAAGAAGAAGAAAAAATGAAATGACAGCAAAACCCACCATATTTGCACCATTTAACGCATATGTAATTGTTCATATCTGCCCCAACCAGGTTCCTTTTTTTGCTGTTTGCTGTTTTGCTATTCCTTTCAGCTGTCACTTGCTTTAGCATTGTGTATCTACAAATCTGTTGACAACTTACTTGACACATTTAAAGTTGAGCAAAATACGCTTGAACTGCAGCAAAACGGATGTTTAACGCACACAAAAAGAAAACTGAAAACCAAATAAAATTAAGCGAAGACGCGAAGAAGGCCGGTTGCCAAAGCAGGCTGGCAGGCAGGCAATAAACTGACAGTTACTGAGAGTTTATGTCAGCATCGTTTATGTCTATCATATCGAATGGCTGTCATTAATCCATTAATCTCCATTTCTAAATGCAGGCACTTGCCTCAAATGTTACCATTTCCTTTTTTCAAAGACTTTCGAAGTTATTTTGATTAATGTTTTTAATTGATTTTATATTTAATTTTTAATCTTGCTTTGCAAATTGTGGTCTCAATTTCTTATCTTGAAGTGTAACTTGTGGGCTTGTTTGTGTTTTACATAAAAACGTAACATGCTAATTTTCAGCGTAGCTGCTAATAGAGCAGCGGCAATTACTGTGCCAGGGCAGCAGGGCGCTGGGAGGCGGAAAGGAAGTTTGTTTTTACAGCTTAATGGATTTCTAAATGTTGTCAGTACAACAAAAACAAGAAATATGAAAGCCTACCAAATTATGAAAATAACGAGAGTCATGCTGCTACACAATATTTTACAGGAACTTAAACTGCACAGTGGGGCGAAATGTTGAATTCTGTAAAAGCTTTCAAATCTAGCAAGGCATTTTGGTTGTTTTTAAAAATATTTATTTTAAAGGGTTTTTTTTTTAAATAAACTTTTCCAATGCCCAAAAACTCAACCCAGAGTGAAAAATCTGGTTTAACAAAACTTTTCTGCAATCCAATTACAGTTAAAACTTTATCTGTAATTGGTAGGAACAGAAATTTGGCAATAATGTAAAATATGTTAAGCAGCTGATGTTTGGCACTGTTTGATTACTCCAGTTTAAATGTTAAATTTTCTTCGCTTAAATGTGGTTTAAGTATAAATTAATTTAAAGATTTACCATGAGTCGAATTACGACATTCATGATGCAAAGAATTTCATCACGCTTGCTGTGCGTAATGGAATTAATACAACAAAAACAAACTAAACAACAAATTATTTTGTTTTTGTTTTGCATTATCCTTGTTCGATAGCTCATTAGATATCGAATGTTATGATTTGGCCCCAGCTTAAGAGTAAATTAAATCAAACTCGAAGATGAACTGGCATTGAATTTTCAAGCTTCTTGCTGTTTCTTTAGCGACAGGCAGTGTAAACTGAAGTTTTATTTACTTAAGTCAAGGTATTTTCACATTAAGCAAATATTTGTTGGAACAAGTGTGACCACTAATTTTTTTAAAAGTCTTTATTTTGAGTCAGCGCATGCACCCAAACAATTATAAATTCATATGCAAACATATAAATACAAAAACAACAATTTAAGTAACAAACAAACATTTTAATCGATCATATTCACGTTAATGTTCTTGTTTTTATTGTCGTTTTTACCTCGTTTCGTTTTTAGATTGATATTAGTGAAAAATTAACAAATTAATATTATTGATAATAGTGCAACACTTCATGTACATTATTGTTTATAATAATTAAAATTTTGAAACATGTATTTTTTTTATATAAAAAAATAAAAATATGAACTTAATTATTTATTTGCTTTAAGAGCCAATTGAAATGTATTAATTCAGGTCCAAAAATGAACCTTTTCAAAAAGTTTACTGTCTTTTTCAGCTGTCTATTGATGATGATGATGATTAGTACCAACGACATGTTCTCGACATATAGACAGCTGAAAAAGAGCGAACACTTTTTGAAAAGATTTATATTTGGAACTGAATTTATAAAAAAAATTAAAATAGAGAGTTGTAAATTTTATTTTTTAAAATTTAACTGATGATGTAACAACGAACCCAATTATGCACCGGAAAATGTTGCGTTAGAATGTTGAGTTCTTCGCTGGGGCAGGTTCATTGTAGGAAACGTTATTTTTGTAATATGATTTAATAAAACTGTGTTTCAATATTTACTGAAATAAAACCGTCCAAAACAACAGCATCACAAAGTATACACAGCTGAAAAAAAATGACTTTTGAAAATCGTCGAAATCAGCTGACAGAACGTCTGTTAAAAAGAGATCAGTATAAAATATGCACTGCATAATCTTTTTTACGGCATAAAAAGAAGTATACGAAATGTTTTGGCTTTATTTTGCTACTAAATTTAGCCCAATTCTAGAAGCGATATACTCACGAGTTTATTTACATTGATTTGCTTTCTCGTTTTGGCCGCCTTTCATCTCCGTATACTTCACATAATGTCATATCACCCAAGCGTTGGCAATGATTTTAATTTGCGGCTGGCTGGCCCATAAATTGTTAAAATTTTAATTATTTACATACATGTATATATTTGTTCAACTTTAAATTCACTCCCAATTTCAATTTATTTAATTTGTGGCAATCGTCTCCGATACGAACTGAAGGCGGCCCAAAACCTTTACGAGAATTATCGCCTTTTTGTAAATCCTCCAAGATGTTCAAGATTTTTTTTTTTTTCATTTCAGAATCAAAAGTTTCAAATCGGTGTTCTGTTTTTATTTTCATTTTTTTCTACTTTTCATTTTGTCGTTTTAGCTTCGTTATTAAAAATGGGGATGGCCGAAAAGGAACGTTTCTTTGCCTTTTCCGTATTCGTTCCAAAATAGAGAATATCGATTTAGATAAATGATAAAAATATCAACCGTGATGTCAAACTGTCGTTTTAGTGTCGTTTTTAAGCCACAAGCTCGACAACGAGAATAGGATCGAAAATTACACTTCAGAAGAACCTGTTTTGAGACCCTATTGAGTTCGATTTTACTTCCTCAAATTTGAGAAATAATTTTGCTCCAGGTCTAAAAATATACCATTGTTAATGTGTTCTATCTTTTTTAGCCGTCTATATGCCGCCGCCATTTCGCTGATGCGTCCGCTGATGAGTTGATTAGCATCAACTAAACGTCGGCGGCATATAGACGGCTGAAAAAGATAGAAAACATTAATAATGGTATATTTTTAGACCTGAAATAATATATTTCAACCGGATTCTGTAGGAAATAATTAAGCTCATTTTAAAGAGAAAAAAAGCATAGTTAAAGAGATACTAGCTAAGGCAATGCCATGGCTGTTTCACGTCCACCACGACGCTCACTAGCTCGCAAATTGCTTCGAACCCTTGGCATGACCAATTGTATACTGCAGCAGCCATCCCACTACTTGAGCTCTTCATTACTGACTGTCTATATTCAATCTTTCATTCATCAGCATCGAGGATTGCAGGAGGCGCCGGTATAAATGCATTATATATGAGGGGGATTATTTTAAAGCATTCAAAATGGATGATGATGAAAGAAAAGCGCTTTTCAAAAAAATTTTTTTTAAATTCACTTTTTCTTTTGAACAAAACTAGTAGAAGAGTTTAAAGAAATTTTTTTATTTTTTCTTGCTGTTGGCCTGTAGCATTAAATAATTAGTTGCTATAAGTCAACATGTTGGCAGAATTAAGAACACTTTTTTTAATATTTTTTTTTTAATTTAGAATAATTAAATTCTATTAGTTGAACTTTTCGGCTATGATTATTTTCCATTAAGTTTAACGGTCACAGATGCTGACGATAAGTGTGCTGACCTCTAAACGGTTGGTTGTCCCCCAGCCAAAAATCTTTAATGTTTTCTTTTTCTAGCTTAATATAATGAACTCATCATACTTATTACTTTTGTGATATATAATAATTAAGCTAGAAAAAGAAAACCGCAAAGACTTTTAGCTGGGGGACAGCTATCAATCACGTAACACAAAGTGATACAATTGAAAGTTGATCAATTAAGATTAAATATATATATATAGTCCATAAAGAAGAACTCAGGTAGTAGGATGGCTAAACGCTGCTGCTTAAAAACAATAGACAATTAAATATGGCCAAGGTTCGAAGCAATTTGGATGCTAATGATGGTGGTGGTGGAGATGAAACGGTCATGGTATGTATTCCCGCAGAATAAGTCTTCATCAACTTTACTTTTCCGGCCCTCTTCCGAAATATTGATCACTACAATTTTATCACAAAAAAAAATTCTTTCTCAAATCTGCGGAAATTAAATTGAACTCAAACCCGATATTTGAAAAATAAATTTTTTCAAAAGCAAATACTGATATCACAAGTCGCATGACCGGCGGCCCGTGTAACCTAACATATACAAAGATGAATTTTTGGAGACATGTGTGTTTTTCCAGTGGTCTCCTTTTGTAAATTCTGCAGCCTCTATAACTTGACATAATCCAATATTTTAAAAGGCAATTTTAATTACACAGTACAACATTTTTCAGGTGATTGATTCGGGACTCAATTCTGATAACTGCTTATGAAAGTAGCCCCAAAAAGAAGAACTTCTGCCTCCTTCGTTTGGTCTTGGTACCTCAAATAATAATTTAAAAATTAATTTGAAGTTAGTAAGAATCGTGTAGGGGAGTTTGTTACATTTTAGGCTCTTTTGTTTGTCATAACTCGAAAACCACAGGTCCGAATAAGCTGAAATATATTTCAAAAAAATTAATTTCTACAATTCCTTTAATCTGTTTATACAATGTTTCGCTATATAAGCAAAAGTTTCGCAGTTATAAATAAATGTATGAAGAAAAAAATATTTTTTGCCTAAAAAATTGAATTTTTTAAATTTTTAATTCATAAAAAATCCAAAACGGCAAAAAAAAAAAGCGTCAAGTCCTATTACTTTCACGTAAAGTCGCATAACCTATGAACAAAATGAGACATAAATCATAAAAATCGATGGACGCGTTTCGCTTTTATTCACAATTAAGTAAATCGTGTGTTGTACAGTGTTATTTATTTATTGTTACACAGGACTAAAGTCTGACTAGAAACAATTTTGTTTTTGTTATGTTCGCTAACTTACTTCGTAAAGCTTTTTTCTGTCCCTGCCATAGTATGTATGTATGTATGTATGTATGTATGTATGTATGTATGTATGTATGTATGTATGTATGTATGTATGTATGTATGTATGTATGTATGTATGTATGTATGTATGTATGTACATATGTATGTATGTATGTATGTATGTATGTATGTGTTTTCATTCTTCTAATATTTTTGAAGACAACATTAAGACAACAATTTTCCTAAAGAGTATTATTATATTTTTATTTCCAAGTTTTTTTCCTCTTGCGCTACAAAATAAACCTTTTAATAATAAATACATGTATATGTATGTGTGTTTTTTATATGTATTTATCTTTTACAAGCATGAATAAGTATCTACTGGATATTAAATCGCTGCAGCAGACATTTACTACGCGTGGCATTTACAAGACACTAAAACGTTAAATATTTACTTAAAAGTAACCGTCCAAAACGGCGAACTTTTCCACACACACACACACACACACACACACACGCTGCGTCAGACGCATTTAGAACAACTCAAAACACATGTGAACGTTGTATTTTGTTTGTTTGTTTGTTGGCTGGCTGGCTGGCTGCAACAAAAAGAAACACGCTGCGAAAATGTCAAATGTGTCAACATATAAACGTTTTTTTTCTTCGCATTTTAAGATGCAAACCCAGCCATGACACATGAAATATGCAGACTGAAGAGAAGAAAAAAATCTTTAAGGAAAACAAGAAAAACAAACTTAGAAGAGAAAAAAAAATATGTAACAACTCAAGGAATTTGTAATAAAATAAAAATCTACAGCAAAAAAAACATAAAAAAACATCTGAAAAACGAGTGAAACGTGCACATGTGTGTGCAACTTGTAGTCTCAAGAAACAAAAAAAAAAAAAAAAGGACAGAAGAACAACGACATACAAAGTGGTTTCTTTCAAAACGACTAATTTCTTGTTACTACGCACAAATGCAATTTACACCATTTCTCTTTTAGGTGCTCACTGTGAAAACGCACGACAGCATTTGAAAAGAAAATTTTGTAAGAACTTTCAGTCAGTATTTAAAATAAAAAATTTATTACTAATAAAACATCTATTGCATTTTGTAAAAATATTCATTTCGAAAATGCATTTTTGGGAAAAATGATTCTTTAAATCCGTTTCGAAAATACATTTTTGGGAAACATTTTTCAAATATGAACTTAATTATTTATTTCCTTTAAGAGCCAATTGAAATGTATTAATTCAGGTCCAAAAATGAACTTTTTCAAAAAATATTTGCTGTATTTTTCAGCTGTCTATAATGCCGACGACATTTTGGTTCGACTCATCAGTAGACTTGAAAAATTTGTTGTCATTTTGTTCATGGGAATTATGGTATGAGTAGTTAAGTTTCAAACAAACTCTTAAGAACTTTTCAAGTCTACTGATGAGTTGATTTGCACCAACGAAATGTCGTCGGCATATAGACAGCTGAAAAATACAGCAAATATTTTTTGAAAAGAAAAAAATTTTCTTTAAATAGGAAAATTTCAAGAGGTATTTTAAGCCCGTATGACACTACATTGTTCTGGCATTAAGTGGTCCAGACACGCGGAGCATCAAACTCTTTAGACAGTTTGATTGTACTAATTTGATGCAGACATACCATACAAAACGTCAAACATCATAGTTTTTGTGGCTTTTTGTAGCATTTGTTTCTATTGTGCCATGTCATCGTTGGTGGTGCGCTATTTTTGACTTGTGCTGTTTTGTTTTCAATAGACCGTAAACAGTTTTGGGCAAAATACGTGAAAGTTGTGTATTTAAAATACAAAATACAAATACTTTTTTCCCATGTATTTAAAATACAAACAAAAATATGTATTTAAAATACAAAATACTTTTAATCAAAAAAAAAAAAAAAAAAAACAAGTGATATCAGACAAACAATCTTGTTAACGCGACTCCCAAAATCCTCATGATTGCCTCTTAATCTGGCATCACTAAATTAATTGGAAAAAGTAGTTGCTTAAAAATTATGGCATATTTGCCAATTTAACGAAAGTTGTATTGTCAAGAACGTCTTACCGCCCTCGCCATTTTTAAAAGAATTTAATTGCCATCTTTTAATAAGCCATTTTTCATTCTAATTGCGAAGCGGATCAGACGTGACTGTCCTTAGTGTCATAGGATTTTCCAGGAATTTCCATACCAAAAAGTATGTAGAATTAATCATCTTTATTATGAATATTTGAATTTAATATAAATATATACATATGTATATTTTTTACAAAGGAATTTTAATAAAATTATATTGTGTAATGAATCAAGCCTTTTGTTACGTTTTGTAATTTATTCAAAATCCCGTGGAAATTGCTGGCTCGGCCGATAGCCCTCTCAACAAATCTCTTGATGGCGAATAAAGAAAACCAACTAACGACAAAATCTCAATAATTTCTTATTAGAAAACGATATTTTATTGAAAGACCTATAACGGAATTAAGAAATAAGTGACAATTAAAAAACGTTTCATCAAATGCTATATAACTATATATGTATAGTCTATCCAAGTCAACATTTGATTGATATTTTTTTCACTTGTTTTAGATTAAAATGTCGAACGCTGTTTTTCCTTGTATTTTATTTTTTCATTATTTAACTTTCTGACAGCTTCGCAACTTTCTCAATGTATGTACATTCAGTTGCGTTGACTTTACACAGGTGCTTTGGTAATTAATTTGTGGTATTGCAATTTTTTGGAAATAAAACAGTAGCAAAATTGTCGGATTTTAGCTGATGTATGTATGGAATAATTTTTAGCGCATATTTTTTAACATAAATTCAAAATGTATTTTGAGAGCACGAGTATTTGAAATACAAAATACTCAAGCGATTAGTATTTAACATACAAAATACAAATACATTCATGAGACGTATTTAAAATACAAATACAAAATACGTATTTGTATTTGAAATACGTATTTCAAATACATGTATTTCAAATACTGCCCAGCCCTGACCGTAAAATCAATTTCTTCCGTTCGCGCACTTTTCCTTTACTTCGACAATTGCATACCAATTCAGAGTTGCCTCTGGAAAATTTCAAAAAGTGTCACAAGACGGGTTTTTTCAAAAAAAAAAAAAAAAAATTTGTCTTAAAAAGGGCATTTAAAAGAAATGGGTCAAACTTTTTCTAAACACAAAAACATAAATATTTCTTTTAGTTTTGAGAAGAAAATAAAATAATTTTTTTTTTTCTCCACGCACTTTTTGTATTTCGCAATCACCAGTTATTGTGATAAATGGCCTTGAGTTCAACTAAAAGAAACATGTTTGCAACAAATTGTAGAGACTAAAAATGTTTAAAGAAGACAGGAAAAGTAAATAATAAAGTAAATAAAGTTGAGGAGCCACCACGATACTCGTCTGCACCCAAAATTTAGCCGCGATATTTAGACCTCTCAATAAAGCCCGTATGACACTACATTTTTCTTGCATTGTTCACGTTTTGGAGAACAGTGCAAATATAATGTAATAGTAGAATTTAGTATGAGCAAAGAGTTCAGCTATATTAAGCTAAATGCAAAACTGTCAACATTTCTGTTGAAGTTATCGATAAAAAATCAGATTATGTAAAAGTTATCAACTTAAAATTGACATTTCAAACTTGAATGTTGGCTGTGTCAGCGGTCTATGAATAATTTTTGCGGTTTAACGCTTCCTTTTTTGCAAAACTTTTATTTCCTAGCGCTTTCCTGAAATAAAAAGAATACAACACTTACAAAAAAGATGACAGTTTTTTTTACGTTTTGTATATTTGGTTCTTTCTAGCAATTGCTGTTTCTTTCTATTAATTCTATACCATGATACAACTAATAAGGTATCCTTTTCGCTACAATAAGAACAACTTCAACAGAAATAACATGCATTTTGTTTTTGTACAACTTATGCAAACTGTCAAAAAGACGCCACTTCTACATTTACAGAAGAGAGATGCACTGAGCTGACGCGGATTTGTTATCTCGTTTTGGCTGCCTTTCATCTCTGACAACCTAAAGTAGTCAGATGATTAACGGTTTAGCTGACGAGGCTACCTTGTTAATTGTATCATGTTCTATAACAATTAATGAAAGAAAAATGAAGTATCATACGGGCTTAAGCTAAGATTTTGTTTTAATTTATTTATTTACATAATTATTTTAATAATTTTTTTTTCCATTTTTATTATTATTTATCGGAAAAGAATTATTTTTAAAAAAGTTTTCCCAGCTTCTCAGCTCTTCGGTTTTATGATTTTTATGTGGCAACATTGTTGTTGCATGTAGCACTTAAAGAAATCTTCCCTTATTTGCCCTGCCCCCCTTGACAAGTGTAGCCAATAGAAAAATAAATGGAAACAGCAAAAAAAAAAAAAGGATTGCGTGACTGAACGAACAGTAAATAAATGGAAACCCCATGCACTCAACCACACGCACTCGAACGAGCGAACCGGGGGAAAAAAAAGTTAAAAGCATAAAATTAACCATAAATTAAGTAGTGAAAAATAAGTGCATAAATTAAAATAAATCTTCGTTTTCAGTTGTAAGTTGAGCAAATAAATGCCTGCAACAGCGTTCGCTGGCTGGCTGGCCGGTTGGTTGGTTGGTTGGTTGGTTGCATCCACTAAAAGTGGCGGTAGAACAGCATTTATTGAATTTAAGTTTGAATGGCTTTAAATGACTTAAAGGAAACATGTTTAAAATACACCAGAGACTTATTTTGGTTATTCGCTTTTTATTTGTTTACATTTTTTTTTAATCATTTTTTTTCAACTTTTGTTCGTGCCATTTTAACACCAAAACAATCACAGTCAACCAACCAACCACCACCATTCAATGTGGATATAAAATCTTAAATGTTTACATCCAAAAATCGGTGTCAGTTTAGTTTCAAAATTGGTTTAACTTAGGTTTAAGCTAGTAAATCATCAAATGAGCAAATACTGGAACCACATTTAAATGCAAAAAGTTTCAGGTTCAGTCCTCAAACAGGAGAAAACATCAGCTGTTTAACATATTTTGCCACGTTGCCAAATGTCTATTTCTAAAAACAAACAATTAATCATAAATGGTAAATAGATATACTGCATTCGAGTCACTAATTTATCAAAAGGATTTGTTCAACTAGACTTTTCACTCTAAGCATAAAAACAAATTACACAAAAGTTTTGTTATACCAGAGATTTAACTCTAATGCCAAAAAAAAAAAAATCACTCGAAGTTCATCTTCGAGTTTGGTTTAATTTACAATAAATCTAGTAAATCATTAAATCAGTTAACACTTAGTACACATGTAAGTGATGAAAATTTAGCGTTTATGCTTTAGTCATCAAACAGTGGAAAACATCAGCTGTTTGACATTTTTGGCCACGTTGCCAAATTTCTATTTCTAAAAAAAAAAACAATCAATAAATATCGTTCACCGATTTACCGTAGTCAAATTCATGAGCTGCAATTAAATCACTGAAAAATTTTGTTTAACCAGAGTTTTAAGTCTGAGCCCAAAAATAAATAACAAAAAAGTTTTCATTGCACTAGAGTTTTAGCTCTAATGTCCAAAAAATAAGTGTAATTTCATCTTCGTGTTTGGTTTAATTTATGTTAAAATTAGCAAATCATTAAATCAGTAACTACTTAGACCACACTTAAAGGAAAAAAGTTTAAAATTTAAGCTTGAGTCATCAAACGGTGCAAAATATCATCTGTTTGACAGTTTTGGCCATGTTGCCGAATTTCTATTTCTAAAAACAATCTAAATGGTTAGCCGATTTATTGCAGTTGAGCTTAAACTGCTATTAAATTATCGAAAAACGTTGTTAAACGAGAGATTTACGAGGGTTGCCATTTATATTTCGGCATTAGAGTACAGGTAGCTGTAAAAAAGTGCTCACATTACAACCCAGCTTCTGAAAGTGATTTATCAGTTGTTTATCCTGCAGCGGAAAGTCAAAACTTTCCTTACTTTCGTTCACGTTGTTTTCCCCTTTTAGGCTAGAACACAAAATTTCTAAATCAACCTTCGACAGTTCCACATCTCTACTAAGATGGTTTAATTCATCGAGATTCAATACCTTTGACCCTCTCAGGTCACATATGAAACCACCATCACCACTGTCGGTTTTCACCTCAAAATGCATAGGCTCCTCCCGTCGGACATCAGTTTGTGGTTCAAGTGACATTTAAGGACTAGAAATACTTCTATATGCCGATCACTTGCAAAGAAATGAGGCAAATATCCTTGCAAGTGATCGGCATATAGAAGTCTTTCTAGTCAGTTAAGTTCACCAAACAAAAATTGTAGTCTTTGAAGCAGTTCAATGGCTTCCAGTCGTGCAGCTACTTTTTATTTGTCCAAGAGCGGGCATACCTTTTGTGGAGTCTAAGGATTGTCTTCCGTGTGCAGTGAGTGACAAGAGTAATTTTTGTTAGCCTCAAACATGAACACTGTCACGCTCAAATTGTTCACTTTAAATACGGGGGTGTCCTTTTAGTTTTCGGCATTAGAGAACAAAAGCAAATGATAATCATTGAACATCATTTTAGTGTTTTTAAAACTAATCCCCATAAACATCTATAAACTTTGGAATGCGTTTAAGCCAATTGTTGAAGCAGAGTGGCAACTCTGATTGAAAATAAAGGGGATCTTTGCCGACCGTGAATTATAACTCTCCCTCAATGAAAGAGTTATAATTGAGATGTAATCAGGGGAAAAGAAATATATCTTTGTTTAATTGCTTTTCATAGTACAAATTCTATTTATTTTTGTTGCGACATGTGTTGGTTTTTGGAAAAAAAAAACAGGTGACCCTTTGATTGGAAATACTTCGTGCGCCAACAACTTTTGTTGGATTTTGCTCATCTTGAAAGACCCACACAGTCAACTGCGCTTACTTTCCGACTGATGCGTGTAAATCCCCGACTCATCACCTGTCACCATGTCACAGACGTATTTCGAAGCACCGAGATTGTATTTTTCTGAGCATTTCTTTCGACCCATCGGCAAAAGCCTTTTTTGGAGCGATTGACAAATTGTGTGAGATCCCAGTCGAACAAATTTCTTTGACTGTCAAATGATTATGGAATATCGAATATATGCTGGTCCCACTATTTGGATGTGTCAAGCTCACGAGTGATCACATGATGATCAGTTCACGCACAGCATCAATGATTTTCGGAACAACAACTGGTTTGAACTACCTTTGTAAAATTCATCGGGGGGTGAACCACGACCACGACCACGAATTCCCCATACCATCGACAAACACTGGTCCTTGATAAAGCTTGAGCGCCAAAAATTGAATTAAGATCATCGTAACTCTAAGGCTGGATTTTTGAGATCGCAGTTAAGCAATGTTTTGTCAAACTGAAAATAGATACATATGTATGTGCCAAGATATTATATTTTCAAGCATTAATTTTAACTTTATAATCGAACTATATGATACACAATTGTTACGAATGGAAAATTGGTCAATATGATTAAATATAGACAGTCAATACTGAAGAGATCAGAGGTGGTTGAATGGCCAAACGCTGCTGCTTAAAAACAGTTTAAAAGTCTGAGTCATGGCTTGGATTCGTAGCAAATTTGGGTGGTGATGATGACCCCAGCCAGTAAGGCTTCAACTTTACTTTTCTTGCCTTCTTTAAAAATGTTTAACACTCCAGTTTTATTCACAAACAAATCTTTCACAATGTTAGCGCAGAATAGAGTAGTGGACTGTAGATTTTGAATATGCTGGTGGAAAGGGGAAATTCGATGAGCCGGTATCGTGAAATAAAATACACTTTGTATTTTATTTCATTGTGCAGAAATAAATTGGCGTACGACTAACACAATGGTTGGTGGAATAGTGAGTCACTAGTGAGTCACTAGTGACAAAAAATAGAAATGAGTAGTCATGTCTGCGTTACACTCGTGTCAATCAGCTTTCGTTTATGTAAAACTGATTGACAGCAGGCAGTAAGTTTGTTAAGATATTTGATCTTAACGCACAATTTTGAGGCAGTAAAACTCGAACTCAAAGCCCGATAAAATTATTAACCAATTGTAAATCATATAATTCACTATGAAATTAAATTACAAATTATATTTTGTTGAATTAAAGAAAAACATTTGAAGCAAAACCAAGTTGTTTCGTAAAAAAAATTTTTTCTATAAAATCGTTGATGGTGGCACATACATACATATTTATTTTTCGTTTAACTAAACCTAGTTTTAACTGCGATCTCAAAAACTTAGCATTAATGATGTTTTGTGCATTCAATACACAAGTCCAACTGAGTGCTGGGCATTTTGTGCTTTTGTTGTTGGTTTCTCGTTTTATGGCCGTTAAATGACAGATTTAATTGCGGAAAATTGCATGCGGCTGATAAAGATTTTCGTTTTGTACTCATTTGAATTTTAATATGTTTTTGCTGTTTTAAAAACGATTTGTAAGATTAACAAGATTAAAGTGCTGATTATAAGGTTTATAATTGTACATTTAAGATTAAATTGGAGTGGGCATTATAAAGCACTTGGAAAACTTTCAAGTTTTGTGTGCGCGAGGAAGCAAAGTAATTAATTTTATAAAAAAATATATACATATATAAAAATTAGATGAGAAGTTTTAGCAGCTTGGGAATCAAATTGTTTTGTTAAACAGGTTGTGAGGAAGGAGTTGTGTTAACAAATAAAAAATTAATGTGTTTACAATTAATTTAACACACCTAAATACTGAAATTTGCAATAAAATAAAAGGTATTTCAAACCCTTTCAGAACAAATTTTATATGACGAAATTGTATTCGCATATATTTCAATTGGATTGTAGTTTTTAGGAGTACCAGTGTAGGTTGATAGGAGAGGTATGTTTGTCCGTGTTTTTTGACAGACGCTTAAGCCAATACAGGCTTATTGCGCACTCCGTGGATTTAGCTATATATAGTTTGACTCATAGATCTACAGAGACTCCGTGTCATTCACAAAATTAATTAATTTCTTCCAGCATCTGCCCCGTAATTGGGTTATGTCTGGTAAGGTGTCTCTACTAAGATATCGCGATTGTATTTGTGAGAAGTGGGGGCATTGGCATAAATAGTGCTCTAATGTCTCACTCTCTTTCACACTTGCTCTACATTAATCTCCTCCCGCTATACTTAAGAGGTTAAAATGTGACAGTAGTTGATAGTGACCCGACATAACTCCCAATGTTGTACTCAAGTCCGGCTTGCTAAATCTTAACAGTCTTCCCATTTTCTCCTCGCTTGGATCCCCTCATGAAATTCTTCCATTAATTTTCAAGGTTTCGTTATTCCAGAGAGTTATGTTACGTGGGCTGACGGTCATGAGCCCACTTGGGTCCAAAGAGTTAAATGGGCTCGATGTGTCCAATTCTTTAGCTCAGATTTAACTGCAACGAAAGGTTTCGCGCATTTCAAGATTATGTTACTTAACTGTCTTGCTCATGAAGCAAGTGAGTTTGGCTTCTCATTTCCAGTTATTCCCTACGCTCGCATATGGTACTCAGTTCACCAAGAGTCGAGTAACTTTTCAATAGCGTTTTTGCAATTCCAAATTGTTTGTGATTTAATCCTCTCAGCTGCGATGGCCGTAATCGCCATTTGACTATCCTTGAATGTATTCACAGGTCCTGGCCTTCCCATTTCATTGGGCTTCCTAATAGACTGCGTAATTTAACGAATTCCTGCCTGAAAAACTGTGCAATAATCCGGTAGACGAAATAACAGTGTTTTGGCATTTTCTATATAAATACCAAGTCCGGTTTTTCCCCTCGCCCTTGATCCATCCGTGTGGTAATGAAGCCCCATGGGAATGCGGTTAAATGGTCTGTATGTGCTTAATTCTTTAGCTCAGCCTTAACTGCATCAAAAGGATTCTCTCATACCTAGCTTATATTACTTTACTCGCTCTCTCTCGCTCGCTTGAAGTAAGAGAGTTTACCCTTCCATTTCCAGTTACTCTCGCATGTATGTAACATCGTTGTAAATAATCTTTTAAGAAAAAACCGCCAGCGAAAAATATCTTTAAAAAATATCATATTACAGCCAGTAGCTCTCATAATAATAAAATAAAACTTTAACACAATATAATTACTTTATTATTATTGTTGTACAATTCTTTCAAACCACATTTTGTTGTTGTTTCATTACAAACATTATCAATTATCAACAACAACAACAACAACGGCAATTGCAGTAATAATCACATCACTTTAATGGATTCATTTACAAAAGTTGCCGCGCTGAAATTGCTATTAACATATTAAAACTGTAACAGGAGCAATTGCTGTACAAACAACAACAACAACAACAACATCGTCTGGTATAATAATAATAAAAGTTACAGCAATAAAATAACAAATTTGCGTTAATAATTATAAAAAAGTTAATAACAACAATTGATAATAAAATTTCAAGTTTTTGTTCAGCACAGAAGTTGAGAAAAACGTATAAAATACTTTAAAATAGTTAATAAAAATAAATTGTTGTTTAAGCGAAGTCAAGTGGATTCAAATCAATGAAAACATACACTAACAATAATTGAAAGCGTTACCAATACACAAAATATTCCAAGGAAATGCCATAAAAGTATTATTCTCTTTTTAAGATTCCTATTACTTGCAACGCAGTTAATTTGATTTCTTAAGCTGCGTACGTACAGACGGTGGTCAGATCTTCCTAATGTTTGTGAGACCTAACAACTTGCTGGCAATGGACAGGAAATGAAAAATTTGGGGTTGACTTTAATATAATGCCGCCAATTGCCTTAAAGTGCAAAAGTGTGCTGCCAGATGCTTGCAAATATTGCATCAAGGGGCCGTGACGCCCCTCAGCCTAAAAACGTTTCATGGAAAATATTTTATTGGTTCTATTTTATTGCTCAACATTAACACCCATATTCATAAAAACTAATGAAAGTTTATTACACGTTTATTTGACAAATATTCCGTAGAAATACTTCAAGTAAGAGCTTAATAAACTTATAATAATTATTATGAATATGACCCTAAATAAATAAACTTGGTTTATAAAACTCTGTTCTTTTTTTGTTTTCTTTTTTGTTTTTGAGCCACATAAAATTTGCATTTTTGCTATTAACTAAACTTCAGATGATTTTCCATCCAGAGAGAATTCATGCTGTGTTTGAAAATTTAAACTTAATAAATTGGGTTTTGCTTACATCATCAACTCAATTATTTATAAATTCTTCTTCCCCTCCCCCTCTCAAAACAAACCAAAGAAAACAAAGCAAAGAAGATTAAAAATGCAAAATGAAATGAAAAGTGCGTAATAAACTGTAGTTTTCATACTGAGATAAAACACACACACACACATGCAAAAACCAAACAATTTATAAATGTGTACAGGACAAGTGCATGAAATGTATAGATGTATGTAAAGGACACTATATCTGCAAATATACATATGATTGGTCATACAAACACACTTGTAATTAATAGTTTTTAAGCATATCTGCAAGTGTGTTTGTGCATTTTTGTTGTACAGGCAATGAGTGGGTGAGAGAAAGCGTAAGCGTATGTGTGTGTGTGTGTGTGTGTGTTTATTTGTATGAGGTCAATCCAGCATTAACATTCAAGGACACTTTTCTCACAATACAAATTTCATTTATGTTTTCATCGTTTTTTTTTTTTTTTGTAATCTTTTTTGGAAACCAGGGACGAGAGCCACTTGTGTATGCGTGGGGTAATTTTTGCATGTGTAGAATACATGTGCATAATAAATATGCACATGTGTGAACACATGATGCTGCAAAATTTGAATGGCTGCAGTAACAAAAGCATCACAAACAACCACCAATGTGAGTTTGTCACATTAATTCAAGGAAAATTCAAAATAAACTGGAATTTCAAGAAAAATTACTGTTAAATGGAGCAGAAAATAACAAAAAAAAAAATATGAAATAAATTTCTTGTACATTTGTAGGGACGAACATTCATCGATATTGAATATGAATTTGATTTTTCAATAGCTTTTGGCATGAGCAACAAAAAGTTCCATCACGCTGATGCTGATGGCAAACGTAGCGACTTCGAAACAGCTAAATGTACCCCAGCTCAAGTCGCAATTTGGCTATTTGTGTGTCTGCCTTCTTCAATATCGGTAAGGATATTCGTTTGAATTAAATCCATTTAGTATGAGCTGTAATATCTAAAAAGGTGATATAATTTTGCCAGCCAATGTATACTATAAAACGGTGTAACACCGACTGGTGTTCATAAAAAATAAAACATTGTTGAAATACATTGTAGAACAAATTTTTCATATCAAATTTGTTTTAAAATGTATTTGAGGAATTTTATTTTTTTATGAATACCGGTGTTAGTTTTTTTGTTGTCTTTTCAAGGTTCCTTCCTGCCTTCTGCTGTTGGCCACAAAATATTCTATAGTCATTTTAAAGCTGCTTGTTTTGTTTTCTTGATGGTCAAATGTTGTTTTTATTGTTGTTCATTTTTTTTGCTGTTGCATTTCCTTCCTTCCGTCCTGCCTTCATTTACCACCCCACCCGCCCACCTTTCAATACTCCACCACCCACCAAATTAAAATGTGTAAAAAATTGGGTCAACACCCACCTCAATAGAGCGCAGCAAAATAGAAAACGAATGGTGCCAGCCAGCAGTGAATTTGTGCCAACAGTTGCCAAAACACACACTCCGACCTTCAAACAGATACATACATATTTAAATACAGAAAAGAAGTAGTTGTTGCTTGCCCGCAGCTTCGGCGATTAAATTTTATAACTAACTAAACTAGTTCATGATGGGTTACTTGATAATGTAAACATTAAAAAGAGGGGAAGTTATTTGAATTGAACAGGTAAAAAAGCAAACAGCGAATATTTCCAAGAAGGGCAAGAGGATGCCAGAAACTCAGTTAAGCGAGTTGACTCTACCGAAGACCTTATTTAGCTGTTTAGTGGGGGGGTATGATCAGGGGAGTTTTAGATTAGTTTTCAGTACTCAAATTTTGTAATACGGAAACAAGGATTATGCTTTTCCAGATAAGCAAACGTTGTCTTCGTAACACTGTAACATTTATTACTGCATTTGTAGGACGAAGTTCCAAATAATTGAATGCTCTTTGTACTAAATGGAAAGTCAGGTCGGGCAAGGGTTCATTCGCCTTACGACGTTTTTCAGGTATTTTGTTATTCTCTTAGTGTTTATTTCACAGCCAAAGCTGCTACGAAACCAACCATTTTCCCACCAACCTGTTCCTTAAAATCCTCAAAAACCATCCTGAAACTAATTTTATTAAACTAGTTTTTGCCTTCAAATATGTAAGTATATATGAATTGGTCAGGAAATAAATAAAAACCGTTACCAAGCAATTACCGGGCATCCGGGCAGAAAGGATACTTTGCTTTGCCGCTATTTGGGCAAACATTAGTTTTGACAGTTCATATTTGGCATTCGTGGCAAATTTATTATGGAAAAATATTCAGTAAATCAATGTGTGTTAATCGTTAAAACATTTCATCAAAATCAATCATCTAATTATTTTTATATTAAATTTATCAGGCTTAAGTTCTTTCTATATTAGTTTTGTGATTGATATCAGTTAAATAAGACAAAGAAGACGTCACAGACATTTAGCAGGGTGGACAACTGATTGTTTCGAAGCCGCCACACTTTCTCCTCAGCACCCGTCCTTGAACTCAGGGGCTCATGTTTCTAAAGCGACAACCAGCCACCCAAGTTGCTGTATATTTTCTGTCTAAATTTTTAATTATATCACAAATACCATTTCTATTTAATTTTTTGATTTATCATATCATAACTTAATACAATAATAATTATATAAGCAAAAGTTGGAATAATAAAAATTAATTAAAATCAATCATCGATTACTGTGACGATGAGAAAGTTACGTGAAATTTTTGATGCAAACAAACGTGCCAACAAGACGAATTATCTGCCGTATAGTAGTGAATGATTGCGAAGAAAGAGAGACTAAAGTTGACCGGGCCAAACATGAACCACAACCCCCGGCTGAAAACATTTTTACTGCTCTAGAAAGTGTACAAAACAATACCTCAACCTCAATTCGAAGCCGTGTTCAGGAGCTTGGTTTTTAAAGAACAACTTTGCATTTGCTTTCATTTAAGATTCACTTGATACATGAGCTTCTTTCAGAAGACCATTTACACCGCCGTACATACGCGAATGGGAAGTTACAGCTGGCCCCGAACCCCGATTTTCCTGAAAAAATCATAATGAGTGACGAGGCACATTTTCATTTGAATGGTTATGTATATAAATATATAAATCAAATTATTCATCAGTCACCTTTGCATCCCTTAAAAGTGACAGTCTGGGGCCAAATCATCGCATTCGATATCGAATGAACTATCGAGCAAAAATAATGTAAAACAAAAACAAAATAAACAACAAACACACAGCATAAGTGACGGAATTCGTTCGATATCGAATGCGATGATTTGGCCCCTGCTGTGCAATTCGGTCTGGCGGAATCACTGGACTTTACTTCTTTGAAACTGCAAGCAGCGCAACTGTAGCTGTCAAGCGATATCGTCATATAATTGAAAACTTTTTTTACCCTTAACATCCACCTCAACTCGTTGTCATGCCCCACAATTGCACCTCTAACGCTCGTCATTGATAAACATTATGCCTAAAGGCTTGCATTTACACGCTAACCAGATGCAATTTATTTAACAACTAAATAGTCTTGACCATTTCAAGCCTCCTCAATGGTCAGAATGATGGCCAGAAATACCAAGGAGGCACATTTTTATCTCAGTGGATTCGTCAATAATTAGATGGGCTCTAAAACGATGTCCAATAATTTTTTTTCGCCCATCTCCTACCGTTTTCGAGAAAAGGACTAAATTCCTTTTTTTTTGAATTTCCTCATTTGCGACTTCGTTTGACACTTTTGTGACTCCGTTTCATTAAAATTCAATTTGAAAATATTAGTTGGTGTTAATTAACAATACGCCTTTTCTAAGCTTTTGTTTTTAAATGAATTTTTTTAATAAAAATTTAAATTTTTGGGCTTAACAGAGCCATGTTATCACGTTAACAGAGGTCTGTTAATTTTAAAATTTATCTTCACACACATTTTTTTTTTCTGGCAGCAAAAACTCTGCCACAGAATTGCTGGGTCTCTGCAAATATTTTGCCATAAATTCCAACAAGAAATAAACAAGCAGTTCAAGGATAATTTTTGACATTTAAGCATTTTGAAGGATTTTACTACTTTCATGGCGCTCTCAACTTAAAAAGCAATCAATTTTCTACAAAGAAAAACGAATACTGCGACAACGATGCAAATGAATACTAAAGTCAAAACCTTCAAAATAAAACTCAAAATATTGAAACAAAACATTATTAATATTTTAAGATGAGAACTATAAAATCTATAAAGAATTCATTGATACTCAAAACAAGCAGCATAAACAAAAAATACACACACACACACACACGAACACATATTCCCAAACAAACAAAAAAATCATATGAACTTCTATCTTTTGGTTACCAAAAAGCATTTTATTGCAAATTGTTTTTTTTTTGTTTCGTTGCATCCGGATTTCTATATTGAATTTTAGCAAATATTTTTTCTACACTTTTTTTTTGCTTTCGAAGTTGTTCACATAATGATTGTTGTATCGTTTGGTGTCTGTCGGCTTATTGATTTAGTTAAAAGAGCACACAAAAAATTCATTTACACATTTTCCTGCAAATTGACTTTGGGAAACTGAAAAATCTAACACCTGTTGGAGTTTGATTTCGTTGCCCGTTTCTATTTTCTCACTTTTTTTTTTTTTTTTTTTTTGGTTAATGCAAATTTATTGCGGTGAGAATTTTGTGTGTTTGTGTAGATTTTTTGATCCTTTTATTGGTGATTGTCTTTTTTTTCCTATGATTTATTCATTCCATATTTAAACTGTTGGCGTTGTTGGACATTTTGCTGTTTTTCATACGTATTTTTTTGTATGATTTATTGGAAATTTTCAGAAGTGAATGATACGGAAATTGCTGTTCGTTGAATATTTATGTATGAATGCAAATATTTTGGTGCAGTTATTTTTCGTTGAATGAATAATTTAATTTTGGCAAAATGTTAGCAAACTGATTTGACAAGTGCCAGGGGTGGGGGAACATATAGAAAATATAAACAAAGTAAAAATGTGAAAAAACGAGTGCAGTAACATTTTATTCATGAGCAAAACCCTTAGGTATATACTTGAAATCTCTCTGAATTTCAATTTTGAAACGATTTCTCATTTCACTAGAAAATAAATAAATTTTCTAATTAAGCCAATTCAAAATGTTTACACACAATTAATATTTCCATGCAGTTTTCTATGGGCAATCGTCGAGGTCGAGGAAGGTTTTTGTTTTTGCAAACAGAATTTGTTTCCCTCTCATTTCAGGTGTTGCAGTCCAAACGTTGCAGTACATACGTCATTTTTAAACTTAAGAGCGTATTATCATGTTGCAAGTGAACTTACCAGCCAAACACAAAAACACCCATATTCATAAAAACTATTGAAGGTTTATTACACGTTTATTTGACAAATATTCCATAGAAATACGTCAAATAAGAGCTTAATAAACTTACAATAATTATTATGAATGAGGCCTAAAGAATCTAATCTCTAATTCTAGAGGAAATTATCGCCAGATTTTCAAATCAGCACTATTTTTGCTTCCAGCAGAGACCTGCAATGTGGCGGCTGCAGTCGGCTTAGCCACTCCGCCAAAAAAAAAATTTCATAGCCGGCGCCGCCGAAAATTTTGCGGCTTCTATCGGCCCAAAATAAGAAGCCGATCTTAGCGGCTGACAGCAAGCAGCCGATCAGAATTTTATTTAGCACCGATTGGTTTATTACCAATCGGTGCTATGGTAATAATGGTAATAAATAGCAGCTTTGAGTTATAATGCGTATAATAGATAGTTGTTATTTTAATCCACTGATTTTTCTCCTTTTTTAAAATGACGTGGCCACTTGTCCTTGTTCGTTATTGCTACTCATCATGGATTTTTTTGAGGGACGTCGAAATGTGAATCTTTCGTATACATATGTACTACAAGGTGGCGCAAAAGTAATCCTCCTATCAGAAAATGCTATAAATTTTGCAATGTCACACTACACTGCTCCAAAACGCGGAATATTGCTGACTATTTATTTGACCAATAATCGGTCGGTGACTTTGGCGCAACGTGAATTTCGTCGCAGATTTCCTGGCCGTCCAACGCCTACTGGTGAAACACTGCGATGTTTAGCCGCTCGCCTCGAAGAGACTGGCACAACACGAGATGCTGCCAGGCGTGGCAGACCCCGAAGTAGCCGTTCTGCAGAGAATATTGCTGCTGTAGCCGAGGATGTCATGGAAGTGCCGTCGACATCGACCAGACGACGTGCCACGCAAATGGGTATCAGTCGACGGTCTTTACAGCGAATTTTGGTACAAGATTTGAAGATGTTTCCATACAAAGTCCAGACGGTGCATCAGCTGTTAGCTGCTGACCGCCCATCGCGTCTAACATACGCTTAAGCCATCCTTGATCACCACCAAGAGGAAGATGATTTTTTATCAAAAATAATCATGAGTGATGAGGCCCATTTCCATCTTAGCGGGTATGTAAATAAGCAAAATTTACGCTTTTGGGGCACTGAAAAACCGCGTATAACCCACGAAGAGCCATTAGACCCGCTCAAAGTCACTGTATGGTGTGCTGTTTTCGCTGGAGGAGTCATCGCACCTTTTTTCTTCGAAGACGTCGCGGGCCAAACGGTTACTGTGAACAGTGAGCGCTACAGAGCAATGATTTACGAGTTCTTTTTGCCGCAACTTGATGAATTGGGATTGGAAAACATGTGTTTCCAACAGGATGGTGCTACGGCACGCACTGCACGTGCCACAACCGATATGATGAAGAATGAGCTTTCCCGGGCGCCTAATCTCCCGTTTTGGCGACTTGCACTGGCCAGCAAGATCGCCTAATTTGACCGCTGTAGACTTCTTTTTGCGGGGCTTTTTGAAGTCGCGGATTTATGACAACAAACCTCAGACTCTTGCAGCTCTTAAAGGCAATATCCGTCCAGAATGTGAGGACCTATCGCCGGAAGTTTTGGCCAATGTGATGGAAAATGCTAAAAAAAAGGGCTCAAATGACAATCAACTGTGGCGGCGGCCATTTATATGACATCATATTCTCGACTTGATGTAAAAAAATTAAAAGACCAAATAAAAATAGTCCACAAGAAGAGTGAAAAGTTTTTCATTTTTTTTTTTTTTTTTAATTACAGCCAAAAAACATCGGAAGGTTATTTTGGCGCCACCCTGTATTTACACTCGCACAGCTGCCAGATTTGACGATAAATCGTAATTTTGACAATTTTCATGCTCAAATTTAGCCAAATGACCATTTTTGCTCTGAAAATTACGTTTTTTTCCTTTTTCTTAGATTTCAAAGTAATTTTTAGATACAAAGAACAGTTTTTGGAAAAAAATTTCCCAATTGAAAAGATGTAATTCCCAAAGAGTATATTGATTATATTCAAAATTTGTTTAAAATTAGGAATTAACCGATATATTGGCTATATTTTTGATTTAACGATATACCAATATCGGCGATATTTTACTGTCGATACGCCGTTTTTTTCGTGTGTCCAAATTTTTGCAGGCATATTTTTGTTTGAAAATTTGAAGTTTAGAAATTGAAATGTAATGAAAATTTCAATTAATGTTTAAATAATATTAAACAGTAATATTTAAATAATTTAGATCTTTTTTTTGGAACAACATTTTTTTTATTAATGCAAAATTCAATTCATTGTTTTTGAGTCTTATTAATATCACATTTAAATATTGAAACAATTTAAGCTGAATGTAATATTGCTTATTTTGTAAAAACATAAATATTGCTGACATTTTCTGCCTGGTTCACAAGTAATTTCAACTTTATTCGTTCGCTTGCGTTCCCATATTTGCATTCAAATTAACAACAAGATTAAAATGTTGTTTTTAGTTTAAATGTATTTATTCGAACGTATGCGAAGGAAATAAGTCGAAACTATTTAGTGAACCTGGCGGTAAATTTTAACTTCAAATACGAGCGCTTCAATATTTGCGTCATTGGAAAATTGAATATTGTGTACAAGACGGACAAACATTTTTGGAAATGATTACTAATTTGCTATCGTTTTTCATATAATCCTGGCGCTGTGCCACGAATCACAAAATTGTGGCCTTAACTTTTGGATAATTCTATAAAATATGTGTATGTAAATCGGTCTGCCCCTATAGTTCGTTCGCTCTCATATGAGATAGAGCTAGACAGCCGCAGAAGAAGTGTTCAACACTCTCATCCTCTTCATCATGCAGCTTCGTCAGAAAGCATGCACCGAATTGGGTCCTAAAAACACAATTTCCGAAGAACAGCCTAAAATAAGCAATAAGCAACGATTTCAACACATCAAAAAACAAAATAGGAACTATTACCAATGAAATTCCTTCCAAAAATAGTTTTATTACAAATGGCAGATGCAGCAGCTAAAGACGCAACGAGGCAGCCCCTTATAATGGCAACTATACAAAACAAATTCTCAATATACGCAACAATACACATATATTACTCTAATAAACAAAAACTTGAATGGAACAATTATTCACACCTCTACAAACAATTTAACCCAAACTGGGTAACACAACACCCAACTGCCCAGCAACAATCTCTAAAAAGAATCTTCAATCGTTCATCAGAATGAGACTGGGTCATAGTCGCTTAACGCACCAACATCTAATGGAAAATCGCCCACCACCAATTTGCACCTTCATTGCAGCTTCCATCATGTCAATGAACCATATAATTAATTAATGTATTTATATAAAAACTATATGTAATAACAGTCACACTTCCCTCACTAGTATATTATCGTATCCATCAAAAGAAAATCTAAATTATTTTATTAATATTTTAAAACAGCTAAAAAAATATAAACGACAAAATCTAAAAGCAAAATAAATGTATGTACATATTTATATAAAGCGATGCGAAAATCCTAAAAATTACAAAGTAGAATTAAACAGTCACTTTATACAAAATGAGCCGATGACCACTGCTGCTAGTGCTCACCACCGCCTTAACTTAATTATAATTTATTATTTTAAGTTTTCAATAAATAAATAAATAAATCTAGCCGGCCTTAGCCGATTTTGAGCCGCCGCCGCCAATATTTTTCCAAGCCGCCCCCGCCGCTGAAAATATTAGTCGCCGCCGCAGGTCCCTGGTTTCCAGTACATCGTGATTGCTATCGATAAATTTACGGTAAACACGCACTCAGAAAACTTTGTCAGTAAAATTAACTGAAAACATTCTTTCAAATAAATGAAAGTTCATTTAAAAACCGTCCTACTTATTTTTTTCATTTCAATTTACTTATTACTTTATGTGAATTTAAATGTTAAAAAATCGACGGAACCCAATCGGTAAAAACAATGATTTTTTCTTTATTCTAACTGTCAAATAATTCAGGCGTAATCAACTTGTAAAATTTTTTTTTATTTTTTCTTGGTTGATCATTTTATTTAATTATTTATATATTTAGTTTTATATCTGTATTATCTAATTTTTCAATTCGCTAATTTAATTTTTGTACTGCAAAGTTTCAGCTGAGATTCCAACATACAGCATCTCGATTTAAAATCAGCTGTGGTTATGACAGCGGCCATCGCAACAATCAGAACAAAGTCGACAACAATCAATTTAAGTAAAGATTATGTATCCTACATATGTATGTATGTAGAAACCAAATTATAAAGAATTCTAGTACAACATGTCAAAATAATCTGCTTTAAAGCATTTGATTTTCAAAAAAACATTTTTTTATACTTCTGAATGGGAGCATCCTAAAGGCCATGTTACACTATCCTACTCAATCGTACGATTCATTCACTGAAAATTGCTAGCTAAATCTGATAGAATTATGTTCTATAAGTCGCATCAAAACGGCCACACTATTATACTTTTGTAAACAACTTCGAAAAGGCAACTCTGATCGCATAGAAAAAGTTTTTGAAAATTTTCAAAAGATTAGCAAATCGGACAGACTTATCAAAAAGTCTTTCACGCACATACATACACTTTTAGTCCAGACTATCACACTTTTTGGACACACATGTCATTTTTAATAGATCGTACGACTCAATAGGATAGTGTATCACTGCCTTAAGGAAGCGTGGTACATATACTTTTTGAACACACCGACACCGTAAGAGACCTCTTTTGGGGTGAAAAATACAACAAAAATTTCAGAATTGCAAATTTCAAGAATGATTTTTTTTTTTTTTTTTTTTGATAAGTGGCAGTGGAACTTTTTTTTCTCATGTCAAAAATCCATGACATAATATCGATTGCTAAATCGACCCAACCTACTACTCATCGATAAATCTTCGTGTCTTCAATATTGTCGAGAATAATTAATTCTTCATTACAATAAATTTTTAACGAGCAAATTTTGCTTTTGATAAATATTTTGTTTTTTATATTTTCCCAATTTAATTTTAAGAGAATGAATATTTTAACCTTCAAAGTGTTTTGCCAGCTGCATTCTAATTGTGCTAACAACTGACTTAATTACACTTCCTCTGCTGGAACAAGTTGCTGCGCATTTACCATAATGAGATTTGACTTTAGTTTTATCCACGACATGATGTTGCACTTGAAAGTGTAAGTTATTCATTCATTTGTTTGCCTGGTGTTTGTTGTTTTGCGTAGAAGTTCATTCGTATGTTTATTAACTTCTTTTAATTAGGAAAAGCTGTGAAAATTAGCGCATTACATTTTATATGCAATAAAAATTATACGAGTATGAGCTTGCACTTGCACTTGCTCATGCTGACTTTATTTTTGGCAATAAAAATGAATTTTCCTAAATGCTCCTTTTAGATTTGGCAGCAAAGATGAAGGCACAAGACGCACTAAGAACACAGGCACAAAAAGAAAGCAGACATTTAAAAGAATCAATTGATGAATTTTAAACTTAAGACAAAAAAGATACCAGGCTGCCACTCAGTGCTTTGATTCGATATAAGTATGGAAGAAAAACATGGAAAGAGATAATGAAAAGATCTTAAATGAAACATGAAACATTTTTATTAAGAAAATAAAGCAACTGCAGATGTTTGTTGGAATCGAACAAAGGACACAGCCACTGCCTACAGGTGCTAAAAAAAAACAAATACAATATTTCCCAGGTGCCGGCACAAAAAATCTTTTAAGTCCATATATTTGTTTTTTTTTTGTACCCTATAAAAGGGGTTTTCAAAAACCCAGAGAGACTCCCACCGCCCTCATGAGCAGTGTTGCTTCTAAAATTACTATATACGAATTAAATTCATTGATATTTTGCACACAAGACACATTTAAGGAAAATCAAAGATAAAATTGTATTATTTGAAATATAAAAGTGCACAAAACTTAACAAATCCATAGTGATTTTGAAACAAATGTTTATTTTTTTTTTAGAAATTTGCAAAAAAAAAAAAAAAAAAACTCCTGCTTTCCCCACATACTAAAACTAGAACGTAAACTTTTCTCGATCATTGTCTGTTTGATAAATTTTCGTTTTTTTTTTTTTTTTCTTTTAACATAGAGGAAGGTAAACCGAACTCAATTCCAAAAAAGAAAAACGACTGTCTTCCCAGCATGTCAAAAGTAGAACATGCACTTTTATGGATCACTGTATGTTTAATAAATTTTTGAGACAAAAAAAAAACACGTTTTTCAAGCATTAATGTATTTCTTTCTCAATTAGGTGGAACTAAAATTGAACTCAATTCCTATAAAATAATTAACAGTTGAAAAACGTTGTTCTTTACTTATTTTTGTCTTCGAGTACAAGCATTGTGCGTCCCCGCCAATGTGCTATGAACTTGCGATTTATTCCAACGCGAAATGAAGCCTGCTTTGTAATGCAACATGTTAAATAGAACTTGAAACTAAACTAGTGGCAACATTTACTTATTACTCTGCTCTTTTCACAGTTTTAATATTTATTTTTGCTTTAAGTCAAACAATTTTCCGCTTAAATATGTGCATTTTGCAAATCAAGCTCAAGTAACAAAAAATTAAGTAAAACAACAACTAAGTTTTTTTTTTTTAATAAAACAGCAAGTATTTACTTTTTGCAAGTAGAAATATTTTGCAAAACTTTCATTTTAATCTACTTGCACTATTAAACTTTTACTCATCTTTAACCCGCATTTTCCGAAGGCAATTCAAAACCATTCATGTTGGATGGATGGTTGGATGGATGGAGCAAAGTAAATTTTAAGTTCATCATTTTCAAGTGTTCGCTCATCAACATCTTTTTCACACAACTACGAATTCTCCAGCCAGCAACACAATTGAGTAGGAAGCTTCAATGAGTGGGTTGTTAAGTGGGTTTATTGGTTGTTAACCTTGAAAGTTGTATCATTGCAAATTGTAGCTGCATATAAATGAGTGTGTGTGCGTGTGTGTGTGTGTGTGTAGGTGACTGTGTAAACTTTTAGGAAATTGCTTACAAAAGCTGTTTTGATTAAACCTGTAAAAGTCCATCAATTGCATCGAATTTGTTTAGCCAATAGACAAACGTATTGTTACAGAAACTTATTTAAAGCAATAAAAAAAAACTAGAGCATCATTAAGGGAGTGTTTCTATAGCATTTAATAAAAATTTCCTAAAAATCGAACAGCAGGTTTTTTTTGGAACGAAGTTCCTTAACGCGGCTTGCTGGTAGTGCAAATTAGTAGAAATCGTCACGAAAGCGTGTGAGCTGTATTGGTGTATCTGTCGACATTGGTGTCTCCGCTGAAGTCAGCGGAGACACAAACCAATAAATATTAATTAGTTGCGAAAACGGACACTATCAGCTGCTAGATGTCACTAAAGTAAAGTATGTCACAACAAAAAACAGCAATATTGAAAAATTAACCAACAGTTGCTTTTCTTCGTTTTGCAGCAGATTGACAAAAAAAAAATACTAAAAAATAGTAAAAAAAAATTAAACGTTCCAAAAATTCAGAGGAGCATATAAAATTTAAAATTTTCAAAAACAACACAAAAAAAACACAGATTTCACCTTGTATTACATTCGAAGATGAAGAAAAAACGTAAGTAACTTCGTTCCTAACGGGGGTCCCCCGACCGGATTTCTTTTTTATAAAATTAATTGCAAGTTTTCGATGTTCTTGGAACGAAAGTCGGACAGCCGGTACAACTGCTCGGCTGGCAATTTAGTTGCTATTGTTCTTGGCTTATAACCCCTTGCTGGGGAGTTTGAGCTCTATAATCTCTGCTGCAGGGCAGTTCCCTACAAGGCATAGGAAATTACGACTACAGTTAGTAGCCCGAAATTCCTAAGAACACCAGTCCTTGAACCCACCCTAATGATACAGCCAATCCAATTCCAAAGCAGCGTCTGTTTCTTAGCAACAGCCCTAAGGGCCCATTTTGGCCCCCAAACATAGACCCGAAGGCCGTATGATCAGTTGGGCTACCAACGTTCCCTTTCATGCGATCTAATGGTAGTAAGCACAGCAAGTTCGTTTCAGTCAAGGAGGCTCCTCAACCTATAATGGGACGAGAAGATTTCGTGGAGTCATCCCTGGGCAGCGATCCCCGTACTACCGAATTGCCTATCGGTGGGGGGTTTCAGCACATCCCTCAAGACACGCCGCAGCCATTCGGGACCTGCCTAGAATTTCTGGCCTCCAAGATAACCGAGGTATCCTGCATCTCATTTACCCCGGTAACGATCAGCAAAATGCAATATCTGGCCCCGGGCTGAGCACCAGTGGATGGTGTAATCACACCAAAACTGAGCCGCAGTGCTTTTATTTTTCATTTAAAACAATAAAAATCAAAAATAATTCTTATTTTTCATTTAAAAACATAAAAATCAAAAATAACTTTTATTTTTCATTTAAAAATACAAAAATCAAAAATAACTTTTATTTTTGATTGTTAAAATACAGATCAAAAATTTAAAAATCATGCAATATGTTGGATGCATTTCGCCTAAAAATCAGGATGGTGTAATTAAAAGTTTTCTACGATGTTCATTTATGTATGATTTATTTCTTCAAAAAGTGGAAAATAATTCTTATTTCCGGTCCCTGGTTTCGAGGATTCGAAAAAAACCCTGAGGGGGATTATTTTGAAAAATTTTAAAATAACGCTTATTTTCTTGATCAGACCTCGTATAGAAAATTTTTAATTTATGCACAGAAATACAGCCCATTATGTACATAACATTTCTATAAATTCTCTTTAAAAAAGATGAGAAATATGAAAACTAAAACAAATCCTGCCTGTTCGTCTGACTGTCATGATAAGACTGTCTCTGCAAGCAACAAAATATTTTCCAACTCAGCTCTAAAAGATTATCAGGATGTTAAAACAAAACAAAAAGCAAAATATAAAAAAAAAAAACTTAAGTGGCCTGTAACCAAAACTTAGAATTTATTGTTGAAGACAAAACTTTTAAATTCACAGGCATGTCATAAAGTCGTATTTTGTGTGGGTTGGTTGGCATTATTTATCTAGACAAAATTGTGTGTGGAGAAGACAGAATTATTTAATTTTTATTTAAAACAATCAACTAACATGTGTCAGATTTGCTGTAAATCCTTTTCACAAAACGATTACTTAAAAGACTTGAAATAGTTATGTCGAGAAATGTTTAGTACAAGGAATTTTAAATACTCATCGTTGTAGTAAATTTTAATTCAAGGTTGAAATAATTCATGAATGTTAAAGAATTAAGTGATGTTGAAAAATGCAAAGATCAACAAGCGGCAAATCGGATTAAGAGTTTCTTTAAGTTCTGCAATTTAAATAAAGGGATTTTAATCATAAAAAAAATGGAAGAAAGAAATAATAACAATGACAGAAAAAGAAAATAATTAAGACTTCAACTAGTTTCCGGGAGATTTTTTTTTATAGTTTTTATTGTCTTTCTAATGGAGTTAGAACTTGAAAAAAAAGATCTCAATGCCGAGCATCTTCTTAGTAAGAGGTCAATGCAATGTCTCACTTGGTTCCTAGAAAGGTACCGTTGTGCGAACATTTTTAATGTCAGGGATGGCAATGGGGCAAACAAATTTTCATTAGCCTCTATGGCAGCGGCACTTCTTTCAAACATATTTTAAGGAGTTGCAGAATACTTTTATATTTTCAGCCAGTGGCCAATGCAATATCTGACTGAATATATAAACGTGGAGAAGTGCCGCTGGCATAGAGGCTACTGAAAATTTGTTTGCCCTATTTCCATCCCTGACATTAGGAATGTTCATGTTGTTCGCAACATCTTAAGGGCGATCAAGTGCTGAGGGTCGATGATGATTTGGAATTAAACTTAATTCAAAAATGAATTTATTCATTTGCTTTAAAAGCCAACTGAAATGTATTATTTAAGGGTGTGAAGATAAATTCGTGAGTTAAATACGTCCCACAACTCTGTTAACTGAGTTCCACAGTAATGTTGAACACAGTTGAAAAAGGTATTTTTTTAATTTTCTTTATTTTTAAGTAAAAACACAGAATAATTAACTATTTTTTTAATTGTATGAAAGAAACCATTGGAACATAATAAATATTTAAAAAAAAATATATGAAAATGTTTTATTTTTGTTAGATTTTTTTACTTGTCAATATTGGCGCCTTCCCGGACGGGTGGGTACTTCGGGGAGACATGCACGGTTGTGTCATATATTTTTGAAAAGAGGAGGAGAAGAGAATTAAGAAACAATCAGCGCCATATGCAAGAGAAAACAGTAGAAACAAGTTGTGCATCTCGGGGGGTTTTCTATGCAGTTCTATGGTATGGAATATTTGTGAAAGTACAACTCATACGAGAAAATTTTCACAAACCTGCAAATGCAGATCGGTTTGTAGTCTTCTCCTCTAAATATTTCCGTTTTAAATTTTGTACGCAAGAAGTATTTTAGAAAATACAGTAGAAACAAGTTTATATTCAGCTGTTACTCAGCGGTGGATTTATAGTGGATTGAAGTTTTGTGGAACATGAAAATGTGCATTGCAGTACGTCTGATGATGAAAACTGGCCACTTGGATTTATAGTGGATTGAAGTTTTGTGGAACATGAAAATGTGCATTGCAGTACGTCTGATGATGAAAACTGGCCACTTGGAACACACCTGCCCGGTAGTGTTATATACCCACTGAAAGGTCTAAACTGAAATTCAAGAATTGGATGATCATTCGCCAGAATGATCATCCAATGATCCAGAATGCATTCATGCGTTGTCGATTGGCCAGTGAATCAGACAGCGCTTTACAGAGAAAACTCGTTCTCGGAAATCCGAAGCAGAAATCTGCCTCCCGGTACTCACAAAATTTTCAGCAATACACGTGCATTATCCAAAACTTTTCCACTCGTAATCGATTGGCCAGTGAATCACACAACACTTCACAGAGAAAACTCGTTCTCCCACCGTATGGTGCGTCTATGGAACGATTTGCCTGCAAATCTATTTTCTTCCCTCTCCTCACAGTGTAGTAAGATTCTAATCAAATGTTTTTATATTTAACAAATTATTACCCTTGTAAACGTGTAAATATTTAATTCACTTTAGAGCTCACGCAATGTGCATGATTTTCGAAATAACACACATGGCAAAACGAAAAACAAAATAAAAACAAAAGGAAAGGAAAGAAAAACACATTTGTGGCAACAACCAAAACACAGCCATAAAACGCACTCATGTCAAAATCAGTTAAGAAATAAATCCCTTTTGCGAAGTAACGAAAGTATTTAACGAAACATTAAATACTGCCGACATGCTTCTCACGTTGTCGTGGTGGAATTTCCTAAAGAAGGAGTTGCAAAAATGTGAAAATCAACTGTAAGTCACACATTAACAGCATTTTGTCAGCATTAAGGCAATAATAGTAATCATGTTGCAGTAATTGCTTCCAACGACGGGTTAAATGAGCAACTCAACAAACAAGTAAACTTTATTTTTCAATAAATGGGAAAAGAAGTTGTTTGAGGGCAGGCAAAACATGCGATGATTGGAGAGAGCTTGAGTTTATTTGCTGCTCAATGATGTAGTAGATGGAGGTTTCTGTTAAAAGTTTAAATTTAAAAATGCAATAAGACAAAAAATGAATTAAGTTACTGTCAAAGTAATTTTTTTTTGTAAAGAAATACAATTTGTTCTGGTTAGATATGGAAAAAAACCCAATCAAAACATTTTTCAATACTATTATTACCCTTAAGAAGCTATCCGAAGGAGAGCGAAATAGAGACAAGATTATTTGAAAAAATTAATAAAAATATATAGACGAGTACACGCAAAATAAAAAAGACCTTCTGCTCAAAAAATAATAGCAATAATATTAAACATAATAAATTCAGTCAAATACGAGGCTGGCTCGCACACTTAGGGTTCCGTAGGTATGTATGTATGTGTAATGTACGTATGGAATGGCATATGTAAATACATATATTGTATAAATTTCATCTCTCTGTCTTTTACAGCTTAAGAGTTACGTTTAATTGCTACTTTACGTTGTATGGGGAAACCTTCTGGTTTTCGAATTGTTGTTGTAAATGGTTGTAAGGCAACTGGGAATACATACACTGTGCGAATTTCGGCTCTCTATCTCTTACGGTTCGTGAGTTATAGCTGTTACTCTACGTTGTAAAGGGACACCTGGTAGTTTTACAGTTTTTGTTTTTTTTTTAGTAATTGTTGTTGTGGAGCATATGTGAATACATATATTATGCAAATTTCGTCCCTCTGTCTCTCACGGTTTGAGAGTAACGGCTAATTGCTATTTTACGTTGAATAGAGACACCTGGTAGTTTTCGACTTGTGGCTGTTCTTAGCATTTGGCTAACATTAACATTAGGCCATATGTGAGTACATATATTGTGCATATTTCATCTCTTTGTCTCTTACAGTTTGGGAGTTACGGCTAATTTTTACTTTACGTTGTATAGGGACACCTGTTAGTTTTCGAGATGTTGTTGTTTTTAGCATTTTTGTTGTTGTAGGGCATATGTAAACACACATATTGTGCGAATTTCAGCTCTCTGTCTTTTACAGTTTAGCAGCTACGGCTAATTGTTACTTAAGGTTGTATAGGGACACCTGGTAGTTTTACAGTTGTTGTTGCCTTTAGCATTTGTTGTTGTAGAACATCTATAAAAACATACACTGTGCGAATTTCAGCTTTCTGTCTTTGACGGTTAGAGAGTTATAGCTAATTGTTACTTTTCGTTGTATGGGGACACCTGGTAGTTTTCGCTTTGTTGTTGTTTTGAGTATTTGTTTTTGTAGCGGTAAGGTACAACAACATCCTGTGAAAATGTCAGCTCTTTAGCTCTTACCGAGAATGGACATTGTGACGGACGGACGGACGGACGGACGTAGTTGTCTCGGTAATCGGATGCCATTTCACTCTGATGAGTACGGAACCCTAAAAAAGGGACTGAAGAAAATCAAATATTATATGGAATATTACCTCATTCATATAGCTGACCTTACTGTACCCCAGCCACTAAAAGAATTTTGTTCGTAAATGCAATGAGTTTCGTCATTGATTTAATGAAGAAATGCATTATTGTTTAACCAACGTTGGGGTGTATGAATCAATGAATTCTAATTCATTAAATTTGTATTAAAGATTGTTTCATATATATATATATATATATATATATATATATATATATATATATATATATATATATATATATATATATATATATATATATATATATATGAATTGATTGTTTCACTATATATATATGAATTTGAGTCATTAAGCTAATGAAGTATTTCATTGGTTTAATGACAAAAACTCATTAGTTAAATGAAACGATTCATTAAATATAGGAATTTGTTCATTGATCTAATGAAAACAAAACAGTATTTTTATGACAATCTTAATAATATACGCCATCAAAATATGGTCACCACAGAACAAAGGGGAGCCTAGACGTAGGCAACAATAGACGATATCGATATATGTATGTGTGTATATAAAGAAGGTCTATTCAAGTCAACATCTGATTGATATTTTTTTTTTCTCTTTTTGTTTTAGATCAAAATGTCAAACGCTGTTTTTTCCTTGGAATTTGTTTTCTTACCGTCTAATTCATAAAAATTATAACAGGTTTATAAAGCTCTTATTTGACAGATTTTCCATACAAATAAGTCAAATAACAAGTCGTATAAGCCTGTTATAATTTTTATGAATTAGGGGGTTATTGTGTAACTTTCTGGAAGCTTGGCGGTTTTCTCAATGTGTATTCATTCAGCTGCGTTTACTTTACACAGATGCTTTGCGCTTGGTAATTGAATTGCAGTGTTGCCACTTTTTGGAAATAAAACAGTAGCAATGGTTTGCGTTTTCAGTTGATGTATGAATGGAATAATTTTAAGATGATCTTTTCTAACATGAATTAAAAATGTATTTTGAGAGCACAAGTATGTGAAATACAAAATACTTAAGATTTTATTATTTACAACACTAAATACCGTTATGAGACGTATTTAAAATACAAATACAAAATACGTATTTGTATTCTAAAAAATACTGTCCAGCCCTGGCCGTAATGAATATTCTCATTCGAGTAATGAAAAAGTATCAGTGAAATAAATTCAATAGCACTATGAACGAAAGCGGGCCGCCGGCCATGAGACCGGCTCACTTGGGTCCTAGAAAGGTCTCGTTGTGTTTTATGTTACGCAACTATGAAAGAAAGTTCTTTCAGTTTAATTAAACATTTACATTAAACTTTTACATTAAACTTTTATATTAAACTTTTGCATATTTGTGTGCGTATTATATATCTAAAAATTTGTGAAATATGAAATTTCATGATAACAATGTTAACTCTTTAACGAATGCAATTTTAATTTAATAAAATGAAAAACAAGCTGAAATGAAAAAGTTCGTTTCATGAATGAGATTTTTCATTGTACAAACGAAATTATTCATTCGTGCAGAGAAGAACATTCAATAAAGCCCTGTCATTACCGAATTATTGAATTTTCTTTTAGTATACACTTTTCTTCATTGATAAAATAATAACACTGCCAATGGTAACGCTGATTAGGTATGTTCAGCTCATTCTCTCTCCCCATCCCTCTCTCTTTCCTCTGCTACGCTGAAGTATATTCAGTGAATTCTACTGCGAATTTTGCGCTAATTGCTCAACTAAATAATTATATTGTTATATGATACATTGAAATCTATTTGAGTTGTTTAATTAAAATGAATACCTAAATTAGCTTTGTATTAAATTTTCTATTTTTAAGTAACTACTTTTCAATATTTAAGATATTTTACCACCACTTTAGTGCTAAACGTAAAGTTTTTACTACATGTGTCCAAGTTCACTTGGACAATTATCATCCATTTGTTTTGAATAGTATATTTCATTTGAATTCAAAATTTGTAAATTATTCGCAATTATTGCGCCTGAATTTGTTTATCTTTTTATTCCTTTAATTATCTGTTCAAAAGCTTTACAATGTTGAAGATGCTTTGTTGTCCAAAATGTTGCTTAATATGACAAGTGGAAATTCCCATGGGAAAGGATCAGAATAATTAAAACTGAAGTTTTCTTGCAGACCGAGCTTAAGCCATTTTGGGCATTCCATTTTGTATCACCGCAACTTCAACATCGTATTGGCTGCGTATAATTATAATAGTTAAATCTATCAACCTAACCTATATTTGATTTAAATCTAATTTGGAAATAAAATTGTTGAATTACATCAATCGAATCAAGCTCTACTTACCTTAAAGAGACGTTCATATCAATACTTACCTGAGTCATTTCCTTCCCTAAACTACGAATATAATTTATTCACACCGAGTAAATTATATTAATAATTTGGTTAGAGTCCTAAATCTAATCCAAATTATTTTGGCGCAAAATTTATGTCCCACAAATTTTTTTGTTCAACATGCAATGCACTCAATAAAATAAAACAGTAGCTGAATGAAAATGTTCGTTTCATGAATGATATAGAATCGAAATTGATATAGAATCGAAATGATATAGAATCGAAATTGTTCTATCGTGCAGAACATTCAATAAAGTCCTGTCATTACCGAATGAATGAATTTTCTCTTAGCATACACTTCTTTTCATTGATTTTTTTTTAGTTAGTGTTTCGTTTATTTATTATTCAATTCAATAACATATAAAAAAAAGGTTTTATAATACACCCTGGCCCGTAGTCGAACTCTCTAGCGTATTTAGGATTAGATATCACATTATTTTTAATTATTGTTATCCTAATATAATTAACCATATATACAAATATATGTAGGTTTAAAATTGATTGTGATTATTGTAGGTAATTAAAAAGTATTTAATACTCTTCTTCATTGATAACGCTGATTGGGTATGTTCATCTCATATTCTCTCTTTCCTCTACTGCGCTGAAGTATATTCAGTGAATTCTACTCAATTAATGGTGTAATTTAGCGGTAATTGCTTTATTAAATAATTGTATTATTATATGGTACACTGAAATCCATTTTAATTGCTTCATTAAAATTAATGCTTTGTACTAAATTTTCGTTTTTTAAATAACTACTTTTCAATATTTACAACATGTTATGGCCACTTTAGTGCAAAATTTTCAGTCCCTCAATTTGTTATTTTCATATTTCATATTTTTTTTGTTTTCTTTTGTTCTCAAAAATGTTCTTATACAAATAAATGCTTCTACTTTCTTGCCCCTTCACACGAGACTCAAACGGATATAAGCAATCATTTGCACATCATTTTGTGGTACGCAAGCAAAAAAAAAAAACACACACACACACAAATTGCCAACTACATTAATTTAACTGTAACCAAAAAGTTATAAACTATATAACAAATATTTAGAAAAAGAAATATCAGAAAACATCTCCACACTCAAATGGCAACAAACGACTTTTGCTGCGGTGCGGTGTCTGCATGCGAGTGAAAATGTTGGCTTTTTTATGAATCAATTATGAGCACGCAATTTGTGGGGTTTTTCTTTGTTTTCTCAGTGTTTAAGCATTTATAATGTAAGCCTACGAAGCCAACCATAATGATGTTGTGATAATAATTTGTTACAAATGTATACAGACATATGGTGCATGAGCATGACATAACCCAGCAAACAAATCAGTAACAAATTCAAAAAAAAAAATTGTGTTTGGGTCTGTCTGATGGATTCTGCTAATGATGATTTATGTAAAAATAAGCGATAGCCAATGCCAAAGGTTATCAGTTTTCGCAGCTCTCTACACTTCTAGCCTTACGAGGCTCACTTTTACTCTTCCATTACACCATTATGGAGACCCTCTTGCGCCACTCACCAAACCCTCAATGGAACTGTTTCCTGGGTTAAATGATGAAAATGTCTTTGCAAAAGTCCTCAAACAGCCAGTCAGTCATTTCGTCTACTGTACAATTTGCCAAGTATACGTTTAAGAAGTTTTGTTTTGGCTCTTTTGCGCCAACATGTTTTACAAATGTGCGATAATTTATTTTTAGCACCTTTAATTAAAATTAGATTTTTTTCTTTCTAGTTTGTTGAATATGTATTATAGTGCTTTGTTGTTGTTATTACAATTACTGCAACTGCCAATTAAAAAACTAAACAAAGCAATTACACACTGGCTAAATTACATACACAAAAAACCAACTACAATGGCTTTTATTGTTTTCAATGGTTTGTTTGTGTGTTCAGAAATTTTATTTTTATTTCTTGGGCAAATATTTTAAGCAGTCGTCCATAAGTAAAGAAAGCAAATCTTTTTATAAAAGGTTATGAGTCATTTGGCAGAAATTTGCTCAAATTTGTTAAATAAATTTTCACAAATTGTTGTTATTTGCTTGAATGGTTTGAACACTTAGCGCCCCATAAATTATTGTTATTAATTTGAGTCAGCTTGACTTAAGAGCTTTTATCGGCAACTGTGTTTTGTTTTTTTGTCTTAAATTTTTTGCCTGCTTGCAAAAACAAAACTGGTATGCAAAATAAAATGCTTTAAGGTTTTTTAGTGGTCGAATAAATGAAAACAATAATACAAAAAAAAAAAAAAACAAGTTGAATAAATTGTAATGATTGTCATTAAATAATTATGGTTATTAAAAACCATAAACGCCACAACATTTTGCGGCTTTGAAATTTTAGAATACAAGAAGACAAGCAAAAAATAAATCTAGATTTATTTTAGGAAAAAAAAGCTGAAAAAATAAAAAATTTTTGAGCAAAAAAAAAAAAAATAAAAGTAAATGTCAACTTTATTTTAATTATATTAAACTACATTATTTTAGATCCAAAAGTAAACCTTACAAATGTTTTCGGTCTTTTTCAGCCGTCTATATGCCGCCGACATTTCGCTGATTTTTATCAACTCATCAGTAGACTTGAAAAATCTAAAAAGAATGTTTGAAACCCAACTACTTGTTCCAAAATGCTCATGAACAAAATGAGAATCAGAAATGCCCAAACAAACTTTTTATACAGAAACAACAACAACACCTTTACTTTTTATAGCACTTCCTTACAACGGATGACCCTTGATTACCACACAGAGAAAAAAGCACCTAATAAAGTAGAACAAAATCAATAAGATATCTCTATGGTTTTTTTTTCAAGAAGGATTTCTTATTATTGTAAATGGGAAAACCTTATTGAAAAAACAACAATTAATGAAATTAAAAAGATGATTTACGTGTGTTTATATAGGAAACTAATAAAACCAATAGGGAAAAATTAATAGGATAACCTAATAAAATCAATAAGAAATCCTTATTGTATACAATTTATAAGAAAACCTCAATAAGTTCTTCTCTATAGAATTTTTTTTTTTGGTACCATGCAAATTGGAAACTGAGTAAAAAGAAACGTGAGTGGTTTTATGTGTTTTTCTTGTTGAGACAATTAATAAGATTTGCAACATGGAAATAATAAGAAATACCCATAGAAAAATCTTCTTTTCTCTCTGCTGGGATACCCCTCAGCCTAAAAACGTTTCAAAGAGAAAATCTTATTGAATCTATTAGGAAGTTTTCGCTCTGTGCAAGTTCATTAAAAGAAAACGCCAACGAAAAATCGATGGCACAATATCGAGACATTTATGTCCACACAAATACACCCAGACTAATATACACTGATATACATAAGATTATCAAACAAGATTCAGCTTATACAATCAGCCATAAGCAGGGCTGGGCAGTATTTGAAATACATTTATTTGAAATACATATTTAAAATACAAATACGTATTTTTTATTTGTGTTTTAAAGACGTCTCACGAATGTATTTGTATTTTGTATTTTAAATACTAAGCGCTTGAGTATTTTGTATTTCAAATACTTGTACTCTCAAAATAAATTTTTCAAAATACATTTTGAATTTATGTTAAAAAATATGCGCTAAAAATTATTCCATTCATACATCAACTAAAAGCGCAAAACTTTGTTACTGCTTTATTTAAAAAAAAAAAAAAAAAAAAAAAAATGGCAACACTGCAATTCAATTACCAAACGCAAAGTACCTGTGTAAAGTAAACGCAGCTGAATGCATACACATGGAGAAACTCGCTAACCTTTCATAAAGTTAAACAATGAACAAACAAAAATATAAGAAAAAATCCAGCTTTTGACATTTTGATCTAAAACAAGAAGAGCAAAAAAAAATTTCAATCAGATGTTGACTTGGATAGACTTTATATTGTCTTTGGTCAAACGTTTTTTCATTGTCACTTCATTCTTAATTCCGTTTTTTCTTTTTCAATAAAATATCGTTTTTTAATAATAAACCATTAGGTTTTTTCGATAGCTGGTTTTAGTCATTCGACTGCAAGAGGATGTTTGTCTGATACCATATTTCAAAAGCTGGTGTTTATGAATGAAAATAAAAACTTTGTTGATAAAAGTATTTTGTATTTTAAATACATATTTTTGTTACACTGTATTTTGTTTTTTTTGTATTTTAAATACACAAGTTTCAAGTAGTTTGTACTTTGTACCAAAGCATGTATTTTGCCCAGCACTGGCCATAAGACAGTATTGGGGCTCCTTTTGCTCCCTTTGCAGCCGTCTTCCATAGATGCACACGTTTGATGGCTGATGATACTGACACAAACAAAACGTTTCTTACAATAAACTGCCAGCTCATTGTTACTGTTTTGTGTGTAGGACAGTGTAATTTGTGTTCACTTCAAAGGTAAAAGAAAAAGTGATTTTAGGAACAGTTTAAAACATTATTTTTTTTTTTTTGCATACAAAGTAGAACCTTGAATTTTTATTTTTTTTTATTTAGTTGATACTTCTTCTAAAAGAAAAACATTTCAGAGTATTTAAAAGCCATTAATGAAATATTTATGGCGGCAGGAAAAGAAAACAAAATGATTTTTAGCAGCTCACAAAGAAATTTGCTTTTTATAAAAATCCAAATTCAAACAGCAAAAAGCAAGAGGAAACAAATAGTTTAGAATAAGGCTCAAAGGAATTGTAAGTTGGCATTGGGGACAACAAATCTAAAAGCTTAAATAACTAAAGTTATTTTTAAAATGTCTGCTTTTCTTTGTTTATAGGCTCCTTTAAAGTAAAGGATTTACATTTAATACAATAAGACTGACGACTTTACGAAAATTACTGAAGAAGAGTACCAAAGGTACTCGAAAGAGTACCAAAGGTACTATTGAAAATAATAAAATCAATGTAAAATAAAACACACAAGAGTTTTATTTAAAACAACTCCCACCTAGAGAGCCTATAACAAAGAAAAGCAGACATTTTAAATTGATAAGGTCAAATAAATCTAACAACTTTAAAAGTTCTTTTTAGCAATGCAGGAAAAACCCACCGCCAAGTTAATTATGCCCCGCTCTAAGATCGAATAAAATTACCTGGTGAACAATATTGTAATAACTCACTGCACAAACGTTTCAAAAGTAATGCTAATTTATGATTTAATACTTTTTTTTTTGCTATTTTTGATAAAAAAAACTTCCAGTTTAATAAATTTAAGGAACCCTTCAGACGACATGTTTTTCCCATTGTCAAATTTTACACATGTAGATAAACGACATGTATGTATGTAGTGTGTGGCTTGTGTAAAAAAAGTGAGGTAAAGTCACAAGGCATAATTTCAAAAAAAAAGTGTCTTCTCTTTTCTTTCGTACAAGCATGTGCCATAAAAAGTATATGCCATGCGAAAACATTTGTGGTGCTACACGCAAACCAAAAGCATTTTACAAAATGGTTGTCAGAACAATATTATGTTGTCTATAACGAAGCGAAGGGTTGACATACATTTTTACTTAAAACGCCGTAAACAAATTTTGATCACTGTTCTTATAACAGTTTGATCATTTTGTGGTCATTATCCATGAAAATTGAAATATGATTATTTTCATTTGAAAAAAAAAAAAAAATCACCCCTATCGGGAAATTTGCTGTCATGAATATTATGGGTGTTACCGCCACTACTGCTTTATCAAAAGATTGCTAGCTTCACGTACATAATTTGTTCTGTAAACACAGCTCTACTAAATGTCAAATTATATGTTTGTATTGGTTGAGTGACTTTGTATTTTATTACGCGATCATAAAAACCCAAAAGAATTGCAAGCGGATTTCTGATTGACGTGCAGATAAAAGGATTGGAAATCAGCCATTTTTAGCTGAGTTATCCTGCCAAACTAAAGCGGTGACCACACCAAAAAAAATTTTAAGATTGTTGGCGAGGTATCTGCCTTGGTGGCTTCCACTATAGATTATAAACGCATAAGTATCTAATTTTTAATAAAGTCACAAGGCCATTTAAATTGAATCAAAATTGAAATAAAGAATTGTAACTAAATTAGACTTGCGCGTTTATAATCTATAGTGGAAGCCACCAAGGCAGATACCTCGCCAACAATGGGAACGTTTGTTTTGCTATCAATATGTAGTGAGTGTACAATAGGGAAGAAGAAAATATAAATATAAAGGAAATTTATTGAAAATTTGTGGCTAAGTGATGTAACAAGTAATTAAATTTATGTTTTATAGCTAATAAACAGAAATTTGTAGTTTAAAAGGTAAAAAGGGTGAATAAATCAGCGTTTTCATGTCTGTTGAATACTTTTGCAGAAACAAAATACAGTTAAACCTCTATTAACCGGGCCTCTATTAACCGGCTACATCTATTAACCGGCATGCAGATCTTTTTGATTTTTTACCTCTACTATCCGTGTTTTTACCTCTATTATCCGTGCTGTGGTTTTTTACCTCTATTAACCGTGCTTTACCTCTATTATCCGTGCAGCATTCATATGATTTTTTATTATGTTAATTTGAATCCGGTGATTCCCCTTTCTAATGTGTGGACACAATTGTACTACGTGCGTCTATTTTAATTCATTATGTAAGTGAAATTTGATCTGTTTTGGGACGATGGCTCCTTCAAATAGCAAATTGCCAAAGAGAGCGAGAAAAGTTCTTTCAATTAAAGACAAAATTGCTTTGATTAACGATTACGATAAGAACATACCTGTAAGGTCACTATATAAAAATATAAATTGAATTCTTGAATAAAAACAATTTAAAAAAATTAAATTTTATACGTTTTAATAAAACCTCTATTAACCGTGTATTTCGATTATCCGTGCTAGTCCCGGTTCAGCGCGAGCCGGTTAATCGAGGTTTAACTGTATATTATTTGGTATTCCGCCCATCGTAAAACTAAGCGCATGCTTACGTTTTTTTTTTGCAGAGGTTACGAAGTAGGAATGGCGCAATCCACTTTTTGCGAACTGCTCTCTAAAGTGTTGGATGCTTTAGAAAAATCTCTGCGCAGAACGGATAAAATAGCCATGAATAAAATGCCATTCATGAACTTTTTTAATAAAAAGCCCAGCTCTTTTTAGTTCTTCTGCGAGCGAATACCAAACTGCGGCCACCACATCTTTGGAAACCTTCACAAAACCACATGCAAAACCACTTGCAATGGGTGGGTTATTTTGCACCCTATTGAGAAGCAAGTCATGTTGCACATTATTTGTTGATTTAGACCTAAAAGTATAGTTTTCAGCTGATTTATATATCCATTAAAATGTAGCAACTACTTGCATTTTTTTTTCTAATTCCCCAAAGAAAATTAAATGCACAAATTGATACAAAAAATGGGAAAAATGTCATTGAAAAATCCATTCACGCTAAGGGGAAATTTTGAATGGGAACACATTTTATGGGAAAAGTTATTCATGATTGCCCTGTTGGGAAATGGGTAAAAGTTTTAGGGGAAAATTTTTTCATGATAACGAACCTTTGAACAAGCTTTATTTGTGAAAAACATAGTAATGGTAACCAAATAATAAACAAAGTACTGTTGTTTTTTTTTTTTTTTGTTGCCGCTGACAGCTAATTTTTATCGAATTTTTGTGTTGTGATTGAAAATTTGTGCCTTCTTATTAATGGAAAATTTTCTTTATAATTGGTAATAGTTTTATCGGACTAGAGTTCGATCTTTACTTCCTCACAGTTGGGCAGGATTTTTTGTGATAAAATTGCAGTGATCATAAAATACAAATGCATACATACAATATACAGCGCAATTGCACAAAAGATGCTTTAAGTCGAGGGCCACTAGTGGCCCCGAATGATTAAATATACCGCCATAGTTTTTTATCGGAATTAGGCAGCTTCAAAAATCAAAGACCGCCAAAACGTTACGAAATTTTAAGCTAAATACAAGTGTTTGACTTTTTTCAAATCTCTTTTGGGCAATTTTCTAGTTTTGCAAAATTTTTGCGGCTTTTCGCTTTTCTCCTTTATGTTGTGCTTTTTGTGGCTGTTGAACTCCCCTCAATATTTCATACATGGCACAAAAAACAAAACTTGTGAATTGAGCACATATTAAGAATTTTGTATAAATAAAACTTAAATAGAAACATGTGCTTGTCTAATCTGTTTTTTTTTTTTTGTTTGCAGTTTAAATATTTTATTCTTTACTTTAGAATAAATTTAGTTTTTTGTTCTGCTTTTGTTGCTTTGTGGCCCAATTTCGGGGCATCAACGTCTAAATCCATGAAGATCTCAGTGAATGACATACAATACGCTTGCAAAGCGTGCGCATACACACACACACTCACACACTAGCAGTTGAATGAAAAGTAGTGCTGCTTGCAGCTGCATGCAAATGTTTGTTAAGCTTGTGCTGGAACATGAATGAACATGCATTAGAAGATTTTTTTTTTTTTGATTTTTTGTAAAAAAAAAAAAAGAAACATGAAAATAGTTTATATTTCATGAGGACTACTTTACTGTAATTTAAAGTCATCAGTAAAATACTTACTATGATATACTTACTATGAAAATTGTTAAGTCATTATTTTTGTAATTAAAATAAGTTTTCTAAATCAATGAATTTAAGAACAATTTATTTGAAATTGCAAAAAAAAACATGCATAAAATTTAATTTCAAACCAATTTATAAGATATGGATTAAAACGCCTTAAGGGACGTATCAAAAAACGAAGCTATATAGTTTTACTCTCATGAACATAATTTATTTTTATAAGCACAGAAGTAACAGCACACACTGTTGCCACAAAAATAGATAAAGCACCCCTTGGAGTGTTGACCTCGTCGCCTCATGTTGTACGAACAATAAGTTGAATGTACAACAAGCTGTTCAAAGCGAAAGGTTTTTCTCGTATTCGTGATGGCTGTTGCTGCTGCTGCTGTTGTCTCTCGCCCATAAACTGTTTCATTCGAAAGTTGTTGTTATCCTTTAAAACATATTGAAAGCAGCTAAACATGTGTGCGAGCAACTGGGCATGTGTGTGTGTGAGTGTAAGTATCAATACAATTTCGAGTGTCCTTGCAAGCAATTTCCATTATGGTTTCGATGTCCTCTACTTGAAGTATTCTCATCGTTATTGTAACGTAAAGTAAATCCCTGAAATTGTTTTGTTGCTTCTCATTTTTTTTTTTTTATATGTAACAAATTGAATTTTCTATGTGCGTGTATGTGTGTTTCTTTGTCACCAGATCTTTTGGTGTCATTTACTGTTGTTGATGTCTTTAGCCATAAAAATATATGTGTAGCTACTGATACACTCGCTGGCATTTTGTCTCAATCTGGGCAAACGAAATTCTTCATGTGTATGTGTAGCAAGTAGTTCCGTTTAAGGTCTGGTTTGTGTGCCAGAGTACGCTCATCTGCTCCCCTTGAACAGGCATGCGAGCAGTTGTTGCTCATAACGATTATATTGATTCAGTTTTCTACTGCAGTTGCTGGTTTTTTATCTCGATTAATATAATTGCTAGTTTCTATTTTAATTTTAATTCTCGTTGCAGTAGTCGTTGTTTTTATTTTCATTTAAATTGCTTTTATGTTTAATGTTGGAGAACAAAATAATGTAATTTAAGCATCATTGAATTTACGTACGAGTCTTTTCTGAATCAAGTAAACTAATTATTTCAAATATTAGAAGAAAAAAAAAACACTTGAAAATTTAAAATAAGTTAAGACTTTTCTTTAAGAAATTGTATCATTTAATAAAGTGAAAATTCGATTTTGAAAAACAGAGAAGCGTAGAAACTCATTTGTCTAAAAACAATTCCGACTTAAAAAGGAACTGAATTTGACGAGTGGTTGACTAAGAAAAAAGAAAGCCTAAAAAGATTCCCATTAACACCAGTCTTTCGGCGAAAATATTTTGACAAATTGCCAATATTCATCATACTGACAGCAATAAAATACACAAATCAAAACCACATTTTAGAGGCCTAAAAGTATGCAGCATTTATAATGCAATGCTCCCATTGTCAAATGCTAGAACACAAACAACGTAACCACTATTATCTTTCTAGCCAATGTTTTGGCCAATTTTACGGAAACAAGCTCTTAAAACTGCATATTCGCGTGGTTACAACATTCGCTTGGTTACAACAACAATCAATAACGAAAAGCGAAACAAAAAATCTTAAATTTCACAGGAGCATATTTTCAGGTTATTTTCTTTTGAATGAAAAAAATACAAATTTTATATCAAAGAGTTGTTTACCTGGCAAAAACAAATACAAATTCATTGCAAAATTTTTGCTCATTGAGCAAACATAACCTTAAAATATGCTTTTGTGAAGTCTAATATTTTTATTTTGAATATTTTTATTTTTAATAATAGTGGTCGCACTTTTTGTCCTTTAGTTCATCTGTGACCGCACTTTTAGCATTATCTTTTGCGGAAAAAATTTTTTGGAATTTATAAAAATACCAAAATGTAACTTTTTCGGAATAACAATTACGCAATAAAAACCAATTTGAAAACAGTCTGTGATAGTTATGAAAAAGTTGCTACGATCGTTTTTATTGATACCAGTTGTCTAAAAATATATCGGTATACTGCCCATGAGTGAATTTAAAATACCATGTCAAAAAAAAAAAGATAACAGCCGCATCAACAAACCTCCCGAAAATTAATTGTACTCACCACGTGAAATCGACTTGAAATTTTACATTTAAGATCGTTCTAACTCTGATGGCGCAACTCAGGCAAAAGCTGGAATAAACCACCCTCGATTCTTGGCAATAGTTTGTATAGTTACTCAGAATGAGCAGTCGCAAGCGAAATCAAAACGTTAATACTCTGGAGTTGAAAAAATTGCCGTTTTCACAACTTACCAATAGCTACAGATAGAGTTTGTCCGCGGCAACAGGGTTTTGTAAACTAAAACATGAGTAAGATTCTTGAATGTATAATGTCTTCAGTATTTTACAAATTAAAAGTTTCAACCATGAAATATTAGCCCGCGAAATTCTACCTTGTAAAATTTACAGTGATGTCAAAATGAAAATCGGATTTCTCATCACTCATCTGTGGCATTCGCATTTAAATACAAATTCAAGTCTTGAATTTACTTTGCAAAATTTAGAAATTTTCTCTTTGACAAAAAAAAATAATAAATAATTTCAAAACGCCTAAAAGTATGCAATATTCTTGGGAAAGGGCAAAAATTTTTTGATATTGCGCCATTGATTTTTCAATAAATTTTAGCGCTACGTTACAGGATTCCACTACAAAATTAAAAAAAAAAACATTTTCGAGACGTTCGAATTAAAATTTTCTTATGTTTGTATGGGGGGTGGTATAGGATCGGTGTGCTAAAAAAAATACTGGAGGTCATAAATTGGTCGCATATTTGACTGCTCTACAGGCATCCTGAGACTGATTAGTTTTATGTGGGGATAATCAACATTGAAGAAAATATACATTAGATCGCTTAATACTAGATGAGTCAAGTAAATAACCAACCGCCATAATTTTTTTTTTTTTTTCGAACACACCAGCCAGTACCAAACCTCTTTAGAAGGACTCCCATACAAAAAATACTAAAATAGAAAAAAAATTGGACGCTTTAAAAATTATTTTTCTGCAATGTCGTAGAGGACATGATGTCCCTCATGCCAAATGGTGCAATATCAATTGCCAAATCGTGCCACCTTTGTATTCACACATGCTTTTTCCAGTGCCACTGTTTACGACACTGTTCCATACAAAAGGTCAATAAAAGAAAATTGTTTCATATATCAAGTAAAATGAAAATGCAACTCTGTAAGAAGTGAGCTGTGACAGAATCTAGCATACTTCACGGAGCACAAATTTAATAAAATGCTTTGCATAATTTCTATATTCTTTACCTCTTATTTTTTACATGAAGACTCATACAAGGTTTTACAGCTAAAGTATAGACAGATTTTTTCACAATTAAAAAAAAAAGTTAAATATTTTAGGAACTAAATTATTTATTTGCTTTAAGAGCCAATTAAAATGTATTAATTCAAATGAACCTTTTCAAAATGTTTGCTGTCTTATTCAGCGGCATGTAGACAGCTGAAAAAGACAGCAAACATTTTGAAAGGAATCATTTTTGGACCTGAATTAATACATTTCAATTGGCTTTTAAAGCAAATAAATAATTAAGAATCATTTTTGGACCTGAATTAATATAGTTAAATATTTTATATATTTATTTTGTTGAGCTGAAGGTATTTTTTTATTAAAAATTTGATTATTTTTGTTGATATTTTAATAAAAACAGCTTAAGAAAATAAATTAAAAAATATAAAAAAGAGGTCGGACGGAGTAAAACCAAATATTAACACCGGTATTCATAAAAAATAAATTGTTGCTGAAATACATTTTAGAACAATTTTATATGAAAAATTTGTTCTAAAATGTGTTTCAACAATGTTTTATTTTTTATGAATACCGGTGTAAATCTATAAGAAAAAGCTACATTTTATATTGTCAAAGGAAATTTTGTTAATAAACTAAATATTGACTAATTAACAAATGCATATCTGAACAGTGTATCATGTTGTGCTATCAGCAATATTAAAGCATTTTCAAACCTGTTTTTGCAAAGCTGAAGTACTTATTACAGCGATAGTAAATATAATAATATTATGGAAAATTTAAGTACAAAGTTTTTTTTACACGCCCCACAGTATGCAGCATTATTGAGAAAACAGAGTAACGCTTCCACAATATTAACACTTAGGCTCTTTTATATGATATGACATGGACAGCCAAACAGCCGATAAACGATTTAATAAATAAAACACCGGACTTTTTATATTTAAGTAAATGAAATTGTTTAATAAAAGGGAAGTATGAAAATGTAATGTGTTGTGAGATTCTTATAAGCGTCTGCACTGTTAAACGTCCGTACAGCTTGGGGGTTGTTTACTGACTGAGTCTTGAGTTGATGAGAGTTTTAGATTTACTCCTTGTCGTCTTTCAGTGTTGCCAAATGTGACAGCTCGGCCTCTCCTGACACAAAATTGTCCTCAATTTTAGACTCGTCTTCGGAAGCATCGTTATCGTCGTCAGCGTCTAGTTCAGGATACAGGCTACACCAAGGTTTCAGTTTTTCAGACGAATATACGGAACTATACTTTCGGGATGTAATCTTTAGACCAGGAATATCCTCTACGAGATAACGGTCTTTTCCTAGCACTCGAGCAATGATATATGGACCTCTGTATTTGGGTTCTAGTTTGTGTGTTTCACCAGTTGCTCCAGGTTCATATTCTACAACAACTAGGTCGTTTTCGGCGTACTGATGTGGAGTTACGTGCTTTTTGTCGAATCTAGCCTTCCACTTTTCACGTTCTTTGCGAATATTATCAAGTGCAAGTTGATATTTTTCATCTGTAGATATTTCAGCAGTGTTATCGGCGAGATCTTCTTGTATGGCATTAACGAGATAGTTTTGTGTAAAATCCTTGATTTTATAGTTAAAAACGAGTTCGTTTGGTGTAAGTTTAGTAGTTGCGTTGTTTTGGGAATTCACGATCCATTGAAATTCGTTGAGCTTTAAGTCCCAATTTCGTACATCTTCGGTGGTTGTCCTCAGGAACTTCAAAATCAAAGAATTAGCTCTTTCGACTTGTCCATTCGCGCGAGGAGTTCGGACTGCAGTTTTTATGTGACGAATGTAGTATTTTTCGCAATATTGTTCAAAAGCTTTGGATGTAAACGAGGTTCCTCGATCAGACACAATTGTAGTCGGCAGACCGAAATATCCAGATATTTCGCTTAAGATATTTAAAACAGGGGCTGTTTTGGTGCTTTTTACGGCCTTGATAATAAGAAATTTCGAAAATGCGTCAGAAACTGCTAAAATATGCGTGTTTCCTTTCTTTGAGCGAATAAAAGGACCTAGATGGTCTATATGTATTAAGCGAAACGGTATCGGTTCGGGTGGATCGAAATGCATTCGTCCCTCAGGTTTTCCCCCTTGGGTGCGATTATAGCAGCACGGTATGCAGGAAGCAAGGTATTCTTTTACATATTTTCTCATTTTTGGGAACCAAAATATTCCATTGATACGCTGCAATGTTTTCTCGATTGCAAAATGTCCCATATCGTCGTGAAAGTGCTTTACGACTCTCCATCTTACGGCTTTAGGTACGACAAGTTTAAGCTGCTCATTTATCTTACGATACAAACGATGATTTAAAATTTGATAATCGATTTTAAGTTGCGTTTCCTCCATTGATTTTACCTTACCATATAATACAGCAATAATATGATTTAGTCTTTCGTCTTGCAATTGCATGGTTAAAATCCAGTCATCAATGTTATCGCCAACAGTAAAAATAAATCCGGCTGGCTCTACGTCACTCGATGGTTCATTCGGTGAACGGCTCAAAGCATCTACGTGAGCTAATCTGCTACCTTGCCTATGAGTTGTCTCAAAATCAAATTCGAGCAATTTTAGCCACCATCTGGCTATTCTCGATTTAAGTTCTTTCTTTTCACGGACTTTTGCAACAGCGGAACAATCGGTTACGAGTTTAAAATGTTTGCCGAGTAAATAGATACGAAAACGTTCTAGTGATTCGACCACAGCCAAAACCTCCAGCTCATAGCTGTGATAGCGTTGTTCTTCCTTCGTGCAGTGTCGGCTAAAATACATAACGGGTTGAAAATTCTGACCATCTTTCGACTGCAGCAACATTCCGGCTAGACCAACACTACTAGCGTCTGTATGAAGCTCGTGTACCGCTGTAGCGTCATATAAAGCAAGGACTGGGGGACTAGTGAGCATATATTTCAGTTTTTCAAACGCGCTACGTTGCTCATCTCCCCAAGTGAAATTATTCTTTAATGCTTTTTGCGTAAGCATGGTCAATGGTTTTGTAATTAGAGAATAATGTGGCACGAATTTCCGGAAAAATCCCGTTAAACCAAGAAATCTACGAGTTTCTGTCACGTTTGTCGGCTCTTTAAAGTTTCTAATTGCGCCAATTTTATGCTCGCCAGGTCTTATACCATCTCCGTTTATAATATGTCCCAAGTAAGTTATTTCACGTTGCAAAAATCTACATTTATCAAGCCTCAAAGTTAAGCCATATTTTGTCAAAATTCGTAAAAACTTCTCTAACAGATAGATACCCTCTTCTACCGATGTACTAGGTAAGATGACATCATCTAGATATACTAACATTTCTCCACGGTTCATCTCGTTTGCTATCTGGTTCATTACGTTTTGAAAAGTTGCTGGGGCGTTGACCAATCCGAACGGCATGCGATTGTATTCGAAATGACCGTCGGTTGTCACGAATGCGGTGTATTGCTTCGAAGACTCTTCAATTTCAAGTTGATGGTAGCCCATCTTCAAATCCAATGTTGTAAATACGTGGTTACCAGCTAACTGTGCGAATTGTTCCTCCAACACGGGCATTGGAAAAGGCGTTTTTACGGTTATGCTATTTAAAAGTCGGTAGTCGACGCAAAGTCTACTTTCGCCATTTTTCTTGTCGACCAAAACCACTGGTGAAGCATATGGTGAATTTGAAGGGCGTATTATTCGACATTCCAACAAGTCATTTATAATGTCGGACACTATGGATCGTTTTGCAAAAGGAATACGGTACGCCTTCAGATTGATTGGGTCGCTTGACTTAAGTTCTATTTTCATTTTCAAAGTGTTGCACTTACCCAGCTCAAAAACGTTCTTCGCGAAACACTTACGGTTATTACCAATAATTGTCTTCAGCTCAGCTACTTGCTGTGAGTTAGCCACGTCGCCTATGTTTATTTCGTTTTCGCTTTCCAACCAGCACGCATCGCCTTGAATTATGAATTTGTTTCCTTCACGACACAAAATATCACGACCGAGTAATATGTCTTCCGGGATAAGATTATTGTCAACAATCAACAGTTCGGCACTTAAAACATAACCGTCAATTTCAAGCGAAGTGTTAACCTTTGCTTTGCACACATATTGTCCGCCCGCAAAACCGGATAAAGTTTTCGAACAGTTTTTAATGTTATTCATTTTCATGGCGAGTTTTTCACGTATTAGACTTACTGGACTTCCGGAGTCAACAAAAGACGTTATATAATTACCGTTTATGCTAATTATTTTAACAAAATTATCGTTTGGTTTATCGGCTATTATTTTATGCACGTTCGAACGAAATTCTTGCGGTTGTTTTCTTGGACACTGTTCACTTCTATGATTGGTTCGTTGACAATGTACACACCGATTCTTACGTTGCGGCTCGGGACAGTTGATAGAAAAATGCCCCTTTTGCCGACAATTAAAACATTCTATTTCACGACTATTTCGTTTGTAATCACCTTTTGAATTTCTAGATTCAATCATATTTCTATTTCGATTGTTAAACTGTGCACTTTTCACCGTGTTGTATTCAAAGTTCTTGTTTTGAGTGTAATTACTGTCAGTTTTCACCGTATTATATTTGCAATAGATGTCTATATCCCGTAGCAAATCGTTCAGTTTAACATAATTTTTGGAAATTACTTTTTTCAAATTATTTTCATTTATACCGCTTATTATGTGATGTGATATATCTTCGTCACTCATGTTCACTTTCTTACCGATTGCTGACATTTTATAAAAATATTCTTGCGGTGTCTCGTTTGCCTTACGGTACGTATTTGACATTTTTACATGAACACTAGCCGTATTATCGTTACATGGAAAATCACTCAAAAATCGTTCTTTAAATTGCTGCCACGACACGAAAATGTCTTGGGAATCAACCCACAACTTTGCGCAACCGATTAGTTTTTGTTGTACCACAAATAAAATAGCGTTTTCAGTCCACTTATATGCGTCTTTCAGTAGCTCAATTCGTTTTATAAATTGTAGCGAATTTAATGAATCGTCTTTCATAGGATCAAATTCGGGTAACAAAGAAGTTATATCACGAATATTTTCGAACGGACTAGTTGCTGAATTGTCTCTTACATTATTTACACGAGTGGCTGGATTTTCATTTCTAGTGTTTTCAACAGCGTTTGCATCAATCACACGAGTCTGCATAACCGACATTAAATTCTTCATCATATTTTCCAACGAATTTACTTGCGTTTGTAATGTTATAGTACAGTCTTTAGTTATTAAACCCGATGCTGTGTCACAATCCTTCACTTCGGACGTTTGGTTTGCACAAAATATTTCATCGCTGTTCATTGCTTCAGTTAACCGATGTACAAGTTCAGCTTTTTGGCCTGAACTCGGCAATTCACGTTCGCGTAAAAGTTCTTTTAATTGTTCAACTCTAAGAGAGCTTATTTTCATCATATTGACCGTTTCTTGTTTTTATTTGAATATATGTATATGTACTTATGTACACCCCCGTTAAAACAAATTTAATATATTTTTTTTTCAAATATACGCTTCGTTTTCTTTACGTTCCGTCGCACTAATATGCACTGTTGTTTCTCTTTAAATTCGGCTCAAACAAAATTTTACACTACCATCAAAAATATTTTTCTATTTCAAATTCAATTTCGTCTTTCTTTTATGTGTCTATATTCGCGTTTTCTATAATGTTCTTTCATATGTAAGAACAACCAAAATATTCTGTACTGTCAAGCAGTCATACACTGGTATGTACATAAATCGTCGTACACACAAATTCAACGTTTAAAAAAACCAACAAAAAAACACAACATCGTCCGACCAGCGTAGTCTTTTGCTTTCAATTTTGTTCTTGCATGGCACGGTACTTATCATGTGTGTTTGTAATTTTCGTCAACAATACACACTACGTCGCTAAGTCAATGCCTTTAAAAAAAAACACAAGTATATAAAGAAGCCACACAAGCAGTTTCTTCAACCGTCTGCTTCTGTGTATGCCGCATATAAAAAAAATACTTGTCTGTTCGTGTTTTTGTTCTTCTGTATGCGCAAATCACTAATGATCGCCTGTTTAACAATTTACGTTGTTTTTTTTTTTCTTTTGCTTTTCTCAAATCGCAAATCGTCTGAGTCAGTAAAAAAATAGTTTCGTTTTTTTTTCACACACACACACACACTATTAGTTCTTTCGTTGTTCTGCTCTCGCAAATTTACGCTATGTGAGATAATTCCACTTCTGAGTTGACATGGACAGCCAAACAGCCGATAAACGATTTAATAAATAAAACACCGGACTTTTTATATTTAAGTAAATGAAATTGTTTAATAAAAGGGAAGTATGAAAATGTAATGTGTTGTGAGATTCTTATAAGCGTCTGCACTGTTAAACGTCCGTACAGCTTGGGGGTTGTTTACTGACTGAGTCTTGAGTTGATGAGAGTTTTAGATTTACTCCTTGTCGTCTTTCAGTGTTGCCAAATGTGACAGATACAAAACCTGTTTACTTGAGTAGTCAATGTTTTTTTTAAGTTTTCAGCTACATAGACATCCATATGAATGTAGCTGCGTAATTTATTTGAACAAAATTCATTTTTACATATTTAAATTTGGCCTCAGTGCCAGAAAGGCATTGTTGAGGTTTTCGCAACGGAAACTAATAAGTCAATGCCACTCCAGACGACATCTGTGAATTGGTTGCACTTTTCTAAAATTTTCTTTAAGAAAAAATTTAATCTAAGAAAAGCTCAGTCTAAGCGAACTGCACTATAAAATTAACCCGTCTAATAACACTGTGCTAGTTGAAAAACCCGACAAACGGGGTACCCAGTGACTAAACCTAATTCGGGTACGCTGAATTCAGTGGTGCTATCCGTTTTTCTAGGTTAGTTCGCATTTTCGAGATTTACCGTTATTTTAAAAATGGAGGAGGTTGCACTACATGTATTGAACTAACTAAAAAACATTTTCGTTTATTGAACTTTAGTAAAAAACCGAAATTCCGCAATAAAAAAACCTTTAATCTGATATATAATTCATTAAAAAGAAATTTCATTTAAAAAAAAAAAAAATTTTTTTTTTGAAAAAAAAAAATTATTTTTTGCAAATTCTTGAAATTTTGTGATCTTTAAAACTATTATTTAAATTATGCAAAAAGGTTTCATAACACTTTTTAACACATCTTAATGTTAGATAATTACAAAAAACTTTTTATATGAACATGCAGAAATGTACTTTAATCAACAAGAAACAAATTTTTTTCAATTTTTGAGGCTTCGTCTGGTAACAGGTTGAAACTACAATTTTTCATCTTTTGTGAATAAAATCAAAAGTTGCCCACAGATTTTGGTCATTTAAAGCTCGTTTTGTTTCAAACATAATTTTTTATATACACGGGAAAATTTGTTGGCATAGCTTAATTTTTCAATTTTTTATGCAGTTTTAAAGATCACAAAATTTCAAGAATTTGCAAAAAATAATTTTTTTTTTTTCAAAAAAAAAATTTTTTTTTATTTTATTGCGGAATTTCGGTTTTTTACTGAAGTTCAATAAACGAAAATTTTTTTTGTTAGTTCAATACATGTAGTGCAACCTCCTCCATTTTTAAAATAACGGTAAATCTCGAAAATGCGAGCTAACCTAGAAAAACGGATAGCACCACTGAATTCAGCGTACCCGAATTAGGTTTAGTCACTGGGTGCCCCGTTTGTCGGCAAAAAAAAGTTCCAAATTCAAGCACAGTGTAATTAAAAATCGTTTTAAATTTATATAAATTAAGCGCACCCTATCATTAATACATAAAAACTTGGGGCTTTTCAGCAATTATATGACGATATTTTTTTAATTCCCACAAACGTGTTCTTTATTTTACATTTTACTTTTATTTGGGCAAATTTTTTCCCCACACATATTACCATAAGATTTCCAAACACGTAAACCATTCCATTGAAATTATAGAAAAGTTCATATAAATACAAATTTTTGTCGACTCTGTTCAATGACTTTTCATTGTTTGGCTCTGTGAGCCAAAAAGATGTCAAGTAGTACTTTACGTGTTTTTTTTTCTCTGATCTCCTTTTTATTTATTATGTGACTGGTGGGGCAAAAAATAAAATCGAAAATATGTTCTGGTTGGCGTTAAAATTTGCCAGGAAAACAAGAAATACGAGCAAAAAGAAGTCAAATAAATGTGGTTTAAAAGAACAATTGACTTCATTATTTTTTATTTTTTTTTTTGTTTTCATTTTACTTTCTTTTATTTGCCAGAATTATTATTATTTTTTTTTTTTTGAGCAATTAGAGGACAAAAAAGTATTATGCGAAAACAATAAAATTGTTTAGGAAAATCTAAATCATTGCATCAACCTCTTGACATCGATATTTACTCATTTAGCGACGTATACGTAATATTGAATTACCAAGAAATTAAAATTAAGTATACGACGTCCTGGTGGGCAGCAGCGAGCGAAGGTCTTGTTCTTTTTTGGTGAGAAGGATTTTATTTATGCAAAACTTTTTTGCGTTACATTAGGCAAAATTAACTCAACCGTGAAGGGCTAAAGCAGCAGTTTGATAGTTAAATATAGAATTCATCTATTGAAGACAAAAAGAGTTCAATCGTTGAGCAAAATGTAAGCAAATCATAATTTCTTTTGTGGAATAAAATTTTAAATAGCAATAATCCAAAAATAGCTTTTTTCCAGCAATGAGTTTTAGCCAAAAATATAATTTTTGCATTGCACACTGGGCTGGATCGCCAAATTTTTGGCATAAAGTCTAAAAATAGAGTTACAGACTTGAAACTTGGTACATCTGGTAGTTATAGTATGCGTAGCATCTGTGTAAAATTTTGGACCAACCCGACCACGCCTTACAACCATGTGGTGCCAAAAAGTGCATTACAACTATTTAATATACCCAAATTTTGAATAAATATTGTTTTGTACAAAATTTAAGGGCTTCTTGAGATCAGGAATACATACCTATTTAGCACCAGGCCCAAGCTGGTTAAAATCGGGTAATTTTTGGATATGTAATCCCTAAATTACGAAAAATTTCAGTTGAAATTTCGAATACCAATGTGTTTTTACTTGAGAAAGTAATATTATTAAATTGCAAAAGTTTTATTAAAGTGATATATAGAATACAGTATGGTAATGGACTTAAAAAGAGCTGAATCCTTAAATATACATATATAGCTTTCTTTAATATATGCATTAAAATAAAAAAATTAGTCATCTTCTTCGTCTAGTTGTAATGAATAATTGATTACTCCTTCGCATTCGGAGTCAGTTTCAGAATCAGAGTAGATCTCTTCATTCTCAGGTTCATTTTAATTTTGAATTTCAAAATTTGGTGCTTCCAAAAGTTCAACAACATCTTTGGGATGCACCTTGTTTTTAAGTTGAGCTGACCTTTTCTTGAGCGAAATGCTCGAAAGAATAGGATCTGAAGAGTCAATTGATCTGTGAAACACATCGAGCATATTATTAATCCGCTAATTCTGACGATCATGCAATCTCCTGTCTTGTTTATAAAATTTGTTGCGGGCTTCTGATGCGTTTTCGTTAAGGCAACCTATTGGCATTACTGATGATGATATTATTTGAGATCCATGAATCAAGATTTTATGTAAAGTAGGCGACATCGGATACCACGGGTATTTGAGCATCTATAAACGATTTGAACAGTTTGAAATTGCGTCTTCATTTAGATTGTTGTCTAGCCACACATTGAACAGGGTAGCATATGATTGAACTCTAATGTACCTAAAAATCCACAAATTTTTGGAAAACGGGCAAAATTGGGCAAAAACTCTTAATAACACGTTATAATGTACACTTTCAAGTATATTTAAGCATAATTAAATTTTGGCCAAAATTGGGCGAAAGTTAGTTTTTACTCCACTATAAAGTGGTGTTTTGGTTAATTTTTTCTCTTTCTTAGGACTTCACAAAAAACAATTCATAAAAACATTTAACAAATAAAAAGCAATTGCTATTAGTTTTTAATAATATACATACATTTATCTTTATTTTCCATATTTATTACATTTTTTTTTTTTGTTTACCGGCAGTCGCTTTCGGTTATTATAAAGCTGAGCTAACTTTTTCTGGTTTTTTGTGAAAACCAACAGCTGACGTATAGATTGGACTTTGTACCCCTTGTAAAAGTTCAGGGATACCATCAAATAACTTTTATTTACTGAAATGATGTACCTAGGGTATGCACTTTCAGAAAATATAGATAAAATGAACAAATATTTCCATGAAAATTTAGACTTTATGCCAAAAATTTTGCGATCCAGTCCAGAGTGCATTGCCTTCTATTTGAAGTGTTAATTTTACTTTACATAATACCAATTTCGCCAAAATAACTTCCGAACGCAAATCTTTAATTTTCTTGTACTGAATAGTGAATAGTTTTTGTATGGCTGATTCAACGTGCTACGATTTGAATTTTCATATACAATATTTGATTTCAATGTATACAACAATATTAATTTGTGTTTAGGTCATATTGAAAATCTTCCTTTTTTTCACATTATTATACATTGACCTGGGAACACTGATATCAGCATAACTACTAAATTTCTTTTTCACTCTCCTGAACTTGGTGCTTACTTAATGCCCTGAAGGAAGAAATGTGTACATCAATCATACGCACCACGATTGTTGTGAATATCGATTGTTGTGAACATCAATCATACGTCCCATAAAATCTTGAATTACGTCAGCATTGAGAAACATGTAAATGGATAAAACGTGCGTACGGCAACCGCATTCAAAAGGTAAACAGAAGAATAAGGTGAAATCAATTGAGCAAACTGACACAAACAAAAATAAAAATAAAACGAACGCAAAACAAACACTTGTTAAACTTACGCACTTAAATTCGCACACACACACACACACACATACACAAGCAACACACAATCGCGCATAAAAAACCGGTAGAAGATGCAGAAAAAACGAAACACACACAACTCAATAAAATGAATTTGTTTCAGTATCAATTTGTTTCTATGGCTGCTACACAGAAATGGAACACTTAGTACAACAATGAAGGTGATGATGATGACGACGACGACGACGACGACGGCGATGATGACTACGTTGAAGAATATCGAAATGGAGAGAAGAAGGAAAATAAGAATGACATGTAAAATTCCGCTTGTTTATGTTATGATGCATGTAAAAACAAAAATAGAAACTGACACACATTAAGAGAGGCAGGGAAGACACGTGTGTGTTGAATACCAAACTGCTTTTGCCACTCAGTTTATGCCATTTTCTGTTTTGTTCACAGATTCTTGCATATACATATGTAGTTTTGTTGGCATTTACTTTATGTTGTCGGTTTTCTGAATGACGTCGCTACCAGAAGGAATGGAAAAGAAACCAACAACAACAACAACGAAAGCGACAACCGGGTATAACGGAATGCCGGTAAAATGTACATACATACCTACAACGAGTTGTGTATACTTTTGCATTGCAAAAATATATCAAATGGTTTATACTCGTACAAATTTCACACTCACACACTGCATAGCGGGAAGTCCTGAGGGATTTTTTTTTTTGTTTACAAGGATGTAGATTTCTAGGAAAATTCTAGAGAAAAATATTATAGTTGTTATGGAAAATGTGAAATAAAAGAGTGCATGAAATATGTATGTAGGTGTAGGTAGTGTATAGACTAATATATATATGCACATAAAATTTATTATATAGATTTTATATACTCTTAGAACGGAAGTGGAAATTAGTAAAAAGAATAAAAAAAAAAAACAATAAAACATAAAAAGTAGCAGAGTTAAAATAAAAAATAAAACATAAACGCAGACTCCCACCCCCACAAGGAGGATGAAATGTGGCCGAAGAACAGTGGCAGTGTTGAATAATGTCGTAAAAGTGCCCTCGACGATAAAAATTTTCTATGGCAAGTTTATCGGTAATGCACATTTTATATTAATTTAAATGGGGGCACAGAAAATTTTTCTCTAACAAAATTACTCTAAAAACTCTATATAGCAAATTTGGCGAACAAGCAGTTCAGAGTTCAGTATATCGTTATTTAGACATTTTTGTAAAAAAAAAAAAATAAGACTTTTATCTAAAAATTCATACAGCAAACTTTTAACCATGACAAACACGTAATAAAGAAAAAGAGTCTTCCTCATAATAAATATTTTAGGTTTATTAAACTCTTATTTGACAAATTTTCCATACAAATATGTATGTCAAATAAGAGCCTTATAAGTCTTATGAATTTGGGGGTAAGCCGATAACAACAATATGGAAAATATTAATAATGATTTGTTGAGCTTGAGGTCACTTTTATCAGCCTTATTTTTTTTTTTTTTTGCGTTATGTTCAATATTTTGGTACCCCAAAAAATTTGTTGAAAAAACAAATCAAATTTGTAAAACGAAAATAATTTTTCTGACCCAGGTACTGAAATATTAAAAAATGACTCCAAAAACTAAAGCTGATAAGCTCAACAAATCATAATTAATATTAAAACAAGAGGTCGAAAAGTTCATATAATAATAACGAAAAAATATGGAAAATATAAAATATACAAAAAACTTTGTTGATAGCAAAAACTTGTAGGAAAACTTGTTGATATCAAAACTGTTTAAAGAACTGCTAAATGTCCTTGATGTTTTCTTTGTCTAATTTAGTTAATATCAATCACAAAGATAATATAGAAAGAACTTGAGCCTGATAAACTTAATACAGAAATAATTATATAAGAAAAAGTTCAAATAATAGAAATTAATAAACATAAGTGTCGAATAAAACCCAATATGTATGTATGTATAAGAAAAAAATTTAGTTTTCAAGAGCACAGTTTATACAAGTTCTTTTGTCTCTAGACTCATGGGATTAGTCTAGAGATTTTTAGCAATATCTCTAATTTTATCAAGTTACAGCATAGAGCAGGGCCCTGTTGATCAAAACTAACAAGTCTTGTTTGTATTACAAGTCAGATAATTACTTAAAAAAATTTATTATTTCGTTTTTTCAGAAAGACAAAAAAAAACTCCGCTAGAGACGTTGAACAAGACCGATCTGTTTTAGGAGTATCTTATGGGCAGAAATCTGCTGTGCAAGAGTAGCATCTGCGATCAGGGCTGGGTAATCGTGAAAATTATTATGATGCATTTTATGAACTGTATACAATTGTAGTACGCAGGCGTATGTTGCAACGAGATATTACGCAACCGGTTGTACATTCACTGAGGTTACGTTTCACCTGCAGGTCTCCATTGACAAAGCAACGCCACAATTTATATGATAAAGAATAACAAATTTAAAACATGTTTTTGCAAATTTTTGATAAACATAAAATTCAAAATTCATTTACGAATGCCTCCTTTTTGGTGATGGACGGACGTTGATATTTGGAAACTTTGGGTCTTATTCATAATAAATATTTTAGGTTTATTAAACTCTTATTTGACAAATATTCAATACAAATATGTCAAATAAGAGCCTTTTAAGCCTGAAATATTTTTTGTGAATACGGGTGTTTAAAGCAGTAATAATTTTTTTTTTGTTATTGTTTTTCATATTAATTCTGGCATTGAGTTGTGAATTGTGTACAATTATGAATTTAGTGTTGAAGATTCGTTATCTCTTACTTAAACTTTTCCTAAAACTCTCATTTTATTCCACTTTCAGTTGTGATGTCTGTTATAACAGATATTTCCAATTGCTTTTGTATTTTAGACCTAAAGCGAACAATTTCCAGCGGCTTAATTATTTTTTAGTACTTCAATTTGTTTTTTGATTTCTTTTCCAATTTCACCTCATTTCGCCCACTGTGCACTGGCCTCGCAATATGCAATATTTAAGCGAAATAGAAGAATGTTTGTAACAAGTTCTTTTAGTAATGAGGCAAAAACAACAACAACAACAACAACAAAACTTTTACATCTGTGTGCATAAGAGTAACTAAAACATACATTAAAAAGAGGCTGAGCCGGGTAGCAGCAAACAAAAACGCTTTCAGAAACAGGGAGTGAAAACTCAAACAAAAACAAAAATGAAATAACTTTAGCACATAGAGATTTTTCTTCAGTTTACTTATACAAAAAAAAAAAAAAAAAAAAGTATAGAAATTTTTCGGGCCTTCAATTGCAGGAAAACGGCAAGAAATCGCTACAAATGTTTAAAAGATTTTAACAAATTACACTTTAAATCATTTCATCTTTACAATTGAGTTGTAAACTAAAAGAAAATAATTAATGCTTGTTATTAGTACTTATAGTTAATTTAGCAGAAATAACGCCCTTCATCTTCTAAAAAAAAAAAAAACAAAAAAAAAAGAAAAAGAGTCCCTTATAAGAAAAGGACTTTGTTTTAGGCAAAACACTTGACAGGCTTGTTATTAAGTTGTAACTGATTAATGGTTGCTGATATTTTACGGTTTTGTTGCAACATCATTTAACACACAATTAACAGCAATAATAATAACACGCACATACTTTTAGGCGCTTAATACATTAAAACTACCGACACGCCAACTTTTTGAATAATGACAGATTATACCACCAACAGTTTGGCTTGGAAAATACATAATTTCTTAAACAAAACAAGTTTTGCATGATTTCTCCCCTGTTTTATTTGTTTATTATTTATTTAATTTTATTTTTCTTTTACAAGGGATTTCCTTTCTCGTGTTTAAGCTTTTTTCTTTTTTCTTTGTAATACAAAAAGGTTAATTTTATTGCGTTTTAAATAGTTCGGCTTTCAAATGCATACTAAAAAACTCTTTAGATTTTATGTGAGTTCAATGAAACAAAATTTTCTTGTTATTTTTGTTGTTATGCACATAAAAAACCAACTAAAACGAGCTGCAGTCAAAAGGAAAAGCAGCAAGGAAGGAGCATAGTTGGGAATATAAAATCGCAAAACCAACAACGTCATCATCGTTATCATCTGTTTGCGACTTTAACAGAGAGGTAGAAATTGCTTTGAAAGAAAACCTAATGTTGAAAGAAGACGGCGGAATAAAATACATACATACATACATACATACTTGCAAGTAGGTATTAAATGATTAATTTGAATTTTTTTTATGATTAATAAGTTTTTGAGATAAATTTTGCTTTACAGTAAGCAGATTTCTTCATTTTCAAAGATTAATCGAAAACGCTACATTTTACTGTAATATCCATTTAATCAATGAATTCAGTCAGGGATGGAAAATTCAGAGCCTAACAATTAGAGAGACACAAAACGTGAGTTGTACCGACATTTGTATTTGTTTGCAAATGCTCTCATATGACAATTTACTCTAGTTTTGTTAACACTCTTAACAGGGTGAGCAGATTTTTGACGTGCCGCATTTCTCATTTAATGTTTTTCATGCCAAAAAAGCTCTTTTAAAAATAATACAAATTTAATTCACTTGAGTATCAAATAACGAATATGTTACTATATTTACAATGTAGTACATTTCAGTTATGTTATTGCTTGGACAGACCGACACTACATGGGTTGGCGGATGTGCCGGAATGCATATTAAACAGAATGGAGTCTTTCGTCAGCTCATCTGGCTGGTCCAGGGGAGAACAAGCAGGTGGTATACAAAGGCTGTTTACGTACCACCTTTTCGGGTAGCACAACGGGTTTTTCTAGCACCCAAGTGGACCGGTCTCACGAGTGGCAGCCCACAAAAACATAACACAACTAATTAGTCGAATTGATTAAGAAAATCGAAAAGATCGCATGTGTGTTTTGGGAAATTATTGCAGCAAAACATACACACATACACATGTTCATTTGTGTGTGTGTGTACACATGAGTAGAAAAAATTACGTGAGAAGAGGAATAACTAACTCGAAGAGCTATTGTTTGTATTCACTAAAGCAATTGATTCATTTATTTTGTTTTCCTCTGCTTTTTTTAATAAATAATTAATTCATTGTAGATTTTCCGGCAGAGCTTAAGCCCGTATGACTACATTTTTCTTGCATTGCTTAAGTTTTGGAGAACAGTATGTGCAAAGAGTTCAGCTATATTAAGATAAATGTAAAACTGTCAACATTTTTGTTTAAGTTATCGATAAAAAATCAGGTTATGTCAAAAAAAATGTAAAATTTTTTAATTTAAAATTGACATTTCAAACTAGAATGCTGGTGTGTCAACATTTTTTTTCAAGCACTTTCTTGAAAATAAAAAGAATACCACACTTAAAAAAATATGTCACTTTTGTTCACGTTTTGTATATTTGCTTAATATAAGGTTTATAAATTAGACTGATAATATTTACTTAAAAGCGAATAATTGAAAGAACAACTATATTTTTCATTAAAGAAAACATTGGCAAATTATACTTCAAATCGAAAGATATAACGTTGGCAAAGCGTTTTAAAATTTTTTGTAAAATTCTTTTGCCAGTACTTCAATTTTTCTGCGGCTAGTAACTTTTGCCTGGGTGGGCCTCAATTCATTAAAAGTGGCATAATTCAAAGTAGTAATCCCTTACTACATGATCTCCAGGCAATACAGGTGATATTGTATGTACATAAAATCGAACATTTTACCTCCATATAGCAGTATCTAAGCTTAGCAATTTTTTTCCAAGTATTTTGTCATCAAAACATTAACGGTCTTATTTATAAAGATTATTTTAGGTTTATAAAAGCCCTTATGATACAAATTTCTACACGATATTTCTTAAATAAGCCTTTAAATAACATGAAATATTTTTTATAAACAAGCCAAAAATATATTCACTAAAATAGTCTTTACAAGGGAAAGTGATTTCATAAAAGTTAATATAAATTTACAATTTTGCATATTTTCTTTGCTTTATAAAAGTCGTGGTCTTTGTTGACATTATTTGTTATAATACGCATACAAAAATATATCATGAAAGTACTTTCCTGGCAGTATAAGAAAAATATATTACATAAAAAAAAAATTCACTTAACCAGCCCTGCTCATCTATGAATATAAATATGTAATACGAAACCCAACGTGTTTGAACGAAGCCTTGTTGGAAGTACTCGTACTCAGAGTCAGCATTGAGTGAGTGTGAGTGTTATTTTGCTTTATTTCTACGCTTTTGTTTTTCTTTTCTTCTTTTTTTTACTTAAAAAGAAAAAAACCATAAGCAGCGAACAACTTGAGAAAATGCTAACGGGATATTCACCATATTCAACATGCAAAATACTCTCATGCTCTTGTTTCTTGAGGAAACTGTAATACGAGTATGGCAGTTCTCTTAACTTGTTATGCTCTTTTACTTTGAAATGCCGTAATATTGTCACACGTTGAAAGTACAAAAAAAAAAAAAAAAAAAACAACTAGCAGCAATATTTCTCATAGAAACTGCCGTTTGTGTTTGTATGGCTTTTCATCAGCTTAAACTTAAGAAAAGATTTTCTCTGGTCAATCAAGTTTTTCATGTTATCCGTTTTGTGTGTTTGTCGGTCTGCTACATTGTCGTTTACATATATTTGTATGTTGCTTTTTGGTGATTTTTTTTTTTTTTTTTTTGCTTCTGCGAGTTTTTCTTTTTAGATTTTTTGTTGTCTGTGACGTAAAAGCCTCAACTTCCAGTAGTATTGTATTACGTTGTTCAGTAAGTAAAATGCGTTGTATTTCTTTGACTTTAACCGGACGGACATTTTCTGTTAAAATGTCTTAAAATTGTGGCAATATTGTTTTTCGTTTTAGTTGGGTATGTACATATGTATATAAATATGTATGTATGTGTGTATTAAAACTTACGTAAATATTAAAGCGATTTGTTGACAAGGTGAAAGGTAAAATTGATTTCAATGTTGACTTACCTAAAAATAAAAGAGAAAAAAAATTATATAAGAATGTTATAAGAATGTTTAGAGAATAAAGTTTCTAAGAATGTTCTACGAATATTGTAATAGAAATGTTCAATGTAAACGATTATTTGAGTTGATTTTGGCCAAATTTTGTGCACGCGAGGGAAAAAATATTGTGTTATAAAAATCATCAATCAACATCACATTGATAAACAGGTATAAAAATTTACTGCCTGTTCCTCGATGTCGCAAGAAAATGTGAACGATCGAAATGTAGACGCACGATTTCGAATCCATTTGCATTCCTCTCTCTATATCGACAGATTGCGTTTGCATGGGCTTATGTACGTCATGAAATTTTTGGCATTTACTTCACAGAGATGCCAGATCGGTAAATTAAAGTTTTGGTTGATTTTTTTTTTGCCGTATTGACAAAAACTACTAAATATAGGTTGAATAAACTAGTTGATTATTAATTCTACTTTATAGCGAAACATTTATAATTATAAGAATTTTATAAATCATTTTCCAAATTTTTAAAGAGTACTAATGTTTTTAAAGATTTATAACTAGAATATAAATCACATGTATTTATTATATAAATAATAAATGTACTGGTATACATTACTATGTAAACATAACAGCTTAAGGCCTTGTAGCCATAGCTTAATCTTGTTAGCTTAGATCTAAGCATAGATTTAAGTTAGCTTATAAATAAATAAATAAATAATTAATTTTATAATTCGAATTATTAGGCCTAACTCTAGACCTTATTGATTGTTTTCTGTATTTTTCTGCCGTCTATATGCCGCCGACAGTTCGCTGGTGCCACTTAACTCGCCAGGAAACTCATAAAACCTAAATGCGCATTTGAAACTTTATTACATATTCTAATACTTCCATGAACACAATGAGCATTAGAAATATTCGAACAAACTATTAATACAGAAAACAATTTTATCGTTTCTGGAAGTTTTGAGTCCAGCTGAGCGGACTAAATCGCACACACTTTGGAATTGCAAAAACGCTATTGAAAGTTACTCGGCCCTTGCTGAACTGCGCATCATATGGGCGCCAGGGCATGCGGCAATAACTAGAAATGACAGAGCAAAATCACTTGATTCAAGAGCAGAAGAGTTGGTAGGAGCGAAATTTTTCAATGGAATTAAATCTGAGCTAAAGAATCGGGCGCTTAAAGCCCATTTAACCCTCTGGTATAACGGAAACGTGAGAATCAATGCAAGAAAACTAGCGGGAAATCCAGAGGTGGAAAGAACGGGGAACTGCTAAGACTTAGCAAGTCCGAATCAAGTTGAAAATGGGGGTTATGACAGGTCACTTTCAACTACTGGCATATGTCAACCGCATAAGAACAGCGGGAGAAGATGAATGTAGAGCATGTGGGGAGGAAAACGAGTCCTTGGAGCACTATTTATAACAGTGTCCCGCCTTGTTGCAAATACGATACCGACATCTTGGGAGAGATACTTTACCATAACATAACCCAATTGCGAGGCATATGCTGGTGGAAATTAAGAAGATTTGTGAACGCCACGGAGTCCCTATAGACCTCTGAGTCAAACTGTTTATGGTTAAATCTACGCAGCGCATAACAAGCTTGCACTGACTTAAATATATGTCACAAGACATGGACAAGACACAGCGGTATGTGTGTGTCGTCACACGTCTCGTCCCTAATTTTCAGGTAAATGATTTGAAATGGCAATCGTACATATGTTAAATTTAAGCAGAAAAGAGCATGGTTTGCTCAAAGAATATGCCAGTACTGGGGCCAGATTCTGGCATTCGTGATCGAATATACTCGATAATAAAAATAATGTAGAGCAAAAACAAAATGAGCAACAAACACACAGCATTCTATAACGAAATCGTTCAATCACGAGTGCCAGAATTTGGTATCTGGTGTCAATAGTGAATAACAGGAGTTTTGTCACTGGTGTTTTTATTAGAATTTTTCAATGCCAGTGTACAAAATTTCATTTTTCTTCCAATTTTCTACAGATTCCAATTTTGCGGATTCTGTATATGACAACAAAGAATTTAGCACTCAGGTAACTAAATGATTTGCAATGACAAGCGTATGTTAAATCTAAATATATAAAAGCATGATATGGATTAGAAGATGTCAGTAGTACTGGTGACCATGTCAATAGTGAGTCAATACAAATTTTTTTACAGAATTATTATTCTAAGTAGTGATGATCAACGAGCTTAAGGTCATATTTTATTTTCATTTAGATATTTATTAAATTTTCCGATATTTCGCTAACCATTGGTTAGCATCTTCAGGGAAGTAGAAATAATGCTCTGTGCTATTGAGTGCGATAACAGAAACAGACAAAAGGAGTTAATATTTTCAAAATTTGGTTGCTTATTTCTACTTCCCTGAAGATGCTAACCACTGGTTAGCGAAATATCGGAAAATTTAATAAATATCTAAATGAAAATAAAATATGACCTTAAGCTCGTTGATCATCACTACTTATAATAGTCAAAAAAGGTCGGAAATCTAAATAACTCACCACCGAATTATTATTCTGTTTATTAATAACCATACATAAATAATCAGCAATGAACTTAATTATTTATTCGCTATAAGAGCCAATTGAAATTTATTACTTTAGGTCTAAAACATAAATAATAAAAATATAAATACTATTACTATCTCCCCTTTTCCCGCTCAAATTCTGCTGATCCTTAACAATTTCTGCAAAGCAAAACTTTATCCCCATTTAAAAAACTACATACATACATACATATTCCATTCAACATATTTTCATATCAATTTCATTTGTAATGCCCTCAATATGGCATAATTTCTCCACATTTTGTAAATGATTTATTTAAATAGAAACAAATACTCAGCATGTTCAACATCCTGCCACTATTTCCGGATTTGCTTAAACTTTTTAAACTCCAGCAAATAAATCACACCCAATTTTTAGCACTTGCTAGTAAAGAAATTTTTTACAGTCTCTGTGTTTTTTTTTTTTTTTTGCTTTATTACTCGACAAGACATAAAAAAAGAAATGTGAAAACTACCAACATTCACAGTCAGAGACGAGACAACACAAAATTCCTTGCGTTGACAAGACAATGGAATTTTTGCAGCAAAACTGGCTGCAACTTGTGCTGGATGCTGCTGGCTGTCGTTGCCGCTGATGTTCTGGCAGCAGTTTTATGTTTTATTTAATCCGCTTTAAACTCTTTCTTCAAATTCATGGTTGTTGACGTTTTGTAAGCGCCCCCAAAAATTGTAATAGAGCAGGTTAGAAAATGTAAAGGGTGGGTGGGCAGGCAGCCAGGATCCTTAACCAAAAATTTATTTATTTTTTTCTGTGTTCAAATTAAAGCAGAAATTAAAAATTATTTCAAAACTTGTTCGTGAAGTAATTTCAATCACAGGAGAAGCAGTATTAGTTATGGTTCACATTTTAAAATATTTTTGCATCTTAACAAATCGTTTAATACAATTTCTTTACTTAATTAATATTGATTTAAAAGTGACAAACCAAGGTTTGAACTTGAGCCTGAAAAAGTAATTTAATATAAATGTATGTAAAATATTATAGTTGACTAAAATTAAAATTTCAGTAAATTGTTAACAATGTAACACAGTGTAACACAAATCATTTCAAACTAGACAGAAGCTTTTAAAGCTGTCCGCAAATTTCTATAAGAAGAATGGTCGTTGTTTGGCCAGCCTCCGGCATCACTTCAAAGATGCCGGACACTGGGATTCACTTCTCTACAGGCACGAAAAAAAAACAGTTTACAAAATGGTTGCGACAACAATATTATGTTGTCTATAACAAGGCGAAAAGTTGTGGCAAATATGATATTTTCAATTAAAATGCCATAAACAATTTTTGGTCACAGTGAACACAGTTTTTGTTACAGATTGGCCATTTTGTTGTTACTATTCATGAACATTGCAATTTGGTAGCATTTATTTGATTAAAACAATATCTACAACCATGTTCATTAACATTTGAACTAGCTTTCTTTATCACATATATAGTATTTTTGATCTATTTAAATGGTAAACGAATAATAAGCAAAATATAGTTGTTTTCAAAAAAAAGAAATCGGGGGACCCCCGTTAGGAACGAAGTTCCGTACGTTTGTTTTTTCCATCTTTGAATGTAATACAAGGTGAGATCTGTATGTTTTTGAAATTTTTAAATTTTATGATTCTTTGAATTTTTGGAACGTTTTTTTTTACTTTTGACACATGCAGTATTTTTTTTTGTCAATCTGCTACAAAACGAAGAAAAGCAACTGTTGGCCAATTTTTTAATATTGCTGTTTTTTGTTGTAACATACTTTACTTTAGCGACATCTAGCAGCTGATAGTGTCCGTTTTCACAACTAAAGGTGGGATCACACGATTGCCGTAATGCACCAATTTTACACAATTTTTATTGGGCTGAATTGGAGCATAATAAAAAATTTGTCCCAATCAAATTCTCTGCAATCACATGATTGTGACATTTTACTGAAATTTTATTGTCGCAAATTGCCGCAAAACAATTTAGTACCAATAATTGCCGCATTATAGTCACACGATTGTTATATTATACAGCAACTGTGAGAAGCAGCTGTTGTAGCTGATGACAAACTTGGTTTTCCAAAAAAAAAAAAAAAATGAATTAAATGTTAAAAATATGGTTTGATCATTAAAAGGAGAGAAAATTGCTTCGGCTATTATTAAAATGTTATGCGGGCTGAAAAAGCAAAAAATGAATATTAACAACAATTGAATTTTAGTGATTGAAAAGCAGAAATCATGTTTGGAAGACGCTTTTAAACAATTTTGAAACTAAATAAATGTATACATACATACATACATATGTATGTATGTAGATTATTGGCGGGCACTGTCTTCTTTGGTTGCCGCATGAGAACACAATAAATATTGGTGCATTTTTAGAATTTTTATTGGTGATTAGTTGTATGTCAAGTGTTCACATGGTTGTCGCATCAGGGTTGTATTTGATTGGGACAAATAGGAACAACATTCGTTTTGGTTGCCGCATGAGCCAATAAATTGTGCTATCACACGATTGGCACACAAAATGTAACAAAAATTGGTGCATTGCGGCAATCGTATGATCCCACCTTAATTAATATTTATTGTTTGTACACCAATGCATATAAGCAGCTCACACGCTTTCGTGACGATTTCTACTAATTTGCACTACCAGCAAGCGGCGTTAAGGAACTTCGTTCCAAAAAATTTGTTGTAGTCCTCGAATTTTCGTGCCGACTCTGTAGAGTCATCTCGGGGCTCCGGTCCCCGTACTGCCGAATTGCCCCTCGCTGAGAGGGGTTTCTGCAAGTCCCTAAGGACACGCCGATATCCCTCGCGACCTGCCTAAGATTTTTAGCCACCAAACCAGCCGAGGTATCCTGCATCCCTTCTACCCTGTTGACACGACATCAAGCTGGTTACGATCAGCAAGATGCATATTGTGCCCTCAGGGGGAAAGTAGCGGGGGCAGATGAATGTCAACAATGTGGGGAAGACAGTGAGACATTGGAACAGTGCGTATGTCAATGTTCTGCCTTCACACTTGCACACTTGCGCCACTTTAGACATAACTTGCCTACAGGACATTTGCTGGCAGAAATTAAGGACCTTTGTGACCCATAGGTCACAGCTATTACGATTATATCCATGAAACTCACAACAAGCCTGTACTGGCTTAAGTGGATATCGAATGAACACTGCCTGCTCTCAACCTAACAACGTATCACAGATCAGGGTTTAGGAAAAGTGTAAATTTTGACTTCTCTTTACGCACTTCAAATATTTTTAAATAAAATGGAAAATCATCTTTCTAAAAACAGTAGATAGATAAGTTTCTTTGGAAATTCTTATGCAAGACCGCAAGTGAAAGAGGAATCACAATCTTCTGACAAAAATCTATTATTAAGTTTTTTTTTTTTTTTGTTTTAAATAATATTCCGAATTTGGTTGGGCAATACATGAATAACTAACAATTTTGCTTACTGTTGCCTCTTTAGCACAATTGTTTGGCTGTATACATGAATGCCTCTTAGTTAAAAAAAGAACACACACACACACACATACATTTGTACACCTTCGTTCCCGACTTGTTTTTTCCGTTTTCTCCCAAGGGAACCAGAATTCATGTGCATACAGAAATCTCTTCATGTTTCTTTTTTTCTTTTGCCATTTTAATGATACTGATTTCACCCATAAAGAATAAAATTGTTTGTAGAAACAAAAAACAGGACACCTAAAACAATTTAAACTTGTAGAAATGTGTAATTGTCGAAATGTGTGCATGTTAGAGCATGCTGTGTTTTGTAAGTGCATGCCTGCCTGCTGTTAAACAAGAACGAAATGGTTGCCGCAGCTGAATTTTTTATTTTCACCATCTGTTCAAATGTTCATACAAACATATTTACATACATATGTACATTTATTTATCTTTAGTTGTTGTAATAATTTTACTACAAAAGTTTACGTTTTTGTAGTTGCTGGAAATGGCATAAATATTTTTTTTTTTTTTTTTTGGAATGTACAAAACTCACAATTTTTTTTTCTTTACATATCATTTGTTTATTTCTGTGTGAATAGAGTTTAGATAAATATTTCTTTTTGCATTTCCGATGTACGCTGCTCAGCAAAGTATTATCTTCTGCTGCTGGTGTGTGTGTGTGTGTGTGTGTGTGTGGGTGTGTGAGAGGAAGTTTAAGCAGTTTGAAAAAAAAGAATAATAAAATGATTTATTGAAAATCGATAGATTTGTAAATAGAAAACAATGATAATGTCCTTTAAATTGTTTAAGCACAAAGGAAACAAGGCGAGCATTTAAAAACAAAACCAGCGGAAATAAAGTTATCAAACAACATCCTGGCGATATAGTTGTTACAAAAAAAAGGACATTAAAAAAATGGCATTTACATTCAAGCAAACATAATGAATTTTATATTAACAAAGAGAGCCTGAAAAATATTTATATTAAAAGCGAAACATCAGGCCTGTTATGTAACTATTTCTGTTTGTCTATGCTTCAGTAGTTCCTTTGAAAATTCCTGGAACTTTAAAGTTGCCATACAACTCTAATTCACCACCCTTCCCTTAATATTTTAAGTTTAAAATCCCCTCAAAACCAGGGTATTTTCATTCTCTTCTATTGCCTGCAAAGAAACAAAAAAAAAACAAAATAATAATACACATTTATCACTTTTAAACGGTTGGCAAGTGGTCTTTATGACACCATTCTTGTGACATGCGCATGCATGTTTTGTGCAACTTCCTTATCACGTTTAATAAAGAGAAATATTTTTTCATCACGCTTTCGTTTTTTTTTTTATCTGCATCTTTTTATTATTTTTATATTTCATATCCAGCTTCTTGAAATTGTCCATTAAAAAGGACATTTAGTAGCATATGCTTCGCGCAATTATAATTGAGAGCAAAGGGACAATTTATGTCATGTAATTTCATTAGTGACAGGAAAAGATGACAAATTGAATTATTTGTGGCCAGTTATAATTAAACCAATTAGTTGACATTTTGAAATGAAAAAGTAATTGCTTTTTTTAGAGACCGGTTTAAAATGGCTGAAAATGGAAATACGATTAATTGTAGATGCGCTTTTGCAGGCTGACAAGTGCAGCAGGTTTTTAGAGAGTGCATTGAGCTGTAAATATTTTCGAACAGTGGACGGACGCACTTTAGCCCAAATGCATCACATGATTGTTAAGGGAAACAAATGAAACAAATTCATGGCATGAGCTGGGGTACAACTAGCTGTTTCGAAGCCGCCACGCTTATTTTTACTTCTATTAAACATTTAATAACTGCAAGTAATGTTTCGTTTTCGGAGGGCTTCTTTTCGAAGCCTCACAAACGGCAGCCTGACGCGGTAAGCCGTATCCAGCCTTTTACTAGTGTTCAAAAACGAAAGAAATGAACCTAAATTTATTGCTGCATCTTTCCGATTTCAGAAAGACGACTCGAGGACTTTCTGCATAGAAATCTGTAGAGAAGAATTCTCAGTGCAGGACAAGACCCCAGGTCGCATTTTGTGTGCTTTTTCAACGTTAGATTTAACAGGCCGATGCTGCAATGCATTTATAAACACTTCATCATTAGAAATTTTTGTTCGAAACAATTTCACAGTTAAAGTGATCACAAACACAAAAACGTATGTTTTTAACGCAAACATCTGTTTCACATCAACAGTTTGTGTCAGAATAATAATTAACACTGTGACTGATGGAATATAAAGTGTTTCTTTTATTTTTACTTTTGCTCATGTTTATCAGTTTTTAGTTTAATTATGTCGCTGCAAATAATAAATAAATAAATTAAAAAAAAAAAAACAATATTTTTCTATTGTTTTGTTTGTGCATTTCTTTGTTTACAAAATTGCAAAATGTAAACGACGAAACAAGCAATATTATTTATTTATTGCCGGTGGTGACGCAAACAACAACAACAAGAAAGACGGCTGGCTGGCTTTTTAAGAGCAAATAAACAATGCAAAAGTAAATCACAAATGAGAAAAAATAATAATAAAACTCAAATTGTTGTTAATCTTATTCAAATAGTTTTGCCGCCAATTAAACATTTCATTGATAAACTTGATTTATTTGCTTGATTTGTTCAATGATTAAGGGGCATGTTGAGAATGTCAAGAATTTTTCAAGTGGATGTGTGATGATTATGAATGGATTTGATTTGTGGAGTTTTGTGGAGAGCAAACAGAACAGAAAGTGCTAAAATTGTTGAAATTCAGAAAATTTATTATGAGAGATTTTAAGCAAATGGAAAAACAAATGTGGCCACAGCCACATATCGCGCTTTAAGAGGAGATTATGGTTTACGTAATCGTCCAACTACGCAAGCAATTTGACAAAATTGTGAAGAAATTTGAAGAGACTAAAGCGCTAAGAAATACTGCAAGTCCTGTACATCATCGTTTCGCTCGTTCCGCTGAAAATTTCGCTGCTGTAAGTGAAAGTGCTGCCGAACAACCGAATGTGTCGATTCCTCGTCGTTCTCAGGAATTCGGACTGTCTTATGGCACATTATGGCGTTTTTGCATTTAGATCTACACCTACATCCATATAAAGTCCAGCTCACACAACAACTGAAGTCAGCTGATCATTCACAACGTCGTAGATACGTGGAATGTGGGTGGGTGCTTGAACAACAGGCGGTGGACGGTGATTTTTTCCGAACACAATTTTCTTCAGCGATGAAGCACATTTCTCACTCGGTGGGTATGTTAATAACAGGGACGGGAAATAAGGGTTTTTTTTTCAATTTTTGAAGAAATAAATCATACATAAATGAACATCGTAGAAATCTTTTAATTACACCATCACGATTTTTAGGCGAAATGCATCCAACATATTGCATGATTTTTAAATTTTTGATTTTTATTTTAACAATCAAAAATAAGAGTTATTTTTATTTTTTTTAAATGAAAAATAAAAGTTATTTTTGATGAACTTAATTATTTATTTGCTTTAAGAGCCAATTGAAATGTATTAATTCAGGTCCAAAAATGAACCTTTTCAAAAAATATTTGCTGTATTTTTCAGCTGTCTATATGTCGACGACATTTCGTTGGTGCTAATCAACTCATCAGTACTGTTGAAGTCTACTGATGAGTTGATTAGCACCAACGAAATGTCGTCGGCATATAGACAGCTGAAAAATACAGCAAATATTTTTTGAAAAGGTTCATTTTTGGACCTGAATTAATACGTTATTTTTGATGTTTATATTTTTAAATGAAAAATAAAAGTTATTTTTGATTTTTATATTTTTATATCAATAATAAAACTAAATTCAATACTCTTATTTATTTGTTGATGCCGTATGTATTATAATATGCTGCTTCATTCAAATTTCTATATGAATATAATATATTATGTGACTTATCCATTATCAGCTATAAAAAGTTGAATGCCTAGAAATAGCTCATAAGTTTTGGCTGCCATTCAAGTCAGTGTTAAGAAGTCCTTTTCAGGTGTTAAATTTTACCATCATAATTGATTTTAAATGTTCGTGAGATAAATTATATCTCAAATATCCCAATATTAATCTGAGTGCTGAAAATTACCTTTCTACACCGACTTGAGTGGCAGGTACAGAATGAACAATTAAAGCTAATTTTCTAAGCCATGGAAACACAAATTTTTTGCTCTCCCAATATTCCAATAAATTAGCAGAAGCATCGAAACGCTTTTCTTAGTAATTGTCTATTTCAAAATAAGCTTTTCGGACATACTACCCACATATGTGACGAATTTTGAATTGCTTTTTATTATTGATATAAAAATACATATAAAAATCAAAAATAACTGTTATTATTGATATAAAAATGTATTAATTCAGGTCCAAAAATGAACCTTTTCAAAAAATATTTGCTGTATTTCTCAGCTGTCTATATGCCGACGACATTTCGTTGGTGCTAATCAACTCATCAGTAGACTTGAAAAATTCTTAAAAGTTTGTTTGAAACTTTACTACTTATTTCATAATTCCCATGAAAGGAATGAGAATCAGAAATATTCAAACAAACCTTTAACACAGCAAACATTTCAAACAAACTTTTAAGAATTTTTCAAGTCTACTGATGAGTTGATTAGCACCAACGAAATGTCGTCGGCATATAGACAGCTGAGAAATACAGCAAATATTTTTTGAAAAGGTTTATTTTTGGCCCTGAATTAATACATTTCAATTGGCTCTTAAAGCAAATAAATAATTAAGTTCATATTTGAATATTGATATAAAAATATAAAAATCAAAAATAACTTTCATTTTTCATTTAAAAATATAAAAATCAAAAATAACTTTAATTTTTTATTTAAAAAAAATTAATATCAAAAATAACTCTTATTTTCTATCTAAATATATAAAAATCAAAAATAACTCTTATTTCTTGATTTTTTTTTTTTTTTTTTTTTTTTTTTTTTTTTTTTTTTTATAAAAGTCATAAGAATTACGGTCCCTGGTTAATAAACAGAATTGTCGTATTTGGTGTTCGGAGAATCCTCAAGTAATTGAAGAGCGACCATTACATCCACAAAAAGTCACTGAGTCGATTGTTGGTGCGCTTTTTGGTCCGAAGATGCGATTGGAACTTACTTCTTTGAAAACGACTATGGAACGACTGTCACCGTCCATTCGCAGCGTTATGGTCATATGATAACCGATTTTTTTTTTTTTTTTGCCTGCTATTGAAGAATACAACTTGGAGAATATGTGGTTTCACCAGGACGGTGCCACAAGCCACACAACTCGAGCGAATATGGCTTGACTGCAAGAGACATTTCCTGGCCGCGTAATTTCTCGCCGTGGCGATATCAACTGGATAAACCAATTTCATGCGATGCACAGTGGGGGATTTTGCAAAAAAATTGGAAATAATTCTGCCGTTTCTAAACGGATGGCTCGATTGCAATGAAATTTCAGACAGGCATAAAAGAGGTGTATTCAAGCTTAAGTTTTGAGATTGGACTATATAGCGTTTAAGTGGGCGTGTCCACGCGCCCCCAAAGTGGGCCACCTGGGGTATGTGAAAAATTAAAAACGATCTAATTTTTTCATTTCAAATTCTTTTGCAAATATTTTTTATTTTTAAATTCTTCTAGTCAAGGCCTACAAAAAATGTCGCGACAGGTATATATTATCTCTTAAAGTTTTCGAGATATTAAAGTTTTAAAAATTAAATTTTCGTGTTTTTATCAACCCTGGTCCAGTATTTTCACATTTTTGAGCTCAAATCCTAACCGATTTTTCAAAAATAAGTTTTATTAGCTTGCCAGTATTTTTTTCAATACTATAAAAAAAATTTGAGCAAAAAATCTTTTATAAAGAAAAAGTTATATTCAACACAATTTAAAAATTCAAAAAAAGTCAGTTTTTAGCATATTTTTAGGGCAAAAAGTAACTTTATTGTTTTTTATTTCTGGAAGAACTTTCCAAAGTAAAGTATATGTTGCTTATATTTTTTTAAAAGCTTATTGTTAAGAAAATATTTTAAAGAAAAAAAAATTTGAAAATTATGTCCTGTTGCGTAAGGGTAGCATCCTAAAATTAACCCATTTGTTTAGACAAAACCGACTTTAGCCCAAAATTTCTAAAATCGCACGCCTCTAACCTAAATATTTTTACTTGTTTTTTATAGTTATAAGTATTTTTTAGTTTTATGCAAATGGAATTTGTCGCCCCAGGATATTTGCTGGAATGACAGCAAAAAAACTAAAAAATCCCATTTTTGGGAATTTTTGAAAGTTTTTTGGGAATTTCGGGATTGGTATTATTTTTTCCCTACATTTTGCAAATAATTTTTATTTCTTTTATAAATTCCTATATTTTTGCAAAATTTTGTAAAAAAATATAAATAAATGAAAATTTTATAGGCATTTCAAAAAATTTTATTTCTCAAAAACTTTTATTGAAGGACGTTTTTTTCTGTATTTTTGCAAAAATTGTTTTAAAAAGTTTTAAATTTCTAAAAAATTTAATAATATATAAACTAGAGGTAATTACCTAACTAATGATATATAATATGAAACCCCCTTTCATTTTAAGGGTATGAAATTAATGGGCTACAACTAACCTATTTGCAATGAAAATTTCCAAAAATTAGTACTGATTCAGCGTTTGGGAATACAAGGGGTGAGGCACTGTTTATTTTACGCAGTATTTTCTATTACGCAGTAGCCTTATTACGTTAGTATAATCTTTGAATATTTGTTTTATTGCTTTACCTGGTTTGCTTTAATAGGTAGTATTACCTGCAACTAATACGAAGGGTACATTTCTTTTTATCCCTATTTATTTATTATTAAAGGCTAGACATTTCAGCTAAACATACCTGAATTTATGGTAATTAAGGGCTGATGTATTCAATTGTTATTGTTTTTCAAAAACGTTTAAGTAATAATAATATCATGTTTGCATTTTCGAAAATTGAAGTACAACTGACACAATAGTCTGAACAGCCACTAAGTAATTAGAGTGTTAATACCACCTTCGCGTGTTTCCTTTATTGATCTACCTGTTTCGCTTTAATACGCAGTACTACCTGAACTTATGCTTATATTTAGTGATCATATGTAAATATTTTGTATACCTGAATACAATTTCGATGGTTATTATACATGTATGTGTAGGCGGGGAAACTAAAAACAAAGTCAACCTTTAGAGATAAATTAATCTTTAAAAATAGTTAGCGAGACAGTTGGCGCATGGTATAAAATATCTCGCAATTAATAGTTGGCATCATTAAAAAGTTGACGATCATGGCCATCACACTAAAACACATCGAATTATATTCAGTTTTATACAAAAGTGCAAACTTACAGCAACAGAAAAAAGTCAAATTTCTACTTGATTATATTGAAGAAACATATACAACTAAAGTAGACAAAAAGGATATTTGCAAAATTGAGAATTTTGTTAAGGCATTCGAAAAAAAATGGAAAGCTGTCAACAGCTCTAATGCAAAATTTAGAACAAAATTTTCTGATTGGTTGGAGGTATCTATACAATTCCCAATTTCCTTATCTACTCCTGGCGCTAAATGTAAGGAATATGAAGACTTAGGCCCGAAGTCAAAGCAAGCACGCTTAACAACAAATCTTACAACCATGTCTACCGAAGAAGTTACAGACACATTTAATGCGATGCTAAAAAAGAAAGATCAACCCATGGATGCTGTGAAAATTGCAAATGTTCTTCCGAATGCATCACCTAAAAGGCTTAATCGTATTGTTAAGAGCATTCCAACACCATCGTTTAATTCAGCTTTCACAGAAGAAGAAGCCATTGCTCTTATGTTGCAGCTTCAACTTAGTCGTGATAAATATATAATATTGAGAAAAGCATTGAAAGAAAAAGGAGTTGAGGTTTTGCCATCATATGATGCTCTGCAAGAAAGGAAGAAGAGCATTATACCCACTGGTATTACAGTTTCTGACCGAAAAGTTACTGTTGGAATCTCATCTCTTCTAGAAAACACAGCATCAAGGATAGTTTCAACACTTACTGCAGAGCAGCTAAATAAAATTAACCACAGCGAAGTGAAACTAATATGTAAATGGGGATGTGATGGATCGTCGTTACTTTCAGAATACAAGCAGCCCACTGAAGGTCACTTATTATCTGATTACAAAGGCGTACTTATGGCATCAATGGTTCCATTACGGCTTCGAAAATATGCTGACAAGGACTCTCCATCAACTAGTTTCGAAGAAGACATTTGGATAAATTCAACTCCTGGATCTAAATCATTTTGTAGACCAATTACTTTCGAGTATACTAAGGAGACAAAGATTGCAACTCAAGAACTTGTACATCATATTGAATCGGAAATTAAATTAATGCAGCCCATTTTGATCGAAATAGAGGACTACTCTTTCAATGTATCGTTTGATATGAGATTAACGATGATTGATGGTAAAGTTAGCAATGCTTTAACAAAAACGTCATCTACTTGGAGTTGTTCTTTATGTGGAAAAACGAAAAGTCAATTCTCAAATATGTCATCAACTACAAAGGTTAATGAAGACGTTCTTAAATATGGAATATCTCCTCTACATGCTCGCATACGTTTTCTGGAACATTTTCTACATATAGCTTATGATTTGAAATACAGAAGTAGCCTTGAAAATGTAAATAAATCAGTAATTAAAAACGACGAGCTAAAGATAATGAGAGCTAACGAAAAGCAAAGAATTCAGGAGGAGTTTAAGCAACATACCGGATTAAATATTGATAAGCCACTAGTGGGATATGGGAGTACAAATGATGGAAACACGGCTAGACGATTTTTTAGCAATTTTGAAATAACCTCACAGATTACCGGAATTAATATGGAATTATTGCAAAAAGTTAATATAATTTTAACAGCAATAAACAGTAAACATAAAATAAATGCAGATAAGTTCGGCGAGTACTGTGCAGGCGTTTCGAGACTGCTTCTTAACTTATACCCCTGGAAAGATTTCTCACCAACAGTACACAAGGTTTTGTGTCATGGAAAAATAATAATGGAACATCATATACTACCACTCGGAGAGCTCACAGAAGAACCTCAAGAGTCTAGAAACCGTGATTTTAAACATATCCATCAATTTAGCTCCAGAAAGTGCTCCAGACAATCTCAAAATCAGGACATATTTCAGAACCTTATTTTGTCCTCAGATCCCGTCTTATCACTTATGAGAAGGAGATGGATCTGCTACAGAAATTTGACATTTGATTGCAGTAATGAATTCAAAGATTTGATGTATCTGCTAGATCTAGAAGAATTTGATACGGATTATTTTGTAAAGTTAACGTAATTGTATATTTGATTGATTGATTGACTTTCGTATTCCCAAACGCTGAATCAGTACTAATTTTTGGAAATTTTCATTGCAAATAGGTTAGTTGTAGCCCATTAATTTCATACCCTTAAAATGAAAGGGGGTTTCATATTATATATCATTAGTTAGGTAATTACCTCTAGTTTATATATTATTAAATTTTTTAGAAATTTAAAACTTTTTAAAACAATTTTTGCAAAAATACAGAAAAAAACGTCCTTCAATAAAAGTTTTTGAGAAATAAAATTTTTTGAAATGCCTATAAAATTTTCATTTATTTATATTTTTTTACAAAATTTTGCAAAAATATAGGAATTTATAAAAGAAATAAAAATTATTTGCAAAATGTAGGGAAAAAATAATACCAATCCCGAAATTCCCAAAAAACTTTCAAAAATTCCCAAAAATGGGATTTTTTAGTTTTTTTGCTGTCATTCCAGCAAATATCCTGGGGCGACAAATTCCATTTGCATAAAACTAAAAAATACTTATAACTATAAAAAACAAGTAAAAATATTTAGGTTAGAGGCGTGCGATTTTAGAAATTTTGGGCTAAAGTCGGTTTTGTCTAAACAAATGGGTTAATTTTAGGATGCTACCCTTACGCAACAGGACATAATTTTCAAATTTTTTTTTCTTTAAAATATTTTCTTAACAATAAGCTTTTAAAAAAATATAAGCAACATATACTTTACTTTGGAAAGTTCTTCCAGAAATAAAAAACAATAAAGTTACTTTTTGCCCTAAAAATATGCTAAAAACTGACTTTTTTTGAATTTTTAAATTGTGTTGAATATAACTTTTTCTTTATAAAAGATTTTTTGCTCAAATTTTTTTTATAGTATTGAAAAAAATACTGGCAAGCTAATAAAACTTATTTTTGAAAAATCGGTTAGGATTTGAGCTCAAAAATGTGAAAATACTGGACCAGGGTTGATAAAAACACGAAAATTTAATTTTTAAAACTTTAATATCTCGAAAACTTTAAGAGATAATATATACCTGTCGCGACATTTTTTGTAGGCCTTGACTAGAAGAATTTAAAAATAAAAAATATTTGCAAAAGAATTTGAAATGAAAAAATTAGATCGTTTTTAATTTTTCACATACCCCAGGTGGCCCACTTTGGGGGCGCGTGGACACGCCCACTTAAACGCTATATAGTCCAATCTCAAAACTTAAGCTTGAATACACCTCTTTTATGCCTGTCTGAAATTTCATTGCAATCGAGCCATCCGTTTAGAAACGGCAGAATTATTTCCAATTTTTTTGCAAAATCCCCCACTGTGCGATGTGACATCATTCGAATTTTTTTTGTGGGGCTACACGAAAAGCCGTGTTTATGCAGATAAACTTTTAATTCTGGAGCACTTAAAAACAATAAAAAAAAACTCTCATATAAAGAGCAAATAACAATCTTCTGAGATGACAAAAAATCATCCATAACAGACTGCAAATGTTTGTTTATTGTTAGTTAAGTTTACATGTAAATAGAAAGTAAAATTGCATGAGCTTTGGTTGCCGAGTGGTTAAAGCGGCTGTGCCAAAATTGTAGAAATTTGACACATCCAAAGTTCATAGGGTTCATGCTGATGAAGGGTGTTTGCTACGCAGAAACAGCCGGTTGTCCGCCTAGCTATAAAAATTTTACCTTTCTTTACTTAATTAATTAATAAATGATTTAAAAGTGACAAACCAAGGGTTGACCTTGATCCTGAGGTAATTTAATATAAATGTATGTAAACATTCGTCAAGTTATGGCTGAGATACCGACCAATATGTGTCAAAAAGTGTTCGAAAATGCACTCGCGTAGTGGTCATTTAAATGATGTAGTGTTTCACTTATAATATCAACGTTGAAACTTTATAATCAAAAGGAAACATCATGAAAGAAAAATATTTTATATGTGTTTTATTTACGTTTACTTTTGAAACCGCAAAATGGATAACCCGTTATTAAAAATTCTTTAATTTATTTCAAATAGCTGTTGCAAACAGCAATAGAATTGTTTTACAAAAACAAAAAAGTATATTTTAAGTTTTACTGCTCTTCAATTAAATGAGATCGAAAACAAAATAATGAAATAAGAAATGATTTATTGCAAAATTGTTCATCAAGTTAGTGACTGCTAAGAGTTGGCTTAAATATTAAAACTCAAAGACATGCAATAACCTGAATACACATACAAACACTCTGGCACACACTCCCGCACACACACACACATACATACACAAAACAAGCGTTTATAACTTTTGCATAAATGAAAAATTGTAGAGATTTAATGCCAGTTCTTTTTTTTTGGCAGATTTCAAAAGTTAAAATTGAAAGAAAAATTAAAAAATGTTTCAAGTAATGCCAGCTTAAAAGGCTTAAAAACGGCATAAAGCAAAAAAGAAAAATTAAATAAAAAAAAAAAAAAAACTTGACTAAAAGAAAACGGCGGATATTTAGAGGGTGCAACAAATAAAATGGATCAGAGAAAATGTTTTCAATATGATGAAATTTTTTCTTTTCATTTCACTTCTAATTTTTTTTTTCGTTTTTTTTTTCGTGCTGTTTATTTTTGCATGCATTTAAAAGCGGATGATGAATTCATATCAATGTAGTGGTATTATGTAAATGAAAGTGTGTTTGTGCGCCACAAAAGTCACAATGTTGGTACTTGGAATCGCCTAGAAGTGAGTGAATGAATATTGGTGGCATTGCTGTACATGAATGAAGGAAGAAACTAATACTGGGTTTTTTTTTTTTGTTCCACCACACACTCGTCGACACTCCTGCCTAAACAAATGTTGGTGGAAAACCAAAAGCTTAAACTAAAACTAAGAAAAATTTTCCTTTTGAAGGCAGCAGATATAAAGGAAATTTTAGGCAAATGCTGATGCATGTATGCATGTATGTGTGAATGTGACTGATTGTGGGGGTGTGCATGTGAACAAGTATGTGTATTTCCTTTAATGTTTATTTTCTTTTTGTTTTTATTAACGGAAAAAGGAGGTAAATGACATTTAAACAGGTTGTGTTGGTACACGACCGTGTAAGAGAACGTGTGTCAGTTGCCTTATAAGTTTATGTACTTAAAGCAGAGGAATTAAAAAAAAAGGTAGGCATCAACACGGTTATAGTGTTATTTAACAAGCCATGTCTCTGAAGGTACAATGACGCAAAAAGGTTTGCATACACTAAAGGAGGGCGGTTGCTAATTTACGAAGCCTAATTAAGTTGCATACTATGAAACCAAATAGAGAAAAATTGCATTCACTTGCTGGAAAATACACTGCAATGTTTTCCTTAAAATAGATACGACAAAGTGGGGAAGATCTATGTGTATCCTAAGAATGCGATTGTTGCCAGGAAATATTTCTTTTCTTCGTATTACCCGCTTTACTTTTACTCACCCTGGAGTAAACATACCTGGCAGCCGCACTATTCAAAAGGCTAGTTGGTCCCAGAGCCTGGGGTCTAAAATCACTTAATAGATCTAGAGCAAAGGTGAATTAAACTTAAACACTTTTGTTATTGCAAAAATTTTCTTGTTATGGAACAGTGTTGCCAGTTTAGGGGGTTTCCCCCTAGATTTAGGGTTTTTTTTTTCTTTTAGGGGTGAATTTGGGGTGTTAAATTCTTTCGGGAAAAATTTAGGGGAAACAATTCATTTGTGGGGTATTTTTAGGGGATTTCTGTGTTTGGTTGAACGGTAAAATGGCAGGAGTTAGAAAATGTTTCAATTGATAAATTTGAAGACTAACGATTTTTAAAGTAAAATTAAATGAGACATTTTATGTTCATCTGGTAGCTTCAAGTACAGAATTTTGCAACTGATAATTTTAAGTACTTATTTTGTTGAGCTGAAAGAATTTTTTTTTATAGGTCATTTCTTTGAATATTTTCCGTTTCTTAAGAGGTGGTAAAATTAAAATATCTAAGAACCTTTGATAAAATTGAAACTCTTTTTATGAAAATGTCAAAAGAACGTAAAGAGCGAAGAAGACTTAGAAACTCTTAATATTTTTAAAGACACTTAATTTTTTCTAGATACGCAGATACAAATTTCCAGCTGCCTACAAATATGTAAATACTTAGATCTCAAAATATGTGAATACAAATAAATCGAAAATTTATAATAAGTATGTATATATACGCCTGTAATCATAACATATGCACTGAAAAATATAAACATATAATCAGTTAATTTTTACTTCTTTTTAATTGGGGAAAGTTAAAGAATTTTATGCATTTTCCGCATTGTCAGTGCATTAATCTTGATGATACGCTAAACTAAAGCAAAATGTTCACCAAAATTTTCTAGGGGGATTTTGTAGAAAAACATTGAATTTTAGGGGGTTTTACAATTTTTCTGGGGGGAAGAAATACATTGACCTGGGAACACTGTTATGGAATAACCTGAATTCGCCGTGAAAGTGAGTGAGCAGAATTGCTCATTCACTCTCACGACAGAGAAGATGGTTTTGTAAACAAAGACAAAAAAAAAAAGGATTTAAAGAGCAAGAATAAACAAGCGGGAGGCAAAATATAATGGCGTTAGCAGACAACGTCATCTAGTTTATTTTAACCCTCCGATGAGTGACAGTTCTGAACTTCACGGTCGTGTGAAAAGGATCTTTTTTTGTAAATCATGTTTTTTTTCATATAAAAATTTTTTCTTTGATTTTTTGTTTTTATTGTTTATAACTAAATTCTACATACAAAAATAATTTTTTCAAATTTTTTATTGTTTCAACACATAATTTACTTGTTCTGAACACAAAGACCTAAACTCAAGGACATTAGGGAAGATGATAAAAACAAAAAATTCTAAGTACTGGTTTATTGCTAGTAGTATAAAATTAGAATTTGAATTATGTGTTGAAACAATAAAAAAAATTATAATGATGCCCAAAAACATGCATTTATTAGTGAAATTCGGTACAAGGTCCATACGGACCTATTCACACGTCCACGTACCATGCTCACTAAAACCTCTATAGCTCCTAAAGTAATGAGCCGATCAGCTTGATTTTTTTTCCAAAAGATGCGCAACAAAATACTCTTGGAATACAGAGTAACTTTGGGAGGGGGCGTTGTAGTCGCCGAAGTAGGAGTAATTTCAGTTTTAAAAGGCAAAAAGGTCCCCAGGGACCTTCTCACTCATCGGAGGATTAACTTTAAAGTCGATGTAATTGATTTACTATTTTTAATAACTTCATCCGGCTTGAGTTCGATTTTTTATTCCTCAAAATTGAGAGAGATTTTTTTTTTTTTTTTTTGTGATATAACTGGATTGGTCAACATTCTTAAACAAGACTAGAAGAGTAAAGTTGAAGACTTTCTGTCTGGGGTTCATACCATGGCTGTTTCACGTCCACCACCATCATCAGCACCCAAATTGCTTCGAATCCAGGTCATGACTAATTGTGTACTGCTTTTAAGCAGCAGCGCTTGGCCATCCTACCACCTGAGCTCTTCATTACTGCCTGTCTATACTTAATCTTCTTGATCACCTTTCGAGTTTACCACTGCGTTTTTCTGTTGATTGGAATATATTTTTATATGCTCTCTCTCTCTCTCTCTCTCTAGCATCCAATTGATTTCGAATTGATTTTTGTGTTTGTTGCTATTGTATCAGTGATGACAACACCTAGTTTAATTCGCCCTTGGTATATCCTCTGGCAACATTTTGTGTGGAGTTCCCGTAAGGCGCGATAAGATCAAGCAGGAAGCAATATTATTGAAGCTGAAAAGACAAGTATGCCAAGGTATACCCAGAAATATCTGGTAGTAAGATTTGATAGCAGACTTAAATTTACCCAGCAGATAAATCATGCAGCCAACAAAGCGGGAAGAACAGTCAATTTTCTCAGTAAACTAATGGCAAATGTAGGGGGACCAACACAACTCAAACGAAAATTGCTTATGGACACTACAAACTCAGTACTTTTGTGTGGAAGCGAAGTGTGGGGCACATATCTAACAGCCGAGAATAGGCGAAATATACTGTTGGCGGTACAAAGACCATCGGCATTAAGAATAGCCTCAGCATATCGAACGGTCTCGCAAGAAGCCGTTTTTATAATCAGCAGTACAATTCCCATTGACTTATTGATCGAAGAGAGAGAGAGAGAGAGAGAATTAAAATCTGGACAGCACAAAAGCAGGGAAATGAAATCGACAAACAAGATCTGCGCATGGAAACTCTGAGGAAAGTGCATTTCCTCGATGTCGGCATTCATAATAAGGGCGATTATTTACTTATGTATATTATTTTTGTACAACCAACATCTTTCATTTACCTCCGAAGTGACTGGCACCGTAACCGCAGGACTATTGTCACTTTTGAGGCAACGAGAAAAGCGATCAAATTATTCATCCACCTAAAGATTGGCATCATTTTCCTACCATATAAAAGCCGCTACTCAAAAGGTGGAGTTAAAAATAGTTCAAACTATTTCATGATCCGCCAGTATTTTTCAAGAGGAGGCAACCGCAACAATTAAGGTAAATGCAACAATAATTGAAATAAACAACTTATTTCAAATTACCAAGTGTAATTAAATATATACAAATTAAGCAAGGGCTTTAAGCAACATTCTGCCCTAATAATTTTACATTGCAGTTTTTTTTCCTTTGGGTTTAGGGACTAGTTCTAGAACTCTAAATCTCCAACCAAATGGTGGAGCACATAATAATGTATATGATTCCATTAAGACCGAACACCAGGCAATTGGTTGTGTAGTCCGTATTCGTCAGGCAGCAAATACTGTGAAATAAATAGAGCTTGTTGCTGCTTATCAAACTTATTCCTTGCCTTTGTCACGTAACAAATCCACAGAAAATGTTTCCATGAAGCATTGACATTATGTACTTGACAACAAAACAAGCCAGATTGCTTTACGCTGCTACCCAACAGCTAAAATGAACGATGCTTAAGCGTCTTGAAGCGTGGGAAGATACGTCTTTAGTATGTAAAATAACTGAAATAGAAGAAACATCAAGACTCCCCCACTCATAAAGGTAGGCATCACAAACAAGATTAAGCCAGCCTAAAAGTAGGCTCCTATTTTGGCATTGCTTTTTCTAAAGTGCAATAAAAACTTATTTATGTTTATGTATCGAGGGAAATAAAAAAGAAATTGATATAATAAAAACGATAAGTTTCAAAAACAAAACTTTGTTTATTGTTTTGCAGCAGCCAACAAAAATTTGAAAGAAAAAAGCAAAAATTGCCAACTATAAATCTTTGAAAAACATTTTCTCTCCCTCTAGCAGCAGTCGCGCTTGACAGTCAGACATCAATCTACAACGAGTTTCCTTCCCAAAACTGAATTTTAATCAAAAAATAAAAAAAAAAATATTTTGTTGTGATTGTTTCTTTTCATTTAAGCCAATAATTGTTTTAGCTGAAATTGTGTACTCAGTTGACTTTTTTCGTGCTTTCTTTCTTTCTTTCTGTTCTTTTCAGTCAGCAGAAAAAAAAAATATATAATTCATTAAAATTGTGCAAACTAAAGCACATTTGCAGGCAGTCTATGCAGGCAAGTGAGCTGAGTGTTTGTGGCTAAGCACAGTTTTTGGTGTCTTTTTTTTTTTTTTTTTTTTTGTTGAATAACATTGTTATTGAAGACAATAGAAATATAATTAAATGAAACTTTTTGTTGCGGATTTTTCAATTATAAATAATTTTATTACATGCACATACATTTATGCAGAACAAGGCAAACAATATTTTAAGAAAATTAGTACGAGAAAAGTACGCAATAAGTGGCAAAGACAAAGTGGGTCGTTGTTCTTCTTACTTTTCATGGAATAGAATATGTACATAAAGCTTATAACTCGATTTGCCGTATAATCTCAAATGAGCACATGAAAAAGTTCGTGCAAAATAAATGCGAAATAGTGATGCCGCTAGAATGGTACTCTGCTCATATCGTCGAAACCTGCGAAATGTTTTTGGTAACATGCAAAAAAAAAAAAATAAAACAGGTATGATCTCGTACTCAACCTTGGAATCCTGCAGAATACCAATAACGGGTTATCCATTTCGTGGTTTCAAAAGTATAGGACTGGAATTCGACAGCTGTCAACTCAAAATGCTAAACCAATTTTTTTCTTCTCCGGTGAAAGTCTGACATTGACGAAAATGCATCGCTTAACTGTCACACAACGCATAAAAATTATCAAAACATACTAAAAGAATGGTGATTCTGCCACATATCGCGCTTTAAGAGAAGATTATGGTTTACATAATCGTCCAACTACGCAAGCAATTTGGCAAAATTGTGAAGAAATTTGAAGAGACTAATGCCAGGAACACAACTGGGACGAACGACGAATACGCCGGTTAAAATTCGCTGTGTAAATTCGTTGTATGCAGCACAATAACAACGAAAAACAAAAACATCTTTTATAATTGATAAAATTGTTTATTGTTTGCTCAAAGATAAAAAAAAAATTAAATTAATCAAAGAAATTAAAATTTTGTAAGAATAATTAAAATAATAAACATGATCATTCATTGTGTTTAACTTTCATGAAGTTTAACTTTTTCAATTATAATTTTACTTGTATCCATTTTCTCAGTTTTTTTAATTTTATCTCATTATAGTTGAACAGCTGATCACAGGGGTGACCATATTAAAAAACTTGGTTGCAAAAAAATTTAGCATTAGCAAAAACAAAAAACTAAACACTACAAACATTTTTTTTTTTAAATCTAATATGTTGGCTTTTTATTTTAAATGCAAAACGTGAAAGCTTAGCATTCAAAATTAAAACTATTAAAGTAAAAATTAACTGTTTTTACTTAAACTAAAACTTGAAAACTAAAACCAAAATGGCCACATGGTACTGATTTGTTCGTCGTTCGCCGCCGTAAGAAATAGAAATAAATCTATTTCAAGTTCGCCGCATACAACGAATTTCGGACGACGCTGTGACTGTGTGCATTTTCATAAACACCAATGTGTTTTATTTTTGACGGCGAATATTCGGGGTGAAAAATTCGTCGTTCGTCCCAGTTGTGTTCCTAGCAGAAAGCGCTAAAAAATATGGTAAGGCCTGTGCATCATCGTTTCGCTCGTTCCGCTGAAAATATCGCTGCTGTAAAGTGAGAAAGTGTCGATTGCTCGTCGTTCTCCGGAATTAGGACTGTCGGGCGGCACATTATGGCGAATAATGTCATATAGTCGCATTAGAACCACCTAGTCACTAGTTTCTTTGTCAGTAGTTGATTTGCAATGACAAGCACATGATGAATGTCAACAGAAAAAATCATTGTATGAGGTATAAAATGTCACTAGTACTGGTGACCATGTCAATAGTAAATCACTAGAGTTTTTCTACTGACGTTTAATTCAGGGTTACTTTTGAAACCGCAACTGTTCTTCAACAACAATTCCTAGAATTATATGGCAGTTGGTTCAAAATTATATGAAATCACATGAAAAATTACGAAATAATTGCTTTAGAAAAAAGTTTTGGTTTCTTCATCTAATTCTTGTAAAAAGAGGATAAAATCGGAAATTGAACACCAAGAGGATAAAACGGATAACATTTGAATTTTGGTACATTTTTGAATTGTTTTTATCTATAAAAAATAAAGTCGGTACAGGAAAAAAGTAAAAACTAAATTAAGCTTCCATTAAAAATTCGTCAAACAGGCTTCTACACTTTTTTTTTTAAATTTGAACATTTAGGAAGTAAACAGGGATGAAAAGGGCAAACACGGCAATTTTATATCTTCAAGTCTAACACAAGTACCTTAAAAGTTGAAAAAACAACGGAAATTCTTCTAAAAACCATGGTATTTTATTAGAATTCTGAGTTTTAGAGGGATATTAATTTGTTTATCTCTCTAAAATTCAGAATTTGAAAAAAGCACCAGACACCTGTCCGATTGATTTTAAGCAGTATTTTAGGCATTTATTTTTTTTTACTTTTTAGGTAATTGTATTAGACTTGGAAATATATAATTGCAGATTTTGCCCTTTTTATCCCTTTTTTTAGCTCCTAAAATGGAATTTTTAGTACATTTTGAATTGCACAGACGGGTGGGAGCAGAAAAAAAGCTGAACAATAATTAGTTTCTGAAGAAAAACAAAATTCGCATAGACTATGCAAAGAACAAGTTCGACAGAATTCTATAGTATACAGTTTTTAAGCAGCACGGCTTGGCCGTGCTGCCTACATTCAGGCGTTTTAATCAACTCTCCATTTCATCACTGTGTTTTTCTGTTGGTTGGAATATATTTGTATTGTTATTGTTATTTATTGCTAAATTAAGTTAAATATCTGGCTGGAGAGCCATACTTTGAGAAATCATTGATTTGTTATTTCGAAACAATATAAGTTAGTTATTTTGTATATTCATTTACTGAAATTATAATCTATACATTACCCTATCTCTTTTTTGTTAATTAATATCTTTGTAATATATATGTATGTATTTCTTGGCCTAGAAAGGCTTTTACTGTATTACTGAACTTGAATAAATAAATATGTATATTTTTATATTCTCTCAGAAACATTCAATTGATTTTCTATTGAATTTTGTGCTTCTCAAAATGTCAAATCTCTTTATAAAAAAGAAAATAAATTTAAAAATTTTCCATCGCACAGATATGAAACCGAGCCTCGTTAACCAAGCCCACTCGGAAGTGGATCTCATCTGCAATAATTTAAGCTAATGCCTGGTATTAGTTAAATAAATTTAGCTACTGCTAAAACTATGAACCGGATCGTGATATCTTTCCACTCGACAATTTCGATATTGTTTGCTAAAAGTGTAACACAGATCACATACAACAAAACACCTTAAAGCTGCTTTTTTTAATGAGAACGTCTTTAAGAACCCCCCAAAAAAAATGGATAAGCAAAATATTGTTGGAATTTTTTTTAATGGAAATTAATTAATTAATTAATATTGACTCAAATGAAGTCTTATAGTTTTAGTTAAAGATGTTTCGTGGAAAATATTTGAATTTATTTTAACATAAACAGAAAACGTGTCTATTTAATGAATTCAGAAATCAGAGAGTGAATAAACTATTTTTCAAAGTCAAATATATAAAACAACATACACACTGCATGGCATGTTAACTTCAAAAGATTCAGCACTTTTTTAGGAAAAGGTATTGTTCTAGAGCTCTCAGTATTGATAAGGAGAAAACTGATTCTTTGAGCAGACACAAAAAAAGAAAAGATATGAAATCTAATGAGGGTAAACATTTTAATTATTTTAATTAAAGTTATATAATAAGCAATTAAGATAATGCAACTAAAACTAAGTACATACCAGCCAGGCGCGGATCCAGGGGGGTGGGGGGGGAGTATCCCTTTCCCCCCACAAATTGATAAATATATTTATTTCGCTAATAAGCGATTTACCAATAATAAGACTTTATTTTATGCCATACAATTATTTATGAAACCCCCCCCTCCCCAAACCTTTAGCTAAATCCGCGCCTGATACCTGCACATATACATATATGTATGTATGTATGTATGTATGTATGTATGTATAGGTATTATCAAGCAAAAAACAAATAATGTTTCTAAAACTTTCCTCGCCAGTAATTTAGTTTCTTTGGCAGCAAGAATTATTTTCAAGTTATAAAATTATTAGCGGTTTTCACACCGAGTTTGTTGGTATGTGAATCGTTAATAGTTATTTTTTTACACGTATTTTGTTTTTGTATATTTATCGCACTACTGGATTAACATTTAACAAATAAACGACACGGCATCCCTGTTGGTACGACAAGCTGTTAGTTGGTAACTCACAATCAGCTGTTGCAGTTTCTAAATAATAAAAGCCATTTGTGATACATTTCTAAAAAAAATATTTGTGTTTTGGGAATTTTCGTGTAGATTGCGAGTAAGTATGTTAATTAAATTATTTTTTTTATTATATTTTAATAAATCATACAGTGGATAACCAAAAGAAAAAGCGCATTCGAACGCAAATGTAAAAAAGTGGAGTGAAGTGGAGTATAAATTGCTGTTGGATTTTATTTTTTCAGCTACATAAACATCCATATGAATGTAGCTGCGTACTTTATTTGAACAAAATTCATTTTTACGAATTTAAATTTGGCCTCAGCGCCAGAAAGGCATTATCGAGGCAAGTTGGCAAAACAATCAAAAAAAATGTACAAATAAAATATTAGCTACTTAAGAAGATTATAATGGTTATTACAAACTAGACTTGACTTGTGTCGAACCCTTATTATTGAAATCGGCTCGTGGCAAAATTTAATAAAGACTAGTTCGACACAAGTCTATTACACATTTTATATCAAAGTCATATCAAGAGCGTTTCAATTATATTTAATAAGTATTCCTTGCAAGAGGACTTGAAAATTGATATTCGATCAATTTGTTTCAAAGATGTAGGCAATTTATTGAATTCAATTCCACCAATATAGTCAATGCTTTGTTTCGTTATTTCTAGTCTACATCTAGGAATTCTAAAATTTGATCTATTTCTTGTATTAAAATTCGTTAGATTTAAAACATTTAAAAACAAACATTAAAACGTGGTACTCATGCAACCCATGTACTGGCAATATTATTTTACATACCTCTTTATACAATGATACAGTTGAAAACTGTGTCGGTAAATTATAAATGGTTTTTAGTGCATTATTTTGCACTGATTTTGTATTGGAAAATGTGGACATTGAAGTAATGTAGCACAATTTTGTATACATATGTTTATAAGGTTATGCCAATGACATATACATATGTATTTTCAGAAAGCATTAGTAATTAAATGGTTTACAATTGTTTTTTTTTTACACTTTCTCGTGGCATGTTAAATTTTTTCAGAATAATAGATTGTGTCGGAACAATGAATCAGCTGGTTTACTACGAAAGTTACCAGACTAACAAAGTTTGAAAAAGGCGGTCGTTCACAGTTGCCAACTTTAACAAATTAACAAACTAGCGAGTAACAAATTAACAAGTTCGGTGTGAATACCGCTATTATTTTTAAGTTTAAAGTTATAAAATAAAAGATTTTGCTGCCATAAAAAGAATAAAATAAAAGTTCAAAGTACTTCAGTGCGTGGAGTATAAAAAGCCAGAGAAATTTCGGTTTGGCTTCAGTTAACGATTTGAAGAACCATCTTCGTCCAACAACCATTTAAAATGAAATTTGCTGCATTTGCTTGCGTTGCCTGTGTTTCCGTGGTGGCTGTAACCGTAAGTACAACGGACTTTTTCCACTCACTGTTTGTCTATCGGATTTGTACAGTGAAAACCACTCGATCTATTTCAAGGCCATGGCTATAGATCAAGCAGAGATTGAATATCGCAGCGGTTTAGTTGTCAGCGAAAAATGTGTAGCGACGACTGTTTACAATCTCAAAGATGTTGCTGCACAGTGGATCAGTGATGTCAGAGCTTGCAAGGTGATACTTAACAATGAAGAGCAGAAAGCGATGGATTCCATGCATAAAATTGTTGAAGCCGCCAACAATGTTACCCAGGTCTACGAAGAGAGTTGCAAAGGAGGACAACATCTCGGCGATGACTGCGCCAATGAAATGAAACTTTCAGTCATTGATTTTGTTTTGAGCGTTGTAGATGCTGGTTATGCCATAACAGGCATAATAGAGTCGCCTCGCGAAACCGGTGCATGCGCCTGGAATGCTACTTATGGTGTAGGCGAACGTTTTAAGGAACTCCCCAAAAATATTGAAGAGTGTATCAGGCCACCTCTATAAGAATTTCTTCATTTTAATTATTTATTGTTCAACAAACAAATAATTCAAAATAAACTCAACAATGAAATTTAGTGTGGATGCAAAGTGATTGCAAGTCCATTTGCTGTACAAAAATTGCCAGCAATACGGTTTCTCATAAAAATCTGAATTCGCCTGGAACTGTTTTAAACTATTTTAACACTGTTTTCTTGATCTTTCCAGCATAAAACTTACTTCATTATTAACAATTAAATCAAAAATGATTTTACCAACTCAAGCATTTCGCCCTCAAAGCTTTTCTCTTATTTTTGTTGGCAAAATTTTCGAATTATGAAACATTTCTGTGAAAGCAAATAAATATTCTAAAAATAGCAAATCATTACTTAGAGCAAATATGTAGTAGAATAGTTACATATATTCTGCCATACAGTATTAACGGCCACCAAACCAAATCAGTTCGACGGAACGAAAATGCACTTTTAAATCGACAACAAGTTTTAGAAAAAAATTGCATATACAGTAGACTCGCGAAAACGTGAACATCCAGTTACGTGAACATCCTGAAACGTCAACATTTTTACTTTAACATTGACTCCTCTAAAACGTGAACAAGTGATGGTGGCTCTGAAATGTGAACTTTATATCTATTGATTTTTTTATTTTCTTAAGCCAGTTTTGAAGTTTTTATAAATTTTGGGAATAACGGTATTTTAATTTCTTTACAGCTTAGTGACAAAAACATCTTTTAGAAATGTATACACACCTACATATGGCTATTTCCATGAAATGGTCCACCGTTAGTTAAAAAATCAAAACGCTCGCACAATTTTTTTAAGCACAGAAAATTAAAAAAAAAAAATATTGACATTTTATTATTTAAAAAAAATATTTAACTTTTAATTTTAAATGATGGTAAAAACTTCTGAAAATATATGTTAAATTACAAAAATATGTATGAAGGTAAAAAGTGTCACGTGCGTAATGTAACGTGCGTAATCAAAAAAAATTTTTTTTTTCTTAGCCAACCCATGCACACTTGTTTTTGAACAAACCATGATTGTAAAGGTCCATTAATAACCTTTATAAAAACATTTTTTCCGAAATAAAAATCTTTTACAATTCGCCTACTTTTGCAATATTTCATGCTGCTTTAAAAGGCATTTACGTTTTTTGTCACGTGCGTAAGTCAACTTTGATCGCATGGAACTTGGGTACCCAGTGCTCAATTTTCCAATATATATGTATACTTTTTGGAAGGAACTCATCACATTAAATGTAACAATGGCAAAATTCCATTCAAAAATTCCAACCCATTTATATTTTTATAATATTCAAAACAATTTAACGTGTACAAATGTCACGTGCGTAACCATGGAAACACCCATATACATATATGTACATACATATGCACACATATAATACTTAATTTCAGTTTCTATGTGGTGATTGTGGTGGAAACATCTCTACTCATCTCAGTATAAATAAAGTGTATAGAGAAACAAGTAAATTTAAACTCAGTTTCATGTCTGCCAAGAAACCAAAAGTTTTAACTCTTCAAGAAAAGTGTGATATATTATTGAACATTTAAGGAAAGCTGCCTCAGTAACGCGGGGTTGTCAAAAAAGTACAATATAGATAGAGTACAGTGTAGATTTCATTGATTGCTAAGTCGGAACAAATTTTCCACTTTTTCATGGCTTTAATCATCAACTGAAATGAAGTATTGCAGTAAATTTATTAAATAAAATTTCTTATATATGATTTAGCCTATTAAACGGTTCTGCTTACTGACTTTCCACGTATTTTCATGTAAAACAATCCAATCTAAAACGTGAACAAAATTCAAAACGTGAACAGTAACGGTAAAAATTAGTTCACGTTTTCGCGAGTCTACTGTATGCATATTTTTAAATTTGTTTTGTAACTGCTGGCGAATGGCATTACAGGCCACAGCAAACAAACTGCACATTTAAACAGCTCTTGTTAGGTAATAAATTTAAACTGCAGCAAAACGAAAAACAGGAAAAACAAAATGGTGGGGGAATAAACAAATACTCCGGTAGCACCAACGCCAGCAGGAGTTTAACAATCCACCGAAACCATTTTTATTAGTTTAATCGCTGGTTTCGTGTTACCAACAAAAAATTTAAAGTTCAAAGTTAATTATAAAGCTGGGAGAAAGAAAAAAAAATCAACAACAACAACAACAGCAGGAAGAACGTTATACATATATTATTTGTAACATTAAAGTGAAAGTTGGCAAAAAAAAATAAAAATCCTTTTACAATAACCCACAAATACATTTTTATGGAATATAATTTAATAGTGCGTTTACATCTACGCCTTAAACAGGTTATAAGTTATTTATCGTTTGAGAAACTTGTTTATCCATACAAATCATAAACAAGTTTTTAACTGGTTTTTGAGATAAGCTGGTTGATAACAACCAGTTTTTGCGAAATGCGACTCTATTTTTTATGCTTTCGTCTGGCAAGGCCAGGCCAATTTGACATAGAAAAAGAAAACAATAAAATGGAAAATAAGACGGAAAAAAATATTTTAAAATTACATAAATAATTTAAAAACTTTCACAATTCTTGGGAGTTATTAAAATGCATAAAATTTAAGCATGGATGATGAAAATAAGAGGTGCTTCCTTCTTTTCTGCGCCAAATAATTAATTTTACAATGAATTTTATTCAATCGGGATGAAAGACACATAAATATTTTTTGTTTTTTCAAAAGCCTCCATATTACTTTTTAGGGTTCCGTACTCATCAGAGTGAAACGGAACCCTATTACGGAAACAAGTACGTCCGTCCGTCCGTCCGTCCGTCCGTCACAGCGTACATTCTCCGAAACGGAAAGAGCTAGAGAGCTGAAATTTTCACAGGATGTTCTTGTACCTTGCCGCTACAACAACAAATACTAAAAACAACAACAAGTCGAAAACTACCAGGTGTCCCCATGCAACGAAAAGTTGCAATTAGCTATAACTCTCGAACCGTAAAAGATAGAGAGCTGAAGTTTGCATAGTGTATGTATTTATAGATGCTTTACAACAACAAATGCTAAAGACAACAACAAGTTGAAAACTACCAGGTGTCCCTCTACAACCTAAAGTAACAATTAGCCTTAGCTGCTAAACTGTAAAAGACAAAGAGCTGAAATTCGCACAATATATGTATTTACATATGCCCTACAACAACAAATGCCTAAAACAACAACAAGTCGAAAATTACCAGGTGTCCCTATACAACGTAAAGTAACAACTAGTCGTTACTCTCGATCCGTAATAGACAGAGGGATGAAATTTGCACAATATGTGTATTCACATATGCTCCACAACAACACTTGCTAAAAACAACAATAACTGTAAAACTACCAGGTGTCCCTTTACAACGTAGAGTAATAGCTATAACTCTCGAACCGTAAGAGATAGAGAGTCGAAATTCGCACAGTGTATGTATTCCCACATGCCTTACAACAGCAAATTACAACAACAACAACAACAAGTGGAAAATTACTAGGTGTCCACATACAACAAAAAGTAGCTGTAAAAACAGAGTGATGAAATTTATAAAATATACATATATATTCACATACGCCATTCCATACATATGTACATTACACATACATACGTACGGAATCCTAAGAGTGCGAGCCAGCCTCGTACTTGACTTAATTTATTTATTTTTGATATTGAATTTCTTGTAAATTGTCACACAAAATCAAGTAAACTGTCTAAAATGCTAAAGTAAGTGGTATAGTTTATGAAACTAGCTTATGATCATAAACAAGTTTAGGAATTACTAGTGTAAATCTACTATAAGCAAATTTAATAACAATGCCATAAAAGTGGTGGCACTTTCGTAAGCGACATGATGGCCACACTAAAAAGGGACCTAATATTCCTGCAAGCAAACTCACTTACTTCAAGAGCAAGAGAGTTAAGCAACATGAGCTTGTTATGCGCGCAGCCTTTCGATGCAGTTAAATCTGAGTTTATGAAATTAAAAAAAAAAATCCTAAAAATAAACATAACAGATAATAAATCTCTGGAATATAAACAGATCATTGGTAAGCTCGTAAAAGAATTACACAAACAAAGTCCTTGCCTAGCTAAGAAACATATTTATTAAGCAATTATCCGCATTAAGTAACGGGTTATTCCTTTCGTGGTTTCAAAAGTGTAGGACTGGAATATTCTATGTCAGACTTTCACCGGAGAAGAAAAAAATTGGTTTAGCATTTTGAATTGGCAGCTGCCGAACTCCAGTCCTATACTTTTGAAACCACGAAATGGATAACGCGTTATTAGTATTCTGCAGGATTCCAAGGTTGAGTACGAGATCACACCTGTTTTTGTTTTGTTTTTGCATGTTACCAAAAACATTTCGCAGGTTTTGACGATATGAGCAGAGTACCATTCTAGCGGCATCACTATTTCGCATTTATTTTGCACGAACTGAACATATGAAAAGTTCATTTGAGATCATACGGCAAATCGAGTTATAAGCTTTATTCTATACATTCTATTCTATGAGTAGAATGTTTTGATAATTTTTATGCGTTGAGCGATGCATTTTCGTCAATGTCAAACTTTCAACTGAGAAGAAAAAATTTGATTTGACAGATGTCGAATTCAATACCAATACTTTTGAAACCACGATATGGATTATCCGTTGTTACAAAGTGTGGTTTAGTTTGATTTGACATTTAAGAATCCGCAAAACCGTTTTTATTAAAGTGCAAAGATGTAACAATATACATATTTTAAGAACAGCATGTTTCGAATATGTTACCCAACAATTTTTTTTTTAAGTGAAGCAAAAAAAAATGTTCCTCATTCATGAGCTCATTTTGTCTTTCGGTCACCTGTGAAAAGGCAACCTCAAGGCATGACTTTAATCTTGCAGTTTCTTTTGTTTTTTTTTTTTTTTTAATAAAAAAATTTAATTACAGACTAAGAAAAAGTTACGTGTCGATAAACTTGTAAACTGATACTACTTCTGTACAACAACAAAATAAACAACAACAAAAATAACAAACTGTAAAAAATATATAAATTAAATAAATACCAAAAGTATGCAACAGTTAAATCAACTTTTAATGTTTGTTAAGGAACTTTCTTTTTTAAAACTCGTTGCAAGGAGCAGCAAACAGAAAATAAAACTTTTCTTTTTTAACTAAAAGACTGTGCGCAACAATTTTACACTTTTAAAAACAATTTTATTATAAGATTGGCAGAAGAAGAAAAAAATAATAATAGACTGTAACCAAAGGAAATATACAGATCCGAAGATGCTCAAGTAAATGTCTTCCACAACCTATAAATGGGTATGAATAAACTTATAAAATTGAAACATCAGTATTAAAAGTATGGCATGGAAACTGTTGGGCAAACAACTCGTTTTATTTACATTTGGCACATGGTATGATATAATATTTTTAAAATAAAAAAAAGCAAAAATTCCCCTCATTTTATGTTTTAGTTTATGCAGCTTTTCAAATGCTACGCATAGACGAAAAGGTCGATTAAAAGTTACTTTAACACTGTAGTTATAATTCTCTTCAAGAATGTTAAAAATGTTAAGCTAAAAGAGCAGGATCATTTGATTTTGAAAACATTTCAATTTAAGGAATAAAACATAAATCCACTTTCCTTATTCAAATGATAACACTGTGCTAGTTGAAAAAACCGACAAACGGGGCACCCAGTGACTAAACCTAATTCGGGTACGCTGAATTCAGTGGTGCTAGCCGTTTTTCTAGGTTAGCTCGCATTTTCGAGATTTACCGTTATTTTAAAAATGGAGGAGGTTGCACTACATGTATTGAACTAACTAAAAAAAATTTTCGTTTATTGAACTTTAGTAAAAAACCGAAATTCCGCAATAAAAAAACCTTTAATCTGATATATAACTCATTAAAAAATGTAAGCAAATAGAAATTCGCGACCTTTAATACCTACATTTTTCTTAAGCAAATAGTCTACCAGAACTAGAACTGCCAATCAGAATATCCCGAAATGCAGGGATTTTTCGGGATTTTGAAATTATATAATACAAAATATATAATACAAACATTTTCTTCAAGTGCACCGCTTGTAATTTTAATGAGTATCTGAAACGCCGTGTTAATAAGTCAATTACTGGAACAAAAAATTAGCTACTTTTTACGTCATTTGATTTGATGGCATAATTTAAGGTGCTCTTCAAGCGAAGTACAAATTATGCAAAAGGGTTTCATAACACTTTTTTAACACATCTTAATGTTAGATAATTACAAAAAACTTTTTATATGAACATGCAGAAATGTACTTTAATCAACAAGAAACAAATTTTTTTCAATTTTTGAGGCTTCGTCTGGTAACAGGTTGAAACTACAATTTTTCATCTTTTGTGAATAAAATCAAAAATTGCCCACAGATTTTGGTCATTTAAAGCTCGTTTTGTTTCAAACATATTTTTTTATATACACGGGAAAATTTGTTGGCATAGCTTAATTTTTCAATTTTTATGCAGTTTTAAAGATCACAAAATTTCAAGAATTTGCAAACAATAATTTTTTTTTTTTTCAAAAAAAAAAAAATTTTTTTCTAGAAAATTAAATTTTTTTTAATGAGTTATATATCAGATTAAAGGTTTTTTTATTGCGGAATTTCGGTTTTTTACTAAAGTTCAATAAACGAAAAATTTTTTTAGTTAGTTCAATACATGTAGTGCAACCTCCTCCATTTTTAAAATAACGGTAAATCTCGAAAATGCGAGCTAACCTAGAAAAACGGATAGCACCACTGAATTCAGATAACCCGAATTAGGTTTAGTCACTGGGTGCCCCGTTTGTCGGCAAAAAAAAGTTTCAAATTCAAGCACAGTGTAATTATTTTGCTTGTTTCACTCCAAATTGTCCAAATTTAAAGCAGTTATCAAAATTCAGCAACAAAACGAAGCAAATGAAACTCCAGCTTTCGATACAAACAGCAAAAGAAATAAATAAAGCGACTCACATGGAATGTGAGATAAAAGAATTAGAAGCACTCCAATGGAGGCGTTGAACAAAGCTGACGTTAAGAAAAGCCAAACAAGAGAACTTGAAACCGGAAAACCGGATGTTGCTAAGAAATGTAAAAGAAGAATTAAAACATTTAGAAATAAAGAACTAAATAACAGAACTTGTATTTCAGCTTGAAGTTTTGTAGGTGTTTAGTTTATGTTCTCAACAGCCAAGCAGCCAAACACATGCTTTATAGCAGTTAGATCACACAGAGTGCACTTGGCACAATGGGATGAAGTCAAGTAGTTTTGTGTGAAAAACTGTAAGATTGTTAAAACTGGCAATCTAACATTTTTTTTTTTTTTTTTTTGTCTTTTTGTCAAATTAAGGGAAAAAAACCTCTTCATAAAAAAGTTTTGCTTTACCAAAAAATCCCTAAAATTGCCTGAAGCTTCAAGGAGCCAAAATCACCTAATAAAAGCAATAAGATTTTCTCTTTGAAACATTTATAGGCTGAGGAGCAGAGCAGCCCAGCAGAAAGAAAAGAAGATTTTCTTCTATAAAGAGTAGTTATTATTTTCATATGGTAACTGCCCGTCTAGACCTGCAATAAAAATGTTAACATTTATTGCAGCAAACGTCAAAATGATGTCATGTCTAATGTAGACTGCTTATTGTAAGAGGTTGCAATAATTGTCAACGAATTCTCGTTAACAATTATTGCGTCAAATTTGGTTGTCATTTGAGCTTGACATATAAAAACACAAGAGGACCAACATTTTTCAAGCGTATTTGATATAAAAAAAAAAAAAAAAAAAAAAAAAAATTTGTGAAAGTTTGTGTTCTAGTTTTATAATAGTTTTATAAATAAAAGTTATTAATAATACTGTGTATTTATTATGGATTGGAACATTGAAGACATATTTAAATCAATAAATCTTGCGCAAAAACTTCGAGCGTACTCTTTGGCTTCTTTTCAATTGTGAGTAAACATAAATACGATTACACAACCCCTTGACATAAACATTGCAATAAGCAATATTTTACCGTTGTTCTGCCGGCGTTATTGCCGTATTGCTAAGATATTTATTGCCGCTCTAGACGGGGTGTAAGTCTTGTTAATTTCATTGCTACGGAAAAGCACTTAAAATCAAGGGAGGACTTGGGCTCATATTTTTTTTTTACTCATCTTGCGTTATTTTTGGCACTAAAAAACCTACAAAGGAAAACTTGTTAATTTTATTGGATTTTCTTGTAGTTATAAAGATATTTTTTTGTTCCTTTCAATTTTGTTATATCCAGATAGTAGAGTTTCTATTTACAACGAAACAATAGCTAATAGAAGTAACGGGTTAACCATTTCGTGGTTACAAAAGTATAGGACTGCAATTCGACATCTGTCAATCCAAGTTGCTAAACCAATTTTTTTCTTCTCAGTTGAAAGTCTGACATTGACGAAAATCAATCGCTTAACTATCACACAATGCATAAAAATTTTCAAAACATACTAAAAGAATGGTGATTCTGCCCCAGCCACACATCGTGTTTTAAGAGGAAATTATGGTTTACATATGTAATCGTCCAACTACGCAAGCAATTTGTGAAGAAATTTTAAGAGACTAAAATGACAAAATTGTGAAGAAATTTTAAGAGACTAAAATGACAAAATTGTGAAGAAATTTTAAGAGACTACAGCGTTAACAAATATTGTAAGGCCTGTGCTTCATCGTTTCGCTCATGCCGCTGAAAATATCGCTGCTGTAAGTGGGAAAGTGTTGCCGAAGACCCGAATGTGTCGATTCCTCGTCGTTGTCAGGAATTAGTAGTGTCTGACGGCATATTTTGCATTTAAATCTACACCTACATCCATATAAAGTCCAGCACACACAACAACTGAAGCCAACAGACCATTCACAACGTCGTAGATGCGTGGAATGGGTGGGTGCTTGAACAACAACAGGCGGTGGACGGCGATTTTTCGAACAAAATTTTTTCTTCAGCACTGAAGCACATTTCTCACTCGGTGGGTATGTTAATAAACAAACTTGTCGTATTTGGGGCGCTGAGAATCTTCAAGTAATTGAAGAGCGACCATTACATCCAGAAAAAGTCACTCTTTGGTGCGCTCTTTGCTACGAAGGTGTGATTGGACCTTACTTCTTCGAAAACGATGACGGAACGACTGTCACCGTCCATTCGCAGCGTTATGGTCATACATATTATAAAAACGACTTTTTTGCCTGCTATTGAAGAATACGACCTGGAGAATATGTGGTTTCACCAGGACGGTGCACATGCCACACAACTCGAGCGAATATGGCTTTATTGCAAATGATATTTGCTGGACGCATAATTTCTCGTCGTGGCACTGTTAGACTTTTTTGCGTGGGGGCTGCGTGAAACACCGTGCTTATGCAGATAAACCTTTAACTCTGCAGCACTTAAAAACCAACATTCGTCAAGTTATGGCTGAGATACCGCCCAATATGTGTCAAAAAGTGGTCGAAAATTACCTCAAAAGAATTAATGCTTGTAATACTTCGCGTGGTGGTCACTTAAATGAAGTAGCGTTTCACTTATAATATAAATGAGATATAATAAAATGAAAAAAATATTTTATATGTGTTTTATTTACGTTTACTTTTGAAACCTCAAAAGGGATAACCCGTTATTAGCGGCTCGTTATATCGAAGTTTTAACCCTTTTAACTAACATTTCCCAAATCGTTGGTTCGTGAAGACAACGAACAAAAGAAGCGCTTTAACACAAGTCTACCATACACTAACTCAAACTCAAACGCCTTTGCAACATCGAGGTACGCTGCAACACAAATGTTTTTTTCTTATAAATATTTTAATTTTAACGGTAATTAATTTCTATTATTCGAACTTTTTCTTATATAATTATTTCTGTATTAAGTTTATTAGGCTCAAGTTCTTTCTAGATTATCTTTGTGATTGATATTAATTAAATTAGACAAAGAAAACATCAAAGACATTTAGCAGGGTGGACAACTAGTTGTTTCGAAGCCGCCACACTTGTCGCTTTAGAAACATGAGCCCCTGAGTTCAAAGACGGGTGCTGACAAGAAAGTGTGGCGGCTTCGAAACAACTAGTTGTCCACCCTGCTAAATGTCTTTGATGTTTTCTTTGTCTAATTTAATTAATATCAATCACAAAGATAATATAGAAAGAACTTGAGCCTAATAAACTTAATACAGAAATCATTTTAATTTTAACTTTATGGTCAAACTTTAGGTCTAAAAAATATACCTTAATGCTTTCTGTCTTTTTTCAGCCGTCTATATGCCGCCGACATTTCGTTGCTGCTAAACAACTCATCTGTAGACTTGAAATATCTTTTTTCAAGTCTATAAAAAGATTTTTCAAGTCTATAAAGTGCAATAAAAAGTTTTTTCAAGTCTACTGATGAGTTGTTTAGCAGCAACGAAATGTCGGCGGCATATAGACAGCTAAAAAAAAGACAGAAAGCATTAAGGTATATTTTTTAGACCTAAAGTAATAAATTTCAATTGGCTCTTATAATTAATAAACAGTTAAGTTCATTTATGGTCAAACTTTATGATTTACACCGGTTCATAACACTGTGATACACTAAAATTATTCAGAGATTCTCATCATTCCCAATTCTGTTTTGTTGGCAACGAAAATACCTTTTAGTTTTTTTTTTGGCACTTTGAAAAGAAATTTTATAACGGTGAATGTAGTGAATAACGGGATTGGTGGCATTTTTGATTTGAAAGAGTCATATCTACGTTGCCCAACCCAACCGATTTTCCTGTTTCAAGAACTTACTGTTACCACCTTGCAAACAAGGCATAGTTGTTGTTGTTTCGAACTTGTTCTTTTGTTCATTTTTGCCACCAGCCAATAATCGACGACATTTAAATAACATGAGTTTGATCGCTGGTGCGTGGCAAAAACTCACAAAAGAACGAGTGCGTTAAAAGTCTGCATTTTATGCACTTTAATCCCATAGTGCTGGACACCCATAGAACTGTGAGTGTATTTGTTGCAGGATAGCAGAGCAGCAACACGAAACGATTTAATAAAACATGGTGTCATTCATCGTCATTTTATTTAACTTTATTTGTTTTTCGTGTTTTTTTTTTTTTTTTGTAATTCATACAATTTTTTTAATCGTTTTCCCCAACATAAAATTTTATTTTCAATTTTTCTTTTGCCACTTCTTCCGTTCTTCTGTAATCTTTTTTTTTTTATATTAAATTGTTCTTTTTTCTCAACTTTTGTTTTGTTTATTTTCATGTTCTCCGAAAAGAAAATAATATAAAAGCACAAGTAACTTTAAACAAAATGAATTTCAAACAGTTTGCAAAAAAAAGCTCTTTCGACATGTGTGAAAGCACTTGTAGGAGTTGGCAGTGGCAGCAGCGTTTGTGTCTGTGTCTGAATATTGAAGAAAAGTTGTTGTTGCAAATCTCGTAAGAGTGTATTGTAACAATACTATTATTTATTTAAGTTTGTATGCATGTGCTAAAGAAGCATTTAAAAATCCCTTAAATCTTGTAGGTTTTTTTTTCTGGGCTTCATTCTTGGTAAGTGTTACTGGGCTCTTTACAAGATGCAAGCATGGCAGTGTTTAAATTGTAACAAATTTATTTTCATAGAGCAGGAGTTGTTTAATTTATTTAAAACTTGCTCAAATAAATATCAAGGTTTATTTCCAGTACATAATTTTTATTCAAGCAAATATCAAATGTGAGTAAATAGAATCGAAATTAAATTTGCAATCTAACAGAGAAGAAAGCCGACAAAGTTTAAGGCAGTTTAATTAAAAGTTAAGCAAGTGCTGGCAATTCGAAATAATAAAATTAAACAATAATAGGGTGACATTAGGCTGAGGCAGTGAAAAAGTTGTGTAGCTGGGGCTATTTGGTTTGCTGGGCAATTTAGTTTGCAGCCCAATACTGTTGCGAATTTTAGCAATCATGGAGGTTAAACTAAATTGATGCACTCAGAAAACTTTGTCAGTAAAATTAACGCAAAACACACTTTAAAATAAATGAAAATTCATTTAAAAATCGTCCTACTAATTTTTCATTTAAATTTCCTACAGTTGGACTTCCATAAATCGAACTTCTCTAACTCGAACAAATTTTGTTGGCAGTAGCGTTATATAGTGTTCATACATGCAGCAATATTGAAATTATAACAATTAAAGCCATTATTGAGACAAAATTTTCATATAAAAATTACAATTAGCTTATTGGCAATTAAGAGATAATTGTTTCAATAATGAGTAAAATTTATAATGCAACACTATTAGATTTGTATTAACAGTACCAAATGAACAAGTTTTACAATAACAGTACATATTGAACACTCCTTGTGAAAATTTGACTAATCAAACATCAACAAAATAAATAAACAAAAAACAAAATTTTTTTTTAAATTTTTTATGATAAAGGGTGTTTTTTTTCGATGTATAGAACTTTAAGTTGCAATAAAACAACGATGGATTATTCGATTGACATGAGTTTTATTTATCCGAAAGATAATCTTGTGGCATTACATTTTAAATATGACTTCTGGCATATGACCGCCACGGCTGGCGCGGTTGTAGTCCAATCTGGACGTCCAATTTTCGATGACTTTTTCCAACATTTCTGGCCGTATATCGACAATAACACGGCGAATGTTGTCTTTGCAAATGGTCATGCGTTTGTGGCACAAGCATGATGTGCCATCTTGTTGAAACCACATCTCCTGGACATCATGATTATTCAATTCAGGAATGAAAAAGTTAGTAATCATGGCACTATATCGATCACCATTGACTGTAACGTTCTGGCCAACATCGTTTTTGAAGAAGTCCGGACCAATGATTCCACCAGCCCATAAAGCGCACCAAACAGTCAATTTTTCTGGATGTAACGGTGTTTCGACATGCACTTGAGGATTAGCTTCACTGCAAATGCGGCAGCTTTGTTTGTTGACGTTGCCATTCAACCAGAAGTACGCTTCATCGTTAAAAAAAATTGTGCGCGATACGTATTCCGCACAGAACCATTATTTTCGAAATAAAATTGCACTATTTGCAAGCCTTGTTCACGCGTGAGTTTATTCATGATGTAAATATTGCCAACCAAACGGAGCATAAATCACTTGACACCTATTAAATCGGTCGCCATGTTGAACAGTAATGCCAAATTAAAGTTCTATACATCGAAAAAAACACCCTTTACAAAATAACCAGATGTAAACAATAACTTTTTCACCTGTCAAATGCTAATTGTCGTAGCAATATTAAGTATGTATGAACACCAAAAATATATTGTCAATTAACTGAATATTGTTTCAATTAAAAAGGCATATGTGAACATGATATTAACAGAACAAATCACATACAATATTCCTTCCTTAACTCGAACTGCCATAAGTCGAAGTTCTCCATAACTCGAACAAAAAACATACACATGAACTCTATAACTCGAAGAATTTTGCTTGTTAAATTGGTTTTTTTGTTTTTGTTTTAGTTTTGGTTTGTTTGTTTTACTCTCTTTGGTTGCTTGATCTGGTTTGTATACTTTACATGCTATTTTTGCTCAGTCATTTATTTCAGAATATTTTACTTAACTGTAAATTTTTAAATACATACATATGTATGTTTTTAGGGTTCCGTACTCATCAGAGTGAAACGGAACCCTATTACGGAGACAAGTACGTCCGTCCGTCCGTCACAGCGTCCATTCTCCGAAACGGTAAGAGCCAGAGAGCTGAAATTTTCACAGGATATTGTTGTACCTTGCCGCTACAACAACAAATACTAAAAGCAACAACAAGTCGAAAACTACCAGGTATCCCCATACAACGAAAAGTTGCAATTAGCTATAACTCTAGAACCGTAAAAGGTAGAAAGCTAAAATTTGCATAGTGTATGTATTTATAGATGCTTTACAACAACAATCGCTAAAGACACAACAAGTTGAAAACTACCAGGTGTCCTCATACAACCTAAAGTAACAATTAGCCGTAGCTGCTAAACTGTAAAAGACAAAGAGCTGAAATTCGCAGAATATATGTGTTTACATATGCCCTACAACAACAATTGCTAAAAACAACAACATGTCAAAAACTACCAGGTGTCCCTATACAACGTAGAGTAAAAATTAGCCGTAACTCCCAAACTGTAAGAGACAGAGAGATGAAATGTGAACAATATATGTACTAGCATGTGGCCTACAATAACAAATGCTAAAAACAACAACAAGTCGAAAACTACCAGGTGTCCCTATACAACGTAAAATAGCAATTAGCCGTTACTCTCGAACCGTGAGAGACAGAGGGACGAAATTTGCATAATATATGTATTCACATATGCTCCACAACAACACTTGCTAAAAACAACAACAACTGTAAAACTACCAGGTGTTCCTTTACAACGTAGAGTAATAACTATAACTCTCGAACCGTAAGAGATAGAGAGTCGAATACATACAGTGTATGTATTCCCAGATGCCTTATAACAACAAATTACAACAACAACAAGTGAAAAATTGCTAGGTGTCCCCGTACAACATAAAGTAGCTTTAAAAACAGAGAGATGAAATTTATAAAATATACATATGTATTCACATACTCCATTCCATACATACATTACACATACATACATACATACGTACGGAACCCCAAGAGTGCGAGCCAGCCTCGTACTTGACTTAATTTATTTTATATTCTTAAGTATGTAGTTTTCCATTAGAGGCTATTTTAAATAAAAATACATGATACAAAAACCTTTTATTCTATTGTGACGAACAATTCTGTAACTCGACGTCTCCGTAAGTCGAAGTTTTTTTTTGGGATAATGGTGATTCGAGTTATGGAAGTTCGACTGTAATTACTTCATTTGAATTTATATGTTAAAAAATAGCTATGGAACCCAATTGGTAAAAATAATTATTTTTCCTTTATTCTGACTGTCATATAATTCATGCGTAATCAACTTGTTAGAATTTTTTTTATTTTTTCTAATGTGGTCATTTTATTTCATTATCGTTTTCTATCTGTTTTATCTCCTTTTTCAATTCGCTAATTTAATTTTTGTACTGCAAAATTTCTGCTGAAATTCGAACATCTCGCAGCATCTCGACTTGAAATCAGCTGTCATACCCACTCCGGCCGTCGCAACAATCAGAACAAATTCGACAATGTAAGTAAAGAGTATGTATGCTACATATGGATGTAGAAACGAAATTATAAATATTATTACGTTTTCACCCTTTTAAAAACGTTTTCCGTAGATTCTTTAATTGTAATGAAGTTAAAACGCTCAATTCTTCAGTTTACAATACTCAACAGTTCAATCCTTTATTTACTTAAACACACTGTACTTGCAAACACTTTACTAAAAGAACAACACTTTCACTTATTCACTTTTTATTACTTAAGACACTTTACACGTTAGGGCAGCTACAAATCGACTGACTGACTCAGCGTTAAGCTCAGCTGCTTTTATACCTCTCAATGATCATTACTAGAACATGCTAGACATTTACAGCAGCTAATCACGCCACATCTTTAGTGCGATGACTCATCATGAACAAAAGATATACACACACACCGACATACATACACGCGGCAGTGAAATTTAAGCATCTGAGCCGCGCACATACATGCACATACGAATATTGTATTGTGCGGTGGTGGTTTCTTTTATTTCGCTGTTGTGCTTATTTATCCACACATGTGTGTCAGTATGTGCACACTCGCTGTGCTGCCGCTTTGTTTGTCAACAAGTTTCTATGTATGCATGTGTGTATATACCTCCGGTGTTCATTTACAAATAGTAACAAGACAATATAAGCACATATAAAATAACGACGATTCAGTACGTTCTAGAACAATTACAATTGGTCTGTTCACGACTAAATTCGTAACAATATGTATATACATACGTATTAACAGCTTGATTCGTTCATGTTGGCAGAATTAATTTATATTCTGTCTCTCATTTGTTCACGTTTGTGAGTTTGTAATGTGTATTTATGCAGTTTGTAAGCGAACCTTTGTCAGTTCTTGAAGGCAGTCTAGCGTGAGTTTAGCCAATATTGCACAACATTTTCCTCAGCTTCGAATCTTGTTCGATCAAACCCCTGTTATTTAAATGGGTTCGATAAGGGATTCCTGGCAAAAACGAACAAAAGAACAAGTTCGCTTCAAGTCTAGTTCGAGCAGAGTACCATTGGCTTGTGTCGAACTTGTACTTTTGTTTGTTTTTGCCACGAACCAACGCGTTCGATACAGGTCTAGAGTAGAGTAGTCTAGACTTTATTGTTGGTTCGTGGCAAAAACGAACAAAAGAACGAGTTCGATGCAAGTCTACTATAGTGTACCAACTAGACTTGTGGCGAACTCGTTCTATTGTTCGCTTTTGTCTTGAACTAATGATGAAGCCCATGTTTTTTTTAAGTGGCTTCGATCACTGGTGCGTAGAAAAACGAACAAGTTCGACACAGTTCTATCTGCCACTAGTCTAAAACTAGACTTGTAGCGAAGTCGTTCATTTTTGTTCATTTTTGCCACGAACCACAATGATCGAATTCATGTTATTTGAATGGATTCGAACATTATTGATTCACGGCAAAAATGAACAAAACAACAAGTTCGATACAAGTCCATAGTACCAACCATTACGCGTTACAACGTGCCAGGCCAGGCCATACAAATTGTTTTACAATCTCTAGTAGTCTTGTGTCGAACAAAAGGATGAGCTCGCCAAAATTTATTTTCCGGTATTTTTTTTTTCTACCCCAACTTGAGCAACTTTTTAGCAGTCTTTCTCATTTTAATCATTTATTTATCACATTTCCCTAAGAATCCGTTTGGAAAACATTTCAATATTAAGCAACAAAATGTAAGCAACTAAATTTTATACCAAAATTTAAAAATAACTAACAAAATGTTTCAATAAATAGATAAAAACCCTTGAAAAAGTCGACAAAAAATCGACGAAACGTCGGGTACAACAATAATTAAAACTTTGTTTTAATTATGAAAGATATTAGGCCTTATAAGCTAAACCAGAATTGGAACAAAACACGTAGAACAAGGAATTGGCCAATATATACAAAAACTCAATTTTTATTAAATTTCAATATTAATGTTTTAAGCACGTCTGTCTGTCTGTTGGCATCAAAAGAAACGAAAACGAAAAACATTTTCAATAAATGTTTATAAACTATAAAAATGAGGAATTGTGATTCCTTAACATTATTCCCTAAATATTGTTGCTTCACAAACTCTGCTTAAAAGTCAAGAAAAGTAATATTAAAACCAGCAGAATAAGTTGCTTGCTTCTACGATGAGCATTAAACTGGAATAAAACTGCAAAACTTCGAGAAAAAAAAAAGAAAAACTTTAATTCAAACTGATACTCGAACTTGCTGCAGCTTAACGAAGAAAGTCAATTATAACCTTAAACAAGAAAACTTTAGTTTCTACCGTAGTTTTCTACTCAAGTTAATTGTAGAGAATTGTTGGCACAAAAAAGTGAAAACTAATAAAAATAAACTTTTATTATTTTCATTACGAGAATATTCTACTCGTACTGCTGGCATGTACCTCCCTCCCCCCTCTCTCTCACTCTCTCTCTCTCTCTCGCTCTCTCTGCTGCCACACACTTCGTTTTGATAATTGTATCATCAATAAAAGTAATTATTAGGGCAATTTTGTTATATGGCTTTTTCAAAAGTTTACGAAAGAAGTTTACGCTTAATCATTCTCCTTAAAAGACAAAAATGTGTTTGATGTTAATTAAAGAGTTAGCAAAGTATTGATAATTGCCAACAGTTAAGGGCACAAATGGCATAGATTAAAAGCTAAGCACACCAGCTCAATTTGTCAATGTATTTGAGCAGCCGGCAACAAAGGGATATTCAAAGAGAAACAAACTTTGACATGTTTAGATTTTTCGCACTGTTTGCCAAACTTAGATATTCAAAAATTAATCTTGCTAATTATTTGCAACAAGAGTCAATTGAAATGTACAGGGTGGCGCAAAAATAACCTTCCGATGTTTTTTGGCTGTAATTAAAAAAAAAAGGAAAACTTTGATTCTGCTTGTGGATTATTTTTATTTTGTCTTTTAATTTTTTTACATCAAGTCGAGAATATGGTGTCATATAAATGGCCGCCGCCACAGTTGATTGTCATTTGAGCCCTTTTTTTAGCATTTTCTATCACATTGGCCAAAACTTCCGGCGACAGGTCGTCACATTCTTGACGGATATTGTCTTTAAGAGCTGCAAGAGTCTGAGGCTTGTTGACATAAACCCGCGCCCACATAAAGCCCCACAAAAAGAAGTCAGCAGCGGTTAAATCAGGCGATCTTGCTGGCCAGTGCAAATTGCCAAAACGGGAGATTAGGAGCCCGGGAAATTCATCCTTCAGCATATCGGTTGTGGCACGTGCAGTGTGTGCCGTAGCACCGTCCTGTTGGAACCACATGTTTTCCAATCCCAATTCATCAAGTTGCGGCAGAAAGAACTCGTTGATCATTGCTCTGTAGCGCTCACCGTTCACAGTAATCGTTTCGCTCGCCACCTCTTCGAAGAAAAAAGGTCCGATGACTCCTCCAGCGAAAACAGCACACCATACAGTGACTTTTAGCTGGTGTAATGGCTCTTCGTGGGTTACACGTGCTCTACATTCATTTCCCCACGCTATTCTTATGCGCTTACGATGTGCCAGTAGTTGAGAGTGACCTGTCATAACTCCCATTATTCTACTTAATTTGTGTTGTAAATGAATTTATACTTTAATTTTTATTACTTTAATTTATTTCTTTAATTGTTCAAGCCTTAGGTCCCTTGTTTTTATTTAAAAAGTATTTATTAAATTCAATATTTCGATGTCACAATGGATATCTTCTTCAGGAATGTTTTGGTGTTTTTTCAAAAAAAAAAAAAGAAAAAAATATTTTTTTTGAAAAAACACCAAAACATTCCTGAAGAAGATATCCATTGTGATATCGAAATATTGAATTTAATAAATACTTAAAAAAAAAAACAAGGGACCTAAGGCTTGAACAATTAAAATACTAAACAACAAAGGTCGAAAAATTAGCATCAAAAACATATTAATTTATTTCTTTGATTTTTTAATGTACAATTTTGAAGTATGAAAATAATTTTTTCTCTATTCTTGAAAATAAATCCGTCGTGTTCAATATTTTATTTCTCATAATTTGGTCTTGCTAAGTCTTAGCAAGGCCACACACCCTACACAGAAAGAAAAACCACGCTCTAAATTGAGGTTGCTTCTACTTGATTTTAGTATGAAGTGTAACTACATGATCATTTAAGTACTCATAACACACAAGTGCACGTAAAACAAGCCGAATAGGGATTATTAAAGAGAATCAATCCTGTTAAGGCTTAATATAAGAACGATATTCTTCGATGTAGTTGCAACCCTCACTTGTATAAATATTGAAATTTGTTTTAATTTTTTAATTGCTACGACAGCTGAATTGGTAGATTGGCTGGACTGGCAGTAGTTGGGTTCCAGGTTCAAATCGCCAGAGATACAAAATAATTTATAAATTATTATTAAATTAAGAAGGCAGAGCAGATACGAATTTTGGATTAAAGAGGCTTTAGAAACATCGAATCAAGTGCACAATCAATCATCACACTGAAAGCAAAATCAATCCTTCTATACTTAAATCAACCCCAAACGATATCAAAAGTATCGTAAAGCTTTGTCTAGACGGTTGCAATATCTTACAATGTTGTCAGAAAATGTATAGAATATTTTTAACCAATCGTGAGAACTTACAATTTCTTCCTAACAATATTGTAAGCAAAAGCATTGGCAGGCCATCTACCTAATAATTAATTGTCCGTTAATTGTCAATCGTCTGAACACTTTGGCATCATCATTGCTAGTACAGTGTCAGGCATTGGCATATTGTAAGATGCATAAATGCTCAACACCTTACAATGGCGTCATTGTCAGAGTAATGACAAAGAATATTAAAGAAAAATGTGTGTGCACGAAAGGGAGAGAAAAAACAAGAGAATAGAAAAAATGTGAGTACGAGAGATAAAAAGTTGCAGAAAAGAGAATAAAGAATATTAAAAACATGGTTATTGAGCGAGAAAAATAAAGAATGAATAATGGCATGTGTGTGTGTGTGTGTTTTGACAATTGGCTGACAATTTTTGATACGTAGAAAATCTTACATCCGTGTAAGCTGACAATTTTCGTTGGTAGCTAAATTTATTGTCAGGCAATTGTCTGGCAATGAAATTGTAAGATTTTCTTCCAATTGTCTGAACTGATCATTTTCTTAATGCTGACAATTTTGTATTTCTAGTATATTGCCAGCACGTTGTTAGGTTTTACAATATTGTAAGATCTGACAACCTTCTAGACAAAGCTTAAGTAACAATGTTCTTAAAGCAGGAACTGCGTTTTTATTTTTAAGCACGGATTTGAACTGTATTCAAACCGAAACCAGGATTGGATATGGCTAAAATTAAGTATTTAGCGCTTGGAAAATCCGTAGTCAGTTGACCGGATCTGAGCAAGGTAATAATATGTTGCCTATATTTTCATGTTTTTGTTGCTGTACTTATTTATTCTCCTTTCTAATTTTCTGTTTTTGCTTTTTTATTCTCTTTATGTGTTTCAAAATTAAATAGTCTCCGTGTATTTTAAATATCTATCCAATTATTATTGGCTAAAAGTCTCCCAATGCATTGCTTTTTTTTTTTTGTTTGACAATGTTAATCAATTGTTTTCCACAGGGTTTTCCACAAACATCATAAAATGTATGTTTGTCGTCAAAGGTAGCGATTGTTTTGTAACGATTTAACACCTCGATAAATTACATATTTATGGGAGGAGGCGTTTTTGGCAATTACTGTTCAAACACAAGTGTCATATTGACACCACACAAGGAGAAACATAAAATCACCAGCGCACACACACACACTCAGACGCACAAGCGGAACAAATACCACTTGCACGATTAGCTATTTTGCCAGTGCCAGGGAAAATTGTGTAAATAGATACACATCCGTTGACTTGTCAAGCATTTAACACTTTAATCAATGGTACAACATTTGACCAAATGTGGTTGAAACAATAGAGCACCACATAAACACAAATTCGTTTGCACCAAAGGCACACACACACACATACACACAAACTCACGCCAACTAAAAATAATCTCTCACACAACCAACAAACAAAGATTTTGCAACTAAAGTATTTATCAACTCCAGAGAGGTATTTGGAAAATGGTTTGAGGACTTTAATGAAATGATGCTTAAATCTACAACAAATATAATACGAACACACACACACACACACCGACACACATTCAGCTTAAGCTTGTTGCATTTCGATCAAAAGCAACAACATATCATGACCAATAAAATCATCGGCCACTCTGCCGAAATTTAAATCTGTAAAATCGCCCAGGGATGAGTAATGAAATGTACCAAATGTTTGAATGAAGTTGTGAAAATGTAATTGTTTGGTTAAACGCATCTCAAAGGTATTATGGAAACATTTGATCACATTTCGTTTGGTTTAGTGCACAGCCCGTTTGAAGTAACTTTGAAGGTGGAAAACAATTCAAAAAAGATTACAAATCCATTGTACTTGCGTGAGAATTTACAACTGGGCATTCTAAGTGGAATTCAAAAACTTGTGATTTTTAATAACTAACTGGCATCACAAACTGGTATTCATAATTTAGTAGAGAATAACGCAACTGTAATGTGATGTAAAATATTATTTACAATTCCATTTTAATATTTTCGAATTTAGTCGAAAACGAAAATTGTTTTTAGAGCATTAAAATATACCACATATTTGAGCTTAAGTTCAGTGTGTATTGTTGTTTGTGCTTCATATTTATCAAACAAGATAGAAAAGTAAAATAAAGACAAGCTGGGGAGCAGCTAGCTAGTTCAAAACAGCAATACTTGCAATTGGCACTCAAGGCTCTCACCTGAAAACGTACGTGTGAAATCAATGGGATTTTGGGAAGAGAATAAAAAATATATTCCAATCGACAAAAAAAAACAGAGCGATAAAATTGAAAATTGATTAAATATAAACAGACAGTAATGAAGGGCTTAAATAGTAGGATGGCTAAACGCTGCAGCTTAGAACCAGTATGCAATTAGTCATGCCCTGGGATCGAAGCAAATTTGGGTGCTGATGAGCGACGTGGTGGACGTGAAACAGCCATGGCATGTACCCCAGCTAATAAACCTTCAATTTTAATTTCAATATCTTCTTTAAAACTGTTGATCACTACAATTTTATCACAAAAAAATCTTTTTCAAGTATGAGTAAGAAAAATCAAATTACAGCCCGATAAAGTTACGCCAGATAAAGATAAAATTAAGGACCAGGCTTCTCAGCCACAAATTCATGTACAAGTTGTTCTTGTTGATATCACTCAATTCATGGCAAAAGTGCTTGTAATTGTCATCGTTCAAGAGGAACCCCCGAAAACAGTCAAGGCCTGGCTACGAGTACAACAAAAGTTATATCTTCAGGTTCAAACGCATAAAAAAATGCGCTGATTAGCGGTGAAGATTTCTTGTTGCCTGTGCCCAGTTACTGTGAGCGCACGCTCTATAGGACACATCAATGTTACCGGCAAGTCTTGAGCTTCTCCCTTTACTGAACTCGTAAACCCCAATTTATGTATGTATTAAACTCTGAATTTGCCATTCAGCAGGACTACTATGGACACCATAAAAAGGACGAAATTCATGGAATGTTCATTTTGATAAAATGTTTTCAATATTTAAACGTTCCAACCAAGTGCAATTAATATCACATTTTATTTTACTCCATGTGATTTTAAGACCACAGCGTTCAAAGCACATGTGATTTCAAAGTCACATGTGATAAGGCTCAGCAATCAAATGCCGTTTCAAATCATATTTCATTTTCAGTACTCATGTGAAAAAACACGTGCGATTTTAAAATAGCAAGTGAATTCGGATCATGTAATAACATGTGATTTCGAAATCGTATTTCACTGCATCCAACTGTGACTAATAAAGTAACTAATATTTAATAATAAAATGTGAATTTCTTAAATGACACGAAATGAAATCACATGAATTGCAATTCGCAAATATTTTTACAACTTCAAGTAAATTTAAGTCATGTGATATGGAAATCACATGTCTCAAAATGTGTATAATTTTCATTTAACATCATATTGAAATCACATATGACTTTAAATCATGTGATTTCAAAATAATGCGATTTCCCATCATGTGATTTTAAGTTCGCATATGTTAGCACATGCGTGATATCAAAAAAAAAAAAAAGATATCAAATCATGTGAATGTAAAACTATATATAAGTTCAACTCTCACAGCTCAGAAATGTCTTGTGGCAAAAGAAGCATGAATTTTAAATCATATGCAATTTTGATTTATGCTGAATTGGCCAAACACGTATGAGTTACAAGACACATATAATTTTAAGATTAGCTCAAATCATGTGGTTTTAGCATTCTACTTCATTTTAAACTGTGTTACACAACCTCAAATGGTGGACAACAATACATTATTTTTTGTAATTAAATATGTTTTGTAATATCGCATGATTTGATATCATACATGTTTTTCCAATTATATCTACATATTTCCACATCAAATGATTTTGAAATCAAATCTGATTATAAAATCAGATTTCAAGCGAATTTAATGCTTCATCTCAAATCATGCGCTCTTAAAGCCATATTTGATAGAACATACCTTGCTCCAAAATAATGTGTGATTTCAAATCAAGAGACTTCAAAATAATAGGTGATTTTAAATCTCGTAGTTCTAAAATGGCGTATGAAAAAAGTCACGTGTAATTTCAAAACCCTTTATAATAATAAATCATGATGATTCAGAAAAACATATGTGATTTGAAAAACGCAATGTGTGAATTCAAATCAAGATACTTTAAAATAATATGTGATTTTAAATCTCGTAGTTCTAAAATGGCATGTGAAAAAATTCACGTGTGATTTCAAAACCCTATATAATAATAAATCAGGATGATTCAGAAAAACACATGTGATTTAAAAAACGCAGGTGGTTTTAAAATCACATGTTATTTTAGGCTATGTGACTTTCAAACTGTATATTATTTTAAGTCAAGTGACTTTAAAATCGTATACGATTTCAAAACCACACTTAATATTAAATCATGGTGATTTAGAAAAACTCACATGTTTTAAAATCACATGTGGTTTGAAAATCCTACACTATTTCAAGCTATGGGATTTTCAAATCGTGTGATTTTAAAATCGTATACGATTTAAATACCACACATACGGGCCTGTTCTGCAAATCAAGTGTTTTGAATTCGCATTATTTCGAAACTAAAACAGGCATTACTTCAGTAAGTCCCCAATAACACTTTAAGCGACTTAACTTGAAAAAAAAAAAATTGCATAAATTCAGTAGTTTTCAGAACAAACCTGATAATATAAAATCATGTTGTTCCAGAAAAATAAATGTGGTTTTAAGGTCACATGTTGTTTTAAATTCCTATGTGATTTCCAAATCGTCTGTTATTTCAAATCATGTGATTTCAAAATTGTATATAATTTCAAATCATGTGAATTCAAAAGCATTTCCGATTTAAAAATACTGTTTCAATAATCATATACTTTGCAGCTCTACTCTAAGCCACCACAAAATGCAAGTTGACTCCTCATATCACTTTTCCACTACGCTATTTTATATTTAACATATTTAAAATGCCATGATTTCATCTTAATTGTTACTTGTTTTCCTTATGTTCTTAATATCCCCCAGAGGCATTTTAAGTAGATTTAAATAAACTTTATCCATTTAAATATTTAAATGTCTGTCGTATCTACTGCTATTTTAGTTTAGTTATTTTGTCTATTTGCATGTTCATTTAACTGCATTTGATTGTTTTGTTCAGCTCAACACAATACGTATGTTTAATTGTCTACGAGTCTGGAGTGTGTGGCATTTTGTCTATGAACTTGAGAAATGAAATAAATAATTCCGGCAAACAGGCGTACAAGAGTATTTGCATAAACAAATCTTCTTATCTTAAAACACTATCAGGAGTTTGTACATTTTAATAAAAGTTTTATGCATTTACTCGTACTACATATACATACACACATGCATATGTATACTTGCTGTACATATTGCGGAGTTCTGTTTAGTTTTGGTCTTAATGCTGATGCAAAGTGCAAAGCAAATCACGTACATATGCACACATATGAACATATGTATTTTAAATGAACTGCTTAAGAGTACATTTTTACTTAGGACTTTATTTATGATGTTTTTAGAAAGTGAAACAGCAAAGCGGAGGGGGGACATAAAATGGAGGGAATACTACGGGAACAATAATATGCTCGTAGTCACATTGAAATACGAGTCCCTGAGTTTTTATGTTTCCCACGCCTTATGAGTAAATGAAAATTTCATTGCGCGCAAAAGTGTGCTATCATTCACAAATTTCTATATCATATACGCTTGTTGACATCTGTTGGATAATTCTTAAGGCATTTAAAATGGTTTTGTTAAAATTATCAGAATGAGTAAGGAAAAGCTTGGGTAACGTTGTACTTACTGCCTGCTCACTACCGGCTAAAGCAAATTGAGGTGTATTGATGGGTCTTAGATCATTGCATTGTGTACACAGAAATAGTATAGGCTGAAATTTAACGAATTATGTTATGTTGAATCATTATTTCAATCAATTATTTCATTGCGCCAACGACTTGTTTCACTGCAAGTATTTATAAATTTTTCATGGTATTGATGAACAAATGCTAATGAAATATTTTCGTTAAAATTATGAAACAAATTTCTTTCACTGTAGTATTTTATATGGTATCAATAAGAAATCTGAAATGTTGTTTGCGAAAAAAAACAATGTGCCATTTTTCTATTGCAATTTAAGAAAACCGAAACTAACATTCAGCGACACCGAAAAAAAAACAAGTAAGAGTGCTATATTCGGCTGGGCCGAATCTTAAATACCCTTCACAATCATATATGTATGTAACATTCTGATTGATTTTTGGTGCCAAAAGTTGTTTTTTTTTTTGGCTTATAAAGCCGATTTCTTAAAAAATCGGGAAACGCTATACGTGGGGTATATATGGACCGATTTCAAACATTTTCGAATTTTGCTTTTAAACACCCATTCTGATCGATTTTTGGTACCAAAAGCTGTTTTATTTGGCTTTTAGAGCCGACTTCTTGAGAAATCGGGAGGAGCGTTATCTCGGGTGCATATAGGCCGATGTCCAAAAATGTTCTAATTTTGCCTCTGAACAACCTATATGTACCATTCTGACAAATTTTTAGTGCAAAAAATTGTTTCGTTTGGCTTCCAGGGCCGACTTCTTGAGATATCGGGAGGCGCTATATCTCGAGTGTATATGGGCTGATTTTCCAAAAGATTTTCAAGTTTTGCTTGTGATTGATTTTTAGTGCCAAAGGTTGTTTTATTTGGCTTTTAGAGCCGATTTCTTGAAAAATCGGGAGACGCTATATCTCCGGTATTTATGGACCGATTTCAAAAATTCTTCAATTTTTGGGATGTAATGGGCATTAAAATTTATGTGGCTAAATTTTTAGGAAAACATTTATTTTTTTTTTTTTCAAAAATCTGATCTAAAAAAATGGCCAAAAATACCCCTCAAAAGCCGGTTTTTTTTTAGATATATCTCGGCTATCCGTTGACCGGTTTTACTGAATTTTAATTTAATAGCAGACCCACTAGCGGCATTTAATACATTTTAACGAAACAATGAGGTTTCTATCTCAAATCGTTTTCTCAGAAACGGTATTTCAACGACTACAGACGGACATCGCTTAATCGTAATCTCTATTGATTCTGATCCAGAATATAGATATATACTTTATGGGGTCTTTCAAAGCCTTACACACGGAATCACAAACTTATATATACCCTTACACATTTTTGTGAAGGGTATAAGAACACTCAGCAATAACAGCTATAAAGTCATCATCTGCACTCACTGAGTTTTGTTGTGGATGTATCCGAACAAATGAAACTAAACTTTCCAGTCACTCAAAAGAAGTATTATGGTTTTACCTTTTAATAAAACCGATTTTGTGGTTTCCTTAATAGCAAATGAAAATGTTATTTATATCACTTTGCAGTTCATTACTTTCACCAAAAAAAAATTTTTTTAATTAAATTACTTTTTCAGGCTTAAGTTCAACCCTTGGTTTGTCACTACTTTTAATTAATATCAATTAATTAATATCAAAAATTTTTTTTTTGGTTTTTTCCTAATAACTCTAAAATTATTAACGACACCAAAAAATGATTTTATCGAAAATTAAAGCTGGCATAATTTATAATTTTTTGTCGTATTAAGGTAAGTACTCTGATTAAAATTCCACGTGGAAAGTTGTCAAAATGCATGTAAAAAAATTCGCATGAACTTTTCGTGAAAAAATGTTGCAGAAGTAGTACTCTGCTCATTTTGAGAAAAACATATGAAATGTATCTGGCAACATTTTCTTTTTGCTGCGAAATAATTGAAGTGGCAATTCTTCCACGTGAAATTTTTAGAAACAGCTGACTGCTGATATTTTCATTGCAAAAATTTGAGTAAAATTTTTTGGACAAAAAAAAAAAGAAATGCAAAGTGATAAAGAAAACCAAAAAATTAAATTCAGTGCGACAGAAATGCGAGGGAACTGATATCAGCCGTGAAGAAAAAGAAAATTATTTGGTACTTCTTTGTTCATTTTGATGTATTTGTATAAAAAATTAACTTTTTATTCTATAATTACATTTTTCTCATCACAATCCTAATTGCAAAACATATGGGTTTTGTTTACAAACGTAAAACAATGTAGCATACTTTTAATGAAAAAATCGTTAAATTGTGTAAAACCGCGGGATAGGTAACATTAGATACATGTCGAATTTTTCGTACGAAAAAATCAATGTTGCTCAACATTTTCCGCAGTTTCGAACACAGTACTTACCTTTACATGATAAAATCGGACACGCCGTTGTTAAGTTATGACTAGAGGTCTGGATCAAGCTGTACGAAAATTTCATATTTTTTAGAACTTTTTTAGGAAAAAAAATCCTACAAAAAAAGCTGATTCATAGAATTTTAAGTTTTTATGATTTTTGTACTTAGATAGGCATAGCACATCAGAAAATATAGTGGTCATCTATGGTATTTTTTTTTTGCTGTTGGGTAGAGTTATTTAATTTTTTTTTTTTAAGCTGGGAAAAAAACCGTTATAAGTTTTAACCAAAACACATTTGGAAATTTTTCTAATTTGAAGTGGCCAGCAAGTGCATGGCAAATTTTATTCTGGGGTGTGTTTTTTAAAAATTGCAAATTACATTCCTTTCTTTGTCCGGCAAAAACAAAACAGCAAGTGTTCAATTTTGACATTTGCCGTTGCAGTGCTGACAATAAGCTTCAAAAAGATTTCGATTGATTAAAGATTATCTTTGGTTTTCCATAAACTACCATAAGAAGGTTTTCTCTTGTGTTTTGGCAACAACTGGAAACAAATAAAAACATGCCCTGAAAGCCATACGTTTTGAACAAACAGTTCATTACAATAAATGTAAACACATAAATTATGTCCGAAAGGAAGAAACAGAAAACATAAGAGCAAATGTATGTACGAATGTAATATTTAATCGATAAGATATGAAAACTTTTCCTATAATATTGTTAAATTTTTCAACCTCCCCCGCCTGTTGCAAGGACTATCTATACACAATATTGGCAGGTTGTCCTTTTTAGATGCTGGCAAACTTGATGTTGTTTATTGCAAATAAATTTGCTGAAGCTACTTTTAATTTATAGAGATAAATTTCATGGGAATATTTACATAAATTAATTTAAATGGTATTTTGGGATTTGTAGCAGCCAACTGCGTGTGTGCCTGTGTGAGTGTGTGCGTGTGTACTTCATTTGTGTCTGTCAGGCACTTAATATATTTATGTTTTATTAAACTAATTTTCCACTTCATACATGGCATTTGGATTGAAACCATTTATTATCATTATTATTGAACTATTAATTGAATGTATAACTTGTTACTTAAAAACTATTCTCGATGGTATTTATGCAAATGCTTGTGGGATGTATTGAAATAAATTACGAATTGTAATTAAATTCTAGAGAGTAACTAACATTAAATATTAAGTTCAATAAATTGTTGGATGGACGTATGAATATTTTGCACTAGAACAGGTTTACGCATATTCAAGGGGGGCATGGAGTTCTTGCTGAAGTTCTAGTACCCCTAAGAATTCTAAGTAAGGAAAATGGTTAATAAAACTTCAAAATTGTCTTCCAGCAAAGCGATGCTCAAGCAGAAACTCGCACGAAATATTTGACATTTAGAGGTTGCAACTATGAAGAGTTGTTTCCTGTGAGTGAAAGAAAAATTTAGGTTAGGTTAGCTCAACTGGAGGAATGTGTTTGCCCATGTCTTGCCACATACATCGAAGATAGTATAATCTTGTTTTGGATTTAACCATAAACAGTTTGACTCCTAAGTCTAAAGAAACTCCGTGTCATTCGCAAAGTTCCTTAATTCCCTCCAGCATATGCCACGAGGATTAAAAAATACACTGGGATAAGTACATTATATCTGAGGGGGATTAATTTGAAGGGCACAAGATAGTTATTGATGAGTAAATAAATACTTTTTGAAAAAATTTAAAATAACGGTTATTTTTTTGATCAGACCTCGTATTCATGGGCACTAGCCTTCCCATTTCATTGAGCTTCCTAGTGCACTGCGTAACTCTCCAACTTCCGACTGCGAAACTGTGCAATAGTCCGGCAGATGGAATAACAGATCCGTGGTATTTTGTACATTAATACCAAGTCCCCTTTTTCCCCTCCTGTAACAATGAAACCCCATGGGGGTCTGGTTCAGAGTGTGAAAAAAATTTAAATTTCATTCATTTGTTTTATCACCGAATTTTTGAAAGGTATAAATCGATTTATGTCAGTACCTGGCTAAACGGGCAATAGCGCCACATAATGCAAAGCACATGTCACACGACCGCCCCCAAACAATAGTGTTTGAGTCCGCGATCAAGTAAGTTACTTGATTTTTGAAATACTTTACAATTTTTTTAGCACAAAATCTTGAATCAAAAAAATTTCAACTTACCACTTGTTTCGTTTGGAGAGCCTTGCGCCTGGTGTTGTGCAGCTGCTTGGGCTGCATGTTGTTGTTGCTGATGTTGTTGCTGAAGATGAACATTTGTGGGACAAAAAGCTCCACCGCTACCCATGGCGGACGGTAGGGCTGCCGATGATTGTCCAGGTCCACCTCCCAAATGGGCAGGAGCATATGAGCTGCTGGCACGATATGTGGGTGGTGGCGAACCAGCATCACAGTGTCCTGCTGAAGGGGGTGGTGGGGGGCCATAATGGGAGGGAGGTGCTGCGGAGCCACCATAATGATGTGGTGGCGGTGGCATACCGTGGTGCTCACCGCCCGCCTGTTGATACTGATGATGGACATGTGAGTGAGCGTACTGATGCTGGTGATGACCAGTATTGTGTGGAGACATGTGAGGAGACATGTGGTGTGCATGATATGCAGCAGCTGCTGCAGCCGCTGCGGCAGCATAAGATGGCGGTGGCGGCCCATGATGATCAACCGGGCCTTGTTCGGTGTGTATGCCTAAATCGGCTGGGTTATAGAGGCCAGCGGCAGCACTCAATGTCTCGCTTAATGTAGCACCTGCTGATTGTTGTGCGACATTAGCAGTTGGGGCTGGTGGTGGTGTGACAGTGGAGTGACCTAAAAAATTAGATAGTGATTTAACTACGTCTGTCTCTTTCCCTCAGCTTTCAACGTCACAAAAATTAGCTCGCCTAAGCCATAACAATGACTTTTCTTGTTTTGTCTATGGAAAATATATCAAATATAAATCAAAACTTACCTTCTGCCGTGACACCAGCAGCGGAAGCACCGGGTGGCAGCATACTGGACAAAGCACTTAATGGCGTATAGGATTTTGGTGGTGGCTCTACGGAGCCGGGACGCACCAGACGTTCTTCGGTGACACTCGATTGTACGCGGTATTGCATTTTGCAGTAGGCCTCTTGGCTCGAACCGGTAGTTGAGTTGACGTAGACACCGGTTATGGTAACATCAGTGTCCTGCACAATGACAACACTGGAGGAAGTAGGACGACTGGAATCTTTAGCATCTTTGGTGCTGTTGGTAGTGCTGCTGCTGCTGCCAGAAGACGTTGATGTGGAAGTGGTGGTTGTATCAGTGTTTGTTTCTTTGGTTTCCTTGGAGTATTTCGAATCGTTGCTTTCTTCACATATATTCGAAGGTTTATCCAATTTAGTGGGAGTATTAGAGGCGACTGATTTGGATTCGTTGAGGTGAACGACCTTGAGGGGTGAGTCTAGCGGTTTTTCTTTAATCGCTGCTGGGGTTTTTGTAGCAGTGGATGTTGTTGTAGCAGTATTAGTGGAAGTAGATGAAGTGCTGGTGGTGGTGGTGGTGGTGGTGGCTGATGCAGTAGTAGCTGCTGCGACAGTTGCGATTGCTGTTGTGGCGGCCGTCGTGGCCGTTGTGGACGCAGTAGGGGCTGCTGTGGATTTGGGTTTTGTTTCTTTACTGTTGACTTTCGTTTCCTTGGTTTTCTTACTGGGAGTTTTTTGTTCATCCTCGTATGTCTCGTAGCCACTTAAATGGCCCAAATTACGGTCCAAATGTCGCTCCACTTCATAGGTGGCTGCCACTATGGCACTAGCATTCAAGCTGGCCATACGTTTGCGCGCCAAAATGCCCTTGTAATCGCCTATTAGTTCTTCTTTAAGTATGCGCTTGCGCTTCTTGGGCGGTTTCTTGGCTTCTGTGAGCTTCAGCTTTTGCAATTTTTCTTTATCTTTTTCGTGCTGCTCTTCTTTGTCGCTGGATTCGGAATTGCCTTCATCTTCGGAGCTACCTATGGCCAATTTCACCACTTTCTTGAGCGGCTTTTTGATTTTTGTATACTTCCGTTTAACCTTTATGGGTTCTTTGTTTTTACTGTTCTCTTTTGTGTGGTGGCCCTTATCTTGCATTTCTTTTTTATCTTTCAGCGATTGCAGCTTCTCTTCCTTATCCTTTTTAGCTTGTAATTTCTTTTGTAATTTTTTCTTTTTTATTCTCAAAATATCAATTTCATCCAATTCGCAATCGCTATCGAATTCCCAGTGCTTGCCTATGCCTCTGCCACCAAGAACATTCCGTAATTCCCTTTTAGGCTCTTCGGGCGGCTCATCTTCGCTTTCCTCCTTGTTACTCTCTTCTATTTTGAGAGGATCTTCAATCTTTTTGTCTCTCTTGGTTTTGGTTTTCTCATCAGATTTATTCGAGTTTTCTCGGGATTTCTCTTTTTCTTTATCATTATCCTTGTCTCTTTTCTTCTCTTGCTCGTTGTCCTTCTCTTTTTCCTTGTCCTTCTGTTTTTCTTTTTCATCCTCACTGTTGTCGAGAAATCTGATTTTGGGCGGCATTGAAGTGGCCTTGGACAAACCCAGTTCGTATGCGGTTCTCGATTCATTTTCGTACAGGCACTGCACCTTCGCTAAGGCATTAAGAGAAGCCATTCTATGCCTCTTTTTGCTAAAGACTATCAAATTCTTTTCATCTTCGGAATCATCACTGGAACCTTCAGAGGAAGCTTTGTACAACTTAAGAGATTTTTGTTTGCTCTTGACCTCCTTCTTGTTAATTTTATTCTTAACCACTTTATTTACTTTGGCTATTTGTTTGAGCGGTTTCTTTTTAATGGTTTTGATTTTTTGATTGGTTTTTAAAACCTTTTTCGTGATTTTCAGAGGCTTTTTGACAGACTTTTTCTTGGGTTTATCTTCCTCAGCAGCTTCCGAGTTCGAGGTTTCTTCGCAACTTTCGTCATTTTCTTTGACATCTTTTGAGGATTTTTCGAATTCGTCTGGTTTCATTTTGCTTGATTTAGTGGGCGTTTCCTTTGTTTTGCCATCTTTCTGGGGTGTGGCTTGTTGGCTTCCTTTACTTTTCAGCTCTTCTTCCTTGCGCAACTTTTCTTTAGTTTGCAAGGACTTGAGGCTTTCTTCGGGAGGACTTTCTTCTTCCGATTCCTTTTTATTTGCTGCTGAATTCTGTTCCTTTTTGACAGGAGTTTTACTGAGTGGTGTTTTCCTTTCCTCTTCTTGATCGGAAAACTCTCTCAAGTTCTTAAGCGTGGGCAGATCCATTTTGATGAATTCATCATCCTCTGAGCCGGATTTGAAATCGTAGATGTCATTGGCCGTGGTTGGTTTCTTTTCTTTCGCTGTCACTGTTTGATTGGGCAAAACTTTGTTCAAACTTAATTTCTTCAAAGGAGGTTTGGAGATTTTCGTTTTAATTGGATTAAGCACCTTAAATTTAGTCTGAAACCTTGACCGGATATTGGAAATTTTAGCAATAGGATTATTGCTTGCATTCGTTTGACTTTTAGTTGTTAGATCTTTTTCTGTTGTTTTAAGAGATTCAGTCAAGTCTTGAGTTCCTTTTGCTTGCACTTCAACTTTTGTTAAGCTGTCTGCCAACTTTTCCTTTGCTTCTTCTATCAGTTCCTTTTTCAGTTTAGCTGCATTCGAACCTCCCTCCATGGCCTTAGCAGCTTTTGCTTTGGCTTTTGCCATTGAGATTTCTTCGATTTCCATTTGTACTTCCTCGGTATTGGAATCTATAACCACTTTGAGCACCTCTTCTTTCTCCTCAAACAACATTTCATCTAATTTATTGCACTTGGTTTCATTGTCTACTTTGGATTGTTTGGATTTTTGGGGTGTGATCAGCTTTTTGGGAGATTTACTTGGTGCTTCGTTAATTGTGACAGAAAGTTCTTGTATGGATATTGCACTAATGACTGGCTTGTTCACTGAAGTTTTCTCAACTTTTGTTTCTATTTTCTCACTTACTTCTGCTTTGCAGTTCTTTTCTTTGGGTGACTTTTTATTGGAAAAAGTATGCTGCTCTTTATTTGAAGCTTGACTTTTATCACTGACACTTGTTTTCTCTAAAGATTTGGAATCTTCTATTTTGGGATTATCTTTCTTTGAAGAACAGTCAGTGGGAGGTTGTTCTTTGTTTTGATTTGTTTCTAATTGGTCTATTGCACTTTTTTCTTTGTCAGTTTTATCACGTTCTGTTTTATCAGCTGTCAGATTCTCTTCTTTCTCTTTTGATTTTTCAGTGTTTGATTTTTTGTTGGTAATAATATTTGATTTCTTGTTCTTCATTTGTTGATCAATTCTGGCCTTCTTGGCCGCTATTTTCTTTTTAGTCTCCACCAAAGTAGGATCCTCTGTTGGCAACTCCTTTTCTTTAGTTTTATCCTTATCTTTTTCTTTATTCTTCACAAGTTCTTTCATATCCAGTGACTTTTCTTTATCCGAGACAGTTTGTAGAACCATTTTGTTGCCGGCAGAATCTAACTGGGGCTTCTCCACGGGTTTAGCTTTTGCCAGTTTTTCCTGCTGTTTTCCCTTGTTGCTGCTGGCAGAGCCCTTTTCAGAATCCTTATTCGAATCCTTAGCAGCACCTTTGGCGCCTTCGGTAGCAGTCAGTTCTTTAGCTTTCTCGCCTGACTTGGAGTTGGTTTTCTTTTTCTCCTCAAACTCTGGATTTCTTGCTCTCTTCAACGGCTTGGGAGTGTTTAATGAGGCTATGACTTTTACAGCGGCTGCCCTGGATTTGGTTTTAACATTTTCCGATATGGAAGACTTCAAACGTAACTCTTGTATATTCTGCTCTTTGGGTAAAAGATTATCGAAGCCACTTATTTTTATGTCCAAACTTTTAAGCATCTTACTAATGGCCTTATTTTTGTCATCCTTTTTATCATGCGGCTTAGAACTGCTAGAAGTTGTGCTAGAATTAGAGCTTATATTTTCTTCTTTATCTTTGCTATCGTTATCGGACTTTTTTACATCTTCTTTCGAGCTCAAAGAAGTTGCCAAGTCTTGCGATTGTATTTTAGATTCGCTATCATTATTGCACTTCTTCGTATTCTCTCTCGAAGAAGCTCTAGTAGCAGCCTTCTTATCTTCAGCTTTCTCTTTGGCTTTGGCAGGCTCTGTTATTTCCTTGGCTTTCTTGGCTGATGTAGTGCTTTTCGGCTGGTCTTTTAAAGGAGATGTTGTGACCGCTGTACTGCTGCTGCTGCTGCTGCCAGTTGCAGTAGTATTGAGTTTTCGAGTGGCTGGTGAATGACTTCCTCCACTATTGCTGTTAGTAGAACGTTTTTTGGGTGCTGATGCTGCGTTTGCACGTTGCTGTCGCTCAGCAACGGATAAACGTCTTTTGGGTCCCATCCCCCTGAAAAAAGATGGAGAAAATGAGGATGTTAGTATAAAATATGGATGTAGGTGTAGACTCTCAAAAGATACTCTCGTACATTACACCACATGGCGACCGAGACAGGACTCGAACCTGCAATCTTCGGATTCGAATTCCTGTCTCGGTCGCCATGAGGCGAAAGAAACTGCAGTCCTATACTTTTGAAACCACGAAATGGATAACCCGTTACATAGATCTTAGTGCCTCCACAGAGCATATTTTGCTTAAACATATACCCAAGCCGGGCAATTTGCTTCTTCGGACACAGAGGGAAGCAGTACCAAGGACATAATTTTTCTTTATCAGTTTAGGCCCGAAGCCGCAAGCAAAAGATGTGCATGACAATGATTGCGAAGGTTTGTCGGTGTCGGCCGGCCTACCAACAGCAACCAGCACAACAGGACCGCAATAGGATCAAGTAAGTTGGCTGCATTACTGGTATAATCATGTGTGTGAAGATAAATATGCCGAGTTAAATATGTTTGACGTAACGAAATAACGTAACGACATATTTAAGTGTGAAGTTAAATATGTTTTTCGTAAGCGAACATTGTACCAACATGTTTATCTATGAAAGTAAAAATGTCCGTAAACATATATATAAGTAACTTGTTATAAAATAAAAAAATATTTAAAAATATTAATAAAAACCATCTAAATTTTAAAATTGTGAAAACTAAAAAAAAAATTTAAGAGCAACATCGTAAAAAATAGATTATCTCTGAAATAATTTGGACATATATGGGCACATTTCTTGAGTGTAACTCAACTGGACCACATGGAAAAGGAAGCCAAGGATGTGGTCTATTTAGTGGTATAAGTGCCGTTTCTCAATTGTATTTGAGAATTTTTTAAAAAATTTTTGAAATTTCGACTAAGTGAAAAATCAATGTTCTTGGAAAGAATTTTGACATATATGGACACATTTCTTGAGTGTAACTCAACTGGACCACATGGAAAAGGAAGCCAAGGATGTGGTCTATTTAATGGTATAAGTGCCGTTTCTCAATTGTATTTGAGAATTTTTTAAAAAAATTTTTAAATTTCGACTAAGTGAAAAATCAATGTTCTTGGAAAGAATTTCGTCATATATGGGCACATTTCTTGAGTGTAACTCAACTGGACCACATGGAAAAGGAAGCCAAGGATGTGGTCTATTTAGTGGTATAAGTGCCGTTTCTCAATTGTATTTGAGAATTTTTTAAAAAATTTTTGAAATTTCGACTAAGTGAAAAATCAATGTTCTTGGAAAGAATTTTGACATATATGGGCACATTTCTTGAGTGTAACTCAACTGGACCACATGGAAAAGGAAGCCAAGGATGTGGTCTATTTAGTGGTATAAGTGCCGTTTCTCAATTGTATTTGAGAATTTTTTAAAAAAATTTTTAAATTTCGACTAAGTGAAAAATCAATGTTCTTGGAAAGAATTTTGACATATATGGGCACATTTCTTGAGTGTAACTCAACTGGGCCACATGGAAAAGGAAGCCAAGGATGTGGTCTATTTAGTGGTATAAGTGCCGTTTCTCAATTGTATTTGAGAATTTTTTAAAAAATTTTTGAAATTTCGACTAAGTGAAAAATCAATGTTCTTGGAAAGAATTTCGACATATATGGGCACATTTCTTGAGTGTAACTCAACTGGACCACATGGAAAAGGAAGCCAAGGATGTGGTCTATTTAGTGGTATAAGTGCCGTTTCTCAATTGTATTTGAGAATTTTTTAAAAAAATTTTTAAATTTCGACTAAGTGAAAAATCAATGTTCTTGGAAAGAATTTTGACATATATGGGCACATTTCTTGAGTGTAACTCAACTGGACCACATGGAAAAAGAAGCCAAGGATGTGGTCTATTTAGTGGTATAAGTGCCGTTTCTCAATTGTATTTGAGAATTTTTTAAAAAATTTTTGAAATTTCGACTAAGTGAAAAATCAATGTTCTTGGAAAGAATTTCCACATATATGGGCACATTTCTTGAGTGTAACTCAACTGGACCACATAAAAAAGGAAGCCAAAGATGTGGTCTATTTAGTGGTATAAGTGCCATTTCTCAATTGTATTTGAGAATTTTTTTAAAAATTTTTGAAATTTCGACTAAGTGAAAAATCAATGTTCTTGGAAAGAATTTCGACATATATGGGCACTAAATAGACCACTTAGTCGAAATTTCAAAAATTTTTTAAAAAATTCTCAAATACAATTGAGAAACGGCACTTATACCACTAAATAGACCACATCCTTGGCTTCCTTTTCCATGTGGTCCAGTTGAGTTACACTCAAGAAATGTGCCCATATATGTCAAAATTCTTTCCAAGAACATTGATTTTTCACTTAGTCGATGTTGCTCTTAAATTTTTTTTTTAGTTTTCACAATTTTAAAATTTAGATGGTTTTTATTAATATTTTTAAATATGAACTAAATTGTTTATTTGCTTTAAGAGCCAATTGAAATGTATTAATTCAGGTCCAAAAATGAACCTTTTCAAAAATATTTGTTGTATTTTTCAGCTGTCTAGATGTCGACATTTCGTTGGTGCTAATCAACTCATCAGTAGACTTGAAAAATTCTTAAAAGTTTGTTTGAAACTTTACTACTTATTCCACAATTCTCATGAACAAAATGAGAATCAGAAATGTTCAAACAAACTTTTAATACAACAAACATTTCTATTTTCGTCTTGCAACTCTTTTACTCTTCTTTGCAACCATTTTATTCATGAGAATTGTGGAATAAGTAGTAAAGTTTCAAACAAACTTTTAAGAATTTTTCAAGTCTACTGATGAGTTGATTAGCACCAACGAAATGTCGACATCTAGACAGCTGAAAAATACAACAAATATTTTTGAAAAGGTTCATTTTTGGACCTGAATTAATATTTTTAAATATTTTTTTATTTTATAACAAGTTACTTATATATGTTTACGGACATTTTTACTTTCATAGATAAACATGTTGGTACAATGTTCGCTTACGAAAAACATATTTAACTTCACACTTAAATATGTCGTTACGTTATTTCGTTACGTCAAACATATTTAACTCGGCATATTTATCTTCACACACATGGTATAATCAGCTTTAAAGAGCAGAAGTCTTTCAACCTCAATAACATTTCATTCTAATTACAACTAAACTGATTACAATAAGAGAATTGTTTGCTAAAGGATTTTCAGTATCATCACGATTTAGACACTCATTTGTTGACTTGGTTTCAAGCGTCCATTCCCTTTTTTTCGCACTTCATGTTTTTAGTGGCACAATTTGTTTATGATTGTAGTTGTTAGCACTCGAAAAAGCACAAGTGTAATATTCGTGTTCTACAACTACTACATGTAAAGATTTATATTCACACGCTTCAACTTGCATTTGTAATTGTTTGTTTTTTTTTTTGTTTTTTTTTTTCTAGGATTGTGTTTGAGCCAGTGCCATGAAAGAGTGACATTTTGTTCCACTAAATTTTATAGCACTTAAAACCTTTTGAGAAATATTTATTTAAGGCCGTGATACACTATCCCACCGAATCGTACGATATGTTAAAAATGACATGTGTGTCCAAAAAGTGTGATAGTCTGGACTAAAAGTGTATGTGTGTGAAAGACTTTTTGACAAGTCTGTTCGATTTGTTAATCTTTTGAAAATTTTCAAAAACTTATCTTATTCTATGCGAACAGCGTTGCCTTTTTTTTTAAAATAGAACATAATTCTATCAGATTTAGCTAGCAATTTTCAGTGAATGAATCGTACGATTGAGTAGGATAGTGTAACACGGCCTTTAAGGTTATTGACTTTAACACAACTTGACTTAAAACTTCGTTTTAAGAAGCAACAGACAAAAAGTCTTAACGATGTCGAACTAACCCCCAATTTTTGACTTGGATTTTAAATGCCATTTCAATTTAAATTTGATTTAAATACAAAATTGAGTCAAACAGTTGCTATTTAAATCAAACTTAAACGGCCTGCCGTGCCCATTTAAAATCGATTTAAGTTTTTCGTACTGCCATATGATTTTGACAGTTTGGTTTTGTTCTGCAAATGCAGAAAATTGCACATGTTTTTTTTTGTTTCATAATTTGATTTTTTATTATTTCCAGAAGGTAATCAACTTCTGTGGCAGTGAAATTGGTCGTCCTTTTATCACTTTTGCTACTCATTTTAATAATTTTTACAAAACAATTTATTATTTTCTAAACTTTTTACAATTTCACTTGCTTCCAAATTTGTTTAAACAGCTGTTTTTTATTGAGTTATCGATAATTTTTTGACACTTACATTGTGCTGCCGTGATTTTATTACAATTAATTACCAAAAACAATTTTAGACCGTAAAACAGAAAGCTATTTTCAATCCAATTTAAATTTTAAGGAAAATTTACTAATTTTGTATTTAAATCCCAAGTCAAAAATCGGGGGTAAGAACTAGTGATTAAATTAAATTTAATTACAAATATAGTGCAAAAACTCCCCTATCCGCTTGGTTTTAATGGGCTAGATTAAGTTGGTAAGCAGGCTGCTGGAAAGTGAAATATAATGATGTAGTGTCCTCGTGGGTACATCGCACACGACGATTCCTTTCTGATAGCCTGAAAAACATAGTGATGGAGAGACGAGAGAAGAAAACCGAGAAAAGTTCAGATAGTCATAAGAAAGATTCAGCCATCTGCTGCTGCTAACAAAGGAAAGTAACGAGCTCAAATGTGTTGTCAAAATTTCCGAAAGGCAACTGAAAGTTTTGCTATACAAAATTCTTTGGCAAAGATCCCCAGCGTGGAACATTTTCCAAGTAGGTGTAACACAGTCTCCGCCTAGTCCTCTTCTTGACAAATTCTACTGAAGTCATTGAAAGGTAAACCCCGTGGCACAACGTCACTGCCAGATATGCAATGTCCAGTTATGACAGATACAATGATTCTGATTGTAAACTTAGAAAGTTCCTCCGTCGACGAGCGATAGCCGGAGCTAACGCCAGCATGCCAGCGCCGCCTGTTCAACCTGATCAAGATGCTCTTTATAACACCTTTGTACACTATGCAACCAACCTACAACTGCCACTATAACCAAAATGGCTCTTTCTTCTTCTAGAGTCCAGACGAGTCCTCAAGGTTAAGCAGGCGTGCTCTAGAATCCATCTCTGCTGTGCCTGCTGCAGTGTTAAAAGTCCTATAAATTTCCAACATGTTGAAAGGGTTAATCCACGCAGACGATCAATGTCCTTATTCTGGAGGCACGTCCCCATTTTAGTCGTCCCATCAGCGATGTTGTTGCCGTATGTGGATTCATGAAATCATTTCAGGATCAAGTTTGAATGTCTCGCCATCTCATTGAAAGTTGTTCGGTATTCCAGGAAAGAGACTGGAAGTGGAGTAGACTTTGAGCGTTTTTTAGCGGCTTGACTGTCAGTTAGAATTAGAATATCTTTACCATTTATCATAAAAAACTTAAGCCAACTGAACATTCTCTTCATAGTAGATATCCCTGTTTATAGAATGCTATTTCCATCTGGTAGCCCATGAACCATAAAAACAAAATATCGGCCAAAGCCACGGCTTCGGTGGCATACCGCTATATCCGATGGTCCATGTTTTAATAGACTGTGAGGTTCAATGACTTTAAAGGGCCGAAATATTTCATCGTTTAAATCCTAAATTGTCCCACAAGTAGAGATTTTCGTATAAATATCATCAACGGTGTCAAATTACAAGATTGTGGCAGCCGATTGAAATCGTCACGACATGAAATAATACCACCATTGAATTTCTCACACAAAAGAACCATCGTTTTATTGGTTGTGTGGCAATCGACGCCGCTCTATTGAAACCACATATCTTCCAGGTCCATACTCCCCATTTAGGGCCTCAGGAAGTCTGTTGTCGTGGTGGCGATATCCATCAACATTCACAGTAACTGCTAAACCAACCTAATTTTCGACAAAGTCCAGCCCATAAAGACCACCAAACAGTCACTCTTTATGGATGTATCGGCGTTTCATTAATCAGTCGCGGATTATCATTTACCCAAACATGGCAATTTCGCTCACTGACGAGTCCACTGAGGCGAAAGTGCGCCTAGTCGCTAAGGATGACTTCCTTTGTGAAGTCATAATTAAGTTCTAGCTGTTCAACGAACCATTCGTTGTGTTGATGGCACTCGCAATGGTCACAGAACCTCAGTTTTTGACTCAATCGAACCTTGTAAGTCTATGAATTCGAATCTTCACTCAAAAGTCACATCATTGATGTTCGTGAGTAGTTCAATTGTTCGTCACGAAGACGCCTTGAAATTCACTGCCTTTCTGCCACACTATCACGAACAAGAGCAATGTTTTTCGGAGAACGAACTAGGCGAATATGCAAAGGAGTTTTCACACTTGTTAGATGCAAATTTTGCTACAATTTGCACACCATTCTAACGAATGCGGACACATTTAATCGATTATGCTGAGCAAAAAAATTCCCGAGTCATGTAAGAAATGCATTTTGATGGGAGTGCCCACTTTTGTAAAAGGCTACAACAATCTTATGACGCTACTCAACTATATAAATCTTTTTAGTTAAGTTTGTCAGGGCTGAATTTGTCAGTGAAACAAAGAAAAGTGAAATTAAGTTGGTCAACAAAGCTGACGTTAGGATGGAACTCCTCCACAGCTGACAATCTGCATTAATGTGCGGTCACCCTTTACTTGTAATACAATGCTAATAAGTTTTGAGAGACAGTGGCGGTAGTATTTACTAACCCCCTAATTGATAAAAATTATAACAGGCTTATAAGACTGTTATTTGACATGTTTGTATGGAAAATCTGTCAAATAAGAGCTTTATAAACCTGTTATAATTTTTATAAATCAGACGGTAAATATTTATGCCAAACAGACTTCGGATTCCGGGAAAATTTAAAATGTGTGTGCCCCACTCTTTACTCAAGTCGCAAGGTGATATGTAAAAGAACTCACACCTTTAAGGAACTGCCTGGCCAAGCCAGAAAAAAAACAAAACAGTTCATAAACTTCAAATGTGTTAGTAAGCACTTACGAGGATAATAACACTTAGTACTACAAAATCTACAACAAACTGAATTTTTATGATTTTTTTTCTTTCACTAATTTTCACTTGTTTCATAAAGTAGAGAAAATTTAAAAGAATATCAGCATGACAAACCCTTGAACTAGAACGTAAAACCAAACAATTAACTATAAGCTGCTGTCTGACTCAGTTTTTTTAACTCATGCAGTTATGAGATATAGAAAAAATGTTCCTGTTTTTGTTTTTCTTTAATTGAATTTACCATAATTACACACTGAAAGAATTTTGTTGAAAAAACGATTTACAACCAACATTGGGATTCATTGAATCAATGAATCTCAATTCATTGAATTTATATTAATGATCGCTTCATGAAATACATATATAAATTTTATTTCTGTATTAAGTTTATCAGGCTCAAGTTCTTTCTATGTATATTATCCTTGTGATTGATATTAATTAAATTAGACAAAGAAGACATCAAAGACATTTAGCAGGGTGGACAACTAGTTGTTTCGAAGCGGCCACACTTTCTCGTCAGCAACCGTCTTTGAACTCAGGGGCTCATGTTTCTAAAGCGACAACCATGCCACCAAAGTTGTTGTATATTTTCTGTCTAATTTTTTAATTATATCAAACACACCATTCATTTATATTTTTATTTGTCTATATTTATCATTGCATATTTACCGGGTGAGAGTTTCTCACCACAAAGGTAAGTAAGTTGTATTTCAACTTTATTTCATATATTATTCTTATATTGTTAATTCAAATTTCATTTCTTACCCCCGATTTTTGACTTGGGATTTAAATACAAAATTAGTAATTTAAAATAGCTTTCTGTTTTACAGTCTAAAATTATTTTTGGTAATTAATTGTAATAAAAGTACGGCAGCACAATGTAAGTGTCAAAAAATTATCGATAACTCAATAAATAACAGCTGTTTAAACAAATTTGGAAGTAAGTGAAATTGTGAAAAGTTTAGAAAGTAATAAATCGTTTTGTAAAAGTTATTAAAATGAGTAGCAAAAGTGATAAAAGGACTCCCAATTTCACTGCCACAGAAGTTGATTACCTTCTGGAAATAATAAAAAATCAAATTATGAAACAAAAAAAAACATGTGCAATTTTCTTAATTTGCAAAACAAAACTAAACTGTCAAAATCATATGACAGTACGAAAAACTTAAATCGATTTTAAATGGACACGGCAGGCCGTTTAAGTTTAATTTAAATAGCAACTGTTTGACTCAATTTTGTATTTAAATCAAATTTAAATTGAAATGGCATTTACAATCCAAGTCAAAAATTGGGGGTTAGAGTTGTTGTTGTTGTTTTTAGCATTTGTTGTTGTGAAGCATATGTGAATACATACTATATTATGAAAATTTCATCCCTCTGTCTCTCACGGTTCGAGAGTAACGGCTAATTGTTACTTTACGTTGTATAGGGACACCTGGTTGTTTTAGACTTGTTGTTGCTTTTAGCATTTGTTATTGTAGGGCATATGTGAGTACATATACTGTGCACATCTCATCTCTCTGTCTCTTGCAGTTTGGGAATTACGGCTAATTTTCACTTTACGTTGAATAGGGACACCTGGTAGTTTTCGACTTGTCGTTTTTAGCATTTATTGTTGTAGGGCATATTTAAGTATATATATTGTGCGAATTTCAGCTCCTTGTATTTTACAGTTTGGCAGCTACGGCTAATTGTTGCTTTACGTTGTATGGGGACACCTGGTAGTTTGCGACTTGTTATTGTATTTAGCTTTTTTTGTTGTAGAGCATCTGTAAATACATACACTGTGCAAATTTCAGCCCTCTACCTTTTACAGTTCGAGAGTTATAGCTAATTGTTTTTTTTTTCGTTGTATGGGGACACCTGGTATTTTTCGACTTGTTGTTTTTAGTATTTGTTGTTGTAGCGGCAAGGCACAACAACATCCTGTGAAAATTTCAGCTATCTAGATCTTACCGTTTCGGAGAATAGACGCTGTGACGGACGAACGATCGCAGAAGTCTCGGTAATAGGGTTCCGTTTCACTGGGATGAGTATGGCACCCTAAAAATCTGTTCATCTACAAAAACTGTCTTTTGTTTTTTTTTTTTTTTTTGGACATAATATCAAAAATGTTGCAAGAAAAGCAAACAGTGCAAGCTACAGGTTTGACTATCCTCCCGATAACTCATCGCTCCGCTTTATGTTAAAGGAATGTTGTGATAATGAAAAATGATGTAATTGGCCGATGAAATCCTACCTTTAACTATTGGTGAGTCGTGAAAGCCGTCCCAAAAGCTGTTAAGTTTATTTTGTCCTTTAAGTTATTAATTTTCGATAGTGGACTTGTACCATTTTTGAATATAACAGTTTACATTATTCGACGTTTCCCTCTTTCATTTTATAAATGAATATTAAAATATTTCACTTAATACCTATTCATACTCTTTACCCAATATCTTTACTTTGTATCGCGGTTGAAATTATGTACTTTTTCCTTCAACTTCTCGTTATTAAAAATTCATGTGACAACAGCACCATGAAACCGTGTGTGTGTTTTTGAGTATATGTATGTGTGAGAAAGAGTGTGAATGTGTGCGGGTCTCTAATTCATTATACTTGTTCGTCGTTGTTCAAGAGTTTTTTTGCCAGGATGGTTTTTACATGGCAGAATACATTTTATTTCTGATATGATACACAAAATGTTTATAAGCCCCTTTCACCCGGTAAACAAACAGCCAAACACAGGTATTTTTTTTTTTATTTCTTGTATGGTAAAAATGTAGAAACATAAAAGTGGATTTAAAGAGTATAAAATTGTAACTTACACTTACATTAAAAGACAAATACACAGGCGCAAAGAATGCCGGCTAAAATTAACCCAAAAATCGTTTGCCCTCCAAAATCATTAAATTGAAAGGCATCAAAAGCTAAAAACATTATACAATTGGTTACGGCCTGGGTTCGAAGCGATTTGGGTGCTGCTGAGCAATGTGGTGGTCGTGAAACAGCCATGGTATGTATCCCAGCCCTGGTATGTTGAGCACTCCAGTTTAGGTGAGGGTAGATTAGGTTGATTGATGGGGTTTTGTTTGCCCATGTCTTGCGACATACACCTAAGCCAATATAGGCTTGTTGTGCGCTCCGTGGATTTAACCGTGAAGCAGTTTGACTCATAGGTCTATAGAAACTCCGTCTCATTCGCAAGGTTTCTTAATTTCCTACAGCCAATTTGACAGAGACCTGCACCCTGGCGGCTGCAGCTGGCTTAGCCAAGCCGCCAAAAATTGTTCACAGCCGACGCCGCCAATAATTTTGCAGCTTCTATCGGCTTAATATAAGCCGCCAATCTTAGCGGCTGACAGCAAGCAGCCGATCATAATTTTATTTAGCACCGATTGGTAATAAATAGCATCTTTGAGTTATAATGCATATCAGAGTTAGTTGTTATTTTAATTCATTGATTTTTCTCCTTTTTTGAAATGACGTGGCAACTTTTCCTTGTTCGTTATTGCTACTCATCATGGATTTTTGAGCGACGTCGAAATGTGAATCTTTTGTATACATACATATGTAGTATTTACACTCGCACAGCTGCCAGATTTGACGCTAAATCGTAATTTTGACAATTTTCATGCTCAAATTTAGCCAAATGACCATTTTTGCTCTGAAAATTACGTTTTTTTTTCCTTTTCTTAGATTTCAAAGTAATTTTTAGATACAAAGAACTAAACTAATACAGTTTTTGGAAAAAAATTTCCAAATTGAAAAGATGTAATTCCCAAAGAGTATATTGATTATATTCAAAATTTGTTTAAAATTAGGAATTAACCGAAATATCGGCTACATTTCTGATTTGACGATATACCAATATCGGCGATATTTTACTGTCGCTACGCCGTTTTTTCGTGTGTCCAAATTTTTGAAGGCATTTTTTTGTTTGAAATAACAATTTCGGAAGGACAGCCTAAAATAAGAAATAACCAACGATTTTCCCACATCAAAAAAACAAAAAATAAATGGGAACTATTACCAAAGAAATTCCTTCCAAAAGTATTTTTATATCAACTTGTTCTAGCCGGCTTTAGCCGATTTTGAGCCGCCGCCGACAATATTTTTCCAAGCCGCCGCCATGGAAAATATTAGTCGGCGCAGGTCCCTGGTTTCCAGTACATTGTGATTGCTATCGATAAATTTAGGGTATACGAGCAGGTCCCTGCCTATGTCTCGTAGTTGGGTTATGTCTGGTAAGATGTCTCTCCCAAGCTGTCGTGATCGTATTTGTGAGAAGGCGGGGCACTGGCATGAATATTGCTCTAGTATCTCACTTTCCTCCCCACATGCTCTACATATTCTATTCCTATGGGGGGTTGAAATGTGCCAGTAGTTGCAAGTGGCCTCCCATCAATCTGCTTAATTCGGGTTTGCTAAGTCATAGCAGTCCACCCCGTTTTTTCCTCATCGAGATCCCCCCATAGAATTCTGGCCTTGATACCCACGGATTCATTATTCCAGAGAGTTCAATAGGCCCATGTGCTTTAGCTCACATTTAACTGCTTATGTTACTTAACTCTCTTGATCTTGAAGCAAGTGAGTTTGCCAGCACTAAAGTTTTATCACACAAAAAAAATCTTTCTCAATTTTAAGGAATTAAAATCGAACTCAAGCCCAATAAAATTATTAACAAAAACTCAATACTTTCAGATGAACAACCAGATCAGTAAAACAAACAATTTCCACAAATTATTCAACATGACAGAGATTCGAAAAACACAAGAGCAATTTCGAAAGAAAATATATTTAGCATGAGTTTTTGAAGTCAAAGGATTTTTTTGGCCGTCAAATACTTTCCCCTTTTCGCACAGTGTATTATTCCGCAACTTCTTTACTGCCTGCCCATAAAGACCATTTCTTCTTCTGTGGCACTCATAAAAAGCAGAAAATCTTGTTGTTTCGCTACACAATATTTAACCTCATGTAATACATCATTAAAATTTATAAAAAAATAAAACAAACAGAATTTCCAATAAAATATGTCTGTTTGTATAAAAGTTTCATTTGTTTTTGTGACTAAGAAGCAGCATTAAAAATAAAACTATAAAACTGGGGGGAAATCAAAGGCGAGTTTATGACATGTTAATCCCTTTTTCCGCTTGGCTTCATAAAACTCAACATTCAAAAAAAACATAAAATAAGAGCTTAAAACAGAATTTTCTTTTTATGTTTCAAAATCCTTTCTCACTACACGTCAACAAATGTTGACTTGGCAGCAAATAGTAAATCTTAGAAAAAAACATACGCTGAGCAGCGTGTGTAAGAAATTTATGTATAAGAAAGAAAAACGTTTGAATACTAAAATCATGTGAGCCGGATATTTTCAGCAGAGTTATTTATTTTATTACAATGAAATATTTCTCTCATTTGCAGTGCATTATTTTAATTTCTAATTAAATTTATTATCAAGTTAAATAAATAAACAAATTCAGGCAAGTAAAAGACTGAAGCCCCCTAAACACTTTCCGCCTAATTCATAAAAATTATAACAGGTTTATAAAGCTCTTATTTGACAGATTTCCCATACAAATATGTCAAATAACAAACAGTCTTATAAGCCTGTAATAATTTTTATGAATTAGGGGGACTATGTATAAAACATTGACACGTCCAAAGTTCATAGGGTGCTGATGAAGGGTGTTTGCTACCCAGAAACAGCCGGTTGTCCACCTAGCAAATAAATTTTACTTTTCTTTACTTAATTGATATTGATTAAAAGTAGTGAAAACCCAAGGGTTGAACTTGAGCCTGAAAAAGTAATTTAATATAAATGTATAAAACATTAATTAGACCAATAATTACATATGGATGCCAGATATGGTTTAACATATCACCTTCTTATATGAAAAAAAATTAGAGTATTCGAACGATCTTCTATATCATTATTTAGATCAAAATCAAGTAATTACGAAAAATACAGCAGATACAATAGGAATCGATAACTTCATAATTTATCTTATAAGTAATCATATACTAAGAGAGCTGGAAACTAATAACGGATTTTGTAGAAAGCATCCTTCGCAGAAAAAAGACGGACATGGCTGCACATGAAAATAGAATAAGCTAAAGAGAGCAAAGTGGGCCCGACGGGGAACTAGAAATTGGAAAGCGGCAAATATGGCCATAGAGAAGGGAGCCACACTGAAGTAATGCATGAGTAGTTCCGGTGTGGCTAATTCCCATGTATATGGGGGGTGGTTTTAGTTGGTAGTCTTGCGAGGAGTCCAACATCGCCTGTTGCGAAGAGTGACGACCTAGCAGGCATGCGTAAAAGCATTTCCCCTCCCCACCCCACAAAAAAAAAAAAAAAAAAAAAAAAAAAAAAAATATGCTAAGATCTATGCCCCGTATTGAAAATAACATCATTATGGCATCATACTACGCAAATGAAGAATACATATATTATAAATACTCTGAAAGCTGGGTTTGTACGATAAACTTAAATTTATCCAAAATGAAAATGCAGTTGCAATATTTTATCACAATTTTAGAAGGGCAAATATTAAAGCTGTAGATTGCAGTATAGAACCAACTAATTCAAGGTATGAAAAAAGTATTTCTAAATATGATATCTTTTTCAAAGACAAAAATATCAACAAATTTTGATGGCTAAGTGAATAAGCACTGTTTTTTTTGCTTTCACTCTTTTGTTTTTACCTTTAATTGACCTTTTTAAATCAAAATATTAAAGTGATGTCTTTTTAACAAAATTTTGCATTACGAAAAAATAAACATATTCTTCATTTGAAGTATAAAATTAAAAAAAAAAAAAAATTATGTTTGAAAACTTAATATTGTTCTATGTTATACTTCAGAGCTCTGAAAAGGGACTGTGTGTATTTGTAAATATTGCAAATATTAACTATTGTTTATTGTAGTTTTAGTTAAATTTTCTAATTTTGCATAATAGTAAACGAAAAAAAAAAAAAAATTTCAAATAGCAGTCTTATAAGCCTGTTATAATTTTTAGGGGTCCTTCCGTACTCATGTGAGTGAAACGGAACCCTATTACCGAGACAAGTACGTCCGTCCGTCCGTCACAGCGTACATTCTCCGAAACGGAAAGAGCTAGAGAGCTGAAATTTTCACAGGATGTTGTTGTACCTTGCCGCTACAACAACAAATACTAAAAACAACAACAAGTCGAAAACTACCAGGTGTCCCCGTACAACGAAAAGTTGCAATTAGTTATAACTCTCGAACCGTAAAAGATAGAAAGCTAAAATTTGCATACTGTATGTATTCATAGATGTTTTACAATAACAAATACAATAAAGACAACAAAAAGTTGAAAACTACCAGGTACCCCCGTACAACCTAAAGTAACAATTAGCCTTAGCTGCTAAACTGTAAAATACAGAGAGCTGAAATTCGCACAACATGTTTATTTACATATGCCCTACAATGACAAATGCTAAAAACAACAACATGTCGAAAACTACCAGGTGTCCCTATACATCGTAAAAAAAACATTATCCGTAACTTTCAAACTGTAAGAGACAGGGAGCTGAAATGTGCACAATTTATTTACTCACATATGGCCTACAATAACAAATGCTAAAAACAACAACATGTCGAAAACTACCAGGTGTCCCTATACAACGTAAAGTAACAACTAGCCGTTACTCTCGAACCGTGAGAGACAGAGAGAGATGAAATTTGCACAATATGTGTATTCACACATGCTCCACAACAACACTTGCTAAAAACAACAACAACTGTAAAACTACCAGGTGTCCTTTTACAACGTAGGGTAATAGCTATAACTCTCGAAACGTAAGACATAGAGCCGAAATTCGCACAGTGTATGTATCCTCAGATGCCTTACAACAGCAAATTACAACAACAACAACAAGTCGAAAATTACTAGGTGTCCCCATACAACATAAAGTAGCTGTAAAAACAGAGAGATGAAATTTTTACAATATATGTATTCACATATGCCATTCCATATACATATACATTACACATACATACGTACCGAACCCTAAGTGTGCGAGCCAGCCTCGTACTTGACTAAATTTATTTATAAATGTTTATTAAATTCGATACATCGATATCACAATTGATATCTTCTTCAGGAATGTTTTGATGTTTCTTCAAAAAAAAAAAAAAAAATTATCAAAACATCAAAACATTCCTGTGGAAGATATCCATTGTGATATAGAAATATCGAATTTAATAAACATTTATAAAAAAAAAGCAAGTGACCTAAAGGCTCGAACAAGTAAAATACTAAACAACAAAGGTCGAAAAATTAGCATCAGGAATATGTTTCTAAGTTTCCTTTTCCATTTATATGAGCGAGCAGGCCATGTTTAGTTTCAGTGGACTTCGCATCTGCAACAACAACTAAAATGTTTTTTTTTTTTCTTGCAGCAGTCGCTGCTGTTCCAAGGAGAGACATGCATTTACAGCTCCTTCTTTGTGTGTGTCGCGTAATAAAGGAAAAAGCAAACACCAACAAAATAGTTTTCAGGCGGTAGAAAGCCCACGCCTGTTGGCGGAAGTCGACTGAGAAAAGTATGTGCGAAAAAAAAGGGAAGCAACCAAAATAATTTCACAGAAGCAACACAAACATTGAGTAGAAAATTAATTCTACATGGTTAAAAGTTGTCATGTGAAAAGTTGGTGTAAAAGTAAACGGAAGTGCTTGTCGTGTATTTGCGCTGGTACGTGTCTGCTCTTTGTGAATCTGTCTAACAACACATACATACATACATACAAATATCTGTATGTATGTATGTATGTATTCATTTGTCGAAAACTAAAACGTGAGCATTTTGTTTACACTACTTTTACACTTAAATATTTTATTTACATTGACATGTGTTTATTTGCAAGTTTGTTAGTTGGCGAATTTGTTTTACTACTAGTTTTTTTTTTTACTTTTTACTTTTTTTTTGTGGAAAGTTGATTGTGTGCTGGGTGTTGGGTGTTGGGTCTGAGTGTGTGTGTGTGTATATATTGCATCGTGTAAACATTAGTGTAACAGTTGTTTATTTTAGGGATTATAAATACTTTTGTCGAAAATAGTATGTGCTGCAATACATAATGAATAATTCATTCATTCATAAAATGTTTCTATAATAGAAATTTATGTGCGAAATCTACAAAATATTGAAATACACAGTGGAATGTAAAAAATCGGAATAATGTGCACAGATTTAAATCATTATTTCTATAAATCATTATTAAGCTACTTTGTATATGTATGTTTTCCATCCTAATGGTGATAAAATGTAGATTTTATTATTGATTTTATTATTTTATTCTTGTACACAATAAAAGTAACAATTTGCCGTAACTCCCAAACTGTAGCAGACAGAGTGATGATATGTGCACAATATATGTATGTACTCACATACGCCCTACAATAACAAATGCTAAAAACAACAACAAGCCGAAAACTACCAGGTGTCCCTTTACAACTTTTAGACTTCTGTCCCGTTAAGCACAATGAAAGTATTAATACTTGTATAATAGTCTGCACTGGCCTTTAGTCGATGACCAATCTAGTATAAAGAGTCAAAGACTGACTGGGGGAAATGCAGCAACTCGCACGATATCGTGACTTGTAATATCGCCCATAGCTGTTAGATCTGACATGACGTCATATTTTAGAAAACAGACTAAAAATACACCTTAATGTATTCCATCCTTTTTGAGTCTACTGATGAGTTGATTAGCATCAACGAAATGTCGGCGGCATACAGACGGCTAAAAAAGACAGAAAACATTTGTAAGGGCTATTTTTGGGGTCTAAATAAAGTTAGCTCTTAAAGCAAATAAATAAGTTCATTTTTGAATTTTAGAAAAAATAAAAAAATAAATAAATTAAATTTATTCATAGAAACTAAAATAATTGCAGTTTTTGTGGATCATAAAGTATCATAAAAATGTGATGATTACACTAACCAACAGCCAAAAAAAAAAACCACGGCTGACTACTATATTTTTTTGATGTGTTATGCCTGTCTAAGTACAAAAATCACAAAAATTTCAAATTATATGGATCAGTTTTTTTTCAGAAATTTTTTTTCTAAAATATGAGATTTTTGTAAAGGTTGATCCAGACCTCTAGTCATAACTTACAAACGTCGCGTACGATTTTATCATGTAATACGTCAAAAAATTATATATTATGCCAGCTTTAAGTTTTCCTTAATCACTTTTTGGTGTCCTTAATAATTTTTAGAGTTATTAGGAAAAAAAATAAAAATAAAAAAATTTTTTTTTGACAATTTGCCAAGTTTTTGAGTTTGGAAAGTTTATAAAAAATATAACTTTGCCAATATTTTGGAGATTTTTTTTATATACTCATATAGCTGCTTGTAATAGCAATAAAAGGAGCCTTATTTTATTAAAATCTGTGTGTTGTTTGATTCCCGAAAAAGCAAAAATATCCATTTTGTCAAAAAACACTCTTTGCTGTCATTGCCCAAAACTGAAGCAATTGCTCATCTCAGCAGCATGCAATAGATACATATCAAAAAATAATTAAATAGTTATGTTCGTTATAAGCCACAATAACAAGTAGACTTCGTATTTTCGCACCCTTTTGCTACCTGCTACCTGGGTTTTGAGATCTCAGTTAAACTTGGTTTAGTTAAATTGAGAAAAAGTGTGCCCCTATAACCAATTTTATATAAAATTTTCTTCTTTCACGAATAAAACAAAAATTGTTAAATTAATTATTCAAGCTTTTGATCTTTGGTTTTTTTATAAATAATAATTTAAAGCAATTATTTATTTATTTTGAATATTTCGCCAACAATTTGTTGGCATCTTCAGGAAAATAATTATAAAATTAAAAAAAAAACAAAAACAAATTATTGAAAAAATTTGATTAACAAACATTAAAAAAATATTAAAAAAATACTTGTCCCCCCTTATGTTGTTCATGAATGTTGTTAATAGATTTTAAGAGGGGAAAAATATTTTTTGGATGTTTGTTAATCAAATTTTTTCAAATGGCGAAATATTCAAAATAAATAAATAATTGCTTTAAATTATTTTTTATAAAAAAAAACCGAAGATCAAAAGCTTGAATAATTAATTTAACGAATAAAAAAAAAGTATTTACTTTTCCTTACTTAATTGATACTGATAAACAAGTGACCAACCAAGGGTTGAACTTGCGCCGGAAAAAGTAATTTAATATAAACGTACTACAATATCATAGTTCAATGTAATTAAAATTTCAGTAAAATGTTAAATATCATTTCGCCGCAACGGCGGCACACATCTATTTTCAGTTTAACAAAACCTAGTTTAACTGACATCTCCAGAACCCAGCCTAAATGGGCTTAAGTTCGGTTTTTCTTGCTCAAAAATCAGAAAGAACTTTTTGTGATAGATTGTAAAGAAGACCAGTGTGAGTAAGTTCGATAACCTATTAGCTGGGGTACAGGCATGAGGGTATCACTCTCATTTTATTAAACATCAGCTTCCAATTTGCTTTGATTTCACATAATGACTAAATCGCACGAAGTTTTCGCTGCAGTGCTCTGATATGCACGCAGAAATGCATGACAACCGCCAGCTTGTTCATATTCTTTGTTTTTTCTATTTAAAATATTCAAGAATGTTATCAATCGCATTTAAAAACAACTATAACAACAATAAAACAAGAAAAAATTAAAAATGCCTTGAAGCAAGTGGCGCTATTTACCAATTTGTTGCATGTCACATGCTACGGTTATTTTTCCATTTCTATTTATTTATTGTATTCAAACGTTTTTTTTTTTTCTATGAAGGTTTTATTTTTCATTTGCTTTTGTTTCGGAATTTTTTTTGGTTTTTTTTTTTTTTTTTGCAGAAACATCTAGTGGAACAAGTATCTTGTGAATGCGTACTTCAAGTAAAACAAAGTTAAGCGCATGTTTACAACAAATAAATAAATAAATTTAATTGTAAATGCATACAACAACAATAGCGCAACAGCAAGAATAGCGAACTAAATAGCAGAACAAACGATTGTAAGAATAATTTCAACATCCATAAATAAAATACAGTAAGAATGCGGTTTTTTTTCATTTCGAAAAAAAATCTTTTGCTGATTCATGATTGACAAGCCAGCATTGGACAATTTGAAGTGAAACTTTTTAGCCATGTGCTATTTTATTTACAAGAAAAAAAAAAGAAACTTATGGCCAAAAAATCAGTTAAGAATGAAAGCTGTAGTTTAACAAACGTTTTCAGCAATTTAGCTGCAGTTTAAACTTGACTGTAGTAAATCAGCGAACGAACCAGTTATAGTTTTTAGAAATAGAAATTTGGCAACTTTGCAAAATATGTCAAACCCCTGCTGTTTTGCACTGTTTGATGCCTGAAATTTAAACTCTACATTCTCTTCTTCATTTGAAATGTGGTTTAAGTATTCACTGATTTAATGATTTACCAGCTTAAATGTAAATTAAACAGAACTCGAAGATGAATTTGCGGAGATTTTTGGGGCAGTACACTAAAAGAATCCAATGAATTTCGACATTAATTTAATGAAAAACTTCATTATTTTTTCAACCCACGTTTGGATTCATTGATTCAATGAATTCTAGTTCATTTTATATTATATATTTCATTAAATATTATATTTCATTAAATATATGAATTTTTGTCATTAAACTAACGAAACATTTCTTCGGTTTAATGACCAAGACCACTAGCTATATGAAACGATTCATTAAATATAGGAATTCGTTCATTGAGCTAATGTAACCAGAACATAATTTTTATTAAGGTTAGGGATAAACCGGATTGGACAGGGTGGACTCCTTCATCCGTTCATCGGGCTGGTCCAGGGCAGAACCGGCGGGGCATGTGTAGGGACATCTCCCTACAGCCTATTCGGGTAACACAATGGGACCTTTCTAGGACCCAAGTGGGTCGCATAACATAACATAACATGACATAGGGATAAAATTAATTACAGACACATATTCCCAAAAAAATTACATTTTATGTGTGATGGCCACTCGCAGTAGACTTCGAAACCTTTTGCAAAATATTAAAATATGCACCATATATCTAAATTTCCTTACAAATCAAATGAGAATTGAAAACTCAATAAACGAAGCCATTGACTTAATGAAATTGTTCATTGATTTGATGACATTTTTGCATAAATTCAATGATATTTTTTAACGAAATTATGAAAACTAATGAACTGTTTTTAATGAAATTTATTCATTAGTTCTATGAAAATGCATTGCCATAATGAACATTTTCATTGGATTAATGAAAAAAAAATATCCATGAAATAATTTTTTTTTATCACACAATTATCAGAGTTATCACACAATTTACAGAGTTTTAGTCAGCATACAAACTATTCATCTCTAAAATAATATTTAGAGGATATTTATTACGAAGAAAGTATTTTACTTCAGAGGAAAGTATTATTATTAAACCTCTGATTTGATATATTATACAATTTATATAGATGAAAAATGTATGTAATAATCATATACACTCATGCATACATATATAATTGTAAGTCATATATACATAAGTATGTATTTAAGTATATACGCAATGCATATACGTATGTATGGTGACACAATTAAATAAATAAATTGGTCTTCTTTAATAAAGGGCGGACATTAGTGGGTTAGTATGTCTAGGCTACAAGAAACCTTGAAGCGTTCTGTTAAAAAAAAATTTCTTTTTCGATAATTAATTTTATATTATTTTTTTCGTGAAGATCTTTGGTGGAGAAATGTCATGGTAAATTAAGCATCATCTTCAATAGCTTGTTTTGAAAAATTTGAATTTTTTTTTGATGTGGGATTTTGCGCAAGCTTCCCAAACTGGACACACATACAAAATTGTAGATTGGAAAATTACTTTGGCCAAGATTATTATGTTATCACGACTTAAAAATGATTTACGTCCGATTAAAGGATATAACATTGTTTTTGCTAAGTTGAATTTATCAATCTGGTTTTTAATATGTAGTTCAAATATTAGTTTTTTGTCCAGTAAAACACCTAAATATTTTATATTATCACTCCATTGTACATTAGTGCCATTGACTTTGAGTTGACTTGATGGATAAAAACATAAATTTCTTCTACGAGTAAAAAATATTGCATTTGTCTTGCTTTCATTAATTTTGATTTTCCATCTGTGAAAATAAGCCACAAAGCTTATTGTAAGCCAAAGCTGGTTGTAAGCCTGTAACAATATTTTGGCCATACTGGTGTGATGCATATACATAAGCAGGTGTCATCAGCATACGCTGCACATTCTACTCCCCTTGGCCTAAAACCGAGCCTTGTGGAACTCCAGCTGGAGTTTGAACTAGATCCGAACATACATCATTCAGGCTTACACAATAAAATCTATTTTTCAAAAATTACTCAATGAAATAAATTCATTGCAACTATGAACAAAAATTCCTTCAGTGTAGTGGTGTAAGTGGCACTTCTTTTTCATTCAACGTGATTACAAATAGAAAAAAACAAAGTAGGCGTACTGTTGAAAGTAGAGCGTCTATCCCTAGCCCAATGCCTTCTATATTTCTTTAATGAGCTTTTAAGAAGTATACTAGCATAATTATTACATATGTATGTACATACTTACATACATATGTATGTACATACATATGTACCTATGTATGTATGTATGTTTATTAAAAAGTTTTTAATAAAAACGCAATTTTAAGAATTTTTAGATTAGAGGATGTGTATGTACCTATGCGGATATATGTATGTATGTATGTATGTATGTATGTATGTATGTATGTATGTATGTATGTATGTATGTATGTATGTATGTATGTATGTATGTATGTATGTATGTATGTAGCTACGTACGTATGTATGTAACTCTACACAAGTATTTGTATGTATGTACTATGTAAATATGTATGTATGCATGTATGTATGTAAAGATAGGTACAGTATTTATCGGATATAAGAAACTTGAAAAATCCACGAAAAAAGTTTCTTATAAGCGTTTCTTTCTTAAACACAATTATTTTATATAAGAAACTTATTTCTTATATAAGTAGCTATGGCCATAAGGCATTTGTTTCTTGTATGAATATACGAGCCTTTTTACCTTTTTATGTATATATGTATGTACGTAGATGTATGTATGTAAATAGAAAAATAAAACAAATCAAATTTTATTTTATTAACCCCTTTAGTAAATAGATATAAAAAACTAGACAACTTCAATTTGAAAAAAAAATATATGTAGTAAATACATGTACATACATAATTCATTTTGTACTATTTATTTATTTATTTACGAGGCAAGAAACAAAAACTTCTCATGAGCACTAAAAGTAAAAAAAAAACGTTGTTGTTGTTGTAAAACTGTCAGAAAACAGAGTTGTCCATGCAAACTACATAAATTCAGTGTTGCCCTTGAAAGTTTCTTATATAAATTCTTTTTCTATACATTTTGTGGTTTTCGTGTTCAAGAAAAATGTTCTTTTATCAGTTTTTTTCTTATAAGCGTTTTTCTTATATGAAACTTTTTTTTTTGTTAAAAAATCACTAAAAAGATATGGTGTTTTTGCAAATGTTTCTTATAAGCGTTTTGTTCTTATATGAGATGTTCTTATATCCTATAAATGCTGTATTTAAATATGTATGTATGTTTACAAAACGCACTTACATACATACAAACAAATCGCTTATTAGAAAAACACACATTCGTACATACTACATGCGCACATACAGATAATGTCAAAAGCAATAAACAAAACAAAAGATTAAGAAATCAAATAAATGCAGAACATAAACAACAACAAAAAATTTATTTGACAGCTGTGTGACAAACAACAAATTTGACACTCTCTCATGAGGCACGCGCCGAAACTGCAACAAAGCAAAAACATATACTCAGAGTTTGCGGGAGGAGAGAGAGAGAGAGAGTGTGTGTTTGTGTGTGCAAAGTTAACAGAATGCCGAGAAAGAGAGCAACCGAGCTGAATCTGCAAAGATGCCAAGTTCTTATTGGAAAATCATACATCAAAAACTACTACATACATACCAACCTACCTAAACAAAGAGGCAGAACAAACTTATTACAATTTTTGCATTTAATTAGCAAACCAATTATTAAATTTTAATTAATTTTGTTCGAAAAATGTAGAGAGATAAAACTTAGTTTCCGAAATAAATCAAAACAGCTGCTTTAAATACACACATCTATCTACCTACTATGTAGCCATACTACATATGTATGTATGTACCTCTATATGTACTGTGTATGCATGTACATACATACATATGTATGTATGTATTAAATATGCATACACACATACATACGTACATACTTAAATGGATGCATAGTAAATGCACATGTAAATACACACACCTATTTATACATTTGTAAGCGCATGGGATTGTTGACTTGTGCTTTTTTGCATTAGTAATTTCATGCAGGGAGACCAGAAATACATATGCCGATCTATTCGGTAATCCAAACGTTTTCAGAAATTTTTAAAAGGAGTAAATAACTGGATTCAACTAAGGATTCTCGTTACCAAATACACCATAGCCCCGATTTGAATATGTCCTATTTGCGTAGCTTTTGTGTAGGTGGTCAGCTAAAGCCAGTTTGAGACGTTTTGATTCCGCTTTACATCGCTATATATGTAAGTATATACATACCATAATTACAAGAAAAAAGTTTGCCAATTTGTGCATAGAAAGGGTATTAAGGGTATATACTTATATGTAAGTTAGTCATTCCTTTCGGAACTTCCTTAAGCTTTAATTTCCGACCCAAAAAGTACGTATATACATACACCGATTGAAAATCAGTACCGCTAGAAAAGTCCGTCTAAAGGCCGCTGAAATGCAGTTTCTGCGAAAACTACTACACAGCTCAGTGGACCTAAAAACACTTATTAAAATATATTCTCAATAATTGTTTACAAATAATACAGGGTGTCGCCAGGCAGGTATACTACCTTGTTTATAAGTTTTGAATAAATGCAAGAGAATGGATCATGTATGAAATACAATATCAGATATGTAAATGGGTGCCTCTGTTAGCCTCACAAATGCGAATACTTTTGAGTAAATTTTTCATTATATTTTTACACATTTCAGGCGATATTTCCAACGTTTTTGGTTTGTTAGCATAAGCCTTGCTCTTCAGAAGTCCGGAGCTGTCAAATCAGGCGACCGTGGCGGCCAATCAAGATCACCATTTCTTGAAATAAGTTGTTGTGGAAAACGCTCTTGAAATCATGACATGGTAATCTGGCTGTATGCGATGTGGCACCGCTTTGTTGATACCACATGTTAATTAAGCCCAAAGCAGTCATATCATGATAACGCTCTCCATTGACAGTTACCAATGATTCTTCTTGACCAAATTGCAGACCAGACTGTCACTTTTAATGGATGCAAAGGTGAAAGCTGAATAATTTGAGGGGTTTCGCATGCCCAGAACCGAATATTTACATACGCATTCAAATGAAAACAATCCTCGTCACTCATTATGATTTTTTTATGCAACGCGGGGGTGTCAGGTGCGAGCTGTAACATCCTATTGGCATATGTACGCCGCCGTAAACGATCTTCTGGAAGGAAGCTCTTTTGTCAACTGAATCTTAAATGAAAACAAATGCAAATATTTGTGCAATATTGTGGCCAAAGTTGTTCTTCGTAGACCAAGCTGCTGAGCACGGAGTCGAATTGAGGCTGATAGACTGTTTTGAACACTTTCTTGAGCAACAGGAACGTTTTCAGCTGATCTTGTAGTACGTTGTGGTTCATGCTTAGACCTATCAGCTTCAGTCCCTCTTTCTTCGAAATCATTCACTACGCGATAAATAGGACGTCTTGTTGACACGATGTTTCTCCTAAAAATTTCACGTCACTTTCTCAATGTCACAGTAATCGATCGATGATTGATTTTGATAAATGTTTTAACGATTCAAACACGTTGGTTTACCGAATATTTCTACATAATAGATTTGCCACAAATGCCAAATATGAACTGTCCAGATTAATGTTTACCAAAATAGTACCTTACCGCCGGACACTCTATGGTATGTTGGTACATAATTTGATAAGTGTTGTCAAGCCTACTGCTAAGTTGGTTAACAACTGAAAATTAAATTGTCCTCCACCACACTAATTTGCTTGCGGGTGCCCATGGAGAAGTCAAATGTATGATCAATCTCCTATAATTTGTTCTCCCCAATATTCTTTTCGAACACACCAACCGCGCACTATACCTCCTAAGCGGAACTCCCATACAAAAATGCACACAATTGAAATTTGGACGCATCGAAAATTATTATTTTTTTGAACATGTGTTAGTAGATCCTTTTCTCCTCATGAAAAAAACTATCTATCAAAAAATCAATGGCAAAATATCGACAATTTTTGTTCTTACAAATCAAAGCACCGTAATGGGTCGTCAATAATGAAGAGTACGGGTAGCAGTATGGCTAAGCGCTGCTGCTTAGAAACAGTATGCCATTAGTTATACACTCGAGCTCAAAAGAATTTAAGCGTTGATGTGGTGGTCGTGAGACAGCCATGGCGTATTTCCCAGCTAAGAAATCTTCAACTTTCCTTGCCTTAAGGTAGACAAGAAAAATAATATTGATCACAACAATTATAACACAAAAAATCACAATCAGTTTGGAGGTAGTAAAGCCCAATAAATAGTTAGCAACTGTAAAAAATATTACTCACTGCAACGTGTTACAAAAATCTTTCTCAACCAGAACTTAAAGCCCATTTATGACAATAATTAGGAATTATAAAGGACAAAGTCGATGTCGTCTTCATTAAATAAATTTTTAAAACTATTCGAATACGTAAGATACGAATACACTAATGCTATTGCATATTTCTGGTTTCCCTTTTAATGCCAATGGATGTTTGTTTGTGTGTTCATAAGTATGCACTGCACATTCTGCAAACGGTTGAATGTATTTGCAGTAAATGATATTTTGAATCTGTTTTTGGCTGGTCTTTTTGTCATGAGATCAACGTACTCTTTTGATCAGCAGATACAAGCCAGGGATGGCAAAGCTGGCACTATTGCATAATGTTAAAAACGAAGGTATGAAGTTAGATCCGTCTGTTTTTTTTATTATTATATATTTAAAAAGTTTGGTAATGATAAAAAAAATCAAAGTTTGGGGACAAACGAACTATTGGCGGATCCGTTAATCCTGTTAAAATACTTACGGTCTAACCTAAATTAGTGCGGCAAGCGTATTATTGGCGTCTAAACCACCCATTTTTGTATGGAAAAGTGTGATTAGATAGCAAAAATACGCTTGACACGCTTATTTAGGATGGGCTCTTAGTATAAGGGCTATCACCGCCAATGGTTCGTTTGTCCCCACTCTTTTTTTTTTTTTTATCATTAGTCAAGCTTTTTAAATATATTATGAAAAAAGAAGAAACTTTAGAATAAGGAGCCAGGCTTTGAAAGAAATGAGGTTTATAGGTTTATAGAGGGTGTCGTGGACATCCCAAAACTGATGTCGGAATCTGCCGGAGGCTTCGATGTTGAAGTTGCAAAATTTGCTAACGAAAATACAAAAATGTTGGCAAAACAGTGCTGCCAGAAGAAAGTTTTTGAATAGGACGTAAAATCGCGAATTCATAAACGGTTTCAAGCATCCAAACTCGTATTTTTTACATTTGATTCAATAAATTTGTTCATAGGTCTGCAAAAATTGTTCTTGACAACCGGCCTTCGGCCGGGCTAAGGGATTTTCTCCTCCATGGTATAACCAACACCGGTTTCGCGCTCAAAATCTGTAAACATCTGGCAGCACACTTTTTCATTTTACGGCAATTGGTACCATTATACTAAAGCCGACCCGAAATGTATTATTTTAGGTCTCAAAATAAACCTTCATGTTTTTTGTCTTTTCAGCCGTCTGTATGCCGCCGAAGTTTCCTTGATGCTAATCAACTCATAAGTAGACTCGAAAATCTTAAAAGAATGTTTGAAAACCATGAACAAAATTAGAATCAGAAATATTTAAACAAACTTTTAATACATTTCTGATTCTCATTTTGTTCATGAGAATTTCGGAATAAGTACACAGAAAACAAACTCGTTCTAAATTTAAGTTTTTGAAAATTTGAAAATTTAAGTACGCATAGCACACAAGTGTACTTGCAACAAACCAAGCAGGGATTATTAAAGAGACTTAAAATAAGTACGAAATTCTAGTGTGTATTTATAACCAGCACTTCTGTGTGCTTGTTTTAGTATTGAATTTTGTTTAATTTGTTTAATTGCTTCGATAGCTGAATTGATAGAGTGGCTGGCCTGGCAGTAGTTGGGTTCCAGCTTCAAATCAGCGAAGAGACAAAATAATTTATAGATTATTATTAAATTAAGGAAATAGAGCAGGAAATTTCAGGTATGAACTTGAGATTAACTTGGCCTCAAAAACAGCGATCCACACTCAAAAGAGATTCACTCCTACCGTACTGAAATCAATCCCAAACGGTATCAAAAGTATGGTAAATCCAATGTTCTTGTTTTCAAGTACAGATTTTAGACATGGTTACCTCAAGGGTAGATCAGTAGACACAATTAATACAAATTTTTCAACATTTCCATAGTGTTATTAAAAATTGTATGTATTATAAATCTCAATATTACAACAATAAAAAATACATAGTATATGCCTACCTTTACATGTGAACAGCTTTTAATAATTTTGCTTTTGCATTAGAAAAATAATAAAAAAAATGAGTGTAGGAATCCAGTTTTTTTACGGTGTATGGATGTGTATGGATCAATGTATATCCTCCTTAAAGGCTTTATAAATTGCAATTTTATAATTATTTTCAATTAACACTCTTTAACAAACTTCAGACATTTTAGGGATGAATTTTTCTTTTTTTTTTATTTGTTTAACATTTTATGCAATTTGCAATAATTTTTTAATTTTTTTTTTTAAAGAAATTTTTTTTTACAAAAACACAGTTTTAGAAGCAATTATTGATGCACATTCACATTTTGTTGTTATTCACAATTTATTCCTTTTTTTTACAAAATTTTTTTTTTTTTTAATTTAATTTAATTTAATTTAATTTAAAGGATTTGCTTTTGTATTCAAAAAACTTATGTTTTATTATTTTGTATAATTTATTTATGCATTGTTTTCTTTATAATAAACATATATTTAGACACATATTTAGCGAACCTTGTGGAAAAATTTTTTTTAATAAATTTAGTTTTTTTTTGGTTTTGTTTTATTTTTTACTTTTTTGCAGACAATAGTTTTAAATAAATATTGCAGAGTGATGACCTTTTTAGACCTATGCTTAGCATTTTTGTTCTGCTCACTAGTTTCCCTGAATTTTCCAAAAGGATGTTATGAATAAATTCTTTCAAAGCACTGGCTTGTACCGACAAAATATGTCTATACAATTTTATGTAAAAACAAATGTAAATAGTTTTTTCATGAGCGAAATTATAAAAAAAATTAAAACAGATTTAAATTTAAGCCTACAAAAAAAATTTGTGTGATTTGGATGTTAGTTTGTTTCAGTAAATATGTGTTTTAAATATAAAATTAACTACACTGAAAGAATTTCGTGCATAAGTCCAGCGAATTCCGACATTAGTCTAAAGAAAAAAATTCATTAGTTTTCAACCAACATTGGGACTCGTTGAATCAATGAATTCTGATTCCTGAATTTTTATATTAATGATCGTTTCATTAGGATATGTATTAAATGTTGCGTAAAAAATGGTATAAACTACTCCTAGGTAAGTGGTACAAGCGCTTTACAGAGGGTCGAGAAGATGTTGCTGACGATGAGCATCATGATGATGAAAACATTGAGACACTGAAAAAAAAATTGGTTTGGAAAATAGTCGCATCACTATTAGAGAACTTGCAGAGAATATTGGCATATCATTCGGCGGATGTTATGCAATTTTCTGCGCTGTTTTGTGCCTGAAATGTACGGCAGCGAAGTTTGTTCCTAAACTGAACTTAATTATTTACTTGCTTTAAGAGCTAATTGAAATGTATTATTTTAGATCTCAAAAAAATGGACCTTAGTAATTTTTTCTGTCTTTTTCAGCCGTCTATATGCCGCCGATATTTCGTTGATGCTAATCAACTCATCAGTAGACTCGAAAAATCTTAAAGGAATGTTTGAAAAGTTTGTTTAAACATTTCTAATTCTCAATTTGTTCATGGGAATTTTAGTATAAGTACTTGGGTTTCAAACATTCCTCTATGATTTTTTGAGACTACTGATGAGTTGATTGGATGATGTCTATATGTCGGCGGCATGAAAAAGACAGAAAACATTAATAAAGTATATTTTTAGGCCTAAAATAATACAAAATTGCTAAATTTTGAGCAAACACAAACTCGCATTCGTATCGCTTAGGCGTGATTTTTTGGTAAAAGAAAAGAAAAAGCCCAAATGATTCCTCAAGCTTATTCACCAGATTCCTCAAGCACCTTATCCAGCAGAAAGGAAAGCGTGTTGCCACAGTTGATGAAATAAAATCAGAATCCAAGAAAGAAATGATGGCCACACGGAAAAGCGTATTTCAAAAGTGCTGCGAGAATTGAAAGGAGCGCTGGCATGCGTGCATTATATCTGAGGGGGATTACTTTGAAGGGGACAAAATGGATGTTGATGAATAAATAAATAGGTATTTTTCCAAAATGTTAAAAATTCAGTTTTTTTTCTTTTAATTTGTTCTCGCCAATATTTTTTCAAAATATTTTCAAATATTTCGTACTACGCCTCCTGAAGGGCTCTCCTATATAAAAATACAAAAATTCTGAAAATCACATACCGCGAGAATGAGACGTAGTAGTGGATTTTTTTGTCCTTATAGCACAACCACAATATCGATTGCTAAATCTACACTTCTTGATGTAAAGACATGTATATAGCATGTTTTAACGACATGTGACTCGTTCTCTATTTGTGCTTAACACCCTAATCAGGAGCGAAGCAACGTGCTTCACCATACAAAATTTTGGGAGCAAATGAAGTAGCTTCATATTGAATTTTCATGCGAAGCACGAAAAATTCAAAACTTCTTTCTCTAATTTATATCGCAAATTTATCTTCGATATACATATAATCATTTATTGTAAACAAAAAAAAACTAAGAAAACATAATTGTCCCATAAAAAAGTTCTGGGTTGTATTTAATGCCCTGCAATGCCAACTCCGGAGACATTTCCATATGAATGTGATTTTCTGCGACAACACTTTCACTTGCTTTTTTGTCCATGTGGAAAAATTTGCTTCACGAAATTAGTGGGAATTTATGTTGGCTTATTAAAACCAAAAGTCAAACCTAAGCACGCAGACGAGTCGTGTAAACAGTGTGATTCATAAATATAATTGAGAGAGCGAAGCAGGTGATCAACTCGTAATGGAACCATAATTACATAGAGCTGTAAAACTATCGATAGTCATGACATTCGATAGTTTACTGTTAAACTATCGATAGTTTCTGACCGCCGCCAAAATTTTTTAAATTAAGAAAAATATTTTTACATCTACATTTATCCAGTATTGAAAATACCATATGTGTGTGGTGCAGAAAAATGTTAAGACTACTTGAATTATTTTAAAATGTAGGTAGGCCCAGAACTCGGTATGTTTTAATTTGAAATGCAAATAAATAAGAATGAGTCCCATGACCCAAGTTAAAGACACAATGTTTTATTATAAATATAGTCTTCTTTCTCCCACTACCTTCCAGTTTTAGCTAATATAAATATTCCGGCATCATTACATCTCTAAAAACTTTTCAATGTATGTAGACAAAAAACTGAATAGCGATTTACAAATATAATTTTACACTGATTGCCAGTCAAAAATGCATCAGAAGAAAGAAGTTATTTAACACAATTTTTTAAAACTATAAAATTTTGCATTTCATATTTTTCCCGAAAAATTAAAGCTCAGCTTGGGCACATAATTTTGTTCATTTTTTTTACCTATCGGCAGGGTATGCCTACTACTGTCTTTGTAGCATTTCTGAAGATTTCGTTACGTCGGCAGTAGCTTTTCACTGAAATTCCTTTAGGGTCGTCGGTAGGTCGTAAGAAATATGTACCATTTTTGACTATGTATGTATATATAAAAAATTTTTTGTATTTCTCTAAAAAAGAAACACAGGAAAGAGTTAACGAAAATTTTAGTGCCGTTTACTGGGTCAAAAAGTGCCGACTATGAGCACAAGTGATGGTTTTTCCTAATACCCATATTTCTCTATTTAAATAATAATATACATACATAAAAACAATTAATTCAGTTTAAAACTATACAAATCACGCAACCACAACGAATTTTTGACAACCCAGTAACGCCAATTTTAGCCACAAAAAAAAAGTGCCGACCACCGGTACACTTACCCTATGCAGTTGCTTGCATGTTTGGGGGAAACTTTAGAATAAGGAGCCAGGCTTTAAAAGAAATGAGTTTTATAGGCTTGTAGAGGGGGACGTGGACCTTACAAAACTGAAGGCAAAGTCTGCCGGAGGCTTTTAGTTTATTAATAATTCGATGTTGAAGTTGCGGAATCTATTAAGAAAAATATGAAAATGTTAGTAAAACAGTGCTGCCGGAGGAAAGTTTTTGCTCAGAACATAAAATCAAGAATTTATAAATGGTTTCAAGCAGACAAAATCGTATTTTTTACATTTAATTCAATAAATTTTTTCATAGGTCTGCAAAAATTGTTCTTGACAACCGGCCTTCGGCCGGGCTAAGGGATTTTCTCCTCCATGGTATAACCAAAACCAGCTTCACGTACAAAATCTGTAAGCATCTGGCAGCACACTTTTTCATTTTACGGCAATTGGTACCATTATACTAAAGCCGACCACTTTGCTTTGACGTTAGTTTTTCTTTCTAACTGAATTATTATCGATAACATCACCGTTAGAGAAAATATATCGCTAGTAGGCATTTTAAAAATTAAACTATCGATAGTACCATCGATGTTTTTGCAGCTCTACATACATATGTATGTATGTAGCTACCACATATAATAATCAAAGACTGTTTACTTCATCTTAAAAAAATTTTAATAACTTTCATGGCAATTTTGTCCGTTTGTTTTGTTTTCCCCTGCCCTGCAATCTTGGCATCACGCAAAAAAAAAAACACCAAAAATGTACATATGCAAAATTAAGAACACAAAATTACAGTTTCAATGTCGATGCAATATTTTTCTCTGTTCTCCATAATAAATAATTGCAGAGATTAAATGAAATGCACAGAGCGCGAGAGAGAGAGAGAAAGAGACCACATCGTCTCTTTCCAGAGAGTGGTTAAAAAAAATTCATAGGCTTTGAGCAAAGTTTTACAATATCTGTATAGACACTTTACAGATTCCGCAATGAAATAAATTGTACTGCACAAAAGTATAAAGAAAAATTTCATAGATACACATACACGACAATGAAAAAATATTTAAAGAAAAAACAAATTAAGAAAAAGCCATACACTCAGTGGAGACGAAAAAAACGTAATTCAAAAAAAAAATTACAACTTTAAAGAAATATTTATGTTTGCTTGTATGTATAATGAAGTTAAATATATTTTTTCACAATTTTGTATAGACACTAAAAGAAACTCATTAAAAACTGGGCGCGTTTAAAACAAAAAATACTTGGCCATTAAACTTTTTTTTCTTCACTTTAGACTTGCGAAATTATTGTAGATTTTCTCATACTTTTCAGTGTTACATTTATTTTATTTATTCGGAGACACTGGAAACTTTTTTAAACAGTTATTTATTTGAGTAATTACATACATATGTATGTACATACTATGTATGTATTTTATTTATCAATAGATTTTGGTTTAGATAAAATTCATTATTTTAATGATTTTTTTTTTCTTTTTTTCAATCGTTTGTCTTGCTGCATGTTACACAAACGCGTTTGAGCAGCACAGAACACACTAAAACTTAAATTTTTATATTTTCTTGCATTTAGTATGTGTATTAATGTTGTTGTTGTTGTTGGTATTGTATGTATTTTTTTTAGCGAAAATTCCAACCGGGAACACAAGGTATCTATAAGATTTTCGGCACAATACTGGATTTCAATTTACATGAATTGGGAGTCAAAACTGGTACTAAAGGCGGTTTGTTCACTTTCAGCTGAAAACTTTATTTTGTTGTATAGTTGTTGTTTTGTTAGTTATGTAGTTGTTGTTGTTTTTGTTTCTGTTGTATCGTCCTCTGTTTAAGTTGCTTCTTTTTAGCATTGTGATTGCTCTTGTTGTTGTTTTATTTAGACTTTTATTGCAGTTGGAAATACTCTTCTGCACATTTTATTAAATTAATTCTCGCTGTTTTACTTTTATTCTCTGTCAAGTTTCCCATATTATTTTATGCTCTCTCTTTCTCTCTCTCTCTCTCTCTCTCTCATACATTTTACTCCCATACATGAATTTCTTTCCATCAGGAATGGTCAACCATACAACGGGTTATAGTTGCCAGATGAACTGGGTGCGGAAAATCGTGTAGAGAGAAAAATCGTCTAAGTTTTTTTTACTAAAATGTTTATGAAAACGTTAGTCTACCTACGGTAAAATACTGCACTCTGTGACCGGGTGCACATTTTACTTGAATAGCATTATTCTCTGGTATTGTTTTTTGTGAGAATTTCGAATAGCTGCCATATTGCCCACTCACCACCTTTTATGAAACTGTTCAGTAGACAAACGTTTATTTTTTTTATTAACCCAAACCGTGAGACTTAACATGTACGTGAGATAATCACGGATCTTACAGACAGATGGATACCAATTTATTTTGTAGCCGTGTTATTTTGAACATGTGGACCAATATTTCAAATTTGTGATTTGGATGCTGGTGAACGTTTAGCAGCCCTGGTAGAGACCCCAGTCAGTAAGTCTTCAATTTTACTGTTCTTATCTTCTGTAAAAATGTTAAAAACTACAATCTCATCCCAGAATTTTATTTTTCTCAATTCTAACAAAGTAAATTCGAACTCGAGCTCGACAAAATTACTAACAAAAAAATTGTAACTTTGCAATTTTTATGGTTAGGGTAATAAAATAAACTTTTTTGCTTGTTGCTAGCTGGGCTCCAACATAGAGCCCCTTAAAATTGAGCATACATAATTTTTTGTAAAATTTTTTGTCAATTGATAGCCATGATGTAGACTGCACAGAGCTTGGTAATCAAGTATACGTTCAATGTGATCCGCACTTTTTAATAAATTGCTATTATTAATAATTAAGTAAGTAATTCGAGCTTAAATTCTTTTATTAAAAAAAATCTAAACAATTATAAGACGGAAAAAATATTTTTAAATATTTGTTAATCAAATTTTTTCAATAAATAGTTTTTTTGTTTTTAATTTTATAATTATTTTCCTGCCAATGCCAACAAGTTGTTGGCGAAATGTTGAAAATAAACAAATATAATTGTTTCTAATTATTTTCTTATAAAAGATCTTAAGCTCGAATTATTTATTGAATATAAACCAAAGATCAAATAATATAAAAATAAAGTATTATTAATCATTTTATGAACTTTTTTGTACACAAATGTTGTACAAATGTTGATCCTTTACTTTGATATAATAAGACTGACGACTTTACTAAAATTCCTGAAGAAGAGTACCAAACGTACTCGAAATATTGAAAATAATAAAATCAATGCAAAATAAAACACACAAGAGTTTTATTTAAAACAACACTGACCTAGAGCCTAGAAATAAAGAAAATCAGACAATTTAAAATTCATAAGGTCACATAAATCTAACAACTTGATAAACAAATGTATGCAAAATCATTGGTCCACATCAATCGTGTGATTTGCACTTTATCCAAAAATACTTCATTAACACTTTTTATTGATAATGGATTTGTAATTTTAAGTAGGTATGTAGATTAAGATTTTAAAATGAAAAAAATAAATAGGCAGTCTAAAGAAAACTATCAAAGCGACTCAACGTGTTTTATTCTATTCGAAAAGAATAGAACTAAATAATAGATATTATATTTTCTATTCGAAAGGAATAAAAAATATATTAAACTTGCGCGTGAAGTCGTATAGTAAAGGCCGTGATACACTGTCCTACTCAATCGTATGATTCATTCACTAAAAATTGCTAGCTAAATCTGATAGAATTCTGTCCTACTTTAAAAAGTCGCATCAAAATGGCCACACTATTATACTTTTGTAAACAATTTCGAAAAGGCAACTTTGATCGCATAGAAAAGATAGATTTTGAAAACTTTCAAAAGATTAACAAATCGAACAGACTTGTCAAAAAGTCTTTCACACACATACACTTTTATTTCAGACTAACACACTTTTTGGACATGTCATTTTTAACAGATCGTACGATTCAGTAGGATAGTGAATCACGGCCTTTATTAATGTTAAATGTGGTTCCCAATGTTAAATCACCATCGTGTACGCTAGAAATGTAATGTGGCCCATTTCAGTGGCATATTTCTCTCGCGCTCTCTCTCTCTCTCTCACTCTCCGTCTGCACATTTCTTGTTGTTTTTTCTGCTGTAATAACTCGTAGCTCTGCATAGTCATTTTCTCCTCCTATTTTAGTATTCCACTAACATTTATCAGCAGTTTTGTTGTCATCTGTATATTTTAATTAAACATGTGTAATCATTTGTTCCGTTTGCATTTGAATGTTTTGGCGTTCTGTTTTGTGCTCTGCACAGTGTTAATAACATTTCTCCAATGGGGTCAATTCCGTTAATTCTGTTCAAATCTATTGTTTGATGTACAATTTTTGTACATGTGTATGTATGTATGTATATGTATGTGTCTACATGCATATATCAAATTTGTTGCCCCCCAGTTTATGTGACACCATAAATAAAATGAATGATGACCAATTAGAAAAGAGAAACATGAAAAGTAAGTTTGAACATAAAAGCCCCAAAATTTTAATAACGGTAGTTGATATGCCCACAGCGCTAACAGTTGGTATACAATTACAGACCAGAGAGTGGCAACAAGTACTAAAGCCCGTATGATACTTCATTTTTCTTTCATTAATTGGTATAGAATTGATAGAAAGAAACAGCAATTGCTAGAAAGAACCAAATATACCTACAAAACGTAAACAAAACTTCCAAAAAAGAAGTGTTAAATCGCAAAAATTGTCCATAAACCGCTGACACAGCAACATTCAAGTTTGAAATGTCAACTTTAAGTTGAAAAATTTTAAATTTTTTTTTTTTGACATAACCTGATTTTTTATCGATAACTTCAACGAAAATGTTGATAGTTTTGCATTTATCTTAATATATGTAGTTGAACTCTTTGCACATACTAAATTATACTATTACATTATATTTGCACTGTTCTCCAAAACTTAAAGAATGCAAGAAAAATGTAGTGTCATACGGGCATAAACAATTTTTGTGTTAGGTAGCTTTGTATGTACATACATATGTATGTATGTATGTTGAAAGAACAGTTTTTGTAAAAGTAGTCGGCACTTGATATGTACTACCGTTTTGAGCACAAATATAAACAGATATACCAAAAGTGACTTTTGTAAAGTGGCCATAAAGCTGAAGTTACACAGTACGCTTTCTACGCGTAGACGCTTTTCACGCGGTTGTCAAAAAAGTAGGATTAGTGCATTTGTATGTGACAAGTTACAGAGCACAAAGCATAGAACGCGAAGACGCGTAGAACGCATAAAGTAGACCTACTTTCTACTTTTATATGCGTCACATGCGTCATGAGAAAATGTCAGCTGGTTTTATTAACCAATGATGTGCCTACTCTCAACGTTATCGATAAATACCTTTTATATCGTAAAATAATGTATAAAATCTTTTCCAAAAAAAAACGTTTTTAATAAAAAAGAAAAGTTTTGTTACAAATTTTATAAACATTATCACGAGTAAGACAAATTGTAATTGTTTTCTTCAACACTTTTTTCATTAACAAAATTTTGATTCGATTTATCGATTGCGTTTGCGTACTGAGTATCATCACTGTTATGTTTACAAATATTTTCAATATATTAAAACAAGCGATATGGAAGAGAAGTTAATAAATGCAGTTAAAAATTACGAGCTTTTATATAATAAAACCTTGCTGCTCTATCGGAACAAAAATAAAAGAGCAGCTGCATGAGCAGTTCCATTTTGTTAATATTTGTTTTGTATGTTAAAAATATTTGCACAACAGCTTATCAAAACAAAGAAATATGGCGCATACGAAGCGTTGTATGTATGTAACTTGTAGTATGAAACGCATAGAACGCATAAAACGTATAAAAAGCATGAAAAGCGTGGACGCGTCTAAAGCGGGCCATGTAACTTCACCTTAACATTTGTGTAGGGCCAGCTAGACATGAGCAGTACAGGAAATTGTGGCAATATGAGTGTATGAGACCACTGCACTAGGTACACAAAAACAAACGTAAATAATGAAAAATTTTTGTTGTAAAGTGTTTGGAAATTTATTGGTTATGCTCTATTTTTTACCAAAATGGTAGAAAACATGAATAAAAAGCTTAGAAATATAAGTTTTAAACATACTCCATGCAGTGCTAGTGATATACATACTTAACGCAAATAAAATATTCAATACAAATAATTATTATTTGTTTGCTTGCAAAGCTGTTTTGTTGGCATTAGATTTGCAGTTTTAGTTTTTCTAATCAAAAATTTAATATAAACAAATGCGGAGTCTACCAACCAAAATAGCTACATATGTATATAAGTATTTTCATATTTTCTCTCCTTCACTGAACGCACTTTCATGAAATTTTACAGAAGAATTTATAATTTTTGTAGTCCGGTATAACTGGTAGTTTTCTGTGGCGGAAATAACAGATTTTGTGAAAGTAAAATTGATAGGGTAAGTGTACCGGTAGTCGGCACTTCACCATTTCTTCGTTTTGAATTTGGCACTTCTATGAGTGCAAATGTGATTTTGGGCGGTCAACAATTCAATTATACAGTATTTATCGGATATAAGAACATCTCATATAAGAACAAAACGCTTATAAGAAACATTTGCAAAAACACCATATCTTTTTAGTGATTTTTCTAACAAAAAAGTTTCATATAAGAAAAACGCTTATAAGAAAAAAAAAAACTGATAAAAGAACATTTTTCTTGAACACCAAAACCACAAAATGTATAGAAAAAGAATTTATATAAGAAAATATCAAGGGCAACACTGAATTTATGTAGTTTGCATGGACAACTCTGTTTTCTGACAGTTTTACAACAACAACAACGTTTTTTTTTTTTACTTTTAGTGCTCATGAGAAGTTTTTGTTTCTTGCCTCGTAAATAAATAAATAAATAGTACAAAATGAATTATGTATGTATATGTATTTACTACATATAATTTTTTTTTTTCAAATTGAAGTTTGTCTAGTTTTTTATATCTATTTACTAAAGGGGTTAATAAAATAAAATTTGATTTCTTTATTTTCTATTTACATACATACATCTACGTATATACATGAAAAGGTAAAAAAGCTCGTATATTCATATAAGAAAATGCCTTATGGCCATAGCTACTTATATAAGAAATAAGTTTCTTATATAAAATAATTGTGTTTAAGAAAGAAACGCTTATAAGAAATTTTTTTCGTGGATTTTTCAAGTTTCTTATATCCGATAAATACTGTATATTCTGCAGAAATCTTCTCACCAATTTCAGTTTTTTGAGATAATAATTTAGCTTACAGTGCCCCGTCATTAGGTCTGTGCATAGTCTACGAGGGTTGCCTTTTATGTTTCGGTATTTGGCATTACCTAGCGTTGCAATCGGGCAACTGACAGCTCTATAGTAAAGTTGGACATTTTTGAGGTTATATGTTCGTGCTCAAAACGTTTTGATATGCCTGCCTGTAACTTAAGAGATTCATTGTGAACATTATCGTGCTCTTATTTTTTACAACTTTCAACATTGATTAACTCAGCAACAATGAATGTATGAACTTAATTTAATTTTTGACAATGAACCTCCATCAAGGGCCAGTGTTTATCGATGGTATGGTGAAGCCAATCGTGGTCACAGTTCACTCCAAGACGGATTTCGTGAAGGTCGTCCAAAATCAATTGTTATTACGATAACCATTGATGTTGTGCGCGAACTGTTATGGCAAGATCTTCATGTGATCTATCGTGAGATTGAGACAGGCTTTGGCATTAGTGGGACCCAGCATATATCCAATATCGCATAAATATTTTACTGTCCTAAAAATATGTTCGCATTAGATTCCACACAATTTATCAATCACTCAAAGAAAAGGGTCGCGTCTATTGGCCGAAATAAATGCTCAAAAAATATGATCACTGTGCTTGCAAACACGTCTATGACATCGTGAAGATGATGAATTGGTGGATTTACGAGTCTGATCCCATAAGTAATCATTAGTCGAATGTATGGATATATCAAGATAAGCAAAATGCAGTAAACATTGTTGGAGCACCAAACACTTCCAAGCAAATGATCGTCTGTTTTTCGGAAAAACTGGATATGTTGCAACCGTAGCACTAGAACAACTCAGAGCAGTCAATACGAAGTGTTACACAACGATTTGTTTGCCAGTTGTCTTCTCAGACATCAGGAAAACCAATCACCGAAGACGGATCACTCTCCTCCACGACAATGCAAGCTCTCACACATCGGCTCAAACAACTGCATTTTTGAGCACCTAAAATATCGATTTGATGAGTTCCACGCGGTATAGACCTGACTCGCCACCGAATAACTTTTTTTTATTATCGTACCTAAAAAACAAAGTGAGACGACACCCAAGGATGCGGTGGTTGCCGCATTCAGAATGCATGTCATTGGAGATGTCACAATCAGAGTGGCAAAAGTGCTTCAACGATTGGCTTAAACGCATGGAAAGGTATACATATATGTATGTAGATCTTCATGGGGAATATTTTGAAAAATAATACAGTGATTTAATCTCTAATCCCGAAATATAAAAGACAACCCTCTCAATATCTTTTCTGCTGAGGTTTATTGATGAAATTACTTTCTGTGTGAACAGTATTAATAACGATTCGAGAGAAATAAATTGCTGGGATACGGTCAATGGCTGGCACATCAACCCGTCAAAAAGCAAAAGTATTTGTGTATTAAAATCCAGGAGAATCTTCGATAATTTGCATATTTTGTAACTTCAGCTTCTAAATGGGATGTAATTTGTAATGATAGGCGATCCTGGAGTGATCATATTAATACTATCGCTGGTAGGGTTTACAGTAAGCTCCATGGCTTGTGGTCAATTAAGGACTCAACACCTTCTTTTTGCATACGTATGTATGCTTCTGGTAAAAGCATACATATGCAAATTTTTGCAAATTACTTTGTCATATTCAATTTAACAAACCCTTTTTTAGCTTCAAGATAAGCAACATGATCTGCAAATTCAGTTATTATCCCATATTATCTGTTATCAGACTTTTTATGTTACTAGTAAATAAGCAGTTAAGATAATGAATGCAACTATAACGATCCAAATGCTGAATTCTTAGTTAAACAGCAATACAAAATATTATTTTTGTACTTATTGTTTTAAGAAAAACTGAGCTGCATAATTTATATTCCAGCACTGGCAATAAAAAGATTTTATTCCAAAGTTCTTCCGAGCAGGTTACCTATAAAAACCGCTCGGTTTGCAAATCACAATCAGTTAACAATTTGGTAGTCTTCGTTTAACAACCATTCAAAATGAGATTTGCTGCCTTTGCTTTCATTGCCAGTGTTTCCTTGGTGGCTGTAACCGTAAGTACACAGGAATTTTTCCACTTTCTGTGAATTTAAATTCACTCCATCTATTCCAGGCCGTAACTGTGCAGGATAGTGAAACTGAACACGAGAGCATTTTCACTAGAAACCGCAAATGTGTATTGAACGAAATTTCTAATACTACAAAAGTTGCTAAACAATTCATCAGCAATGTCAAAGATTGCAATGTCGTACTGAGCGAAAATGAACATAAAGCAATGAATGCCACTCATAAAATGGTCGACGCTGCTAATGAAATTAGTCGTATCTACCAAGAGACTTGCAAGGACGGTGAACATGTCAAACTTTCTTGCAGGAGGAAGATGTCAAAACCGATAATTAATTTCGTTGCAAACGTTGTGGAAACCGTCAAAGCCATAGCAGAGGCAATAAACGCTCCTCGCACAATAGGCAGTTGTGTGTGGAATGCTGCCCGTATCACACATGAAGATTTAAAGGAATTCCGTAAGGATTTTGGAAAATGTATCTTTCATATTGCTTAATTTCATAGCACCACAATAATCGATGATTATTCAAGAGACAATCTCTAATACAAAAAAAAAAAAAAAACAAAAAAAAGCAATTAAATAAAAATAAGTTCAATGAAGCAGCTTTATATGGATGGAGTAATTTTATTTCTGCCAAAACGGTCACGAAGTCAAAACGGAATGGTCTACAAATCAATTTCACACACTGATACATATATCACATAGATAATAGGTGTAAGGTAGATAGGCTAGCGGGGAGTGAAAAGGAACGAACGTGCAGCCCACGTGGGTGCATCACTCGACCATCCTTTTGCGATAAACTGAAAACCATAGTGAGGGAGAGGGAGAAGAAAAGAAAATAAAAAATAAAAATAAATTAAGTCAGGTACGAGGCTGGCTCGCACACTTAGGGTTCCGGACGTATGTATGTATGTGTAATGTATGTATGGAATGGCGTATGTGAATACATATGTACATTTTATAAATTTCAGCTCTCTGTTTTTACAGCTACTTTATGTTGTATGTGGACACCTAGTAATTTTCCACTTGTTGTTGTTGTTGTAATTTGCTGTTCTAAGGCATCTGGGAATACCTACACTGTGCGAATTTCGGCTCTCTATCTCTTACGGTTCGAGAGTTATAGCTATTACTCTACGTAGTAAAGGGCCACCTGCTAGATTTACAGTTGTTGTTGTTGTTAGCAAGTGTTGCTGTGGAGCATATGTGAATACACATATTGTGCAAATTTCATCCCTCTGTCGCTCACGGTTCGAGAGTAACGGCTAGTTGTTACTTTACGTTGTATAGGGACACCTGGTAGTTTTAGACTTGTTGTTGTTTTTAGCATTTGTTATTGTAGGCCATAAGTGAGTAAATAAATTGTGCACATTTCAGCTCTCTGTCTCTTACAGTTTGAAAGTTACGGCTAATGTTTTTTACGTTGCATAGGGACACCTGGTAGTTTTCGACATGTTGTTGTTTTTAGCATTTGTTGTTGACAAGCATCTATAAATACATACACTATGCAAATTTCAGCTTTCTATCTTTTACGGTTCAAGAGTTATAGCTAATTGTAACTTTTGGTTGTATGGGGACACCTGGTAGTTTTCGGATTGTTGTTGCTTTTAGTATATGTTGTTGTGGAACAGCTATAAATACATACACTTTGCAAATTTCAGCTCTCTATCTTCTACAGTTCGAGAGTTATACCTAATTGTAACTTTTCGTTGTATGGGGACACCTGGTAGTTTTCGACTTTTTGTTGGTTTTAGTGTTTGTTGTTGTAGAAGATCTATAAATACATACACTATGCAAATTTCAGCTCTATATCTTTTACGGTTTGAGAGTTATGGCTAATTGTAACTTTTCGTTGCATGGGGACACCTGGTAGTTTTCGACTTGTTGTTGGTTTTAGTATTTGTTGTTGTAGCGGCAAGGTACAACAACATTCTGTGAAAATTTCAGCTCTCTAGCTCTTACCGTTTCGGAGAATGGACGCTGTGACGGACGGACGGACGTACTTGTCTCCGTAATAGGGTTCCGTTTCACTCTGATGAGTACGGAACCCTAAAAAAGCAAGTGACCTGAAAGCTCGAACTAACTATTAAAATATGAAGACAAGGTAAGTTTGAAAGTATCAAAAAGTAAACTTTTTTTTTGAATATTCAAATATGAACTTAATTATTTCTTTGCCAATTGAAATGTATTAATTCAGGTCCAAAAATACAAATCGTAGTAACCGACGGTAACCCGTTGTATCGAAGGTTGCAAAGAAAAGTCAAATAGTTGCAAACCGAAAAAATTTTTTACTGTGTTAAAGGTTTATTTGAAAATTTCTGATTCTCATTTTGTTCATCGGATTTATGGAATGAGTTGATTAGCATCAAGGAAATATCGGTGGCATATAGACGGCTGAAAAGGACAGAAAACATTTGTAAGGTCTATTATAGTTGAACTTTATGATTTACAATTCTTAATAATTTTATCGGGCATGAAGTTTTTCTGAAAATGCCTGGCGCTACTCGAATTGCAAACGAATAAAAACATGGGGATGCGGATTGCAGAACAAGAAAAGTCCCTTTAGAGGCCAATTTTGGATTCTAGAACACACCCGTTTATCTTGTGAAAATTTCAGCTCTCTAGCTTGTATCGTTTCGTAGCTGAGACGGACGGGCAGCCATGTCTCAGTAATAGGTTTCCGTTTTCTACTACTTTTCTTCCACTTTGTACATCATATGTAAGTATGTTTTTAAGGCCCAAAATATCAGTTAGAGCTAAAACTATAGTTTTACAAAACTCTGCTGTGACTTGAAAGCAGGAGTCAGCTTGATTTTAGTAAATCAGTGAACCATTTATTAATGCTTGCTTTAAGAAATAGAAATTTGGCAACGTTGCAAAACATCCGCAAACTGGCTAATAGCGCAGTTCATTATTTGGTGCAAATGTCTTGCGTAAGTGCGAATGCAAGAAATCGTTGCTTTTTCTTTGCAACCCAACAACAAAATATACAAGGTTGCACTCGCAATATTTTTGCATTTACGCACCGCTAATTACGTGTTGCTTTCTTCGCATGAGTATTGCGTTTGCAACACTGACACTCGAACAGCTGACATTTTAAAACAAAGCAAACAAAAAATTGTAGAGATGGAGCCAACAGCAATTAACAAAAATATAAAACGTGAAAAATTAAAAATTGTGTATTAATTTATAAAATTTATAAAATTAATTTATAAAATTAATTTATAAAATTTGCAAAGTTGTTAAAAAAGGGTGCTCAATATCAGTTGCAATATAATCGCAAATACAAATAGTCGCAACCAAAAACGCACCAAACGCTGAGTTCCGCTAATGTTTTGCGCTGTTTGATGGTCAAATTTTAGACACAAAATTTCCTTCGTTAAAATGTGGTTTAAGTATTCATTGATTTGAAGATCGAGATACATACATATTAATTAAACAAAACTTGAAAATGAATCTGCACTAATTTTGTGGAAAACTAACGTTTTCATGCTGATTCTATTTGCAACTTTCGCAGACCTGCTCTTACACATCATACATTGCTGTTTAATTACAAGTAAAAAGGCTCCAGATTAATATATTTTGCAATGAATTTATTTTTAAATATACATATGTACATATGTACATCTACATAATATGTATTGTAATTGTTTTCTTAGAAGCCATTTAACACTGTCTTTATATTATTTATTAACAAATGTGCAATTGAATTACAAGAAAAAAACTTTTATTACCATAAACAATTTTTAATATTCCCAGGTAGAGTCCATAAGTATTCGTCCATACCTAGAGTAGCCTTCCACGAACATGCGCTCACTGCAGCGGGAGACTTTACAAACTCTGTCATAGCCTTGGCGTTCTTCACAACATTTCCAACAAGATTAATAATCGGGTTTGTCATTTTGCTCGTGCATTCAACTCCCATACGTTCACCTCCTTCGCAGTCACCATCGTAAATGTAAATAATCTCATCAGCCGCTTCAACAATTTTATCCAGGGAGTTGATCATTTTCTGTTCTCTTTCATTGGGTATCTTACTGCAGGCCTTGAGATCACTGATGCATTGCTTAACAACATTTGTGATATTAAAGACAGTCTTCATTACACACTTAGGGCTGTCAAAAAAACCACTGCGATATTCAATCTCTTCATGATCTATAACTACAGCCTGGAAGAGATCGTGCAGATTTTAGTTTGCTGGTCTAATATGCCAAGAAAAGTAAAATGGAGAAACTCCTGTGTACTTACGCTTACAGCCGCCACGGAAACACAGACAACGAAAGCAAATGCAGCAAATTTCATGTTCACTGATCTTTGTACCAACTTTGCCAAATTATTAACTGATTGCAAAAATAAAGTTATCTGGCTTTTTATAGATAACCCGCTCAAGTGCTTTGAGCGGCAACAAAATCTTTTTACTGCAACAATATCTTATAGCTACAATAAAATCTTTTTTTTCTTCTTCTTCTTCTTTTTGCAAGGTAAGAAGCTTTATAGCTTGAAAATAATTCTTCTTCTAATTTATTCTCTAGGAAATTTCCGCCACATTAGGTGCGTTCGTTCAGTAGCTAAAAATTGTTAGGAATTTGTAACTACTGACAACAACTATTGACACAACGGAACCTTTCTAAGACCCAAGTGACCCGGCGGACCGCATAACATACACTCATAGAAAAACCATTATAGCTATGATGTATGTATTTTAACATGAATACGATGACAAAAAACATCGTTTTTGATCCCATGACACTTTTCATCACGCTGATGTCAAATTTTACATAAGGCGTTCTAATTGTTATTAGCGATAAATATAACAATTGTTACATCAATGCCATGTCCAGTGTCATCAATATGATGTTTATGAAAAATTACTGCAATGATGGCAAATATACGTCAATATGATGCCATTTTTTGAAACCGTTTAGGAATACATTTAAACACAAAAATAATAAATTAAACCATAACTTTTTTTAAATATAATTATAATTAATAAAACTTAACACAGTTTTATTTCTTTCCTTTTGGTAAAACTTATAAAAGTTATTAACATTTTGCGCCATAGAGTTGATGTCACGGCAGTCCTCACATTGATGACACTCAATTTATGCCGAAATTCTCTCTCTATTGAATTTTGTCAACAGGTTAATATCAGGTTTTACATCTTCGATGTCGTTTGGCATAGTATTGATGTTAAAGTATTTATGATACGCTCTCATCAGTATGAAAATACATTTTTCTATGAGTGTACTGGAAAATGTTTATGAGCCCATGCAGCAGTAGGGAACACTTACCATGTCGGTCATATGATGGATCATATGACCGAAACTGCTGATGGGTTGTTATCATTTTCTTAAGGGCAAAATGAAAAAAACAGATGTAAACCTTCGTGTACGTGTGATTTATTTTTTAGACCAACGTTACCATCTCAGCAAAGCATTCTTTCAAAATCTTTTTTTTTTTGAAAATGCCCACAAAATTACATGCAATGCTATTTATTTCTTTATTATTAATTTAAAAAAAAGAGTTTTTTCGAAAAAAAATGCGGTCATTAGGAATGAAGTTCCTTACGTTTTTTCTTCATCTTCGAATGTAATACAAGGTGAAATCTGTATGTTTTATTTTGTGTTGATTTTGAAATTTTATATGCTTCTTTAAATTTTTGTTTTATTTTTTTTACTTTTGACACATGCAGAATTTTTTTTTTTTTTTTTGTCAATCTGCTACAAACCGAAGAAAAGCAACTGTTGGTCAATTTTTCAATATTGCTGTTTTTTGTTGTGACATACTTTACTTTAGCGACATCTAGCAACTGATAGTGTCCGTTTTCACAACTAATTAATATTTATTGGTAGGTGTCTCCGCTGGCGTCAAATAGTTTCTCTACTTGCCGCCCGTCATACACGATTGTTTGTCGAAAGATACACCAATACATATCAACAGCTCACACGCTTTCGTGACGATTTCTACTAATTTGCCCTGCCATCAAGCCGCGTTAAGGAACTTCGTTCCAAAAACTATACAAGGAGAACAGAATAAATTATTTTAGACATATTTAGATAAAATTAAGAGAAAAACAGTAGTCAGTAGTAGTAGTTTTAACAATAGAAAACTAACCCCCGATTTTTTACTTGGGATTTAAATACAAAATTAGTAAATTTTCCTTAAAATTTAAGTTGGATTTAAAATAGCTTTCTGTTTTACAGTCTAAAATTATTTTTGGTAATTAATTGCAGTTAAAGTACGGCAGCACAATGTAAGTGTCAAAAAATTATCGATAACTCAATAAAAAACAGCTGTTTAAACAAATTTGGAAGCAAGTGAAATTGTGAAAAGTTTAGAAAATAATAAATTGTTTTGTAAAAATTATTAAAATGAGTAACGAAAGTGATAAAAGGACTCCCAATTTCACTGCGACAGCAGGTGATTACCTTCTGGAAATAATACAAAATCAAATTATGAAACAAAAAAAAAAAAAAACATGTGCAATTTTCTGCATTTGCAGAACAAAACCAAACTGTCAAAATCATATGACAGTACGAAAAACTTGAATCGATTTTAAATGGGCACGGCAGGCCGTTTAAGTTTGATTTAAATAGCAACTGTTTGACTCAATTTTGTATTTAAATCAAATTTAAATTCAAATGGCATTTAAAATCCAAGTCAAAAATTGGGGGTAAATCATATGGAAAAAACATCTACAGCACTATTTTTTTTAAGGCCAAATGAACCTATTAAAATATTAATGCATAAACGTAGTTCCAAATAAAATTACCAAACTAATACGGAAAAATCAAAATATTAAAAAAATCATTGTAATGGCAACACTGAAAACTATAAAATTGCTTTGCATGTGTTAGGAAACCAAGCTAACTTTAAGCTAACTTACAGCTAACTATTTCACAACAGGTACTGGTTGAGGCCTGGACTACTTCTCAATGCAAACAACTAATTATTTTAACATGGTGATGTCCTAGGAAGTAGTCAATTGTTCGACTGTGCATTACTTTTCAATTAACTTAAAGTTAGCTACTTAAAAGTCAGTACCCACAGAAAAAAATGTACAAATCAAGGCTGATTTTACATTTTTCGGTGGTAATATTTTAATTTATTGAATTAAATTTCATCCTACTTTCTATTTTTTTTTTTTTTTTTTTTATTGTTAGCCTCTGGTGGGAATCGAACCACTAAGCCTCAAGACTGGTGAGCAGCCAACATACATACCCACTCAGCCATCGCAACATTTAAAATGAATGCGACAATAGGCAATTTAATTAAAGAGTTATTTACCGTGTATGTGTGTATGTTATTATTTGAATTTTGGCTTAACTCTGCACTACGTTTCAGCTAGCTTATAGCCAGTACACAAAAAGTGAATTACAAATCGATTGTATTGTAGCTAATTTGAAGCTAGACCATAAAAGTTAACGTAAAGTTAATTATTTTAGTAGACGACTACTCAATGTCCGACAGGGTTTCCTGCAGGGTTAGTAACTGCAGTATTGAGATTTTGCAAAGATACCATTCAAAGACGCTAAGATTAAGCGACAAGCTGACGGGAAATTTACAACTTATTTACAAACACATGTGTTGTCGCCAGCGTTGCCGTTCTGGTGACTCTCTTAACAATAGAAATTTTTTTTACTGCTTTCATAAATTAATTTGGAATTACGATTATGCATACATGACTCTCATATGTTTATTTCGTCTTTAAAAAGTTCGTACTTTTCATTATAACATTGTTTTTTACCATATTATTTTAAGTGTAAAAACAAACCTTATTAATTGTTTTGTGTCTTTTTCAGCCATTTATGTATGTATGTATGTATGTATGTATGTATATATATGCCGTCGACATTTCGTTGATGCTACTCAACTCGTCAGTAGACTCGAAAGAGCTTAAAAGAATGTTGAAACTTTTACTCTCTTTTAGGCAAAGAGACAGTAAGCAGAAGTGCTTCCGTGCATTCTATCGCAAGAAGAAAAGGAGATTTAACATAAATAAATGTTTATTTATTATTTCTAGAATATTATTACTCTAAATGATACACACAAAACAAAAAAAGCTTGTACTAAATTTAAGTTCTTTCTAACTGATTTTAGTACAAGATTTAAGCACGCATTATATGCAAGTAATGGACTATCCATTTTTTTAGCGCCACTTCGGGCGCTAATTATGATATCATATCAACCAAACCTGCATGGCTAACTGAATGGCGAAGGAATACAGAGTGTTTTCCAAGTCCTTGCCAAGGTTTCAACAGGACGGAAGGCAGGTGTGACATTTTCCTGTTCGCCGTTTCTATAAGATTTCACTCCGGTATATTAAGGTATCAGACTGCCACAACTACCGGCCCATATTCATACTGTCCGTGTACATACATAAATCTGCAGTTTACCTGTGACATATCTGGTTCGTCGACTTGCTAGTTTTGGTCACTCCCGGGTATTTTATTTCCCCGGTATCCTCCATGCCTTATAAAAATATAAAGACATGGCGAACGTTCCCAATTCGCCGAATGGGAGGGTCCCGATGGAGGATCTAGCAAACCCCACACGGGACGAACTATCCATTTTGCGGTTTCAAAAGTGAACGTAAATAAAACACATACATAAAATATTTTTTTCATATTTCTTTTTTATTTTATATACATATGTATTTATTTTCTTGAGCTAAAGGTTTTCTTTTTAAATATTTAATTATTTTAGTCGATATTTCGCTGTCCTTCGGATAGCTTCTTCAGGACAATAATAATGAAAATAGTTTTTATTGGTTTTTTCAAAAATTGAAATTGAAAAATTGATTTTTGAAAAAAAACCAATAAAAACTATTTTCATTATTATTGTCCTGAAGAAGCTATCCGAAGGAGAGCGAAATATCGACTAAAATAATTAAATATTTAAGGCCATATTCATAATAATTATTGTAAGTTTATTAAGTTCTTATTTGACGTATAATAAACCTTCAATAGTTTTTATGAATATGGGTGATAAAATATAAAAACAGGGGTCGAAAAAAAACCAAATAATTTCTTTTTTTTATCATAAAGCTTGAATGATGATATTATAAGTGAAATACTATATCATTTAGATGACCACCACGCGAAGTGTTGCAAGCATTGTTCCTTTGGAGGTAATTTTCGACCACTTTTTGACACATATTGGGCATTATCTCAGCCATAACTTGACGAATGTTGGTTTTTAAGTGCTCAAGCGTTAAATGTTGAATGTGCATAAACAAATCACTCGCTCAAAGTGACTGCATGGTGAGCTGTTCGTGCTGGAAGAGTAATCGGTCTATTTTTTTCGAGGTCTATTTTGTTCAAGGTTAACCGGGGGTTTTTCTGCTGCAATTGAACGAATTAGGTCTGGAGGACATGTGGTTCCAGCAGGACGAATAATACACAGTTAATAAGTCTGAGCTGCCCCTAAGTTACAGGGTGAAATATTGTTCTTTTGAAACTAGTTTTTGTAAAGAGTATTTCAGATTCGACCCTAAGCCAAGCCGATAGCACATGTTTCACTTTTCTGTAAGAAATATTTGTCTTTTTCAGTAAGAAAATATCAATTTCTCTTTCCGATCCCGAAATAATAATAAGAAAGTTTCCACTAGACAGATGACAGCCTCGTTAACCAAGCCAACTCGGAAGTGGATCTCATCTGCAATAATTTAAGCCAATGCCTGGGATGGTAAAGCTGTGAGCCGGACCGTGATACCTCTTCCCTCTAGTATTTCGATATTATTTGCTAAAAAGTATAAATCAGATCACAGACAACAAATGATCTTAAAGCTTTTGGTAATAAAAACATCAGAAAAAAAAATTAAATCGAATCTTAGAATGTTGCTGGAACCATTTGTAAAGGAAATCACATCTGTTTGAAATTAATCATAATTAAAATTAATAATAATTCCGCAATTTTTAGGGAAAATATTTTACTTTAGAGCTATTAGCTATTGATAAGGAGAAAAGTGATTCTTTTGCCAGACGTTAACAAAAAAGATATGAAATCTAATGATGGTAGAAATTTTAATTATTTTAATTAAAATTATATAATAAGCAATCAAGATAATGCGACTAAAACTAAGTACATACCTGCACATATACATATGTGTATGTATGTATGGGCATTATCAAGCAAAAAAACAAATAATATCTCCAAAACTTTCCCCGACCATAATTTAGTTTCTTTGGCATCAGGAATTATTTTCAAGTTATAAAATTATTCTTTTTAAGTTTAAAAGTTATAAAAAAAAGAGATCTTGCTGCCATAAAGAGATGCTGTTGCAGTTCAAAGTACTTCAGTGAGTGGAGTATAAAAAGCCAGACAAATTTCGGTTTGGCATCAGTTAACGATCTTCGTCTAACAAACATTCAAAATGAAATTTGCTGCATTTGCTTTCGTTGCCTGTGTTTCCGTGGTGGCTGTAACCGTAAGTACACCGGACTTTTTCCACTCACTGTTTGTCTATCAGATTTGTGAATTGAAAACCACTCGATCTATTTCAGGCCATGGCTATAGATCAAGCAGAGATTGAATATCGCAGCGGTTTCCTGGACGGCGCCAAATGTGTAGCGACGACCGTTTACAATTTCAAAGATGTTGCTGCGCAGTGGATCAGTGATGTCAAAGCTTGCAAGGTGATACTTAACAATGAAGAGCAGAAAGCGATGGATTCCATGCATAAAGTTGTTGAAGCCGCCAACAATGTTACTCATGTCTACGAAGATAGTTGCAAAGGAGGACAAAATCTCAGCGCCAGTTGCACCAGCGATATGTCAGCGCCAGTCATTAATTTTATTGGAAACGTTGTAAATACCGCCAAAGCCTTTGCAGGCATAGTAAAGTCTCCTGGTAAAATGGGCTCATGCGCCTGGAGTGCTACTTTGACTGTGGAAGAACGTGTTAAGGAACTCCCTTCAGATATCAAAAACTGTGTCTGGCCATCTCTATAAGCATTTCTTGATTTCTTGTTTGTTTAATTGCACCACAATCACAATCAATGATTATTCTAGAATTAATTGTTAATGTTCACAAAAAAGAGAACAAAAACAAATAAGTAATTAAAAATAAATTCAGTGGCGAAACTTAGTCTGTGGTATTTTTTATTTCGGATAAAATACCAAAGGAATTACGTTTCAGGTTGGACGCTCCTGAACAACCTGTATTTCAGTGGCGAGAAAAAATTACTGGAGTTTGGTCACGCATTTGACGGCTGTACGGGCGCCTTTGGGACTGATTAGTCTCAGGTACCTGCATTTGGGTGCCTCTATTATGAAAAGTGTACAAAAAAAAATCTTAAAAAACTCTTTCTCAATTTTCAGTCAGTAAATTCAAACTCAATTGTTAATCATATACTGAAATTTTAATTGCATTGAAATATGATATTTGACACGTCCGAAGTTCACAGGGTGCTGATGAAGGGTGTTTGCTACCCAGAAACAGGCGGTTTTCTTTACTTAATTAATTTCGATTTAAAAGTGACAAACCAAGGCTTGAACTTGAACCTGAAAGAGTAATTTAATGAAAATCATACAGTTCGACGGCAAAGTTAAACAAATCAATGCTTAAAGGCCGCTGGGTGAAACGTTTGAAACTGTTGTTATCGCTGTTAAAACAGCGACAAACACAACATTCAATTGCGTGTTGGTGAGAGAAGGTAAAATAAAATATATTCCAATCAACACTAAAACACAGTAATAAAATGAAAAGTTTATCAATACCATTAAATATAGAGAGTCAGTATTGAAGAGTTCAGGTGGTAGGATGGAGATGGGCTGCTGCTTAAAAACTGTATACAAAGCTGTTTCATCAGCAAAAAAAAAAAGACTTTATGATGCTAAATTTTGCCAATAAATTTATTCTCAAAAATATACTACAGATAAATGGTTTTGTGTTGTTTTTGTCTGTTCTGTTCATAAAAATTTACATACATTACATACAAATTTCGTATGGAAATTCGTCAAATAGGAATCTAATTAACCTCAAGTATTTTTTACGAACAAAGCCGTCCTGCATCATCACATATAGTGTAGTGTAGTTACATTTTTCTGTTAAAAAAAAAAATCTAAATACTCCAGCGCATACATCTTCTAGCATTGTGAGGAAATTTAACAAATTGTCGTCCTACACGAGTACCGTGTATTGCGTTCGCCACACATGCCCTGACTGCTCCGGGAAATGCTTTTCCAATGTTCAACATAATACTGCCGGCTCGTGCAACTTTTCCCACAAGATCACCAAATGGTTCCGACATTATTTTTCTACAACCAGTATGTCGGCCTCTGCTGCAGTCTAATTCGTAAGCCTGAGTAACTTCAGGGGCAGCTTCAATTATACTCTGGGTGGCATTCATTATTTTCTCTTCTCTTTCGTTCAGTATGCCCTGGCAATCTTTGATATCGTCCATGACTCGTTCAGCAACTTTCACAGCATCAGTAATTAAGTTCGCAGCACATTTCTCATCCTCCCGAATAGTTCTTTTGGGATCAATATTCTGATCGTCTATAGCTATAGCCTGATATATATACATATATAGATGAAGTAGATTATTATATTGTAATATACAAACTCAAAGAGGAAAGAGAGAGAGAGAGAGAGAACTCTCTTTAAAATATGTACTCTCTGTGTGTACTTACGGTTGCGGCCAAGCAGGATAAACTGGCCAATAAAATAAATGCAGCAAATTTCATTTTGTTTACTTGTTATACGAGGCTTAGCAAATTCTTCACTAATGGCAAAAACTAAACCGGCCGGCTTTTTATAGGCGAACCATTCAAGTATGTACTTCGAAAATAATTTCTGCAACAAAAGCAATTAATTTGTTCTTGGAATAAATTCAAACATTTTATTGCTGGCTGGTGAAATTCAGTTTTATAATTTTTATCGTTGCATTATCTTAACTGCCTGTGATATAACACCAAAAAATCAGATAATCGACAGCTTGTGGAAAAATTTTAAATTTCTTTCCATTAGTGCAGTTCACATCGAAATTATAAAAACATTAACTTTATCTAAACCGTTATTGATAATTAAGAAATTATGTGTTCACGAGTCAAGCATTCAGCATTGTTTGTTATGGGCTAAACATACTCATCTCTTAAAAAATTAAGTTTCAAAGAAGGGCATCAGGAAGTCACCGCTTTTGCCGAGTATTGTAATGAATTGTCCATGAAACAAAGAATCCAAATTTTTGCTATCACAGCGTTAATAGTCGATACTCAGTAGCACCCAATTTTTAAATTTTTATAGTAAATAGTGTTTTCAGGAATTCTCAGTAGTCACATTTCTTGCAGGGTATAACAAATTTCATATGCAACCTGTTTTTACATTTGTAAACTAGACAACTGTAGAATACAAGTGAACCAAACCATTCGCCAAGAACGCGGAATAATCGATTATTCGACCAAAATCATGATGAGTGATGAGGCTCATTTCCACCTCAGCGGGTACGTCAACAAGCTAAAATACCACGAAAGACGCACGAGGAGCCTTTACACCCGTTCAAAGTGACTGCATGGGGCGCTGTTCATGCTGGAGCAGTCAGCAGGCCATTTTTTTCGAGGATGCCGCTGGTCATAGGTTCGTGTTAACCGAGTTTTTTCTGCCACAATTGAACGAATTAGGTGTGAAGGACATGTGGCTTCAACAGGACGGAGCAACGGCACACACTGCACGTGCCACAACCGTTATTCTGAAAGCCAAACAACATCGGATGACTTCTCATTGCTTATGACTCATATTGCTTATGTTTTTTCATCCGCACATTTATGTTTCTAACCACCACGAAACTTCAAACCCTGCACCACCTGACCACCAGGTTTGATTAATTTGGAATCAAGACTCAAATCGCACATACACAAAAGTTTTCTCACATAGAAAATTATTCTTTGTTTTACTCGTTGATAGATATTTCTTCAAGATCGCCACTGTTCTTGTAGGGTCAGCACCTGCGCTTGAAGAGCTCAGGGGCTCAGGTTGTAAAGCGACACTCAAGCCACTAGAAACCTGAGCGGCTGAGCTCAAGGACGGGTGGGTGCTGACTAGAAGTATGGCGGCTTCGAAACTGCTAGTGGTCCCTGCCGCTAAAGATCTTTAATGTTTTGCTGATCTTGTTTTTTAGTTAATATCAATCACAAAAATAATATAGAATGTCTTGAGCCTGATAAACTAAATACAATATAATAATATAAGGAAAAAAACTTGGAATAATAAAAAGTAATTAATGTGAAAAAATGTAATTTTTTACTAATTCAGGTCCAAAAATGAACCTTTTCAAAAAATATTTGCTGTATTTTTCAGCTGTCTATATGCCGACGACATTTCGTTGGTGCTAATCAACTCATCAGTAGACTTAAAAGTATTCTTAAAATACATTTCAATTGGCTCTTAAAGCAAATAAATAATTAAGTTCATATTTGTAATTTTTTACTTAAGAGGTCATATTCATAATAATTATTGTAAGTTTACTGAGCTCTTATTTGACGTATTTCTACGGAATATTTGTCAAATAAACGTGTAATAAACCTTCAATAATTTTTATGAATATGGGTGTAGGTCTAAAAAAATAGCCCTTAATGCTTTCTGTCTTCTTTCAGGTCTATTTTTTTAAACCTAAAGTAATAAATTTCAATTGGCTCTTATAGCGAATAAATAATTAAGTTCATTGTTAAAATGTAATTTTGTGATAAAATTGTAGTGATCAGCATTCTTGACAAGAAGACAAGAAAAGTAAAGTGGAAAACTTACTCGCTTGGGTACATATCAAGGCTGTTTCGCGTCCACCACGACGCTCATCACCACCCAAATTGCTTCTAATACAGGTCATGACTCTTTGTATACTATTTTAAAGCAGCAGCATCCCATCTCCATCCTACCACCTGAACTCTTCAATGCTGACTGTCTACATTTTCCTCTTGATCACTGTGTTTTACTGTTGATTGGAATATATTTTACCTTCTCTCACCAACACGCAATTGAATGTTGTGTTTGTCGCTGTTTTAACAGCGATAACAACAGTTTCAAACGTTTCACCCAGCGGCCTTTAAGCATTGATTTGTTTAACTTTGCCGTCGAACTGTATGATTTTCATTAAATTACTCTTTCAGGTTCAAGTTCAAGCCTTGGTTTGTCACTTTTAAATCAATATTAATTAAGTAAAGAAAACCGCCTGTTTCTGGGTAGCAAACACCCTTCATCAGCACCCTGTGAACTTTGGACGTGTCAAATATCATATTTCAATGCAATTAAAATTTCAGTATATGATTAACAATTGAGTTTGAATTTACTGACTCAAAATTGGGAAAGAGATTTTAAGATTTCTTTTGTACACTTTTTATAATAGAGGCACCCAAATGCAGGTCTCTGAGACTAATCAGTCTCTATGCGCCCGTACAGCTATCAAATGTGTGACCAAACCCCAGTAATTTTTTCTCGCCTCTGAAATACAGGTTGTTGAGAAGCGGACAACCTAAAACGTAATTCCTCTGGTATTTTATCCGAAATAAAAAATACCACAGACTAAGTTTCGCCACTGAATTTATTTTTAATTACTTATTTGTTTTTGTTCTCTTTTTTGTGAATATTAACAATTAATTCTAGAATAATCATTGATTGTGATTGTGGTGCAATTAGACAAACAAGAAATCAAGAAATGCTTATAGAGATGGCCAGACACAGTTTTTGATATCTGAAGGGAGTTCCTTAACACGTTCTTCCACAGTCAAAGTAGCACTCCAGGCGCATGAGCCCATTTTACCAGGAGACTTTACTATGCCTGCAAAGGCTTTGGCGGTATTTACAACGTTTCCAATAAAATTAATGACTGGGGCTGACATATCGCTAGTGCAACTGGCGCCGAGATTTTGTCCTCCTTTGCAACTATCTTCGTAGACATGAGTAACATTGTTGGCGGCTTCAACAACTTTATGCATGGAATCCATCGCTTTCTGCTCTTCATTGTTAAGTATCACCTTGCAAGCTTTGACATCACTGATCCACTGCGCAGCAACATCTTTGAAATTGTAAACGGTCGTCGCTACACATTTGGCGCCGTCCAGGAAACCGCTGCGATATTCAATCTCTGCTTGATCTATAGCCATGGCCTGAAATAGATCGAGTGGTTTTCAATTCACAAATCCGATAGACAAACAGTGAGTGGAAAAAGTCCGGTGTACTTACGGTTACAGCCACCGCGGAAACACAGGCAACGAAAGCAAATGCAGCAAATTTCATTTTGAATGTTTGTTAGACGAAGATCGTTAACTGATGCCAAACCCAAAATTTGTCTGGCTTTTTATACTCCACTCACTGAAGTACTTTGAACTGCACCAGCATCTTTTTATGGCAGCAAGATCTCTTTTTTTATAATTTTAAACTTAAAAAGAATAATTTTATAACTTGAAAATAATTCCCGCTGCCAAAGAAACTAAATTATGGACGAGGAAAGTTTTAGAGATATTATTTGTTTTCCTGCTTGATAATACCTATACATACATATATGTATGTATATGAGCAGATATGTACTTAGTTTTTGTCGCCTTATCTTGATTGCTTATTATATAATACCAAAAAAGACAGATATCAGACGCTAAAAGAAAATAATTAAAACTTTGGCACGTTTTAGGCTCTTTTGTTTGTCATAACTCTAATAAAAGCGAAACACGTCCACCGATTCTTATGATTTATGTCTCATTTTGTTCATAGGTTATGCGACTGTACGTGAAAGTAATAGGAGTTGACACTTTTTTACCATTTCAGATTTTCTATAAATTAAAACTTACAAAAATGCAATTTTTTTAGGCAAAAAAAAATTTTTTTCTTCATAAATTTATTTATAACTGCGAAACTTTTGCTTATATAGCGAAACGTAGTATAAACAGATTAAAGGTACTCTAGTTCTTAATTTTTTTAAATTTAATGCAGCTTAGTCGGGCTAGTGGTTCTCGAGTTATGCCTAAAACGTGGCAAACTCGCCTACACGATACTTCTTAACTTGAAATTAATTTTTAAATTATTATATGAGGTACCAAGAACAAACGAATGATGCAGAAGTTTTTCTTTTTGGGGCTACTTTCATAAACAATTATCAGAACTGAGTCCCGAAATCATGTGTTGTACAGTGTTATTAAAGCTTGTGGTTATTTGTCATATGAGTTTTCAGAAATACATTTAGCAAACAATATTAAAATACTAAAGGGGAGAGATATCACGATCCGGCTCAGAGCTTGGCATTAGCTAAAGCTACATATTTATAATTTTTAATATATTATTTTATCTATAATTTTTGACCTTTATTCTTAAAATTGACAACACTATTTTTTAAAGTTTTAGGTCTTTATATTTTTTTTTCTTTATTAATCGATATTTCGCTAACAATTTGCAAGCATCGTCAGGAATCTTTAATAGAAAATAAAAACAAAAACAAAAAAATAAAAAATAAAGATTCCTGCCGATGCTAACAAATTGTTAGCGAAACATCGATTAATAAAGAAAGAAAAATATAAAGACCTAAAGCTTTAGGGTCTTATTCATAATAAATATTTTAGGTTTATTAAACTCTTATTTGACAGATTTTCCTTACAAATATGTCAAATAAGAGTCTTATAAGGCTGAAATATTTTTTATGAATAGTGTTGTCTATTATAATTGTTAATTACACAGTGCAGCATTAAAATCTTGAACCAATTGAGACCCCCAAAATCTGAAAGCTTATGATGGTAGAAGGAAACCTCTAGAAAACCTCTAGTTTGGAATTATTAGCTAAAGTATTAAACATGTTGTATACGTTAACATGGAAAATGTTGGTCGTAGAACTTGTATGTTAATTTGTATTTTGTTTTTATATTTATGTTGTTCATGAATGTTGTTAATACATTTTAAGGCGGGAAAAATATTTTTGAATGTTTATTAATCAAATTTTTTCAATAATTTGTTTTTGTTTTTGAATTTTATAATTATTTTCCTGAAGATGCCAACAAATTGTTGGCGAAATATTGAAAATAAAAAAAAATAAAAAAATAAATAAATAATTCTTTAATATTATTTTTATAAAAAAACCAAAGATCAATAGCTTGAATAATTAATACATATAACAATATAAAGATCAAATAATATAAAGATAAAATTATTAGCTAAGGTTTTTTTTTAAATCAATTTTGAAATTTTCGGCTGTGGGGTAGATTTTAGTACAATTTTCAAAAAATATGTTCGACTGATTCGAAAATCTATTCGAAATACTGGTTTTTTGTCTTCAGCAAATGTTTACCTCTTAATTAGATGTGAAAATTTTGCCTTGAGGTATAAGCTTTCAGATTTTGGGGGTCTCAATTGGTTCAAGATTTTGAAGTTGAAAAATGTGGTACTGTGTTATTGGAGAAAGATTTTTAGGGATGAAACTGGAGTGATGAACATTTTTAAAGAAGCCAAGAAAAGTAAAGTTAAAGACTTACTGGGTGGGGTACATGGCTAAGCAATGCTGCTGAAAAACATAATGCAGCTAGTTATGATCAGGGTTCGAACCGATGTGGGTGCTGAAGAGCGTCGTGAGAAACGTGAAATGTATGCCATGGTATGAACCCCAGCCAGTAAGAGCTCAGCGTTATTTTTCTTGTCCTCCTTAAAACTGTATATTGTAGGGCGCTGGCGAAAGCTGTTCTTACCTAGAAACAGCCAGCTATCCACCTAGCCGTAAAATTTCACTTTTCTTTACCTAATTGACATTAATAATAAAAAAAAAAAAATGCGGTCAGGGGACCCCCATTAGGAATGAAGTTCCTTACGTTTTTTCTTCATCTTCGAATGTAATACAAGGTGAAATCTGTATGTTTTATTTTGTGTTGATTTTGAAATTTTATATGCTTCTTTAAATTTTTGTTTTATATTTTACTTTCGACACATGCAGTATTTGTTTTGTCAATCTGCTACAAACCGAAGAAAAGCAACTGTTGGTAAATTTTTCAATATTGCTGTTTTTTGTTGTGCCATATTTTACTTTAGCGACATCTCGCAACAGGTAGTGTCAGTTTTCACAACTAATTAATATTTATTGGTTTGTGTCTCCGCTGACGTCAAATAGTTTCTCTACTTGCCGCCCGTCATACACGATTGTTTGTCGAAGGATACACCAATGCATATAAACAGCTCACACGATTTCTACTAATTTGCCCTACCAGCAAGCCCAAGCCGCGTTAAGAAACTTCGTTCCAAAAAAAAAAAAAAAAAAAAAAAAATGGGAATCACCCAGGTGTTGAACTTGAGTCAATTAAGATTTGAGCAAATAAAATATACTACAATGTAGTTCAATGTAATTGAAATATAAGTAAAAACCATTTCTGTTTACATTTAAAAAACATGCAAAGCATTGACTTTTTATTTTTGTTATTTTTTTTTTTTCGTTAATCTATAATTTTGAGGTGAAATTATTTCTAATACTAAGTTATCCTTAACGCTGATTACACAATGCACTTATCGTCACTAAAAAAAAAACAAAGCGATAACTTTTCAGTTTTGGTGAATACAACCCTGCAAGTTATCACCGTCACAAACAAGTGGCATGCCTAAGAGAATCAGGACCATGATGCCACTCATCCACTGAAGCAAGACTTAAATTCATCAACGGACTCAGTGAAAGCTTTCTTATAGGAACGAAGATCGTTGCTCAAACATTCGCTGATATCTCTGGGAGCATTTTTGATATGTGTCGTTGGCACCACACCATCCATAATTTGCTTAAGCAAATCTGAACCCTTTTTTGTCATTTATATGTCACACTTTAAATTGATTTTCTTAACCTTGTCGCAAATATTTTCATAAATATCAATTACATATTTCTTTACAAGCGTTGATGATTTCCATTTTCTTGTTTAATTAAGTTGCGAACATCTTCGTTTAGGTCGTCACCGCCAGCAGTTAAATCAGGAAAATTTTGAATAGTGTTCTTGATATCCAAAACTTCGCCAATAATACACTGGATGCCATTTTTTACAATATTTGTGGGTAGCACAATGGCCTCCTTAAGATCGTTGTTGGTGGCTTTAGCCATTCAAATTTTCAACAAGAAACATGAAAACTTGTTTGCAAACTTACGGTAAGAGCGACCCAGTACAAACCAGTGTTGGGCAAAATACATGCTGTGATGTATTTAAAATACAAGAAAGTTGTGTATTTAAAATACAAAATACAAATACTTTTTGCCCATGTATTTAAAATACAAAATACTGCATTCCAAAAGCAAGTATTTGAAATACAAAATACAGTGTAACAAAAATTTGAATTTAAAATACAAAATACTTTTAATCAAAAAAGTTTTTATTTTCTTTCATAAACACCAGTTTTTCCAGAGTGATATCAGACAAACAATCTCTTGATGGCGAATAAAGAAACCCAGCCAACGACAAACTCTCAATGATTTCTTATTAGAAAGCGGTATTTTATTGAAAGACATACATACATATGTATAACGGAATTAAGAAAAAAGTGACAATTAAAAAACATTTCACCAAATGCTATATAAATATATATATTCTATCCAAGTCAACATTTGATTGATGTTTTTTTTTCTCTTGTTTTGGATTAAAATGTCGAACGCTGTTTTTCTTTGTATTTTATTTTTTCATCAGTTAACTTTCTGACAGCTTGGCAACTTTCTCAATGTATGTGCATTCAGTTGCTTTTTCTTTTCACAGGTACTTTGGTAATTAAATGGAGCAAAATTAAAGTAATTAAATGGAGCAAAATTTTCGATTTCAGTTGATGTATGAATGGAATAATTTTTAGCGCATATTTTCTAACATAGATTAAAAATGTATTTTGAAAAATGTATTTTGAGAGCACGAGTATTTGAAATACAAAATACTCAAGCGCTTAGTATTTAAAATACAAAATACAAATACATTCATGAGACGTATTTAAAATACAAATACAAAATACGTATTTGTATTTTAAATACGTATTTCAAATACATGTATTTCAAATACTGCCCAGCCCTGGTACAAACAGGCAATGACAGCAAATGCAGTAAATTTCATTTTGTTTTTAGCTTTCATCAATGTGCAACTATGTTTTGAGTTTCAGTTGCTTAAATGTCATTTTATATAGATTTTAATTTCTAATCAAATTGCAAGAAATACAGTATTCGTTAACTTTTTCTTTAAGAGTTCAAAGATAAACTTTAAACAAAAGACAGTTTGTTTATTTGGAAGATAATACCAATTCTTTGCATTGCTCTTAAATGCAGGTTTAACCAAGTCAATGCATTTGACAAGAAATATCATTGACCCCAGAAAGTCTTACCCCCAATTTTTAACTTGGATTTTAAATGACATTTCAATTGAAATTTGATTTAAATACAAAATTGAGTCAAATTGAGTTGCTATTTAAATCAAATTTAAACGGCCTGCAGTCCCCATTTAAAATCGATTTAAGTTTTTCGTACTGCCATATGATTTTGACAGTTTGGTTTTGTTCTGCAAATTAAGAAAATTGCACATGTTTTTTTGTTCCATAAGTTGATTTTTTATCATTTCCAGAAGGTAATCACCTGCTGTCGCAGTGAAATTGGGAGTCCTTTTGTCACTTTTGCTACTCATTTTAATAATTTTTACAAAACAATTTATTATTTTCTAAACTTTTTACAATTTTGCTTGCTTCCAAATTTATTTAAACAGCTGTTTTTTATTGAGTTATCGATAATTTTTCGACACTTACATTGTGCGGCCGTACTGTTATTACAATTAATTACCAAAAATAATTTTAGACTGTAAAACAGAAAGCTATTTTAAATCCAACTTAAATTTTAAGGAAAATTTACTAATTTTGTATTTAAGTCGCAAGTCAAAAATCGGGGGTTAGTTTTGGATTGCTTAAAAATAGAAATTTGATTTAATACAAATTTATTGGCCACAATCACTCATCTTAAATTTTATCTGCCACTGAGTTTATTATTAAACGCTATTTAACCCTAAAATTATGCTATATAAAATATAAATAAATTATGGTGTACAGTGGGATTCGGCACAGCGCACACAAGAAAAAAGAAAAATTCGTTTTTACGCTGTTCAGATAGATATTTTTAATCGAGTCAATAGCTCTGTTTTTTTACTCTACTTTGGGATCCCGTGGGATCCCAATTTGCACGAAAAGCGTTCCCGTACTTTAAAATTGGGCAAATGAGAGTATTTGTGAGAGAACATTATAAGTAAGGGCATGTAGTTCAGCTGTCAGCTGTTTCAAAGAAAAAACAATGACTTAGAAGAAATAAATGTTTTGTGGAAACTAAAAGAAAAATGGGAAATTAGTGTGAAAAATATTTTAAAGCATTCTCTAAAAAACTGTTGATTGTTATATGTTTATAATTACTAATTCATTTATGTATGTACATATGTATGTATGTATGTATGTATGTATATGAATTTGAGTTCTGTTGTGCTATTAAAAAGTTTTATGCATTTCATTCCTTTTAATTGTTTGGAGAAAACTTTTTTTACACAAATTAAATAAAGTACATAAATATTTTTTTTTATAAATTGAGCTGTCAGAACCCTGACTTGTCAAAAAGTCTTTCACACACATACACTTTTAGTGCAGACTATCACACTTTTTGGACACACATGTCATTTTTAACAGATCGTACGATTCAGCAGGATAGTGAATCACGGCCTTTACTACGTTATCACTTTACTTTCAGTAAATGTCAAAAAATTACTTTCAGGAAAATTTTGCTGAAAGCTGAGTTGAAAGACAGAAAACTGTGGGTGTGTTAGTAAAAAAAATGTGAGTGTATTGCAACTTTCAGGCATTTACTTTCCCGTCTAAATGCTACGTTAAGTATTCAAATTTTCTAGCTTAGACATAAATTATACTACACTCGAAGATAAACTCTCACTGTTTTTTTTTTACTGCACTAGAGAAACAGGTACTTACCCCCGATTTTTGACTTGGGATTTAAATACAAAATTAGTAAATTGAATTTAAAATAGCTTTCTGTTTTACAGTCTAAAATTATTTTTGTTAATTAATTGTAATAAAAGTACGGCAGCACAATGTAAGTGTCAAAAAATTATCGATACCTCAATAAAAAACAGCTGTTTAAACAAATTTGGAAGCAAGTGAAATTGTGAAAAGTTTAGAAAATAATAAATTGTTTTGTAAAAATTATTAAAATCAGTAGCAAAAGTGATAAAAGGACTCCCAATTTCACTGCCACAGAAGTTGATTACCTTCTGGAAATAATAAAAAATCTAATTATGAGACAAAAAAAAAAACATGTGCAATTTTCTGCATTTGCAGAATAAAACCAAACTGTCAAAATCATATGGCAGTACGAAAAACTTAAATCGATTTCAACTTTAATCGGCAGGCCGTTTAAGTTTGATTTAAATAGCAACTGTTTGACTCAATTTTGTATTTAGTAAATCAAATTTAAATTGAAATGGCATTTAAAATCCAATTCAAAAATTGGGAGTTAGCCTAAAAAAATCACAAAAGAGCAGCATAAAATCAGATTTCTGAGGCAATTAGTATTTGGAAATCACCTGAAATCAAGCAAAGTGAATTTTAGATCATATATGTATATGTTGTTAATTAAGCATATACCTAATATTACGAGCGATTAGGCTGGCTAGGTCTTGTCGTAAGAATCGATGAAAATGATCCAGTGGACAAGTTTCGTAGGCGAAAATGGTTAAATATTTGCTACCTTTAAGCACTAAAAGTGCAATATTAGCAAATCATAAATATTCGTTTTAAAAAGCGAAGCTTTTATTTATACATGGAAAAAATTAAAAGAAATGTATTACAGTTAATAACGATTTTCTTTGTGTTGTGATGCTTCGTCGTGCTTCGACGAGCCCTTGTAATCAGCATTTTCCTCCTTAAATAGTACGCCATTAGAATGAGCTGTAGAAAAAATAAAGTGAAAAATAAATCCCATAAGCTTTGGCGATTAGCTAAAGAATATGGCATTATGTTATGTACGAGAAGGCATATTGTGTTCAAATATAATGCAGATGGATTCATCTAAATTCAATGTTTAATGCAACGAAGAATCGATTGATAATATAGATGCAAATTTAGCAGTTGTTTTGGCGCTTAATTTGGTTTTAAATTTTTTAAACATTTATCTAACAGGTGGGCCAAAAGAAGTCATCCGATGTTGTTTGACTTTCAGAATATCGGTTGTGGCTCGCGCAGTGGTGTATTCATGGATGGTGAAATATTGTAGAAGCGGAAGTCTTAATATTCTTGGAATGAAGATTCAATACGATGTTCGCTGGACTAAACATATTTTTCATGTTGCCAAAAAGCATTTTAACACAACGAGACCTACCAGGACCCAAGAGAGCTGGTCTCGTGAATGGCAGCCCGAGAAAAATAAGCATTTAAGTGTAACCCTTACAAACAAGGGCCGCAACTACGAGAATCAATCACTAAGTATTGCTTACGACAGCGTTTACGTAATGCACAATTTTAGAATTTACAAAACTGTTACCGATAAGTGCGTGAGCAACAACTACATTCAGCCACGTTGACGATATGTTAACAGTATTTCTTATAATTTGAGCGCTTCTCATTAGGAGTTGCCTTATGCAGGCTAAAAATACTGTTAGCCAGTTCTATAAGTCAAGCGCTAGACTTACACTTGGTTTCCGATGACTTTTCTACAGATCCTGCGATATCTGTGTTATCGGCTTGACTGTTAGGCGGCCGACAAGATGAATCTTTAGACTCAATTGGTGGTATCGCTTCGTGCATTTCGTCTGCCTTATCACCTGCGAGATCGCTCTGATTGTCCTTGCTGCACTTACAGCCGGGAGGTTGGAAATATTGTGGCTGAGCAGATTCTTGTGGTTTAATGAGATCACCATTAGTTTCTTGGGTCTCCATAGTGCTCCTTTTCTTATTTCTTCTGAAACGTGAGTACAAATATAAAACAGCAATTGAAGCATAAGTAGCTTTGGCCACCTAAATTAACGAATGGCAATATTTAGTTTTCGAAACGCAAACTTATAAACATATGTATGCTTTTTGCATGTTTATTTTACATTAGCTCGTCCTCTGGCTGTGGTACTATTGAAATAATCCTTAAAGTTTGGCATTTTTGATAAAATTAATTTTATTAAATTGAATTTGAAAAAAAGCGATATTTTTAAATTGATGAAAGACAACAAACACAATCAATTTGGAAAGAGAACTACCAACGAAATATTTACGATTTAAATAACAGTATTTTTACAGCTGTCCACAGCCTTGCCAGTCCTTTATTTCAAAACTAACTGTGGGCTCCTCAATATTGAACGCTCAAACAGTCTCCATATCAATGAAGTGGCAGTAAAATTAATAATCGCCTTTTTAGTATAACTTTCACAATGTGTAAGGGTATATAGAAGTTTGTGATTCCGTGTGTAACGCATTGAAATAACCATCTAAGACCCCATAAAGTATATATGTATATTCTGGATCAGAATCAATGGCGTTTACGATTAAGCGATGTCCGTCAGTCCATCTGTTAGTAAATAAGTTGATAATGTGTTAGTTTCCATCAGCTATTTCTTGCAGGGTCATGCGCCCGAAGGTGATTTCTTACCTTGTAGTATTCTTGTTGCAACAAAAGCTGTTATTATTCTTGATGTTGTTGTATTATATTTGTAATTTTTACTCGGCAAAAACCATTGCTCTTTAACATGTATGTATGTGTGTATGTATGTAAGTAATTATGTATTTCACAAATCGCTTTGATTTGCCATTTTTTTTTATTTTGATTTATGTATCTTTTCTTTCACCACCTTTAGCTTTGCTTTGATCTCCTCCCTCTTTGCAAACACAAACACCACAGTGGCGTGACAAGCGACTGCGCAGCCAAAATTTCGCTGCTGCTCAAACAAACACCAGCACTAATCTCAACAGAAAACTTTTGCGCACACTTTTCACCAAGAAAAAACTACTTTTTCACAAAACTATAGCAGTTATTTGATAATATATTAATTAAATTACATTTCTGTTGAAAAATTATTAATTGTTTCAGACTTTTAATCACAAATTCATTAAATTTTCGCCAACGGCTGTGGAAGACATACGCGCACTACAAGAATTTCTGCAAACTAAAAGGGAAATGAAAATAAAAGCGATTAAAAGCAGACTGTTGGCGCAAATTTAATGTTGCTCAGTAAGAAGCACGAGAGAGAGAGACAGCAACATTGTCGCTGTTAGTTAATGCAAATCGTTGTGTAGGTACAATATGAATTAGAATGCCGTTGGTAGTCTGAAAGATGTATAGTGTGTATTTCGTTTATTTACTTATTTTTTCAAACTTCAGCAAAGAAGGAGGTTTAAGTTTGATTTAAATAGCAACTGTTTGACTCAATTTTGTATTTAAATTCAAATGGCATTTAAAATCCAAGTAGAAAATTGGGGGTAAGTGATTTTTTAAGTAAGATTTTAAATGGCTTAAAATCTGCTTCATTTGCAAATATGCAACTAAGAAAACAACAGTTTGCCTGTGTTTTTGGCAATTGGAAATCACTCCGCAAAATACAAAAGCACTTGTAAAAATCACATCTTTATTGTGTATTCAAAGTCACAGGTAATTTAAAATCTCAAGATTTCCAGAACAGCCCGGTTGGAAATATTTGCAATTGCTAATGATTTTATCGGGTATTTTAGTTCAATTTTTCACATTGTTTGATCTGACTTGAGTTCGATTTTCAATCCCTCAAAATTAGGAAAGATTTTTTCCTGATAAAATTGTAGTGTTCAACATTTGTAAAGAAGACAAGAAAAGTAAAGTAGAAGCCTTACTGGCTGGGGCACGTCCCACACGACGCTCATCTGCATCCAAATTGCTTCTAATCCCACCTCCATCCCACCACCTGAACTCTTCAATGCTGACTGTCTACATTTTCCTCTCGATCACTGCGTTTTACTGTTGATTGGAATATATTTTACCTTCTCTCACCAACACGCAATTGAATGTTGTGTTTGTCGCTGTTTTAACAGCGATAACAACAGTTTCACCCAGCGGCCTTTAAGCATTGATTTGTTTAACTTTGCCGTCGAACTGTATGATTTTCATTAAATTACTCTTTCAGGTTCAAGTTCAAGCCTTGGTTTGTCACTTTTAAATCAATATTAATTAAGTAAAGAAAACCGCCTGTTTCTGGGTAGCAAACACCCTTCATCAGCACCCTGTGAACTTCGGACGTGTCAAATATCATATTTCAATGCAATTAAAATTTCAGTATATGATTAACAATTGAGTTTGAATTTACTGACTCAAAATTGGGAAAGAGTTTTTTAAGATTTCTTTTGTACACTTTTTATAATAGAGGCACCCAAATGCAGGTCTCTGAGACTAATCAGTCTCTATGCGCCCGTACAGCTATCAAATGTGTGACCAAACCCCAGTAATTTTTTCTCGCCTCTGAAATACAGGTTGTTGAGAAGCGGACAACCTAAAACGTAATTCCTCTGGTATTTTATCCGAAATAAAAAATACCACAGACTAAGTTTCGCCACTGAATTTATTTTTAATTACTTATTTGTTTTTGTTCTCTTTTTTGTGAATATTAACAATTAATTCTAGAATAATCATTGATTGTGTTTGTGGTGCAATTAAACAAACAAGAAATCAAGAAATGCTTATAGAGATGGCCAGACACAGTTTTTGATATCTGAAGGGAGTTCCTTAACACGTTCTTCCACAGTCAAAGTAGCACTCCAGGCGCATGAGCCCATTTTACCAGGAGACTTTACTATGCCTGCAAAGGCTTTGGCGGTATTTACAACGTTTCCAATAAAATTAATGACTGGCGCTGACATATCGCTGGTGCAACTGGCGCTGAGATTTTGTCCTCCTTTGCAACTATCTTCGTAGACATGAGTAACATTGTTGGCGGCTTCAACAACTTTATGCATGGAATCCATCGCTTTCTGCTCTTCATTGTTAAGTATCACCTTGCAAGCTTTGACATCACTGATCCACTGCGCAGCAACATCTTTGAAATTGTAAACGGTCGTCGCTACACATTTGGCGCCGTCCAGGAAACCGCTGCGATATTCAATCTCTGCTTGATCTATAGCCATGGCCTGAAATAGATCGAGTGGTTTTCAATTCACAAATCTGATAGACAAACAGTGAGTGGAAAAAGTCCGGTGTACTTACGGTTACAGCCACCACGGAAACACAGGCAACGAAAGCAAATGCAGCAAATTTCATTTTGAATGTTTGTTAGACGAAGATCGTTAACTGATGCCAAACCGAAATTTGTCCGGCTTTTTATACTCAACTCACTGAAGTACTTTGAACTGCAACAGCATCTTTTTATGGCAGCAATATCTCTTTTTTTTATAATTTTAAACTTAAAAAGAATAATTTTATAACTTGAAAATAATTCCTGATGCCAAAGAAACTAAATTATGGTCGGGGAAAGTTTTGGAGATATTATTTGTTTTTTTGCTTGATAATACCCATACATACATACACATATGTATATGTGCAGGTATGTACTTAGTTTTAGTCGCATTATCTTGATTGCTTATTATATAACTTTAATTAAAATAATTAAAATTTCTACCATCATTAGATTTCATATCTTTTTTGTTGACGTCTGGCAAAAGAATCAGTGTTCTCCTTATCAATAGCTAATAGCTCTAAAATAAAATATTTTCCCTAAAGATTGCGGAATTAATATTAATTTTAATTATGATTAATTTCAAACAGATGTGATATCCATTACAAATGGTTCCAGCAACATTCTACGAATCGATTTAATTTTTTTTTTCTGATGTTTTTATTACCAAAAGCTTTAACATCATTTGTTGTCTGTGATCTGATTTCTACTTTATAGCAAACAATAGCGAAATACTAGAGGGGACAGATATCACGATCCGGGTCACAGCTTTAGCAGTAGCTAATTTTATTTAGCTAATCCCAGGCATTGGCTTTAATTATTGCAGATGATATCCACTTCCGAGTTGGCTTGGTTAACGAGGCTCGGTTTCATAACCTGTTATCTGTCTGGTGGCGAATTTCTTGGTACTATTTTTCAGAAATAGAATCAACATTCAGGCGATTAGTTCGTACAGAAAAGTGAAACGTGTGCTGCCTGCTTTGATGAAGGTCGCATCTTAAATATGCGTTACAAACACCAGTTTCATTTACAGAAATAACAATATTCCACGCTGTAATTTAGGGACAGGCAGCTCAGACTATTAACTGTGTATTAATACTTATCAAAAGTTTAAATAATACAAGCAAGCATTGCCGCCTGATTAAATGGGGTTGAAAATCGTCCAAGTTAGGAGAGAAAATCGTCAAGCCAGTGTTCGAAAACCGTCACAAAAACGTAGAAATGAAAACTTGAGTTTTTTTAAACAACACATTTTTTGTTGGATCAAGCAGTTTTTATTATTAATATTTTTATCATTTGGGGCCAATGGTGCACATCCCTCAAAAATAACTCGTTATACATTTCGTAATTTCCAAAGTATAGGACTGGAGTTCGACATCTGTCAAACTGAGTTTTTAAGCCAATTTTTTTCTTCTCCGGTGAAAGTCTGACATTGACGAAAATGGATCTCTTAACTGTCACACAACGCATAAAAATTATAAAAAAATATACTACAAAAATGGTGATTCTGCCACAGCCAGATATCGTGCTTTAAGAGGAGATTATGGTTTACATGACCCAAGCAATTGGCAAAATTGTGAAGAAATTTGAAGAGACTGGAGCGGCTACAAGTATTGTAAAGCCTGTGCATCATCCTTCCGCTGAAAATATCGCTGCTGTAAGTGAAAGTGTTGCCGAAGCCCTGAATGTGTCGATTCCTCATCGTTCTCAGGACTTAGGACTGTCTTACGGCATATTATGCCGCATTTTGCATTTGGATCTACACCTTCATCCCCACAACGTCGTAGATACGTGGAATGGGTGGCTGCTTGAACGACTGGCGGTGGACGGCGATTTTTCGAACAATATTTTCTTCAGCGATGAAGCAAATTTCTCACTGGGTCTTACTTGAGGTTCTGTGAATCCTCAAGTAATTGAAGAGAGGCCATTACATCCAGAAAAAGTCACTGTTTGGTGCGCTCTCTGGTCCGAAGGTGTGATTGGACCTTACTTCTTCGAAAGCGACGGCGGAACGACTGTCGCCGTCAATTGGGAGCGTTATGGCCAAATGATAACCGACTTTTTTTGCCTGCTATTCAAGAATACTACTTAAAGAATATTGCTTGTATGTTAAAAAATTTAACAACAGCATATTAAAAATTTTGTATGGAAATTTCCATACAAAATTTTTAATATGCTGTTGTTAAATTTTTTAACATACAAGCATATGTGATTTCAACAAGACGATGCCACATGCCACACAACTTGAACGAATATGGCTTAATTGCAAAAGACATTTCTCGTAGTGGCGATATCAACTGGCCACCAAGATCATGCGATTTAACACCATTACACTTTTTTTGTGGGGCTACGCCAAAGACCAAAGGTTTATGCAGATAAACCTTTAACTCTTGAGCACTTAAAACATTCGTCAAGTTATGGCTGAGATACCACCCAATATCAGTCAAAAAGTGGTCGAAGATTACCTCAAAAAAATCAATGTTTGCAACACTTCGCCTGGTGGTCATTTAAATGATGTAGTGTTTCACACATAATGTCAACCACATGTCCGCCAGACCAGAAGCGATAGTTTTGTTTGTTCACGTACTCGCTGAGGTGGAAATGAGCCTCATCGAGCACTATGATTTTGGTCGAAAAATCGTCCACTTCGTCTTAGTTACCATTATTCCACGTTCTTGGGGAGAGTATATCGCTCCATGGCTTGTTCACTTGTATTCTACAACTTTCTAGTTCACAAATGTAACAGATTTGACATTGTTCGTCATTTGCAAAAATAAGAGCAACTTCGAATAGGGTCATTTCTTTTGGCCCACCTGTTAAAAAATTTAGCATATTGTTAAATCCTGAATTCAATCTTTTCATTTTCTTTATAAAAACTATTTTATTTTGAGTTTTAAATTTTGCAAGGCCATCTACACCAAACACTGGATAGAGAGAGCTGTTGTAATTATATTTTTGTAATTCAATAAATACTAGTGTAAATACAAATTTGTATTATCGGTAATCGGTATGTGTAGATAGATAGCATATGTATAGTATAGGGGCTCTAGAAAAAGTTGTTTTAATAAATTCCATTTTACAGTCTTTAAATAATATTATTGTTTGCATGTACCATCGAAATTTCTTATGTTTCCATGCTTCTGCAGAGTCCATCTGTAAAATAAATTAAAAGTTGTGTAAAGCAATGCAATATGACGGCAAGTCGCAATTATCACAGTCCCAAAGTTTACTTGCGCAAGTCTTATTGAATTATCGTTTGAACTTGCTTTCAGGTTTGTAAAGAATAACGCAGCATTTAGAGGGGAAAGTAAATGCCTGAAAATTGCCATACACTCACAATTTTCTAACTTTCAACTCAGCTTTCAGCAAAATTTCTTGAAAGTAATTTTGTGAAATTTACTGAAAGTAAAGTGATAAGGTAGTAAACACATACAAATTTTCAGGATTGCAATAGAATAATAATTGTGAATTTTAAATTATTTTGTACATTAGAAAATATTTAAAACATTTTTATAACAAATATAAATAAAGAACACAAATGAAGTAGATATATAGTCATAATTATTAAATTAATTAATAAAAGTTTGGCAATAAAAATTATTTTCGAATGTTGCCCTATAAATTTATGTTTGTAGTAGTCTTGGCAACTCTATTTGAAAATAATAATACTTGCAACTCTTCGCTTTGATGACATTTTTAAAATGAACTTTCACGTTCCTTTGAAATTGAGCAAGAAATTTTCATGAAAGTCACAGATTTCATTGAAATTTTTATTCATAATACGTATACAAAAATTTAATGAAAGTACTTTCCCATCTAAATGCAGTGTAAGTTTACTTTAGCAACTTTCAAAGGCAATCACAGAGAGGGTAACTTTTCTTAACATTGCGAAAGAGAAATCAAAACGAATTGCCAAGTACGCCACAAATTCGAAACTTGCGCAGGAAACTTGGCCTGTAAAAATTAAGTCGAAATAATTTTTCAATAGCGGAAGATGAAGCTTTTTTAACTACAACAAACAGTGTTACCAGATTTTTGTAATGTGTATATAATAAAGCTAAATCATGTATGTATGAGCAAGAACTAGTAAATTGCTAAAAAAAAAAAAAATTAAAAAGGCAAAATATAGAGGTATATATTTTTCTAGTCCAGATGATACCTTTCACTACGTGAATAGTGCATGTTCTTTGCAAAGATCTATTAAGCCAAAATTTTATAGATAACTTCACTACAACTGAGCTAAGAATTTTGCAAAATAAAACCCCATCACGCCTGCCACAAAAATTCAATTTGATAGAATTGAATTTCAATTTCGAAAAAGCTTCTTTAGAAAACGAAAGTCAATAAATTTTCTCGGAATGAAATCACTTTTAGTATGATGAGCGAATTAGTTGTTTCTGCCATGCAATAGTACAAAAATAAATTAAATTAATTATTCAAGCTTTTGATCTTTGGTTTTTTTATAAAAAATAATGTTAAACAATTATTTATTTATTTTCAATATTTCGCCAACAATTTGTTGGAATCTTCAGGAAAATAATTATATATATTATAATTATTTTCCGGAAGATGCCAACAAATTGTTGGCGAAGTATTGAAAATAAATAAATAAATAATTGTTTAAAATTATTTTTTTTATAAAAAAACCAAAGATCAAAAACTTGAATAACACAAGAGAACAAAATTGAACCTTTTGAGTGTTGTTTGGAATTCTATAGCAATTTTTTACAAATTTGAGGTCGCTGATTTTAAATCTAAACTCCATTTTTCTCCATCAGCTCGACATTTTGAGATATACCGTTATGTCTAAAATTAAGGCGCTTCCAGTACAAATATTTAAATAACTTGAAAACGGTTCATCATATTCAGTTAAAAAAAAAATTGAAATTTGTCAACAAAATTCTCTTTAATCCGTGCCTACATTGTTTTTAATTTGAACGAGTAGTTTCAGAGATATCTTATTTAAAAATTCATAAAAAAAAAATAATGCAACTAAAGTCACAATATTGGTCTTAAAGCATTTAGCTTTATATATTTTGAATCAAATGAGCTTTATTTCATTGAAATCCGTGCACAACTTTTGATTTTCTCAACGATTTACTGAGATAACTAAATTGACAAAAATCGCGTGGATTGACATCCACGTAAAACGCATGGAAGATGTTGAAAATGTGAAACAGTCGTTTATATAGACAACATCTTTCATCTTTCATTTACTTAGATGTCAAAAAAAGAAGACGCAAAATTTTTGTAAAAAATAAAAAAAATTTTAAATGGACCATTTTGGACATTTTTATTTCCAGAGGTCAAGCAACATGCTCTCCATATTGATTGACCATACGATGGGCTTTCTTTTGCACTGCAATTAAAATGAATTTATTTATATGTATGTAATTCATTAAAAATTATAAGAAAATACATGTTCCGCTCATTTTTTTATATTAAATTTGTTTTCTGAAATGTCATTTTGCTAGTGATGGTACAAAAGCAATCGATTTTCTGCAATTATTTTAGTGATGGCACTAAAAATATCGAAAGATGTAACAAAATGAGAAAGGATAATCTTCTACTGATGTAGAAAGATGTAGAATTTTCGCCTGTATAATTCTTATGGGAAGATGTAAACATCTTTGCAAATTGATGAAAGATGTAAGTTGTGCGTCAGTGTAAAAAGGCTATAAGAAGAAAAAGAGTGTGTGTTAAATGTATGGGTGTGAAATGAGTGATTGTATGATTGTGTTTGTTTGTGTGTAAATAAGCGTAGAAATGCTTCTGTGGGAAGGTTCCCCAACACCGTGGAAGGTCCAACAAAATCTATCGAATTGAAAATTCCTAATCAAAACCATTCCGAATAAACTCTGTGATAGGCCTGCATCTTCGTTCCTTTTTTAGGGTTTCGTACTCATAACAGGTGGGCCATAAGAAGTCATCCGATGTTGTTTGGCTTTTAGACTATCGGTTGTGGCTCGCGCAGTGTGCGCTGTTGTTCCCTGCTGTTAGAACCACATGTCCTTCAGATCTAATTCGTTCGTTCGGCGGCACAAAAAACTCGGTTAACATGGGCCAATGACTCCTCCAGCGTGAACAGCGTACCGCCAGGCAGTCACTTTGAGCGGGTGTAATGGCTCCTCGTGCATCACTCCTGGATTTTCGGTGCCCCAGAAGCGATACTTTTGCTTCAGCCTCATCGAGCATTATGTTTTTTTGGTCGGAAAGTCGTGCACTTCGTCTTAGTTACGATTATTCTGCGTTCTTGGGGAGCGTATCGCTCCATGGCTTGTTCGCTTGTATTCTACAGCTGTAAAAACAGATTTGGCAGTGCCTGTCATTTGCAAAAACAAGAGCAACTTTCAATTGGATGATTTCTTTTGTCCCACCTTGTAGAACTAAAACAGCACCCTTTTACCGTATTTAGACGATTTGTACACCGTGATTGTGACTTTGGAAATGTTAAATAAAAAGCTAAATAAATACAGCTACACTTTTATTTATTATTTAGTGAACTCATACATATTTATTATTATAATAATTATTATTTTTTTCTTCTTTCTACATTTATTTATTTTATAATTGTAATTGTGGGGGGAGGGATGTTTGCGGGATGTTTTATTTATTTGTATTGTTTCCATTTTAAGGCTAAATGTTTTTGTTTTTAACATTTTAAGAATGTTTTTGTTTTACGGAACACAATTTATTTTTTTTATTTTGTTTTCTATTTAAAATAAATGTTTAATAATATTTTTGCAATCAGTTTAACGATATCGACACTGTTCATGCGTTCGCATAAATGCATTTAAAACCAAAATTTTAACTGCCTATTTCTCTAAATGTGAACACAGTTTTCATCAAGGCGAATCCATTACAGGTGCCCGCATACCAATCCGCTTCAACATTTTTCCACGATTTTATCTTTTGAGTTGTCAAAGCAAATAGAAAACGACAACAAAACTTGTGACGTCTCGAGAGAAAATGTTGAAGCGAATTGATTTGCGACCACCTGTACTTGATTCGCCTTGGTTTTCATTGGCATACTTGTATTCAAGGCGAATCAAGTATAGGTAGTCACAATTCCATTCCCTTCAACATTTTCTCTCGGGACGAATCGTGGAAAAATGTTGAGGCGAATTGGTATGCGGTCACCTGTAATGGATTCGCCTTGCTTGTATTGAAAAATATAACAATTTGTTTGTTTTTTCGTTGTTGTTGTTTTCAATACATGTATGAGAATGAAAACTTTGTACGCACTTGGAAAAACAGGCAATCAATTTGCCTTTTTTTATGCGAACGATGGATGCTGTCCGATATCGCCAAAATTTCCCAGTCTAATATTTCATATACACTTCGTGCATAAAATGATTTTTTTACTTTCTTCATAATGAAAAAGGGCAGACTTTTTGAGACCTTCATTTGCTGCATTAACGATCATCTTCAAAGTGTGCGAGAGCGATGTTTTTTTTAAATGGATGCAGTTCATTAATCTAGATTATAAGTTTTAAGATTTAAATTGTTCACCCTTTAAGAAGACAACCCCTTTATCTATTTATTCATTCATTCAGTTCTGAATATTTGCTTGGAATTGCAAAAATTGGACCTGGTGGCAAATTTGTTAACCATTTAATTAAACAAGACAACAAATGAATATTTTAAATGTTCGTATAAAATTTAGTATCCAACTTTATTGATGCGTATTAGTTTTTCTGAAACTGTCTCAAGTGAAAAAATAAAGCCAATCGAAAGTTATACGAGAATGGCCTTTTTATGTTCCGGTATTTGGCGACCCTAGAGTTGCAATCTGGCAACTACCAGCTCTATCGCATAGAGTTGGCTATTTTTGAGGTTATACATACTCACTAGGTTTTGACATACGAGCGCTATTTGTTTACAAAAGATCCATTTCGGCCCGAAAATGAAATTAATTCTTACAACTTTCGTTGTACATTTGACTCAGCAGCACTGCAGTCAATTCTTAAGTAAATTATTGCCCATGAAGCTCCATCAAAGACTAGTGTTTATCGAAGGTATAGTGAATTCAATCCTGATCTTAATTCACTCAAAGACGAGTTTCGTGAAAGTCGTCCAAAATCAGTTGTTGTTCCGAAAATCATTGATGTTGTGCGCGAACTAATATTGCAAGATCATCATTTGTCTCAATCGTGAGATTGAGACAACGTTAAGTATTAGTGGGACCAGCATACATTCAATATTGCATAAATATTTGACTGTCAAAAAAATTTGTTCACGTTGTATGCCAAACAATTTATAAATCGCTCAAAAAAAGGCTCCTGTCTATTGGCCAATTTTCGAAAGTAGTGCTCGAAAAATACCGTTGCGGTGCTTCGAAACACGTCTATGACTTTTTAACCATCAATGAAATGTCGGCATTTAATAACAAGTATCAAATTCATATTTAAATTACAAGCAGCTCCAGAAAAAAACTCAATTTCCCGATTGGGTGGAAAACCAAATTTTCTCCCATTACGCTAATTTGATCTAGGATGCCCGTAGAGGAATTAAATGTATGACCAACTCCCAATAATTTTGTCTTACCCATATCTTATGCGAACACCAGGCCTCTTTAAGGTTGGCTGCCATAGAAAATTTATAAAAATAAAATTTTAGATCGGATGTCGCGAAAATTATGTTTTTTGATATGTCATAGTGAGACTTATTTTTTTTGCTCATGGCAAAAGCTATCGAAAAATCGATGGCACAATAATAGTGTTTGCAAAATCGTCCCCGCTTAATAAACATATTTGCAGGTTATGTTTGCTCAATGAGCAAATACAAAAACGACAGCAAACCATTTGTTTTGATTTTGTAAAAACTTTGCAAGAATCTTATATGAATTTGCCTTAAATTTTGTATTCGCTCATTGAGCAAACCTAACCTTAAAAAAGTTTTTGGCAAAATTTAATGTTTGAATGTGTTTATTTTCGTTGTTGATTGTTGTGGTATCCATGCAAATGTGCATGCATGGTTAGTTGTTCCAAATAGAGGCCAAAAACAAAGTAGTGGTCACGTTTTTCGCCCAAATCTAATTCATTTGTGACAATACGGGCTTTATGATTTTTTTGAAATTAACTTTTGAAGTTTTATAAATGTACCGAGAGGTTGAGGTCATAAAAATTGGAATAAACTGAAGATAATCCCCATTCTTTGTTATGTGAACTTAAAGAAAATTAAAAAAAAAAAAAACAAGTACATTATCCACGAAGTGTATATGAAATATTTCCTAAACACTATTCCATTCTATACTATAGTATATATTTTCTTTTTAAGGAAATCAAAGATAGGAATTCAACTAAAATTACTTCAAAGGCAAAATATTTATTGATATAAGATTAAAATTAAATTTTTTTTTTATTAAGTGCAAAAGAAAAATATGAGATAAAAATCTAACTAGGAAAGCAAAAAATAGTGTATGGTTTATTTTTCTGAAATAATAAATAAATAAATAAGTTCGGACAATTTTATTTAATTTATTTAAAAGTTTACGCACTAAAAATTGATATTCTAAATAAACTTTGCTTTAAGCAAAACTCTTAAATTGTAAAAGACTTTTTACTCCTAAACATTAGAGATTTTATTTTAAAAAATTTCTTAGGCAAAGAAATGAGATTATAGTTTATCGCAAAGACAAAATCATATTGAAAATTGTTATTAAAAAAATGTCAAATTATAGAGCTGCATTCACTCATTTGCTGTGAATGAAATTGATGTCCGGACAATAAACAAGCAATAAACTAAATGTCAAAAATTCTGCAGCCAAATAAATGTATGGACATTATATCGAGGTTTTCAACAGGGACGCTACAAAAGGACAGCAGACGACGCCATATTTCTTGCTGCTCTGTTGACATTTCTCTTCAGTAAAGTTTGCCATTTCATGATGGAAGGATTGTATGAGTATTAAAATTTACTACCCAAATTCGTTAAGAGCGCTACGTCCAATTTATGGTCGTCAGCATCGTACTAGCAGATCAACAATTGAGCGTCTAGTGGAAAAATTTGAATCCACAGGCACAATACAAAATGTTTCTGTGCCAGTGAGATCAAGAAGCGCCCGTAGTGTCGAGAATATTGCTGCCGCTGAAGCTTCAGTTGAAGAAAGCCCGACGTGTGTCTCTCACACGTCGTTCTCAGAGATGCATTGGGCATCTCTGTGACATCGTTGTGGCGAATTTTGCGAAAAGATCTTGGCCTACAACCTTACAAGATCAAATTGACGCAAGAACTGAAGCCGCTTGACCACCAGAAGCGTCAAATGTTCGTGAATTGGGTTGAGCAACAACTTGAAAATGATTCGGATTTTCACCATCGGAAAATCATCTTCAGCGATGAGGCTCATTTCTGCCTGAATGGCTTCGTCTATAAACATAATATGCGTTATTGGTCATGCAGCAATCCACACGTACTCCATGAGTTATTATTGCATCCCGAAAAAATTACGGTTGGTGCGGTTTATGGACTGCACTTCTTCCGCGATGATCATGACCACCAGCACGTTACTGTGAATGGGAATCGCTACCGTTCAATGATAAACGAATATGTTTGGCCCCAATTCAATGAAATGGAGTTGGAGGACATGTGGTTCCAACAGAACGATGCCACAAGCCACACAGCGAATGTCACAATCAATTTATTGAAAACCAAGTTTGGAGAACGTGTTATCTCGCGAAATGGCCCAGTCTCTTGGCCGCCTTGGTCGGGCGACGTTAGACTATTTCCTGTGAGGCTACGGCAAGTCTGTGGTCTATGCCAACAAGCCAGCGACGATTGATGAGCTGCGTACGAATATCGAACCTGAAATTGCAGCAGTATCGGCCAATTTATGCTGGAAAACCGTCGAAAATTGGGTTCAGCGTCTGGACTTGTGCAAGCATGTCCGTGATGGCCATGCAAAAGATATCGAGTTCCATACATAACGGTATCAAACGTGCTTTTACAGGAATAAGAAATTTCATTGATATCCAAAACCGTTTTGGTCTTATTAAAAAAAAAATTTTTGTAGCGCTCTTATTGAAAAACCCGTTAATTTTCGTTTGAGTTGAGGGAAAAAAGTCTCCACTAATAGCGAAAACATATCGGTCATAGTAAAAAATTCCTTTTGAACTCCGTAGCGGTGTGCGGAAATTTACATACAAAATTTATCAACGTGAAATTCTGTAAGTTTTTTTTACACGCAATATTTATGGGAACTTAAATTTCCTTACCGGCCTTTAATTGAGTACAAAACGAATTTAATCACAGAGAAATTCAAGCATTTGTCCGGACAATTTGTTTTAGATGTTTTTATGTAGTCTTTCCAAAAAGACACTCAATATTTTCTCAAACAAGGTACGCAGAAAAAACAGTAGTTATTCCGGCAAAAGTTCTGTGTGCGGAACCAATTAAGATTTTATTGAACAAATAAACCAAATTCAAAGTCTGCTGTAATAAAAATCAAAATTGGCACTTTTTGATGGATGTTTTGCTGCGCCGCCCGGCTTGACAATCTCAAAAACAAGGTAGACTTTGATGAAGCATAAAATTTGAAATAAATATTATGGTATATTAACCACAGCCATTGTAAAAGATATCGATTCCATCTAGTCGAAAAAAGTGATCATTGTCAGGAAAATTGAGTAAACTGTCGTATTCGGGCCTATTTTTAAATTAAAAAAAAAAAACACTCACACACACATACATACACACAAAGTATCGTAATTTTTAGAACAGCGGGTCTGTCTTGATCCAGGCTGATAGTAACGATCGTCAGGGTGTAATGTGACTATGAGAATCAGCCGCATATTTTATGATTTGAATTTTGAATTATTAAAAGAATAGCTAATAAAAATATAACCAATGGAGGACCATAACTATAGACATCTGCACAAAAAATCTTTTAAGTCGAGGCTGCACAATTGGCCCCAAATATTAAAAAGTAGTCTTTAAGTAATTTTAAATCACCGCTAAATAAATGCGATCTTTTAGTGTACTATAGATGGGAAAAGGCCGACTTTAACGGCAAAATTCTGTTCTAACCTTAAAACCAGCAGAAGTTGTTTTTAAGCCATTTAGCAGCAGCTTTGATCAAACAAATGTCACTTTTAAAATTAAAAACCTTCTAAATGTAAGACTTTTTGCATTAAGCATATAATATAAAGTTATTTTGTAAGGAAGTGCTTTTATTTTTTCTTTTATTTTAATTTTTATCAAACTAAACTTCGGTAGAAGTGGGTGTGACGATCTAATAATTCAGAAGTTCTGGAAAATTTTTTTATATGTAATTTCAAATTTTAGTTCTGTGCTTTTTCTTAATATTCAATCTTTTTTGGACTAACTTTCTTTCTCATCACACTTAAAATCACAGAATACAACACTAAAATTAAAATTTTTCTCCTGCTATCTTGAAATTTTTTACGATATTCTTACGAGTCCGGGCATCTCGCACAATGGGACTGTTAGCGCCACTATTGATTTATCAAAAGATTGCTAGCTTCACGTACATAATTTGTTCTATAAACACAGCTCTACTAAATGTCAAATTATATGTTTGTATTGATTGAGTGACTTTGTATTTTATTACGCGATCATAAAAATCCAAAAGAATTCCACGCGGATTTTCTGATCGACGTGCAGATAAAAGGGTTGGAAATCAGCCATTTTTAGCTGAGTTATCTTGCCAATCTAAAGCGGTGACCACACCAAAAAGAATTTTAACGCATAAGCATCTAGTTTTAATAAAGTCTCAAGACCATTTAAATTGAATTAAAATTGAAATAAAGAATTGTAAATAAATTAGACTTGCGCGTTTATAAATCTATAGTGGAAGCCACCAAGGCAAATACCTCGCCAACAGGGACCTTTCTAGGATCCAAGTGACCCAGCAGCCCGTGAAACATAACAGGGAACTCAAAAATTGTGTTACTTAATTCTGAAAAATAAGTTATGACGTTGACGGGCGCAGCACAACATCCATGTCTGAATGCAGCAGTTAAGAAAATTTAAACAGAATTTGTTTATCGAAATAAACTCTAACACCAATATTCATAAAAACTATTGAAGGTTTATTACACTTTCATTTGACAAATATTCCGTAGAAATACGTCAAATAAGAGCTTAATAAACTTACAATAATTATTATGAATATGACCTTAAATAATTTATTAAAACTAAGCTAAATTTAATGGGTATAAAAAAAAATTATATAATTTGTTTTCTAGTTGATTTTACTTTTAATTTAATTAAAATTATAAAGGAAACTTCATTATTAGATTCTATTATGGGATGATCATGATGGTGCTACTTTGTTTCTATTTTAAATAGTTTTTGTTTTTAATAATACTATAAGAATATGATGAATATGAATAATAGTGATTGATAATTACTGGTACTTGTAATTTTAAATTAATCAAAAATATAAATATTCAATTTTAATAACAACTATTTTTATGAATTTTTATGTTTTAAAGCTTAACTCAAACCTTAATTTTCTGCCATTCCGAAAAAAAGGGATCTGAGTTGGTTGCCTTGTTGTTTTTTTATAACAAGATTTTCTGTTAATTTTGGTGCTAAAAGTAAAGAAATAAGAAAATGATCAAACGCATTGAAATTTTGTTTGAAGAAATGGAATAGAATTCTCACCAATTTTTCGTTTTGTTGCCAAAAATTTTTCTGTTGTTTGTTACATTTAAATATATGTAATTTCCATTGTAGTCCACTACTGGGTATTTATTTGCTTTTGCGGGTTTTAAAAATCTTATACGTATAAGTAATTCTAAATTTTAGGGTATTTGTTTTGTTAAAAATTCTTATGTTGTTCGATTTCAAAATGTATGTTTTTTTTATCAGTTAAATTAAACTTCATTTGATGCTACTGATTCTAAGTCACTGTTATCTTCGCTGCCGGTTGCTTCGGTGGGATCGCCCATAGCAACACGGGCATATTCATCGGTATCAATACTTTTGCAAAAATGTATGGCATATTTGAGTTTTTCCATTAAAACGGCCTGAAAGTAAAACGAAATAGAAATTAGTATCTTTCGGGTATACACTCACTGTCAGGCCCACGATGTCACTCGACATTGCTCGCTCGCTTAGTTACATTCAAAACAATAACAAAATTCAACTCTTTGTTGTTGTTGTTTCAGTGCGTTTGCGCAAGCGAACGATGTCGAGTGACATCGCAAGCCATAATCATTGTATTATAATAATTTAAAATTGGGTCTCATTTCGTTTTTTTACATGTATGTAAAATAAAACATCACAACTAAAAAAGTAACAAAAACTAAAAAGTAATAAAGTAATTGTCTACAAATCATACAGGGTGGCGCCAGGAAGGATCGCTTAACTATCACAATAGCGGTTCTCACTCTTGATACTAATTTTACCACTCTGCTATATTCACTACGATTTTTACCACAAAGCTCGAGTGACTTTCTTACCTCAAAGTCTGCATGTTCTTGCATATATTCTAAAACTTGCTGAATTTCTTTATCTGTCCACCTTTTGTTGTGAATTTTGTCACGTTTTCTCTTCACCAGTATATTTTTATTTGTTTTTTCCATATTTTTTATTTTCTCAACACAAAATTAAGTTTTGCCGGCAAAACGATTCACAGCACAGAATATCTGTGATTCCCAGTAATTTGTTTACAATGTTTACTAAAGCTTTTTGTTTGATTTTTTAATCACAGCGTAGAAAATAAAAGTTCAGTACATTTTGTTGCTGCAGTGATGTAAACACTAGTACTTTAATCAAATCTGCTACTTTAACCAAATGTGCAACCGAGTTTACTATCAAGAGTGAGAACCGTTAATAACTTTACTTTATTTGTTTATAATTTTTGATTAAATGAAAGGGAGTGGATCTTATATTGATATATGTTTTATTTAATATCGGCCCTTTTGAGCACATTTCTCAATATATTCTCACACATTTCACGTGGTATTTCATTAATTTCTTTACGAAAATTTTGTTTAGAGTTGTTCCAGCGTTTCTGGTTTGTTTGCATAAACCTTGCTTAGGGTTCCGTACAAATGTGTAAAATACGTACGGAATGTGTAATGTACATATGTGAATACATATATTGTACAAATTTCATCTCTCTGTCTCTTACAGCTTGAGAGTTACGTTTAATTGTTACTTTACGTTGTATGGGGACACCTAGTAGTTTTGTTGTTGTTGTCATTTGTTGTTGTAAGGCATCTGGGAATACATACACTGAGCAAATTTCGGCTCTCTATCTCTCACAGTTCGAGAGTTATAGCTAATTGTTATTTTTCGTTGTATGGGGACACCTGGTAATTTTCGACTTGTTGTTTTTAGCATTTGTTATTGTAGAGCATCTGTAAATCCATACACTGTACGAATTACAGCTCTCTTATCTTTTACGGTTCGAGAGTTATAGCTAATTGTTACTTTTCGTTGTCTGGGGACACCTGGTAGTTTTCGACTTGTTGTTTTTAATATGTAAAATACTGTATATACATACACTGTACAAATTTCAGCTCTCTATCCCTTACACCTTGAGAGTCATAGCTAATTGTTACTTTACATTGTAGGCCAGACATCTCGTAGTTTTCGAGTTGTTGCGTAATTTAAATGATAAAACATCCTATTCCTAATTTAAAACACTAAAATTTAACTCACTTTGCAGGAATATCTTGGCATCTTTAATAAAAAGAAACAGGTATAGCTTTCGGGTAAAAAGAGATCGGGCGGAATTTTCTCCAAAACTTGCAAAACGAAATCTCGTCCACGAAAGTCCGCAATTGTGCGTGGCAAACGGGTGCGACCCCAAACGAAACGCAAGAAAAGAGATCGCTCCTAAATTGTAAAAGAAAATGTTTAAAATAAGAAAAAAACACTTTTAGTTAACATACTCGAAGTTGCGTAGGACTTACTTGATTAGAAAATTCTTCCATTACTTCCCAAAACCATTGTACAATAGACGAATTGGGATCGAAGCCTTTGTAGGTAGCGACAGACTTGAGGAGGCCCAGGGGTATATCAGGTGAACCGCATACCATGGCTTGTAATTCGGCGGCAGAAAACAATGATAAAAGTGGGACGGGTATTACTTTGGACATGCCATCACGTACGGCTTTGACTTGTTCATCAAATTCACGTAAACGAAAATTCAAAGCTAGACGTACATATTCCTGACGATTTTGGGGTGTAATGCGTGTATAACGCGTTGACAGCGGTACTTCATGACCTTTGGCCGAAGAAGTAGAGAAAGGCAATTCCAAAGTATTGAATACTTTCGGGTCATCATCCATATTGCGTATGCAAAGTAGGCCAGCAACATAGTCCCGATCGACTTCTGTTAAATCGGAGGGGCGTAGTTGCTCCCCAGCCAGCTGACGCCAAACCGGTTCCGCAAGACTAAAAGTTTCATTTCATATAATAAAAAATGTCTTAATGTTTTCATTTTGAACTCACTTCAAACTTAACGGTGATCCTGTTCTAACAGCTACGCCCATTAGAACGCCTAAGAAACGGAACATATTCATTTGTAAAACAGATGTCAGTGTTGGATCCAGCAGAAAACAGTCACGATTTGCTCCAGCTTCTCCGCGGCCGTTGGGTGTTCCTATTAGCAGGGGGACGCTGCCATTTTGTAATTCATCGCACATTTCTGCTATGGATTCACTGTAACCGCCACCGCAATCATCTACCGATTCACCCACAAATTTAACTTTCCAAACACGATGTGGCAACGATAAAGCTTCCTGAGTCAGCAGCGGCAACTTTTGTACCATTTGACCAAACACACTTTTCATGCCATCGACACCTGCCAAGCCGTTTACCGATTTGTTGCGGGAGCGTTTAACTTGTATGCGATTCAATTCGATGACGGGACCATGTTGTTTGTCTCTTACCATTGTTGTTTGTATAACTTTGCGGAAAGCGGCTTCTTTAATGGTATAAACGAGCACATCTTTTAAAGCTCCCAAGCTTAGATCACCTGCAAAAAATAAAACAAATATTGGTTGCAAATTTAGCAATTAGCTGTACTCAAGGTCGCTACCTGTGATGGGTAACATAGCCAAGCAGGGGCACAACAATTCCGAAAAGTGATGCAAAAGTACTAGTCGCGCATGCAGTGCTTCGGGTGGTAAATCTCTGACTAAATCATATTCCAGAGGAGGGTTGGGCGGTGGTCGCACTCTTTCAGACAACTGAGAAGTTGAGAGAGCCAGGGTATGAGCCGAACCACAGGTTACCTTAACAATGTGCTTTCCTGTCAAAGCCTGTACAAGTCTTGGTCTTTGTATGGCACTCACAGTCCCATCACCCAACTGTCCTTCATCGTTGTCACCCCAAGTGAAAACTTCGCCACTATCCGTACATGCAACGCAGTGCAAAGAGCCTGTAGCAATCGACACTACTTTTTTACCTTGTAAAGCTGCCACTTTTTTGGGTCGTCTAACATGATCAACCGTACCATGGCCCAATCGATGGAAATCGCCTTTGCCCCAAGTATAAACTGCACCGGACTTAGTAAGAGCCACAGAAAATTGAGAGCCACACTCAACTTTAATGACTCCCAGGCCAGATAAACTTTCGATTTTCACTGGAACTTTGCAGCCATCGGATCCACCTCGGCCCAATTTGCCATAATCCCCATCACCCCAGCTCCAAACGTTGTCATCATCAGTAATACACAATGTCTGAGCATCCCCTGAGCCACAGGCTATATCAATCGCTCGATAGCCCAGTAATGCCTCAACTATTTTTGGTCTCAGCTGATCTTCCGAGTCACTATGACCCAAACGTCCATATCTGCCTTTACCCCAAGTCAGCACATGGCCAGAAGAGGTTATGGCAGCTGAATGTGCACTGCCGCAAGCGATATCTACTATGCCGATGCCGGTGAGATCATCGATCAGTTTGGGACGATCGTAGCTCATGCGATTGCCATGACCTAATTTTCCATCTTCTCCTTCCCCCCATGAATAAACTTCACCATCAGTGGTCAGAGCCAAGCAATGCTTGCCACCCGAGTTCACGGCTACTTTCTTCACAAACACATGCTGCAACGATGCCACAAGAGTTGGTACAGCCCAAGAATCGGTACCTCCCACACCTAAACGGCCTCCACAGCCATAGCCGGTAGCAAATAGTTTGCCATCTGGCGTGACAGCAAACAGTGTTTGTTCACCTCCCGCCAATTGTACAGGTCTTAAAAGACTTAAAGCTTCACAAGGTGTGGGAGTTTTGATACGGCTGCCTTCTAAGCCTCCCAATTGGCCACGGTGATTATGGCCCCAGCCATAAATTGTGCTAGCTCCACCCCACGAGAGAGCCCAATCATCTGGACGTCTGTTTAGCCATTGAAGAAGTTGACTGTCATGTTCAGCCTTGAAGAGATTATGATCTTCATGCATAAAGTGTATTGCGTCTGGCACCTCACCCGAAGAACATGGCCCCCCCGCACACGATGCCAAATTTTCATGCAAGGACAAAGTCATCACCGTGTCAATGTACTGTATCAGACTGCTAGTGCTGGGAGTTAGAGTGTTGACAATATTCGAAGAAGAGGAACAGGCGGGTAGACAAGGTTGCGGAGAGGGCGTATGGTTGCTAGCTGTACTGGTGGAGGAACCAAGCGATGTAGTAGAGTTCATCATTGAGCCTCCTGGCTGTGGAGTATGAGACTGTGGTTGGGGCATCATTTCGGCAAATTTCTTTCGAACTTCCAAGCAAAAAGCTTTAGGCAACTCATTTCGCTTGATCAGCGATTGAGCCACACGAACAGCAATGCAATAACGTTTGAACCAGGCCCACTTGTGTACATCTGCTGGCGGCAGTACCGAGTCCAATAACATATCGCATGCCAAGGCGGCCAATGTTTTAAAATAATCTGAATGCATTAAATGTATACCGCCCCTTACTTGCGGCTCTTCGTATTCGTATTGACGTAGTAGTTCTGGTATCAAGGGCATTAGTATTGGATTTAGGGATGCATCCAAGGGTTTTGGAGCATATTTCGATAAGAGTACTGCATGCAAACGTTTTAAAGACCAAATACGTTGCGCAGTTGTCAAAGAATTTAATTGAGCGCATGATGCCAAGGCGGATGCCAAGCGCAGCAAAACGCAGCTATTGTTGGGACTCAAGCGCTCGTCTAACAAAGCCATCACCAAAGGCATAGATGGCTGCGAGAGAACAGCTCTATCGGAACCTCGTTCATTCATAGAAGATGCTGGCATTATAGCATGAACCCAAAAACGAAAGCCCCAACCATTAACTGAACTGTCTGAAGTAAATTTCCAACGCATTTCATCTCCAGGTATACGTATTTCTGAAGCCCAATGTGCAAACTCTCTTCCTGATCTCATGGCAATTATACGACCCGAACAATCCATTATTACTAAGGGATCGTTGCGTTTCTCCGTCGAGCAATTCGAATCGAACTCCAAACGTAAAGCCTCAGCTCCTGGTACTTTAACATGACCATTAATGGTAACATTATCTACGTAGGGATGGCTGCTTTCCTGCATTACTGGTTTAGGAACTTTCCCTAGACTATGGCGGGAAGTACACAGGTCTTCCAATTCTGTTATACAAGTTTCCAAAAGCATGGATCCGATGGCAGGACTATTAGAACCCAAGGCAATTAAGGTTTCTGCTATTGTCTGAGAGGTGCTCGAAGATCCCGTTCTACCAGCCACACTAAGCTTTAACAGCTCTACCAAACTCTTAGCTTCCGCTTCACCAAGCAGAGAAGTGAAATCATCCAAGCCTGTTAGAGATGTCTCATTTATCATTTCCTCCTGGTTTGTCATTGTAGCTGCCATAACTGACATGGCACTAGCCGACATTTTTGAATGTTTATGGGGAGCGGCACTCGACAAAGAAGCTGACAGCGATAAAGATCCTGTCAAACTTTGGAAAGCACTCAAAGGTCCAGCTGGCGCAGGTTGTATATCGGCTTCAGGAGAAGGTTCATGAACTGCTGGGTCAGTTGCATCTGCTAAGGCTTCTCCTCCTCCTTGTGCTATTATATCATTGGCGTTATTGTTGAACTGTTGTTGAATGTTGCTGGTGTTACTATTGTGGCCTATATTTTCCCTAAGTGTACCGTAGTCATACTCCATTTCATTGCTTAGTCGCTCGTTTAAGTTCACCTTGCTGTGACTGGTTAAAGCGGCCACAATAAGATGTCGGGCCTGCAAAATACTCATGGCATTGAGTACATAGTTCAAAGCCGTTTGACGGGCACCGTTTGTTTCAAGATTCAACAAAGTTTCACTTAAACTGACTTTGACGGAGTTTTTGGTGGCCGAACTAATAGATGATGATGTTGCGGTAGTAGCTGGTTCAGCATCATATATTCCCAAGCTTGTACCACCCAAAGGATCTTTAGTAGTTGCGAATGGTACTGGTCCCTTCTTTTCATCTTCGGAAGGAGACTGTGGCAGACCCCAAGCAATGGAATGAGAGCTGCCACATGCTACACGATTCACGAAAACCGAGTCTAACCCAATAACAAGTGCCGGTTTTTTGTTTACAACTGTATTACCACAACCCTGTTGGCCGTGATCGTTGTCACCCCACGCATACACCTGTCCGGTGTCTGTCACTGCCAGGCAATGTAAAGCTCCTACGGCCACATGTATAACTTTTCTTCCGCGCAGACCTTGAATAGTTTGCGGTTTACGAACATGTTGGTCAGTGCCATGGCCCAGGCGGTAATAGTCCCCTTTGCCCCAAGTCCACACTTCGCCAGTACGTGTCAAGGCCAAGCTAAATTGAGCACCACATTCAATTTGTATGACTCCAATGCCAGTCAAGCGTTCGATTTCGTGAGGCACTGAAGATCCCTCTGAACCACCTCTACCTAATTTACCAAAATCACCATCACCCCAGGAGTACACTGCTCCATCTTCAGTTAAAGCCAACGTTTGTGCATCTCGACTACCACAGGCCACTTGTATGACGCGCTTACCACTCAAACCAGCCACAAGTTTAGGTTTTAATTGGGTTGAATTGTCACCATGGCCCAGACGGCCGTACTCTCCCAAGCCCCATGTATATAGCTCTCCGGCTGACGTTATTGCTGCACTGTGGGATGAGCCACAAGCAATGTCTCGTATCTTTTTAGATCTTAAGGACTCAATCATTTTGGGTTTATCCATGGTTAAGCGATTTCCATGACCCAGCTTGCCATCCTCTCCTTCTCCCCAAGAAAATACTTTCCCATCCAAAGTTAAAGCTAAAGCATGTTTGCCTCCTGAATGTACGGCCACTTTCTTGACAACATACTGGTGTAGAACTGGAATTTGTCGTGGCAAAGATATGTTGGCACTTGTTCCTAGACCCAGGCGACCATTAGTGCCCTCACCGCAGGCGTAAACTTTGCCATCTTGTGATACAATGAAGAGGGATTTGGAGCCTCCTGCAATATGTATAGGCCTCAAGCGACTAATGATTTGTGAAAATGTGGGAACCTTCACCTTGGAACCCTTCAAACCACCCAACTGTTCTTTGTCGTTCAAGCCCCAAACCATTACGGTGCAAGGTGGATCACTTAGAGAGCACTTCGGATCAGCATAAGAGGACAAAGAAAGATTTTGATTGGAATCCGTCATGCTGTCATACTCACAGGCCAAAAACGAGGCATTCATAAGCATTAAATCCAAATCAGTTTGCTTGCGTCTGCCAATTATATTCAAAGCATGCACTTTGCATTGTATGCCATTATTGCGACACTGTTTAATAACTATTTCAATCCAAGGATGGTACTGCCGAACATCAGTCATGAGTGCCACAGTAGTGTCGGTGTTCTTGATGGATATCCAGGAATATTCTTTCAAGTTTCCAATACTATCCCCAACGCGTGTCACTATCAATGACGGCATATGCGAATGGTCCGATGGACTAACTTTGATGGAAAGACTGTGCACTAAAATGTTTTCATGCATTTCCAAACGTATCCAATGTTTTCCTTGCGAACTTGAAGAGCTTTGCCAGCAATTGGGACCTCGGTCTAACAGATGCTTAGCTGTGCCTTCATTTGAAGATACACTTAACGAGCGTATGCAACGAGACCAGTCTTCTATGAGATCAGTAGCCGCCGGTGGTGACAGGCTGTTGAATCCTAAAAGTGTACTGCCCTGCACAGAGGTGCCAACAATTTCAATATCGTTAATGGATCCCTTCCAGCCTGGATGTTGAGGAAAGTCAACACTAACATTTTTTCCACACACTGCAGTTACGGTGCCTACACTGCCACGCATAACATTTCCCCATTTATAGCGAGGCGCAGCTCTCATGCGCACTTGGGAGCCAATTACGATTTGTGATGTTTGACGTTCCATACTGATGGCTGTTGAGGAAGAAGCTTTTTCCGATGGTTTTTCCAATAATTCAATATGCACAAAGCACACCCAATAAGTGGTGCCATGTAATTGCCAATCAACTTGTACATTTAGATCGTGCAGTCCTTCTGTGTCTACTTTTAGCACTGTACCAATATCACCCTTTTTAATCTCCTCAAAATCATGGCAACAGCGCACAACCATTCCGGGACACACCAGACCTCTAACATACATGGCGTATTGGTCAGCGGTTTGAAAATCTTGTCTTGTCTCGTACTTAAATGGTTGATCTTGAATCGAAGAACCTTCTACAGTATCTGAACTGGTATCAACACTGTCATTATCAATATCACATTCCGGATTTTGTAGCGAAACAATTTTCTGCTGTTCCTGCTGCTGCTGCTGCGGCAAAGAAGTATCAGTTAATGAATGACCCATTAGCTCGGTAGGATCACTGTAATCGACGGGATCGATAGTGTTATTACATATATCAGGGTGTTCTAGAATCCACTGGACAATTTGTTCGGGTGTTGGTGTTAGAGGATAAATAGTTAATTGTTTTACTGCCAGTTCCACAGATTTTTTGCTGAACCCCATTTCCATGATTTGAGAAATCAAAGACGCCGCAGTATTAACAGAAGTGTCAGTCTCTTTTAGTTCTTGATTAGTGGCGCTTGACGGGTTCGTAGTACCCGTAGCTTCATCGTACACACTCATATTATAGATTGGTGTACCATGAATCATTGTTGGTTGCATGGCTGGCATCATGCCACCCAAACGTGTCGTAGAAGAAGAAGTAAGATCGGTCAATTCAGAGTGAAATTGTGAGGCCAGAACCTGCGAACAATTCAATGCAGCCGTAGCCAGTTCATTGTATGTATAGCAAGCTTTGACGGGTGAAGGTTGTGTGGCCCTTATAAGAATACTCTGTATAAGTAGTTCTGTTTCATTGGAGCCGGCAAACGAAATGTTGCAAATATCTTCGGCATTTACATCAGCTTGACTGCGCTGTTCTGCATTATCTGTTGGTCGCGCAGCCGGTTCTTCTTCTGAAACACTTTCTTCCGACGAATACGAACACATGCCAGGTGATCTTTGCTTTAGAATTTTTCTCAAAGAAGTCTGATGTCTATAGAGCACACAATTCGAGTTCAACACAGACAACTGTATTTGTTGTGAACGCAACAAACTTATGTCAATAATATTCGGCACAGACTCTTTGCGCTCGCCTGGACCATACAGCAACACCGACCAAGAATTAAGCAGCATTTCGTTCATGGGTAATCGGGATAAACTAAATACAGAATAATCTGCACTCTCCAAGGCTGCACTTAGTGATATTTTTCGACATTCCCGGTTCAGCGACTGATTATCCGTGCTCAACAGACATTTTCCTTTTGTAGTAAAACCACACACGGTCGCTGTAGCACCTTCGTGACACACTTGCAAACCTACTCTAGGCCTTATATCACAGCCCCCAATGGTGGTTAGAACTCCCATTACAAATATGTACTCGTTTTCTAAATGCTGCAAATCTAAACCATCTTCACCAAACAGCTCAGCTGCAACGCAAAGTTTTTGGGACAGGAACGAGTTGATCACTGTATTCCATACAGGCAGGGTATGCAGTTTTCTTAACAATGTTATTATCTCCTCTGCCACAGTGCCCGAGTGCGAAGCCGTCAAAAGTATTCTCGGTTTATTTTCAGCTGACGTCAGCAACAGCGACGAATCATTGGGACAATATAATGTTATTTTGCCCAAAGTTGAGAACAGTTTTCGCACTAAAGAAGTCATTTGGGGTAAATCACTCTCTTCCATCCAATGCGTTAAGACAATTTGAAGCAGACGTAAACAATGAATTTTGCGAAAAACATCTTGTTCTCGTGTTGTGGGCTGTTCCAAGAGGTTCATGAAGAAATCAATCCAAATGGGTGAAGTCAAGTATTTGGATAAAACTGAAGATTCCCCTGAAAAGCACACACACACACATAATGTTCACACCAAAACTTGAACAAAATATTAGACTTGCACACAAACCTGCAATTGCTTTCAGAAATCCCAAAGTGGTCCAATTATCTAAGCCACAAATATTGGTTAGCGTAGAGTCTGGACTTAAAATGGCACGAAACATGGACGATATGCCACGTACCGCATTTTTATCCATCTTTGCGGAGTGCAAACCAATACCCACCGACACGATTTGCAAGAGTTTCGTGCAGGCAAAACGTAGCAGTTTAGTAGGATGAGTTTCGCCATTCATGGCCGTATCACTAGCGATTTCATCTTTTTCTGTTTCAGAATCGGGAGACACGATGTTTAGAGCACTGTCTGCTAAACGTAAATCGTATTGATTCTCTTTGCCCATGCGATAGGAATTAGTGGCGCCAGTATACCATTCCACTCGTACCCAACTGTTTTAAAGCAAATATAAATTTGTTTAACAAAAACAAAAAAAAAAAAAATCACAGATTTAAATATATCGTCAGCGTACCCATCTTCGCCCACTTCACTTATAATTCTGCCTTCTCCAGGCGGATTGCCATCTTGATCGCCCCATTTCCAATCGGCTCCTCTTACAATTCTTGTGCCAATCTTCATCAGTTTCGCCAACTCAGGACCGGTCAAATTCGCTTTATTTGACTTTTGTTTCAGTATGGTGTCTTCATAAACGGTGGACAGTTCGTAGGTGTTTTTCACAGCAGGTACATCGCCACCTGTTTGACTCAGCAAGCCCAACACTGCACCCAATGTTCCAGAATTAATAAGCAAACTAAGCTCATTGGCTCCAATATCCTTGGCCAAAATACCAAATATACTCAATAGAAACCTTGCTCTAGGCAGTTTCTTAAGAAACACATATGTACCCAAATTAAAGCTATCCTTGCCTGCTATATTGTGCTTGGCTTTTAAGTGGATCTTTTCCAGGTTGACCAGTCTTTGCAAGTCTTGCACGGCCCATTCTAAAATGCGAGCCTGCGTCAATATTAAATTTGCTTTCTGAAATGCTGTAATTGAGCCCACATCGTCCAATATATTTGCGGTAGTCTGTTTATTAGCCTTTTGATGTAAGCCCAAATAACCGCTCAACATATTGTACTTCACCGCATCCATGAGACCGTTAACCTGTAAAATTGTGTGAAACATTTCCAAACCTTGGCGACGGATTTGATAGCGCTGCACTTGACAGTACATGGCTCGGCGCACTGTCTCCACATCACAGATATCTTGCATAACAAACTCGACTATTTCGTTCATTAAATGAGTATTTAAATCGCCGGAAAAATACCATTTTTCACAAAGTCTACGAATGGCATCATTGCTTATACGGGGTTCTTGGTCAGGTTTTTTGTCATCAAAATCGAGATCGCTGGTTTCGAATTTTATGTCTTCATTTGAAGATTTGCACTCAGACAAAATAAAATTATTATTACTGCTGTCTAAAAGATTTTCATTTGAGGGATGGTTTGTCAGAGGCGAGGGTATCTGAACTGTTGCAATTGGCACTACTGAAGACTCCGACAATGCTGATACCTTATCGGTGTTCCCATATAAATTGGCTTCCAAAAGAGATTCCTAAAATATTAATTGACATTAGAAATAATTCAATACGAATTTCACTGCAAATAAGCTTTTTGATAAAAGGTTTAATTTTTGTCTATTCCCTAGATGATATGCTTTCAAATTTTGAGGCTGTACTGTTTTTAGGGTTCCGTACTCATCAGAGTGAAACGGAACCCTATTACCGGGACTTCTACGTCCGTCCGTCCGTCACAGCGTCCATTCTCTGAAACGGTAAGAGCTAGAGAGCTGAAATTTTCACAGGATGTTGTTGAACCTTGCCGCTACAACAACAAATACTAAAAACAACAACAAGTCGAAAACTACCAGGTGTCCCCATACAACGAAAAGAAACAATTACCTATAACTCTCGAACCGTAAAAGATAGAGAGCTGAAGTTCGCACAGTGTATGTATTCAAAGATGACTTACAACAACAAACTACAACAACAATAACAACAAGTCGAAAACTACTAGGTGTCCCCATACAACGTAAAGTAGCAATTAAACGTAACTCTCAAGCTGTAAGAGACAGAGAAATGAAATTTATACAACATATGTATTCATATATGCCATTCCATACGCACATTACACATACGTACGGAACCCTAACCCCCCATTTACACACGCAAGTGCAAGTGTAAGTAGCTCAATACATTGATATATTTTTACTAATACAATCATACTTCTGCAAGTTGCGAGCTCACTTGCAAGATATTTTGATTGCCAGTATTTGTTTTTACTTGCATGTCAGTAAAATGACAAAAAGCAAAAACAGTGTTACCGTATAAAGATTATACTTTAATTTTAATAGATAACTTTCGAAGAAACGATTTTTAATACATTACTTTTTGATCTTACATACCGAAAAATAAAATATAAAAAAATTAATTATCGAACTCTTTTATTTTGCAAAGTAAAGCAATTTTCTTTAAGACCATTTTCTTTGACGACATTTTAAAAATGAGCTTGCACTTGCCTGTGTAAACAATCAAGCAAGTAGCAACAGCTTTTATTGTCTCTGTCAGTGTATTAGTAGTTAATATTACACACAACTTGCAATAAGTTACTTGCATGTGTAAATGGGGGGTAAGTGTGCGAGCCAGCCTCGTACTTGACTGAGTTTATTTTTTTTTATTTCGCAGCAAAAATATATTGAAGTAATTCAAAAAGTTTGTCATTTTCACGACTCCTAAATTATTGCGTGAAAGGCTGCCATTTAAAATTATTTTTTTTTATCAGAAAAAATATGGAATTATTGAAGTGATTGGAAACAGTATGTACGTCATTTATTTATTACTGCTAACTTAGTTATTTTTGAATCGAAAAACGAAAACAAAATGTCATTAACATCAAACACATGAATGACGTCCAATAACATGCTAATGTAAAAATCATACATTTTTCACCTAAACTGAACCGGATCGTATGCACGCGAACACATGATTCAGCAGCATTTTTGTCATGAAATTTTTTGGTGGGTTCTAAAATCAAAGTACATTATTTTTCAAGTAAAATAACTGATTCAACACAACTTTTTCAAAAGCATTCAAGAAGAGTTTTGGACACGAAAAATTAAGAATTAATTCTAAAAATGGACAAGACACAAATAAATTGAGGCAAGTACGAAACTGACTCGCGCAGCAAGATTTCCGTACTTACCGTAAAAGCGCCTGCCATTTTACTTGGCAGGCGCAGAGTATGGACTTTAACTTTTAATTGTTTTATTATTTGTTGTTGTAACGGCCAGGCGGCAACTAAATGAACTGAGCCTTTAGCTCTTAATGTTCAAAAGTTACAGAGGATTTTCTAACCAAAGTGTGCTGTCATGCATTGCGCTCTAATTAAACTACAACTCTGTGTGAGAACTCGTATTGTCGTGGTGAAGAGTGATACGTCTTCGGCGGTTGGTTTTTACTAATTTCTTGGAGGACAAGAATTGAATGTTCTGCGTTGAGCTAGTGGTATGGCTGCGTACGTGGCCCAGCTATAGTTACAAGAGAGCCTTGGTTTTGTTGAATTTTAAAAACAAAGCCTAAACAGGCTAGTGTCTATTCTGACAGGACACTGTCACATGGGAATACATGCGAGAAGAATAAATCTTCTATATAATGACTTCTGCAGAGGCTGCAGAGATGAAGGGAAGGAGCAGAGAATCGAACACTTCCAACACCGATATCCGGCTCTTTCTCTAGCAATATCCAATTTTTCCGAAAAAAAGTACTTTGTGCGCGAACAGCTTTTGTTGCAGTTTGCTCATCTTGAAACACCCATACAGCCGACTGATGTTTCTCGCTGCCAACAGCAATTGAAGGTGATTAATATAATTTATCTAGTCCTTAAGTTTTGCAAGATGACAAATGTCTGCCAAGCAGCAGAAAGTGATAGTTCTCTGAAGTTGACTTGAAGTGACAAGAATGACGACCGACAATTGGAATGTGGTGGAATATATTTTTTTGCCAAACGTTTCGTAGATTCTTTACACCAGCTCTTAGAGCACGTAGATTGCCATCAGAACGATTGCGTATGTAGATAACAATTACGAATGTTTCGCCTTTCGTATCAAATTCGATGGTAATGTCGCTCAATAGAAATAGAAAAATAACCCAAAATCATACAACTTACCTGCGATTGCATTTTTTGGGCGACATTTTGGCTTTGTATTGTAACATTTAATATGTCCTCAGGCTTTGCACACACCAACTGTTTCTTAGCTACACGCATTTCTGCAATGATCTTGCGGGCGATTTGCTTAAATCTTGGCAATTTGTGTAGAATCGATAATTTTCTTAAGCCCTCTTGTTCTAAGCTTACTGCTGGTCTTATTTCGTGCAGCAGGAAACGTAAACGTTCCGACATGGGAGCACACACCTCTTTATAGCTACGATTCAATTGTTGTCGTATTCGTACTACCGACCATTTGGTTTGATAAATTAAACGTATTATTTCGGCAATTTGTTTTGGTAGTTTATGGATCGAATTGGCGGCTGTCACACCGGTCAATTCTTTTTCGATGGTCGAAAGTATAAGGCCGCCCAAGCTTTGGTGTCTTATGAGAACAGCGGTCAGAAGACGTTCCAATTCTTGCACTGGATGTTCGGGTGGAAATTCCTGATGCCATATCAAATTGTTATCCTTGCAAAAGCGTTCCGATATTGTCATCCAAGTGACAACTAGAGGATCTGTTAAACGGCCATCTGATAAGCCGGAGATGAGAGTTTCAATACGCTGTTGTATTGTATTTCCCGTTGTTGGTATTGCTCCCACGGAAGCAATAGCATTAACGGGTGGCTCGGTAGGTGTGCTACCGGCAGTGCTAGCACTACTGCGTGCTTCACCTTTTTCCTCATCGAAAGGATTACTAGGTTGTAAGACTTGCAAGCCTCCACGTAATATGCTGGATTTAATAATTGTTTTGCATTGCAATTCGGCCGGTTGGGGTGGATGACCAATTTGTAGTGTGTTGGCCACCAGACCCAACAAATATCCTAAAGCTCTTTCAGAGTTAAAGTGAGTAAGAATTTTGCTGCGATGCAAATGCGGCTGAAAAAAAAAATTAAAATTAATTAAATAGTGAGCCATGTGAGCTAAAAAGCAAATACCTTTTCTTCGCTTATATTTGGAGCATAACGACCTATTTTGTGATGATTTAATATAAATTCCAAGCACGTGCGATACGTGGCATTATTTAATTCTGCAGTAAGATCTTTGCCTATATTTGCCTCAAGAAAAACATTAACACTGGCTAATTCGTTTCTGTACAAGAGCATAAAACTTTATGAGTGAATATTAATTAAAACTAAATTTAACGCACTTACTGGTAGTCTTTTAAATCGCAAACCAAACCATTAACAATAATCCATTTTCCACCATCTAATATTTGATTTTCAAAATCGTTTTTTCGAATCAACATCAGCTCTTCTGGTTGCACAGTATTCGTGGTAGTTTTGTGGTTCGCACGACAAATTATGCCAGGCCAGCCCAAATCATCAGAGTCTTGTATATCACTATCGCATATCAGACGATTCAAATTGTCCAGAGCATGAAGCAGGGGCACAAAATGATGCGACCAATCGAAAGCCGGCATTAAATTCGCTTTATCCCGCTTCAGAATTATAAGACCTATGAGCAGTTCATAGAGCAGAGTATCAGATATGTCTGCCATTAATATGTCCGCCACGCCTTCTTTGCCTTGCAAAGCAATTTCGTGGGCTTTTTGCAGGGAATGTACACACAGGCTGACAGCGCTTTGTAGATACTTGCTAAGCAATAGTTCAGCACCAATTAAATCTTCCGTTTTGGGGCACTGATGTATATGAGAGAAAAGCAGACGCTGAAAGCGATGTAACAAATCTAAGCTGGGGCTTGAGTATTCCTGTGAGTAGGCTATGTTTACGGAGGAAAGGGAGGGAGTTTCGTCTTCAGGTTTAACAATGCCGCCACTCAAAAGCAATTGTGTCAGTTTGACCTGTGTCAAGGCGGAGTTATTTCGCAGTAATTGTTTTATAAGATGAAGAAGCGGCAGATTGTGGCCATTATCGTCACAATCATTGGATTCTAAACGTATGGCTTGCTTCAAAGCTGTCTCTAAGCCTCCTTCGGCCATTAAAGAGCCCACTAAGAGGTCAGTCATAAATCTATGCCCAGAGGAGGAAATACCAGGTTCTGAGGGCAATAGAGCAGTCAAAGTTTGTGCTCTTTCCGATGCGGTGGGCAGTAGTACACTCCAGCCAACTTGTAGGGACCTTTGGGCGGCTTCCTGCATGGTTTTTAGCACATTGCCACCACCAGCCAAGCTAAGGATACGGGTCTTTAAGCTAACCAACAGACGGGAACCTTCCGATAGACCCACAGTTTTAGGCGGCACGCCATTTGCTATCAAGGCATGTAATTGAAGTCTTAATAAATTTAAACTTGCCACTGCCACACATTCAGCTTCCTGGTTTGGTGTTTGCCTGTTATTGGAGTCATGGTCGCAAACCATACCCAAAAGTTGATCCAACAAACGAAATGTATGCTCACTTAGATCTATAGCGAAAGGTATACGCGAAGGTATGCCTTGTATTGAGGTCTGGCTCCAGATAATACTTTGAGCTGCACCACAAGCGATGCCAAAGGCGTACACTGAAGGATGGGTGGCCAAAATGGGTTGCTTAACTAAAGGATCTTTGGATATAGAGGAAGGACAAATTTGCTGATAGTCATTGCGACCCCAACCGAATACCTCGCCGCTGCTGCTCAAAGCCAAGCAATGTGAAACGCCTATGGCTACATCTATGATGATTTTAGATTGCAAATTGCTTATCAGTTTTGGCGTGCTCAAACACTGCACTTGTTTGTCCAGCTGATTGTGGCCCAAACGCCCGCCGCTGGCTTTACCCCAGGAGTACAGTTTTCCTTCACATGTCAAGGCCACAGAAAATTGGGCTCCAGCAAAAACTCGTTGAACTCGAGGCAAATTTTCTATTAATTGTGGCAGCTGAGAACCATTACAGGAGCCATTACCAAGTTTGCCAAAGTCTCCATCGCCCCAGGCATAAATCAAACCGTTCGCCGTTACGGCTAAAGTGTGGGCATCTCCACTGCCCAAAGCCACATCAATAATTTTTTGTTCTGCCAAAGCAGCCACTTGAGTGGGTAACAGTTTGTCATCGGAGTTGCCATGACCCAGGCGACCATAAGTTCCACGTCCCCATGTAAATAAGCTGCCACTGTAGGTGATAGCAGCACTATAAGTGCAACCCACATGAATGGATTTAACGGATCTCTCTAAACTATTAATTTTTGTAGGATGTTCACGTGGCAGAGTATCACCATGGCCCAAGCGTCCGCCAACACCATTGCCCCAGGAATAGGCATTACCTAATAAAAAAAATATTTACATTAATTTCAGCTTTATAGTCGAGCTTATGCAATTGTTAATAATTTTATCAATCTTCACTTCAATTTTTACTTCCTCAAAATTGAGAAGGATTTTTTTTTTTGTAATAAAACTGGAGTGATCCAGTAAAGTAAAGTTGAACACATACTGGCTGGGGTTCATACCATGGCTGTTTCACGACCGCCACATCGCTCATCAGCACCCAAATTTGCTTCGACTAATTTTATACTGTTTTTAAGCAGCAGCCCATATCTATTTTTATTACTACTTGTCTATATTCTATCTTATTCATCAATTTTCTATATTATCACCGAGTTTTTCTGTTGATTGGAATATAAGTTATATTCTCTCATAAAATATTATTGCTTTAACAGCTGAAAATTGTAAATCATATGGTTCACTATACTAGAACAAATTAATGCTTAAAAATACTCTCCGTTGTCGTAAGTATATCAATTTAATTAATTACTCAAGCTTTAGATATTTGTTTTTTATAAAAAATAATTTGAAACAATTATATTTATTTATTTTCAATATTTCGCCAACAACTTGTTAGCATTTTTAGGAAAATAATTATAATTATAAAAACAACAAAAACAAATTATTGAATTTTTTGAAAAACTATTTAATACAGCTTCAGATCGTTTTTATATAAAAATTTTTATTTACAATATTATCGAAATTTTTATATAAAAACGATCTGAAGCTGTATTAAATAGTTTTTCAAATAATTAAAAAGATCAAATAGATATTATATAACAAATTATTGAAAAAAATTGATTAACAAATTTTCAAAAATATATATTTTTTCCGCCTTAAAATGTATTAACATTTTAAAATATTCACCCCTATCGTGAGTAAAATGTGAAATTTTTATTCCCATAAAATTTTCATTTCCCAAGTAGGGAAATTTGCTATCATGAATATTATGGGAACGTTTGGGAAGAAGAAAATATAAATACAAAGGAAATTTATTGAAAATTTGTGGGTGATGTAAGAAGTAATTAAATTTATGTTTTATATTAATTCAGGTCCAAAAATGAACCTTTTCAAAAAATGTTTGTTGTATTTTTCAGCTGTGTATATGCCGACGACATTTCGTTGGTGCTAATCTTTGTTACCGAAAAAGTGTTGGAAGAGGTTACGAAGTAGGAATGACGCAATCCACTTTTTGCGAAATGCTCTCTAAAGTATTGGATGCTTTAGAAAAGTCTCTGTGAAGAATGGATCAAATATCTATGGATAAAATTCCATTCATGAACTTTTTTAATAGAAAGCCCAGCACTTTTTAGTTCTTCTGTAAGCCAATACCAAAATGCGGCCACCACATCCTTAGAAACCTTCACAAAACCACATGCACTGGGTCGGTTATTTTGCACCCTATTGAGAAGCATGTCATGTTGCACATTATTTATTGATTTAGACCTAAAAATAGTTTTCAGCTAATTTATATATCCATTAAAATGTAGCAACTACTTGCATTTTTTTCGAGTTCCCCAAAGAAAATAAAATGAACAAATTAATACAAAAAAGGGGAAAAATGTCTTTGAAAAATCCATTCACGATAAGGGGAAATTTCGATTGGGAACACATTTTATGGGAAAAGGGATTCATGATCGCATTTTTGGGAAATGGGAAACAATTTTAGGGGACATTTTTTTCATGATAGGGGTGATTTATTTTTTAAAGTTTGAAGTTATGCGCCGTTTGCGAGAAGCAATTCGTCAGAAACGCACAGAATTGTGGAAAAAACAATCCTGGATTTTGCACCGTGGTAACGCACCAGCTCACACATCGATGCTCGTGCGTGAGTTTTTGGCCAAAAACAAAATCATTATTATGCCTCAAGCACCGTATTCATCGAACTTGGCCCCCGCTGACTTTTTCCTCTTCCCAAAACTGAAGACACCGATGAAAAGAAAGCGTTTTGTTACGATTGAGGAGATAAAGGAAAAAATCGAAACAGCAGCTTTTGGCGATACCAAAAAGCACGTGTTTCGAGGATTGGAAAAAACGCTGGCATAATTGTATTATATCTGAGGGGGATTACTTTGAAGGGGACAGGATAGTTATTGATGAATAAACAAATCCTTTAAAAAAAATTTTAAATAACGTTTATTTTTTGATCAGACCTCGTACATCACGTTTTAATTTAAATTGGTATCTTTGCAAAAACAAAATAAGATCAACAGCGGCTTGTAACACAAAAATAAAATCGGCGGCGGCTGCATGCCAACTTAACGGCGATGAACAAATATGGCAGATTTGCACAAAAAAATAACGGTGCCTTCACGATCAACCATAAAATGTACTGCAAATTTGCACAGCTACTATCGTGAAAACCCTTATTATTAAATACATACCGAAAGTAAGACTTAATGGAGCAGTGGTTTAAGCACTACCGTAAAAATAGTGCAATTAGCAACTAATTGTTTTCCAGCAAAAATCTTTAAGGGCCTTATTCATAACAAAAAAAAACCCCCCCCTTCGCTAACTATCTACCTGCCAAGTTTTTTCTATGTAAATTAACATAAAGAAAATATATCGGGAAGTTAGTTAGCCAAACGTTTTTTGTTATCTTTAAGAAATATTTTGTAGATCTTTAAGAAATATTTATCACTACGGTCCGAATAAAATATGTGATTGAGAAAAGTTTACGCAAATCAAAAGCTCAATATTATTCTCTTTCAGTGAAATCGAACGTCTTACCCATGCTATCCACAGCTAAATAATGACGACCTTCACAATGAGCTGCCACCGATATTATATGAATTTCTGCCAATTCCTCTATAAGCATGGGCTCTGTTTCAGGCTTGGAAATACGCCAGGTATACATTTTGCCATCTTGCGTTAAAAACAAGACATATTCCTCTGATATGACTACTTGTTGTACTTGAAAATAAAAATTTAAGACAGGCGCCGAGTATTGGGAGCATATATTGTTTGCCATTTGACTGGGCAAACCAATTGCCGGTTCAGCTGTGAACCCATATTGATTTGGATTCAATGAAAGCCAACCAAGCGCATAAATGCGTTGTTCGTGCAGCTGAGGCGCGCTACTGGCCGAAAGGTTGTTATTGTTATTGGTTGTAGTCATACTTTCTTGGGAATTTTGATTGGGTAACGATGCTACTTTACACGCTGTAGGCTTATTGCTGTTGTTGTTTGTTGCAAAACTTGCCGGCATTTGCATAGAATGACCCGTTGGCATATGTGGCTTGGCCAAACGATCCAAGTGGGATATAATGACGACAGCAGCCTGTTTTAAATCAACATTTGCAGTCTCTTGTTCGGGAAGTGTTAGGAAACGTAAAAAGCATTCCGTAGCACTGGAGGGTATGATGTCGGGAGTAGGGCTTATTGTAAGACCATACTTGCAGATGGCTTCGTAACGTTTCAAAATTGGCACTAGAGGAGCTCCAGCGTTTTGCGGCAAGTCTCGATTGTTGTCGATAGCCTTATCTTTGTCCCAAAGTGTTAATAGCAAAACTACTGCCTCTAGAGATGCAGCAAGACTTCCTTTTTGAGCCCCCAATTCAAGCAATAGGCAAAGTGCTGTATGGCGATCTTCTTTCGGTGCTGGGCAACGATTACCCAAGGCATCTCCCAACACCACCTGTCGCAGGAATTTAATCGAACGTTCTAGCACTTCGATCCATAATGGTGAGACCTATTAAAATTGAAAATATAGTTAGTTACACATAAAATATTATTGCAATACACTTGCTATCACATAAAAATATGGTTTAAGTTCGTATAAAAGTGAATTCAATTACTTTCACTTAAAAAAAGCATAACCTGGGTATATCAATAAAATTTTCATAAGAATGAAAATAAGGCACAAAAATGTAACTATAATTTGAAGATTTATACAACAAAAAAAAATGTTCCCCTCATTGTGGTTGACGTTTTCGCCACGAAAAAACGTCAGGCGTTTTTGAAAAATTATGTCCTGATTTGCAAAAAAAAAATACGAAACTCTTCATAATGATTTTCAAATTGGCAGCAAAAACTAAAAAGCGCGTTTGAAAAAAAAAATATGACAACTACTTCTTTTTTAAACTCAGATACTGGGTTTGGAGGACAAATTCAACTTTTTCCAAGTCAAATTGAACCCATTGTAACCTTACTTTTGTTAAATTTTAAACGTTTTTTGAGACAAATTTATGAATACACTTATTTGCACGAACTTTAGCCAAATAAGTAAAGAAACAATTTTAACATTCAAGATAAATTTGATTTATTAATTTTCTAAAATAGAGATCGAATAAAGCAAATATTTATTCGATCCCTTTTTTATTTAATGTTAGATCAATATGCCGCGTTAAATATGTTTGACGTAACGAAATAACGTAACGACATATTTGAGTGTGAAGATAAATATGTTTTTCTCAGCTGGACCACATGGAAAAGGATCGCAAAAATTTGGTCTATTTAGTGGTATAAGTGCCATTTCTCAATTGTATTTAAGAATTTTTCAAAGAAAATTTTTTTAATTCTGACTATGTGAAAAATTTAAGAATTTTTTAAAAAGTCTAGTTGAGTTACATTCCCAAAATGTGCCCATATGTCAAAATTCTTTCGCAGATCATGGATTTTTTACTTAGTCAAAAATACAAAAATTTTGTTTAAAAACTTTGAAATACAATTGAGAAATGGCACTTATACCACTTAATAAACCACATTCTTGGCTTCTTTTTCCATATGATCCAGTTGAGTTACACTCCCAAAATATGCCCATATGTCAAAATTCTTTCAAAGATCGATTTTTTTACTTGGTCAAAATTAAAATTTTTTTTTTTTTTGATTCTCAAATATAATTGAGATATGGCCTATTGAGATACCACTAAATAGATCACATTCTTGGCTTCCTTTTGCATGTGGTCTGGCTGAGTTATACTCCCAAAATATGCCCACATAAGCTCAAATTCTTTCAGAGATCATCAATTTTTCACCGTGCTGTTGTTTACAATTTTTTTTTTTTTCATTTTCTCAATTTTAAAATTTTGAAGGTTTTTATTCATATTTTTAATTAATCTTTTATTTTAAATTACTTATACATATGTATGTATATATTTATGGACATTTTTAATTTCACAGATAAACATATCGGTACAATGTTCGCTTACGAAAAAGATATTTATCTTCATACTCAAATATGTCGTTACGTTATTTCGTTACGTTAAACATAATTAACTCGGCATATTTATCTTCACACCCATTAATTTAGTACTTTTTTGAGGTAAAGAAAGGTCCATTATTATATATTTTTTATATTTTATTTTTTAACTGGGACCAGTACTCAGCGGATGACGCCTATATATGCATCACATTGTATTGGAATAAGGAAAATAAGAAAGAGAGATTGGTGGGTGAAAAAACGAAAATGGGGAGTGTCTGTGGACGTTTGATTAAGCAAAAAAAACATAAAAACAGAACATTTATCTCTGCAAAGCTGAATAAGTCAGGATTCACTGTTGCTAATTTGTCTGTTTAGTGCCCAGTGCACATACCTTCGACACGACCCAGTTAACAGAATTTACAGCAACCTCTTCAATGTTGACTATACAAAACAAAAAGACGACACAATAACCACGACAAGACCTATTACGAATGTTTACTTTGGCTGACTTATGTTTGAAAATATATCATGTTTATTAAGATTTCATTTGGCAAATATCTATATACATATAACTTGCCAAATAAACCTTTAATAAACATGAAATATATTTTTTTAAATAAGCCGATAAAAAAAACACGTGTTAACCTATTACGACCACACATCACAAAAAAACATTTGTGTCGATATTTCGCTCTCGTTCGGCTTCTTGAAATGTACAAAGAAATATAAAAAATATATATGTACATATGTACATATATAAAACAAAGGACCTTTAATATTAGAAAATACTAGTATTAAATTAATTTGCTAAAATAAAAAGTGGAGAGTTTACTACTTTTAATATGGAAAAATCGTTTACCTGTGACGTATCGAAAAGTAAAGCTTCAGGAAGATCTTGAAGAGATTCTAGAGCCTCACATAATAATTCGCTGCACATGTCAGTATCCTCACCGGAACGCCAAGCACGGCGCAAAAAGAAAAATGAAAAATTCAAAGCAGCACGTGTGCAAACTCTTGCCAGCCCTAAAGTGGCGCGCTCACTGTCAGGTACGGGCGAACGTAATTCTTGTGATGACTGCTGAGCACACTTTGCAAAGCGTTCGCGGCTTGAAACTCGACTTTCATCATGCAATTTACCGGCATTTTTATCGCTTGCATTTAAAAATGGATTATTAGAGTTGGATGGCGGCTGAAGTAGCGGTATGTCTAATGTTGATTGTTGCTGCAATTGAGATTGTTGTTGTTGCTGCTGCTGTTGTTGCTGTTTGCATCTGGCAAGTGACACAAAATATCGTTCATAAATAAACAATTGCTGACGTAGGTGTATAGAAGACAGGCAGTTGCCCGATGCTTGCAAAGAAATATCATGCAACTCGTTAAGCAAAGTCTTTTGACACTCAACTTTGGATGAATGATTAGGAGTTTGACCCCACAGCCATGATTCAAAAATTGCATCGCTGGCAATTCGTTGGGCAGCTACAGCTGCAGCCTGTGCAGCAGTGGTTATCTTTTTAATTGTTGCATCAGAGTCTAGTGTATGACAAGCGCTGCAATTACAGGCAGACAGAGGACCACAGTAATCATTTGGACAGCAAGTGCATTGCAGTTTTTGTACGCCGCAATAGTGTTTGCCATCATCTCCCAAATACGACAGGTTTCCGGCCGCATTTAATACGGCTGCTGTAGCAGACGAAACCAGCTCACAATCCTGTATTAGATTATTCCACAGCACAGCGGTATCCTCAGGATTACGAAGACTAGATATCAGATCAGCTCGCACCCATTTAAAGTCCAAATATGGTAGTGGCCGCAAGTACAAGTCCGTATTATTGGAATTTGCTGCCATCTTAAGTTCAATAACAAGTTGCAATTGTTTGATAAGCTACATATATTTTTTTTTTCCTTTAATTTATTCCATTTTCTACGCAGTTTTTAATTCCAAATCAATCAGAATTTTGTAGGTATATAATACATTCGATTAAAACGCTTTTTAACAAAATAATTTATTTAGTTACATACGTCAATAAAAGGTACATACATTCATACATACATACATATGTAGTATGCATACATACAGTATGTATGTATGTCATTATAAATTAAAAACAAAATAATTTTTTATTTAAAAAAGTTTGAAAAATAAAACATTTCATTCAATGCTTCTGTTGTTGTTTAATTAAAAAAAGGCAACAACTTTTCTCACTGTTTTGTTTATTTTTAAACACCAAGCATTTTTTGCACATTTTATATACACATATACATACATACATATGTACATATTTCCATGAGCTGTAAAGGAACAATGCTCCCCACCATTTAAACACGTTTCAGAACCAAAGCGCCTCTTTTTCTTTATAATTACAATTGCATTTGATTTTTAAATACACATAATTAAAAATGCTGGCAGAAAATTAATAAATTACGTGAGTTGTTTGCGGTTGCTATAGCAATGGAGTTTTGATTTTCCATTTGTGCCTGTGTTTAGTGAAAAGAGATGCCAGAAATCAAATAGTATTTCCCCGTTTTTATTTCTGACATCCATTGTCAACGATCAAAAGTTGAACAAATAACCAAAAATTAATCTAATTATTTCTTTGCTATAAGAGTCAATTGGAATGAATTATTTAAGGTATAAAAATATACCTTATTAATTGTTGTCTGTCTAATATCGTTGATGCTACTGAACTCGTCAGAAGACTCGAAAAAACTTCAAGGAATAATTGCAGCTTATTCTATTATTTCTATAAACACAATGAGAACTTTTACACTATCTCTCGCAACATCTTCGAGTGGATATTCAGCTTTATTATTTCATCATCACTTGAGCTTGAACTTGAAATATAAATTTTTTTTCCTTTTATTTCAAAATTAACTTAATATTTGCTATAAGAGCCATATGAAATTTATTACTTCAGGTCTAAATAGACCTTTTAAATTTTTATCATATTTGCTTCGAACTTTTTCCTTTTTAATTATAGGATTTCTTAGATCTCGAGCTTGAAATACTTGTTTATTTTTATTTTCAATATTTCGTTTTCAAATATTACAATTTGAAAATTTTAATATTTGCCATTTTCTGAAGTTTTTCAAAGGAAAGCAATATATTGAAAATAAAAATAACAAACAAGGTCCTCGAAGCTCGAAAACTAAGAAATCCTGTAATTATTTTCTGTCTTTTTGAGTCATCTATGTATATGCCGGTAACATTTAGGTGATACTACTTAGCTTGCCAGTGAACTCAAAGCAAAAAACGAAAACAAACAAAAGCAAATGTTTCAAACTTTACGGGGTATTCTACTATTCTTATGAATTTTATGAGAGTTACAATATTTCAAATAAAGCTTTAACACAAAAAACAAGGAGCAAATGGTGGTTACTACGACTTGTAACTCATAAACTTCCTTCTTCAAAAAAAAAAAAAAAAAAAAAAAAATTAAACATATTCGCAGCGAGCCTCATCATTGACCGCTTAAATTCTTTACTCACTTATCTAAATTATTAAACATTTTAAAATAAACCCACTCTTCACAAAGTGGAACAGTTGAAGCAAGTAAAAAGACTTGAGTGAACCAACATAATTCCTAAATTTTTAAGTCAATATCGTTTTGAATAGCCTACAATTCTGCACAAAAAATGTTTTTTTTTTAATTATTGGGGAAACTTTAGAATAAGGAGCCAGGCTTTGAAAGAAATGTTTTATAGGTTTGTAGAGGAGGTCGTGAACCTTCTAAAACTCAAGACAAAGCCTGCCGGAGGCTTTTACTTTCTTAATAATTCGTTGCAGAAGTTGCAGAATTTACTAAGCAACATATGAATATGTTGGTAAGACAGTGCCGCCAGTTTTTGTGTAGAACGTAAAATTGCGAATTCGCAAACGGTTTTAAGCATCCAAAATCGTATTTTTGTAATTTCATTACATAAATTTTTTCATAGTTATGCAAAATTTGTTCTTGGCAACAAAAATCGGGCTAAGCGATTTTCCGCTCTATGGTATAACCAACACTGGCTTAGAGTAAAAAATCTGTAAACATATGGCAGCAATTTATGGCAATTGGTACCATTACACTGTAGTTACACGATCAAGTTTTGCTATCAAGTTTTTTTCACATACTGCTTGCCAAAATTCAATAAAATTGATAGCTGTGACGTAGGCTGCACGCGATTTCATAACAATTCGTTTTCAAGATGCCGTCAAGAACAAAAAAAAAAAAATTAAAAATAGCTTCTTGCATATTCTGCTGAAAAAAATTATAGCAAAACCTCTTCTATATTCTACATTAAACCCAGAAACTAATTCAGATTCTAAATAAATATTTTTTAAACTTTGTTAGATTTTATAAATGAGCTTAAGGTCACTCAATTCTCAATAAATATATTTTCTATTTATTGATAAGAAAACACATTTTCCTGAAGAAGATACACAAAGGCGTATCGAAATATCGAAAAAACTTATCAATAAATAGAAAATATATTTATTGAGAATTGAGTGACCTTAAGCTCATTTATAAAATCTAACAAAGTTAAATAAAAAGGTCGAAGAACGAGTATCCAGAATATTTTTTTAAACTATTTAAATATAATCATAATATACAAATAACTCTTTTTAAAATTAATAAATTCATCTAATGGAAATCAATGTAAAAATAAAAGTAAAAAATTTGTTGGTTTTGCACGTAAACATTTTTATTTCTATTTTTAAGCTTGAATCTGTTTAATTTTCATCACTTTTAATTGCAACTTTCAAACAAAACAAAAAAATATTTGCAGGCAGAACGAAAAAAATTTTTGTCAGCTGTTTTCTTGATTGTGACTTGATGCTCTCTATGGAAAGCAAAAATTGTCATCAAGTTTGCATCAAATTTTCAAAATTGTGAGTGTATTAGTAAAAAAGTGTGAATGTATTAAAACTTGAAAGGCAAAACTTGATCGTGTAACCCCCAAGCTATACTAAAGCCTACCCATATGAGAGCTTGGATTATATGATGTAAAATCGTAAGATTTGAAATTGTGTTTTAGTGAACAGAATTTCACCCTTATTCACAAAAAATATTTCAGCCTCTTATTTGACGTATTTGTATGGAAAATTTGTCAAATAAGAGTTTAATAAACCTAAAATATTTATTATGAATAAGACCCAAAGGGTCTCTATGTAAGCTTTATATCTTATTCCATGATGCACGAGTAGTTTTAAGCCTTCCTATTGCATTTTTTTTCTTCTTATTTTAATGCTTGCAAATTTTTATTGCAATTTCCACTAGAAATATTATTATATTTCTATAATACATGATACAAGTAATAACAGTAGTTTGAGATGACATTTTTAGCTTTCAGTGATAAAAGTGGGATTTGTTGCTTTCTTGGATCTGGCTACACTACAGATAACGTCATGTTTGCTGGTGCAATTGAATGTGTGTCTACAATTGAGAATTTTTTCACTTATGACATTGTAACAATTAGATATTATTTTTCACAAAAAAGCTAACTTAAATAGCAAAATACAATACGCAGAGCGAAGGCTTTCCATTTTCACAAAAATTATGTCGATAGTTATTTAATTTTTCTAGTTTTAACCACTTTGAGATAACTCCACCTTAATTTGCTTGGCTTGTCTGCAGACGAATTTTCTTTTGCAAATTTTGTAGTTTTCACACTAGTTTATACAAATTAAATAGTGAAATATACTTTGTACAATTCTTCGTTTTCATTTCATAGTATTTCAATATTTCTGCAATTTTATTAATTAAACGTTAGCTATTAACTTCACAATTGTAAATTTTTCATCACAGTTTTTCATGTATTTAACACAGACACAAAGTACACAGCCATAACAGATATCCCAAAATTGAAGTATGCAAAGTAGCCATATCATATGTGTAGAGGCGATCAGCCAGAAGTAGTATAGCAAGTCCGGGAAACGCCAAGAACCGTGAGTGTATGAAAACAACTAGTGTACACAAAAATAAACATAGAAAATGAAAAAAAAATTATCTAGTGTTTGGGAAAATATTCGTTTTGTTGTAGTTTTGGCAAAAAAAGAAGAAAACATGAATGAAAAATTTGGAAACATTAGTTTTAAACATATTCCATGTAGTGCTAGTGATGTATCCAACTCAAACGAAATATAAGATTCAAAGGATTCCGATTTCTTTGCTTGGAAAACTGTTTTGTTTGCACTTAATTTTCACCGAATTTTTCTAACCAAAAATAAAATGTAAACAAATGTGACGTCTATCAACAGAGATAGCCATATAAATATTTTCTATCCTTCACTAGCGGCGAGCCGCCAGAAGACTGCCACTTTGAGGAAATCTAGGCACTTGGCCGCTTTGTGCCATGGCCCATGGGTGATATATGTGAAAAAAGTAATGATTTTTGTAGTTTTGAAAATGCCACAAGACTAGAATAAAAAACGGCCGAGAAGATAACAAATGTTTGTTAACTATTCGGCCGCAGAGTGTGTGGAAAATTCTTAAATATGAATTGTCAATTTACTGCCAGACTTGTTTTTTTCATTTTGTTTTGATTGCGAAAAAGGATAAAAAAGGTAACGGAAAAACAAGTAGTAGTTTTTGTTTATTTACGTTCGAGACGAACACAACAAAAGCAGAAATCACCTGTTGCTTATCAGTAAACGAAAACAACTCGCTGTTTTTGCTTCTAAAGAAAACAACAATTCTTGTAGTTAACCCAACAATGGATGCATGCTGCAATTTTGATTAAAAAAAATCGAGAAAGTTATTTATAGGCACATCAGTTTTATTAATTCTCCCACAATATTTACATTAATGCTATTGCCAAGTAAACGATATTTTTGTCGGTTTGTTGTTTTAGGCGGAAATTTAAAAGATTCTGGAAAACACATTAGACGAGCCACCTCTCGGGGCGTGAAATAACGGAGTTTAAGGCTGCGTAGTAGATGCAAACGCTTCTCTTCGTAGTTATCAAATTCTGATTCCGCTTCTTCCAGCTCTTTTAAAATAGAAAATGTTTCGTTCATTTCTGCCAATGGTAAAGGACAATAAACGGAACCAGTGCCTTCGCTATAGTGAGTGTAAGCTTTTGTAAAACACATTGTATTTAAGGCTGTCGATGTTACAATATCCATTAACCAAACCCTACGTTTAAGAACAGCATCATTTAAATAAAAGTTTGAATCAATTTCTTCATCTTTGAGCAGTAAATCATATACAATTCTTGTATTCCTCGACTTGTCCTTTGCAAATGGTAATTCTTTCCACAACTTTCCAGCTATAAAAGGGAAATCTTTTGTTTTTCTGGCTACACAGTAATAACGATGCCTGGTATTGGGTATTCCTATTTGAGTTGGACACAATATAAATTCTCTATAATAGAAATTGGATTTCTTCAAAGCATCAATATATTCATTTCTTGCTTGAGATTCTTCGAATCCTTTGACATTTTCCATTAAAACAAACTGTACATCAGAACACATAGGTAGTAGTTTGCAGATGTGGTTCAAGGCGTCAGATCTCCGGTCTTCGACATCACGCTTATTTCCAACTCGTGTATGAGGTTGGCAAGGAGGCGACATTAAAATTGTATTTATTTTTAGCTTCTCCAGCGTTTTAACGTCTAACTTTTGTATATTGTTGTTCATTAAACAAGTTTCCGTATGATTAAAAGAATAAACATCATTTGCAACGGTATTGATGTCAATTGCTGCTACAACTTGACCCTTCAGAAGCGAATCTATTTGCAATAAATTACTATTATTTTAAAAAGAGCACTTTTGTAGTTTTTATTATCCTTACATTTAAATGCATAATGCATGCCTCCAATCCCACTAAATAATTCCAGGATATTCAGATCCATTATTTAGCTTTTTTTTTACATGTGTTTTGCTTCTCCAGTTCCCATTTGTTTACATGTCAGCATTGCCAGACTATAATATAATTTTTCATATTGCAGATTGCCGTACACTAATATACACAAGTATGCACTCAGTTGCAGTGCTGGGCGTCTAATATGCTGCTAATTTAATTGAATAAGCATGATACAACTAACAAGGTAGCCTTTTCGCTACAATAAGAACAACTTCAATAAAAATAACATGCATTTTGTTTTTGTACAACTTATGCAAACTGTCAAAAAGACGCCACTTCTACATTTACAGAAGAGAGATGCACTGAGCTTACGCGGATTAGCTATCTCGTTTCGGCTGCCTTTCATCTCTGCAATCTCTTGACAACCTAAAGTAGTCAATTGATTAACGGTTTAGCTGACGAGGCTACCTTGTTAATTGTGTCATGTGAATAAGGAATCTTTTCAATTGGAACTGATTTCTAACATTTTGCTGCTGTAAGATAAAAATATTTGTTTATATAAAAAATTTTCTACCACTAAAAAAATAAACAAAGAAAAAAAATTAACACCTCAAATTCGAATTGAATATCAACCAAGGCGAATCCATTACAGGTGCCCGCATACCAATTCGCTTCAGTATTTTTCCACGATTTGATCTTCTGAATTGTCAAAGCCGATAGAAAACGACAACAAAACTTGTGACGTCTCGAGAGAAAATGTTGAAGCGAATTGAAGTGCGACCACCTATACTTGATTCGCCTGTTATTGTTTTAATATAAAAATTTTAATCTCCTTTATATAAACTTTAAACTAAAAAATTAGTGCTTTTTCCAGAAATTTATTTTTCCATTTTGTTTCGTTTTAAAATTTTAAAGTTGACAGCACTAGCAGCAAATGTCAACTAAAATACAACAAGAACGCAATTGTTAATAGAGCTGCAAGACTGTCGATACTCGCAGCATTCGATAGTTTAGATATTTTTCTGTCTAACTATCGATAGCATCGATAGTTTTTTTTCATTATTCGTGCATTAATTGCTATTGAATTGATAGAAAGAAACAGCATTTGCTGGAAAGAACAAAGTATACAAATTGTAAACAAAAGAAAAAATGAGCAAATTAAGTTTTATTCATAAGAAAACGCTTAAAAATAAAAAAAGCTTAAAAATAAAAAAATGCATCTATAATGTATTCCAAAACACATATGTCTATAATGTTTAAAAAAGTCAAGACAAACGGGATTTTTGCATCATTATCTTATTTATCTACTTTTATGCTTTCAATAATTTTCAACTCAAATTTAGTTTTAAAATTGCTATCAAACCCATTATTTCATTGATTTTGCTTTTACTTCATTTTTCAACGGTGGTATCATTATCGGGAAAAAGATGTCCATACTACATTTCAAATTGAACTATCGATAGTATCATCGATTGTTTCGCAGATCTAGTTGTTAAGTGAACATTTTTTTAGTCGTGCGCCAAAACTAAAATTTTCTCAGCAAATGTTTACATATTTATGAATATATATGTGTAATAAACATATTTTTCCAAGCGACAGAAAAATTGTAATATTTTCTATATCATCCTAAAGAAAGAACTTAAAAAAAACTTACAGAAAAGTAAATGGCGCTTGGTAAAAAGGCGTAACAAAACATAGCAAAAAAAAAGTTTTTGTGTAATTCGTATAAAAACAGAAAATTGTAAACTTATAAATTTCACCAAGAAAATCTAAAGTTTTTTGGAGGAAATGTTTAATAATTTATTGCAAAAGTGGCGTTTGTAAGCGATAATTTAAGTTTTGAACGATATTTTCTTCAGAAAATGCAGGTAAGTTGTCTTGTATTAAGTTGTGTATACGTATGTGTGTATGTATGCTTGTTTTTATAGAGGAGTCCTGAAACTGCAAATTGTTCCATAACCTCAACAGTTATAAACATCCTACAAAATAACATACTTATAATTATATCCAATTAGACCTTATAGGCTTGCGATTTATTACATTGTTGAAATAATTATGCTTTATTCATATAAGTACATACATACAGACATATGTACATGTGTACACTGCAAGTGGACCATATATTTTCCGCTTAAGTTTTTTTGTTGTGAAAATTAATGTTTTTAATTAAAATACGCTTCTGATATATAATTTGTATTTTATTCTTAATTTACTAGCAAGTGGACGATCCACCTTACCTCCAAGTGGGCACGGAAGTCAGTGCCAAGTATAAGGGTGCTTTTTGCGAAGCCAAAGTCAGTGAAGTTTTACGGAATATAAAAGTTAAAGTTGCTTATAAGCAAGGACTAGGATCTGGTGTTGTTTCGGATGATGACATCAAGGCCTCTCCTGGCCAATTAAGAGTTGGTGCTGTGGTTGAAGTTCGCCATCCTGATCGTAAAGATTATGTGGAGGCCACGGTAACCAAAATTCAAGATTGTTCCCAATACACGGTAGTATTCGATGATGGCGACATCACCACATTGCGTCGAACCGCTTTATGCATTAAGAGTGGTCGGCATTTCAATGAGAGTGAAACTCTAGATCAATTACCATTAACCCATCCCGAACATTTTGGTAATCCGGTTGTAGGAGGACGCCGTGGTCGACGTCGTGGTCAAATGAATGATGATAGCTCGGACGAAGATGACGAAAGTGATGCCAAGGAAGTGGTGAACGAAAAGGAAGAACATATAGGCAAAGTTGTCTGTGTTGAAACTGAGTCAAAGAAAAAAGATAAAGAAAAATGGTTCCCTGGCCTTGTGGTAGCGCCGACTGCTCAGGCCACTGTACGCATACGTGTTAAAGATGAATATTTAGTACGCTCATTTAAAGATGGACGTTACTATACGGTACCCAAGAAGGAAGCCACTGAATTTACACGAGAGGCTGCTGCCAAGCAAGACGGCCCAGCTGTACAAGCTGCTTTAGAGTACTTGGATAGTGATGTTTTGCCTCCCCACTGGGATAGAGATGCTCTATTTGGTCTTAGCAACTCTTCAAGTGAAAATGAAGACGAAATTGATTCAGACTCGTCAGACGATGAGCCACGCGAGGAGAAAGACCGCTTCGTGGCACAGCTTTACAAATACATGGACGATAGGGGCACACCATTGAATAAAGTGCCCTCAATACAAAATAAAGATGTCGATCTATATCGCTTGTTTAGAGCTGTACAAAAAAGAGGCGGCTACAATCGTGTCACTTCTCAAAACCAATGGAAATCTATAGCATTGCGTCTTGGTTTCTCTCCAGTGACAGTTAGCATAACCAACCTGGTAAAGCAAGCCTTTAAGAAATTTTTACAGCCCTATGGTGAATTTCATCGTAAACTGGGCTGTTCGATGCTCATGTCACCGCGCAATTCCAATCGCAGCAAAGGTCGCAGTCTAGTTCGGGCAAATTCTGTAGCTTCCCCCAAGCCGCAGGATGTCAGCAAAGATGGTCCTACACCTATTTCTAAGTTAGCTACTACTTCTTCCAGCAGTGCTGCCCAGGCCTTAGCGTCGACCGCATCTGCTTTGGCCAATACATCCGTTACAGAAGAGTCAGAAAATACTAGTGAATCTAGTAGTCATGAAACTACACAGAAAAATAAACGCAAGACTACAATGGCTGCAACTTCAAGTGCTGCTAATAAAGTAAAGACGTTGGTTGAGAAATTTGAAGAACGAGTTTTGAAGGAAAAGGATGACGGTGATGTACCACTGTCAAAGATGAAAGCTGCCGCTGCGAATAAAGAACGCGACAAAGAGGACGCAAAAGAAAAAGAGCGCGAAAAGGAACGTGAAAGAGAAAAAGAAAAGGAGCGTGAAAAAGAGAAGGAACGTGAAAAAGAAAAGGAACGGGAAAAAGAAAAGGAAAAGGAGAAGGAACGTGAGAAAGAAAAAGAGCGTGAAAAGGAGAAGGAACGTGAGAAGGAACGAGAGAGGGAAAAGGAAAAAGAAGGCCCAAATTCGAAGGATTCTTCCGGACAAGCCACCAGAGACTCCTCACCATCAGGTATGTTATTTTAAATTGTGAAAAATTGGTTAACATTTGATATATGTATGTGCATATCTGTACTTTAGAACGTCATATTTCTGAACGTTACATTTCTGAGTCTAATTACTTTCGATATCGAAGGAACAAAGAATAAAAAATAAAAAAATTGCAATATTTCTCAAGTTGCTTCAGGAATGATTTATATTGCTGTAGTGTCATACTTCTCATACTCCCCATTAGCCGTATTGTAATTCGATATCGTAAGCGGTTTTTATACTCTTTATCTGATAATTCTCAAAAATATTAAATTAAAAATGTATTTGGGAAAAATTTAAAATAAGGACCCAGGCTTCGAAAGAAATCAGTTTTATAGGTTAGTAGAAGGGGTCGTGGTCCTCTCAAATCCGAAGTCAATAATTCGATGTTGAAGTTGAGGAACTTACTAAGAAATTTCGCATGAAATCGCGAATTCATAAATGTTTTTTTTTTAATTTAAGTTTACAAGTTTTTTTTTATTCAATTTAAGAATCAAGCCTACAAGGCCAAGTATGATTCATATTCTACTTCAATAACGTAAAGTATACTATGGTTATGCACCATAAATTTTTAAACCAAATTGGAGAAAAAATTAAATTAATTAATTTTCATTATTCGAACTTTTTCTTATATAATTATTATTGTATTAAGTTTATCAGGCTCAAGTTCTTTCTGCATTATTTTTGTGATTGATATTAATAAAATGAGACAAAGAAGACATCAAACACATTTAGCAGGGTAGACAACTAGTTGTTTCGAAGCCGCCACACTTTCTCGTCAGTACCCGTACTTGAGCTCAGGAGCTCATGTTTCTAAAGCGACAATCATGCCACAGACTTGGGTGGCTGAGTGGTCATGAATGCGTGTTTTATTGTATTAAAATTTTTCCGTCACCGCCGCTATTTTTTGTCCACTCCCCGAAAAATTGTAAGTCGGTTTCGCCATCTGCTGGCGCCATTTATTGTTGTTTATATTATTTATTTGCATCTCACCATTTTTGCTCAAGGGTTTCTTAGTGCAAACAAGGATAAATGAAGCAAAGTGCAAATACATACATTTTCCTGTTGTGTGATAAAAGCAGATAATTTTTGCTCACATTCCCTTCGTTTGTACAGTTTGCACTACCATCATGAAAACCCTCATTGAAATACATTATTTGTTGCCAAATTGAATTTGTTGATGAATCAATTACCAGTTGCACTCTGTTTGCTGTTGGGAAAATTTTAAACAAATGTTGTTATTAGGAAAGTTAAAAATAAGTTTATTCATGTTTGCTGAAGTGTTTTCTCTATATCGATTTACTTATGTACTGTTAATTTGATGCGGTGATAGGCATTCGAGAGAACACCGCGTAAATTCCAAATATTCTCAAATGATTCAGGTTGCACATTGTATGCAGAATCCACTGCTTTTGCCCAAATTTCCACTTCATTTCCGTTCATCTGGCATTCAACAGGTAGGCGAATTGACCAAAGTGACCAACCGTAGTGGCGTCCATCCGGCTCATCTTCTTGTTCTAAATCTGCCACATGCCAATTTTTTCCCTTGTCAGCTGTTATATCAACTCGCACGATGCGACGACCGCCACCAGACCAAGCATAACCACGCACTTCGATAAAACCATCCAACGAAGCTTTAACTTTTTCTCCGGAGGCTGGTGTGCAAATGGCAGATGTTACAGGCATTGATTGAATGGCAGGCGATTTGGTAAAATCCACTGTATCCCAATCGGTACTGGGGCTGAAACCCTTGTAGTCATTTTGTTGCCAGTGTGAGCTTGACTCTCTATCGGACACCTCAATTCGTGTAAGCCATTTTACATTGCGAGCACCAACCGTCCCGGGAACAATGATACGTATGGGATAGCCGTGATCACGATGTAAAGGCTTACCATTCATTTCGTAGGCCAATATCACATCACCTCTTTCATCTAAAGCTTTCGCCAAAGGTATTGAGGCCCCATAGGGATTGGAAGTGGGATCTAAATCTGCTCCTTCGAAAATAACATGTAACTTCTCATTTGGCTTAACGCCCATAGCCAGCAAAACATCACGCAATTTTGCGCCAGACCATTTAGCATTTCCAACCGCTCCGGCATCCCAGGACAAACCTAAAGGCAATAAATGATTGATTATAGTACAGAAAGCAATATTATTTCTAATTAATCAAACTACCTTTAACACTTTTAATTTTTGTCATTTCTGAGCGTCTATTTCCCCCACACATTATGGCCGCCGTCACGGTATGCTTCGGCAAAGCTTTTATATCCTCAAAACTTAAAGTTTTCTGCTCTTCTTTAGCATCTGCCTGTTCCGTTGTTACTTCTATTTCAAGCTCATAGGAATCCTTCTCTATTACTGGTACCGGCAAATGATTTCTTACGTAGAAAAATTCATTAGGTGTATACAGATTCTCGACCAGTAGTGATAAAGGTGGTTCTGCGTTAAACGGTTTATCCGATGCTGGCTTCAACAAGGGATGCCTTTTTGGCTCATTGGCCCACGGCGAACCCATGTCTTCCGTGCTCACCTCGTCTTCTGGGTTTATATTGCCTATGCGATATGATTCCAATAACTTTAGGATTTCTGCGTTGTTATGTTGCTGATAAATAGCCCAAAACGGATCAATTGCACTGCCAGCGCCCAACATGATCTTATCGCTACCCGGATGATTGGGTATAAACTTGGTAATGTCGTACACACCTATACCGTATGTTACCCAGACGCCATTCTCCATGTTATTATGCTTGCTAACTTCGTCTAGTTTAAAAGTGGGCAGATCTTTTCGTTCCGTTGAGTGCCATAATCTGCAAATTTCTTCTTCATCATTTTTATCCCGCTCATGATTATTCACAGCAGTTTCAGTTTTGCTTTTAGTTTCGACTGTATCTAAAGTAAAATATCCCATTGTTATGCCACTCAGCGTTAAAAGTGTATAGACAGCTGTACGATTGGAATTCTTTGCATTGTGTGACTTTTTGTGTCTTTCAAAAGTTTCAAATGCTGGCAGATTTTGAACGTACGAATCTGATTTTCTGTGCAGCCTGGCACTCAAACATTTCAAACTGTTGGTCCTTGTAAATGTGCTGTTTAGTTGAATGTGTGATTTAAGCAGAATATTCATCTTGTTAAAGCTTTGAATAGGAAAAAGTAAAATTAGGAATTTTTTTTATAAAGGAATGCAGTTTGAATATTACGGAAATCAAATTATTTCGAAGCGGAAGCTTCCCCACTAAAATATCGCGCAATTCTCAGTAAAAAATGTACAAAACTGAATGCAAAATTAATATAATGGATTCAGAGCAATCGATTTTACACTGAAATCGATTTATAGCACTTCAAAAAAAGGAAAAAATGTTAAGCCTTACTGTCGGTTTTTCTAAAACGTACAGAAATTTTCTTTCTTGAATTTATATTCAAAGCAGCGAGGGTCTTCACGATGGCAGCTGTGTAAATATGATTTGTGCGAATTTGCAGTGCATTTTATGATTGATTGTGAGCTTAGCATTCTTTTTTTTTGTTTAAGTCTGCTGTATTCTTCACTGGAGGTTTAAAAATGCATCGCTTTAGTTACAGACTAAAGCTTGAAATCACATGTTTTCTAAAAACAAATTTCGTTTGCAGACGTTTTGACACTTTGCGGCAGTTTGAAGAGGTGACTATTGCAATAATTCTCCGATATCCCAAAATTTCATTGATAAATCTTTCAAAAAAGCATTGAATTTATAAAATCGGTATTTGTGTGGATAAGGGAGTTATCTGAGAATTTATTTCTCTAACATAAATCTTAAGTTTGTTCCCGTACTCAAAAGTGGGACCATACGGGATCCCAATTTGCAGGAAAACTGTTCCCGTACTCAAAGTTGGGGCAAGTGAGAGAGCTTTTGAGAGAAAAATATTTTTGTTCTTTTTGCAGGTAACAGTCCGCACTTTTTCTTCGGACTCGTTTGTGCAAGCAGTTCAACTGAATCAACCAGCACAACAATAATTTTTATGTTTTTCAATTACTGAGGGTTTTCACGATGGTAGTGCGAACTGTGCAAATGAAGCAAAACAACAACAAAATTTATGTATTTGCACTTTGCTTCATTTCCACAAAACAAAAAAAAACTTGAGCAAATAGAAGTGTGAAAATAAATAATGTGAACAACAATAGATGGCGCCAGTAGATGGCGAAGTGTATGCTTAAAAATTTAAATTTGGGAGACTCTAAAATGATGTTTTTAAAAGCCGCGGTGGAAATTTATTTCAAGCCAACATCTAATCGATGGCACAATATCGGTTGGTAAATGGACTGCACTAATGTATACAACATGTGGGTACTTTCATATACATACATACATACATAAGTATATGTATCAATATTTGCATTTGATTCTATATTAAAATAATATTTTAATGGAACTAGAAAACACAAATATTTTACTATTTTATGTCCATTTATATTTCGTTGGTCCATTTGTCGATAACACTAATACATATGATATGTAAGCACATACACAAAAGACATGACCTTTAGAAAATCTTATCTCTACAGTTGCCCTTTTGATACCTCGCTCAATGCGGCAACTTTTATTAAGACTTTTTAAATAAATCAATTTAAGCCATGTTTCCAAATTTCTCATTTAAATTTATTTTATTAGTTAAAAGAGTTTTATTTCAAAGACACTTGATTTGTTATGAATATTGCATTCTTTCCACATATTTTTGTATTTTATGGGAATTGGTGGTCTTATGTATGTACATACAAATGTTTGCGTATTATTCCTTTGCGGAAATTTCAACACAAAAATCGTGGCAGGCAAAAAGATGGCAAACGTTTTTTTTTGTTTTTTGTTTGAATAAGGTCCTCGTATTATAAAACTACATATGTATACAGAAGCTTGGTTTCATACTAAAGTGAACGAATATTTAATTCAATAACTGTATCATTAAGCTTCCAACACTTCAGTAGATTATAAAATAAAAAGTAATTTATGCACATGTTTCTTCCACAGCCTTCTCTTTTAATTGGTAACTAACAATAATTTTATATTGTTTTTTTATAGTTTACCTATTTTGTTTGCAGTATGCAAATACTTTTATCACTTTTTATTAAATATTTGTATTAATAAGTTTTATCTTCTGTTTTAATAACAAAACATTTGTCAAAATAACTAAACAGTAAAGCAGTGAAGAAATGACAAGAGGAGAGCGGTTGATATGTGTGCATGTGTGTTAGATGATAGTGTTGGAAAGTCCATCAATTTCATTGAAGAAACTGCTTTAGTTGAGAAATCAACTAAAACAAAATTGAAATTAAACACGTTATTATTGAAAATAAGCTAAGACCTAAACCATTAAAAGCGTTTTGTTTATTTTAGATTGATATTAAAGTACTGCAAATGTTGAACTATACAACATAGTTAGAAGTGTCGCAGTGAACTTTATAATAAGGAGCCAGGCTTTGAAAAACAAAGTTTGGGTGTCCCAAAACTGAAGTCGAAAGTCGGCGGGAGGCTTCTAGTTTGTTAATAATTCGATGGTAAAGTTGTGGTATTTAAAGTTGTGCTCGAGCACGGCTAAGTCAGCCATGCTCGAGGCATAAAATGTCATTTTCAGTTTGACAGTTTAGCTCTCATGAAAAATACAACAGAAAAGAGTAAAGAAGATTGCAAATTAAAAAAAAATCCCTATAAATTTAAAAATACAAATATTTTAGAAAATAATGAAATAAATAACACTGCATTTAGACGGGAAAGTACTTTCATTAAATTTTTGTATACGTATTATGAATAAAAATTTCAATGAAATCTGTGACTTTCATAAAAATTTCTTGCTCAATTTCAAATAAACCTAAAAGTTCATTTCAAAAATGTCGTCAAAGCGAAAAGTTGTAAGTATTATTATATTACAACTATCGTTATAGTTTTGTTTATTACTGAAATAGAGTTGCCAAGACTACTGCCAACATAAATTTAATTGGGCAACATCGAAAATAAATTTTATTGTTAAACTTTTATTAATTAATTTAATAATTATCACTATAAATATACTTCATTTGTGTTCTTTGTGTTCATATTTGCTGCAAAAATGTTTTAAATATTTTCTAATACACAAAATAATTTAAAATTCACAATTATTATTCTACTGCAATCCTGAAAATTTGTATGTCCCGTGGAGTAGGCAATCGGGTTTACTACCTTGTCACCTTACTTTCAGTAAATGTTTAAAAGTTACTTTCAGGAAAATTTTGCTGAAAGCTGAGTTGAAAGTTAGAAAATTGTTAGTGTGTTAGTAAAAAAGTGTGAGTGTATTGCAACTTTCTGGCATTTACTTTCCCGTCTAAATGCTACGTAAAATAAGTTTACTTTAGGAATGAGAGATTTTTTAAGCGTTAAAAATTGCTCATGCCAACGATAGTTTTCTTTCTCGAAAATTACGCCTAATATTTTCTTTTTCGACACATTAGGGATATTTGTATTGTTAATAATTATGGTTTCCGGTTGACATTGTTTTTTGCGGCAGACATGTAACACAGCTGATTTTTGAAGACAGATTTTTGCGCCGGATATTTTAGTCCATAATTCGATGTCTGTGATTATTTTTGTAAGTCGGTCCAGATTATCCTATTGTCTTGCACAACATCTTGATGATATTGCTGATGTTGTTAAACGCGATTCGAAAGAGCATAGCAGACAGTGGTGATCCCTGCAGTATTCCGTTGTGTAATGGATATTTATTTGACATATGTTGGCTTATATTCACTTGAATTAATCTTCCAGTTAGGAGGGATGTCACATATGTATTTAAAACGTTTTGGACCAATGCCCCACTTTTTTAATGCATTCAAAATTATTTAATTATTAAATACTTATCCTCAAGAAGTTTCACTTTTTTTTTTTTTTTTTTTTTTTTTTTTTATTAAGAAAGAAAGAAAAAAAAAATATAGTTCATGTACAATAGGTTGCCTCAGCGCCCAAAAGGCATTGTTGAGGCGAGTTGGCAAAATTTCAGATTTCTTAAAATTTACAAAATTTTAAATATTAATAGGTTAATAACATATGATTATGAAAAGATAAACATATTTTGATTTTTAGATAATTTAATCTAATATAAATGTATTTTTAGATAACATTATATTAAGAGTTCATTTATGCACTGAAGAATGTATTGCTTTAAGAGTCTTTTAAATATCGAAATTCTATTTTCATTTTTTAAGTTTTGAGGCAAATTATTGTACTCACGACTACCCATAAATTCAATGCGTTGCTTTGTTACTTCCAGTCTGCAGAAGGCTACTCTTAAATTTCCAATACTTCTCGTATGTATCACATGATTAATCGTCGTAAAGCGTATTGTGTGATGACCTATGTTGTGCAAACATTTGAACACATACAATAGAAGCTGCATTTTATAGACCCCATATATAGGTAAAACTGTTTGACAGTGATCAACAAATAATGATATGGTGGGATGTGTGATAGGAAGGTTGCATACTACTTTTAATGCTTTATTTTGCATTCGCTGAAGCGCTTTAAAGTCAGTAGTTTTTTTATGAGCGTATAAAATTGCTAAATAGTTAAAATGGCAGTGAACTAAAGCGTTATAGATTGTCATCTTAGTATCTTTACCAAATTTGTTTTTGAATTTGTATAAAATACCGACAGCTTGAGCAGTTTTAATATTTAGGGACCGCAGGTGCTCATTCCAAGCAAGATTGTTCTGTAAAATTACACCCAAGTATTTTATAGAGCTGATTTCGAAAATTTCTTTACCATCAACAATTACTGAAAAGTTGTTGCTATGGGAACTGGGTGTAAATCTCAGTAATTTTGTTTTGTTCGAATTTAAAACAAGTTTGTTTAATCTTGTAAATTCAGATATCAAGGCTGCATCACGTTGCATGTAGGCTTTAACGACTGTTTCATGTTTATATGGATATAACAAACAGATATCATCTGCATACATGAATATTTTCCCAGTAAGTTTAAGGTTATGCAAGTCGTTGAGAAAAATTGAGAATAATAATGGCCCAAGTACGCTGCCCTGGGGTACTCCACATAATACAGGGCGTTGTGAGCTCTTATAGTCACCGATTTGTACAAATTGTTTCCGTTCCGATAGATAACTTTTTAGCAAAAGCAAGTCATTACCACATATACCATAGAATTTTAACTTTTCCAACAAAAGGTCATGGTCTACGAGATCAAAGGCCTTACTAAGATCGTAAAAAATTCCAGCTACACCACTATTTCCTTCATCCAGACTTTTACAAATGAAGTTTAAAACGTTGACAACAGCTTCTTCAGTTCCACAACCTTTTCTGAAACCAAATTGAAATTTATTGAGTAAATTGTTTCTATTGATGTATGACGATATTTGGTTGAACAGTATTCGTTCAAATACATTATTGATTACGGACAGTACTGCAATAGGTCTATACATATCAACTGTAATGGGATTTTTATTCTTAGGAATCGGAGAAATTTTGTGGATTTTCAGTGTATTTGGGTAGTTGCTAGTAACTATTATGTTATTAAAAATATTTACGAAATAAGGTGTTATTTCGTTTACGCACTTCCGCGCAACACTTGCTGGAACATTATCATGACCACAACTTTTGTTGGGTGCTAAATCTAATATAATATTTTCCATTTCATCTGGTGTTGTGTGCTTGAAATGAAATCTGCTTGCACACGGAGTTAAAGTTTTAAGGAAATTAATATAATCCGTTGATAAAATTTGTAGTTGTGACCGCAAACTTGATACCGATTGAATAAAGTACCTGTTTAAAAGTTCGGCTTTTTGCAGACCGTCAGAGATTTCATCACCATTATCATTTTTAATTGTGATTCTTCGTTGAGGGTTTCTTCCAATGGTTTCATTTAAAAACTTCCAACTTTTTCTTGGATCGTGTTGTACTTTTTCTAAACTATTCTTATAATAGTTATTAAGTGAGAATTTATATGCCTTTTTTATTACACAGCTGATTCTTTTTAATTTTTCCTTTATGTCTTCATTATCTGGTTTTTTTCTTCTTAGTTTCAACAGTTTATTTTTATACGTTATTAGCTTTTGAAGATTTCCATTAACCCAAGGTGTGACTTGATTTTTATAATTTCTTCTTACAATTTTTTCGTTCCTAGAACTCCTAACAGCCCTCGCCAAGCACGAAACCAAGGAAGTAGTATCATGAGATGGGTCACCAGATAGTTGAATCATTGGTAGTTCACTTTGTACATAGTTTTTGGCGCGATCTATGTCAAAATATATGCGTTTTTCATCAGCGAAATAATGGGTAGAGGTTTCTATTTCAATTCGACAGGATACCATGTTATGGTCAGACATTTTACATACTGTTGATTCAACATACATACCACAGTAAATATTGCTATAAACATGGTCAATGCATGTTCCACTTTTGGGGCGTGTTATCAAGCTATGGCAATTCATAAAGTCGTACGTTGCGAGTAAAGTTAACAGGTCATCAGATGTTTGGATATTAAGAACATCAATGTTGGAATCACCAACAAACAAACAAGGGCTACGGCCATGTTTAGTAAGCGCGTTTTCTAAGTATCCCAAAAAACTATTGTAGTCACACTTTTGTGATCTGTAAAAGCTACAAAATTTTATTGCCTTGCCATATAATTTGACCTCCTCAAGTGACAAAAGAATAGTATCAATGAAACCACTACTCTCACAAATTTCAATTTTGTGCTTTATATTATTGTTGATGAAGATTGATGTACCACCATAGCCATCAGATCTGCAACAATGTATATCACTGTAGCCAGCAATTTTATATAGCTGAATCAATTCTTTATTTAGCCAAGTTTCTTGAACCGCAATAATATTGGGAAGTCGTGGTAGTTTTGAAATTAGCTCTCTAAATTTGTTAAATTTGTCGATTGTTGAAATACTACGAATGTTAATAGATATAATAGTAAATATAGAGTTTGAACACTTAAAAAAGTTATTAAAAGATTTTAAATTATGAAAATATTGATTTTTAATCATAAAAAAAAGTTTTAATATATATAAATACAATGGCGGCTTAACATGAGTACACTTTTTAGTGGGGTTAACGTTCTTCATCACCAACATCAAGGTCAGCAGCAGCAACATGTGATCTCAGAATTCTGGGTTTATTTGTCGTAGCTTCAAGCAGCAAATTATCCACATCGTCCTCATTTCTAATGATTAAAGGTTTCGAGAATTGACTTTTTTTGTAATAGATTCTTCCACCAGTAGCATATATAGCATGGAAGCCAATATTTTTGAGAGTTCTGGCATAATTCAATAATCCTAGTGATTCTTTGCCCAAGAAGTCACTCACAAAAACTGAGGATTTTCTCTCCTTCAACTTTGGTTTAACAGACATAAATGTTTGCTTGGATGCTTTCGAACTAAATTTGACAATAACAGTTTTCTTTTGATCTTTTTTGTCTTCTGTTTGCTTTTTATTTCGTATGAAGTATGCATCTTCAATACTACTAGATGGTAGATCTAAACCAGCATCGGTTGCAATTTTAATAATAGAATCAATAGCAGTTTCATTGTTTGGTACAATCACACCACTTATTACACAGTCATTTTTTACTTGCTGATCATTAAGGTACTTAACAGAGCTCTTTAAAATTTTAATCTCTTTTTTTAACATTTTGTTTTCTTTTTCGATAGCATCCACTTTTTTTTTGTTCTCAGCGATACCTTTCATTATATCGTCAAATCTCTTCGACATAAACTGCATTGATTCTGTTAAGTCAGAGAGCTGATCGAGTTTTTTTAGTTCTTTTTTTATGTCGTTTAACTCTTTTCTGATGGTACCACTATTGTTGTTGTTACCGTTGCATATATGACAAATATATTCTTCTTTATCATTCTTTAGAAAATACTCATATTTTGGTTTATCCAAGTCTGTACAAACTACATGATATTTTTTGTTACATCTATCGCATTGAATATTTTATAAATTCTTCCTCTTCTTCAACTTCTAAGTTACATTGTCCACATAAAACTTTATTAATTTTTAGACTGCGACGGCTTTTCCCTGCCATATTTCATATTATTTCAGTTTTATTTTTGTAGATGTTGAAATGCTCATAAATTTTTTTATATTCTTCAACGTTAAAGCCTTAATTAATAATTAAATAAAAAATTGTTTTTGAGAGCACAGATAAAAAAATCTTTCACGTAGGGTTGCCAACTCTTTACATACTTTCATATAAACACGCTCTCTTACATAAATTTAAATATGACATATCTGGCTTTATTGCAAGAGACATTTCCTGGCTGCGTAATTTCTCGTCGTGGCGATATCAACTGGCCACCAAGATCATGCGATTTGACACCATTAGACTTTTTTTGTGGGGCTACGCGAAAGACCGTGTTTATGCAGATAAACCTTTAAGTCTTGAGCACTTAAAAACCAACATTCGTCCAGTTATGGGTGAGATACCGTCCAATATGTGTCAAAAAGTGGTCGAAAATTACCTCAAAAGAACATAACATAACATAATTCACACATAATGTCAACGTTCAAACTTTTTAATAACAAAGAAATATCATGAAAAAACAATATTTTATATGTGTTTTATTTACGTTTACTTCTGAAACCGTAAAATGGATAACCCGTTGTATTGCAACACTACTCTAGCTTGCCTCTTTTGCTGAAACAAAACTGTCTTGTTTTCGAACAAAAAGTTTTAAACGGCAAATGCTTTTGTATGCTTGAAAGTTCGATATGTTTAGAAAGTCAGTGAGCACGAGTTCGTTTGTTTTTGGTTCGATCAGTTTTGGCACAATCATACCAAAAAACGATCACAAACATTCAAATCAACTGCGACAATTTGTGAATAAAAGTGATCGTTCGATATGACTTTTGCTAAAATGAGACTATATCGTACATGAACTGAAAATTTTAATCACAAAAAATCTGTGTAAAATCTTGTGTATGCTCGAAAGTTTGATCCTACATCACAAACCCCAATTTTGTATAAAAATATTGAATACAACAGCTTAGATCAGTTGCAATGAAATATTAAGACAGTATGTTTGAGTTGGCATGACATGTCACAACACCTTGTTTGATTTATGTAACATGACTTACTCAATGCATATCCAAATATATATTTTTACAGAAAATTCTACAGTATATTAATCGATATTTATAATGTAATTTTTTTAATTATGGTTTTTCTTTAGGATCGAACGCATCCAATAAAAAGGATAAGTCTCAACGTAAGCAGTCATTGCAAAATGATGATAAACGCAGCAAACGTCGTAAAGATGAAGTTGTGGTGGAAAAAATAGATACAGGCGATTTTATGGTCGAAACTGGTGATAAGCTAAAAGTGTATTATCACGAAAAGAAAGTTACTTATGAGGCCAAAGTAATCGAAATAACCTTACAGCGTGGTACCCCCATGTATTTGGTTCACTATACCGGTTGGAATAATCGTTACGATGAATGGGTGCCGAGGGAACGTATTGCCGATAATCTCACTAAAGGCTCAAAACAAAAAGGAGGCTCGCGAACAGCTAGTTCAAGTGAAAAGTCCAAAGAAAATCCACCCAAACCACCTTCGGCAGCCTCATTATCATCCACGCCAGCAGGTTCGGCTGCAAACAGTGCTGCTTCTTCAACATCGTCTACCACACAACAACAATTGGTGGCCGCTTCGAAAACTCCCACAGGGGCTGGTAAAAGAGGCAGGGGCCGAAGTGACTCTATGCCACCGAGATCAACAACACCATCATCCGTTGCTTCGAACTCTAGTCGTACAAAATCGCCGGCCACTTCTTCGGCCTTGAAAAAGCGTCCCCAACGCCAAACTCCAAATTCGGCGAGACGAACATCGGCCAACGTTTCAGATGTTTCAATTGCTACCGAAGAAGATTCAGATTCTGACTCTGATGAACCTGTCAAAAGACCCGTACGAAATCTGAAAGAAACATCTAAAATTGTCAAATCTCCAGCGAAATCAAAGACCCCAGTATCGGCTCCCAACAGCCAATCAGATACCGATGATCAGGACGATGATGAGGAAGACGAACGTTCGCCCAGCAATAGTAAGACACTTGTGCAACGCAAAGGACGGGACTTTGATCTTAACCAAATACGTTCAGAGCTAAAGGGTTTCCAAAGTATTAAAACTGCTACAGAGACTGAGGAAACTACAAAAGAAACTAAGGACAAAGAGTCAATCAATCTTAATAAAATCAAAATGGAAAAACCTGATCCTGATGCTGTCAAGCCATCAGTTACCATGATCGTTACTAAAGAAGAAACTAAACCAGAGCTTAAAGAAGAACCTCAAAAACGTTCATCTACTGAAATTTCTTCGGAAACAGATTCCTTCGGCGACGACGAGTCTCAGTCGTCGGATAAGACAACGCAACTTGAGAATATGAGAAAAAAATTCCAGCAAATTATAAATGCTGAAAAGATGAGATCCTTAGAAAAATCACAAGTAGCCACAAAAACTACTTCAACGTTGGGCAACACACGGCTTGTCGAAAAAATTATAAAAGAGCGAGAAACCGAAAAAAGACAAGAGTCATTAAAAACTAAACCTTTTGTCAAAGAAGAACCGAAGCCCGCCTCTAGTGGCTTAAATATAAAACAAGATATGGATTTGAAAACAGAAACGCATCCTCCCAAAGAAGAAGAGAGCAAACCCACAGCAGGTGCAATGACGGAAACGAAACCTCTAATATTACAACCAACTAGATTTCCCGTTTCTGTAACGTCTTCTTCATCAACTTTAAGTACGCCCAGTAAATACACTTCGGTTATTGTGGAAAAACCAATTTCGGCAACTAAAAAGTTGGAAACAACATTTGGCAAAAAACTAGACGTTCCCAAGAAGGGTTCTATAATGGAGTCTTCTGCAGCTCATTTACAGATGAAAAAGTTTGCAGAACCTACCACACATAAGGAAATTCTCAAAGTTGAGCCACCGGCCGCTTGCTCTCCTTCATCAACTTCTTCGACTTCATCTTCTATTTCCTCATCATCCCATACATCATCTTCTTCGGGTTCCAGGTTTTTGCCCGACATGAGTAAGCTTGATATATCCGGTAGTTCATCATCCACGTCCACATCTTTGTCATCGCCCTCAGCCACTTCAACTTCGTCCACATCGTATGCAAGTGCTTGCACAAAAGAAGCAAAGGCTTTATCATCGGCTATACTCAAGCCTAATTCTCCGGATGTGTATGAGTTTAAAGACAATGAGCCGTTTGAGTTTGAAATTCGTAAATCACCCATGGTTCAAGCGAATCCTTCAGTTATCACCTCGAACTTGGGAGCTTCGTCTTCTTCTTCCGCTCAGCGAAATAAATCCAGTGGAAAGGCAGACCATCAGTCTTCCTTAGGGGCCAATCCCATGTCGGCTTTAGTGAATCGTAAAAAACGTGGTTCCCCCATGAAAGAGTCGGTGCTGGAAAAAGCCAAATTGTTAAAAATGGAAGAGAAAAGCGCAACGCAAAGTCAGCTGGTTGCTGATGCCAAATTAGTACATCACTCAGCTACAACGACTTCTACTGCAGTTACTTGTGCTTCGACTATTCAGACAAAGCCGAACATGGCGCCGCAATCCAAAGTTTCTACCGGTTCAATAATGCATGCCCCAGCTCTGCCAAAAACTATGGCCCCAGGCAATACACCAGTTTCTTTAGTCTCTTCTTTATTGGCTCCCATAACAACACCGCAAAAACAACAGCCAGACAACTCCACATTCGATACTCTACGAAAATCTCCCAGTTTTAATTTGAATATTAACGCTTTGAATGAAGAACTGGCGCAGACTGTGCAAGAAACCACTAGAGCTCTTACCGATGCTTTGCAAGCTCCGCAACCTCCACCGGTAGTCTTAAGCAGTTCTTTAGAAATTACCCCCATAAAGAAAACAACTGAAAAGCCAACTTCCTCGCCATCCACAAGTGTGACAAGTGCTCCTTCAACATCCAGCAGCCATGCAACTCCAGCTCAGCCAGTTGAACCATCCCCAAAACTAGCCACACCTCCCAACTCTGCTCCAACTTCAAATCCCCAAGTAGGCAGTCCTTTCATAGAGACACGAAGCGCATTCGAGTTGTCATATAGTGCTGGCTCCAGTAGCAGAGAAAACAAATTTGAGTTGGAAAATGCCAAAGTTCTTTTATCGGCCACTGGAGGAGCATTCGATTTTGATCCTTCCAAGTTGGATGTCAAACCAACAACTTCGTCAATTGCAGATAAAGTCTTAAAAGCTATTTCTCAGAAGAAAGAGGAAGAGGAGAATAAAAAACAAGAAGCTGCAGCGGGCCAGTTAAAAGATAAAGATGCAACAGATCTAAAAGAAGACAAATCTTCTGCGTCTTCTAATGCCGGAGTTTCAATACCTTCCCTGTTGACATCAAGCTTAAACACAACAGGAATAAAATCTTCTTTGGAAAACTTAACACAACCCATGTCATTTACTAGTACCACTTCGTCTACTTCACTCCTAAGTGAACCATTGAAAATTAACACTGACATTTCCTCTGTGTCCTCTCTATCAACCGCCCTGTTAAGTGGACCGCTGACTTCTTTCTTGGCCAACAAACGCACACCCTTGACTTCGCCGGAGCCTAAAATAGGCATATTAGAATCGATGGGAGGCACAAAGAACCAACTTACCGAGACAATACAAAAATTAGAATGTGCAATACAGAGACGAACTCCAGTAACTAGTCATCCCGTCACGCCTACCACTCCTTTGTCATCCACCAATCCAGAAACGTTCTCCGACGATTCCAATGACAGCACTGACTCTGAACGCAGGTTGGTAATAGAAGATGTAGCTGATGACTCTGCTGCCACCACCACACCCGTCGATCAAAAGCCCAGCCCTGTCTTACTAGGTCCGGAGTCCTGTAAACCGTCTTCAACAGCAGTAAGGCTGGAAACAACAATGAGTTTAACAAAAGTGTCATATGCTACGCTTCAGGATATATCGACACCTACTCCCATCAAAGCTACAACGTCTTCAACAGCCGGCAGAAGTGCTCTGACATCGGTAACCATTGCTTCGTCCTTGAATGCAACGACAACTTCATTGATGAGCAAAGCTGGTGCCCAAAACAACGCTCCTCTCATATATCCAAATGTGACCAAACCCCTTGTGCAAGCCAATCAGCATTCTGCACAGCCAACCAATCTTCCTCAATCAATGCAAAAATCTGTCTTAATTATGCCAACCGCTGGTGCACAAAGCCAACTAACAACAGCCACTGAGAAAAAACAAGACTCAGCGTCAGCACAAAGTATGGGATCCAATATTTCAATTTTACAAAAATCGCAAACAGATTCTGCTCGTATTACAAATCAGGTGGTGACAGTTTCGGCAGGCGTACCAATCGTCTTACCCGACATACCAGCTTCAGTAGTGGTGGCCTCCACAGCCGTTCCGTCCGTTATGGCAGCAGCTCAAGCAGCGGCAGCTGCATTGCAGACACCCAAGCAAACCTCACAAAAACAATTCCTACAACAACAACAACAGGCACATCAAATGGCTGCGGCTCAAACTTTAGCAGCTGCCATAACAAAATCCAATATAACAACCACTACAACGGCACTGATCACAAATCCCACCCAGTCCCTTCTACTGGGCCATACCATGCAAACTTCCAATCCCACTGCATTTGTTTCCACTGCCAAAATGTTTGAAAATACTTCGGCCTTGCGCCAACTACAACAGCAAAGCCTTAAGCCTAACATAGCAACGAACGTCATACAAACAGCATCGAAAGGAGGTTTTCAACCACTTCCAGCCCCTTCAAATCCCACAGCTGCGCCAACCTCAACGTCTGGCTTTTATCTCGATCCACGTATAGAGCTAAGACCAGACGATGGGCTTAAACCCTTGAGTGATATACCAACACCTCCTGCTCTGCATGTCGGCAATGCAGCTACGCATTCAGTACTTACAAGTAAAGAAATCGTGGCACCACCGCCTTCTACCTTGATCTTGAGTGCACCATCAATGTCCTTGACATTGGCGTTGGAAGCAACAAACGTACCACCACCACCATCAGCACCACCATCAGATGCTCACAATGATTCCATAATACAGTTGAGATGTGAAGAAACTATACCGGGCAGTCCGGCTTCTGTGATAACAGGTCGGGAGGACTCCCAAGAGAGATCGGCAACTTCACTAATGCCGGATTCGAATGCTGCAGGTGATAAAACTATTCCTACCATACAATGTAACAAATCAATGCCCAGTACTTCTTTAACAGTTGCCATGGCTGCAGGTGCAACCGGCGTCTCTGCGCTTGCAACCACTACAACCAGTAGTTCGCCCAACTATTCTGGCAGTCAAGAAGATGAGTCCAGCGAAGATTTGAAAAAATCTGTCGATGTCGAGAATGAAGTTTCGCCTAGAAAACGTAGACGACCACGCAAACAGACTGAAAACAGCTCTCTAACCGAAAGCACTCAGCAGTCCCAATACCAACCATCGCAGCATTCTAAGAGACGCAGACCGTTGCCCTGCAATAAAAAGAATGCAGGTGAGTATTTTTTTGGTTTTTCTTAGTGAAAGATTTAAAATCTAAGGGTGCGATTACATATTTTTGCAAAAAAAATAAAAAAATAGTGTGACCTTAGTAGTGGTCCATAAAATGTACATTATAGATATATGTAACAAAAACAATTAGCAAAAAAAAAAAGTTGGGGAAAATATAGGCTCCGAATATGGCTCACAACATTTGTTCATTTAATAACTCTGTTTCTTTAGTTTTTGGGCAAAGTTCGGTAAAATGAGAGTAAACTATAATTTCTCTCAATAAGAGACAAAAATGCACAAAAGTACGGGAACAGACAAAAACAAATATTTTACCACAAAAGAAAACGTCAGGGTTCTGACAGCTCAATTTACATAAAAAAATATTTACATACATATGTATGTATGTATGTATTTTATTCAATTTATGTTAAAACAGTTTTCTCCAAACAATTAAAAGGAATGAAATTCATAAAACTTTTTACGAACACCACAGAACTCATAAATTCATACTCGCATACATATGTAAATGAATTCGTAAATATAAATATGTACATATATAACAATCAATATTTTTTTAGAGAATAAACCAGGGATCGAAAATAACTGTTATTTTTCAATTTTTGATTAAAACAAGCAACCTCAAGGAAATGTCGGAGAATGAAACCAAGTATACCATTTTGAAAGTCTTGGACCAAATTGTTAGAAAATGCGATGCTTTTTAAAAATCTGATTTTTATTTTTTTCAGGCAAAAATAACAGTTATTTTTTATTTAATTTTTTTTCAGCAAATATAACAGTTATTTTTTAACTTTTATTTTTTTGAGCAAAAATAAAAGTTATTTTTGACTTTTATTATTTCGAGCATGAAAAAAAGTTATTTTTTGACTTTTATTTTTTCGAGTAGAAATAAAAGTTATTTTTTGACATTAATTTTTTTGAGGAGAAATAAAAGTTATTTTTTGACATTTATTTTTTTGAGGAGAAATAAAAGTTATTTCTGTGTTTTCAACACCTTTGACAAAGAATATATTTAATATTCCAGCTACGCAAGTTAGTGTAGAAAGGTCGTTTTCGGCATTAAGGCTGATTTTGGGAGACTTGAGATACAATTTATCGGAAGAAAATTTGAAGGCAATTATGATTGTAAAACTCAACTCCATTCATTTTTGAGCATATGCAAATTATTTTCACTGAAAAATTATCTTTGTTTGAAAAAGTTTTTTAATAAATATAATGAATTTATCACAAAATAACTTTTATTTCTGGTCAAAAAAATTGAAGTCCAAAAATAACTTTTAATTTTGCTGAAAAAAAAAAATAAAAGTCAAAAATAACTGTTATTTTTTTTTTGAAAAAATAAAAGTCAAAAAATAACTTTTATTTCTGCTCGAAAAAATAAATCAAAAAATAACTTTTATTTTCCGACTTTTACGGTAAAAGTTATAACAGTTACGGTCCCTGGAATAAACAATTTTTTAGAGAATGATTTAAAATATTTTTCATACTAATTTGTATTTTTAAAACAAACCCGGTGTTCATTCTTTTCATTTTTGCCAATCCATTTCTACGTGAAATACAACACTAAACAAATCTCCATGAATTTTGATGGTAGAACTTGACAAATAAATATCAACGTTTGTTGTTTTTCGCTTATGTTTGTGTAATGAAAGCAACATACGCGTCCATCTTTCTTAAAGGGTTGCTTTACTTGGCAGTTTTTTGCATGCAGGCAGATATTTTTGCGGAAATATGCTCTACAGATAAAAAAAACAACTCTGTGACATACACAACACCGAGACAGAGAACATTTGAAAAGGTCTATTTATACTAATTGAAAAACACCAAAATTGTCGTTATATTGGTTGACTCAGATGAACTTCTTTGTTTGTTATCGCCTGCTTTTGCAGCTGATTATTGTTTAACTACTTGCCCAAACTATCACAAAAAAAGAAAGTGCCGGCTGTTTTGTGCACGAAGAACAAGAATATTTCTCTCTCGTAAGCTCTCTCACTTTCACGTACTTTGAGTATGGGAACAGTTTTCGTGCAAATCGCGATCCCGCGAGCTCCCAATGTTGAGCACGGGAAAACAATTTTTATTAAAAAAAAAAAAAAGAATGCGCAATTAAACCTTTTAATCACTTTTATTCCAGTTTTATGACAGAAAAATCTTTCTCAATTTAGAGGAAGCGAAAATCGAACTAAAAAGCCCCATAACATTATTAACAATTGTAAACCTTTTATTTTGAACTTATTTTAATAAATTTCATAATTTTAACAGCCGGCTCTGATAGCGATGAAAATTCTGACAATGTTTCCCAACGCAGTAGTAGTCATCAAGCCTCAAGGCATCAACAGCATAATTTAACGCAGCAACAAACGCAACAATTGAATTCACCTGGCTCTAAACCTTGCCCCTACAACTTCCTAGTGCAATTGGGTAAGTGTTTTGCAAACAATTTTATTCAGCTCATCAAAATATTTCAAAACGTAATTGTTTAATTGCAGATCCTTCGCTCAATCCCGATCAATGTATAGCGATTTTGTTAAAACAAATACAAGATTTGCGAAAAACTTACAACATAATCAAAAGCGATTTGGCCAGTATTGATCGGCGACGTAAAAAACTACGGCGGCGTGAACGAGAAAAGAAACAACAACAATTGCAGAGTCAACAACAAATGAAAGTCAGTACATAAAAGTAAAGTAGTTGATGGGTGATGAAGGCATTTTTTAAAATCGGATATGACAAAAATTTCGTTTAATTTATCAGCTCAATACAATTCAGAAACTAATTTTATTGCATTTTAATAAGAACATTATACATTACTCTCATTTGAGAGGTAACGTGAAAACGTCAGAAAATAATTTGTAAAACTCAAGGCCGATCAACTACAGGTGGTAGCAAGGCGAATTAAGTACAGGTGGTCGCAATTCAATTCGCTTCAACATTTTCTCTCGAGACGTCACAAGTTTTGTTGTCGTTTTCTATCGGCTTTGACAACTCAGAAGATAAATTCGTGGAAAAATGCTGAAGCGAATTGGTATGCGGGCACCTGTAATGGATTCGCCTTGGGTGGTAGCAATTCAATTCGCCTCAAAATTTTCTTTCGCATTGCCTTGCGTTTTGTTGTTGTTTGCCATCAGCTTTGACAACTCAGGAGACGAAAATCGTGGCAAAATGTTGAAGCGAATTGGGATGCGGGCTACTGTAATGGATTCGCCTTGGTAAAACCTAAAAAATGTAATGGAATTCCATTCATTTTCTTTAATTGAATTTCAATTTATTAGTTTGAAATCACCACATATTTTTCGAAACTTGGCTTTTGAAACGAAACATTTGCCGCTTATAAGAATATAATATTAAGAAAACAATAAATGTCATTCATTAGTGGCATTTACACGAATATGTATGTTGTAACTATACAAAAAATAAACATATAATATACATACAAAATATATAAAAAATATAATTTTTAGAATTTACATCGTTAAATGTATAAACAGATTTTGTCTTTTACTATGGTAAGAGTATTTATTTAAAAATATAAAATAAATCAAAATGAAAAAAAAAATTGTTTCGTTTTTTATTTGAAATTTTGGGTTTTAGCAGACATTACATGTGCAATTTTATAATACAATAAATCATGAAAACAATAATTGTCGCAGATTTGCTCAATCGTGTTGAATTTAAAACCGATGAAAAATAAAATTTGTGTCATGAAACCCAATAACAATTTCATGCTTGAACTAGATTTAGCACTTGGCATAATACAACCAATAAGGTAGCATCATTAGCTGAACCATTCATTATCTGATTTCGTAAAAATGTCAAGACAATACAGAGATCAAGGTACCTCGATACCAGGTAGCCTTACAAGCCCAGCTGACTACAGCTTCTAGCCTGAAAAGCTGTCAAAATACACAAACGCGAACAAATGGGTTACTGAACTTAAAAAAGCTATATACCAACAAAATACATGTTGTTTTTGTTGAATTTATGTGGGTACCTGATATCGACGTACTTTGACAGAGATGAAAGGCAGCCTAAACGAGAAAGCAAATAAGTGAAAGCTCTGTTCATATCTCTTCCGTAAATGCGGTACGGCTTATAGCAGTTGTGTGTTTTGGACAGTTTTCATAAGTTGTACAACAACAAAATGCTTGTTATTTTTCTTAGTGTAGGGAAAAGATTACTTTATTAATTGTATTATGGAACCTGGGGGTTCTACCGAGCATTTCGCACAGCAAACATATCGAGAAGAATTTCAGAATCAAAAGCTAATCCGCACTGCACAACTCGTTCGAAATAATGGCAGCACTGTATGTGCTCAGAAACAGTTGTGAAATTTCATTAAGAGTTGGTAGCACTTTGCCAATTTTTTCCTACACACACATGTATTATATTAAAAATTTCCTTATTATGAAATGTATTCCCTACAATTTCAATTACCAAATTATAATCACGGCCAAAACGCCATCCACAATAAGGATGATTATTTGTAATAGTAAAATGTATATCAATAACATTTTATTTTTTATGAATACAGAAATAAAATTTTAGTGACGGCGCTAACCCGGCATTTAGACGGGAAAGTGCTTTCATTCAATTTTTGTATACGTATTATGAATAAAAATTTCAATGAACTCTGTGACTTTCATGAAAATTTCTTGCTCAATTTCAAAGGAACGTGAAAGTTTATTTGGAAAATGTCGTCAAAGCGAAGAGTTCAAGGCGAATCAATTACAACACAATTTATACAAGTTCATTCGTCGCTAAAAATCGCTTAGTTGAGTTTAGTGATTTTTAGCTCCAACTTTACAGTCCAACCTAAATTAGCGCGTCAATCGTAATTTTACTGTCTAAGCCCCCCATTTTGTATGGAAATGGGTGGCTTAGTCAACAAAAATACGCTTGGCGCTCTAATTTATTATTGGTCTGTTAGCGAGTTACAGCAGGAATAAAGTATTTTTATTAAAAATAAATTAACAAGCATTAATTAAATAGGTGGTAGAATGGCTATGCACTGCTGCACTAACAATTTTCTCACTTTCAACTCAGCTTTCAGCAAAATTTTCCTGAAAGTAATTTTTTGACATTTACTGAAAGTAAACCTACAAGGTAGTAAACACGGTTGCCTACTCCACGGCACATTCAAATTTTCAGAATTGCAGTAGAATAATAATTGTGAATTTTAAATTATTTTGTGTATTAGAAAATATTTACAGCAAATATGAATAAAGAATACAAAGGAAGCATATAGTGATAATTATTAAATTAATTAATAAAAATTTAGTAATATAAATTATTTTCGAAAGTTGCCAACTCTATTTCAGTAACAAACAAAACTATAACGATGGTTGTAAAATAACAATACTTGCAGCTCTTCGCTTTGACGACATTTTTAAAATGAACTTTCACGTTCCTTTGAAATTGAGCAAGAAATTTTCGTGAAAAAGTTACAGATTTTTATTTTTATTCATAATACATTTAATTTATTTTATTATTTTGTATTTTTTTAACTTGTTTAGTTTTAATTTATATAATAAAGATATTTTCTCCAGTGGTGCCCTTTTAACGTATTTCTGTACTTTTAAATATGTATATGTAAGTGAAATCTTGTTGTACAGGCAATGGAAATAAACAAATAAAAAATAAATATGCCGCCGACATTTCGTTGATGCTAATCAACTCATCAATCTTAAAAGAATGTTTGAAGACCAACTACTTATTCCAAACATTACAGTCTATTTTTAGACCTAAAATAATATATTTCAATTGGCTCTTGAAGCAAATAAATGATTTAATCCATGTTTAATTGCTAATCTATTTTATTAAAGCTGTCATTGAAGTTTACATTTCTTGTAATCGCGGTTATTCCGGTTCTCGAAATGCTCGAGAGTTTGTAAAACTAAAGGAAAAAAAAACTAGTCGAATTTGCTTTAGTCTATTTCAAACTCACGAACAATTCGAGAGCCGTAATAAGCACGATTATAACGAACTTGACAAAAGGTAATTTATTCGTTATTAAAAATTTTCACGTTTAAAAACAATTCGGTTTATTATTTACAGACCGTTATTTTTGGTTATCTTAGAAAAAATATATAAAATTCAAGTTTATTCTGAATAATTGTAAGACGATGCGGATTTAAAAAAAAAATCCAAAATCGATTTTTTTTAATAAGCTTGAGTATTAAATATTTATATTGATATTTTTATGACGTCTTCGTTTCTACAGGAAAGGCTAACATTTTTAATTTTATCTGACCACCAAAAACCCGAAGGGTATAGTTTTATTAAATTTTTTTTAGTTATTTATAACCATAAATGACATTTTCTTTTGATCTTAATTTCACTAAAATTTTAAAAGTGGAATTCTTTCCTCATATCCGTACATAAAAATGTTTATTTATGACACCGAGTAACCACCTTCTAGATTCAAATGATGACCATTTACAAAACTCGATTTGTTACTCAACAAATACACGATGCCATCAACAACTTCACTTACTTCGCAAAATCTCTGTTGAGGTATATGACTTAGTAATGGGCCAGCTTTTGCAGGATCACTCCAATTCTCACGGCCCATTTTTGTCAACACAACAGTGGGATTTACGGAATTTACACGTATCTTACGTGAACCCAATTCCAAAGCCAATGAACGTGTTAGAGAATCAACAGCCGCTTTTGTGGCACTGTACGCGGCATGACCTTCAAATGATCGCGATGCTGCCAGAGAAGAGACCATCACAACACTAGAGTTTTCTTTGAGTTTAGGCAACACCGTTTGGGTAACATTGAACACGGCCTTAATATTCACATCGAAAGTGCTAAAAGTTCGTTTGTTCCATTAACAACATAGAATTTTGTCTTTTACAAGACTTACTCATCAAAATCCTGTTCAGTTAGTTCCGAAAAGGGTTTAATAATTGCAATGCCGGCATTGTTTACCAGCCCGTCCAATGGTGGTGCCTGTTGCAGCTGTTGACGCACTTGTTGCCAGTTTTGTAAATCAATCTGCAGTGTTTGTATTGTGGGCTGGTGTGTTTTAAGCTCTTTTAATTGTGCGGCTGATCGTGCTACAGCGATAACATTTGCCCCTGCCTCGGCCAATTGCTGGCACAAAGCATTTCCAATGCCTTTTTGTGTGTACGAAATAAAAGTATTAAAATGATTTAAAATAGAAGTGATAAGGTTTTATTATTTTTCGAAATATGTGCGTATGTAAGCAGGTGTAAGTAAACATGCTCACCTGCTCCAGCTCCCGTTACCAGAATTGTCTTGTTTTTCATGTCCTCATACATTTGGCAGCTTCTAAGACAGCGTTCAGATTGCAACTGTATATGTATAATGTTTCACTTTTTATTTAATATGATTATTTAGTTTGATCAATTGGATTTTGTTAAAGCTTTAAATAAAGCTCTCAATTGCATGCAAAAAGCCCAATTGTATAGTCTCCGTCAAAAAGTTATGTTATTTGGAATTTCTGTTGCGTTAGTTGATTATAAAAAAACTTGTACTTGCATTATACATACATATGTATGTGCATGTATGAATGTAATATTTTTTTGTTAAACGCTATTCTGCATAATCGAAAGCTTCTTGATATTTCTCCTTTATAGCAATTTACACACCCAAAAAAACTCAAAAGTAGATAGTGAATAATTTAAAAAATTATGGAAATCAATACTGAAATCAGTTTTTTTGTAATATAAATATTTTACATAGAAATTTTGTTTAATCGAAAGTGTCTTGATATTTCTCCTTTATAGCAATTTACACACAAAAAAAAACTCAAAATTAGATAGTGAATAATTTCAAAAATTATGGAAATCAATACTGAAATCAGTTTTTTTTTGTAATATACATAAATATTTTACATAGAAATTTTTGTTACTTTAGGTCTAAAAAAATTAGACCTTAATGCTTTCTGTCTTTTTTTTCCGCCGTCTATATGCCGCCGACATTTCGCTGCTGCTAAGCAACTCATCAGTAGACTTGAAGAATGTTTGAAGCCCAACTACTTATTCCAAAATTCTCATGAACAAAATGAGAATCAGAAATGCTCAAACAAACTTTTAATACAGAAAGTATTTTACGTCTTGCAACAACGAAATGTCGGCGGCATATAGACAGACGGCTGAAAAAAAAGACAGAAAGCATTAAGGTCTAATTTTTTTTTAGACCTAAAGTAATAAAATTTCAATTGGCTCTTATAGCGAATAAATAATTAAGTTCATTGTTGAATAGAAATTTTTGTTTAAAAAATCAGTACCTAAATTTACATGCCTATGTATTCGTCTCTCTGTTCAAGTTGTATTGATTCCAAAACAAAACTCTTCGAGTTTGTATGATTTAAGCAAAGATTTTTAATTCAAGTCGAGTTATCATCTAATATTTTATTATTATTTTTGATTAATAACATTGTTTGCGATTTAGTACATATGTATCTATGGCCCCGATTATGGTTCACAACATTTGTTCATTTATGTATGTATTTTTTGAAAAGTGATTATGGTTTACAACTATTGTGTTAAGTGTTGTCAAAATCTTACAACACATAATCAGATGTTGTCAAAAACTTACGACACCTACTGAAGTGTTGTCTTGTTGATGTTACCAGTTAAATTACGAAAAAATTATAAAATTTGTAAGTGTGCATACAAAATGTTTTGCAAAAATATAAAAAAACAATTAATTGTTAAAATTTATTAACAAAATATAAATAAAAATACATCTATACACATAATTATTACCCATTTTTCGATTACAAAACAGTTTTATTTTGTAGTTGCAATGGATTTAAACTGCAATCTATAATTTTTTGGTCCTTTCATTATCATAACCAAATTAAACATCAACATTAACATAAATTTTTATGGCTTTGTTTGTACTTTTCTAGCAAAAACGTTTTTCATTCTTTTCATTTTTACTAATGCATTTCTACGCGGTAGTTGCGGTGTTACATGAAATCCAACACTCCATGTCTTTTTGTTGTAAAACTTGACAATGAAACGTCAAAATTTATTGTATTTCGCTTGTGTATGTGTAATGAAAGCAACGTACGCGTGCATCTTTCTGGAAGTGTGCCTTTACTTGGTAGTTTTTTGTGTGCAGGCATGTATTTTTGCGGAAAGATGCTCTACAAATGAAAAACAACTCTGTGACATACACAACACCTAGATGTTGTGAACCATAATCACAAAAAGAGTTGTAAGTTGTGTTGTAAATCTTACAACACAACATTTAGATGTTGTGAACCATAATCGGGGGGTATATTTTTGAACTTCTTTATTTAGAATCCATCCACACAAGGGTAATCATAACGAGTTTCAAAAGTATAGAATTGGAATTCGACATTTGAAAGTCTGACATTGACGAAAACGTAAACGTTTTTTAATTATCAGGTATTTCTTAATTCCGTAATTTCTCTTTCAATAAAATATCGTTTTCTAACAAGAAATCATTGAGATTTTGTCGTCAGCTGGTTTTGTTCATTCGCCATTAAGCGGTTGTTTGCCTGATATCAAATTTGAGAAGCTGGTGTTTATGAAAATAAATAAATATACTTTTTTGATTAAAAGTATTTTGTATTTTAAATACATACATACATATTTTTATTGCACCGTATTTTGTATTTCAAACATTGTAAATAGTAGTATGTAGATAACAAATTAGTTTTATGTAATTTTAAGGTTAGTTTAATTTTTTTTTACAACAACATGTGTAATCGTCGTTCTGGGAGCAAGAACAAATGTAACAAAATGTCAGCAAGTTGCGTTTGCTTTTTATCTAGATTAGAATAATACACATAGTTCTTCTAAGTTGTTCTTTTTTTGGCATTTATTATCTCATTTTGAAGTCTCAATAAATTCAATTCAATTCAAATTGTATTTCAAATATTTGCTTTTAGAATGCAGTATTTTGTATTTTAAGTAAATGGAACAAAAAGTATTTGTATTTTAAATACACAACTTACATGTAGATATTTTGTATTTTAAATACATCAGACCATGTATTTTGCCCAGCATTACTGGGTTTTCTTAATATGTAAATATCATTACCATAAAATAGTTTTTTCACAGGTAGGGCTACCAATTTGTCTATCCCATGCAAATCACCGCATACGAGTACATACGTATGTATGTATGTATATCACACTAAACCTTAAAGAGCGTTTGTCATTAAACTAAATAACAGCTGATATCTACATGTGCATCTATGTAGTCGTTTTTCCTTTGTTAGCCTATTGAGCTTTTCGTCTAACAAAAATGTTCCACTTCAGTTTGCACACACACACACATACACACGTACGCAAACGTTCATACTTACATGACGCTCTTTGTGACCTACTGTACTTTTTATTACACTGTGTCATATAAATCCGCCCAAATGAAAGTCTTACGTTGTTGTTTTTTTTTTGTTGGCTTAACTAATAAGCCGTTATTATATTTTTGCTGTTAATTTTCATTTTGGCTGTTAAATATTTTTTTTTATCAAGGTGCTATACTATATATTCGGTTGGTTTGTTTTTTGTATACTGAAATTTTATTTATGTATTATGTATGTACTTTTGTGATATATGTAGGTAGAAAATATAAATTTATAATAAAATGAAAAAAAAAAACACCAATTACATATAATATATATTTATGTATAAGAAAAATAAGTAAGAACTAATAATGAAAACTGTAAGCTATTTATTATTTAAGATAAATATGTATATTATGCTTTTGTTTGTTGTAAAATAAATGAATAATCAAGTGAACAAAATAATATATGTATTTAAAATATCGATTAAGAATAAAATATATACGTACTTAAAAAAAAAATAGAATTAGCATAATTAAGGTATATATATATAGATATATATTTTGTTTCTTTTTTATTTTGCGATTAGGCCCTGTTTTAACGTAGTGATGGAGACATTTATTAATACTTAATAATAAATTTTTATTAAAACATCTTTTCGGTGTTGTTTGGTTAAGAGGGCTCAAAAGTTACGAATCTTTTATTCAGCCGAAGGAAAATCAGATGGTAAATATTTTCATTTAACCCAGATGTTTTACTAAACTTATATGCTACTTTATACTTATGCAATATGTAATTATATATATTCTTATATAACTAACTTAAGTTATATATGTTGTTAAATAATTATAGAGATAATTGTATTATATAATTTTAAGACATATTTGGGGTTGTATTTTATTTATATATGTATACGAGTAAAAAACAAAAACAAAAAAAAAAATGGGTTACTATTTTAAACTCTATTAATTGAGCTATGTGAGTAAAAAATATATGTATGTAAATTACTACGCAATATTTTATTACTTTTGAGTAAAACTTATATTTCAGCTAATAAAAAAAACTGGTGTGGTTTTTAATTGTTTTGCTTAACATGCTTTCCTTTCTGAAGATTGAAAGTTTATCGACCAGAAGGTAACTTTGAGTTGATAAATCACTAACGCATGATAACTGAAATCAAATTGATTTCAGGCAACTAGAATTTTTTTTAGTAGCAGTCTTCAATTGTCAGACGCAAGTGGCCTTCATATGTAAGTAATGCAGCTGGTTTTCGTTTAACTTGCACATGCAAACCACTAGATTTTCAAAGCACATACAATTGATAAAGTGCAGTTTAGAGAGCCCAAATGATCGATAGGTCTAGAAAATTCGTAGTTTCAATTTTTTTTTTAATGAAGTGCGTACAATTTTGAAGACGAATACATCATTTGTGCTCCGTAAGCTTTTTCTCTCTTCTCTCTCTACGGCGCTAAAAAAACATGCTAAGCCAATCTGCAAAAATCTAACAAAAACTTATGAAATAAAAAGCAAAAACAATATTAATATTTAGTTTAAAGTAAATCAAAGTTTATGTAATAAAAATCCCATTATAACTAAAAAAAAAAAAAAGTGTAAAAACTTATGTTCTACAAGCGATTTGATGTGAATAAGAAAAATAAAAAGAGCCAAAGCTGATAAATTTTAAAAAGCTTTCAAGTTTAGAAGAGCTTCAACAAAATTGTACATGTCCCTTTAAAAACTATCAGCTTTGGCTATTTTAAGTGTGCGGTCAATGTACATACAAGCTGTCATATGCCGTAATCAATTCACGATTTTAAAACTGCTAAGACATTTTCTAAATGTATAAAATCTTGTTTCATAGATATTATTATACACTGCACTTTAAAATAAAACATTCTTACCATTTTGTTTTCTGAAAATGTATTTTATTTTCATATAAACTCTTGATAAATTTAATTTAAATTATAGAGCATGTATTGTTTATATTAATACAAATTTCTTAATAGCTAGTAAACATTTTACACATGTAGTTTGAAATGATGTTTTAGCAGTTTTATTTATGAAGTTGGTGACTTTAACATATGGACTTTAGATTTTAAATATTTTGCGAACTTTTACCGCAACTTAAATGTTAAGGTGCCTTTTTCTGTTTGGGTGGTTACAAATTATAGAGTTATTTATTGTATTTATATTATTTCAACATGTTTTTTCTTTTATTAATAAGTTGGATTATAAATTTCTTATTGTTAAAAAATCTATTTTTCAAAGATGTGTATAAATTTGTTTTGTGTTCTTTAAAAATGTATTAGAAAAAAAAGAAAAAAAAAATGTATTTAAAAATATTTGTTTGCTTGTTAAAATAATATTCTTGGATGTATTTATATGAATATGAATGAAAGCAAAAACAGCTTAAGCACGTTCACCACGAATACGGCGAGCCAATTGAATGTCCTTTGGCATAATGGTAACACGTTTGGCATGGATAGCGCACAAATTGGTGTCTTCGAACAATCCTACCAAATAAGCTTCGGAGGCTTCCTAAAAATATAAATACGCTTTTAGTTTCCAACCAAAACTCTATGTCGTCAGCGTAATGCTCATCATATTCTGAACTAAAAACTTTTTGTGCAATGACAAATTCGGACAATCCGCTTAAATTATTAAGCAAATTGCCCGATGCAGTGTCACGGGCCAATAAATTTCTCTTTCTGCCTAAAGTTCGATGTTCAGCTTTTGCTGTGCTTAGCTGTCCGCTTGCTTATATTTTAATAAGCATAATATTTTAGATATCTTATACTACATTAATAATACAACACTTACTTGCAAAGCACCGATAGCAGCCGATTGGAAACGTAAATCTGTCTTGAAATCCTGTGCAATTTCACGCACCAAGCGTTGGAAAGGTAATTTGCGGATAAGCAATTCAGTGGACTTTTGGTAACGACGGATTTCACGAAGAGCCACAGTACCGGGACGGTAACGATGAGGTTTCTTAACACCACCGGTAGATGGTGCAGATTTACGGGCGGCCTTGGTAGCCAATTGTTTACGGGGCGCTTTACCACCAGTAGATTTACGAGCTGTCTGCTTTGTACGGGCCATTTTTTATCTGTAAAAAAAAAACAAATAAGTTATTGAATTATAAACAAATGAATTGTATTGTTTATGCAAGAACAAAGTTGCCATCAAATACCTATTTAAAAAAAAAAAAAGCAAATAGGTAGGCACACAATATTTAAATTTAATTTCTAATGAAACTCTAACAATTTTTCCAATTCAGCAAAATAAAAAAAAAACTCGAGTTCTACTTTAAACCAGCAATATGTAAGTAGCCAATTATGGGATAAAATTTATTTACTTATTGAGGGGCTTTCCTACAAGAAATGACTGATGGAAACTAACACATTAATAACTTAATTACTAGCCCATTGAAAGCAATTTTATAGCATTCAGCGTAATGGCAACGCTGAATGATTTTTTTAATATTTTGATTTTCCCGTATTAATTTGTTAATTTAATTTGGAACTAGGTACGTTTATGTATTAATGTTTTTATAGGTTAATTCAGGTCCAAAAATAGAACTTACAAATGTTTTCCGTCTTTTTCAGCCGTATATTCATCAGTATACTCGAAAAATTCTTAAAAGAATGTTTGAAACTTAACTACTTATTCCATAATTCCCATGAACAAAATGAGAATCAGAAATGTTCAAACAAACCTTTAGCACAGTAAACATTTTGCAACTTTCTATACGAGTTACCATCGGTTACTACAATTTGTATTTATGAAAGTATCATAAAGTAAAAGAAGTTCTTTGAATAATCAAAAATGAGCTTAATTATTTATTTGCTTTAAGAGCCAATTAATACATTTCAATTGGCTCTTAAAGTAAATAAATAATTAAGTTTGTTTTTACAGGTTCATTTGTCTGTACTGAATACTGTTTTTCTTTTAATTTTCTCTAACTGTATCTCTAAAATAGTTTATTCTATTCTCCTTGAATAGTTTTTTTTAAATTTTTCGAAAACCCTTTTTTTTTTAATAAGAATGGAATTGTATGTAATTTTGTGGACATTAAAAAAAACATTTCATGTGATCACTTTGCTGAAGTGGTAACGCTGGTTTAAAAATGAAATCACACGAACACGAATGTTTACATAATTTTTTTCATTTTCAAGAAAATGATATAAACTATGATGTATGAACCCATCAGCAATGTCGGTTACATGATGCATCCGACCGACATTGTTCTTGCTGGGTTAACAAATTTCTGTTATTTCAAATACCTGCTAGTATAAGCTTGTTCCATGTTGGACTTTAAAAATAAAATTACCAAATTTAGTGCGATTAACTGACGAGAAGAGAATGAAATATTTACTATAGAAAAAACAATCAGATATTTAAAATTTTTTTTTGCTGAGTACAGAAAACAAAATTTACACATTCAAAAATAAGAAAATCATTTTCGCATGTGCCAATTAACGACAAAATTCTAGTTTGAAAAAGTCTTAATAGATGTCAATGTGCTATTGATTTTATTCGAATAACAAATAACAACACTATGTAGAGAAATCGAGGATAAAAACAAAACATGTAAATGGTAGCCAGTGTTGCGCGCGAAAATACTAATGTACGAATGTGTGTTCAGAGAAAATAGAAGACAACGAATAAGTACACAAAAAATAAACGAAAACACGTATACACACACATCGTCGAGCCGCCAAATACATTCTCACGCTGGAAGCGAATAAGAAATACTTATTAAATTATGGCAAACCAAAACTTTAATTATAAAAATAACCAATATTAATAACTTCTAAAACATTTCACAATATTTTGAAATTTTTCGTGTAGAGATGAATAGATACATTTACAATTTTGGAAGTCTTTTAAAAATCAAATTAAAATAAGAAAATGCAATTTCTGGAAAAACTATTTGGTACAGAAATTTTCCACTTTTCTCAAAGACAAAAAAAAAATGGGATCCGCCATTTTGTTACTTGTATCAAGAAATTGTAATTCAGTTCAATGGTAGACACTATATTTTTTCACATTGCCCGTCGATAACTCTTTCGAATAATAAACTATTTTTGTCTGTCCACGAAACAAAATCTTAGTGCCCAGTTAGGAGCCTCAGCTCCTGGAGCACTTTCTACTGATTCTAGTTAATCACCATTTTTTATGATAATCCACAGACTTACCTTTTTTGTTAGAATTTTTTTGTAAATATTTATTTGTATGCTTCTTTGCGAAAAATTCACACACGTCTATCTTTTTCAACGACTGACTTAAGAATGAACGCAATAAATGGAAGGCACAATGAATTATCCCTCTTTTTCTTTTTGTTCACCATAAAGTTGCCAGACTAACATGAAAAATATTTCAGATTATCTGCTCAAACAGTATTTTCGTTGAAATAAATTCATATAAAAATGCATAAATATGTTGAGTAATTATTTTAAAATAAAATGAAATACATGTACTTGAAAATTTTAAGGTTTAATTTGTTAAATTAAGTGATTTAATTTGGAAACAAATTTATGGGCAGCACTACCTGAAAATTTCTAGAAAGAGATGACCATAACAAAAAATTGAAACTAAAATGTTCATCCAAAAGTTCATTTCACATTCACTACAGAGCTACCACTTTTTTCTAATTAGACCTAAGCTGCAGTGGTGCCAGATTTATACATATCTCGATTCGTCGAAATAGGTATAAATCTATATAAGAATATATTTGCATATGCATACGTTATATGCAAAATCTCCAGCATATTTTTAATCTTTATTTTATAGGGGTTGAAAATTAGAAAAATGTTGCAGCTAAGGACCCTGGGACACTATTCAATTAAATCTGTTAAAAGTGACATATGAGTTCAATAAGTGGGACAGTGTGGGCCAAGGTATCTTTGTACCAGGTAGCCGCATAGCTGCAACAAACAGTTCATGTATTTTGTTGGTAGAAATACTCTGTCTAGCATTTATTGTGCATTTATGCATTTTGTAAACAAGCATTTGGCAGTTCAAGAAGCTAGAAGCAGTAGTCAGCTGCTCTTGTAAGGCTATCAGGTTTAGAGTGTGGCCTAAAAATGCAAGTGTGTGAAAGACTTTTTCAATGCGCTAATCTTTTTCAAATTTTCAAAATTATGCGTTTATGAATTGAAAATACGTTCATTTTTGTGCGAATACAATAAAATGCATGAAACTGAGCCTGGAATAAATTAACAAATATTAAGATTGTTACGAATTTCAGAAACCCTGATATCTTTGTAACCAACCTCAAATGCCTAAAAGAATGCCTCCTGTGCTAAGTTAAAATGTCTCGGATAGTCCTAGATCACAAAAGGCAATTATAGTTGGGCAATTCTCTTTTGAAATTGCTTTCGTATCTACACAAGCCAATTTTTAGGGCAATTTTTTTGTGTGTCCTTTAGCTTCTATTTTCATACAATTTCACGCTTCTTTTACTTTACTTTAAAGAAAAACAACAATAAATAGTACATTAAACTTTTATTAAATATACCGCATACGCTCTCATGAATTAAGATGCTTTCACATAAGCACCTTTCTGCTCTACCCGGCATTTAGACGGGAAAGTGCTTTCATTAAATTTTTGTACACGTATTATGAATAAAAATTTCAATGAAATCTGTGACTTTCATGAAAATTTCGTGCATTCTTTCAAAGGAACGTGAAAGTTCATTTTAAAAATGTCGTCAAAGCGGAGAGTTGCAAGTATTATAGTTTTGTTTACTACTGAAATAGAATTGCCAAGACTACTACAGACATAAACTTATAGGGCAACCTTCGAAAATAATTTTTATTGCTAAATTTGTATTAATTAATTTAATAATTATCACAATAAATATACTTCATTTGTGTTCTTCATTCATATTTGCTGTAAAAATGTTTTAAATATTTTCTAATGTACAAAATAATTTAAAATTCACAATTAATATTCATTCTACTGCAATCCTGAAAATTTGTATGTGCCGTGGAGTAGGCAACCAACCGTGTTTACTACCATGTCACTTTACTTTCAGTAAATGTCAAAAAATTACTTTCAGGAAAATTTTGCTGAAAGCAGAGTTGAAAGTTAAAATACTGTGGGTGTGTTAGTAAAAAAGTGTGAGTGTATTGCAACTTTCAGGCATTTACTTTCCCGTCTAAATGACGAGTTATTTATTTACCGATAATAATTTAAGTTCATGCAACTACTACAGTTGTGTGTACACCACGAACCGAAACAGATAATAAAAAGAAATGCCGAATATTAGCCAACGAAGAAAATAGCGAATGGTAAGTCAAAACAAAAGCGTTGGGTACGGGCAGTTATTTTCCCTTCCTTACTCCCCTCACCGAATACCACCAGAAGCTTGTGAATTGCCCAACTACAATTGCCTTGTGTGATCTTGCTCTTAATTTAAAACTAACGATTTCACTGCCATCTATTGTTTTACGGACTCGTAAGAATGTGGAACAAATGGGGCGACCAAGGCAGCTTGATACCAGGTAATCGCATAACTACAAAAAAACAACAACAACAAACACTGCATGTATTTTGTTGGTAGGAAAACTGTATAACTGTCATCCGTTTGTTCGCGTATGTGTGTTTGTGTTGTGTATTTTGACAGTTATACAAGCTAAAAGCAGTAGTCAGCTGGGCTTGTAAGACTACCTGGTATCAAGCTGCCTTGGGGGCGACTACTTAAAGTTTAGGCCGTGGGCATCCCTGACATAAACATTCAAACATGGCCACTAACAATACTAATAAGTTCTCGTTTAAGCTGGAAGTTTCTGGAATTTGCTAACGGCCGCTTGGCCGTTACTACACAAATACCCCTTTAAATTTAACTTCGTGATCAGGGGCCGGATTCTGGCATTCGTGATCGAATATACTCGATAATAAAAACAATGTAGAGCAAAAACAAAATAAGCAACAAACACACAGCATTCTATAACGAAATCGTTCAATCACGACTGCCAGAATTTGGCCCCAGTGCTAGCGAAACTGTGTTACCGTCAACAACAAGCTCGTGGGGCAAATAAGTTAACGCCATATTCATAATAATTATTGTAAGTTTATTAAGCTCTTATTTGATGTATTTCTACGGAATATTTGTCAAATAAACGTGTAATAAACCTTCAATAGTTTTTGTGAATATGGTTGTTAGAGTTTAGTGTTTTACATATATATTTAATAGTGATAAATTATAAAACTAGCAAGGCTGTGCGTCTCATTATTATTTGCAATTAAAAAAGTTGTCAACCGTTTTTATTAAAGGTTAATAACAGTATTAATTAAATAAATAAATAACAAATTTGTGTTATGAATTAGTAGCACTGTCGAAAATTTTGGATGCATTTTTGATCGTATACAATTTAGCTTTCAATAGTGTTTGGAGCATTTTCTAGTTTGTTTACATTTGGATAAGTGAATAATATTATTGTTGTGTTTTATACAGCTGTAAGATAGGGAATACGAAAAAACATCTGGAAAAGCTAGTTTCATCAAGGGAGGAAAATCCTCAGTTTGCACAAGGTATTCGCACAAAACTGCAGGCAACAGAAAAGGGTCTCAAGCGAAGGCTTTTTATAACACATATATACATACATACACATATGTATGTACATATGCAAATGTAGTTGTTACACTTAAGAGTTTCCTAGCCAAATTATCATCATATGACATCGTACATACATAGTTATAAGTAAATTTATTATGTACATATGTTTGGTCTCATGGGGAAATGCCCTGATTTATATATTTTCAATCTCGGATTTTTTCCATATTTGAATATAAGATCATTCAATTACTCAAATTAGGCATGCAACAACCCGACATTGTAATGAGTAAGAGTGTTATACGAGGTGTTAATTGCATATCCTATGTAAATTTCCGCTCGCTAGCTCTTATGGTTTAAGTGTTACAGCTAATTGTGGCTAATTTTCACAGTTTCTTGTATGCGAGCACCCTTTAATTATTGGTCTTTTGTTGTTTTGGGTATTGGTTGTTATAGAACCTCCGTAGTCACATACTCTGTGCAAATTTCAGCTCTATAGGTAGCTCTTATGGCTCAAAAGTTACAGCTTAATTTAACTGATTTTCACAGTTTCCTGTATGGGAGCCCTCTTTAGTTCTTAATTTTTTTTTTGTTGTTTTGGGTATTTGCTGTTGTAGCACCTACATATGTAATCTGATATCCTATTAAAATTTCAGCTCTTTAGCTCTTATGTATCAAAAGTAACAGCTAATTTTCACAGTTTCTTGTATGGGAACCTCCTTTAGTTCGTTGTTGTTAGTATTTGTTGTAGTAGCGGCCGACTAACGCCATGTACTGTGAAAATTTTAGCTCTCTAGCTCTTATGGCTCAAGAGTTAGCGCTAATGTTTACAGCTTCTTGTATGAGAGCACCATTTAGTTCTAAGTTTTTTGTTGGTTTGGCTACTTGTTGTTGTAGAATCTATGTATTCACATCTCCTGTGAAAACTTAAGCTCTCTAGCTCTTATGGTTCAAAAGTTACCGCTAGTGTTTACAGCTTCTTGTATGTGGTCCCCTCTAGTTTTTAACATTTTATTGTTTTTAGTACTTGTTGTTGTAGTGGCGCATTAACACACCATGTACTGTGCAAATTTCCGCTCTCTAGCTGTTACCGTTCCGGTGAATGGCGATTGTGACCGACGAACGAACGTAGAGGACTCGGGGTTACATTTTCTCTCTGTGAGTATTGAAACCTAAAAACAATACAAACCCAAAAACTAAATCGTCTGGTAAGTGAAATGGGTTGAACCATTAGCAGGATAGAACGCAGCCCTTACAGAGCGAATCAGTCGCGTACTTGGCTGAATTTATTATTATAAGTTACTAATTCGTTATCGTAAGTTTCGTATAAATTCGGCTTGTACTTATTTATATACAAATAGATATACATACATACATATATATATATATATATATATATATATATATATATATATATATATATATATATATATATATATATATATATATATATATATATATATATATATATATATATATATATATATATATATATATATATATATATATATATATATACATATGTGTGTGTGTGTGTGTGTGTGTGTGTGTGTGTAAGTACATGGTTTATGCTTGCGCGAAAAATGAAAGTTTAGCAAAATATGAGGAAATTACGATTATAATTTTAAGTTTTTATTGCTGTCTTTAAAATATTTTTTCAAATGCTCAAAAGTGAGTTGGTTTTACATACAGACATATGTACATGGGTCACCATTCACTCTGTTGAATATTATATATGTATGTATAGAATTATTCATGTGAAATTGGTTTTGATTCCGGTTTACTTTGAGAATGGATGCCCGGCAGCGGAAGATCCTCTTTCGGCAAGTTTTCATTAAGAGCTGCTGTTTTACTGACATCTTCGATCTGGAATCAATTTAAAAATGATATTTAAAAAAAATTCGGTGGTTCAAATATTAAACTGTATATGTATACCACTGATGCAACAAGATTTCCAAGCTTCATAAACAGATTTCTAAAATATCTCTGAAGATGTTTTATTTGAACATCATGTGGATGCTGGCGATCACTGGAATCATGTGGTGGTTTATGTGAATTTTCAGGTGCTGGGGAAGATTCGGGAGCACTAAGTTCATTTGGTGATTCCGGAGCATCGTCAGAAGATGGAGCTTCATCAGCAGGTAGATCCTCGGAAGCTGGGGCAGAATCAGAGTCCGACACTTTAGAAGGTTCTTCGTTTTCTTCTTTCAAAGAATCCTGAGTATCAGTTGACAAAACTTCAGAAGGCTCTTCATGATTGTTTAGATTTTCTAAAGCATCCGATGCTCCGATGGAAGATTCGGGGACATTAGATTCAAGTACATCATCGGAAGGTGGGGCAGAATCAGAGTCGGCAGATGATTTATCAGTATCAGAAGAAAGTTCCGTGTTGTCTTCATTTAAAGAATCATTAATATCTGCTGAACTAGAATCCAAAACTTCAGATTTTAAGGAAGATTGGGGGCCATTAGCTTCATCTGTCGACTCTGAATCATCAGAAGAAGACTGAGAGCGTATTGATTCCTCGTCAGTAGGTAGATCCTCGGAAGCAGCAGAAGAAGAATCAGAGTCGGCAGATGATTTATCAGTATCAGCAGAAGCTTCCACATTTCCTTCGTTTAAAGAATCCTGAGTGTCTGCCAAAACAGAATCCCCATCTTCTGAAGACTCTTCTTTATCATCTAAATTTTCTTCAGCCTCTATGCCAGATGAATCAACTGAAGAATTTTCATACACATCGTTTGGTATTTCATCGGCCGATTGAATTCTACCTAAAATTTTCTCTGAGCTTGTTTTTATTGCTCTTGAGTTCACATGGGCCTTAAATTTGTTTTTAAATAAATATACATATTTATGTAAGTATATAACTACATATATTTTTATCTTTTATTATTTTGTAACTTACAGCAAATGCTACCAGGAATGTAACCACGAATAATAAATACACCGAGAGCTTCATATTTGTATAAAGACTGATATTTTGTGAAAAGTTGCAACGACTTTTTATATCAATCTCGTTAGGAAACTATAATCTAATATTTAGTAGTTTTTAAGTCATTCACAAAATATCTCCACAATTAATTGAATTCTTATCATGAGAGTCTTTTATTTTCTTTGTACTAAAAAGTGAAATGCAAAATCATCAAATTAAAAATAAATACGTACGACGTTTTGTTTAAAATCATTTTATATTTTCTAGGTTGTTTTTTTAAGTTTTATTTTTAGTTTTATTATTTAACAAGAGACCTGGGGCCGGATTCTGGCATTCGTGATCGAATATACTCGATAATAAAAACAATGTAGAGGAAAAACAAAATGAGCAACAAACACAGCATTCTATAACGAAATCGTTCAATCACGAGTGCCAGAATTTGGCCCCTGTTCGATTATTTTTAGTAGGCTTTCAGGTACTTTTTGAATTTATTTTTGTTGCTTGTATTAGCTCCAGAGATATAGAATGAACGCACTAATGTCACTGCACTATAATTTAATATCAGTTCTGGGGGCAAATCACCGCATTCGAAATCGAGTCTTCTTTCGTGTGTACAAATATTTCGACGGCAGCAATTTTTTGGATCACAGTATTCGATTGCAATTAATATTGTCTACTACTATTTTTTACATCGCAGTACGCATTTGATAATAAAAAAACAAAACGAAAAAGGAAAACAAAATATAAATAAATTGGTGAAAAACTTCAAGATAAATGAATCCAAATGTGTTTTTATGTTTCTCATCTTAGGAATCGGAGGATGAGTCCAATATTGCCATTATAAGTAGGAAAATTCGTGACAAAAGCAATCCTTTTTCATTGCCAGAAGCTGAGTAAGTTGTGAGTTTAAAGCAAAAGATTAGAACTAAATGTTTCATCGTTTGTACATACATACATAGATTCAAAAGACGTTTTCGGCTCTCCAAGGAAGCTTTTGAATACGTTTTATCGGAAATAAATACATATCTCTGGTCACATGTCGACGAGCGTACCACCCGTATTGCAGCTTGCCGCTACATTTTCCCTTTTGGCCAGTGGCAGCTTTCAGCACACGGCCGGCAATTATTTTTTAGTGGGGTTGGCACAAAGCACTATGTGCAAAGCGGTGAAAAATGTAACAAGTGAAATACACTACTTAGTGGAAAATCTTTTTCTTGGTATTCACTTTCCCTAAAAACAATACAATTTATATTTTTTAAATTATTTCTTTAAGTTTTTGTCGCTTCTTTGCTATTTTATTTGTTTTGCTGCTAAAAGCTAAAGTTTATTTGTTTTCGATAGTGTAGTAACAATCGAGTACAACATCGAAACGCATCTATTTCGATAACGAGTCCTGTGATCCACGTTAACAGCATTTCGATGACAAAGCACTCGATTTCGAATGCGGTGATTTGCCCCCTATTTTGAAAACGAGTTGTTTACAAATACGACCGAATCGCTATTTACGTTTGGCCAATATACGAAATCAACTTAACCTAAAAAATTTCAGGATCAGCTTTTACTCGTAATGGGAAAAATCAATAATTAAACATATTTTTAATAAAAAAAAACCAACTTAAAATACTTGAAGCTAATATTTTAACAAAAAGGGTTTTTATTTTTAAAAATCTTTTTTTTATAGTATTAAATTATAGTTTTAAATTATTAATACTCGGGAAAATTTTAGGTATTCTGTAGCATGGGGCAACGTATTTGACATTTGATTTGTTGGAAGAACACCAGACCTATTTATTCGATTTAAAAACGAGTAATAGTATGTGAGATCAGTTTGGAGAGCACCACAAAAAAAAAAAAGAAACTCATATACTTGAAAATATTAAAGATGAATTTATGTTCCTGAATTTAGGTATCCCACAGACGACGTGTTTTTCACACTGTATTTGTCAACTTTTACACGTGTACCCAGCAACATATCGTGTGTTACCTTTAAAACATTGCTTGTGTTATAAACATGAGGAAAAGTATTCTATTTTATTGTCAACAAACATATGCCATCAAATGTCTATGCCATGTTAAAACATTCGTTGGTGATTGATTATGTGCACTATCAAGCCGCCTGAGTGAAATATGTTGCTAGGTTAAAAAAATATTTTTTTTAGATAGCATTGCCGTTTTATTAAAAATTATATTCAACACATCTTGTAATTTAGAAAAGCAAAAAAATAAAAAGAAACAGTTGCATCTTCTGTACTTTAGTGACGCAATCAAAAATAATTTCGATGACCACAAGCCATTTTGCAAACGAACGACTAGGATATTTAGACTGGATTTAGACGGGAAAGTACTCTCATTAAATTTTGGTATACGTATTATGAATAAAAATTTCTATGAAATCTGTGACTTTCACGAAAATTTCTTGCTCAATTTCAAAGGAACGTGGAAGTTCATTTTAAAAATGTCGTCAAAGCGAAGAGTTGCAAGTATTATTATTATTTTAAAATAGAGTTGCCAAGAGTACTACAAACATAAATTTATAGGGCAACATCGAAAATAATTTTTATTGTTAAACTTTTGTCAATTAATTTAATAATTATCACTATAAATCTACTTCATTTGTGTTCTTTATTCATATTTGCTGTAAAAATGTTTTAAATATTTTCTAATTTAGAAAATAATTTGAAATTTACAATTATTATTCTGCTGCAATCCGGAAAATTTCTATGTGCCGTGGAGTAGGCAACCGTGTTTACTACCTTGTCACTTTAGTTTCAGTAAACGTCAAAAAATTACTTTCAGGAAAATTTCAACTTTCAGCCATTTACTTTGCCATCTAAATGCTATAGTAAAAAAGACAAAGCAAAAACAAATAAAAAATGTTGATGTCTTTCTGTATTGTTAATAAGAATGTGTTTAATGGTTGCCATTGAAATTGTTATTAATAATATTTTTTAATAACATTTGCTTTCGAAAACATTTTTATCAAGCAATAAAATCAAATCAGCTGTTGCAAATAAACATGGCCAATGTCACATGTAATTGTACACGTACGTTTGTGACCAAAAATTAAAAACCTTATGCAAATTGTAAACTTTTGATAGACATAAAGAAAAACGTGTGTCTTGAAGACTTAAAAGACCACATGTAAAAATACATCGTGTGGGGAGTACTTTAAACTCAGCACCTCACAATCAGTGTTCTCCATCGTAGTTTTTATTAATTAAACTACTGGTTATTTGTTATTTAATAACGATAACAAATCTTAGCACTTGAGATGTTTTAATTGAAATTTTGTATATTAAATTGGGTAAATAAGTAAAACTTATTTGGTTCCTGTAAACTGCTTGATGATACGGATGATAGTTTTGTTTCGTTGATGAATGTTTGCTCACAATGATTAATTTTTTCTACCTCAAATTCTTTTTTTTTTTTTTGCAATTTGACTTAGAAGAAAAATGAGTCAGAGCTGTCAATATTGTTTTTTTATTTGATTTTGTTGTAAATGAAATCTTAAGATTGGCAATACAAACAATAATATATTCATTAACTAATGTTTCAATTTCGAGCAGTATTTAACATTTGAGGGGAATGCATTTAAGGAATCGATTAATAAATTAACAGCACTGTTAGTACAATAGGCAGCGTCGCCGGGAACGGCAGGAACTTTCTTGATGGCTCGCAATGTGTTATTGATTTCATTTCTTAGCTGGTATAATTGTTTAAACAATTTATAAGTACAGCCCCAAGTTGTGGATTTCTTTCCATTAGTGGATTCATCATTATTGCAAACTTTCTCATTAAGGTGGATTATTTTGTCGCAGATTGCAATGACCTTCTTGGAGGAGGTTATAACATTTGCAAATGCCTTTACCGCATCGGCACCACAGGCTTGAATATTTTTAAGGAATTCCTCGGTTTTAAGCTTTATTTCAAGAACTTCCTTAATAGTGCAGTTGACACCTTTCAGTGTGCGCAGTGCAGCCTTCAGATACCAGAAGAAAGGTGAAAAAATATTATATATATAGGGCTCATACATTTGATCAGCAAAGATTTCGTCCGAAAGGAACTCATCGTCAAAGATGTCGGGAAGCTCTTGTTGTGCGGAAGGAGCAGCCTGAAAAGAAATTTGCATTTGATGAAAAAAAAAAAATATCAAACAATACTGGGAGTAGTGTTAGAAACACATTGGGAACGACCGGCGTTAATTCGCCGTTAACAATGAAACACATTTTGTGTAATAATGTAGATTCCACATGACTCAGCTTATGAAATTTTTCGAATATTTTGTTATTCTCATCGAAGGTATTTATTTCACAACAAAAGCTACTGTGCAGACAATAATATTCCTACCAAAATCTTTTTTAAAGTTCCCTAAAGCATTCCGCACAGTTGTGTTTTTAATAGATTTTTTAAAAAATGTATACGAACTAATGAACAAATAGGAGGGAGGAGATGAACGTACACCATGTGGGGAGGAAAGCGAGACACTAGAGCACTATTTATGTCAGTGCCCCGCCTTCTCACCAATACGCTTCCGACATCTTGGGGGCGACACCTTAAGGTTGTGTTTCACTATCCTACTGAATCGTACGATCTATTAAAAATTATATATCTGTCCAAAAAGTGTGATAGTCTGGACTAAAAGTGTATGTGCGTGAAAGACTTTTTGACAAGTCTGTCCGATTTGCTAATCTTTTGAAAATGTTCAAAAACTTATCTTATTCTATGCGATCAGGGTTGCCTTTTGGAAGTTGTTTACAGAAGTATAATAGTGTGGCCATTTTGATGCGACTTCTTAAAGTAGGACAGAATTCTATCAGATTTCGCTAGCAATTTTCAGTGAATGAATCGTACGATTGAGTAAGATGGTGAATCACGGCCTTTACCAGACGTAACCCAAATACGGGTTTTACATTAATATATAAAATTTTAACAAATATGCTGTATACTACATATATGTATGTGTAATGGTAATTTCACTTATCTACTACTGCCCACAAAGAGGGCATATTGTATTCCTTGTTTCTAGTATAAATAGTGACAATGGCAGCCCTAAACAAAACAATCAAACTGAGCCTTATTTACATTAGCGCAGTTCATTATTTGGTGCAAATGTCTTGCGTAAGTGCGAATGCAAGAAATCGTTGCTTTTTCTTTGCAACCCAACAACAAAATATACAAGGTTGCACTCGCAATATTTTTGCATTTACGCACCGCTAATTACGTGTTGCTTTTTTCGCATGAGTATTGCGTTTGGAACACTGACACTCGAACAGCTGACATTTTAAAACAAAGCAAACAAAACATTGTCGAGATGGAGCCAATAGCAATTACCAAAAAATAAAACGTGAAATATAAAAAATTGTGTATTAATTTATCAGCTGTTATTTGGAGTGCAATAAAATTTGCAAAGTTGTTAAAAAGGGTGCTCAATATTAGTTGCAATATAATCGCAAATGCAAATAGTCGCAACGAAAAACGCACCAAACGCTGAGTACCGCTATTGAAAAACAGACAGACGAAGTGCAAAAAAATGTTAGTACACTAGCCATTTGTGGTCATTTTGTGTTTGTTCTTGTAATTATAATGTTCACATCTTTTTTCTGTAGGTGTGTGTGGGGCTTGGTGCAGCGGCTGTGCAGGATTTCCGTAGAATTTCTGAAAGGCAATTCTCTCTTGAGCTTGCTTTCGTGTCTACACAGGGCAGTTTTTGCAGATATTTATGTATATGGCAACTTTTGTGTTTCCCTAACACTGCAGTTACACGACCAAGTTTTGCTATAAAGTTTTTTTCACATACTGCTTGTCAAAATTGAATAAAATTGATAGCTGTGACGTAGGCTGCAGTCAATTTCATAACAATTCGTTTTCAAGATGCCGTCAGGAAGAAAATTAAAAATAGCTTCTTGCATATTCTGCTAAAAAATAAAGCAAAGCCTCCTCTTCTATATTCTACATTAAACCCAGAAACTAATTCAGATTCTAAATCAATATTTTTTTTAAACTATTTCAATATATAATCATAATATACAAATATCTCTTTTTAGAATTAATAAATTTAATGGAAATCAATGTAAAAATAAAAGTAAAAAATTTGTTGGTTTTGCACCAAAAAATTTTTATTTATATTTTTAAGCTTGAATCTGTTTAATTTATAACACTTTTAATTGCAACTTTCAAACAAAACAAAAAAATATTTGCAGACAGAACGAAAAAAAAAATTGTTGTCAGCTGTTTTCTTGATTGTGACTTGATGCTCTCTATGAAAAGCAAAAATTGTCATCAAGTTTGCATCAATTTTCAAAATTGTGAGTGTATTAGTGAAAAAGTGTGAATGTATTAAAACTTGAAAGGCAAAACTTGACTGTGTAACCCCCAAGTTAGCTTTTATTTGCATACAAATGCTTGTTTTTATTTTACGCTAAAGCAATTGGTCAATGCTAATATTATACATTTGTGTGTATGTATAATTAATACAAAATTTAAATGTAATTTAATACAAATTTTGCATATGAAATATTCTTCCTTGTGCCTTTGATTTTTCCATAGCTTTAGGCATGAAGGAAGAAAAATTCCACTACGACGTATCAAAACAATCACTTTCCAGGGGTCCGATTAAAAATTTTTTTTTTTACTAGTTTGTGTGGGAGTCCCCACTTGGAAGGCGTATGTTGGGAAAATATAATGGAGAGTTGGTCTACGAGTACCCGGAGGCTGCGGTCAGTATTTGGGCCAATCGAAAATAAATTTTATCCCCATTACCAGAGCAGAGAAGTCAAATTTATGGCCAACAAATTTTTTCTGCCCAATATTTTATTCGAACACAACGACCATATATCACGCCTCCTTACAGTGCTCCCATACAAAAAAAAAAAAAAAAATAAATAAATAAATTGAAAACGATTTTTTGACATGTCGTAGTACAATTTTTTTCCCTCAAGTCAAAAGCTATTGAAAAGTTGATGACACAATATCAATACAAATCGACCCGTTCTAATATAAGTACATATTATTATTTTTTTTTGAATACTCTCCAAATCCACCTGCTTTCATTTATTTTGTTTGTATTTCTACTTACATTTATTGCAGCAAAGCAGACTACGGCAGCCAATAAGACAATGGTTACTTTCATTTTGAAATTTATTAAACGATTACTAAAAATTTCTTAATTTTTTCAACTTTTATACCAAAAATTTGTTCATTATTAAATATCAACAAAATCGAATTAACTGGGATAATGTCACATACTCGTATTATCGTTATCTTTGACAACTTTGAAGCTTGTCAAGTTGTGCTCATATTTGCTTAAATATCGCGATCTTGATACCATTCGATATACAAGAGCATGCACATACATATATATGTAATGTCTATTAATTTTGTGTGAACATCTTTAATGGGAGTACTTCCATCAGGGTGGTCTATTTTTAATCTGCTTTGTTCAAGCACTTGATTAACTTACAAAACCATTAGTTTTGGTGATAACAAAGAACACTGTACAACAAGATCAGTTTTTTTTTCTCCCAAAATGGGAGCCACAAAAATTGGAGCTCATACTACCGATAAAAGTAGTTTATTCTGTTTTTTTTGAAGTTATCAAATGAAAGGATTTCTCGAATAGAATCAAAAAATCAATTTATTTTATTCTATAGTCAGTTCGATGAGTACCTCAATATGTTTGTACAATAATTATTTAATAAAATGCATATTATTGATTATAAATGAAAATAGCAGTTGATTAGATTTCCAAAACCAACTGAAGAGCTTATCAAAATAATAAGCTGATTTCTTATGATACTTTGAGTCAAGTGGGCCCCCAACTGTTTGTCCGTCCTCTGCTTCAGGCCACACTGCAGTTTTACTTAAGCAAACCCGAAATATGGGATCATTTGCAGAAATGGCTGTGAGCAATATTTAAACAAACATTAGGTTTGAAAATGTGTAATAGGTCCAGTTTTTCCAGTGCCTCTAGGGTATGTGTTCATCAATATTGCGTAAAAAAATATGGTTAAGGTAACCAAATTGGAAGAGAAACATACTAGTATTGAAATATATAGTTACAGGCTAACAATATTAATTGTTAAACTAAACACTGCTTCCATTTTCAGTGATTAGGGTTTTATGGTGGCCACCAACCTTCTTATTGCTATATTCAATCATAATCTTGTCATGTTTGATTATATTTTTGTTGCATCTAACAATACTATTGTCATTTCCTGCCATACTATTGAGGCATCCAAACGTAGTGTTATCCATTCCAACCATACTTTTGTAATTTCCTATTATACCACACAATATTGGCTGAATTTAACAAACACATGGTTCCTCAGGACAATATTATAAGTGAATTTGACAGCAATATGGTTGCCCTAAATCCTTGTTTTTTTAATAATGCAGTTGGAAATGGCAAAGGTATGCTTGGAAGTAAGAATAATAACAATACTATAGCCAAACATGACAGTATTATGATTGAAAACAACAATAACATGGTTAATGGCTGGAAATCAATTGGATGTGATGGTGAGAGAATATAAAAATATATTCCAATCAACAGAAAAACACAGTGATAAAGTGGAAGATTGATCAATAGGATTAAATATAGACAGTCAGTAATGAAGAGCTCAGGTGGTAGGATGGCTCGGCGCTGCCGCTTAAAAGCGCCTCGATGGATGAATTGTTAGAGTGTCCTGCTAAGAGTCTCCGAGGTAGCAGGTTCGATTCCTGCCGAAAGCTTTGGGTGTTTCTGCAGACAAGCCAAAAGCTTCGCAGTTTTGTGTTTGTTAAAAAAAAAAAAAAAATAAAATAGTGTGCATTTTGTTATGACCAGGGGCAGGATTCTGGCATTCGTGATCGAATATACTCGATAATTAAAACAATGTAGAGCAAAAACAAAATGAGCAACAAACACACAGCATTCTACAACGAAATCGTTCAATCACGAGTGCCAGAATTTGGCCCTTGGTTTCGAAGCCATTTGGATGCTGATGAGCAACGTGGTGGTCTTGAAACAGCTGTGTTATGTACCCTAGCCAGTAAGTCTTCAACTTTACTTTTTTTGTCTTTTTTAAAAATGTTGGTCTCTCCAATTTTTAGACAATTAGACGGCTAAAAATACAGAAAACATTAAGGTCTATTGTTAGACCCAAAATAATACGTTTCAATTGGCTCTACAGCAAATAAATAATTAAGTTAATTTTTTACTTTAAGTTTTCCGTTAAATTTGGATAAAATATCCAATTCTGAAAGTACTGAGTAACTACTTTTGACTAATGAGTATCAAAAAAGTGTGCAAGTACTCAGAACTGGGTATCATAATACTCAATACTTCACCACCACTAATATCCTGTGCAATTTTCAAGTCTCTACCTCTTACGGCTACAAAGTTACAGCTAATTTCAGTTTCTTGATTGAGAGCACCTTTTAGTCTTTAACTTTTTGTTGTTTATAATATTTGTGGTTATAGAGCCTACACGCAAAGAAAAAATTACACAACACGGTTGCGACAATAATAGTTATAATGCTGTCCATAACGATGCGAAAACTTGTGGCAAACAAGATGTTCTTTAAATAAGAACATCTTGCTGTATACAATTTTAGGTCATCGTAAACACAGTTTTTGTTACAGTTTGACCATTTTATTGCCACTATCCATGAAAATTGAAATACAGTCAAAGCCCGGCTTAACGAATGATATAATGTTCAGACCTTTCGTTATTCCGAGATATTCGTTATATCGAACAGTAATTTTTTATCTTAAAATTTTATAAAAGACGGTGGTCCGCAGTTTTAAAAACATCAAAATTTAATTGTAATGACAACTCAGTGTAGAAATAAAACTTTAATTGATATTTTAACGTTCATTTAAGAATTGTTTTTATTTCTAATATGTAAATTCATTAAAAATCATAAATGTACATAGAGGCATATACATATTTAGCTATGTTTGGATGCTATTAACATGTGTAGGTTTATCATTACATTTCATTCATATTATTCATTTCTTAAGAAATCGACATCTCGTTTTCACAATGAACCAAATAAAACTACTAAAATTTTAACGAAAAAAGCAACGCATCACACGTGTTCTTTCAATATAAAGAAAGAAGCCAAAAACACACACAATCAATCCAACGGTATTTGCATATATGGTTTCGAATATTTGTCAAATTACAACTTATACGGGAAAGTGCCGGCAAATCTGCAAATGCAGGTCGTTTTGTGGTCTTCTTCTCTAAATATTTCCGTTTTCAAATTTTGTGAGGAAGAAGTATTTTAGAAAATACAGTAGAAACAAGTTGTGCCTCCGTGGGAAGGGGTTTTCTATACAGTTTTTTGGTTTTGAATATTTGTCAAATTACAACTTATACGGGAAAGTGCCGGCAAATCTGCAAATGCAGGTCGTTTTGTGGTCTTCTTCTCTAAATATTTCCGTTTTCAAATTTTGTGAGGAAGAAGTATTTTAGAAAATACAGTAGAAACAAATTGTGCCTCCGTGGGAAGGGGTTTTCTATACAGTTTTTTGGTTTTGAATATTTGTCAAATTACAACTTATACGGGAAAGTGCCGGCAAATCTGCAAATGCAGGTCGTTTTGTGGTCTTCTTCTCTAAATATGTCCGTTTTCAAATTTTGTGAGGAAGAAGTATTTTAGAAAATACAGTAGAAACAAATTGTGCCTCCGTGGGAAGGGGTTTTCTATACAGTTTTTTGGTTTTGAATATTTGTCAAATTACAACTTATACGGGAAAGTGCCGGCAAATCTGCAAATGCAGGTCGTTTTGTGGTCTTCTTCTCTAAATATGTCCGTTTTCAAATTTTGTGAGGAAGAAGTATTTTAGAAAATACAGTAGAAACAAGTTGTGCCTCCGTGGGAAGGGGTTTTCTATACAGTTTTTTGGTTTTGAATATTTGTCAAATTACAACTTATACGGGAAAGTGCCGGCAAATCTGCAAATGTAGGTCGTTTTGTGGTCTTCTTCTCTAAATATTTCCGTTTTCAAATTTTGTGAGGAAGAAGTATTTTAGAAAATACAGTAGAAACAAGTTGTGCCTCCGTGGGAAGGGGTTTTCTATACAGTTTTTTGGTTTTGAATATTTGTCAAATTACAACTTATACGGGAAAGTGCCGGCAAATCTGCAAATGCACGTCGTTTTGTGGTCTTCTTCTCTAAATATGTCCGTTTTCAAATTTTGTGAGGAAGAAGTATTTTAGAAAATACAGTAGAAACAAATTGTGCCTCCGTGGGAAGGGGTTTTCTATACAGTTTTTTGGTTTTGAATATTTGTCAAATTACAACTTATACGGGAAAGTGCCGGCAAATCTGCAAATGCAGGTCGTTTTGTGGTCTTCTTCTTTAAATATTTCCGTTTTCAAATTTTGTGAGGAAGAAGTATTTTAGAAAATACAGTAGAAACAAATTGTGCCTCCGTGGGAAGGGGTTTTCTATACAGTTTTTTGGTTTTGAATATTTGTCAAATTACAACTTATACGGGAAAGTGCCGGCAAATCTGCAAATGCAGGTCATTTTGTGGTCTTCTTCTTTAAATATTTCCGTTTTCAAATTTTGTGAGGAAGAAGTATTTTAGAAAATACAGTAGAAACAAGTTGTGCCTCCGTGGGAAGGGGTTTTCTATACAGTTTTTTGGTTTTGAATATTTGTCAAATTACAACTTATACGGGAAAGTGCCGGCAAATCTGCAAATGCAGGTCGTTTTGTGGTCTTCTTCTCTAAATATTTCCGTTTTCAAATTTTGTGAGGAAGAAGTATTTTAGAAAATACAGTAGAAACAAGTTGTGCCTCCGTGGGAAGGGGTTTTCTATACAGTTTTTTGGTTTTGAATATTTGTCAAATTACAACTTATACGGGAAAGTGCCGGCAAATCTGCAAATGCAGGTCGTTTTGTGGTCTTCTTCTCTAAATATTTCCGTTTTCAAATTTTGTGAGGAAGAAGTATTTTAGAAAATACAGTAGAAACAAATTGTGCCTCCGTGGGAAGGGGTTTTCTATACAGTTTTTTGGTTTCGAATATTTGTCAAATTACAACTTATACGGGAAAGTGCCGGCAAATCTGCAAATGCAGGTCGTTTTGTGGTCTTCTTCTCTAAATATTTCCGTTTTCAAATTTTGTGAGGAAGAAGTATTTTAGAAAATACAGTAGAAACAAGTTGTGCCTCCGTGGGAAGGGGTTTTCTATACAGTTTTTTGGTTTTGAATATTTGTCAAATTACAACTTATACGGGAAAGTGCCGGCAAATCTGCAAATGCAGGTCGTTTTGTGGTCTTCTTCTTTAAATATTTCCGTTTTCAAATTTTGTGAGGAAGAAGTATTTTAGAAAATACAGTAGAAACAAGTTGTGCCTCCGTGGGAAGGGGTTTTCTATACAGTTTTTTGGTTTTGAATATTTGTCAAATTACAACTTATACGGGAAAGTGCCGGCAAATCTGCAAATGCAGGTCGTTTTGTGGTCTTCTTCTTTAAATATTTCCGTTTTCAAATTTTGTGAGGAAGAAGTATTTTAGAAAATACAGTAGAAACAAATTGTGCCTCCGTGGGAAGGGGTTTTCTATACAGTTTTTTGGTTTTGAATATTTGTCAAATTACAACTTATACGGGAAAGTGCCGGCAAATCTGCAAATGCAGGTCGTTTTGTGGTCTTCTTCTCTAAATATTTCCGTTTTCAAATTTTGTGAGGAAGAAGTATTTTAGAAAATACAGTAGAAACAAATTGTGCCTCCGTGGGAAGGGGTTTTCTATACAGTTTTTTGGTTTTGAATATTTGTCAAATTACAACTTATACGGGAAAGTGCCGGCAAATCTGCAAATGCAGGTCGTTTTGTGGTCTTCTTCTTTAAATATTTCCGTTTTCAAATTTTGTGAGGAAGAAGTATTTTAGAAAATACAGTAGAAACAAATTGTGCCTCCGTGGGAAGGGGTTTTCTATACAGTTTTTTGGTTTTGAATATTTGTCAAATTACAACTTATACGGGAAAGTGCCGGCAAATCTGCAAATGCAGGTCGTTTTGTGGTCTTCTTCTCTAAATATTTCCGTTTTCAAATTTTGTGAGGAAGAAGTATTTTAGAAAATACAGTAGAAACAAATTGTGCCTCCGTGGGAAGGGGTTTTCTATACAGTTTTTTGGTTTTGAATATTTGTCAAATTACAACTTATACGGGAAAGTGCCGGCAAATCTGCAAATGCAGGTCGTTTTGTGGTCTTCTTCTTTAAATATTTCCGTTTTCAAATTTTGTGAGGAAGAAGTATTTTAGAAAATACAGTAGAAACAAATTGTGCCTCCGTGGGAAGGGGTTTTCTATACAGTTTTTTGGTTTTGAATATTTGTCAAATTACAACTTATACGGGAAAGTGCCGGCAAATCTGCAAATGCAGGTCGTTTTGTGGTCTTCTTCTTTAAATATTTCCGTTTTCAAATTTTGTGAGGAAGAAGTATTTTAGAAAATACAGTAGAAACAAATTGTGCCTCCGTGGGAAGGGGTTTTCTATACAGTTTTTTGGTTTTGAATATTTGTCAAATTACAACTTATACGGGAAAGTGCCGGCAAATCTGCAAATGCAGGTCATTTTGTGGTCTTCTTCTTTAAATATTTCCGTTTTCAAATTTTGTGAGGAAGAAGTATTTTAGAAAATACAGTAGAAACAAGTTGTGCCTCCGTGGGAAGGGGTTTTCTATACAGTTTTTTGGTTTTGAATATTTGTCAAATTACAACTTATACGGGAAAGTGCCGGCAAATCTGCAAATGCAGGTCGTTTTGTGGTCTTCTTCTCTAAATATTTCCGTTTTCAAATTTTGTGAGGAAGAAGTATTTTAGAAAATACAGTAGAAACAAATTGTGCCTCCGTGGGAAGGGGTTTTCTATACAGTTTTTTGGTTTTGAATATTTGTCAAATTACAACTTATACGGGAAAGTGCCGGCAAATCTGCAAATGAAGGTCGTTTTGTGGTCTTCTTCTTTAAATATTTCCGTTTTCAAATTTTGTGAGGAAGAAGTATTTTAGAAAATACAGTAGAAACAAATTGTGCCTCCGTGGGAAGGGGTTTTCTATACAGTTTTTTGGTTTTGAATATTTGTCAAATTACAACTTATACGGGAAAGTGCCGGCAAATCTGCAAATGCAGGTCATTTTGTGGTCTTCTTCTTTAAATATTTCCGTTTTCAAATTTTGTGAGGAAGAAGTATTTTAGAAAATACAGTAGAAACAAGTTGTGCCTCCGTGGGAAGGGGTTTTCTATACAGTTTTTTGGTTTTGAATATTTGTCAAATTACAACTTATACGGGAAAGTGCCGGCAAATCTGCAAATGCAGGTCGTTTTGTGGTCTTCTTCTCTAAATATTTCCGTTTTCAAATTTTGTGAGGAAGAAGTATTTTAGAAAATACAGTAGAAACAAATTGTGCCTCCGTGGGAAGGGGTTTTCTATACAGTTTTTTGGTTTTGAATATTTGTCAAATTACAACTTATACGGGAAAGTGCCGGCAAATCTGCAAATGCAGGTCGTTTTGTGGTCTTCTTCTTTAAATATTTCCGTTTTCAAATTTTGTGAGGAAGAAGTATTTTAGAAAATACAGTAGAAACAAATTGTGCCTCCGTGGGAAGGGGTTTTCTATACAGTTTTTTGGTTTTGAATATTTGTCAAATTACAACTTATACGGGAAAGTGCCGGCAAATCTGCAAATGCAGGTCGTTTTGTGGTCTTCTTCTCTAAATATTTCCGTTTTCAAATTTTGTGAGGAAGAAGTATTTTAGAAAATACAGTAGAAACAAATTGTGCCTCCGTGGGAAGGGGTTTTCTATACAGTTTTTTGGTTTTGAATATTTGTCAAATTACAACTTATACGGGAAAGTGCCGGCAAATCTGCAAATGCAGGTCGTTTTGTGGTCTTCTTCTTTAAATATTTCCGTTTTCAAATTTTGTGAGGAAGAAGTATTTTAGAAAATACAGTAGAAACAAATTGTGCCTCCGTGGGAAGGGGTTTTCTATACAGTTTTTTGGTTTTGAATATTTGTCAAATTACAACTTATACGGGAAAGTGCCGGCAAATCTGCAAATGCAGGTCGTTTTGTGGTCTTCTTCTCTAAATATTTCCGTTTTCAAATTTTGTGAGGAAGAAGTATTTTAGAAAATACAGTAGAAACAAATTGTGCCTCCGTGGGAAGGGGTTTTCTATACAGTTTTTTGGTTTTGAATATTTGTCAAATTACAACTTATACGGGAAAGTGCCGGCAAATCTGCAAATGCAGGTCGTTTTGTGGTCTTCTTCTTTAAATATTTCCGTTTTCAAATTTTGTGAGGAAGAAGTATTTTAGAAAATACAGTAGAAACAAATTGTGCCTCCGTGGGAAGGGGTTTTCTATACAGTTTTTTGGTTTTGAATATTTGTCAAATTACAACTTATACGGGAAAGTGCCGGCAAATCTGCAAATGCAGGTCGTTTTGTGGTCTTCTTCTCTAAATATTTCCGTTTTCAAATTTTGTGAGGAAGAAGTATTTTAGAAAATACAGTAGAAACAAATTGTGCCTCCGTGGGAAGGGGTTTTCTATACAGTTTTTTGGTTTTGAATATTTGTCAAATTACAACTTATACGGGAAAGTGCCGGCAAATCTGCAAATGCAGGTCGTTTTGTGGTCTTCTTCTTTAAATATTTCCGTTTTCAAATTTTGTGAGGAAGAAGTATTTTAGAAAATACAGTAGAAACAAATTGTGCCTCCGTGGGAAGGGGTTTTCTATACAGTTTTTTGGTTTTGAATATTTGTCAAATTACAACTTATACGGGAAAGTGCCGGCAAATCTGCAAATGCAGGTCGTTTTGTGGTCTTCTTCTTTAAATATTTCCGTTTTCAAATTTTGTGAGGAAGAAGTATTTTAGAAAATACAGTAGAAACAAATTGTGCCTCCGTGGGAAGGGGTTTTCTATACAGTTTTTTGGTTTTGAATATTTGTCAAATTACAACTTATACGGGAAAGTGCCGGCAAATCTGCAAATGAAGGTCGTTTTGTGGTCTTCTTCTTTAAATATTTCCGTTTTCAAATTTTGTGAGGAAGAAGTATTTTAGAAAATACAGTAGAAACAAATTGTGCCTCCGTGGGAAGGGGTTTTCTATACAGTTTTTTGGTTTTGAATATTTGTCAAATTACAACTTATACGGGAAAGTGCCGGCAAATCTGCAAATGCAGGTCATTTTGTGGTCTTCTTCTTTAAATATTTCCGTTTTCAAATTTTGTGAGGAAGAAGTATTTTAGAAAATACAGTAGAAACAAGTTGTGCCTCCGTGGGAAGGGGTTTTCTATACAGTTTTTTGGTTTTGAATATTTGTCAAATTACAATTTATACGGGAAAGTGCCGGCAAATCTGCAAATGCAGGTCGTTTTGTGGTCTTCTTCTCTAAATATTTCCGTTTTCAAATTTTGTGAGGAAGAAGTATTTTAGAAAATACAGTAGAAACAAATTGTGCCTCCGTGGGAAGGGGTTTTCTATACAGTTTTTTGGTTTTGAATATTTGTCAAATTACAACTTATACGGGAAAGTGCCGGCAAATCTGCAAATGCAGGTCGTTTTGTGGTCTTCTTCTTTAAATATTTCCGTTTTCAAATTTTGTGAGGAAGAAGTATTTTAGAAAATACAGTAGAAACAAATTGTGCCTCCGTGGGAAGGGGTTTTCTATACAGTTTTTTGGTTTTGAATATTTGTCAAATTACAACTTATACGGGAAAGTGCCGGCAAATCTGCAAATGCAGGTCGTTTTGTGGTCTTCTTCTCTAAATATTTCCGTTTTCAAATTTTGTGAGGAAGAAGTATTTTAGAAAATACAGTAGAAACAAGTTGTGCCTCCGTGGGAAGGGGTTTTCTATACAGTTTTTTGGTTTTGAATATTTGTCAAATTACAACTTATACGGGAAAGTGCCGGCAAATCTGCAAATGCAGGTCGTTTTGTGGTCTTCTTCTCTAAATATTTCCGTTTTCAAATTTTGTGAGGAAGAAGTATTTTAGAAAATACAGTAGAAACAAGTTGTGCCTCCGTGGGAAGGGGTTTTCTATACATTTTTTTGGTTTTGAATATTTGTCAAATTACAACTTATACGGGAAAGTGCCTGCAAATCTGCAAATGCAGGTCGTTTTGTGGTCTTCTTCTCTAAATATTTCCGTTTTCAAATTTTGTGAGGAAGAAGTATTTTAGAAAATACAGTAGAAACAAGTTGTGCCTCCGCGGGGAGGGGTTTTCTATACAGTTTTTTGGTTTTGAATATTTGTCAAATTACAACTTATACGGGAAAGTGCCGGCAAATCTGCAAATGCAGGTCGTTTTGTGGTCTTCTTCTTTAAATATTTCCGTTTTCAAATTTTGTGAGGAAGAAGTATTTTAGAAAATACAGTAGAAACAAATTGTGCCTCCGTGGGAAGGGGTTTTCTATACAGTTTTTTGGTTTTGAATATTTGTCAAATTACAACTTATACGGGAAAGTGCCGGCAAATCTGCAAATGCAGGTCGTTTTGTGGTCTTCTTCTCTAAATATTTCCGTTTTCAAATTTTGTGAGGAAGAAGTATTTTAGAAAATACAGTAGAAACAAGTTGTGCCTCCGTGGGAAGGGGTTTTCTATACAGTTTTTTGGTTTTGAATATTTGTCAAATTACAACTTATACGGGAAAGTGCCGGCAAATCTGCAAATGCAGGTCGTTTTGTGGTCTTCTTCTCTAAATATTTCCGTTTTCAAATTTTGTGAGGAAGAAGTATTTTAGAAAATACAGTAGAAACAAGTTGTGCCTCCGTGGGAAGGGGTTTTCTATACATTTTTTTGGTTTTGAATATTTGTCAAATTACAACTTATACGGGAAAGTGCCTGCAAATCTGCAAATGCAGGTCGTTTTGTGGTCTTCTTCTCTAAATATTTCCGTTTTCAAATTTTGTGAGGAAGAAGTATTTTAGAAAATACAGTAGAAACAAGTTGTGCCTCCGCGGGGAGGGGTTTTCTATACAGTTTTTTGGTTTTGAATATTTGTCAAATTACAACTTATACGGGAAAGTGCCGGCAAATCTGCAAATGCAGGTCGTTTTGTGGTCTTCTTCTTTAAATATTTCCGTTTTCAAATTTTGTGAGGAAGAAGTATTTTAGAAAATACAGTAGAAACAAATTGTGCCTCCGTGGGAAGGGGTTTTCTATACAGTTTTTTGGTTTTGAATATTTGTCAAATTACAACTTATACGGGAAAGTGCCGGCAAATCTGCAAATGCAGGTCGTTTTGTGGTCTTCTTCTTTAAATATTTCCGTTTTCAAATTTTGTGAGGAAGAAGTATTTTAGAAAATACAGTAGAAACAAATTGTGCCTCCGTGGGAAGGGGTTTTCTATACAGTTTTTTGGTTTTGAATATTTGTCAAATTACAACTTATACGGGAAAGTGCCGGCAAATCTGCAAATGCAGGTCGTTTTGTGGTCTTCTTCTTTAAATATTTCCGTTTTCAAATTTTGTGAGGAAGAAGTATTTTAGAAAATACAGTAGAAACAAATTGTGCCTCCGTGGGAAGGGGTTTTCTATACAGTTTTTTGGTTTTGAATATTTGTCAAATTACAACTTATACGGGAAAGTGCCGGCAAATCTGCAAATGCAGGTCGTTTTGTGGTCTTCTTCTTTAAATATTTCCGTTTTCAAATTTTGTGAGGAAGAAGTATTTTAGAAAATACAGTAGAAACAAATTGTGCCTCCGTGGGAAGGGGTTTTCTATACAGTTTTTTGGTTTTGAATATTTGTCAAATTACAACTTATACGGGAAAGTGCCGGCAAATCTGCAAATGCAGGTCGTTTTGTGGTCTTCTTCTTTAAATATTTCCGTTTTCAAATTTTGTGAGGAAGAAGTATTTTAGAAAATACAGTAGAAACAAATTGTGCCTCCGTGGGAAGGGGTTTTCTATACAGTTTTTTGGTTTTGAATATTTGTCAAATTACAACTTATACGGGAAAGTGCCGGCAAATCTGCAAATGCAGGTCGTTTTGTGGTCTTCTTCTTTAAATATTTCCGTTTTCAAATTTTGTGAGGAAGAAGTATTTTAGAAAATACAGTAGAAACAAATTGTGCCTCCGTGGGAAGGGGTTTTCTATACAGTTTTTTGGTTTTGAATATTTGTCAAATTACAACTTATACGGGAAAGTGCCGGCAAATCTGCAAATGCAGGTCGTTTTGTGGTCTTCTTCTTTAAATATTTCCGTTTTCAAATTTTGTGAGGAAGAAGTATTTTAGAAAATACAGTAGAAACAAATTGTGCCTCCGTGGGAAGGGGTTTTCTATACAGTTTTTTGGTTTTGAATATTTGTCAAATTACAACTTATACGGGAAAGTGCCGGCAAATCTGCAAATGCAGGTCGTTTTGTGGTCTTCTTCTTTAAATATTTCCGTTTTCAAATTTTGTGAGGAAGAAGTATTTTAGAAAATACAGTAGAAACAAATTGTGCCTCCGTGGGAAGGGGTTTTCTATACAGTTTTTTGGTTTTGAATATTTGTCAAATTACAACTTATACGGGAAAGTGCCGGCAAATCTGCAAATGCAGGTCGTTTTGTGGTCTTCTTCTTTAAATATTTCCGTTTTCAAATTTTGTGAGGAAGAAGTATTTTAGAAAATACAGTAGAAACAAATTGTGCCTCCGTGGGAAGGGGTTTTCTATACAGTTTTTTGGTTTTGAATATTTGTCAAATTACAACTTATACGGGAAAGTGCCGGCAAATCTGCAAATGCAGGTCGTTTTGTGGTCTTCTTCTTTAAATATTTCCGTTTTCAAATTTTGTGAGGAAGAAGTATTTTAGAAAATACAGTAGAAACAAATTGTGCCTCCGTGGGAAGGGGTTTTCTATACAGTTTTTTGGTTTTGAATATTTGTCAAATTACAACTTATACGGGAAAGTGCCGGCAAATCTGCAAATGCAGGTCGTTTTGTGGTCTTCTTCTTTAAATATTTCCGTTTTCAAATTTTGTGAGGAAGAAGTATTTTAGAAAATACAGTAGAAACAAATTGTGCCTCCGTGGGAAGGGGTTTTCTATACAGTTTTTTGGTTTTGAATATTTGTCAAATTACAACTTATACGGGAAAGTGCCGGCAAATCTGCAAATGCAGGTCGTTTTGTGGTCTTCTTCTTTAAATATTTCCGTTTTCAAATTTTGTGAGGAAGAAGTATTTTAGAAAATACAGTAGAAACAAATTGTGCCTCCGTGGGAAGGGGTTTTCTATACAGTTTTTTGGTTTTGAATATTTGTCAAATTACAACTTATACGGGAAAGTGCCGGCAAATCTGCAAATGCAGGTCGTTTTGTGGTCTTCTTCTTTAAATATTTCCGTTTTCAAATTTTGTGAGGAAGAAGTATTTTAGAAAATACAGTAGAAACAAATTGTGCCTCCGTGGGAAGGGGTTTTCTATACAGTTTTTTGGTTTTGAATATTTGTCAAATTACAACTTATACGGGAAAGTGCCGGCAAATCTGCAAATGCAGGTCATTTTGTGGTCTTCTTCTTTAAATATTTCCGTTTTCAAATTTTGTGAGGAAGAAGTATTTTAGAAAATACAGTAGAAACAAGTTGTGCCTCCGTGGGAAGGGGTTTTCTATACAGTTTTTTGGTTTTGAATATTTGTCAAATTACAACTTATACGGGAAAGTGCCGGCAAATCTGCAAATGCAGGTCGTTTTGTGGTCTTCTTCTCTAAATATTTCCGTTTTCAAATTTTGTGAGGAAGAAGTATTTTAGAAAATACAGTAGAAACAAATTGTGCCTCCGTGGGAAGGGGTTTTCTATACAGTTTTTTGGTTTTGAATATTTGTCAAATTACAACTTATACGGGAAAGTGCCGGCAAATCTGCAAATGCAGGTCATTTTGTGGTCTTCTTCTTTAAATATTTCCGTTTTCAAATTTTGTGAGGAAGAAGTATTTTAGAAAATACAGTAGAAACAAGTTGTGCCTCCGTGGGAAGGGGTTTTCTATACAGTTTTTTGGTTTTGAATATTTGTCAAATTACAACTTATACGGGAAAGTGCCGGCAAATCTGCAAATGCAGGTCGTTTTGTGGTCTTCTTCTCTAAATATTTCCGTTTTCAAATTTTGTGAGGAAGAAGTATTTTAGAAAATACAGTAGAAACAAATTGTGCCTCCGTGGGAAGGGGTTTTCTATACAGTTTTTTGGTTTTGAATATTTGTCAAATTACAACTTATACGGGAAAGTGCCGGCAAATCTGCAAATGCAGGTCATTTTGTGGTCTTCTTCTTTAAATATTTCCGTTTTCAAATTTTGTGAGGAAGAAGTATTTTAGAAAATACAGTAGAAACAAGTTGTGCCTCCGTGGGAAGGGGTTTTCTATACAGTTTTTTGGTTTTGAATATTTGTCAAATTACAACTTATACGGGAAAGTGCCGGCAAATCTGCAAATGCAGGTCGTTTTGTGGTCTTCTTCTCTAAATATTTCCGTTTTCAAATTTTGTGAGGAAGAAGTATTTTAGAAAATACAGTAGAAACAAATTGTGCCTCCGTGGGAAGGGGTTTTCTATACAGTTTTTTGGTTTTGAATATTTGTCAAATTACAACTTATACGGGAAAGTGCCGGCAAATCTGCAAATGCAGGTCATTTTGTGGTCTTCTTCTTTAAATATTTCCGTTTTCAAATTTTGTGAGGAAGAAGTATTTTAGAAAATACAGTAGAAACAAGTTGTGCCTCCGTGGGAAGGGGTTTTCTATACAGTTTTTTGGTTTTGAATATTTGTCAAATTACAACTTATACGGGAAAGTGCCGGCAAATCTGCAAATGCAGGTCGTTTTGTGGTCTTCTTCTCTAAATATTTCCGTTTTCAAATTTTGTGAGGAAGAAGTATTTTAGAAAATACAGTAGAAACAAATTGTGCCTCCGTGGGAAGGGGTTTTCTATACAGTTTTTTGGTTTTGAATATTTGTCAAATTACAACTTATACGGGAAAGTGCCGGCAAATCTGCAAATGCAGGTCGTTTTGTGGTCTTCTTCTTTAAATATTTCCGTTTTCAAATTTTGTGAGGAAGAAGTATTTTAGAAAATACAGTAGAAACAAATTGTGCCTCCGTGGGAAGGGGTTTTCTATACAGTTTTTTGGTTTTGAATATTTGTCAAATTACAACTTATACGGGAAAGTGCCGGCAAATCTGCAAATGCAGGTCATTTTGTGGTCTTCTTCTTTAAATATTTCCGTTTTCAAATTTTGTGAGGAAGAAGTATTTTAGAAAATACAGTAGAAACAAGTTGTGCCTCCGTGGGAAGGGGTTTTCTATACAGTTTTTTGGTTTTGAATATTTGTCAAATTACAACTTATACGGGAAAGTGCCGGCAAATCTGCAAATGCAGGTCGTTTTGTGGTCTTCTTCTCTAAATATTTCCGTTTTCAAATTTTGTGAGGAAGAAGTATTTTAGAAAATACAGTAGAAACAAATTGTGCCTCCGTGGGAAGGGGTTTTCTATACAGTTTTTTGGTTTTGAATATTTGTCAAATTACAACTTATACGGGAAAGTGCCGGCAAATCTGCAAATGCAGGTCGTTTTGTGGTCTTCTTCTTTAAATATTTCCGTTTTCAAATTTTGTGAGGAAGAAGTATTTTAGAAAATACAGTAGAAACAAATTGTGCCTCCGTGGGAAGGGGTTTTCTATACAGTTTTTTGGTTTTGAATATTTGTCAAATTACAACTTATACGGGAAAGTGCCGGCAAATCTGCAAATGCAGGTCGTTTTGTGGTCTTCTTCTCTAAATATTTCCGTTTTCAAATTTTGTGAGGAAGAAGTATTTTAGAAAATACAGTAGAAACAAATTGTGCCTCCGTGGGAAGGGGTTTTCTATACAGTTTTTTGGTTTTGAATATTTGTCAAATTACAACTTATACGGGAAAGTGCCGGCAAATCTGCAAATGCAGGTCGTTTTGTGGTCTTCTTCTTTAAATATTTCCGTTTTCAAATTTTGTGAGGAAGAAGTATTTTAGAAAATACAGTAGAAACAAATTGTGCCTCCGTGGGAAGGGGTTTTCTATACAGTTTTTTGGTTTTGAATATTTGTCAAATTACAACTTATACGGGAAAGTGCCGGCAAATCTGCAAATGCAGGTCATTTTGTGGTCTTCTTCTTTAAATATTTCCGTTTTCAAATTTTGTGAGGAAGAAGTATTTTAGAAAATACAGTAGAAACAAGTTGTGCCTCCGTGGGAAGGGGTTTTCTATACAGTTTTTTGGTTTTGAATATTTGTCAAATTACAACTTATACGGGAAAGTGCCGGCAAATCTGCAAATGCAGGTCGTTTTGTGGTCTTCTTCTCTAAATATTTCCGTTTTCAAATTTTGTGAGGAAGAAGTATTTTAGAAAATACAGTAGAAACAAATTGTGCCTCCGTGGGAAGGGGTTTTCTATACAGTTTTTTGGTTTTGAATATTTGTCAAATTACAACTTATACGGGAAAGTGCCGGCAAATCTGCAAATGCAGGTCGTTTTGTGGTCTTCTTCTTTAAATATTTCCGTTTTCAAATTTTGTGAGGAAGAAGTATTTTAGAAAATACAGTAGAAACAAATTGTGCCTCCGTGGGAAGGGGTTTTCTATACAGTTTTTTGGTTTTGAATATTTGTCAAATTACAACTTATACGGGAAAGTGCCGGCAAATCTGCAAATGCAGGTCATTTTGTGGTCTTCTTCTTTAAATATTTCCGTTTTCAAATTTTGTGAGGAAGAAGTATTTTAGAAAATACAGTAGAAACAAGTTGTGCCTCCGTGGGAAGGGGTTTTCTATACAGTTTTTTGGTTTTGAATATTTGTCAAATTACAACTTATACGGGAAAGTGCCGGCAAATCTGCAAATGCAGGTCGTTTTGTGGTCTTCTTCTCTAAATATTTCCGTTTTCAAATTTTGTGAGGAAGAAGTATTTTAGAAAATACAGTAGAAACAAATTGTGCCTCCGTGGGAAGGGGTTTTCTATACAGTTTTTTGGTTTTGAATATTTGTCAAATTACAACTTATACGGGAAAGTGCCGGCAAATCTGCAAATGCAGGTCATTTTGTGGTCTTCTTCTTTAAATATTTCCGTTTTCAAATTTTGTGAGGAAGAAGTATTTTAGAAAATACAGTAGAAACAAGTTGTGCCTCCGTGGGAAGGGGTTTTCTATACAGTTTTTTGGTTTTGAATATTTGTCAAATTACAACTTATACGGGAAAGTGCCGGCAAATCTGCAAATGCAGGTCGTTTTGTGGTCTTCTTCTCTAAATATTTCCGTTTTCAAATTTTGTGAGGAAGAAGTATTTTAGAAAATACAGTAGAAACAAATTGTGCCTCCGTGGGAAGGGGTTTTCTATACAGTTTTTTGGTTTTGAATATTTGTCAAATTACAACTTATACGGGAAAGTGCCGGCAAATCTGCAAATGCAGGTCATTTTGTGGTCTTCTTCTTTAAATATTTCCGTTTTCAAATTTTGTGAGGAAGAAGTATTTTAGAAAATACAGTAGAAACAAGTTGTGCCTCCGTGGGAAGGGGTTTTCTATACAGTTTTTTGGTTTTGAATATTTGTCAAATTACAACTTATACGGGAAAGTGCCGGCAAATCTGCAAATGCAGGTCGTTTTGTGGTCTTCTTCTCTAAATATTTCCGTTTTCAAATTTTGTGAGGAAGAAGTATTTTAGAAAATACAGTAGAAACAAATTGTGCCTCCGTGGGAAGGGGTTTTCTATACAGTTTTTTGGTTTTGAATATTTGTCAAATTACAACTTATACGGGAAAGTGCCGGCAAATCTGCAAATGCAGGTCGTTTTGTGGTCTTCTTCTTTAAATATTTCCGTTTTCAAATTTTGTGAGGAAGAAGTATTTTAGAAAATACAGTAGAAACAAATTGTGCCTCCGTGGGAAGGGGTTTTCTATACAGTTTTTTGGTTTTGAATATTTGTCAAATTACAACTTATACGGGAAAGTGCCGGCAAATCTGCAAATGAAGGTCGTTTTGTGGTCTTCTTCTCTAAATATTTCCGTTTTCAAATTTTGTGAGGAAGAAGTATTTTAGAAAATACAGTAGAAGCAAGTTGTGCCTCCGTGGGGAGGGGTTTTCTATACAGTTTTTTGGTTTTGAATATTTGTCAAATTACAACTTATACGGGAAAGTGCCGGCAAATCTGCAAATGCAGGTCGTTTTGTGGTCTTCTTCTCTAAATATTTCCGTTTTCAAATTTTGTGAGGAAGAAGTATTTTAGAAAATACAGTAGAAACAAGTTGTGCCTCCGTGGGAAGGGGTTTTCTATACAGTTTTTTGGTTTTGAATATTTGTCAAATTACAACTTATACGGGAAAGTGCCGGCAAATCTGCAAATGCAGGTCGTTTTGTGGTCTTCTTCTCTAAATATTTCCGTTTTCAAATTTTGTGAGGAAGAAGTATTTTAGAAAATACAGTAGAAACAAGTTGTGCCTCCGTGGGAAGGGGTTTTCTATACATTTTTTTGGTTTTGAATATTTGTCAAATTACAACTTATACGGGAAAGTGCCTGCAAATCTGCAAATGCAGGTCGTTTTGTGGTCTTCTTCTCTAAATATTTCCGTTTTCAAATTTTGTGAGGAAGAAGTATTTTAGAAAATACAGTAGAAACAAGTTGTGCCTCCGCGGGGAGGGGTTTTCTATACAGTTTTTTGGTTTTGAATATTTGTCAAATTACAACTTATACGGGAAAGTGCCTGCAAATCTGCAAATGCAGGTCGTTTTGTGGTCTTCTTCTCTAAATATTTCCGTTTTCAAATTTTGTGAGGAAGAAGTATTTTAGAAAATACAGTAGAAACAAGTTGTGCCTCCGCGGGGAGGGGTTTTCTATACAGTTTTTTGGTTTTGAATATTTGTCAAATTACAACTTATACGGGAAAGTGCCGGCAAATCTGCAAATGCAGGTCGTTTTGTGGTCTTCTTCTTTAAATATTTCCGTTTTCAAATTTTGTGAGGAAGAAGTATTTTAGAAAATACAGTAGAAACAAGTTGTGCCTCCGTGGGAAGGGGTTTTCTATACAGTTTTTTGGTTTTGAATATATGTCAAATTACAACTTATACGGTAAAGTGCCTGCAAATCTGCAAATGCAGATTTGTAACGATTTTTTAAATGTATTTTGCTTTGCCGTTCGTTAAATCGAGATTTATTTTTTTTTTTTGTCATTCGCTACATAAGACAGTTATTTTAAAAATTTCGCCATTCGTTATATCCGATATTCGTTAAACTGAGTATTCGCTATACCGGGCTTTGACTGTATGGGTATAATCGTTTGAAGAAAACAATATCCACAACCATTTTATAAAAAACATTTGACCAAGTTTTATTTGTGATAAACATAGTATTTTTGATCTATCAAATGGCCACCAAATAATTATCAACAAAATATTGTTGGTTTTGACAAAGTTTTTGTTGTTGCCATTAACAGTTAATTTTTCTCCAATTTGCACCAATATCATATTTCTCTTCGAAACATAACTATATTTTTTCTTTACGTGTATGTATGTAACCACATATCCTGTGCAATTTATTTTAGGTAATTTTCACAGTGTCTTGTATGGGGTCCCCACTTTAATTTTTAACTTTTTGTTATTTTTATTATTTTTATTATCACAACAGGGTGACACACATCCTGTGACAATTTCAGCTCTCTAGCTTTTACACTTTGGTAGAATGGGGCCTGTGACTGACGGACGGACGGACAGCAAAGTCTCAGCAATTTGGTTCCGTTTTCACTGCATGAGTGCGGAACCCTAAACAGGTTTAGCACTAATGGATTGATTGAGAGTACACGAATTAGGTTTACTTGCTATAAAAAATATCCGACTGCCGCGCAGTGTTATTACACATTTAATCTAAAAAGTATTGACAGCACAGGTGCAATAATTTTGTCTAGATCAATCTACAGATATGGCGCTCAGTCAGTTTCAACTTAAAACTTATTGTCAATTAATTTCTATTATTCGAACTTTTTCTTATATAATTATTTCTGTATTAAGTTTATCAGGCTCAAGTTCTTTCTTTAGTGATTGATATTTTAATTAATATTTTTTTTAAATTTTAATTGTTGCACAAGTCTCTAGCAATAATTTTGCTTTTACAGATTTAAAAAGTATCAATTAGTCGATAAAGACATTTAGCAGGGTGGACAACTAGTTGTTTCGATGCCGCCACACTTTCTCGCCAGTCCCTGAGTTCAAGGACTGGTGCTGACGAGAAAGTGTGGCGGCTTCGAAACAACTAGTTGTCCATCCCTGCTAAATGTCTTTGATGTCTTCTTTGTCCAATTTAATTAATATCAATCACAGGGATAATATTGAAAGAACTTGAGTCTGATAAACTTAATACAGAAATAATTAAAACTTATTGTTTTGATAACATTTTACCACAAAATTTAAACAAAGTTTTATCACTCTGCTGTTGCGAGTATAACCGGTATTCATAACAAATAACATCTGTTTCAAATACATTTTAGAATAATTTCTTTCATATGAAATTTGTTTTGTACGGTGCTTAAATTTTAAGGGCCGATGCGGATATTGAATAAAACACAAGTTATTTAGAAACTTGTAGCATTTCTTTTTATTGTGATAATATTGGTATGGTTCAATTATGTATGGAAGAAAATATCGGCCAAATGGCCGCTGCGTCTTCGGCGGCACACCTCCATCCAATGATCCAACTTTTTGATGACGCTGAGGCATACTTGAGGCTGTATGTCGTTAATGTGCGGAATTATCTCATGCTTTAGCTCTTGAACTATTGCTGGCTTATCGATATACACGTAATCTTTTGAATAATACCAAAGAAAGAAGACCAACAGTGTCAAATCGCATGATCATGGCGGCCAATTGACATCGTAAGATAACACGGCCTTTGAATTTGTCGCGGAAGAGCAATTGATGCGTTGGCTGTGTGGCAAGTGGCACCGTCCTTTTGAAACCACATGTCATCAACATCCAATTCGGGCCATTAAAAGCTCGTTATCACCACACGATAGCGAACACCATATTTCCGTTTTTCCCTACTTTTTTTAGTATATAACATCCCTTCATTTGGGGATTTTCGTTTTCTTCACGCAAGTCATAAACCACAGATGTACAATTGTATACATCAGGCAGCATGGTACTGAGTGCATCAAATTCACAAACCAATATCCATATTTGCCAAATTTATGTCAGGTGGCAAGATTATGCAGACAAAACTAAAAATTGTTACAAATTTGTAGGAATTCCTTCCTCAATCATGAAGATTATTTAACAATGAAAATGAAAGGTAATTTTTTTCTGGCATAAAATGCTGCCATCATATGGGTTTCATGTGGCCACAGAAGAACATAAATTATAAGAATTTCGGCTTGTAGTTGAACAAATACTGTAAATGAATTTTAATTTTTTTTGTTGGCAAAGGCCACAACAAAAAAGTCTGCATACCTGCATACCTGCATATGTAATTGCAATCATCTTTTAACCATGAAAAATAATTTCCCATACTAACCCCCAATTTTTGACTTGGATTATAAATGCCATTTCAATTTAAATTTGATTTAAATACAAAATTGAGTTAAACAGTTTCTATTTAAATCAAACTTAAACCTGGGCCTGCCGTGCCCATTTAAAATCGATTTAAGTTTTTCGTACTGCCATATGATTTTGACAGTTTGGTTTTGTACTGCAAATTAAGAAAATTGCATATGTTTTTTTTTTTTGTTTCATAATTTGATTTTTTACTATTTCCCGAAGGTAATCAACCTCTGTGGCAGTGAAATTGGGAGTCCTTTTATCACTTTTGCTACTCATTTTAATAATTTTTACAAAACAATTTATTATTTTCTAAACTTTTGACAATTTCACTTGCTTCCAAATTTGTTTACACAGCTGTTTTTTATTGAGTTATCGATAATTTTTTGACACTTACATTGTGCTGCCGTACTTTTATTACAATTAATTACCAAAAATATTTTAATACTGTAAAACAGAAAGCTATTTTAAATCCAACATAAATTTTAAGGAAAATTTACTAATTTTGTATTTAAATCCCAAGTCAAAAATCGGGGGTAAGCATTTAAATTTAAACGAAACCGTCTTGTTCTCAATTGCACCTTAACTCTGTATGTCCAAAATATTAGTTTCCACGAGATCGCCCTTGCAATGGGACGTTGTTTGTTTTCTTCTACCAAAATCTGTGCAGTTTAGTGGAATAGTGTTATTATTATAAAAGTTGGGGAAGAAGTGAAAATAAAATGTATATTTCTAAAGCATAATAAATCGGTGTTGTTGATTTAGTAAAAGCGTCAGTGAAAAAAATCAAGTGCAAGTGCTTTGTTAGTGTTTGGTTTTTTATTTTTTTGGTATTTAATGAAAAAAGTAATTTCTGCAACTTCAGAAATTATTTAACATTATGTTTCAAAACAATAAAATTTTTTTCTTTAAAAATCGATTTCAAGTTTAGGAACAAGGTTTTCGTTCGCTTTCCAATGATCGGCAGGGTATGCCAACTGCTGGCTTTATTGAACCTTTGAAAATTTCCTTTCTTTATGTCGGCAATAGATTTTCTTTAACTGTTTTATTAACTCCTTCAGAGGCGGTGGGAAGAAAAATGCACTCGTTTTATAATAGTGTTACGTTTTTACCTTTTAATAAAAAAATAGTTATTGCGGATTCTTTAATCGCAAACGGAAGTAAAACACATTCTACTATTTTATTTACAGCACTTTCAGCTCAGTTCAATCTTTATTAATTACAGTATTTATCGGATATAAGAAACTTGAAAAATCCACGAAAAAAGTTTCTTATAAGCGTTTCTTTCTTATATACAATTATTTTATATAAGAAACTTATTTCTTATATAAGTAGCTATGGCCATAAAGCATTTGTTTCTTATATGAATATACGAGCTTTTTTACCTTTTTATGTATAAACGTAGATGTATGTATGTAAATAGAAAAATAAAATAAAACAAATCAAATTTTATTTTATTTTATTAACCTCTTTAGTAAATAGATATAAAAAACTAGACAAAAGCAAACAAAACAAAATAATAAAAAATAAAAATATATACAATAAAAATAAAAACATTGCAGCACTTCAAAATTTTTATATCTCTTTCTTTTTGTTATTGCCGCTTTGGAGTCATAACATGCACGCACTACTTGTACAAGTTCGATATTTTTATTGTAAAACACTAAAATCTTTTTAATAAAAGGCAGTTTTTCTTCCATTTTTCTTATTTGAAAATATTTTTCACTTTTTCTTTCTCACTACCAAAACAAAAACAACAACTTTTTTTCAGCTGTCAAATACTAATTGAGTTAGCGCAATATTTGTATGTATGAACGCAAAAAATATTATGTCAATAAAGTGAATATTATCTCAATTAGAAATACATGTATGAACAAGGTATAATGCACATTTCAAATAAATATTAATTTTTATTTTTTTATATTCACATAATCATTTATTTGCCACATTCTGTCGTTTAGAACTTACATAATTAATTATTTAAGGCTTATTAACTCACACACTTTCCAAGATTATCGGGAATTTGCTTTAAAACACTTTGCAATTCCCTTGCAGCCTTAAATGCACATATTCCCACCTGACATGCCGTTTCTATTCGATACAAGTCCTCCTCAGTTTCATCCTTTGTCTCTATATTTTTGTTGTATAACTCCATAAAGTATGCGGGAGAAGTTTGTGACTCAATCTTATTATAATATAAAAATTTTTCATCGATTTCCGGAACATCGGGTTCTGTAGTGCTGTTGGTACAAGTTTGCACTTCACTGACAAATTTCACAGAGGCATTATTGACTTTTAATATTTCTTGAGTTACACATTGAAGCCCCTTCCAAGATGTCAGAAAATTGGCAAAAATATTTTGTATAGCAGACCAAGACAAACGCTCCATATCCACATTTCTAGCGCTGCTTGCCTTGTCGTTGAGCTGAAAAATTGAAAAAGTAATGTAATGCACTTATATAAAATATAATTTGTGTTTTATTATAAACTTACACTTGTGGCCAAAACACAACTAACTCCAATTATTAAAACGAACAAAGTGAATTTCATGTTTAATGGCGCAAGTTTCAAAAATTATCTAGTGCATATTCAGCTAAAATTGCGCTATTTATATGAATTGTGTGTGAATTCATAAATACGTTATTGTGTTGTTTATGATATGAAACGTAATATGGATTCAAATAGCGATAATCGATGGCGAAATATTGTTATCGTTCGATAAGAATTTCGTTATTCACTACACAGTGATAAATACAAAAATATGTAAAAGGTTGAATGTGAAGTGGAGTAGAATTTTTGTATATTTTTTTTTTGGTTTAGTGTCATTGAGTATTGATTTATTACTAAGAACATTTTTCCTGATATTTTCGGTTCCTCATAGTTAACCTTAACATTTGCTAACGCCAGCGCTAAAGTGACCTTTTTAAATATTCCATTATTTACATTAGCGAACAAAACGAATAATATTTCCACACAGTAGATACTGACTACTTTTGGGGGTAAACAAAAAAAAAAAAAAAAAGAACAGAGTGGCAACGATTTATAATGCCATCGATAACAGATGCAAATTATAACTTCGATCCCGTACTAGCCAGAGGAATGCAATATCCTAAGCAATGGGCCTTGAGTTGTAAATACTAGAGATGTGCGCGTGAGTGTCTTTTGGCTCACGATCAAAATAGTTTTCCTCGTAATTACTTCCTCTTCGAAATTGCCAATTTTAATTTTTTTCAAAGGAATTGTTTTACATTGAAAACACAGCTTGCTCGAAACTGTGTTAACATATATATACTTAGTTATACCATGTTCATGCATGCGCCTTTATTGAGATAATCGCAATAAAGTCCATTATTGAGCTCAATATTCCATACAAAAAGTCAATAAAGTTATTGCTCAATAAACTCTAAATTGCTTTGAATATTGAGAAAAAGACGGAACACAACACTGTAAAAGATGTGTTTAATAAGCAAAAGTATACAATGCGAGATGAATGACGAGATAAATGTCAACAAAAGCAAACAAAACAAAATAATAAAAAATAAAAAAATAAAAACATAAAAATTTTTAAACATTGCAGCATTTTCAAATTTTTATTTCTCTTTCTTTTTATTATTGCCGCTTTGGAGTCATAGCATGCACGCACTACTTGTACAAGTTCCATATTTTTATTGTGCAACACTAAAATCTTTTTAATAAAAGGCAGTTTGCTTCCATTTTTCTTATTTGAAAATATTTTTCACTTTTGCTTTCTCACTACCAAAACAAAAACAACAACTTTTTTCCAGCTGTCAAATACAAATTGAGTTAGCGCAATATTTATATGTATGAACGCAAAAAATATTATGTCAATAAACTGAATATTATCTCAATTAGAAATGCATGTATGAACAAGGTATTAGGCTGTTATCGCTTCCGACCACAGTTTCTATTGGATTTCAATAGAAATCCAATAGATTTCTTGCATGAAATTGGGTGATTAAAAAAGGTTCGTGCATGAAAATGAGTGGTTAAAAAAAATTTTGCTCGTGAGTGTGCGTGACGTGAGCCCAAAAAATATTTTCGTGGAAATGCAAGTAAAAAAAAATTTGTGGCAATCAAAATCTCTTGCAAATAGCTCACAACTTGCAGAAGTATGATGGTATTTGCAAAAAAATGTCAACGCATTGAGTTACTTGCACTTGCATGTGTAAATGGGGGGGTAAATTGTATTTGTCTAGACTCTAGAGCCTGAGAAATAACATAAGATAAGTCAAATTATTATCTGTTTTTTTGTTTACATTTGAAAAAGTATGGTTTTGCTTTTACTGGCAAATATTTGTCCCGTAAGAAGTTGTGGTTGCTGAGTTTAAAAACTGAATTATTACTCTTTCAATTTTCGCTCTTATTTACTGGGGCCAAATCGTCGCATTCGCTATCGAACGAATTCCGTCACTTGTGCTGTGTGTTTGTTGTTTATTTTGTTTTTGTTTTACATTATTTTTACTCGATAGTTCATTCGCTATCGAATGCGACAATTTGGCCCCTGGATTTTGTGTACTCGAGCGCAATCCAGTGAAAAATAGTAAAAACTTTTGCATTCTTGAATGAATTTATTTTTAATAAAATTGTTTAAAACAATTTGATACGTTGCGTACTTAAAGCGTTAAAACGGAACGCTATTACTGTGACTTTGCTGACCGTCTGTACGTTTCGGTAAAATTTAGAGGGCTGAAATTGTTACCATAAAAGAAAAAATGTGCGATATAAATATAAGTTTCAAACCGATAAAAAAAATCTGGAGACCTGAAATATCCGCAGGACATGTAATGGCATATCCGCAACAACTGCAAATACCAAAAAGCTTAACACTAAAGGGTGTCCCCATCCTCTAAAAAACTATGGAAACTAACTATAGCCTTTGAAACTGTGAATTTGTTCGGAAACTCAGATTGTAATGTATAACAAAATGTTGAAAATCACTGCAAGGGATAGCAAAACCATACGTGTGCCATTACAGGCTTTAATTTATGCGGACCTGCTGGGGATGGTTCAAGTAAAAGCAGTCTCATGCGTTAATAAATACCCTGTTGAACATGAATAATATTTTTTTTTTACACTGGGACCAGTACTCAGGTGATGACCTGTATAAATCCAATGCATTGTGGTGGAACTAGGAAAATAACAAAGAGGGATTGGTGGGTGAAACCACGAAAATGGGGAGTGTTTGTAGACGTTTGATTAAGCAAAAAAAAAAAAAAAAATTCTAACACAAAAACAGAACATTCAAATATGAACTTAATTATTTATTTGCTTTAAGGTTAAATTAGTCCCGACTTAACCATAACCATATAAAACAGCTGGTCGAACCAACTTTATGGGCAGCACTGTAAATGAACAGTGCTGACTTAACATAATGCCATAGCCATAACCATAACCATAGATACCAATTGAATTTTGGTTTTCTGCCATAACCATAAACAGCTGATTGCAAAATATATATGTAAATACATTTGTTGTGTTACTACTACTGCACTATTGAAATTATAAAATTAAAACATAAACAGCTGTTTACGGCTATAGCGGCACTAATTGTTGCTAGACAAAGAAATTATGGTTATGGCTATGGTTATGGTATGGCCTTATGGCAAAGTCAGGAATAATTTAACCTTTAAGAGCCAACTGAAATATATTAATTCAGTTCCAAAAACAGAGCATTAATTTGTTGCTAAAGCTGAGTAAGTCAGTATTAACTGTTGCAAATTTGTCTGTTTAGTATCCAATGTACATACGTACAGGGTCCGCCATCTAAGGTTTTTTTCAACTAGTGCTTGTTTTGTGAATGGTAGCACTTAGCTCATGCCTGATTTGACAGATAATTGGTTTTATCCTTCCGCTGAACGAATATGGTTGTGTATACGCTTCGCTAAGTGGGCCTGCAATCGATTTACAGAAGATGTCGATTTTACCAGAAAATCATCTTTTCAGATGAAGCTCATTTTGATCTTGGCGAGTATGTAAACAAGCAAAATTGTTGCATTTGGGGCACAGAAAACCCGCACGCATATATTGAAAGAAAGACGCACCCAAAACGAGTCACTGTGTGGTGTAGATTTTAGTCCAGAGGCATAATTGGGCAATTTTTCTTCGAAAATGAGCAAGGAGTGGCCGTTGTTAGTGGCGATCGTTATCGGGCCGTGTTGAACGAATTTTTGTTCACAAAAATTGAAGAGGAGGATGTTGGCAACATTTGGTTTCAATAGGACGGAGCTACGTGCCTTACACTCGATGTTTTGCGCCGTTTTCAAACAAACAAAAAAGTTATTTGGCAGACCCTTTATATACATTCGACACTATCCAGTTGACAACACTTAACGCAACCTCTTCAATGTTGCGAAACGTTGAATATACAGAACAAAAAGGCGAAACAATAACTGCAATAAGACCTATTACGAAGGACTTTGAAGGACTTATTTTTAAAACTACATCATGTTTATTAAGATGTCATTTGGCAAATATCTATATATATGTAATTTACCAAATAAGTATTTAATAAACATGGAATATTTGTTCGAATAAGCCAATAGAAAAAAAAAACACGCGTTCACCTATTACAAATATACACATTACAAAAAATACGTCCGCTATGATCAAAAGTTCAGAAACACTGGGCATTGTTTTCTTTAGTGGATTTTAAAACGTAAACATTTATTACACTATTACTTTGATATTTTATAGCATACAGATGTACACAATAACTTAAGACTTATGGATTCAAACAAGCTGAAACCCCATTGGGAAATTTGGAAAAAGTATTTTGTAGTTCTTTCGCAGCCTTGGCAATACAAAAACCTACTTCACTTGCCGCTGCTATTATATTGGAAGCTTTAAAAACATCATCATTTAGTTTCAGGTGCTTGTTCAATAATTCCTGAAAATATTTGTCAGGAATTTTAAAATCCATCTCGTTATCATTGTTGCGCGACTCAATATATATCTGCTTGTTGAATTCAAGGATATCGTTGACATCCAAAATAATGTTTGAGGCAATCTCAGTCGAAGTTTTAATGCAGTTGGCGACGCCATTGCCGTTACCATTGCCATTACCATTGCCGTTACCATTGCCATCACCATTGCCATCACCATTGCCATCACCATTGCCATCACCATTGCCATCACCATTACCATCGCCATTGCCATCACCATTGCCAGTACCATTGCCATTGTCGCTTCCATTGCCATTACCGTTGCCATTGTCGGTTCCATTTCCATTACCATTGCCATTGTCCGTTCCATTGCCATTACCGTTGCCGTTATCGCCATTTTCGGAACTACCGCCGGTACATTTTTCAATATCTTTGCCAAATTTCCAAGCGGCATCAGAAACTTTTAGAATTTCCTTGGTAACACATTGAATACCCCTCCAAGAAGCCAGTACTCTTTTAAGAACATCGATAATAGTAGACCAATTAATAAAAAAACGCTCGATATCTTCAGCTTTTTCGAGCTCAGTATTCAAAGAAAAAGCAGATAAATTGTCCTCGAGCTAAAAAAAAAAGAAAATTAAATAAATTATAATGTAATCCATTCATACAGAGTTATCTTTTCTATCATTCTAAACTTACTCTTGCGGCCACACAGCAAGTAAATCCAATTATTAAAGCGAATAAAGTGAGTTTCATGTTGGGTGTGGTAAGTTTTAAAAGTTATCTAGTGTATGTTAATTTCAAATCACGCTATTTATAAGAATTGTCTAATTCATGCACAAATTGTTATGTTGTCTCTGATTTTATGATTTATTGTGATATGAGTTCAAACAACGATAATCGATTGCGAAATATGTATGTATGTTTATGCTACAATAAAAATTTCATTATTTGCGGCACAGTGGGAAAATCGGTCTCGGTATATTCTCTTCTCCTTTCCACTTTTTAAATGACTCAACTCTTTCTGGCATCGCACCCAGGTCGTGACCAATTGAAAATACTTCTCAATACGTCTACCAGATTTGACGATTATTCATAATTTTGCTGATTTTTGTCTCTTAAAGCAAATAAATAAGTTCATTTTTGGATGTTGGATATGCTTTTGTAAACTAGTAGAAATCATCACGAAAGCGTGTGAGCTGTTTATATGTATTGGTGTACTATCGAAAAGCAATTGTATATGATTGGCAGTGTCGACACCAAACCTGAGATCCATTTTAAGCGAATGCTCGCTAATAACAATCGTTTGTAGTATCAAAAACGAATAAAATGCGGAAGAATTTGTGAGAGTGACAAATAAAGAACATTAGTTTCTCTTCTTCCATTAATTATTCATAAATAATATCGTTTTCGTACTATAAACGGACAAAAAACGGCAAAATTTTTTTGTATGTAGCTATTTTGCTTTATTTTGAAAAAAAAAAAATTTATACAGGAATAGCGGAAGATGAAATATTTTTAAAGCAAGAATGATTAGTCGTAGTTTGAATTAGAGCTGTACAACTATCGATAGTCGTCACCAATTTGTTTTTGCTTCAAATATAAATACACCAATGAAAATTTTTAAAAATTTTACAAAAACCAGCAGTTAATCTTTTTGAATGAGGCCCTTAATTTATTCCTTTTTATATTGAAATAAGCAATTTTGATTTATTTTTTTCAATAAATTTATAATTAACCAAAGTGAGTCGTTGTAATTACTTGAAATGAAATGGAAATGAAATACATATATTTATAAACATAATTTTTACTATTGCTAAAGATTTGTTTTCGATATTCGAAACGGATCATTTATGATATCTGTAACGAACAACTAATGCCCACTCTTGGTATCTTGAGTGAACCTTTCACGATATTAAAAATGGATCATTTGCTAGTCAGCTAAATCTCCGTCTTTAATATCGCAAGAGGTCCGCAAAAGTATCGTTTCCGAGCCATCGCTTACGAGTGTTTTGCTGCCACAAACTGAGCGACGAGTGAGCTCTATTAGCTCGTTTTACTTTCGTTTACGATAGCCATTTATGATAGTTTTGTCCGCAAAATGTTCGCATAACGTCGAAAACGATATTATTCGCAAATGTTGAGGTTTGGTGGGTCTCCACTGACAGCAGCGGAGACACATACAAATAAATTAATTAGTTCGAAAACGTTCCAAAAATTTAAGAAATCATAAAATTTCAAAATTTTAAAAACAACACAAAATAAAACATACAGATTTCACCTTGTATTACATTCAAAGATGAAAAAAACGTAAGGCACTTCTTTCCTAACGGGGGTCCCCCGACCACATTTCTTTTTTTTTTTAAGATTGAGTTTGTCCCACAGTGCAAAAAATAAACAAAAACATATTTTCAAGTTCATAGCAATTACAATTGTTATTTTGATTAATTTTTATCAGATGGAAGAAACACTGTTATTGACAACAAGGACGCGTAGAATTTTACAACATAATTACAAGTCAGTTGTAACATCACTCTGCTGTGTACATATGTATGTAATACATATTATTTATATTTGTTAGCAGTTCTAAATTTAAACCTAATCTCTCCATTGCTAAATTGTTATATGTAAGTAAAGGGTGGTACCAACAAAATGCACAATGTTAATTGTAAATAAACAAAAAGGCTTTAACGATTTATCATAATGGGTTTTATTATTGATTCCGCACGAAACGAAAAATTTAATGGGAAGAAATATTGATTGATATGGAAATGACAATTATTTATTTCTGCGTTGCACGCTTTCCGTGAAATAAGTTTAATGTCTCTTTTTAGAGTGAAACGGAACCCTAATAAACGAGACTTCTACGTCCGTCCCTCCGTCCGTCCATACATCACAGCGTCCATTCTCCGATACGGTAAAAGCTAGAGAGCTGAAATTTTCACTGGATGTTGTTATACTTTGCCGCTACAACAACAGATACTAAAAACAACAACATGTAGAAAACTACGAGGCGTCCCAATACTATGTAAAATAACAATTAGCTATGACTCTCAAGCCGTAAGGGATAGAGAGCTGAAATTTGCACAATGTATGTATTTATAGATGCCCTACAGCAACAAATACTAAAAACAACAACAACAAGTCGAAAACTACCAGGTGTCCCCGTGCAACGAAAAGTAACAATTGGCTATAACTCTCGAACCGTAAAAGATATAGAACGGAAATTCGCACAGTGTATGTATTTAAAGATGCTCTACAACAAAAAATGCTAAAAACAACAACAAGTGGAAAACTACCAGGTGTCCCTATACAACGTAAAGTAACAATAAGCCGTTACTTTCGAGCCGTGAGAGACAGAGGTATGAAATTTGCATAATATATGCATTCATATATGCTCCACAACAACAAATGCTAAAAATTACAACTCTAAAACTACCAGATGTCCCTTTACAACGTAAAGTAATAGTTAGCTATAACTCTTGAACTGTAAGAGATAGAGAGCCGAAATTCGCACAGTGTATGTATTCTCAGATGCCTACACAAGAACAAATGACAACAACAACAACAACAACAACAACAATAAGTCAAAAACTACTAGGTTTCCCCATGCAACGTAAAGTAACAATTAAACGTAACTTTCAAGCTGCCAGACACAGAGAGATGAAATTTATGCAATACTAGCGGACCCGTTGCCTGCTTCGCACGGCAAAACAAAATAAGAAAGGAAACACACTTGTTTTTAATAAAGTTGGTTTTGTTGTTTTGTTTTTTGTTGGTTTTATTGGTGTGTTTTTGCCTGCCGCAAACAAATTTGGGTAAACAAATTTGGGTCATTGAAATTGAAACAAGTAATTATTTCTTTGCAAAGATTCTATTGGAACCACATATTGCTTGGGTTCACATTCTCAATTTCTGGCCATAAGAAAACGACTATCGTCTTGCAGTAGTGAACGCCATTCACGACACCTGCTTGGCCGACCTCATTTTTGTAGTAGTGCGGCACGCTGACGCCGCCACTCCATTCATCGCACCAAACAGTCACTCTTTGTGAATGCATCGGCTTTTGGGCAATCACTCACTGCCAACTTGCGCCTATTCTGCTTGTTGAGGAGTGCACTGGATTCGTTAAGGACAATTTTGAATATTATACAAGTACTAATACTTTCGTTACACCTTCGGAGACAAAAATCTAAATACATTTCTTGCAACTGTCAAAAAACCAAATGTAAATTACATTTTGCATTCACGCTTCAAATAAAATGAAAACTACTACACGCCATAGTGGGCATATGCACATTGTTTTGTAGGCAGATGACATGCCCTTGACTAGAAATATTCAAAAGTCATAGTAATCGCTATGGACTCATATTATTATTCCATTCCATTATTCCATTATAAGTAAACGGTGTTGCCATTACCATTATTATGATCCAAATTTTGGGACATTTTATAAGAAAAAATAATACCATTAAGACTCGCTGACGGCGGCAAAATTATCGACTTCGTGAAATTATTTTGTTTGTACTTTCATAAAAAACAACCTGGATCTAAAGTACTTTTATACCAGATAGCTTTACAAGACCAGCTTGAAGAACTATCAAAATACACCATACAAACATGTAATCGCTAACAAATGGGTGACAGAATTTAGAGTACTTCTACCAATAAAATACCTGAAGTGTTTGTTGTAGTTATGCTGCTAGAAATTTTTATTGCACTATTTCCAGTTTGTACAACGCATTGCATTCACACTGTCACACTTGATCGTATTTTTTGAATTTTCAACAAGTATTAATACAAGTATTTTGAGTTGAACTGCCTGCCCTGTTGGTAAAACGCCTCCACAATCTAAACACTTTGCTCACTTGTAAATATATCTATGCCCATAGGCAGACAAATTGACGTTAAGCTGTAACTCACAATTAACAGTGGGCACTGTGATGGCGCCACCCTTTAGAACGTCATTGAACTTAAGCATGTAAGCTTTATAGTGCTAAGCAGTTTATTAACTGATAATAAAAGGGAACAAACATTTGTTGGCCAAGCGCATTGTTCTGATAAAGAGTAGATGTGAATATACATATGTGCTTACTAACTTATCGCTTGTTTATAACTGACTTTGTGTCTTAATTTAATTTTATACAACCTTATCAAGTACATACCCTATACAATAGGCCGCACAGATGAAAAATTATGCTGACTTTAAAAGATTTGAAGAAATCAACGAAAACTTGAATAAATTAATCATTTTTATTATTCGATCTCTTCTTTATATTATTATTTTGTATTAGGTTAATCAGGCTTAAGTTCGTACTATATAATTTGTGTGATATTGCCAAAACCTTTTTGGTGCTTTGCCTGTTATATGGCTGCGAAATCTTTTCAAGTTGCGACTCTGCTAGTAAACGTAAACTAAATGTTAAATTAATTATTCAAGCTCTTGATCTTTGGTTTTTTATAAAAAAATAATATTAAACAATTATTTATTTATTTTCAATATTTCGCCAACAATTTGTTGGCATCTTCAGGAAAACAATTATTTAATTGTTTTCCTGAAGATGCCAACAAATTGTTGGCGAAATATTGAAAATAAATAAATAATTGTTTAATATTATTTTTTTATAAAAAATCAAAGATCAAGAGCTTGAATAATTAATTTAACAATATAAAGATCATATAAAGGTAAACTAAATGTTTTATTCAAAACTGAACTTAATTATTTATTCGCTTTAAGAGCCAATTGAAATTTATTATTTTAGGTCTAAATATAGACCTTAATGTTTGCTGTCTTTTCCAGCCGTCTGTCTAGGTGCCGCCGACATTTCGTTGTTGCTAAACAACTCATCAGTAGACTCGAAAAATCTAAAAAGAATATTTGAAGCCCAACTACTTGTTCCAAAATTCTTATGAACAATTTCTGATTCTCATTTTGTTCATGAGCATTTTGGAGTAAGTAGTTGGGCTTCAAACATATTTTTTAGATTTTTCAAGTCTACTGATGAGTTGTTTAAGAGCACTTCAGACTATTATACAAGTATAAATACTTTTATCGAGTTTCGTGAGATGAAAGTATAATTAGATTTCTTGCGACTGTCAAAAAGTCTAACGTAAATTACATTTTACATTCACACCATCATACTTCAAATAAAATAAAAAATTTTAGTGGAAAAGAAAACAGCTGTTGCATATGTATGTACGTACATACGTTATTTTAAAAAGAGGACCTAGTCTTTAAGAATAATGAAGTTTGAGCCACCCTGTTGTATCACACGTCGACCTGCAGTGTGTCAAAGTTGACTACCTTGGGTATGGAAAAGATTGTTCGATTCATAACTTTTGTAAATATAGTCCAATTTTTTAAAATTAAAATTTTTCGACAAGAAAATAAAAAAATAGCAAAAAGCATTTTAGTTTTGGTTCTTATCGTAAATAATTTTAGAGATATGTATTTGGTTTTGAATTTTGAAATTTTTGTTTTTGGCCTTGACTTTGTGTTTCTTATGTTGTAAATATGTATCTCCGGTAATAGCATAGCCAAAGGTCTAAAAATAGTTTTAAACTATTTCCTAGATATATTTTAATATTACACAAAAGAAAATTTTTAATGATCGCGAAAAAAGATCAAAGTCAAGTCTTTGAAAAATTAGTGAAAAATGGCAAAATTTTTACAAAAATGGAGGACGTTTTTTTTTCTAAAAAATGTTTAATCAAAACAAAAATTTTTAAAAATTGTCAAAGTAAAGGCCTTGAAATTTACTGTATTCTGAATTTTAAACTGAAAAAAGAATGCACGCTACATCCAGCATTGGACGAGTTTGGACAATTTTTCAAAAAAAAATTCTGAATTGAATCTTTTACAAATTATCTATATAAAAATAAGTCCGTATATGGGTGTTTCCATGGTTACGCACGTGACATTTGTACACGTTTAATTGTTTTGAATATTATAAAAATATAAATGGGTTGGAATTTTTGAATGGAATTTTTCCTTCCAAAAAGTATATATATTGGAAAATTGAGCACTGGGTACCCAAGTTCCATGCGATCAAAGTTGACTTACGCACGTGACAGAAAACGTAAGTGCCTTTTAAAGCAGCATGAAATATTGCAAAAGTAGGCGAATTGTAGAAGATTTTTATTTCGGAAAAAATGTTTTTATAAAGGTTATTAATGGACCTTTATAATCATGGTTTGTTCAAAAACAAGTGTGCATGGGTTGGCTAAGAAAAAAAAATTTTTTTTGATTACGCACGTTACATTACGCACGTGACACTTTTTACCTTCATACATATTTTTGTAATTTAACATATATTTTCAGAAGTTTTTACCATCATTTAAAATTATTATAAGTTAAAATTTTTTTTTATACAATAAAATGTTTATAGTTTTTTTTTAATTTCCTGTGCTAAAAAAAATTGTGCGAGCGTTCTGAGTTTTTAACTAACGGTGGACCATTTCATGGAAATACCCATATGTACGTCGCCGAACTAATCATAAACGCGTCGTGCGATTTCAACCAAACTTATACACTACGTAGGCAGTGGCCCATATATGGTTTACAAGTGTGTTTCTTTTCTTATTTTGTTTTGCCGTGCGAAGCAGGCAACGGGTCCGCTAGTATAAGATATATTTAAAAGATTTAATTTGATTTTTTATTGTTACCCACCCGATGAGAACTGTGAACAATAGAGCAGATTTATTAAAAACAGTCAAATTCTTGAGAGCATTTTATGTACCTGCTTGAAAATTATACTAAATTTAATTTTTATCTATTTATATTTCTGTTATTTATTAAAAAACACTATTATCGTTTATTGTTGAAAAGGGTTGGAAGATAAATTACGTAAAAATTGCTTTATGAATTTTCGAATCCAAAAAAACAAAATATGTGAAAGGAGTACAAAAAGAGAATTTTTTTTAGGTTTTTTTCAGTGAAATCCCATATTTCTTTTACAAAATTTTTTGAATAGTTGTTTTTTATATAATAAAATTTTTATTAATTTATTATGAATATATTTTTATATAAATTAACTGTATAACAAATAACAAGTTAAGAAAATGTATGTATATGTATGTGTATGTAAATTCATAAATTTAATGTAGTTTAAAAGAAAGTACTTAAAGAACTATTTTTTTTTTTTAAATAGAACCGCAAAAAGTAAACATTTTCATTAAATTGATTTTCGTAATAAATTAATAAATGTTTATATTTCTTGCAACAGCGCCCTATTTCATTCATTCAGTTTAGATTCAACATTGAAAAGTGAACGAACAGCTCTTCAATGCTTTACACAACTTACGATTTTAAGTTACAAAATATAAGCGAAATATTTTTTCCAAAACTTGTAAAGTCATGTATTATTGCACCGAAAAATCCCATTAAATATGGTATTCCAAATCGAAAAGTTTTTAAAACTATAATGTAAAAGGGGGAAAAAATCATTATTTTCTAAATGTGCGGGTTTTTACAATAAACAGCTTAGAAACGTTTTTTTTTTTTTTTTTTTTAATTATATTTATGTATGAATGTAAGATTAATTACAAACTGCAAGAGCTTTTCTTTTAGTTAATAAAAATAAAGAAAAAAAAAAAAATCATATTTTCATGCAACGAATATAATGAAATGCATTTAAGTAACCATAAAGAAAACGTGCGTGTGTTTTCTTTAAGAATTGAGCAGGAAAAATTGTTTCTCTCTCTTTTTAAATATGAAATCGATTAATTTTTAATGCCTAAATTAAACTCAGTCTGCTATTTGTTTTTCTCAATTGGGCGCGCCATGGTATTATATTTTCGTGTTCGTCTTCTTCGGGTTGCTGATGCTGATGCTGCTGCTGGTACTCTTGCTGTTGTTGGTGCTGCTGGTACTGTTGTTGCTGTTGTTGGTGTTGCTGCTGCTGCTGTTGCAATTCCACATTTATTTGTTGATAATGGTCACCATTCACGGACTTGCTGTCGTGGCCATTATAGACACCATTTTGCACATACCCATTGGAATTTTCTTTGTTAATATGACTGGAGATTATTTCTGTGGCAGAGGAGACCATAGAGATATTGTCAATGGACATGGCACGGTTCTTTAGGCGCCAAGTATCAGCGACACGATTATTTTCCTCCACTTTGGGAGTGTAAACAGTGGCTCTGAAAAACATTAACAAAAAGATAGAAGAATTAATGGGCAATTCATTTATTATCGCTCTTATTCTGCTTGCCAACGGCCACATCGGCGTCAATGTTGAAACCGCATCGCTTCAGAATGACATCAATACTAATATGATATTATGTGTTTATCTAGTTATAGTGTTAAAAAAATACTCAAAAATTAACTTAATTATTTATTCGCTATAAAAGCTAATTGAATTGTATTATTGTAGGTCTAAAAATAGACCCTATTGTTTTCTGTCTTTTTCAGCCTTCTATATGCCGCCGCCGTTTCGTTGATGCCAATCAACTCATCAGTAGATTTAAAAGAATATAAAAACATAACTACTTATTCCATACTGCAGTATGGAATAAGTAGTTGATGAGTCTCCCATTTCTTTGAAATTTTCAATTATGTTTATATAATTAATCAATTATGTTTATATAATTATATAATCAGTTCAGGCTATTATACAAATATTAATACTTTCATTGCACTTTATAGCCTTTTTACACTGACTCACATCTTACATCTTTCATCAATTTGCAAAGATGTTTACATCTTCCCATAAGAATTATACAGGACGAAAATTCTGCATCAGTAGAAGATGATCCTTTCTCATTTTGTTCCATCTTATATCCTTCGATTTTTTTAGTGCCATCACTAAAATAATTGCAGAAAATCGAATCCTTTTGTACTATCACTAGCAAAATGACATTTCAGAAAATAAATTTAACATAATGTAAAAAATGAGCGGAGCCTGTGTTTTGTTATAATTTTTAATTAATTATAAATAAATTCATTTTAACTGCAGTGCAAAAGAAAACGTCTTCTTTTTTTGACGTCTAAATAAATGAAAGATGAACGATGTTGTCAATGTAAACGACTGTTGCACATTTTAAACATCAACCATGCGTTTCACGTGGATGTCAGTCGGTGTAAAAAGGCTATTACGAGACAAACATTTAAATACAGTTCTTCCGACAGTGCCGTTCCTCCGTTGTGTTGGAACCACATGTCCCCTAGACCTAGTTTGTTCAATTGAGGCAGAAAAAAACTCGGTTAACATGGCTGTATAGCGCGCGTCGTCCACTGTTGTCGTTTGACCAGCGGCGTAATTGAAAAAATTACCCGATGACTTCTCCAGCTTGAACAGCGATCACTTTGAGCGGGCGTATTGGCTCCTCGTGCATCACTTTTGGATTTGCGGTGCCCCAGAAGCCATAGTTTTGCTCGAACACGTACCCGCTGAGGTGGAAATGAGCCTCATCGCTCATTGTGATTTTGATGGGAAAATCGTCCCCTCGTCCTCGAGATTGGGGATGGCTAGGGTGTAGGTGACACGCGTTTGGCGGTCTACAGGCCGCAGCTGATGCGCGAACTGGATTTTGTATGGGAACTTGTGCAGGTTTTTGAACGAAATTCGCCTTAGGGACGATCGGCTGATGGTTAATTGCGAGGCACGGCGTTTGGTCGATGTTTCTCGCGATAACTCGATATCCTCGGCAGCAGCTGCGATATTCTCTGAAGAACGGGCGCTCCGAGGCCGGCCACTCTTGGCGGCGTCTCGTGTGATCCTATACTCTTCAAAGTTGGCGGTCAAATGGAGCAGTGTTTGCACAGCCGGTGGCGGGCGTCCGGGGAATCAGCGACATACAAATTGTTACGCAAAAAATTCTTGGAAAGTGTACCGCTTCAAGGCTTGTTCACTGTGTATTCTACAGCTGTCTGGATCACAAATGTAAAAACAGATTTTACATTGGCTGCTATTTGCAAAAATCAGAACAACTTCCAATAGGATGACTTCTTTTGGCCCACCTTTTACATACATATAGATACATTAACAAAGTAGTAAAAACCTTAAGTTCCACTACAGTGTATATTAAAGTTTTGTATGATCATTTCTGTATTAAGTTTATCAGGCTCAAGTTCTTTCTATGTATATTATCTTTGTGACTGATATTAATTAAATTAGACAAAGAAGACATCAAAGACGTTTAGCAGGGTGGACAACGAGTTGTTTCGAAGCCGTCACACTTTCTCGTCAGCACCCGTCTGCGTGATCAAGGAATAAAAACAAAATTTGCAGTGCATTCCTTATCGAACATTGGGAGCGGTGTACAATAGTCAATGCAATTCGGTAGGTCAGATATACTTCCAATTATCGATCCATATGCCCTGACACAGCATCTTTCCATGTATCACCGAGCTCAGAGCAGTTTCCTTACCCCCATGAGATTGACCGGTAGCCAGTGTGGCATCGTAAAGAGCGCCTAAGATGGAAAAGAACCGGATGCGCTAGTTGCCGATGCACGCAAAATCATTTCAAAAATCCTGCAGTATTAATTGAAGTAAGAAGAGTAAAACGTTGTGTAGTTGGGAGTTCAACCGGCTTATTGGACGTGTTAAATTTCGCAACTTTTTCGCTAAAAATTTTACATTTCTTTATTTACTTAATTCTTAATCATAAGCAAAAGTCTAGGGTTTAAACTTGAGCCTGATTAAAAACTTTATAAATGCATATGTAGTTCAAAACAATTAAAGATAGACACCGGTATTCATAAAAAATAAAACGTTGCTGAAGTACATTTTAGAACAAATTTTATATGAAAAATTTGTTCTAAAATGTGTTCCAACAATGTTTTATTTTTTATGAATACCGGTGAGAGTAAATGCCAAAAAAAAGCATTGCTTAAATTATGAAAAGTCTATAAAGTTCTACTTACTTTAATTTATTTTCAGTCTCCTCACGACGTGCTAACAAATCACGTTTCCATTGGGGTATTTGCGAAAGTCTTCGGCTCTCAGCCTCTTTCGCCATACGCTCCTCGAAATCCTTTTTAGCTTTTTCGGCTGCTTTCTTTGCCATCATTTGCCTCTTCCAATCCGGTATTATATTGCCCGCTTGATCTTTTTCCGGTATCTGTAAATAAATCTTTGACAATTTATGAAGTGTCCGTAAGTGACAGAGCACCGCTTTAATACTCACTTGATCGACGTAGTTGTTGGCGGTGAACTGTTTGGTTATTTCGGAATAGTGCTCCGAATCGAAACGATTGGCCATTTGTTTTTCCACTTTCATTTTCTTAATGCCTGGTATGTCCTTAGAGATCTTCAGTTCGGCAATTAAGTCAGTTTTCAAATATGTATCTGTTGTCGAGGAGAGACACTGCATGCTGAGGCTTCTAGCGGGCATTTGATATGGTTTAGGCACTTTTTGAGTGTCGGTACGGCGCAGCTGAAAATAAAATACAAAAAAAAATGTTATATTCAAGTGAAACTTTTGCACAAGAACTTTTACCTGTACGCTGTTTAAATCCTGTATGGAAATGGCTGAAAGTGGCTGATGTTGTTTACGAGTGGCTGTGTCTTGATGGTTGTTTTGTAAATGATGATTATTTTGCGATTTTATTGTATTATGTTTTTCGTTGCTGTTGATGGTGTTGTGTTGTGTCAGCGGGGTCATGGGCAAGGGCGGCGGCGGTGGAGGCTTTGGCGGCTCAAAGATAATGGGATGCTGATTCGATACTTGTATTTGCATGTAGTCTTCGGTGTCCGTAGACCTAAAATGATAGAAATTGCAAATCTTTGAGCTGTTTTGTTTGACATGAAAGAAGAATTCTCTCTGCAAAATGGAAACAAATTTGCCATTCCAAATATTTATCTTTTCACCCAGCATACATTTTGCTGAAAAGTATTATTTGAAAGAATTCCTTTTATGTTCGTGTAGAATTTATGTAAAGGGTGGTTAAATTGTAAGGGCCGATGTTGAATGTGAACCACACCTAAACGCCAAGCTTTTTTCCGAATTTTATTTGACATTTCTCTATTTCAGACTTACTCAATTTGAACCATGGAGAGATACACAATCCAACAACGTGTTAAAGTTATCCAGACTTATTATGAAAATGGGCGTTCAAATCAAAATGCATATCGTGCACTTCGTGATTTTTTTTGGTCAATTTGATGAAGCACATTTTCACCTCAGTGGATTCGTCAATAAACAGAATTGCCGCATTTGGGCGAATGAGAATCCAAGAGTGATTGTCGAAAAACCAATGCACCCACAAAGAGTGACTGCTTGCGATTTATGGGCTGGCGGCATCATCGGGCCGTATTTTTTCTAAATTGAGGCCGGTCAGACACTTACTGTGAATGGTGTTCGCTATCGTGAGATGATAACGAACTTTTTATGGCCCGAATTGGAAGATTCAACAACATATAAATTAAAATGCAACTGTACACATAATTATCACCCATTTTTTGATTACAGAAGAGTTGTATTTTGTATTTTGTAGTTGCAATGGATTTAAACTGGAATGTACAATTTTTTGGTACTTTCATTATCATTGTTCACCTGAGTAAACAATGTAATGCATTTTCCATCCCTGTGTTTTTTCATTAATGCCCCAACTGCTTTGACATTTTTGTAATCCTGCTTGAGCATAAAAGAGAATAGAAAGTGAATTCAATGTCAGCAGGACGGTGCCACTTGCCACACAGCTAACGAAACAATGGCTCTTTTGCGCAACAAATTCAATGGCCGTGTTATCTCACGTAGTAGCGATGTCAATTGGGCGCCAAGATCATGTGATTTGACACCGTTGTACTTTTTTCTTTGGGGTTATTTGAAAGAAAAGGTGTACGTCAATAAGCCAGCAACAATTCAAGAGCTAAAGGATGAGATAATTCGGCACATTAACGGCATAGAACCTCCATTATGCCTCAGGGTCATCGAAAATTTGGACCATCGGATGGAGGTGTGCCGCCGTGGTCGCGGCGCCCATTTGGCCGATATTTTATTCCATACATAATTGAGTAATACCAATATATCATAATAAAATAAAATTACAATAATTTCCTAAATAGTTTGTGTTTTATTCAAAATCAACATCGGCCCTTGAAATTTAACCACCCGTTATATATAATTTATATACAGTCAAAGCCCGGTTTAACGAATGATATAATGTTCAGACCTTTCGTTATACCGAGATATTCGTTATAACGAACAGTAATTTCTTATCTTAAAATTATATAGAAACATTGGTCCGTGGTTTTAAAAACATCAAAATTTAATTGTATTGATAACTTAAAACTTTAATTGATAATTTAACCTTTATTTAAGAACTGTTTTTATTTTTAATATGTAAATTCATTAAAAATCATAAGTAGTCATATACATATTTACTTATATTTGGATGCTATTAACATGTGTAGGTTTATTATTACATTTCATTCATATTATTAATTTCTTAAGAAATCGACATCTCGTTTTCACAATGAACCAAACAAAACTACTGAAATTTTAAGGAAAAAAGTAATGCCTCACACGCGTTCTTTCAATACAAAGCAAGGAAGCCAAAAACACCCACAATCTTACGACTCTGTAACGAGTTTTTAATGTATTTTGTTTTGTCATTTGTTAAATCGAGATTCTTTTTTTTTTTGCCATTCGCTATATAAGGCAGTTAATGTAAAAATTTCGCCATTCGTTATATCGGATATTCGTCAAACTGAGTATTCGCTATACCGGGCTTTGACTGTATATGTAGAAAACCTACTTATTGTAAAAAATAATATTTTTACTTAGCAAATTAATTTTAATTTTTTCAGTTTTAGTGTTTCATTCATTCGATTGTTGATTAACAAATAAACTTTGTGTAAAAAAATATAAAACTTTAAATTGCTTGACCCCGACGTAAGAAGTCATTTGAGTGGTCAGTATCAGAAGAAGACTTCGTAACGCCATCAAGTTCTTTACATCTTGGAATTGCTCGAGTGGCAGTCAGAGTCCCACCATTTTGGAAGATGAACCCAAAATTTCTGGGTAGCAAACACCCTTCATCAGCATGCAACCTATGAACTTTGGACGTGTCACAATTCTGGCACAGCCGCTTTAGCTACTCGGCAGCCAAAGCTCACGCAATTTTACTTTCTATTTATATACTTAAGTAACATTAACCAAATCACTGATATTTTTGCAGTCTGTTATGGATGATTTGTTGTCATCTCAGAAGACTGTTATTTGCTCTTTATATGAGAGCCCTTTCATACATGTTCTTGTTTGTATCATTGAGATCTATATATGTAGATACAGTCAAAGCCCGGTTTAACGAATGATATAATGTTCAGACCTTTCATTAAACCGAGATATTCGTTATATCGAACAGTAATTTTTTATCTTAAAATTTTATAAAAGACGGTGGTCCGCAGTTTTAAAAACATCAAAATTTAATTGTAATGACAACTCAGTGTAGAAATAAAACTTTAATTGATATTTTAACGTTCATTTAAGAATTGTTTTTATTTATAATATGTAAATTCATTAAAAATCATAAATGTACATAGAGGCATATACATATTTAGCTATGTTTGGATGCTATTAACATGTGTAGGTTTATCATTACATTTCATTCATATTATTCATTTCTTAAGAAATCGACATCTCGTTTTCACAATGAACCAAATAAAACTACTAAAATTTTAACGAAAAAAGCAACGCATCACACGTGTTCTTTCAATACAAAGAAAGAAGCCAAAAACACACACAATCCAACAGTATTTGCATATATGGTTTCGAATATTTGTCAAATTACAACTTATACGGGAAAGTGCCGGCAAATCTGCAAATGCAGGTCGTTTTGTGGGTCTCTTCTCTAAATATTTCCGTTTTCAAATTTTGTGAGGAAGAAGTATTTTAGAAAATACAGTAGAAACAAGTTGTGCCTCCGTGGGAAGGGGTTTTCTATACAGTTTTTTGGTTTTGAATATTTGTCAAATTACAACTTATACGGGAAAGTGCCGGCAAATCTGCAAATGCAGATTTGTAACGATTTTTTAAATGTATTTTGCTTTGCCGTTCGTTAAATCGAGATTTATTTTTTTTGTCATTCGCTACATAAGACAGTTAATGTAAAAATTTCGCCATTCGTTATATCCGATATTCGTTAAACTGAGTATTCGCTATACCGGGCTTTGACTGTACTCATTTATTGATACCAAGAGTTGAACTTGAGCCTGAAAAAGGAATTTAACATCAATGGAAATGTTAACAAAATTATTATTGTTAAGTCCATGCAGAGCACCAAAAGCCTACACATGCGCATGGAAGCCATGGACTATCACTCTCCTCCTATCAAATAACCCAACCTTGAATTCTACAATAGAAAAATATTTCATAAAATTTAAAATTAAATTAAGTTGTTTTTGAGTTAACTGGATCACTGCACATAATATTTTCTATTAAAATTAATTTGACTGCAAAATACACAAGAAAACCCAGTTAGTTTTTGCAACAAACATTGATGTGGCACACAAATCATTATTGATGGCCAACACTTTGCAATGAATCAGTTGACACACTGTAGGTGGCTTAAAAACTCTAAAAAATTTATTTTTTTTTTTTTTGGTTTTTAAATTTGAATAAACTTCCTTGTAGCTAATGCAAGTATTTCTCCATACCTATGCCAGGTGCGACGTGATTGTAGTAGCATCGCGACGAATGTTGAACTAAAACTAAACTTGTGATCTTGCAACAAGATATTAAACAGCATTAACAACATTTTGAAAAAAAGCATCAATAAACACAATTAGTTGCTAAAACTTTTGCTTCATTTTTATAATGTTTTTAATTAATAATTTTGTAAAATTTTTTGGCAATATAATAAGCTTATAATAGGCACGCAAGTCTAATGGCGAGATTAACAGTAATTAGAGATGCTTTTAATAGATTTGATTCTGCTTTTTTTCTTCTCGTTAGTTTTTTTCTTTTTTTTTTTTTTGGTAATTATTTTCTCCCAAAATATAAAGCACGCATTGTTAAAGTTTGTTTTTTTTTTGTTGCATTAAGATTTTGAAACACTGATTTGGATTAACACCAATGAGTAATCCGTTTGGTTAATTGAGCAGCCGCTTAAAAGCATCTTATTGCAGTTTCGCTTACCTGGCGGAGGATGGACATGAACGCTTATCACTGATGGATTTCAAATACTCGGATGGTTTGATGAGATGTGTGACACCATCTTGCGAGTTGTTGGGAAAACTGGGTGGCACGAATGGCAAAACAAGCTGTTTGTTTACTAGATTTGGACCACCGGGTCGCGAATTGCCTGTGCCGTTGTGTCCGTACTGGGCCTGGGTCAATTCGTAATGATCTTCGGCGGAAGAACCATAAATATGTGAATGCTGTGGCTGGTGCTGGTGCTGATGCTGATGCAGCTGCTGGTAGTGATGATGTTGCGATGAAGAAGATGAGTAATTCAAATGACCGTTGCCGCTATTACTGTTGCCACTGACAGTACCACTGCCGTTGTGTTGCAAATGCTGGTAATGAGCTGGATTTTTGCCATAGTGGCTGTTGATGGTGTTGTTGTGGCTGTTGTTAAAGCCGTTACAAATGCTGCCATTGTTAGTGTTCTGCAAATGTTGATAGTTGCTGCCGCTGCCGCCACCGCCACTGCTGTTGTTGTTATTAATTTCACCATTTGTTGTTGTTGCCGCAGTTGCTGCTGTTAGTGTGTTAGTCATTTGTTGCACGCTTGAGCCTCCATTGAGTAGCTTAGCTTTCTTGTTCGCTGAAATTGAACAAATTTATTTATTAGATGCATTCGCCAAGATTTTTTCTTCTTTTATATATATATATTTTTTTTTTTATAATTTAATACTAACAAATCTTTGAGTTTAACATTTTAAGATCTTGGGTGTTTGTTTTTATTATTTTTGCCGTGGTTATGGCTTTTTAAGCATAAGACGAGCAGAGCAGCGTCTGTTTATAATTAATCTTGTATATTTTTTTTTGTGTAATTATTAAACAAAAAAAAAAAAAAAAAAAATTAAAGAAAGAAATATTCAAAAACTGTATTTATTTTCTTTAATCACATGCATTCGTATACATCGGCGAGTATAATGTAGTTTAAGTATATCACATAAATACGTTTACCAGTGTATTCTTTCGCTTAGCGGCAAGTTGTTATGTGCATCTTTAAGACATATGCACATACACACATACATACATACACACAAACGAATTGAAAACTGTAGCGTTGGCATGCATTTGAAATGTGCATCAGACCGTAGTTATGTGTTGCTCCGAAAAGAGAATTATTTGTGGCATCGAATCATGTCTTTGGTGTGAAAATAAGTAACATGAAGCCATTAGTATTTCAATTAATTTAAATGAACTTGTGCAGATTGGGTCAGTTTCACTACGCTTTATATCAAGTTGAAACAGCAAATGCAAATAGTTGCAGTCTGCCTCTGAACACAACAGAACTTATTTTGGGGTCAATTGCAGCACACGATCCGCTTTAAATGTCTGACAAGCCCGGTCAAACAAAACAAGCAAAGGCCAACACTTAAGGCGTTCCGCAATCACCTCTTAAGGTGTCCTCTCATGGCGCAGTGTGTAAGTTTTATCAGGTTGTATCTACTCATATCAGGTTATATCTACACTCAAAAAACTTTGTACGTTGAATGAAATATTTGCTCAGCATGTTTTCAGCTTTCTATTAAAATAATTACAAAAACGACCCAATTTCAGAATCTACTTCTTCTTGTAATGTCCGATGTGTGATAAAAATATAACCGTTATTTTCAAATTTCGTGAATTACGTATGTTGGATTTTCCACTTTTTTTTCTTTGTTGTCTTGGTACACATGTCTGTTAAGGTGGGATCATACGATTGCGGCAATGCACCAATTTTTGTTACATTTTGTGTACCAATCGTGTGATAGCACAATTTATTGGCTCATGCGGCAACCAAAACGAATGTTGTTCCTATTTGTCTCAATCAAATACAACCCTGATGCGACAACCGTGTGAACACTTGACATACAACTAATCACCAATAAAAATTCTAAAAATGCACCAATATTTATTGTGTTCTCATGAGGCAGCCAAAGAAGACAATGCCCGCCAATAATATGCATACATACATATGTATACATTTACTTAGTTTCAAAATTGTTTAAACGAGTCTTCCAAACATGATTTCTGCTTTTCAATCAGTCCGCACAACATTATAATAATAGCCGAAGCAATTTGCTTTCTTTTTAATGAACAAACCATATTTTTAACAATTGATTCCTTTTTTTTGGGAAAACAAACTTTGTCATCAGCTACAACAGCTGTTTCTCAGAGTTGCTGTATAATATAACCATCGTGTGACTATAATGCAGCAATTATTGGTACTAAATTGTTTTGCGGCAATTTGCGACAATAAAATTTCAGTAAAATGTGACAATCATGTGATTGCAGAGTATTTGATTGGGACAAACTTTTTATTATGCTCCAATTCAGCCCAATAAAATTGTGTAAAATTGGTGCATTGCGGCAACCGTGTGATCCCACCTTTATACATATATGTATGTTGGCAATTTGGATTGTCAGTTTGTTTTTGACAGATAAAAAGGTTATTTGTAATTTGGTGTGCTCTTCAATTTTTCACTATTGGAAAAAATGTTTTAAAGAGATTTTATTAAGTTTTGGGTAAAAATTTAAATTAAATGCGCGAGGACATTTGAAATGTTGACTGTGGCGTTTGTCGAGTCTACTGTGAGCACTGTTGCCAGTACATTTCTCGAAAAAATACCTACAGATGTTAAACAAAAATCCAACTTTTCCCTATACGTTGAAATAATTTCCTCCACAAAAAATCCCTACGCATTTTTGTCATTAAAATAGAAGAAAAGGATTAGTTATAAATGAATATACATATATGTTTGTTAAAGCTTTGTTAACAAAATAAATAAAAAACTAAAAAAAAAACTAATGAGTAAATATGTGCTTTTATTTAAATTCAATTCAAAAACAACAAAGTTTTTTAAAAGTTAATATGAAGAGTTCTTTTCAAATAAAATTTTAAAGGATAAATTCAATGCAGGTGCAAAAACAGATTATTGTAAAATTAATATACACAAGTAATTCCATTGAACTAATTCAAACATGAGGACTTTCATTTAATTAAAGTATAAAAACAATGTAATTTTAAAATTATTATTTATAGTTCTTTGCAACATATGCACATCCATACATACATACACACAAACAAATTCAAAACTGTAGCGTTGGCATGCATTTGCAATGTGCATCAGACCGTATGTGTTCGCTTTGAATTTTTGCTCCGAAAAGAGAATTATTTGTGGCAGTCTCAAAAAACCAGCCTTAAGGGTGCAAAATATTGAGCCTACATAGTGATAAAATTTTTCAATTTTAGTCCGTATTCTCAGTAATAGGGATTTGTCTCCTAATCGATGTTATTGAGAACAGGGCATACCATCTCGGGAAAATCTCCAGAGTAAAAATAATTCTCTGGCAGGGTATTTTTACAATCTTTGTGACTGTCATGTTTCGGTTTTGAAAAATGAACTTAATTATTTTACTGCTTTAAGATCTAATTGAAATGTATAAAAATATACCTTCTGAATGTTTTCTGTTTTTTTCAGCCGCCGTCTATACGCCGCCGATATTTCTTTGATTCTAGTCAACTCATCAGTAGATTCGAAACATTTTAAAGGAATGTTTGAAACTCAACTAGTTATTCCGAAATTGCCATGAACAAAAATGAGAATTAGAAATGTTCAAACAAACCCTTAATGTGGAAAACATTTTTTGTATAGAAAAATCTTATTTTTGTATTGAAAAATTATATCGCTGTGTATGCTCAATATTTTTCAGCCTTAAGGCTGGGTTTTTGAGATCTCAGCTAAACTAGTTTTAGTTCAAATGAACACAAATATGTGGCACCATTACCAATTTTATATAAATTTTTTTGATGAAGCAACTTAGTTTTGCTTAAAATGTTTTTCTTTAATGAAATAATAAATAAATTAAGTCAATTACGAGGCTGGCTCGCACACTTAGGGTTCCGTACGTATGTATGTATGTGTAATGTATGTATGGAATGGCGTATGTGAATACATATGTATATTTTATATATTTCATCTCTCTGTTTTTACAGCTACTTTATGTTGTATGTGGACACCTAGTAATTTTCCACTTGTTGTTGTTGTTGTTGTTGTAATTTGCTGTTGTAAGGCATCTGGGAATACATACACTGTGCGAATTTCGGCTCCCTATCTCTTACGGTTCGAGAGTTATAGCTATTACTCTACATTGCAAAGGGACACCTGGTAGTTTTACAGTTGTTGTTGTTTTTAGCAAGTGTTGTTGTGGAGCATATGTGAATATACATATTGTGTAAATTTCATCACTCTGTCGCTCACGGTTCGAGAGTAACGCCTAGTTGTTACTTTACGTTGTATAGGGACACCTGGTAGTTTTCGACTTGTTGTTGTTTTTAGTATTTGTTGTTGTAGCGGCAAGGTACAACAATATCCTGTGAAAATTTCAGCTCTCTAGCTCTTACCGTTTCGGAGAATGGACGCTGTGACGGACGGACGGACGGACGTACTTGTCTCGGTAATAGGGTTCCGTTTCACTCTGATGAGTACGGAACCCTAAAAAATATCATTTCACCGTAAGGCCGGCACATGTCTAATTTCAGTTTAATTAGACCTAGTTTAACTGAAATCTCAAGAACCCAGCGTAAGAAAATCAGTTTTAGTAGTTACATATGTTTTACGAAGAACTTCCTTCCCATGTAGTGAACATTGTTTATATCCCCAAGAAATTTATTTCTTGTTCATTAGCGAAACGAAAAAGTCTTGATAAGACGAGCTAAACACTTTTAATACCAAAACTCACTCCTATAAAATCGTAAAAACTTTTTGAAATATTTCTTGTTTGAGCGCTCGTTCGTTGATCGTTTTCATTCTCTGTTTTACACATTAAATGCATTTGAAACTAAAAAACACATGTACATATAGTTTGAAGTAAAAAAAAAAAAATAATAAATAACTAAAATGTGTCCATATCCAGAGCTTGGCTTATAAAACTAAAACCACTCGCACTCATGTGATTGCTACTTTTTCAAAGCATTTTTTCTGTTGCAGCAATAAAATAAACTGTTTTGTGAAAGTTACGGCAACATTTTAAATCCCAAAAAGATTGTTTAACAAGTTTAGCACTATTTTCTAAACATTTTCCAAACCACTTTTCACACAATAGTTTTTTTCTTCTTTTTTCACATTTGTTTTCTTCTTTTTTTTTTAATATGATGTTACTCTTTATATTTCTTTTTTTCATGGTTACAATTACAAATTTAATGTAATTTATTTAATATTAGATTTTAGGGGCAAACAAACGTTTTATGGGACTTAAAGACACGTTTTACTGTTTATAGTTTGACGGGCGGCAGAAGTTAAAAAATTCAACACGTTTTATTTACATACTCATTTCATTGGACAGTGGTGGTTATTCAAAATAACGGCATTCTCGTTAACAAAGAGAGCAATGAACTTCATCTTTGCTGGGAGAGAGAACACCTCACCAAATGCACATTCATGTAATCAGTGCAAACACTTAATAGTTTAATTGCCTGACATTAAACATAATTAATTCGCAGTTTCGGAATGTGAGCGGGTTGAAAAATGGATAAAAATTCTAAATCTTCGTTTGCAAATCTTATCAGGCTTAACAGTCAATTCATTTTTATAAAAATAAAACTAGAAAGAGAAAGACTTGAAAACATTCCTGCTCAACCAAAATCACAAAATTTACTTCTCATGAGAGTCAAGAGAATTTTTTTAATTTAAAAAAATTTTCTTAGTGAAAGGACAGACAAGTAGTTAAAGTTTATGTAATTGGTGTAAACAATGCTTAAAGTTACCAAAAATTTTGTAAAATAAATTCTTAATTATTAAAAAAAAAAAATACTAATTTTGTTGGAGTAGTATTTAAAATATTGTTGGAGTTTTAGATAAAAAACTTGTAGCCTTAACATTTTCTAAAAAAAAAAAGAAATGCGGTCGGGGGACCCCCGTTAGGAACGAAGTTCCTTACGTTTTTATTCATCTGTGAATATAATACAAGGTGAAATCTGTATGTTTTATTTTGTGTTGTTTTTAAAATTTTGAAATTTTATGATTCCTTAAATTTTTGGAACGTTTTCCAACTAATTAATATTTATTTGTATGTGTCTGCGCTGCTGTCAGTGGAGACACTGCCAATCATACACAATTGATTTTCGACAGTACACCAATACATATAAATAGCTCACACGCTTTCGTGACGATTTCTACTAATTTTCACTACCAGCAAGCCGCGTTAAGGAACTTCGTTCCAATAATTCAGCTTTGTAGTCGAGCCTTATGATATACAATAGATCATTAATTTATCGAGCTTTAATAGGTACGGTTTTATCAACTCAGAATTGAGACAGCTTAATAAAATTGAAGTGACTAGGGTTTGGGGTTCGGGGATTCCCGGAAAAACGGGAAATGTTTAAATTGGATGACATTTTATTTCTCCATATTTTTATTTTCTTAAAATTAATTCATGTAAAAAAAAAAACTTTTGTTAAATTAATTTAAAAAATAACGGAATTTCATTCTAAAAATACGCTGTTTGTACATAAACATTACATTTACCAAACACTTCTTAGTCGCCGAGACTCTAACCTTTTAGTAGCTGATGCTGTAATCAGTACTCTTTTTGCACAGCTTATGTTAATAAAAACACCAGTTTCTCAAAACAAAGCTGAATCAATTCGAGATAAAGTTGGCCAAAGACGTAAGGAAAAAATGATGGCATTACTAAATTATTTAACAATACCTGATGTCAATACGAAATTATTAAAAAATTCTTTAAAATTATATGCGAAACCGCTATATAAACGGCTGTTTGATCAATCACTTTCTGAATTGTCCAGCAGCGATTCTGCTATAACTGACAACGAAATTAATGAATGTTTTAAAATTAAATTGAAAAATACTATGGAAAATGCAAGGGCTAATCTAAGAAAAGAATTTGCTTTATATGAAGCGAGCAATATTCGAACTAAAAACTTTAATGTTTTACTAACAATAAAACCAACATCGGTGCACAGCGAACGGGTCTTCTCCGTTGCTGGGAATTTTGCCACAAAAGTACGAAACCGAACATCAAGCGAGTTACTTAATGCTTTAGTCGTATTAAAAACTTATTTTTTTTTTTTTATCGAAATGATGGTATGAATTCTGTTATGGTTTTCTTTATTTAAACATGATCTCAAATTATTTATTAACATTTATTTGTCTCGTTTTATTGCAGAAATTGAATCAACATGTTGTATTTAATTTAATTAATTTTTGTTTTAAATGTATGTGTATATGTATGAACATATATTCACTTTATTATATAATTTTAAATAAAACCAATTAAAAAAAGTTTATTACTAAAAATCACTTGTTTGTAGTAGAAGAAAATTTCCCGGGATTCCGGGGAAGAGAAAAAGTCCGCGAATTCCCAAACCCTAGAAGTGACCAACATTTTTTAAAGAAGAAAAGTAAAGTTGAACACTTTTTGGCTGGAGAACATACCATTGGGACGATCATCAGCACCCAAATTGCACCGAACCCTAGTCATAACTGCACTAGAGCCCCGACTTTCGTCGTTAATGGGAACGGGAGAAACTCGACGCAAATCGAAACGACGCAAATCGAATCACTTTTTTCTATACCTATAAATGCACTGAAATTTAATTTGTTGGGGAAAATATTTAAAAGAAAGCAAAAAATGTTGTATTTTTGATTAAAAATACTAGTAGGAATACGTTTTTATTTATTTAATTTACTTCAACAAATGTTTATATATGTATATTATAAAGAAATAACAAAACCATAAATTAAGAAAAAAAAAACATAAAAATGACTCATGTTTTACGTCCTTACGGCGAATCACACACTAAATTGTTACCATAACCAGACAGCTGCTCTTAGCACCACTTATATAAAAAAGAAAAGGGGATTCCCCTTTTTTCACGCAATCTGAAAATTTCTTAACGTACAGGTGACGAGCGTTGTTGCCAGAAGTTGTAAAAACTAATGAATTCAAGATGCTAAATACATACTACACTACAACTGCTAAAAATGGTAATCCACAATGATGCAGTAAAAAATGTAACTGTGTTTAGCGACGCAAATCGAAATCAAAACGATGCAAATCGAATCGACGCAAATCGGGGTCAAAACGACGCAACTCAAACCGACGCAACTTGAAATCGCAACGACGCAACTTGAATTTTTCCAGTTTTAAAAAGCGACGCAAATCGGAACGACGCAAGTCGGGGCTTTAGTGTAATTGCATGCTGTTTTTAATAAGCAATGCTTAGTCATTACTGACTATCTATATTTAATCTATTGATCAACTTTCTTAAATTGCTTTTTATTATTGTGAGAAATGGTTGAAGGGGTCATTGAGGATTTTGACATCAAGCTTCCTCTTAGGCTACTTGATAAGTATAGCGTTCTGCAAGCAGAGATATCTTCTGCAAAGATAGCGGCCAGGTGACTTCTATTTTAAAGGTAAATATATCCTGATTATAACAGATAGTCAATCCATTCAAATCCTTAGCTGGATGACGGCATCTTTGAACAAGATGGCGAGACATTCAAACATGACCCTTTAATGGGTTCAAGCTGGTAGCGGTGTAATTTTTTTAAAAAAAGAAAGCGCCACAATTTATTTTTTTATATACAATAAAACTTTTTCGAAATTTGTTTCAATTTTAAAAGTGTTAAATGCCGAAATAAAAATTTCTCCATAAATACTTTTTGGACTGAAATTCGTTTAAAATTAAACTTCCAAAATGTTTAAAAGAATATTTATCAGACGACCATTTGCACTGCCATCATTGTTCAGCGATTAAATCTTTCATTTTTTACATATTTTAACTTCTCTCTTGTGAGAGTCCAGCCCAGCTGCTGCAACTGAAGTGTGGACAAGTTTCTCGAAGTGGATGGTTTGTAAATTATGGATGTAAGAGACAGAGAGATGAAATATATACAGTATATGTATTCACATATGCCATTTCATACGTACATTAAACATAAGTACATTACACATACGTACGGAACCCTACGTGTGTCAGCCAGCCTTGTACTTGACTGAATTTATTTATTTTTTTGTGTCAGACTACCCCAACTTGAAGGCTATATGTATGTCAGTATTCGCAGACGATACAGCAATATTATGCTCTGACATACTTTCTGAAAGCATAATCGCCAACTTTAAATGCAAACAAAACCCAGGGTGTATATTTTACTAGAAAAAGAAAACCCTGTTATACTCCTCAACGAAATATTACTTTCCCAAATAAGGAAGTTGAATGGGAGCAAGAAGTAAAACATTTAGGAATAATAATCGACCCGAAAATTAAATTTGCTTGAGCCGATGTGTGAGAGTTGCCATTGTCGTGGTGAAGAGTGATGGTTTTCCCGATTTCTTGCAAGATAATTGGCTAACAAATAGTTGTTTTTCAGAATTTATTGTTCTGCGTTATAGCCAATTCATAATGATTTGTTCTTGTTTTATTTTTTAGGAATACAATAAACAAACTCAACATTCTCACTCGCATACTCTATCCTTTTATAAATAGAAAGTCTTCTTTCTCTAAGTACTGAAAACAAAATGCTTATATGTATTTAAACTGATCCTCCAGGCCGTTATATTCTAGGCAGCTCCAATGTGGGGTACAACATGAAAAATCGCCCAAAATTAATATAAAAAATTTTTTTTGGCGATTTTTCATTTTTTTTTTGGGTAATTTTTCATTTTTAAATGTTAATACTCGTAGTTCAGTTTGTTTAATTTTTTTTGAGCTTTTAAGTATCTCTTAACACATTAATATGAAATTTTAAAAATCTTCTTATAAAATCGGGTAATTATAAAAATCAAACCCCGAAACAAATTCTTCGTAAGCGAAGCCGAGATTCCATATACTACAGAAGGAAATTTCCTTGCATCCAGCCGAAGGCCGGTGTTTTAGGACAGTGTCGTTATCAGTTTCTAAAAGTGTATCATTCTCTGAACGAAATATTATCGTCAATGTTACGACAGATATTTTTTTGCTACATATAATTCATTACTAATATAAGCCAGCAGTTCCGAGTCTGAATCCCAGCTGGGTCAAACATTAAAATAGTTTTTATGTTTTTTTTTCTCACATTTAAATGCTGTTGTTGCAAGACGAAAAAATGTTTTCTGTTTGTTAAAGTTTTGTTTGAACATTTCCAATTCTGTTCATGAGAACTTTGGAATAAGTATTAGTTGAGTTTCAAACATTCTTTTAAGATGTTTCGAGTCGACTGATATGGGCGGCTGAAAGTGACAGAAAAAATTAATAAGGTCTATTTTTAGACCTAAAATAATACGTTTCAATTGGCTCTTAAAGTTAATTTCTACAAAACCAAAATAATGTAATTCATGACAAATTTTCTATTTAAATTGCGGCCATGGTGGCTGCCCAAAATGGGGGGTGTGCAAGATTCTAGCCCCGCCAGAGGCAAATGATTGACTTTGCAGTACAAACTTATGGACACCAAATTTAAAAAGTAAATTGAAGGAAATATAATAATTGAATAAAATACAAGAAAAAAGTGAATTGACAATTTTGGCGATTTTGTAATTTCGTAGCACCAGCGGACATTTAACGAAACAATTTTCGTAATGCGAATGAAGCCATACATACATTCGTCCGAAAACAATGAAAAAATCGTAGCATATGTACATATGAAAAATCGTTATATTGACAAAGTTTATTCTATCAGAGTACGTTAACTTAAAACTGGCAGTGATCTTCTGTTCGCAAAGCACAGCTGAGTGACTCGCCTGTAAATTTTATGTGAAAAGCCGTCAAAAGATTGGCTGGTTTTATTACAAATTTTCCCCACAAGTCTCCTCTGTGAACGAAGGCCAAGCCTCTACTTAACACAAGCAAAAATCACAAAAGAACAGAATATTTAATAAGAACTTACAACGCAAATGAAAAAACTGAAATTGCGCCAAACGCAAAGTGAAATAATTTTTACGCGAACACTTCTTTTGACCCAACATGAGGCCAATTATTTTTTGCACACTCTTTCTTAAGAATTTGTTTTCTTTGAACTCTAGTCTCCTTTTTTTGTATTTTTTCTTTCTTTTTTGTATTATGACTATTGAGTACTTGTAACTTTTATTGAATTGTCACTACCGGGTGGTTATGGTTTGTTGCGGTTCAATAGGGAAGAAGCAAGTTACGAAATAATTTTTATTTCCAGCGGTTACTTTTTTAGCGCAAGAGTTGATGTTACAGCGTTATTGTTTAGACTGACATTGTCTTTAGGTGCACAAATGCCACTGACACCACTGCCGCTGACAAACAAAAATGTTGCCCCAAACTGAAAGCCATAAATTTTACGATAAAAATATAATAGAAAAAAAAGAAGAAGAAAAAAAAACTTACAAAATACCACAACAAGCAACCACCTCTGCGACAAACTACAAACGTGGAAAAAAAATCGTTGAATAAATATTAAACCGGGTATCTACTCTCAATGCAACTACAATCTTTCCTACACAAACAACAACAGCAACCTGGCTGATAGTTAATTGGCTTTATGGGGAAAATTGTTTTTAAGTCAATGAAAAGCAAAAAAAAAAAAAAAAAAATTGAATAGAAAGAAACTTTATGCGAACTCATGCAAGCACTTGTACCCATCCCCATCTTCATCCCAGTCCATATCAAGGCAAATCTGGTTGAGTCTCTTACGGCTGTGCCTGAACTTCATTCACACACACACGCATATCACAGATGTTGGCGTTGGCATTATTGCCGTCTCACTAACAACATTCACTTTCATTTGCAACAACGCCGGATGGCAACTTTTTTCTTTTTAATTTTTCGATAAAACAAGGTTTTGCTCTTTTTTAATTGTTTTTTTTTTTTAATATTATAAACCATATTTCTATTGTTATTATTTTTTTAATATTCAGTTTTTGGATTATGTGTTCGATTTATAAATGAAAGATTGCAAAACTGTTTTGATTTGTGTTGTTTGGTTAAATGGCATATTGATGACACATTTCATCAATGACCGCCGACACCATTTGATTGTTATCCATTGTTGATCTCTTTCAAACTAAAAGTCTTCTTCTTTCATCACTTTTATTTTGACTTGTGGCCAGCAAATATTTCCAAACTAAAATGCTTGGTAATTAATTTAAAACTTAAATGCTTTGAATTTGGGAAGTTTGTATTTGGCCCAGTTCCTCTGGTTTAAAATAGACACATGTAATGGGTGGTCCAACCATAATGCACGATGTTAATTGAGAGTCACGCTTTAGCGTCAAGTGTTTCGCGCAACTTTATTTTAAAATTCTTTGCTTTAGTGTTCGGCCAATTCAATCTAAATTGCTGAAGCCCCTTTTACAAAATTGGGAACCTCAAATCAAAATGCAGTTCGTTTAACTTTATCTTCAGCGACGGGACACAAGCAAGTTTGATGCATTTGGGCCATAAGAATATATAAGTGATTGTTGAAAAGAAAATGCATCCATAAAGATTGTCTGTTTGGTGCGGTTTAGGTGCTGGTGTGTTCATGGGACCGCAGTTCGGCGAAAATGAGGCCGGCAAAGCAGTTATCGTGAAGGGCGTTCATTAACGTGGGAAATGAGGCCGGCAAAGCAGTTATCGTGAAGGGTGTTCATTAACGTGGGAAATGATGCTGGTCTTCTTGTGAGCCAGAAACTTAGGATATAGACCCGGACGATGAGAGATTTCAAGCTTTGATTCCATAATGATGCTACTTGGCAGACAGTCAACGAAACAATCACCCTTATTCCATTTATCCTTATACTTATCATCGTCATCAATTTAATATCTATCTCAAATTTTATCGACATCGTTATTAATTCAATACAAAACTACCCTGCAAGAAATGAATAACCGAAACTAACACACGTGCAACAATTTTGACAGTTCAGTCAAATATTGCATTACTTCTTTCTCACTCTAACACATGCGTTAGAGTGAGACACCCAATTTATATATAAAACGCGGCTTTTATCAATCGCCCAATTCACTATTTTATAACGATTTTGCAAGTGTTTAATTTGTCTCCAACTATTGTAGTTTGCATTAACGTTTTCTTGATCCAATAACTACTTTTTAACACCCATGGGTTCATGTCCAAATAATTTCAAAATAAATGGCAGCTTCGTCGAAATGTGCAAAAAACCAAAATTGTTCCATTATGTGCCAAGTAAACTGGAGTAATATTTATTAATTATAGTATATGTACATATATTTAATAACGAGCGCTGAAATTCCGATCTTCGGCTAAATCCTAAGCCAAATATTCAAAATCCATTTCAATTAAAGTTTTAAAGTGAAAATAATCTCTACAAATCAAATTGGCTCTAGGCTAACATCAAGCGGCCGGCCCTTAAAAACAGCTGATTTTAAAAGCCTGCGAATATCTTCATAAAGTGTTTGTTAATACATATTTGTTCGTTTGCTGGGATATACAACTAATGCTTCAATTTTTTCACCGGTCTGCTTCTGGCTGGTCACCAAATCTTCGAACGACGCCATGTTGATTTGATGAACTGAATGATTGAATGCTGTTACGAGTCCAAATGGATGAAAGTCCTGCTTCTTGGAACAGGATCACGAGGGGTGTTAAGAAAATAAAATAAATTCCACTTTAATCTGGAAGCAGTTGTTATTTTTTATTGTAACCACACAGGCACTTTAACCTGGCGGCAATGAGTTTAGTTAAAACCAAGTGTATTTTTCTTGAGATTGGCAAAGAAACTCTACTTTTGTTTTTTGCTTATTTACAATATGTTAAAATAATTAAATGATTACAATTAAAAGTGCTGACTTGAAATATGTTGAAATTGTTAAATTATTTTATAGGTCACTACTACCAAAATGCTTAGTGACAAAATTACATGAACTCAATTTTAAATATTGACCTAATTAGTTTGCTGGTGTTATATTTCATTGCTGTAGTTCATATGCGGCTATTGCTTCGCCATATTTCCGCTGAAGTTTAATTATTAACAATAAATACAAATTAAACCATTAGTATTAAATTACTTTTTCAGGCTTAAGTTCAACCCTTGGTTTGTCACTACTTTTTTTTAATTAATATCAATTAAGTAAAGAAAAGTAAAATTTAGTAGCTAGGTGGACAACCGGCTGTTTCTGGGTAGCAAACACCCTTCATCAGCACCCTATGAACTTTGGACGTGTCAAATTTCACAATTTTGGCACAGCCGCTTTAACCACTCGGCAACCAAAGCTCAAGCAATTCTACTTTCTGTTTGTATACTTTAACTAACATTAACCAAAGCAATGATATTTTTGCAGTCTTGGACGATATTTGTCGTCTCAGAATACTAATGGATATACAACCATTAGTTGTATATCCCAGCAAACGAACAAATATGTATTAACAGTGTTGCTGACCACAAAAGCGCTAATTTATATGTTAAATTATTTAAATGATTTTATTAGCGTTAAAATTGACTACTAAATTGTACTGCAGAAGTGGACCTTTGGTGTGCAAAAATTTTTAATAAAAAAAATAAGTAGCGGTACTCAGCGTTTGGTGCGTTTTTGGTTGCGACTATTTGCGTTTGCGATTATATTGCAACTGATATTGAGCACCCTTTTTAACAACTTTGCAAATTTTATTGCACTCCAAATAACAGCTGATAAATTAATACACAATTTTTAATTGTTCACGTTTTATTTTTTTTTGGCTAATTACTGCTGGCTCCATCTCTACTATTTTTTATTTGCTTTGTTTAAATGTCAGCTGTTCGAGTGTCAGTGTTGCAAATGCAATACTCATGCGAAAAAAGCAACACGTAATTAGCGGTGCGTAAATGCAAAAATATTGCGAGTGCAACCTTGTATATTTTGTTGTTGGGTTGCAAAGAAAAAGCAACGATTTCTTGCATTCGCACTTACGCAAGACATTTGCACCAAATAGTGAACTGCGCTAGTGAAAAGTAAAAAATAACAATTAAAAATAACAATAATCAAATTTTTAGCAAAATCTGCTTATAAAATTTATTTGTTTCATATTTTTTGCTTGTGTTAAATAAAGGCTTAGTCTTCGTTCACAGAGGAGACTTGTGGGGAAAATTTGTATTAAAACCAACAGCTTTTTTTTTTTACAAATTTTACAGACGAGTCGCTCAACTGTGCTCTGCGAACAGGAGATTACTCTGCAAGAATAAACTTTCTCAATATAACGATTTTTTCATTGTTTTCGGACAAATGTATGGCTTCATTCGCCTTACGAAAATTGTTTCGTTAAATGTCCGCTGGTGCTACGAAATTGCAAAATCGCCAAAATTGTCAATTCACTTTTTTCCTGTATTTTATTCAATTATTATATTTCTTTCAATTTACTTTTTAAATTTGGTGTCTATAAGTTTGTACTGCAAAGTTATTCGTTTGCTTCTGACGGGGCTCGAAACTGACACACCCCGTTTGTTGAGCAGCACTCACTCAATTGGAATAAATCGAACACTAATCAAATAGAAAATTGGTCTTGAGTTACATTATTTTGGTTTTGCAGAAATTAACTTTAAGAACCAATTGAAATGTTTTATTTTAGGTCTAAAAATAGACCTTATTAATTAAATCGAACACTAAGCAATTTAAATGATAAGTTGATCATGAATTATGTGATTGTTTTTATAGAAATTTTGCAAGGTTTTTAATTAAATTGTTTGGTAGTAATTTTCGTTTCTAAACAGCATTCACAGAAAAAAGAAAATCTATTACTAAATTTAAGTTTTTTTTACTTGATTTTAATACGAAACGTACTTCAAAGCTTAAATAACACACAAGTTTATTTAAAACAAGGCGAAAGGGGATTATTAAAGAGAATTAATCCTGTTATGGCTTAAAATTAGTACGAAATTCTTGGGTGTAATTGTAGCTAGCACTTGTGTGTGCTTGTAACAGGTGGGCCAAAAGAAGTCCTCTGGTGTTGTTTGGCCTTGAGAATATCGGTTGTGGCTTGCGCAGTGTGTTCCGTTGTTCCGTCCTGTTGGAACCTCACGTCCTCCAGACCTAAATTATTCAACTGCATGGCAGAAAAAACTCACTTATCATGGGCCTATAGCTCGTTGTCGTTTGATAAGTGGCATCCTCGAAAAAAATGGACCGCTCCAGCGTGAACAGCACACCATGCAGTCACTTTGAGCGGTTGTAATGGCTCCTTGTGTATCACTTGTGTGCTTTAGGTGTCTCAGAAGCGATAGTTTTGCTTGTTCAAGTGCCCGCTGAAATAGAAATTCGCCTCATCGCTCTTTATGATTTTAAATTCGAAAAATCGCCCAATTTGTCTTAGACACGGTCATTTCATATTTTTGGCGAGCATATAACTCTATAGCCTGGTCGCTTATATTCTACAGCGGTCTAATTTACAAATGTAGAAGCTGATTTGACATTTGCCACCATTTGCAAAAATACGAGCAAACTTCCAATGGGGTGATTTCCTTTGGTGCACCTGCTATTTTCTACAGAAAAGAACTGCCCTAGGAAGTAATCGCCAATAGGTCCTTAAAACTGCTTCAGGGCCGATTTAATAAAGTAATACCAATGAAACAATATTCATAGAAATTCTTGGAAAAACTGAACCAGTTTCTTAGGTAATTATAAACTCAATTTTACAGCACACTGTGAATTGTATTTTTGTTTTGCGTCTCAACATCCAGTGTCATATTAAGTCTCTTAATAAACACTTTAAAAACGTTTGTGTATGTACACAAGTTTTGACAAGTTGCTTGCAATTTGCAAAATACGAATGTGTTTGTGATTTTAATTCATAACAATTTATTTTGAGACAGATCATTTTCAATAGAGATGAAATGAAAGTGATCAAACAAGTCTCATTGTTGTAAATTATTTGTACCTTGAATTTGTTATCAGCTCAACTGATACATTTTATTTAACGAATCTGCAAGACTTTTATTTCTTAATAGCAAAATTCAATAGCTTGTGATTTAAAGCTTGCAAAGTTGTACAATTGTTCAACTTTTCCATGGTTTTGCAAAAGATCTGCTTTGAGTTGAGTTTCACAGCATGTAGCGAAGCTAATAATAGAACAGGTATACTCTTTGATATTTTTGCATAGTATTGTGGTATGCCTGACGTATGTTAATATGTTATATTTCTTTTTTTAAAGGGGAACATTTTATTTTCAAATGTTTTTGCATATGAAAGCTGATTTCACGAATGCAACCAATCAACCTATATATAATTTTAACTTTTTAGCTTTTTTTTGGACTTAATTTAGTCGATTTCACGTCAGCTTACGTTTAAATAAATTGTTATGAAATTTTTTTTAGTTCAGTTATAAGTGATTCCATAATATTCACAATTTTGTGCTAATTATCACTAAATATTGTGTCATTACATTTGCAAAAAGGCTCAACAGGTTTTAACTTCACGCTAAAGCAAAATACACAGAAATGCAAAATCATTTTAAAATATCACAAAAAAATTTCAGTACGCAAAAATTATACGAAACTTGTTAAGTACCATTTTTGGATAATAGTAACATAAGCGGCAATGCTGATAACAAGTAGAGAGATTGGTAACTGGTATCAGATATTCCCAATTACTTACATTTTAATTTTTAAATGCATAAGATCAGGAATACACCTAATGTAATCAACAAAAATATAAAAATGGCCAGAAGAGAATATCAAGATACCCGGAAAACTTTGTAACTTACATGAGCTCGTGCCCGACGATGATATACATATAATCAATCTGCTGGGCGACAACGGCAAAAAATGAAAATTCTTTCTTAACTTGGAAGTAGTAAAACTGAACTCAAAAGCCTAGTAAGTAATTATTAATTGTTGTTATTGTAGTTGACGAACAGTTAAGTAACTATTTAATATTGATTTATTAATTGCGAATATTAAGTAATTTTTTATTGATGGCATTGGCCAATGTTGCCATTGTCGTATTTATCTAAACAAAGCACCTCGCACCTGGCGATCTTTCCCAATATACCTAATATATTTTATACAGTATTTATTTTTTTTTTTTTCGGTTAATTGATCCTACGTTTAATTGGTTTCCACGCTTAATTGAACCACATGATCGGGCAAAAGAAAATATTGCATACGAACACCATGTGAATTTCCTCGAATAATTGAACCTGGTTATTGATTTTCCCGCTTAATTCGTTCAAAATTCATGTCATCAAAAATAAATTTCCTCTTACTTTTACCCGGTTAATTGCATTGAACAATAATCTGGCATTTTTGCACATACATATTTTACATCATTTGTGAAAAACATTGGGTGGCATCTCTACTATACACATATGTGAATCGCACGTATGCGATTTCTTTTAATTCATTAGTACATAGTTCCAATTATGCGTGATTTCTGTAATTGAACAAACTGTTCAATTAAATAGGGTTCTTGTAGTTGAACGAATTGTTCAATTAAACGGGTATCGGCTAACTGGTTCCCCGGTTAATTGAACAAAAAATTGTGCAAATTTTGATGTGCAATTAACCGAAAAATACTGTACTTGCACCGGTTATACAAGTGGGATGCAGTCATACAAATCTATATTTCAGATTACTCCAAGTAAACATGTTTGCACTAATTTATTAGCTGATTTCAAAAAATTCAAATTATTATTCAGTTTTCGCTTTCACAAAATTACACAAAATTTTTTTTTCAATTTTCCATCTCTGGATGTAATAAAACTCATTTTTGAAACTTCAATTAACTCAGACAAAAAGCAAAAATAAATTGTTATATCAATTTTAACAGCTAGAAATTCATTTCCATCCTGTAAGTGCATCAAATTGTAATTTAAAAAAATATATATTTTCGTGTGGTTGCACTTTAATTGTAGGTCTTTATGCATGACACAAAAAAATTTCCTTGAATATCCCGTTAATCAATATTAAATTTATGGTCATAATTGCCCACAGCTGCATAAATAATACTGAGCACAGGCAGCTTAAAATATGTAAAACTTTTGCCATTGTTGTGCATACTGCTGCAAAAGTTTACATGAAAACTTGTAATCGTTTGAAAACGAGACTAGAAGGAGTGGCGCACTATGGGCATACATTTCTTAGTATAAGACAACATTAATTCTTCATGTTTTTGTGCTTGGCTTGAGAAAGCCAACAAGAATTGACGAAACGGTAAAACGAAATACAAAAGTTTTTTATTGTCATAACAAGAGCTAAGGTCAAACAGCTAGAGATTGTAATAAGTCAAACAATAATCAAAATGTAAGTTTGTTATTTTATTATATGACATACATACATACATAAGTAAATCTTTATTCATTTATCTGCGTTATCATTTTGTACAACAGTGTTTCCAAATATGTAATATTTTTTTATGACATGTATTTTTAGTCTTCCTTGACAATGATATCTAAGATAAATAAATAAGACATTCACAAACTGGCCATGAGCTTGAAAAAAAAAATCAGATTTTATAGTTAATTCATTTCCTGTTTTTTTGACTTTCAAAATGTGAGCTCTTTTATCAGTCGACAATTAACGCAATCTCTTCAAATTTTATACTTCGACGGTACAGATGGAAAACAAAGTGGACACAACAAATACGACAAGATATATTACGATCGTGTAAAGGTTTTATTTATAACAAGTAAGAGTGCTATATTCGGCTGGGCCGAATTTTAAATACCCTTCACAATGTACCATTCTGATTGATCTTTGGAGCCAAAAGTTGTTTTATTTGGCTTGTAGATCCGAAGTCTTTAAAAATCGGGAGACGCTGTATATCAGGTATATATGGGCCGATTTAAGAAATTCTTCGATTTAAAAATGATATGGCTAACTTTTTAGGGATAAAATTTTTTAAAAAATCTGACCAAAAAATGGCCAAAAAAAACCCCTCAAAACCCGGGTTTTCAGATTTATCTCCGCTATCCGTGGACCGATCTTACTGAATTTGAGTAGCAAAACCCACTACCGGAGTTTAACACATTTTAGCGAAAGAATGTGGTTTCTATCTCAAACCGTTTTCTCAGAAACGGTATTGCGACGACTACAGAAGGACAGACGGACATCGCTTAATCGTAATCTCTATTGATTCTAATCCAGAATATATATACTTTATGGGGTCTTAGATGGATATTTCAATGCGTTACAAACGGAATCACAAACTTATATATACCCTTACACATTTATGTTAAAATGGTTTTAGGTTTATTAAGTCCTTATTTGACAACGAAGTATACAGTATTTGTCAAATAAGGGCTTAATAAATGTGAAATATTTTTATTAAATAAATTATTCGAGCTTAACCCTTGAATGCATGTTGTTGTAATTCTGCAACATACCATTAAACTCACTTCAAAATGGTGTTAATTAGCTCACTACACATCGTTGTATTTGGTGTAGTTTATAGCTTGGCAGCACTTTTTTATGTTTTTAAAACTTTTTGTTTGTGAATTTCTCGTGGACAAAGTAACGTTATTAAAATTCTTCTAGCAGGTGCAACTTGTGTTTTAGCAAGAAGTATAAGTTTGTAATTTTCAAACGTAAGTGTTAACAAAAATTGATTTTATATAGAATAACATATATTTTCAAAGAAACTTCTTGGTCGCAAGCGAAAATATTGTTTTCTTTTCACTTAATTTTAACTATTTTAGAATGTTGTAAAACTGCAACACTATGCATTGTAATATTAATCACTGGCCAGATAATTGTGTGCGAAATCGAAAATGCCAGGCGTAAGGGATACACAACCGAAATACATAACAAATTATGAGAGACTCCGCTCATTGCTATAAACAATTACAAGAACCATTGTTTCCAATTATTTTTTTAGTTCTAAATTTATTTTAAAGTAATGAAAACTGTCAACTTGAGTTTTAAAAATCGTTGAAATCAGCGGAAAAATTGTCAAATCGTCAACTGGTCAAATCTGGTGAAATTGGCAAAATCGTCAAAGTCGCAATAAATCGTCAAATCTGGCAGCTACAATTACCACAGGTTTGTAATGATTTCTAGAAAAAAAAAAACGCTGAGTGATTTGAACATCACATTTTTTTAGTTCCAGATTGTTTTGTTGAACGCAAAACGTATGTAAAACATGTTTTCAACACATTTTTCAAATTTTCCTTAATCTCCTCAGAGTGCCATGTACCGCGGGATGATTCAGTGTGATTATTCGCTATGAGTTGCTTTGTTTGTAGTTTGTGAACATATTTAATTAAAAATTTTGTTACATATTATTTAATGATTTAGGTTTTCTTGCACAATATCATTTCTTGTCTGTATTAAACAGCGCTGCATGTGATCGTCTAAAGCTTTTCTTTACTCACATACTTTGACATATAATCTTTTATGCATTTCCTGTTTCACTTATGATACAGATTATATGCAAAATATGTAAGTAATATGTTACACGAAATATGTAATAACACCAATTTACATATTTATTGTATATTCATATTAAAAAATATATTTTCAGGGGTAGACTGTGTTTACATTTTTGTACTGTGATCGTCAAAAGTGAGTTAACGCTTGTGGGAATTTTGATCATTATGAGGATTTTTTCATTATTTTAAAAATGGGAAATTGCTGGAAATAAAAGATATCGATAAAAATTTGAAATAATTAATACAAAAAATAAAGACTGAAAGTAAATCAAAGGTTAAATTGGTTTAGGGACTTAAGCAGCGTTGTAAACAGAACAGAGCTTGTTTTCTATGAGTTGAGTTCGAAGCCAATTTAGAACGAAATTAGCAGCATTCTAAAAACTAAGCATGCTTTTCATGTGCTGAACTTGAAGCTAATTCGGAACGAATTTTAACTGGGGGACGACAAGTAGCTCTTGTCTACAAAATTTATTTTTTTGTTTTCTCGCATACTAATCAGTGCAATTATCTACAACAAGCTAATTTTGTTGCTGGCAAATATTAGCCGGGGGACAACCAGCTATTGTTTATAAAATTTACATTTCTTGCTTTCTTTGAGTACTCATAACTGCAATTATCTACAAAAAAAAATCTTTCACAATTTTGGGGAAGTAAAAGTAACATATGGGTATTTCCATGAAATGGTCCACCGTTAGTTAAAAAATCAAAACGCTCGCACAATTTTTTAAGCACAGAAAATTGACAAAAAAAATTATTGACATTTTATTATATAAAAAAAAATTTTAACTTATAATAATTTTAAATGATGGTAAAAACTTCTGAAAATATATGTTAAATTACAAAAGCATGTATGAAGGTAAAAAGTGTCACGTGCGTAATGTAACGCGCGTAATCAAAAAAATTTTTTTTCTTAGCCAACCCATGCACACTTGTTTTTGAACAAACCATGATTATAAAGGACCATTAATAACCTTTATAAAAACATTTTTTCCGAAATAAAAATCTTCTACAATTCGCCTACTTTTGCAATATTTCATGCTGCTTTAAAAGGCACTTACGTTTTTTGTCACGTGCGTAAGTCAACTTTGATCGCATGGAACTTGGGTACCCAGTGCTCAATTTTCCAATATATATACTTTTTGGAAGAAACACATCACATTAAATGTAACAATGGCAAAATTACATTCAAAAATTCCAACCCATTTATATTTTTATAACATTCAAAACAATTAAACGTGTACAAATGTCACGTGCGTAACCATGGAAACACCCATATGTAAATCATATAGTTCGACTATAAAGTTAAATTTAATGCTTAAAACTTGCTGGGCCTGGCCAAAGTTTAAAACCGTTGCTCTTACTGATACAATAGAAACGAACACAAAAATCAATTGTATGTTGGTGACAGAATATAAAATATATACATGTGTCTTTCAACGGAAAAACACGGTACTAAAATGGAAAGTGGATCAATAAGATTAAATATAGACAGTCAGTAATGAAGAGCTCAAGTGCTCTTTTTTTTGAGAGCTTTTTTCTTACATGTTCTGGTTTGCGATTCTTGAGATCTAGAGGCGCATTTTATTGATACAAATTAAACATCTACGTCATGCCATGCGATATTTATTTACATTTTACTGCAATATTTAATTACATTGCACTATGGTGTTGTAATACATTTATATCAAATGAATTTTAACTGGCTCAAGTTCAACCCTTGGTTGATTCCATTAAGTAGTTTTGGCTCCGTGTATTATTAACCATATGTCATAGTTTAATTTGAGATCTGCTCGTATTTAGCTAGAAGCACTGATATGACTGGTTTGAGCAATATCAAACCATAATAATTCGTTTTAAAACAATATTACCAAACTGTCAGGCAATACTGTTTCGAAAGCTCGCAACAGAAGTAAGACTTTTAACGAATTTGCTCAAAATTACATTATGTATGTAGCAAATTAAATAAAAACACATTTCATTTGGCATAAAACAATTTAAACACAAAGTATGGCGACTTGTCTTTATATGCAATCAATCACCTTAAATTCAGCTCCGACATCTCTATGCTGCATCACTATCAGTAGTTATAAGAGTTTTTTTTCTTACCAAATAAATGCAGTCAAATAATATTTTGTCATTTAAAACACCATAAAAACTTGCTAACGGCTGTAATTACCTCATTGTCATTTATCTTTTTTTTATTTATTTATAAATTTGATGTACATACGTGTGCTTTCAATTTACGTTTTTCTTTTATTTATATTTTTTTTTTCTACAAAGTGCATTTGACCATAAAATGCAGACATTTAAATACACTTCTTACATTGCACGCATAAATAGTAAATTGTTGAAAAACAAAAAAACTAAATAAACCTGTCCTGAAAAAAAAGACAAAAAAAAAAATAAATCAACAGACTTAAACAATTTCAGGTCCTTGACATTGACAGCTAGCAGACTCATACGTACTCGCAGATTAAAAAAACAGTTAATAGTTTTAAGTTAAAACACTTGAGATCACTAAAAAACTGGGATGTTTTTTCCACTGATGAGTTTCAGTGCACATGTTAAAAATGTTATAAGTGTTATACATACATACATATAATAGAGGGGGTGTTATAATTTAACCCACTCTATTGTAGGCATGTATGTATGTATAGTATTTTTAACGAGAAAAAGAAGAAAAAAAGGGAATAAGATTCCACTAGACATATCAAAAAATTCATTTTCGAGACATCCAATTTTGATCGTTTTTTTTTCGCATTTTCGTAGGGGATCTCTCTTTATGAGGCGTTATACAAAGTTGATGTATTTGAAAAACATATGGCGAGAAAAACTTATTGGACCTTGGACGCAAGTAAATGTGGTGGGAATAATCAGTTCCACGGTGCTCCTAGAGGAGTCAAATGTAAGACCACCTCCCAATAAATTTTTTCCCAATGTTTTTTTCGAACATTTCATACAAAAATGCAAAAAAAAAAACGTTCAAAGTCGGATGTTTTGGAAATGATTTTCGTGATATGCCATAAAGGAAAACTTTTCTCCTTATAACAATATGGTCAGCTAAATCGACCACCCTAAATGCACATGTACCTGGGCACATGAAGTTTTCAGAAACAGGAAATCAACAGGAGAAAAACGATTTGGTAGCTTCGACCTACGAGAAGGTTTTGTTCGCAAAATTAAAATTGAACAGACGGTTATATATAAAGCTGTAGTACGAACCAGGGCTGGTATATATATATATATATATATATATATATATATATATATATATATATATATATATATATATATATATATATATATATATATATATATATATATATATATATATATATATATATATATATATATATATATATATATATATTATTTTTGTGATTGATATCACAGACAAAACATCAAGAACTTTAACTAGATGGACAACCAGCTGTTTCGAAGTCGCCACACTTCTTGTCAGCACCCGTCCTTGAACTCAGCTCATGTTTCTAAAGCAAATCTCGTGTCACTCAGCCACCCAACTTGTTGCATATTTTCCGTCAAAAAAATTTTTTTTAATTATATCAAACATACCCATTACTACTTTTTCATTTATATGTATCATTGCATATGTATCGGGAGACCAAGGTATATATCAGGCAACCAAGTTGTATTACATACAACTTATTGTTAATTCCAATTTATAATATTGTTAATTAACATTTTTCATTCCTTAACAAAAGCTGTGCCCATTAAATTTTATTATTCGAACTCAAATGTTTGTTAAATGTTGCTTAAGGGCAATTCAGACTATTATACAAGTATAAATACTTTTTTCGAGTTTTGTGAGATGAAAGTATAATTAGATTTCTTGCGACTGTCAGCAGCTAAAATAATAGTTATGTAAAACAGAACCAAATTGAATAACACAAAAATATTTTATCTTCTAAATACAGCGAGAGCAAAATACATTTGTATACGGTAACAAAATTCCAAATTTCGAACCCTTGTATATCGAAATCAAATACCATCAGTGACGGCACGCAATCGGCTGTGAAACAACTGGCTAGTAAATTTTTCAACAGCTGCTTGTGTTAAAAAAACAACCCTGATCGAATGAAATGTATTATCGTTTAGAAATTTTTCAAAAAACGGCGAACAAGTCTTATGGGATGTCAATTTTTTATCGTATTATTTCTCGTTTTCATAACACATTGCATTCACACCATCACACTTGCACGTATTATTTGAACTTTTGGCAGGTATTAATACACAGTATAATAGTCTGAATTGCCCTTAACGAAATATCGGTGGCATGTAGACGGCTGCAAAAATAGAAAATAACAGAAAGGTATGTTCAAACCAAAATAAACTCTTTTCCCTTCAAATAGTTAGACGGAATCTGAAGATATGTTTTTCTTGTCATTTATATCTTAAACGAATTTTTGAAAGACCGGAGCCACCAATGCACTTGAAACTTATTCTTTTACCGTCTAATTCATAAAAATTATAACAGGTTTATAAAGCTCTTATTTGACAGATTTTCCATACAAATATGTCAAATAACAGTCTTATAAGCCTGTAATAATTTTTATGAATTAGGGGGTTATTAATTTCACTACTTTGTATTTGTACAAAATATCAGATTTGTAGGCAAATAGGGCAAAAATGCTACCTACCATTGAAACGACCTACTATAAAATTTAAATGGCGTTCAAGAACCGCACAAATATTAGCATGCGGCCACTAGAGAAACCCTGGACCAGATTAGTTAAAAATTAAGCATTAAGTTATAAACACCGATAAAAGTTGCTATACAAAAACTGAATAAATATTTAGCATGCTTTCATTTGAATATTTTAGGTGTCGATTAATCCAGCCCTGGCGTATATTTCTGTGGGACATGCTCACTTATGCCATCACGTATGTATATGTGTATACGAAAGATTTTTCCTTTAACATCAGCATTCACTTGCCGCCGTAGAAAATAACTGTTGACCATGACAGCCTGAGGCAGGCAAACATTTGATTAATCAATTAATTGAAAAATATACGAAAAAATACACTCATTACCGGTTGAGTGCGATGGAAAAAAGTCATAATGGTTAGTAAAATAATATATTAATTTGTTGTAAATTGTTAACGAGTATTCCATAAAAGAAGGAGGTTCATGAATTTAACCTCTTCGCTTTAAAAAAAACCATAAACTCTTCCTACTTTCCAGTGAAAAGAGACATGGAGGAGGGGAACAAATGTTTTCAACTTATTTTGCTGCACTACTCTTTGGTTTTTTTCTTCTTTTTTTCAATTCTTCAATAACTACTTGAGTTTTGTGTGGTTTTGTGGTGTTAAACACCTGATTGTTCAAAATAATTGTGATAATATTTGACGACAGACTGTTTATCACGACGTTTTATTCCTAAAGAAGATGGAAGATAAAAATAAAACGTTGAGTTACCACTTGCCAGGAATGTATATACATTTCAAATAAACTCAATATTTGCTTATTTTAAATGCATATAAATTCGCGGGGAAAACAAAACTCCAAAGTAATGAATTTGGTATTATGTGTTATGGGCTCAGAAGTTGTACACGTCCAGATTAACAAGGAATGTGAGTAAAAATTTCTAAATCGAAGTTGGAATATTTCTTTAATTTCTTAGATTTTTCTCACATAAACAGGACAACGGAACAAAATCAAGTTTTTATTGTGTTGCATGAAATTTGAATTTTGAAATAATTGACAATAACCGAGAGAGCTGACTTCAAAGCTGGTATTTATTTTTTTCTCATTGTATCTAGGTTTTGAGTTATAGCGTTGTGCTTAACATTAGCCCACTTGTCTCATATACATATATGCTCATAACTTGTGAATTATTCGCCCAATCTAGTAAAAAAATAAATTCAAAGCTCGACAACACAATAATCTATATGGGTACCCTCATTTTCGACATAACGTTACATCTCAAAAGCTAAGGCTGATGGCATAACTGGAGATCAGATTGGAAATTAGACACCCGAAAAAGTGAAAGTACAGTGACACAGTTCCATGCAACAGCAGCAGCCACATAGAAACGCAAACCAAAAATTTCACTTTTCTTTACTTAATTGATATTGATTTAAAAAGTGACAAACCAAGGGTTGCACTTGAGCCTGAAAAGTAATTTAATATATGTAAATATATTAAAATAGAATAGACACACGACCGAATAGTTTTTAAAAGAATTTATTTGATGTTGTCTGATCGGCAGTCAAAATAACACTGCCCATGACTTTAAAGAGAACAAAACAATAAAATAAGAAATTCAATTCAAGAGTGCTTAAGAAAAAAGAAATTTCATATGAATGAATACAGAGTAATAATGACATTAATACTGGATGGTAGTTTACAGTATGTAAAATATCATAGTGCAATAAAATTAAAATTTCACTAAAATGTTAAAAACTATTTTATCTAATTTATCCAGTATGATCCGGTAGCACTATTATTTTTACTTGACATTTTAGTATTAATGATGCGACACAATAACTACTATTTTTTTTTTTTTAGCAATAACCGAGTACGTTGTTGCGTTTAAGAAAAATATTTCTTAAATGATTTAAAGAATTTATTAAAGTAAAAAGAAAAAGAAAATAAAATATATTAAAACTTAAATGGAAGAAAATTATTCAAACAATTTTTGTGAGATAAAAAAATATTAGTCGAATAACGAGTTTTTGATTTCATTTTATATCACTATAGAATTTGCTGCAAAAATGTTTAAGAGAAAAATGTTGAACCTTAAATATAATATTTTATCTATAATTTTTTACCTTTATTGTTAAAATTGACAACACTATTTTTTAAAGCTTTAGGTCTTTATATTTTTCTTTCTTTATTAATCGATATTCCGCTAACAATTTGTTAGCATCGTCAGAAATCTTTAATAAAAACAATTAAGGATTCCTGACGATGCTAACAAATTGTTAGCGAAATATCGATTAATAAAGAAAGAAAAATATAAAGACCTAAAGCTTTAAAAAATAGTGTTGTCAAACTTAAATATAATTAAAAATGGAAAACAAGGAAAGTGTAAAGCGCAAACGTTCCGAAAACTGGAATGAACAATGAGGACAATTAACTATTATTGCTAGAGAGTTGTGCAACAATTAAAATTAAAAAAATTGATTTAGAAAACTTTTGTGGTGCCTATGAAGCAAAATATTGGAAAAATATTTTTTTATATTCTTTTTGATATTTTTTTCCAACATTTTGCTTCATATGGACCACAAAAATTTTCTAAATCAATTTTTTTTTTTAATTTTAACTGTTGCACAGGTCTCTAATAATAATTTGGCTTATACAGATTTAAGAGGTATCAATTAGTCGATGAGTTATAGCCAGAAAGCCATATACATAAACAATACGCTGAAAACTGCATTTTAATATTTGTAAGTATTAAACAGCTGGTAAAGTCGTTTGACAGCTCTACCATTTTGTACGAAAAACCGTACGGGTAAAGTTCGGTACATGAGAAACACATTCTACTCTTTCACAAGCGTTCTCAATTACACAATTTTCAACACAAATAACACTTTTCGGCTAAAAGTGGTGTAACCGCCACTCTTGCTAGATCCTAACAAATGCTGCTCTGGCTGTTATCGAAAACTATGTATTCATACATTCACATTTAATTTATTATACCTATACAAATGAATTTGTTTTATTATACATACTATTCATGTACATAAATACCGTATTTTTCATTTGTAAAACAAAAAAGCAAAAAGTCATTTTCAATACACGTGCAGTAGTTTAACAGATAACATGTTAAAATTTTAACATTGTTTAACATAAAACAAACTGATGGTCTTAAACCAAAAGAATTAAAACACTAGGTGTCATTTTGCACTAATAAATAAACAATTGAATTTCATTACAATTAAACCTGTGTTGTCAATCTAAAAGCCATCACGAACTACTGCCGTGAACAAGTGGGATGCCGCGGTAGCATACGTCGAACACACTTAATATTACAAACTTTGAGACAAAACGTTATAATCAAGAATTTGAAAAAAAAAACCTCTGAAAACTGATGTATTGGCTACATCTTAAATATTTGCAAGCTGATTAACTAACTAGAGATTTTATATAGTAAGTTATTATTATTTATTATTACTAATATAGTAAATTAGTTCAATAAAAGAGTTTCCAATTCAAGTGGTTTTGCCAGAAATGCAATTTCAATAGATTCTACAGATTAACATTGCTTAATCGAAGTTTCTCTCAATGTTGATCCAGAATGTATAGTATCGGAAATGAAAATTGCCTAATGGTAGGGCTGTCAAGTTAAGATAGAAAAGCACTTTTAAGAAAAATTTTGATAAAAAACGACATTAAAATAATTACAATCAAAAATTACTACAAAAACTTGCTAAGTGATACAAAATTACTTTTTGGTTAGGGAAAGATATAACCCTGCAAGAACAGTGTCGGTCATATGATCCATCATATGACCGACACCGCTATTGGATTCATACATCAGGGTTTCTATCATTTTCTTAAGGGCAAAATGAAAAAACTGATGTAAACATTCGTGTACGTGTGCGCTATTTTTTTAACCAGCGTTACCACCTCAGCAAAGCGATCATTCGAAATCTTTTTTTCAAAATGCCCACAAATTTACAATCAATGCTATTTATTTCTTTATTACTAATTAAAAAAAGAGTTTTTTCGAATAATTAAAAAAAAACTATACAAGGAGAACAAAATAAATTATTTTAGACATATTTAGATAAAATTAAGAGCAAAACAGTAGTCAATAGCAGTTTTAACAATAGAAGCATATGGAAAAAACATCCACAGCACTATGTTTTTTCAAAGAAAAAAAAAAAAACCAAATGAACCTATAAAAACATTAATGCATAAACGTAGTTCCAAATGAAATTACCAAACTAATAAGGGAAAATCAAAATATTAAAAAATCATTGTAATGGCAACGCTGAAAGCTATAAAATTGCTTTGCATGTGTTAGTAAATAAGCTGTTACTGTGATAGTTTCCATCAGCCATTTCTTGCAGGGAATACTAGCTGAATTATGCAAGTTAGATTTGTAATAAAACAACACCCAAGATATACATACATATATGCATATGAGTGCGGGTCGATTTGTATGGACAAAAAGTTTTCGATGCTATGCAATCGATGTTCTGTTTATGATGTATCAAAATAATTATTTACGAGGTGTCAGATTTTTAATGTTTGCTGTATTTTAGCCTGGCAGCTCCCTGAGGAGGCGTGGTATGGGGTAGTCGTGTTCGAGCAAAATATTGGAGAGAAAAACTGTTGGGGGTTGGTCACACATTTGACTTCTCTATGGTCAGCCTCGGGTAAGTTAGCGCGGGGGGACAGAACGGGACCTTCTAGAACTTAAGTGTGCCGGTTTCACAACTCGCAGGCAGCGAAACATGGCGTCGAACGGCCATAATACCGGCGTTAGGGACTGAATAGCATTAATGGCACTTATTTGGGCGTTTCGAACATGAAATGTTCCCCCATCACGCTCAGGAGTCAAACGTATAATTAATCCCAAAGAAGTTTTTCTCCTCCATATTTTTTTTTCCAACACTGCAATCCCGTACCATGCCTCTTTATACAAATAAGAAATGGAAATTAGTGAAACTTTTTTTCCCCATGCCAAAAGCTATCGAAAAATCAATGGCCAAATATCGATTGCTAGGTTCATGCACACTCATGCATATAGATTAGGTGCTGCTGTGAAGGGTATAAAAACTGCGATCATAATTAGGTTTATTAATTAAAAACTTACCCGATATTGTTGACATTGTGCGATTATGATTGCCACGCACCAACTCAGATGGCCGCAGTGATGGCTCTTCGACAACTTCGAGGCCAGAGTCCGAATCCAAACCATTTTCGATATGCAAATTATTATTTGAACCACGATGACATGATTTCAAGGAATTCGATTGGTCTGAGCTCGCGCTAAGTGGCTGATTGTTGTTATTGTTGTTGTTGTTGTTAAAGGAATGAGTTGGCTGTTGTTGATGTTGGTTGAATGGTGCACGCAAAGGCGGCGGTAGAGGAGGAGGTGGTGGACCATTTACTAAAAATAAACAGACATTAGAAATTGAATCCAGAGCAATAAAACTGCACAAGTGTTCTAGTTTTATTTGCTTGCAACGAATTTCAAAGTCATAATGCAAAAGCAGATAAAACATCTGCATTCCTACTCACCAACTTGTGTATTTTGCATTGGCGGCGCTGAAGAAACTCGTTTCAAATGTCGATTGTTGTTGTTGTTGTTGTTGCTACTGCTGTTCATGTTCATGTTGCTGGATGTGTTACTGTTAACACTGTTTGTGCTATTGTAAATATTTTGATTACTGTTATTTACACTAGTTGGCAAATTGGAATTGGTTCCAGCCAGCTTAGTGTGACTGCCATAGTGTTGACCATTTTTAGTGACACTGACACTGCCACTGCCACTGCCACTACCACGACCACTATTGTTGTCGAGATTATTGCGTATGACAGAGTTCTTGTTGGCCTGTTTTGTGCGCTCTACAACATCTTCTGGTGGGCACACACTTTCGTAGGTGTCACTTTTGATGCCGCTGTTGAGCTGGTTTTTTAAATTGACATTCTTTGCACTGTAATTGTCCTTGGAGCGCTGCGAGGCGGCTGCATCGTATTTACTGTGCAGACCAATTGTAGATTGCGACTTGTTGCGATTGAGCAGGGAGCTATCACGTTTGTTGTTAAGATTCTGAAAGGAAAAAAGGGCATTAACGATTTTACACTACATCCCAAGCTGAGAATACTTACATGATTGCTGTACTGAAGCACTACATCTGTACTCCTTGTGGATGAAGCACTAGCCGAACGCGAATGTGAGCCACTGTCTCTGGAACGTGAGCGGCCAATCATGTATTTTTGCTGGTTTTTCCGAGCATCTTCTCGTACCAAATAAATGTCTTCGTAGTCATGATCATGCGCATTGGAACTTGTGGAGGTCTTTTGATTGGCAGTTGAAGTGTTTTTATTATTTTTATGGTTGTTTTGATGGATCATCAAATTGTGGGAAGTGGAACTGTTTGTGCTGGCATTGGCCTTGTTATTCAGAATTTGAGATTGACTATAGTTTTTCTGCTGGCTACTGGCGTTGTTGTTGTTGCTATTGCTGTTAATGCTGTGATGTGACACTTGTTGCTGTAATGGCTCTCGTTGTGGCAATTGAGGTTGGCTGTGCTTTGTTGCAGGGTGACGATTAAAACTGTGATTTCTATGAGGCTGGACTTTGGGAGAATTCATGCTGGAGGGTATGGACACAGATTCGTCTGAACCGCTGCCAGCTCCACTAGAACTGGAATGAACATCAGCTTGTATAGTCATAGCGTTAGAATTGGGCGTAGAGTGATTGGAGGGGGGCTGTTTTTGATGATGGTGTTGTTTGTGTGGATTGGAATGTTTCACACTGCTGGAGTCGGAATCAAATAAATCACGTACTCGATTATACACCACCTCTTGGGGATCGTGTAGGAAAAACGAATCGCCCGACATGCTGCCACTGGGAGAGGGTGGTGTATAGATGCCGTTCATGCGCATGGGATTTATGTAGAGGCCATCATTATTTGGCACCAAAGAACCGTTGTAGATTTTTTCCGAAGAGCTTCGGGAAATCTGTGATTGGGGAGTGTAAACAGAGTCATTGGTCTTACTGCGTGCTCCCGCTGAAGAAGGCGGATGTAAATAAAATGGCTCTTGATCGGAGCTCATGGATGATGATGTTTTCGATTTGATGGTGTTGCTGCGACTGGTTTGTTTGCTGCTCATGGAATTATTGCAACTGCCATGAGAGCTGTTATGACCCATTGCCACATTATTGCCATTTTGATGCTGTTGTTGTTGTTGCTGTTGCGGCGGCTGTCTATTTGTTTGGTTTGATTTGCCATGTCTTTGTGTTGAATTCTTTTCTCTACCGCTATAATCTACAGATGTTCCATGTTGTACCAATACGTTAAGACACTGCAAAATTAAATTCAAATTAAAACAACTTGATTTCCAATTGTCTGCTTGTGTTGCATGAGTCGCAGCTCAGTTAAGTTGTCTTACCTCTACTTGTTGGTTTTCTGCTGCATCATTTATGGGAGATTTGCCATATTTATCGAGTGATAATTTCGCACCATGATTTAAAAGCCATCGCACAACAGAGAGATGACCACGTGATGCTGCAAAATGTAGCGGTGTAGCACCATCGCCATCACGTAAATTTGGATCAACCGCTTGATCTTGCACCTGCAACAATGTGATTGCGATAAAAACACTGATTTCTTTAAAATGATAACAGTAGACGGAAAAAGAAGCAGCCAAAGAAACCGAACGATTCTCTAACGTGACTAAAATATAAAACAATGTAATGGTCTGAAGAAACATTTGCGTTTAGCTGATTACCCAGTTAACCAAAAAGAAGTTGCAAACGAGAATGGTAGTTTGGTGAATATATTTTTAAATAAGGTGCTAAGGAATCTGCCGGTCATAAGAAGATCGTTCAGAGGCCTTTTTCCCAAAACTTAGAAATGTGTAATACAAGTAAAAAAAAAAACGCATTCACAAACATCGTGAATGCGTTTTATACAATGCGTACACGTATAAAACACTTTCATTAACTAATTTTTGGTTTTGTAATCGCCTTGTTTTTAATTCGTACAAGCTTAACAATATTTTTAGATTGTAAAAAAAGGACTTCGGTTATTATTTATATGTATAAGCATCACAACACAGCTGTGAACATTCTTATGAATAATTATGAACTAATTATTTATTTATTAATTCCGGTCCAAAAATGAACCTTTTCAATAATGTTTACTGTCTTTTTCAGCTGTCTATATGCCGACAACATTTCGACTAAATAATTAGTTCATATTTGTTTATTCAAAAAGCTTTTACTTTTTGATACTTTCAAAAATACAAATCGTAGTAACCAATGCTGACTCGTTGTCAAGAAGGTTGCAAAGAAAAGTAAAAGAGTTGCAAAACGGAAAGAAATGTTTGCGGTGTTAAAGGTTTGGTTGAATGTTTCTGATTCTCATTTTGTTCATGGGAATTATGGAATAAGTAGTTAAGTTTCAAATAAATTTTGAAGAATTTTTCAAGTCTACTGATGAGGTGATTAACACGAAATGCTGCCAGACGTGGCAGACCTTAGAGTAGCCGTTCTGCAGAGAATATTACTGCTGTAGCTGGGAATGTCATGGAAGCGCCGTCGACGTCGACCAGACGACGTGCCACGCAAATGGGTATCAGTCGACGGTCTTTACAGCGAATTTTGGTACAAGATTTGAGGATGTTTCCGTAAAAAGTCCAGACGGTGCATCAGCTGTTAGCTGCTGACCGCAAATCGCGTCTAACATACGCTCAAGCCATCCTTGATCACCACCAAGAGGAAGATTATTTCTCATCATGAGTGATGAGGCCCGTTTCCATCTTAGCGGGTACGTAAATAAGCAAAATTTACGCTTCTGGAGCACTGGAAATCCGCGTGTAACCTACGAAGAGCCACTGTATGGTATGCTGTTTTCGCTGGAGGAGTCATCGGATCTTTTTTCTTCGAAGACGTCGCGGGCCAAACGGTTACTGTGAATGGTGAGCGCTACAGAGCAATGATCAACGAGTTCTTTTTGCCGCAACTTGATGAATTGGGATTGCAAAACATGTGGTTCCAACAGGACGGTGCTGCGGCACACACTGCACGTGCCACAACCGATATGCTGAAGGATGCATTTCCCGGGCGCCTAATCTCCCGTTTTGGCGATTTTCACTGGCCAGCAAGATCGCCTGATTTGACCGTTGCAGACTTCTTTTTGTGGGTCTTTTTGAAGTCGCGGGTTTATGTCAACAAGCCTCAGACTCTTGCAGCTCTTAAAGACAATATCCGTCAAGAATGTGAGGACCTATCGCCGGAAGTTTTGGCCAATGTGATGGAAAATGCTACAAAAAGCGCTCAAATGACAATCAACCGTGGCGGCGGCCATTTATATGACATCATATTCTCGACTTGATGTAAAAAAATTAAAAGACCAAATTAAAATAATCCACAAGAAGAATCAAAGTTTTTCATTTTTTTTTTTAATTACAGCCAAAAAACATCGGACGGTTATTTTTGCGCCACCCTGTATAAGTACATATGTATGTATGCATCCAATAATTTAAATGATTTCTATAAATACCCAATTAAATTTTGCAAATGGTAAAATACCGGGTATTTATCTATATAGTGGCTACATAGCGAGCAGAAACCCATCTATAAAATGCTTTTTGAATATTAAAAAAAAAAAAATATTTTTGTATGATAAAATTCAAACAATCAAAATATTTTGTTCGTAAGTCCAGTATGTTTCTAAGCAGGATGAAAATGTCTTTTTATTTATTTAAAAATATTTATGGAAATACTACTCTTAGAGTAAAAGTAGCTGTTTGTATGTAACTATACATAATTTGTTAGTTACGGAATTTTCTATTCTGGGTATCGATATGTGAGTGGTTTCTTATTTCCGTCAGTTGGAATCGCTTTATTTTGAAAAGCAAACAAAATGTTTCTGGCACTACTACTACTATTATTCAGTAAAAAAATTGTTTTTTTAATTTTTGAGGCTTCGTCTGGTGATCGTTTGAAACTGCAATTTTTGATTTTTTATATGAATAAATTCCAAAGTTGTGCACCGATTTTAGTCATTTAAAGCTTTTTTTTTAAGTTTGAAACTTCATTTGTTATGAGCGTATGAAAATTCATTAGCATAACTTAATTTTTAGATATTTTATGCTGTTTTATTTCGAAATTTATTTTATTTTATTTTATTTATGCAAAAAATTTTAATATTTTTTATCGAAAAAAAAATTGCAAATCATTTTTAGAGTTCACGTGGCTTAAGTTAGCGTGACATTCAGAACATTTCGACTCATAATGATGGCTATCTAAGTCAGTGTTCCCAGGTCAATGTATTTCTTTCCCCTAGAAAATTTTTAAAACTCCCTAAAATTCAATGTTTTTCTACAAAATCCCCCTACAAATTTTTTTTTTTGTGAACATTCTGCTTTAGTTTGCGAACAGTGTTCCCAGGTCAATGTATTTCTTCCCCCCAGAAAAATTGTAAAACCCCCTAAAATTCAATGTTTTTCTACAAAATCCACCTAAAAAATTTTAGTGAACATTTTGCTTTAGTTTGCGAACAGTGTTCCCAGGTCAGTGTATTTCTTCCCCCCAGAAAAATTGGAAAACCCCCTAAAATTCAATGTTTTTCTACAAAATCCACCTAAAAAATTTTAATGAACATTGTGCTTTAGTTTGCGAATCAGGCGTATGTATGTATATCTATTATAAATTTTCTATTTATTTGTATTCACATATTTTGGGATCTAAGTACATATTCATAGGCAGCTGGAAATTGTTATCTGCGTATCTAAAAAAAATTAAGTGTCTCCAAAAATATTAAGAGTTTCTAAGCCTTCTTCGCTCTTTACGTTCTTTTGACATTTTTATAAAAAGAGTTTCAATTTTATCAAACGTTCTTAGATATATTAATTTTAACAATTCTTAAGAAACAGAAAAAATTCAAAGAAATGACGCATAAGGAAAAAATTCATTCAACTAAACAAAAAAAGTACTTGAAATTACCAGTTGCAAAATTCTGTACTTGAAATCCCCTAGAAATACCACAAAAATGAATTGTTCCCCCTAAATTTTCTCCCAAAGAATTTAATACCCCAATTTCAACCCTAAAAGAAAAGAAAAATACCTAAATCTAGGGGGAATTCCCCCTAAACTGGCAACACTGATCTAAGTCGATCTATTATTTTATCAAAGTTAATTTACTTTTGCTTTTTATTAAGAAAGATTTAGAAATTCTGTACCTTTTGCGTTAGACACAAACAAGCCTACTTCGAATTAGTGTATACATTAAATTATCCATCCCTGATAAGAAGAGAACTCGAAGCATTTCGAATATTTAACTTTTTTGCATGAAAACTAAAATCTGTATATTTTTAAGTGCTTAATTTGACTGGCTGCACAAAAATTTGAAGAAAAAAAAAACTCATGCAACTGAAAAGAGAAATAACTATAATTAAGTTCAATTTAGAAAGGAGTTTTTCAGGCAACCAAGCAACAACTGCTTTATACTGGGAATATTTTCTAAACATTTAAATTATTTCCAATTGCAGACATTAAATATAAATATTTAAGTATAAATGAACAATTGTGAGCGAACGTTATCAAATTACAGCCGTTGGCGCTAAAAATGTTCGTTTAGAGTCACTGCTGTGTGATCGCTGTGATTGGAATTGAATTAAAAAGATTTTGAAATGAAAGTGTTTTGTTGAAATATTAGCCATTACAATTGTTAATTATAAGTGTAGTTGCATTTAGGCCAAAGACGTTTTGTATTCTCATATATTGACGTTTACCATTTAATCTAGAATTTTACTTTATCAGTGGTTGCACAATGGAATTATGTATGAGCTAATTCCAGTTGGCAGGAGTCCATTTATAAAAAAAAACTATTTGAAAGTAGTTTATTACGTGATATCGTTGAACGAAAGAGACAACAAAATTTTAAAAACTGCTTTTGGCTTGCATGTAATTAAGCGATCGAGCTTTGTCGAGTGATCTTCTGAGCCAAGTGCTTATTTAGTATGAATTAACTTTAGTATAATTAACTCTAATATTAATTTAATGAACAAATTCTTTGGTTTCCAATCAACATTGGAATTTATTAAATCAATGATACTTTGTATTAATGATCGTTTCATTAAATGTATAAATTTTGATTATTAAGCTAATGCATTTTTTTATTCGGGTAATGACAAAAAATTATTCACCAATTGAAACGATTCATTAATTATATGAGTTTTTTCCACCAAGCTAATGAAAGCAGAACATCATTTTTATGAAAAATATCATTAAGATTACGGATAATGTTAACAACATATATGTACATATACATACACAAATAAAATGTCTTTTTATCAGTGACAATATTTTTTTAGGTAATACTCGCAATTGCATCTGAAATTTAGTGAAATATTCACCATATATTTTATTTGCAAATCAAATGCGATTTAAGAAATCAGTGAACGATTTCGATGAAATTCTTCATTGATTTAATGAAATATTTTCATAAATCCAATGATATTTTCTAACAGTGTGTTGTCAAATTATAATGAATTAATTGATCTATGAAAATTCATGGCCACAATGAAAACTCTCATTAGATTAATGAAATATATTACTGAAATAAATTCAGTAAAACTATGAACGAAAATTCTTTCAGTGTATTCATTTTATTTTGAAACTTTTTACCTAAAGTTGTGTGCTCCAAGCAGAGCTTAAGGCACTGTTTGAAATTACTGTTGTGACTGATACTAATTAGATGAGCAAAATTATGAATAAAGCTGGGGTCAGTGTTGGGTAAAATACATGCTCTGATGTATTTTCAAACACAAAATACATTAAAGTTGTGTATTTAAAATACAAAATATAAATACATTTTTTCTAGGTATTTAAAATACAAAATACAGAATACTGCATTCCAAAAGCAAGTATGTATTTGAAATGCAAACAATTTTTACTTTCTTTCATAAACACCAGATTTTCAAAAGTGATATTAGACAAACAATTTCTTGATGGTGAATAAAGAAAACCAGCTGACGACAAAACCACAATGATTTCTTATTGGAAAACGATATTTTATAGAAAGACATATAACGGAATTAAGAAATAAGTGACAATTAGAAAACGTTTCAGCAAATGCTATAAAACTATATATACAGTCTATCCAAGTCAACACTTGATTGATATTTTTTTTCTTGTTTTAGATTAAAATGTCGAACGCTGTTTTTTCTTGTATTTAATTTTTTCATTATTTCTGACAGCTTGGCGACTTTGTCAATGTATGTGCATTCAGTTGCGTTTACTTAACACAGGTACTTTATTTATTTTTATTTATTTATTTATTTATTTTATCCATTTCCTGTACAACAAGATAACTCTTATAATTAAAGTACAGAAAAGCATAGTTGTTACTTTATATGAATTTCTGATAACAAAATATAATATAAAAAGAGATTAATAATAATAATAATAACTAAGATGACAAGAACGATAAAAAAAAAGTACTCAATAGCATAATTCCAAAAACAAACAAAAGTTATTTCAAGAAAAACAAAAGTTATTCAGAAAAGTTATTAAATAAAAATTGTCTAAAACTAGTTATGTTGCTATTAACTTGTTGGGACTGTGGAAGAAGATTCCAAAGACGTGTGGCATGCAAGAAAAACTGCCATTCAGACACAAGAAAACGATGGCACGGTGTTATGATCCTCTTTCCCCTAGGGGATCTGGCAAATCTTATTTTGTCAAAGAGATATCGCGGAGTTTGGGTATGTACAATCTTATTTAAAAATAACAGAACCCGAATCTTAAGCAGGTTATCAAAAGATACGCCATAAAGCCTTCTAGAGAGACAAGAGACATGATCGAATCTACGTAATCCATACACATATCTTAGTATATTGTTGTATAGTACATTTAGTTTTAGTTTACTGGCATAATCGCAATTTGCAAAAAGCTCACAACCATAAAGTAAACCTGGAATAAGGTAGGTTTTAGCTAGAAGTTCCCTTATATGCAAAGGCGTAAAAAATTGCGTAGACCACAACGACCTCAACTTAATATATGTACGACATACAAGCTTGTTAATGTGGCTCGACCAAGTTAGGTTACTGTTGAACGTAATACCTAGATTCTTGGCAGTATTAACAACTGCGATTTTCTGACCATTTATTAAAATGTTAACGTTATTATCAGAATCAAAAGTTCTCCTGTTAATCACCAAACACTTGGATTTTAGTGGATTTAGCAGGAGTCCATTTGCAGAGGCCCAGCGATGGATTCTGGACAAATCTTCATTGAGCCTCTCGATATTCTGAGCAACAGATTGCAAGGGACTGTTTAAATAAATTTATACGTCATCTGCGTACATATGAATTTTGCAGTATATAGTCGTTCGCATATAAAGAAAAAAGTAGTGGTCCAAGAATGGAACCCTGAGGGACACCCCTAGCTAAATTCAGTAGACAAGATTGGGTACCGTTGCTGCCGATCAGTGAGATACGACGACAAAAGACGTACTGCTGTTGAAGAAAACTTGAAAAAATGCCTAAGCTTCAACATAAGTGTACCATGGTCAACTGCGTCAAATGCTTTTGAGTGGTCAAGTAGGACCAAGAAATTAGTTTCACCATTATCGAGCTAACACCGGATGTTTTCCGATACATCAAGCAAAGCAGAAATGCAACTATGTTTCGGACGAAAACCTGATTGTTTGTCACACAGTAAATTGTTTTCAGATATAAACGACGACATATTTTGATAATTAAATTGTGGTATTGCAATTTTTTGGAAATAAAACAGTAGCAAAATTTTCGCATTTTAGTTGATGTAGGAATGGAATAATTTTTAGCGCATATTTTTTTTCACATAAATTTAAAATGTATTTTGAGAGCACGAGTATTTGAAATTCAAAATACACAAGCGCTTAGTATTTAAAATACAAAATACAAATACATTCATGCAACGTATTTAAAATACAAATACAAATTACGTATTTGTATTCTAAATACGTATTTCAAATACATGTATTTCAAATACTGCCCAGCCCTGGCTGGGGTACAAATATGTGTTTCGTAGTAGACACGCTACTTATGCGCACCCACTAACATTTGTTGCAAAGCTAACTGAGTTTTTTTTTTTTTTTTAATGAAAGGTAGCAGCAATAGCACTTCAAGAAATTTCTGTAAAATACTATTCGAACTACTGGAAAACTAAATTATTTGAGTAGCTCTACAACGTCTTTTTCCTTAATTTTTGTTGAAGTTTATTTTTTTGCTTTTTCCTTGATCTTATCGCTTTTTGTTATGCAAAAACTCAATCGATTAGAAAGATCTTTTCCTACCCAAAGCACATACGTACTGTTACTTGTTCCTATTTGCAGCATCCTTTTTCTTTAAATTATTCCATTGTTTTTAAAGATTGTGGGTAAAAAAAAACCTCCTTTACACAATTTATTTATGCACTAATTGACAGTTTGCTAACGTTGACAATTTTAATGGAGCATATGCGTACAGAAACAGCAAAAGAATAAATAAAAAAAAAGCCCGGCATCATTTTTTGCTCATCACTACTGTTGCTGTTTTTATTCGGGCAACATGTTTTAACCGTTAAATTCACTTAATTTTATCTAACAGTGACAATCATGTTCTTCGATATTTTGTATTTGATATTTAAATGTGTTGGCAAGAAGACATCGCATTTGAAAGTTGCATTAAAATTTATTAGAGAGACCAGTTTAAGGCAAATCGTTTTGCTTTTTTTCTGTTTTTTGAGTTTTTATAACCTTGACTTGTTGCTGTTGCTATTGAAAAACTGGCAATTTAGATATTGTTCTCAATTTACGGAAATAATTTAAATAACGCAAGATATGAACGGACAAGCAACCTGGCAACTTAAACGTTACAATTTTGACATCAATAAAGTTTTTTGTTTTGCAATTTATGTGTTTGTTAAATGCAGAACAATCTGTTGCAGAGCAATCTGTTGCCTGAAATTCAGTTTCGCTTCTAATGAAATTCTAAGCTCTGACACTGCATAAACGTTATCAAATGAATGTGGAGCTAAAACAGAGTTCACACTCAAAGAATTTTCGTACACAATTCTAACGAATTTATTTCACTTATGTTTTTTCATTTATCCAAAGAAAATTTTCATTGTGGCAATGAATTTTCTAATAAATTATTTCTATCCCAAGCTGCCAATTAGTTTGCATAATTTCCCTGCAGAAATTATTAGAGTACATGATCCGTTTTAAGTGAAACGTAATGCAAACGTGAGCCAGAATGAATAAAAAAACTTATTTGACAATAGTTGCAACACATGATTACCATGTGGTAATCCATGGCGTAGTGACATGAAGTAATTTCAAGACTAGCTCTATGTTAATAATGGGCGGAGTAATTACTTGGACTTGTTTTTGGACTACATGGTCCTCTCCTAAGACATTGTAATGTAAAAGGAAGCATGTTCTTTTCCACACGTTTGGATTACTTTTGGACTAGTCCTGGTCCTTTGTGAAGTACTCTTTACCTACGTGTAAGGAGTAGTCTCGATTTCTGCAGGGTTCGTTAAAAAATATCATTGGGTTTATTCATTCAATCAATTTCACTAAGTCAATAATTTTGCCGCCGATAGCGAGCCGTTGGTGATGGTATTATTTTTCCCCATACGATGGCTCGAAATTTGGACTGTAGTATTTGAGCAGAAATTGTGCGTCCCTCACGTCATGTCTTATAGAATATGGGATTTTATCATGGACATTTACGTGCTCTTATTTATAACGATTACTTTAGCTGTTGAATATTTTTACTGGCACATCTTCCGGCTACATAATACCATATACCGCCGATGAAAATTTTACCATGCCGGGTAATATCTTTCAATTCATTTGATGACTGTCTGAATGCAAAATTTAATTTACGTTAGACAGTTCTTGACAGCTGCCAGAAGATATGCATTTAGACTTTGGTCTTGTAAAGTGCAATGAAAGTTATAATACTTATATGTTTATTTTTTAATATATTATATTTTGTTTTGTTTATTTTAAATCAATATGTATGTAAATTGCAGCTGTTTTAATTTAGACAAACCTATATACATATGTGCATATTTATTTAATACGGTGAGTTCAAAGAGATTTACAAAAATACAAAAAGTTCACGGAGCAAATAATAACACGACCATTCTCTCAGACAGATAATCGCAAAAAAATATGGACCGATAACCAGGGGCCACCACTACATACGCAGTGCATTGTGCCGGATTCAAGAAAAAAATGTTTTAGGAAGGAGATAAGAAGGAGTAGTGCTTGTGTATATTTGATTTGAATCCTATCACGCTGGCAGTGGCAGGAGATACCACTACAGGCAGTTTATTCCACAGACAAGCGGTACGGCTGAAGATCACCAATCAACTACAAGTGCATGAGCCCTTAATAAAATAGTGTGATGCAACCCACACCATATTCTGAGTCATATTCTGAGTACTGGTTCAAGACTACACAGAGAAAAAAGCACCTAATAAAGTAGAACAAAATCAATAAGATATCTCTATGGTTTTTTTTCAAGACGGATTCCTTATTATTTTAAATGGGAAAACCTTATTGAAAAAACAACAATTAATGAAATTAAAAAGATGATTTACATGTGTTTATATAGGAAACTAATAAAACCAATAGAAAAAAATTAATAGGATAACCTAATAAGATCAATAAGAAATCCTTATTGTATACAATTTACAAGAAAACCTAATAGAATCAATAAGTTCTTCTCTATAGAATTTTTTTTTGGTACCATGCAAATCGGAAACTGTGTAAAAACAAACGTGAGTAACAAGTTTTCTTCTTGGTTTTATGTGTTTTTCTTGTTGAGACAATTAATAAGATTTGCAACATGGAAATAATAAGAAATACCCTTCTTCTTCTTCTTTTCTCTCTGCTGGGATACCCCTCAGCCTAAAAACGTTTCAAAGAGAAAATCTTATTGAATCTATTAGGAAGTTTTCGCTCTGTGTAGAAATTAAAAGTGTTACAGAATGAATGTTCAGAATGTAAGAGCTAAATAAAATTTATTATTTTAGACTTAAGCAAATTGTTTTCTGTATTTCTCAGACGTCCATTCTTCGTCAACATTTCGTTGATGCCATTCAATTTGCCTTGTAGGCTTAAGACTGTTTTACACTTTACTACTTATTCCTTTAAATGCTGAGAATTATCAATTAAAATTTTCAATCAAATTTGAAATACAGAAAACTGGAGGCCGTTTTAGATCTTACTTAATAAATATACATATATGCGAGGTGGGCAGTGGGCTTGTCCGATATCCAATTTTTACAAACGTATGTTTTTTTTTAAATGACAGAATTTTGTACATGCCTGCTAAACTCCAAACCTCTGCAACAACTCCTTCTATATTATTGTCCCCTCATAAGCTGTAAACACATAGACGACAGCAGACAGCAAGCAGCAATATGTCAAAAATAAAATGCATGTGTTTAAATGAAAACGATTATTTTGACGGCAGCAGGGCAGCACGACTGCATAACACCATTTGCTGCTGCTGCCAACTTAGGCTATTTTCTATTTTGACGGGCAGCAAATAAGCAAATATAGTGTTGCCATTATATATATAAATTGGACAAATTAAACAAAATTTTTTTTTTTTTAATATTAAACACAAAAGAACATTGGAAAAATACAATAAATAAATAAATGTATGTGTTTTTATAGTTCTTTCGTGATATTATTACATTTTTCATCAATATTTTCAATTTTATTCATTATGAAATAAGAAATACGGCATCCCTGAAATTAGCATTGCTAAAATACACAGCTGTTCATTTTCAATATCAAAACAATTTTTTTCGTTTGAGCTAATTTTTTGTGATATTTTATTTAATTTTCATCCTGGTTGCTTTGAAAAAGTGTTCTTCATCTTTTTTCTTGATTTTTCATCAGCTGATTATTATGTTGTTGCTGTCTTCAAAATAATTATGAAGCCGACTTCAGAGCAACATTTGAAGTTGGCTGCACTTGAAGTAGGCAGCATTTGCAGTCTGCTGTCGTCTATGTGTTTAGAGCTATAAGCACTGTTCGGTCTAAAAAATCAGTCGGAGTTAAAAGTCTTGCATAATAAAACCTGTTCGTGGCTGAATTGCAGCTTAAACTTGCTTGTGTTAAATCAGTGAACCACTTCTTATTGATTGTTTCTAGAAATAGAAATATGGCAACGTTGCAAAAAATAACGAACGGCTGATGTTTTACAGTGCTGGTGTCTTAAAGCGTAAGGCGCTTTTGATCTATCTAAAATCATCATGCCCATACAAAATGTATAAACCAAACCAAAATAACGCGGTGTCAACGTTTTGTAATTGTAAAACTTAATTTTGACAGAGTGTAAAAAGTGAAGTTGGCTGCAAAAAAAGTTAAACAATACATACATACATTATTATTGATGCAGGTAAACAATTTGAAAATGGAGGTAAATTAGTTTTATTGTCGAAAAATTAAAATAATTGAATTTTTGTAAAGTAATTACAATTGTTTTTTTCTATTAGAATTTGAATGAGCGGATTATTGAGCCAGAGCGTGCAAATCCATGCATATATACGAAAAAAGGGAGGCTAAATAAATACAAAGATATTAAGCATAAAGAAAAAATTTGGGAAAACATAGGAAAGGAAATTAATCAGTCCAATCATGAATATTCTCAAGGAATTTTATTCCTAAGGAAAATACATTTCTCGAGAAAAAATTCCTCCAATCATAAATTAAATGAGAAACAAAAAAATAAAAGTTGGTAATATCGAAATTTTTTTATAGGAAAAAATAAAAAACATATGTTTTTAAAATACCTATTTCTGCCTACGCCGACTATTTTTCCCTCTTCGATGTGCCTAAAAAAGGGAAGGTTAAAAAAAATTTCCTTAGGAATTTTTCAACATAATAAGAGGAATGGGAAAATGGAAAAAACTCTCACGGAATTATCAGCTGTATCAGCCCAATCATGTAGTGCTAGTGATGTACTCAACTGTTAGTATTCTGTGGTTTATATTGTGTATTGTAATTCGTTACAATATACAAGATATATTGTTATGGGTAATCGACTTTTTTTCTTTTATGCGCTCTTTTTTTCATATATGTAAATATTTAGGATTCTTTTAATAAATAAAAACGGATTTAAAATTGCTAATTACGTTATTTGGCTTTTAGTTCGATTTGAGTTCCTCAGAATTGGGGAAAAAAATGTTGTGTGGGAAAATGGTAGTGAACATTTTTAAAGCTGGGGACCAACCAAGGATGTTTCTAGTCCCCTACGACGATCATCAGTACCCAAATTGCTTCGGGCCCAGGTCTTATTTCTAGTATTAAGGCACAGTTTTTTACAGAACAATTTAACTACACATTTTCTTGTTTTTTTTTTTTTTTTACTTTTCACTTGTTTTCTAAATTGTGTTTGTTATTGTTTTTCAAGTAATATCAATACAGCTGCTTTCCAGTCAATTGAGCGATTTTATCTTTATTTATTATTTCTATTTATTGGTTTTATTAAAAAAGGATGCACTCTTACACTGTTTGATGCTTAAAGTTTAAAGCCACAATTTTCTGAGGTTAAATGTGATTTCAATAGACCAAGCAGAGGCTAAACAATAACTTAAAGGTATTTAAATAATTGATAATTTTCTGGGACCCAAGTGAGTCGGTCTCAGGACCGGCGGCCCTCGTAACATAAATAATTGAATTGCCTTAGCAGAACAGAGGAATAACTAGTGATGTTGTAAGTATTTACTGATTTAAAGAATTTACTAGACTAAACTTAAATTAAACTAAACTCGAAGATGAACTTGGACTGGCTTTTCAGCCCTATCGCGCAAACATTCTTTGTCGCTCATCGCCACTACTACTTTTTAGACACATGCATGTATCAAACCAATAATGAGCCGACGATATGTATTAGCATTAAAAAAATTAACCATAAGCCGCAAACTTAAAATAAGTAAAAGTATAGTAACACCGATTCAATAACTGTCAATCCCACTTTATATAAAAATCTCCAAATATTCAGTGGACCATAAGAAGTTTAATTGAAAAGGCCAGTGTCTGGGAATTTATAACAAACAACAAATCGCTGCACACTTTCGTTCATTCGTTCGTTCATTCGTACCACGTACAAGCGGCTGGTAATGGAAACGTTGCAAAAGTTGTTTACCATGAGAATGGTTGGTATTTTCGTCTTCAAGAAGGCAGTCGAAAAAAAAACAGAATTAACAAATCTTGGCAAACTTTGTTTTGCTTTGGGCCACTATGCAAAAAAAGCAAAGCAAAAAAAAAAAAACAAACTAATCTGGCGAAATGTTTAGCAATTGAACTTACAATTTGGTACTTGTTGGTTGACACTGGCTCTTGCCAGTCTTTAAATCCAAGTAAAAGAAAGAAACTGGAATCCACACACATTTAAATACAAGTAACCAAAATTAAACGGAACTCAACACAGCAATTTGAAACTTTTCTTGGTGAATAAAAATGCACTTTTTTTTTTTGGTAACGTTACATTTTTAACGCCATTAACAAAAAACTCTTTGCCGTTAACAAATATTTATCAGCTTTTAGACAAAAAAAAAAAAAATGGTTTGAAAGTTGTGCATTTTCTATTCAAATTAAAAACGAATGTACCAACATTTCAAAGCTGTCAGGTACCGTATAGTTTTAAATGTCTCTTGGATGCAAAATGTGTTTGAATACCGTGAATTAAAAATCTTTTATTTTAAGCATTTTCTATTTAAAATAAAAATATACAGTTTGTATATATAAATATAAATATTTTGTATATTAATAATATCAATAACCTCGAGCAAAGTGATCGTTGGCACAAGAAAACCAGGAAAACTTTTTTTCTTATTGCGGAGCTTTTAGCAGAATTTTTGTTAAAAATAAAATGAAGAATGTTTTTATAAGACATGCGCTTCAACGGATTTTTATGCAGAGAGACTTTAAGAAAAACGATTATACATAAAACATAAACTGAATTTACAAGTTACTTGTTAAAACAGGGTGGCGCAAAAATAACCTTCCGATGTTTTTTGGTTGTAATTAAAAAAAAAAAATTAAAACCTTTGATTCTTCTTGTGGATTATTTTTATTTAGTTTTTTAATTTTTTTACATCAAGTCGAGAATATGATGTCGTATAAATGACCGCCGCAACAGTTGATTGTCATTTGAGCCCATTTTATAGCATTTTCCATCACATTGGCCAAAACTTCCGGCGATAGGTCCTCACATGCTTGCCGGATATTGTCTTTAAGAGCTGCAAGAGTCTGAGGCTTGTTGACATAAGCCCGCGACTTCAAAAAGCCCCATAAAAAAAGTCTGCACCGGTCAAATCAGGCGATCTTGCTGGCCAGTGCAAATCGCCAAAACGGGAGATTAGGCGCCCGGGAAATGCATTCTTCAGCATATCGGTTGTGGCACGTGCAGTGTGTGCCGTAGCATCGTCCTGTTGGAACCACATGTTTTCCAATCCCAATTCATCAAGATGCGGCAAAAAAAACTCGTTGATCATTGCTCTGTAGCGCTCATCATTCACAGTAACCGTTTAGCCCGCGACGTCTTCGAAGAAAAAGGTCCGATGACTCCTGCAGCGAAAACAACTGTAAGTCACTGTATGGTGTGACTTTGAGCGGGTGTAATGGCTCTTCTTGGGTTACACTCGGAATTTCAGTACCCCAGAAGCGTAAATTTTGCTTATTTACGTACCCGCTAAGATGGAAATGGGCCTCATCCCTCATCCAAAGTCACCGACCGATTATTGGTCAAATAAATAGTCACCAATATTCCGCGTTCCAGAGCAGTGTAGCGTAACATTGTTTATTAACATGTATTTCGTTTATCGTAACGTTTACTACACAAATGTCAAAACAGAACTGACATTAGGGGCCGATCGCAAAATTTATAGCATTTTCTGATAGGAGGATTACTTTTGCGCCACCTTGTAGTATGAAATAATTCTGAAATACAGTAGCGGTTTCACACTTCGTATTTATTCGGTTTTGTAAAACAGTTGAAACAGCTGACTTTTGTTTAGATATTTTACAGCCAAAAGTATTTTTCATTGCAAATTTAAGAAATGTTTACAATTCACTTTATTATAAGTCAAATCTGTCAGCTGTTTCATACTTGTAAATAAATCCACTTGCTACATTTAGTAAATCTACTATTGTATTTGGCATTGCAGAGGTTTTAATTTAGTAAATTAAAAATGTATGAGATTTGTTGTTGCCGAGATTTAAATTTATCAAGATTTATTAAATTTAAAATATCTCCAAGATCTACAATGGTACTTTAATACGAAGCGTGAAAGCCGCAAGTGACCAATTTTTGTGCACATAAGTGAAAGTACATTTGGCACTGAAGTATAGTTTTTTAATCCAATTTCTAGTAAGGCTACCTCCCATCGACTAAAGTCGCAATTTGACCGGTTTTTTGTAGTCTGTGACTTTTAGTGCAACTTTTTTAAGCGCCGCCAATTTTGCGACATTTTTGTTTTGCTTTTGCCACTTCTTTCCGCCTTTTCTTTTTTTTTTTTCTCTCTGGTAAACCTGCCCAAATTTCTTGCCAACACATTAAAACTTTCCTTAATATGATTTTTTTAGACTAAAAATCCCTAAAGTGAACTTTTTTGTAGGATTGTCGTTGTAATATCAAATTTCCGGCAGCATATTTTTATGTGGTTTTGCAATTAATTTAGTGTTGTAGATGTCGAAGACCGATTCTATTCAATTAAATTTCTAAAAAGTAAATTAAACAATTAGAATAATACAAATCAAAAACTTAACCCTGTTTCTTGTCCGTTTTCTAGCTGTCTATATGTCGACATTTCGTTGGTGGCAACCAGCTCGTCAGCATACTTGAAATCTTCTGAAAGAATATTCTCAAACATTCAAGTTTAATTTCAAAATACCTTGAGAATTGAAGGAAAAGTGTTTCAACAAACATTTCCGAAAACTGAAACCTTTACTACGATTTTGCAACAAATGCATTGCTTGAGGTGTCCCTAAAAAATTCGTACAATTTATGTTTTTCTAAGTTAATTTTTTGTGTGGCTTTAGTTCTGTTTCTTTACTCTACTTTGGGATCGTGTGGGATCCCAATTTGTACGAAAAGCCTTCCCGTACTTTAAAATTGGGCAAATGAGAGCATTTGTGAGAGAACATTATGCTTCTTCTTCTTGCACGAAACAGCCCGTACTTTTTATACGGACTATTATGGGCAAGTAGTTCAGGAGTCAGCTGTTTCGAGGAATAAACAATAATATAGAAGAAATAAATGTTTTGCGGAAACCAAAGGAAAAATTGGAAATTAGTGTAAAAAAATATTTAAAAGCATTCGCTTAAAAATTGTTTATTCTCTATTTTGTTGATTTTTATAACGGGTTATCCATTTCGTGGTTTCAAAATTATAGGACTGGAATTCGACATCTGTCAAACTAAGTTGTTAAACCAATTTTTTTCCTCTCAGTTGAAAGTCTGACATTGATGAAAATGGATCGCTTAACTATCACACAACGCAAAAAAATTATCAAAATATACTATAAAATTGGTGATTCTGCCACAGCCACACATCGTGCTTTAAGAGGAGATTATGCTTTACATAATAAATCGTTCAACTACGCAAGCAATTGGCAAAATTGTGAAGAAACTGGAAGGGACTGTGCATTATCGTTTGGCCCGTTCCGCTGAAAATATCGCTGCTGTAAGCGAAAGTGTTGCCGAAGACCCGAATGTGTCGATTCGCCGTCGTTCTCAGGAATTAGGACTGTCTTATGGCACATTATGGCGTATTTTGCATTTAGATCTACACCTACATCCATATAAAGTCCTGCTCACATAACAATTGAAGCCAGTTGACACCTGATTCACAACGTCGTAGATACGTGGAATGGGTGGGTGCTTGAACAACAGGCGGTGGACGGCGATTTTTCGAACAAAATTTTCTTCCGCGTTGAAGTACATTTCTCGCTGGAAGGGTATGTTAATAAACAAAATTTTCGTATTTGGGGGTTTGAGAATCCTCAATTGATTGAAGAGAGGCCATTACATCCAGAAAAAGTCATTGAGTCACTGTTTGGTGCACTCTTTGGTCCCCAGGTGTATGTGATTGGACCTTACTTCTTTGAAAACGACGATGGAACAACTGTCACCGTCAATTCGTAGCGTTATGGTGATATGATAACCGACTTTTTTTTGCCTGCTATAGAAGACCACGACTTGAGGACCGCGTAATTTCTCATCGTGGCGATATCAACTGGCCACCATTAGACTTTTTTTCGTGTTTATACAAATAAATCTTCAACTTGAGCACTTAAGAACCAACATTCGTCAAGTTATGCCACCCAATATGCGTCAAAAAGTGGTCGAAAATGACCTCAAAAGAATCAATGCTTGCAACACTTGGTGTTGCGTGGTGGTCATTTGAGTTATGTAGTGTTTCACACATAGTGTCAACGTTGTTCAAACTTTATAATAAAAAAGAAATATCATAAAAAAAATATTTTATATGTGTTCTATTTACGTTTACGTTTGAAACCGCAAAACCGCAGAAACCGCGTTGGCACACACATTCTTGTATACTAGAAATACCGCCCGGCCAATTTTTTAGATTGTCCCCCTTGCAAGTAATGCCCCAGTAGTTTTCTTTTTCAGATATCAAATATTTCTACTCCACTAATGCTTTTAGGTTCTTAATAAAATTTTAAAATTTCCTTGTTGCAGCCCACTGTGCAGCGAGGAGTTAAATGAGAATAAATTGAGATTTTATATTTGAAGAAATAACTTACCATCCATTTGACACAATCCAAGCAACCCATTTGTGAAGCGGCATGTATCGGGGCCATGCCATCGCGTGCGCGTACATACAGAGAGCCTCCAGCTTCAAGCACTAAAAATTTAAGAACCTCCAAATGCCCCTCCTGTGCTGCCAGATAGACTGGTGTGACATCATTGTCCATTTGCGTATTGGCGCTAAAGTGCAATCGAAAGAGAAAAACCAAAAAACAAAACAAACATTAAGAAAAATCTTTTTGTGCAACAAGTAAATAAATTTCTGCAATTAAACTTGAGCGATACAAATTTCAGGTTTCAGTTTTCAATATTCAAGTTAAAGTTGTTGCTGGTTTTATTCAATTCTCTTTGCGACTCAAGTATTTTGTGTGACAAAATAGTGTGAACAAATGCAGGTAAATTGGTCACAAACGTTTATATGTTGCTCTTGCGTGCGCTGCATTAATTTATTTATTTATTTATTTTTTTTTTGGTTAAGCTGTTGCTCTTGTTCTCATATTCGAATTTAGTAAAAAAATCTCGTTTTTTATTTTTCAGTTTTAATTGACGCGTCTTATGCTTTTCTTTTCAGCGCAATAGATTTGCCGTATTTGTTTTAACTGAGCTCCATTAAATGCCGCACAACTAAAAGTTTTTCTTTTCTACATTCTGTTAAAGAGTTTCTTCTTATTTTAGTTTTTTTTATTTTTGCAGGATGGTATTGGGAAAGTCGAAAGAATGAAATTAAGCAACTGTGCGCATTTCAAATGAAAGTTTGTACTAATAATTCTTAAAAGTAACAGTATGATTTAGTTTGCAACAAAGCTGTTGTTTCTGGAAAATTTGCAGTGATGAATATTTTTGTGCTGAAATTTCATTATTATTCCTTTTTGCTAAAAGAGTACAGATTTATTTCCCAAAAAAAAAACTTTTTTAAATGCCGTAGTAGACAGTTTATTGACCTTAATTTTAAATTAATCTGTTTTTAATTATCTCTTCTTGCATGGCATTGAAAATGAACAAAATCGGACTTAAAATTACCGAGTTATAGAAAAAACAAATTGCTACTAAACGTGGCTTTATGTTGTAACAACTTGCCCTTTTTATTATAGTTTTGTTTCGCATGTTCAGGTGTGTAAAAGTTAGTACAATTGCACTTAACACAATTTGAAAGTAGAAAAGGAAACAATTCTGTTAGCGAATACAATTTTTAAATCCAGCTGTGTATGCAGTTGCCCCATCCCTTTGAAAACACGTGTATGTATAGAAGATATTAAAAGACCCCGCAGGTTTGGTAAAAATAATTCCGTAGCAATGCTTTTCACTGTGATAATGTTCACTGTTAACATTTGTCGCCTGGCCTCGAGGATTTTCTAAAAAAAATATATATATTCCGATTTTCTCATGCACAAATATGGCACATCTAACAGCTACCCTGGATCAATGCAATACTTTTTGATGTTTCAGTCGAGGGTTGCGGCTCCTTGGAGACCAATTACGGCAGTTTTGCCTGTTGACATGGTGAAAATTGGCCTCATCGCTCTAAAACATGCGATTTATACTGTGAAAACTCCCCAACATCGTTTCACAAAAATGTTGCGCCAATAAAATTCACTTTCTCTCAGTTCTTGAACGATTTGAATTTTAAAATGATGGAACTTTAGATCCTTTTTGAAAATGTCATGAATAATCGCTTTTGGAAGGGCCAGTGAGCCTGACCTTTACCGTATTGAAAGTCGCTGATTTTTAAGTAAGCTGGCTCAATATTTACGGGACTGCTTGATGGGTCCTAGCCCAGCTATATATATATATATATATATATATATATATATATATATATATATATATATATTGTCCTACTTTAAAAATTCGCATGAAAACAGTCATACTATTCCACTTATAATAACAATGTCGATAAGGCGTGCCGATCGCATAGAAAAAGATGGGTTTTAGATTTTTGCCAAAGATTTGCAAAAAAATCTGTAGCACACGCACACATGTTTAGATCACACTATCACACTTTTTAAGCACGCATTTCATTTTTACGATATCGTACGACTGAGTAGGATAGTAAGACAAGGCCTTCAGCTATTAAACAAATGTATTCTTCTTTGGGTACATACATACATACATACATAAATATGTACATACATATTTGCGTTATATGCATATTAGGGGTTATTTTATGTATACATATATAAAATATTTTTTTGGAATATAATTTGTGGCAGGTAAAGCGACGTCTGGGAGTGAACACCTTTCCCAGAATTTGGATTGCATCGTCAACTGGTGAATATAAGCGTGTGGCAAAATAAGTTGAACAAAGTTTTCGTTTTATTCTATTCAAATAATAAATTTTTTATTGTGCGGAACTGTGTGGAATGGGTTGAGGAACACTCCCTGGGACAACAAGAGTGGGCAATTGAAACCATACGTGGAAGACCAAAAAAAAAAAAAAAATGTTTCGTAAAAATAAATCACCGGCTCGACGAATGCGTTTTAGCCATTCACCTCAGATGTATGCTGTTAACTTATGACGAATCACTAAACACAGTCGATGAAGTTCTATTAATTTATGACTATTTTTGTTTGCAGCACAACAACAATTTTTTTAAAACGGTCATAAAATATTAGTACTTTCTGACATTATGACACAATATGAGACCGTTTGAATACCATTAATGTTTACTAGGATCTCATTTGGCAAATATCTACACATAACTTGCCAAATAAACGTTTAGTAAACATGGAATATTTTTGTACCTAAACCAATAAAAAAAAAAAGCACGCGTTCACCTGTTACGGCTACACATCACACAAAATACGTACGCTCTGATCAAAAGTTCACAAACATTTCGATGTTTTTTTTTTGTGTGTTTGTAACAGAATTTTATTTCTTTATTTTATTTATTTATTTCCATTTCCTGTGCAACAAGATTTCACTTATATTTAAAGTACATTAGACCAGGCACATTTAGCTTTAGGCACCACAAAAGCTCCCCAATGTAGACAGTTTTCTTTGTATAGTTTAATTCTAATCACCTTATATTTATTAGTTTATTTATAACTACACTGTATTACATAGAGACAAAAATTCTATTCATATACATAAATACATACATATGTGTACATGTTTATCAAAAATACAAAACATAACTAAGAACTATTTCTCACCTAACAATATTTCGACGATTGTTGCGTTCCTTGCGTATACCGGTGATATTTTGACCACTGGCATCATTCACAAAATCATTGCCATCATCGTCAAGATCATGATGCGGATCATCCATTATTTCTGCTAAATCTGACAAATCATCACTTGAAATGCGACGCAAATTGGAGGCACCCTCGTTGATGGTGCTACTACCCACATTGCCGTTGATATCGTTTGGAATGGAGCAAATGTCACTATTTGATTTGCTTTTGCTTTTTGCGCGTCGATACGAGGCCAGACTTGTGGTCATTCTGCCAAGAAGTCCCTTCTTGACGTTGATGGTGGAAAAGTAACTAAATGATTGGGAAAATTACGAGTTGCAGATACGCATAAATGTGAGTTTTATTGACACAAATTCCTTAGCGATAAGAACTAAGAAGGATAGTTTGGAAAAATATGCACGATAGCGGTGATAAAGAGTTCAAGTTGAAAAGAGAAATTAAATGAAAAAAAAAACCTTTAAAATCAACAGCATATTTTTGCTTTAAAAGTTGTACAATAACCGCCTTTAAACTGTTCAAAAGAAGAGTGATTAAGGAGTGAAATTTTTTTTGGCAAAGACATGTGTTACAATCGGTGAACTGAGGTTTAAGTCAGAAGAAAATTGGTGCAGCAAAGGGCTTAAATCAATTTGCTTGGTGTTCTTTTTGTATACGTTATAATTGATATTCTTTGTGTTTTATTTAGATAAAATATTGTGCAATACTACTGGTGATGTCAGAGTTTATTTGTGAAGATTAAAACAGTTATTGATTTCCAAGCTCAAATTTAAATAATTCACTTTCGCACAAATTTTGCACAAATTACCTTCACAAAGCAGATTATTTTAAATGTTTTGCTCAAGCACAAAACGTTTGCTTAAAATAAATTAGTTATTTGTTTTAAAATTCTTTGCCTTCACAAGTTCTTTTATTTGTTATTTCTTTTATATTGTTTGTTATTTTTTTATAATGCTAATTTCATGTTGTTCACTTAAAAAAAAAGTTTCACTTTTCATTTTAAATGTTTAATGCTTGGGGCATCTTTAAATCATTATGCTCATTGGCAAAACGCTTATCAGCACTTTGTCATAATAAATTAACTTGATTGTTTTTTACGTTTTTACATTCCAATTATTTACTTTTCGTTAATAACGTTCGACTATAGACTAAATTTAATGTTTATTTTGTAATTTTCTTTTTTTTTATCGATTTATCTTATTTGTTAATTTTCTTTTTTTAAATATTTTTCAAAGTCTTAGAAGATTAATGTAGAGTTGCCGTCAGAGCATATTTTTTGTTTATTTATTGCTGTAAAATAGTTGCCTGCTAAAAAGAAACATGTTATTAGGAAGCAAACACTTAAATGTGGATTAGGAGGAGATTAGTCCAACTCTGGCTGCAAATATTAATTTCAAGGCTGATGACAAAGCAAAAACGATTGCGACCATCATTAAGGAACTACAAATACCTGATAAAACTGAAACTGATTGAATACAGTATTTTTAATTCAGCTGTTAATGTCTAGTTTTTGACTATTTATTTCAATCAGACTTACTTTAAAGTTCGCTTTAAGTTAGAATTTTCGTTTAGTATGTGTGAATATCAATTTAAATTTATTGGCCCGAACTTTTCATTTCGACACAAAATTATGCATTTATTTTGAACATTTTTTTAGATACCATATTTTTAGATTTTAGTGAAGCTAAGATCAAAAGAAAACGTCCCCATAACCATAAATAATTACAAAACTTTAATAGAACAATGATCTTCAGAACTTAATAAACCATTCAAAATTAAAAATTTGTTGCTTTATGAACTTAATTATTTATTTGCTTTAAGAACCAATTGAAATCTATTAATTAAGGTCCAAAAATGGACCGATGTTACTCGTTGTCTAGAAGGTTGCAAAGAAAAGTAAAAGAGTTGCAAAACGAAAAGAAAAAAAAAATATTTACTGTGTTAAAAATTTGTTTGAACATTTCTGATTCTCATTTTATTCATGGGGAGTTATGGAATAAGTAGTTAAGTTTCAAACAAACTTTTAAGAATTTTTGAAGTCTACTGATGAGTTGACTAGCATCAACGAAATGTCAGCGGCATATAGACAACTTTAAAAGACAGAAGGAGGCGGCTTTTACACTACGGACTTTGACATTAGAATAACCTTTAGATTACCAAATTGATGCAACGTTTCGTAGGAGGAGACATCGGAAATAAAGAGGCCAGCTAGGAGGATTAATCTGCTGGATATAAGGTGGAAATATTTTGATCATAGCAGTCAAGCCGCTATAAATTTTCTTCATGGAAGTCTAGTCTTGAATAGGAAGGAATGTTAGTAGTCTATGAAGGAGATGACAAAGCATTCAAACCAGGGACATGAACTAATCACACCAACAACAAATGGCGAAAATAGGGAGATATCTCCAGAATGAGGGCATTGATCCCTCTTATGTACTGTCCGTAACTATAATCTGAAAACCTATAGAACTTTAGATACAGGCATAGGAAATATGGTTCTCAGAGTTCACATGTTTCATCTTGTGAAACTTATGGCCTCATTTTCGACTGAGAGAAGCCTTAGACTTTTCTATATATTGAGTAAGAATCGAGATATCTAACATCTGCGTTAGCAAGCAGTCTTCCAGAACCATATTAGATGTCTAGGCTTACAGTTTAATGATTTCCGCAAGAGGTGCTCAGATGAAAACGAGTGTACTCGTAGATGAGTCAGCCCCCAATCCTCCTCAGGGAGACTTTCATGCAAAAATACCAAATATCGAATGTGAATTTTTTGATATTTTTTTTTTTCTCATGCCAAAAGCTTTTCAAAAATCTACGGCACAGTATTGCACAAATGGACCCATCGTAATGTATACAAAATTTGTTTGAAGAAAAATTAGTAGTTAGTACTAGCAACTACTAACTAACCACTACTACTAGTAGTGGCACTTGTCACTTAGAAACAATGTTGGCCAAAATACATGCTCTAATGTATTTAAAATGCAAAATACATGATGCAAATACCTATTTTCCATGTATTTAAAATACAATATTAAAAATACTGCATTCCAAAAGCAAGAAATACAAAATGCAGTGTAACTAAAATATGTATTTAAAATGCAAAATACAAAATACTTTATTTTCTTTCATAAGCAGCAGTTTTTCAAAAGTGATATCAGAAAAACAATCTCTTGATGGCGAATAAAGAAACCCAGCTAACTTCAAAATCTCAATGACAATTAGAAAACGTTTTACCAAATGCTATATAACTACATATATGTATATGTATATAGTCTATCCAAGTCAACATTTGATTGATATTTTTTTCTCTAGTTCTACATTAAAATGTCGAACGCTGTTTTTCCTTGTATTTTATGTTTTCAGTATTTAACTTTCTGACAGCTTGGCGATTTTCTCAATGTATGTGCATTCAGTTGCGTTTTCTTTACACAGGTACTTTGGTAATTAAATTGTGGTATTGTTATTTTTTGGAAATAATACAGTAGCAAAACTCCCGATTTTAGTTGATTCATGAATGGAATAATTTTTAGCGTATATATTTTAACATAAATTTAAATTGTATTTTGAAAAATGTATGTTGAGAGCACGAGTATTTGAAATACAAAATACACAAGCGCTTAGTATTTAAAATATAAAATACAAAAGGCATACTTGTATTTTAAATACGTATTTCAAATGCATGTATGTCAAATACTGCCCAGCCCTGCTTGGAAACATATGAATACCCGCGTATACGTATTGTAATTCCATATGTGAAGTTCATATGCAGGATTATCAATCATACGACCGTTGGTCCCACAACGGATGTAATGATACCTTAGCAGGATTGCACATACACAAATGCAAAGGCCAGCATACAATTGTAGCATAATATATACATATGTGTTGCAATGGAATAGGTCTTTGCTTTAAGAATCATCCTGTTGGGACACACAGTGGACTACAGGATGTCAAAGTTGACTGCCTGGGCCATGAAAAACTTGTACAAACACTAGCCGATTTTAATAAATTTAAACTTATTGCCTGGCCATTAATCCACAAACAAAAGGAACAGAAGCATAATGACTAGTGAATAGGAAAGTGAGAAAAATTAATGCAGCTCTAACATGGAACATTTTTGATAAGATAAACGAATGATATGCGTTTAAGACTTATGCTAGGAATACAACTGGGACGAATGACGCATTTCGTCCAACGCGCCGGTTAAAATTCGCTGTGTAAATTCGTTGTATTGGGCTTTATAACGACGAAAAACAAAAACATCTGTTATCTTTATTGATAAAGTTGTTTATTGTTCGTTCATAGATAAAAGAAATTAAAGAAATCAAAGAATTTAAAATTTTGTAAAAATAATTAAAATAACGAACATTATGGAAAAAAGCCTTTTTGCTTGTAAGTAAACATTATAATTTCAGTTGTAGCCATTTGCTCAGTTTTTTAATTTTATCTTATTATAGTTGAACAGCTGATCCATATTAAAAAAATTGCTTGCTAAAAAATTTAGCAGAGCCAAAATCGAAAAAACTAAACACTACAAACATGTTTTATAATATAATATGTTGGCTTTTTATTTCAAATGCATAAAGTCAAAGCTTAGCATTTAAAATAGAAACTATTAAAGTAAAAATTAACTGATTTTACTAAAACATTTCAAAACCAAAACCAAAATGGCCACATGGTACTGATTCGTTCGTCGTTCGTCGGCGTAAGAAATAGAAACAAATCTATTTCAAGTTCGCCGCGTACAACGAATTTCGAGCGACGCTGTGATTGTGCGCATTTTCATACATGTATATGTGTTTTATTTTTGACCGCGCATGTTCGCGGCGAAAAATTCGTCGTTCGTTCCAGTTGTGTTCCATTAAGCATTATGCTATTTTCTGTTTCCTCTAAAATTACCCATTTATTTTGCACTTTTTTCCCAAAAAAAAAACACTTTTAAGATTTTAGTGAAACTAAGATCAAGAGAAAATGTTGCCATAACCATAAATTAAAAAAAAAAAAAAATTTGATAAGAAAATGCCCTTCAGAATTTTGGAAAATCAAAAATGTTGCCCATTGCTGCTAATCGTTGATAATCAACTGCAATTTAGCTTTAATTTTCGTTTAAGTATAAAATTTATTTTTTCATTACTTTTGATTGCAACTTCATTGGACTGCTCTGACCATTTAAAGCTTATTTATGTTTTATAGATTAACCACCTAATTCATAAAAATTATTACAGTCCTATAAGACTGTTATTTGACATATTTGTATGGAAAATCTGTCAAATAAGAGCTTCATGAACCTGTTATAATTTTTATGAATTAGACGGTAATCATATGGTTCTTGTTGCTGATGTGCTTAAAAAGTAAACAAAGCACACACACACACACAGACGCATGTATGAGATTTTTCCTCCAGCAGTATCTCCAAAATAAATTGTAAATATTGTGACAAACAATAGCATGATACGACATCCTTTCAATATAATCATTAACGGCTTCATTTAGGAAAGTTTTTCATTGCTGGTTATAAATGAATTATTTTCATTAAAAATAATTTTTCTTTTCCAACAAAAAACAGCTGTTGTTAGAAAGATTTCCATAACATTTGGAAACGAAAAGGTGCTACCATACTTTTCATGTAATAAAATGCGAACACTCTTTTAGGTATGAAAAACTGACTCTGCATTTAAATACATCGTAAATACATTTGTATTAAATTACTTTTTCAGGCTCAAGTTCAACCCTTGGTTTGTCACTTTTTAGTCAATATCAGTTAAGTAAAGAAAATTAAAATTTTTATAGCTAGGTGGAAAATTTCAATAAAAATTATTGAATATGACAATTGAATATCATGTCGAAAATTGGCCATAAGTGTTAGAATAAATAAATCTCAAACACTATTTCAAATTTATGGCCAATTTTAATGATTTACAATTGCTAATTACTTAATTGTTTCAAGAAATTAGAAAAACCAACCGCTTAAGAACGGATCAGTCTTTACCACGACAATGCGAGCTCACACACATCGGCTCAAACAACTGCATTTCTGAGGACTCAAAACATCGATTTGATGAGTCATAGACCTGAATTGGCACCGAATTACTTCTTCTTATTGCCGTTTGTAAGAAATAAACTGAGAGATCAATGCGTTTTGATACCTGAAGAAGCGGTTGCTGCATTCAGGAGGGTGGTTTTGGAGATACCTCAATCGGAGTGTTAAGACTGCTTCGAAAATTGGTTCAAACACATGCAAAAGTGTATAGATGGGGAATATTTCGAAAAACTGCAAACTGATTTTCAATGATTAATATTTGTTTTTTTTTTTCACTAATTCCGAAACATAAAATACAATCCTCGTATAATACGTAAATATAAATTGACGCAATTAACTTGCAAGAGTGTATAGATCTTAATGGAGAATATTTCGAAAAACTGCAAACTGATTTTCAATGATTAATATTTGGTTTTTTTTCGCTAATTCCAAAACATAAAAGACAGCCCTCGTATAATACGTAAATATAAATTGACGCAAGTAACTTGCAAAAGTGTGCGTATAGATCTTAATGGAGAATATTTCGAAAAACTGCAAACTGATTTTCAATGATTAATATTTGGTTTTTTTTTCGCTAATTCCAAAACATAAAAGACAGCCCTCGTATAATACGTAAATATAAATTGACGCAAGTAACTTGCAAAAGTGTGTGTATAGAACTGCAAAATGATTTTAAATGATTAATATTTGGTTTTTTTTCGCTAATTCCGAAACATAAAAGACAGCCCTCGTATAATACGTAAATAGAATTTGACGCAAGTAACTTGCAAATGTAAAGACGGTGTAAGTGTAGCCACTGGCACGGCACTACCAAACCGTGGCTATGCGAGTCAGTATCGTATTTGCCTTAATTTATTTATTTAATTTTAAGTGATTCACAACATTCTTCCGCTTTAAGTTTAATTTTGGCTAATTTGTTTTTGAGCTACATGAAAGATTTTCTGCAAAAAAAAAAAAACAGGATTTCCTAAAATTCACTTTTACATTGACACTAGCGGCTGTGCTTCAATTGGCAACACTGATCACTGATTTATTAAAATATTTTTTTTTTTTTTTGGACGCAAAAGGAAAGATTTTGTTTTAATTTATAATTAATTTCTTACTTATTGTAAACTTCGTATATGTGAAACATGTTATTGATCATTGTAATACTCCTTCATTGAATATTGAAACTTTTTAAATTATTTTCTTTTAAACAAAAATCACTATTAGTTCGCAATTTTTTTTTTAATTACTTTCAATTGTTTTAAACTAAGAAAAATAATTATTGTTCAGTTATTTGCCTCACAAATAAAATATCAACGAACTCAGTTTCTTCTTTTGGCTTTTGTTTAATTGCACGGCTTACGTTGTGTCATAGTACGATTTAATACCAGACATTAAATGTGAATGACACTGATTATAATTTAATTTTGCAATATTTCTTTTATTATTTAATCCGAAATATGGAATTTTTCTATTATTTGTTGCTTCTTTTGAATCTTCACCCAAAGTGAGGAAAAAAACAAAGATATCATAAGATATCAAAAGACAAGAAGCGAGTGAAAAAGAGAACTGCTGCGAACTGATCGAATTGTTTGACTGCCATGATCTGGATTTTCAATATTTTTGTTTGTTTTTTTCGTTCAATACAATTTATTTTTGGTTTGCTTGTTTGTTTTGTTTTCGGTGAAATGCACAGCGGTGAATGGTTTCTTTCAATGCTACATCATAAAAACTTAAATTGAAGCAAAAAAAACAAAAAACACTAAACTAATCTAACGTTTTTTGTTTGTTTTTGTTTGGCAATAAATTTATAAAAATACATACATACATATGTATATATGTATAAAAAAACGTTTGTAGTGCACTCTTATTTGGTCTGAGTCTGGTGCTGGAAAAACTGAAAACGCATTTCTCTTTTCTATTTGTTGGTAGTTTTGATTTTCTATGGCTGCAATTGTGGATTTTTAATGCTGTTGTGGAAATCAAGTTAAACACGTAAAATATCAAGTTTAGTCTTGATACTTTTTTGTGTTCGCAGATTTTCGTACATTTATTTCATTCCAGCTAAAGTTTTGTTGCGTTGCAATTTTCTTTTTATACATTTGTTTTGATTGAATGCTTTTCGAGCATTCCCAATTGGCCAAACATCAATCAAAATAGCAGCGTTTTATTAAAAAGAACTTAAAAGCCTGCCTGTATGAAAGATATCAGAGGTCACAAATATTGTAAGGCCTGTGCATCATCGTTTTGCTCGTTCCGCTGAAAATATCGCTGCTGTAAGTGAAAGTGTTGCCGAAGACCCGAATGTGTCGATTCCTCGTCGTTCTCAGGAATTAGGATTGTCTTATGGCGCATTATGGCGTATTTTGCATTTAGATCTATACCTACATCCATATAAAGTCCTGCTCACATAACAATTGAAGCCAGTTGACACCTGATTCACAACGTCGTAGATACGTGGAATGGGTGGGTGCTTGAACAACAGGCGGTGGACGGCGATTTTTCGAACAAAATTTTCTTCAGCGATGAAGAAAATACCCACTCGGTGGGTATGTTAATAAACAAAATTTTCGTATTTGGGGTTTTGAGAATCCTCAATTGATTGAAGAGAGGCCATTACATCCAGAAAAAGTCATTGAGTCACTGTTTGGTGCTCTCTTTGGTTCGAAGGTGTGGTTGGACCTTACTTTTTCGAAAACGACGATGGAACGACTGTCACCGTCAATTCGGAGCGTTATGGTCATATGATAATCGTTTTTTTTTTTACCTGCTATTGAAGAATACGACTTGTAGAATATGTGTTTTCAACAAGACCGTGCCACACGCCACACAACTCTAGCGAATATTGCTTTATTGCAAAATACATTTCCTGGCCACTTAATTTCTCGTCGTGGCGATATCAACTGACCACCAAGATCATGCGATTTTTGTAGGGCTATGGGAAAGACCGTGTTTATGCAGATAAACCTATAACTTTTGAGCACTTAAAAAGCAACATTCGTCAAGTTATGGCTGAGATACCGCCCAATATGTGACAAAAAGGGGTCGAAAATTACCTCAAAATGACGTAGTGTTGCACACATAATGTGAACGTTCAAACTTTTTAATAAATCAATTCAGTCAAGTATGAGCCTGGCTCGCACACGTATGTATTTGTAATGTACGTATGGTATATGTGAATTCATATATTGTATAAATTTCATCTTTCTGTCTCTTACAGTTTGAGAGTTAGGGTAAATTGTTACTTTACGTTGTATGGGGACACCTAGTAGTTTTCGACTTATTGTTGTTGTTGTTGTTGTCATTTGCTGTTGTAAGGCATCTGGGAATACATACACTGTGCGAATTTCGGCTCTCTATCTCTTACTGTTCTTACTTTACGTTGTAAAGGAACACCTGGTAGTTTTATAGTTGTTGTTGTTTTTAGCATATGTTATTATAGGCCATATGTAAGTACATATATTGTGCACATTTCATCTCTCTGTCTCTTATAGTTTGGGAGTCACTTCTAATATTTACTTTACGTTGTATAGGGACACCTGGTAGTTTTCCGACATGTTGTTGTTTTTAGCATTTGCGGTTGAAGGGGATATGTGAGTATATATATTGTGCGAATTTCAGCTCTCTGTCTTTTACAGTTTAGCAGCTACCGTTAATTGTTACTTCAGGTTGTATAGGGACACCTGGTAGTTTTGGAATTGTTGTCGTCTTTAGCATTTGCTATTGTAGAGCATATATAAATGCATACACTCTGCGAATTTCACTTCTCTATCTATTACGGTTCGAGAATTATAGTTAATTGTTACTTTTAATTGTATGCGGACACCTGGTAGTTTTTGGTTTGTTATTTATTTTAGTATTTGTTTTGTAGCGGCAAGGTACAATAACACCCTGTGAAAATTTCAGCTGTTTAGTTCTTACCGTTTCGGAGAATTTACGTTGTGACGTATGGAAGGACGTAGTAGTCTCGGTAATAGGGTTCCGTTTTACTCTGTTGAGTACGGAACCCTAAAAAGAAGTGTCAGAAAAAAAATATTTTATGTGTTTTATTTATTTTATGTTTAAAATTTTACTTTGTTTTAAAAATTTTTATAGCAAATTCAATAGTGATATGAAAACAAATCAAAACAAATAAACTAAAACTCGTTATTCGGCTAATTTTTTTTTTTTTATCTCATAAAAATTGTTTGAACAATTTATTTCGATTTAACTCTTAATATGTTTAATTTTTTTTTTTTTACTAAATTGCGAGTTTTAATAAATTATTTAAATCATTTAAGAAATATTTTTCTTAAATGTAACATAAGCATTGTTGCTTATTCGATTATTCTTAAAAAAAAAGTAGTTATTGTGCCGTATCATTAATACTAAAATGACAAGTAAAAATAATAGTGCTGCCAGATCATACTGGATAAATTCGATAAATTAGTTTTTATATGGTTATGAATACAGATTTTAAAAAACTGATTTTTAAGACGTAAAATCAGTTGAACTAAAAAGTTGTTATTATGAATACAGCTTTAAGGGTATTTACATTTTTTATTTATCTAGTTTTGTTAAAAAAAACATTGGATTTATGAAAAAAGTTCATAAAATCAGTGAACAATTTAATTAAGTCAATTAAATGTTTCATTCAGTTTTAAATTCTTTTTTGATTTAGGAAAAATTGGACATATGGCTATATTTCTTAGCATTTGAAAAAGGCTTAGAAGTCTGCTTGCGGGTAGCACCTAAAAAATGTTGTCACACATTAAACTACAATTCATTATTTTGTCCCTTTTTCAAACGTTAATTATATACTATTTTAGGTCTAAAACTAGAAAACATTAATGTTTTCTGTCCTTTTCAATTGTCGATATGTGCTACCGATATTTCGTTGATGCTAATCAACTCATCAGTAGACTGGAACAGTTCTTAAAAGAATGTTTGAAATTTAACTACTGATTCCATAACGCCCATGAACAAAATGAGCATCAGAAACGTTCAAACAAACCTTTAATACAGAAAATATTTTTTCGTCTTGCAGCTCTTGTACTTTTCTTCACAACTTCTAGACGTTGCACGACGAATAAAATATTCTCTGTATTAAAGGTTTGTTTGAAAATTTGTGATAAAAATGTTCTGATTTCGACAGCTCAATGAAAACATGCGTAAATGTAAGAAATCGTTTCATTCCACTGAAAATTAAAAAAAAACACTAAAAACTTTAAAAGACATCGCCTGCACATCAACTCAAGATTTTTTCACGTCAAAAATTATAAAAAGCACTAAAACTAGTGCCAAAAGCTTTAACACTGGCAACGCTGCTGCCTGCCGCACTGTTCCAGTGCATGAGCGACTCTAATAAAGAAAATTCCGTTAAAGTATTGGCCAGTTTATGACGTTAGAGTATTTTTAATTCCAACTCAACCACTCAACAGATTCATGTCTTCTTCAAAATTTTAGAGAGAAAAGAAGAAACAAAAACTCAGGCTGAACTTGCTTGCAATCGTTCAATATTTGAAAGATCTAAATACACAAAAAAGTTTGTGAAATACTTAAAGATCATGATCATTATTATTATCTCCCGAACATCACAAAGGTTATCTTCTGACTTGTTTTTAACGGCATCTGAACAAAACGTACATTTAGGCATGTACGTGCGATCTTTTGGAAACGCAACAGATTATTGAACGCAAACAAGTGTAATGTTGCAGTGCTTCAAGAAAGTTAATAATAAAATTTGAAAAACAAGAAATATATAAAGTCATAATAAAATGTCGGCAGTTTGCTTAAATATAGTGTGCGTTATACACTGCAGTGGATCATTTTGTAACTGTAACGAAAATAAATTTCTTCAAGTTTATTGATTGGCTTTTAACTTGTCTTTTTAATAAAACTTTGCTTTTTTTTTGAAAATTATTACCTTTTTCCTTATTGAAATACGAGGCTTGTCTTAGTTGAAAAACCAAGTTTTCCTTTATACAATACAATTGCTAAAACGTTATAGAGGTAGTGTTTTAATTGGCATTTAAAATGCTGATAATTTGCAAATTTAATTAAAATTGGAAAGTAAATTTCAGTTGGTCAGTTGCGTATTTGAACTGGCCAAATTTCGTTGCAAAATAGTTAAACTAATTTTCAATGGCTTGAAGTGTTATTAAATTTATTGAATAGGAAGTTGCTTTAATACTTTACTATATGGTTGCTATAATAAAAATTTTAAGGAAATAAAGTGAACTGCAGCTGAGTGCTTAAAAAAGCTCATACATTTTATTTAATTAATTTAGCTGGCCAAAATGTCTTCACGTATAACTGAATGTCTTTATGTTTCTTCACTGTGCAACTAGATATTTAGTTCTCAATTGAAATCCATTTAATCTATAGAAAATAATTGCTTGTTTCTCAATGTCGCAAGAAAATATAAGCGAGAGAAATGTAGTCGCTCGACTTTGAATCAATTTGCATTTCTCTATTGCGACAGTTTGCATTCGCTTGGACTTACGTTATTAAATTTTTGTTATTTGTTTCACACATATGCCAGAGATCGGTAAATTAAAGTCTTAGTTGGTTTTTTATTGAAGTTTTGAAAAAAAAACTACTAAATTGTTGTTGTGTAAATACAGCTCTTCTTCAAACTGATCAGCAGTCAGTATCTGACAAACCAAAACAAAACAACTACATATATAATAAAAATGAACAAAACGAAAAAGCAAACATTTTCAATGTGCGAAAACCGTTTTTGTGGTGTTTTAAAAACACCAAAGCATTCCTGAAGAAGATATCCATTGTGATATCGAAATATTGAATTTAATAAATACTTAAGAAAAAACAAAACAAGGGACCTAAGGCTTGAACAATTAAAATACTATTTAAGAGTATTTTTTTTTTTTTTATTAATTCAGGTCCAAAAATGAACCTTTTCAAAAAATGTTTGTTGTATTTTTCAGCTGTCTATATGCCGACGACATTTCGTTGGTGCTAAACTAATCAGTAGACTTGAAAAATTCTTAAAAGTTTGTTTGAAACTTAACCACTTATTTCATAATTCTCATGAACAGAATGAGAATCAGAAATGTTCAAACAAACCTTTAACACAGCAAACATTTCTTTTTTCGTTTTGCAACACTTCTACTTTTCTTTGCAACCTTCTATACAACGAGTTACCATTGGTTACTACGATTTGTATTTTTGAAAGTATCAAAAAGTAAAAGTTGTTGAATATTCAAATATGAACTTAATTATTTATTTGCTTTAAGAGCCAATTGAAATGTATTAGTTCAGGTCCAAAAATGAACCTTTTCAAAAAATGTTTGTTGTATTTTTCAGCTGTCTATACGCCGACGACATTTCGTTGGTGCTAAACTCATCAGTAGACTTGAAAAATTCTTAAAAGTTTGTTTCTGATTCTCATTCTGTTCATGGGAATTATGGAATAAGTAGTTCAGTTTCAGTTTTCTCCTGCATTGAACTCTTTGCCGTACTGAACCCTGGTGTTCCTGTGGCAAACTTATGTGGCCAACTCTTTCATCCAACTCACAAGTGCTCAGCAAATGTTCCATTAATGATTTTTTTAAGCAAACGCATAAAGATTTGCCCTTAGATTGCAATAAACGCGGGCTTATTTGATTTCTATTACATGCAGCCTTACAAAAAAGAAAAGAACTGGAAAGTGAGCTGTGTCGCTCGTGAACGAACAGGTTAAATTGAACGGATCACTTAAATGTACGTAGTGATCCAGTCTTTTAAGTGAGCGGATTTCGTTCAATAGTGTACGGTACAGTGTTTATTTTTATGCTCACCCATGATACAACTAATTAGTTGTGTCATGTGCTCAACATCAACAGCTGAAAAAGGCAGCAAACATTTTGTAAAAAGGGTTCATTTTTGGATGTTGTTTGAATTTCAGAATATTTTAAACGCACGAACTGCGCGAGTCACAAACGTCCAGACCTAATTCTATCAACTGTGATCGACTGTCAACGTTGTCGTTTAACAAGGGGCATTCTCGAGAAAAATGGCCCGATAAATCCTCCAGCGTGAATAGCGCACCATGCAGTCACTTTGAGAGATTTGCTTGTTCACGTACCCGCTGAGGTGGAATTGAGCCTCATCGCTCATTAGGATTTCGCTGGAAAAATTGTCCACTTCATCATAGACACGATTATTCTACGTTCTTGGGGAGTGTATCGCTGCCTGCCTTGTTCGCTTGTATTTTACAGCTATCTGGTTCACAAATGTAAAAACAGATTTGACATTGGCCGCCATTTGCAAAAAAAGAGCAACTTCCAATAGGGTGATTTCTTTTGGCCCAACTTGTCTAAGCCATACCACAAAATGATGTCAGTACAACTTTGTAGAAGTTGTAGAAGTTTTAAAACATAAAATAATAAAATCGGATACGCCATTCTTAAGTTATGACTAGAGGTTGGGATCAACCTTACCGAAAATCTCATATTTTAGAAAAAAAAAAATTCTAAAAAAAGTTCTCCATAGAATTTGAAATTTTTATGATTTTTGTATTTAGATAAGTATAACACATCAAAAAAAAATATAGTGGCCAACCAAACTTTTTTTTTTTTTGCTTGTTGCATAGTGTTGTTGGATATTTGCTATGAGAACCAATTGAAATATATTATTTTAGGTCTAAGCTTTTAACTTCTTTATAGTTTTCTGTCTCTTTCAGCCGTCTATATGTATCAACGAAATGTTGGCGGCATATAGACGGCTGAAAGAGATAGAAAACTATTGATAAGGTGTACTCATGGAGCCAAAATTTTGTTGCGACATACATCATACTCTGTATGACCATATAATTTCATATAGAGCCTGCCGCATGACTCTACAAAATATTGGCATTAAGTTAAGCCTACTGGTAAAATAATCATAACCAAATTCAAGTTCATAAATGTTAAGTAATAAATTATTTTGTTTAATTTTTGCATAAACAAATTTTTTATAATTTTTCATTCTTTTGAAATATGCCTAAATTTTCCATTTTTATGTCTATGCCACATTATTAAGGCATTAAAAGCAATTAACACTCATTAAAAGTGAATAAAAAACAATATATAATTACACTTTAATTGTTTTGTGTTTGCTCCTAATTATACAATTTATTTAAATACAACCGCCATCACTGGTAACAAACAAGTCGCACTTTTCAATTCACTGAGTTCAATGTACTGAACAACCAACGCTCGTTATTTCGAGTCTCAATTTTATTGTTATAATTGATTTGTTTATTTTTATTATTTTTATAGTTAACTAATTATATGAACACTTGCGTATGTATGTAATTATATCAGTTTTTAAATATTATTTATACTATTGTTTTATTCGAATTTGCAAATAATCACCGTTGTATCATCCACAAAAATTAAATTGAATATTATTTTTTTATGTGCTAATAAATACTTGCTGTTATTTGCTTATAAACATCTTAATGTTAACAGTTTTTTATGTTTATTTTTAATTTGTCTGCACTCTTAAACACTCTTTTCACCAGTTGTATACAATAACAAAAATATTTGAGATGTACAACTTCTGAAAATTGCACAAATAACAGCTGGCTGGTTGGCTGACTGGCTGGCAGCTTTTTACAGCGCAAACATACAACTGATTTCGAAATACCAATTTTAAAGAAAATATCGTAACGGTTAGCAATTGTTGTACATTTTATTTTTATTTTTATATTTTTTTTTTGTCTGAAGAAAAGTCATGCAAAAAATTAAAGCTGTTGAAATTAATAAAAATTAATTGAAACGGCATCAAGTGTAAAAACTGAAGATGAAGAAGAAAAAAAAAACCGTAAACAAAATAACTGGGAAGTATAGCCAGGCTTAATATTTGGATTATGCATATGCTTAGTTTAACTTAATTTTTCCCGATGTTTACATTCCCCAGAATGAATTCTTCTGAAACCAATTGTGCTTATTCAGGTTTTCCAAAAGTTCGAGAGTTTGTTTTTCGTTCTTTTTACGAAAAGTGATTATTCAAAAATAAATTTAATTATTTATTTGCTATAAGAGACAATTGAAATGCTGCACTTAAAAGGTTTTTGGAGTCTACTGATGAATTGAGTTGCATCAACAAAACATTGGCGGCATACAGTCAGCTGAAAAAGGTGCAACACAATTAATAAGGTCTATTTTGAGGCCCAAAATGAACAGTTGTTAATCCAGAGTTGCCAGAAGTGGGGGAAAATCCCCACATGTAGAAATGTTCAATACTCAAACGGACAAATTTTTTATATTCTCCAAAATGTAGGGATTTTTTTTCATCATGTCGCATTATTTATAAAATAAATGCCAACATAACGTTTTTTTTTATTAATATTTTATTTTCAAAACGGTTTAAAAATTGTATATTTTTTTAGATCGCTTAAAAATATATTTTCAGAGTTGTTTGTGATTTAAAAATTTGGCTACATACAAGGTGGCGCAAAAGTAATCCTCCTGTCAGAAAATGTCAGTTCTGTTTTGACATTTGTGTAGTAAACGTTACGATGAACGAAATACACGTTAATAAACAATGTTACGCTACACTGCTCCAGAACGCGGAATATTGGTGACTATTTATTTGAACAATAATCGGTCGGTGTCTTTAGCACAACGTGAATTTCGTCGCAGATTTCCTGGCCGTCCAAAGAGATGCTGCCAGGCATGGCAGACCCCGGAGTAGCCGTTCTGCAGAGAATATTGCTGCTGTAGCCGAGGATGTCATGGAAGCGCCGTCGACATCGACCAGACGACGTGCCACGCAAATGGGTATCAGTCGACGGTCTTTACAGCGAAGTTTGGTACAAGATTTGAAGATGTATCCGCACAAAGTCCAGACGATGCACCGTCTGTTAGCTGCTGACCGCCAATCGCGTCTAACATACGCTCAAGCCATCCTTGATCACCACCAAGAGGAAGATGATTTTTCATCAAAAATAATAATGAGTGATGAGGCCCATTTCCATCTTAGCGGGTACGTAAATAAGGAAAATTTACGCTTCTGCGGCACTGAAAATCCGCGTGTAACCCACAAAGAGCCATTACACCCGCTCAAAGTCACTGTATGGTGTGCTGTTTTCGCTGGAGGAGTCATCGACCTTTTTTCTTCGAAGATGTCGCGGGTCAAACGGTTACTGTGAATGGTGAGCACTACAGAGCAGTGATCAACGAGTTTTTTTTGCCGCAACTTGATGAATTGGGATTGGAAAACATATGGTTCAAACAAGACGGTGCTACGGCACACACTGCACGTGCCACAACCGATATGCTGAAGGATGCATTTCTCGGGCGCCTAATCTCCCGTTTTGGCGATTTGCTCTGGCCAGCAAGATCGCCTGATTTGACCGCTGCAGACTTCTTTTTGTGGGGCTTTTTGAAGTCGCGGGTTTATGTCAACAAGTCTCAGACTCTTGCAGCTCTTAAAGACAATATCCGTCAAGAATGTGAGGACCTATCGCCTGAAGTTTTGGCCAATGTGATGGAAAATGCTATAAAAAGGGCTCAAATGACAATCAACTGTAGCGGCGGCCATTTATATGACATCATATTATCGACTTGATGTAAAAAAATTAAAAGACCAAATAAAAATAATCCACAAGAAGAATCAAAGTTTTTCATTTTTTTTTTAATTACAACCAAAAAACATCAGAAGGTTATTTTTGCGCCACCCTGTATTATATATACGTATGTATGTATATGCCAAATCGAATTCATATACCAGGTAGTGTGAAGCCTGCAACAACAAAATGTGCCTAGTGCTTTATTGCAATGAAAATTTATAGATCAAACTTCCTACAAATTTTATTGTAATGAAATTTGACAAATCAAACATCCCAAAAAAAGCAGCTGTTAACTTGGCAAATTAATTGAATGGAATTACATGTGTATATTAATTTTAAATAACCTGTTTTGAATTTATCCTTGAATTGAATTTATTCTTTAAATTTTTATTTGAAAAGAACTATCCATGTTCATCTTTAAAAAAAATTTTTTTGTTGTAATTGAATTAAATTGAAAGTACATACATGTGTGCGTATTATTTTGTTTTTAGTATTTTTACTTATTTTGTTACCAAAGCTTTAATAAACATATTTTTTTTTTATAAGTAAAGGTTTTCTTCTATTTCAATGGCAAAAATACGTAGAGATTTTTGTAGGGGCAGTTTTTTCTACGTGTAGGGAAAATCGATTTTTTTTTTCCAAGTGTAGGTTTTTTTTTCGAGAAATCTACTGGTAACACTGTGTTAATCTGTCTTGTATGGTTGCTACACATTTTCGATATGTATTTGGTAGCTCCACAAAATTCCTACTCATATAATAAATTTTTCTGTCAGTTGCGTTACCGTGAGGAATTGCAGCTACAGTTCAATGTCGATAAGCCAGCAACAAGTCAAGAGCTAAAGGATGAGATAATTCGGCACATTAACGGCATAGACCTTTAATCATGCCATCAATTTGAATCATTGGAGGGAGGTGTGCCGCCGAGATACATAATTGAACCATACCAATATTATCAGAAGAAAAGGAAATGACAAACTTTCTTAAATAACTTATTGCTTTAGGTCTAAAAAATAGACCTTAATGCTTTCTGTCTTTTTTCAGACGTCTATATGCAGCCGACATTTCGTTGCTGCTAAACAGCCAACCTAAAGTAATAAATTTCAATTGGCTCTTATAGCGAATAAATAATTAAGTTCATTGTTTCGTAAATAACTTTTATTTTATTGAAAATCTACATCGTTCCTTTAAAATTAAACCACCCTGTACAACCGTACAACAATACATTTCGCTGTTCACAAGGTGTAATGCAATACGCCATACAGCGATAAGACGGGAGCTTAGAAATTCGGCAGTTCTGAAATTTTCTAAAATTAGCCTTTAAGTATTTGGTTTTGTCAACTGAATTTAAGAAACTATTAAAATGTTCCTCTAATACCGGTTGTATAGTTTGTTTGACATTCAAAAACTTTTGATACACATCTATTTTTTCAAAACCAAATATTTCACCTGGCATACTTCCCCAGCTTATAAATAAATCGAACACTTCAAGACTGACTGACTACCTTTTCATTATTGCGGTTTCATAAAAAAATACGTTGTTTGTTTGTTTGTTTTTTTTGTAACTAAAAATAAAACAAATAAGCAGAGACGGAGATACGAATTATAATTTGAAAGAGTGGAGCTGTTGGTTATTATTTATTATAAATATTTGCTACATTTGTTATTGCTGTTGTTAGATTTTAATTAATATGGTTTTTTTTTTTGGTTATTGTATTCAAACTTTTTTCTGTATTTGTGAATTAGAAAATGGTAACACAATTCATGGTTGTTGTTGTTGTTTTATTTTAGCTTTAATATTTCTTCGCTACGTTTCGTTAATTTTTTGAAACTTTTCTAAGTTAAATCATACACTTCGAGTACAGGAGCAGCACTTTGCGGTTTCAAGATTATTTTGCTTTAATAACCATCGTTATAAATATTTTAACACGCTTAATGAAATGGTCGAATGCACTGACTGGGGCTGTTTGTTACTTTTTTTTTCTTTTTTTTTCTTTTTTTTTTTCTTTAACATTTAAAACGAATTACAATTTATGCCAAATGAATTCTTGAAGATTGTGCATTTGTAATACGAGTATGTACATAATTTTTGAAATGCATAAAGTTGCACTAAAACACTACAGAGGATGTGAATTAAAAAACAAAAAGTGCTGGTTACTTTTCGGCTTTAAGGGGTTTTTTCTAGATATTTTTCTTTAGCTTTCTTCACCAAATCTGTTTCTTTAAATCTGTTAAAGTTAAAACTTTTCTATCACTTTGTTTTTAATATTTTTACTTTTTTAAGTAACGGTCAAACGTCATATATTTTTAGTGTTTGAAATCCAAGATTCAAATTGAATTCAAAATTCTATTGTATTATGCCCGTTCGTATTGATTTAAAATATGCAAAACGTTTTGTTTAGATCTGCCAATAAATAATTGAATTTTTATGTTTAAACACCACCATTCGCTTCTACACACCGCACATGAATAGATCAGCTCAGGCTGGCCGCATTAAGCTCAAGCAAAACTTACTAGCCAAACAACAACAGCAACTTAATCAGCTTCATTCATAAAGCACAACATGGAAAACCAGCAGCAACAACAACAACAACAACAACAGCAGCAAGCAACAAACAGCTAATATAGAAGACTAATTTAATGCCAATGAGTTTGGTGTTCCACTCAACTCAACTCAACTCAACTCAACACAATACAAATACGAAAACGAATTCGAGAAACAACAAGCTCCCCACCTGCTTAACAACAGCAATTGCAAATCGAATTTGAATTTTTTTTTCTGTTTTAACATCTGCAAACAGCATTTATTCACATTTGTCCGCTTTTGTCACCGCCGCTTGTTAGTTTAAGCTGCCTTCTCTGCTCTAGTAGTTCTGTTAACTGGCAGGCAGCATCTTCGGTCTCTGCCTCGAAATGTGGAGTGAACAAACATGTTTCACTGGGTTGCTGTATTTCTCTTTAGCTGGGGGAATATTTGTATTTAATGCAACTCCTTGACTGCTTCTGATGTTGGATTGACAATATTTTCATCATTTGTCGGGATTTCCTTTCTTTTTTACTTTACCCAGTTTGATAAAAATGAAGTGGTTTTTTTTTTGCTTGTTGCTGGTTTATTGTTGTTGGTAATTATTTCAAGATTTCCACTAATTATCCAATAAATCACAAGCTGAGAATTTCTTCAAAGAAAATATGTGCTAGGAATATTAAATATTCTCTTAAAATCATTTATTTTCCACTTTACTAATAAAAATGCTAGAAAAGGAAAATATTTTATTAACGGAGCAGTCAAAAGAAAACGTGTTTGTTATTTTTTTGAAACTGTAAAAAATTTCAAGAATTCTATAGATTCTAAAATATTAAGAAAATGTTTAGTCAAGTAACAGGCTGTATTTTTTTTTTTTTTTTTTGTTCAACAAGAATGTATTAAAAAAATTTATTTTTTATTAAAGTTATATTTAATGACACTGTACAACAGTGAAAATGGGTTCAAGAAAAAATATGTAGGTTGCGTGTAACTTGGTGCTCTAAATCCAAATCTGCTTTCAGTTTTCCTCTATCACATAAGAATTTTTTATGGGTGTGGCTAATTTTGCTCCCATATATTTAACCATAGCTCATAGTTCCTCTAATTTTGGGGACTCTAGCACTGTAAACGAAATGTTCTAAATAAAAGTGATAAAACATCGCTGTTCGTTCTTGATTTTTCGTTAATTAATTTTTTCTATTCGAAATTTTTTTGCAGCGAAGTTCCTTAACGCGGCTTGCTGGTAGTGGAAATTAGTAGAAATCGTCACGAAAGATAAAAAAAAAACGTAAGGAACTTCGTTCCTAACGGGGGTCCCCCGACCGCATTTCTTTTTCTATAATTCGTTGTATTGCGTTAATCAGGCTGATGTTCATTCTATATTATTATTGTGATTGATATTCATTAAACAAGCTTATTAAATTAGCAAAGGTCTTTAGCTGGGGGACAACTAAAATCCTTGAACTCAGAGGCTCGTGTTTCTGAAGAAACACCTATGCCACCACACTAGTTGGGTGGCATATTTGCTGTCAAAATGTTAATTTTATCAAACCCACCCAATTATAACTTTTATTTATGCTGTTCTGCATTTATACTGTTCGGGTGAAAGTTTCTCACCACACAAGGGTAACCACGTTGAATTACAGGTCACTGTATTTATGAGTGTCGCTTCAAAAACATAAGCCTCTGAACTTACGTACGGGCATGGAGGAGAAGTACGGTGGATTTGGATCAAGCAGTTGTCCCCCAGCTAAAAAGTTACTATACTCTGGAGCACAAGCAGCGATCTAAACAATTAGTCTCTCCGGGTGGATCTGCTCCGAAGAAGGCTAAGGTAAGCTGATCGAAAATTATGCTGAAAAATAAATTATTTTTTGCAAAAAATAAATTGTCGTCCATTTAAAAAGTCACGGACTTACCGATCCGCCCTCGTAGTATCCTTGTCTAGTACAGTTATTCAAAATCACAACATAAATATAGATATGGACCTCAAGCCCAACAAACATGATACAAATAAAGTTAATTAATTTCTATTATTCGAACTTTTTCTTATATGTATAATTATTTCTGTATTAAGTTTATCAGGCTCAATAATAAATATAGAAATAACAAATATAGAAATATGAAATAGAAATGGTGTGTTTGATATAATTAAACTTTAGAGAGAAAATATACAACAACTTGGGTGGCTGAGTGGCATGGTTGTCGCTTCAGAAACATGAGCCCCTGAGTTCAAAGACGAGTGCCGACGAGAAAGTGTGGCGGCTTCGAAACCACTAGTTGTCCACTAGTTAATATTATATTAATTAATATCAATCACAAGGATAATATAGAAAAAACTTGGGTCTGATAAACTTAATACAGAAATAATCATGATACAAATAATTATAGAAATCAATAATAATAAAATATAAAGCTTAGTCGATTAATATAAATAAAATTAATGATTTTCTGCAAATGATTTGAAATAAAATTCCTTTTCAAGCCATTTCAACAATAGTTGTTCAAGTTTTCAATATCTTGGAACCATTGCGTATCGTATGACTAAATGAGATCAAAATGAGCTAAATGAGATCATCTGAGAAAATGATTTTTAGGCAAAATCGGCATCTTCTGTAAGTCGATCGCAGCCCCACTTAGCGAAGCGTATACACAACCATATTCGTTCAGCGGAAGGATAAAACTAATTATCTGCCAAATCAGACTTAAGCTAAGTGTTACCATTCATGAAGTAAGTACAAGTACTCTATTCGAAACTCTAGAATATGTTAAACAACATCTATTATTTTGCTTGGAAAATATGACATTTAAAATGTAAATCAAAGCCACACATGCTAAGCAAAATTCGAAATTCGTACGAAATAAGGCCAGCTTTTTTTTATCTTCGAGCTGTACTCAGGGGTGACTCTTGCATATGCATTACATTGTACTGGAAGTAAGCAAATAGGAAGGAGGGAAGAGAGAGTGAAGATGTTTAATAAACAAAAAATTTGTAACTTGATTTATTTCACAGTTTTCATACGACTTTGCTCGATAATACATCTTATATGATTTTTCGTGAAAAAACTTAAAGATTTTCTTCCATAGTTTTTGATGAACGCATTTTGACAGCATTCCGCATGGAATGCTGAGCACAATACCGGCTTTAAATCATTCAAATCCGCTTAAGAATGCTGACATTATTTAAGATTAATTGAAGACTCCTTTTGTATTAATTTAGTGCCCAATGGCCTAAGCTGAGCGCAAAACTTTTCACTAGAGCATTCAAATACTAAAACCATATTCATAACAAAAAAAAAATATTGTTAATAATATGAACTTGATTATTTATTTGCTTTAAGAGCCAATTGAAATGTATTAATTCAGGTCCAAAAATGAACCTTTTCAAAAAATGTTTGTTGTATTTTTCAGCTGTCTATATGCCGACAACATTTCGTTGGTGCTAATCAACTCATCAGCAGACTTGAAAAATTCTTAAAAGTTTGTTTGAAACTTAACTACTTATTCCATAATTTCCATGAACAGAATGAGAATCAGAAATGTTCAAACAAACCTTTTATTGTTAATAATTTTATCGGGCTTTCTAATACGAATTTTACTTGCTTAAAATTGAGAAAAACTTTGTTGTGATAAAACTGGAATGATGAAGATTTTTAAAGTGGACAAGAAAAGTAAAGTTGAAAACTTGCTGTCTGGAGTACATACTACGGCTGTTTTACGACCACCACGTTGCTCATCAGCACCCAAATTGTTTTGACTTCAGGCCATCACTAATTGTATACTATTTTTAAGCAGCAGCGCATAGAAATCTTACCACCTAAGCTCTTCTTCATTACTGACTGTCTATATTTGATCGAACTAGAAAGCCCGCTAAAATATTAACAAGTGTAAATCATATAGTTCACTATAAAATTAAATTAATTATATAGATCACTATAAAACTAAATTTTGTCATCTCAGAAGACTCATCCATTAAATAGACTGCAAAAAGATCACTGCTTTGGTTAATGTTAGTTAAGTAGTAAATAGAAAGTAAAATCGCGTGAGCTTTGGTTGCCGAGTGGTTAAAGCGGCTGTGCCAAAATTGTGAAATTTGACAAGTCCAAAGTTCATACGGTTCATGCTGATGAAGGGTGTTTGCTACCCAGAAACAGCCGGTAAAGCTATAAAAGTTTTACTTTTCTTTACCTAATTGATATTGATTAAAAGGTGACAAACCAAGGGTTGAGCTTGAGCCTGAAAAAGTAATTTAATATAAATGTATGTAAATATCACAATTAAAATTTCAGTAAAATGAAAAAAAAATATTATATTAAATGTGTTATTAATATCGAAATTAGATAAATTGATTCCTTTTATGGTGTCCAACCAAAATGGGCTTTCAAGGTCCTTAGTTTATCTTTTCATTTAAAAGAAAAATTAAATTTTTTCATTTAAATTGTTCCCGACGTTTCGTTGGTTTATTTCCAACTTCTTCAGGGGTAAATTTTTATTTAGTGCAATCTGGCAACATGATTAAATTTAATGACAAAATGTAATTTTTCTTTGAAATGAAAAGATGAAAACTAAGGACCTTGAAGCCCCTTTTGGTGGGACACCATAAAAGGGGTCAATTTATTTGAAAAAAAAAAAATATTGTTAAACTAAAATTTAGAACAAATTTTATATGAACCAAACGCTTCAAAATTTGTCTAAACAACATTTTACTTCTTACGAATACCAATGTAATATTTTTCCTATTAATTTTTTATTCCACAAAAAAAAACTAAAAAAGAATTAAAATTGATTTCACTTTATGATACACATTTAGTAACTTGTTGAATTTCTCCTTTCGACAATTTGTCATCATTATTCTTTCATTAAGCTCGTTATAAATACAAATTTATTTATTCGTTATCCTAAATTTAATACAAAGTCTCAACTATGTATTTTCCAAACATTTTTCATAATTCTCACTTTGCGAACACACCCACCGTTGCTTGATCTGTGAACTGTATAATTAAGCGAAGCGTTCATAATTTAAAGTGTAAAAATAAGTAATGAAGTGAAATATGAAAAAATAAAAGCGCATCATCAGCAATGTTCCCTGGGCAACACAAAAACAAAAAGTCAAACAAATCATGAGGTTTGAAAAATGCACATCTTTCATTCATTAGTCTCGTTGTTACCTAAACAAACGAAAGAAACAAAACAGCAAAATCTTACATATTATTCTAAATAAATTTATAAAATATTGCTGACCACAGACAAATTAATCTGCTGTTAAATATCGCAATAACAGGGGCACTGGGTTAAGAAACAACGGCACAAAATCCATCAACAATTGGAGCAATACAAGGAAAAGACATCACAAACAGACGAACAGACGTGCAGACGAGAAGTGGAGATGCAGAAACAATAACAACAACTATAAAACCGCGAAAGTCCAATCAGTTTTATTCTTGAATGCATCATTAAAAAAGAAAAAGAATACTATAAACTCTAAATTTCTGCTGACTTGTATTTGCAGCAAAAATCAACTAGTTGTCCGTCTAACTGTCTTGGCTTATAGACAGACGTGATGTTGTTAGAGCGCATTTCACACACTCACACACACACACACACACATGCACACATGAGCTTTTTTCAAACACATGTCTGCGAGTGTAGCAGCATTGCAATAGCAAGAATAGTTATCATCTTTAATAAACTTGAGCTAAACTCAAAATGAGTAGAAATCGCATACTCTTAAATGAGTAAAACTCTAAGCCAAATAGAATTCCTGTAAAAGTTGTTTAAACAAAATTGAAAAAAGTTGCTTCAAAAATATTCTTTGGCAATGCTCTGGCAGCAAAAAGTGAGAAAAACCACATTAAGATCAGACGAAAACTCTAAAGCGTTCCCGTTTTCTGCGCACCGATTTACAAGTGCCAATTTGTGTGGAACTTGAAATTGTAAACTGTATAACATGTGCGTGCTTTAATAATGTCTTTGTTCATATTCTTGCATTTGGATTTTAATAGAGGTTGACTTTTTGCAGACATTTGAGCATCAACTCTGGCACAAACGTTAACGAGGATACTTAGCAGTAACATGTTTGTAGTTTCTGTTTTATGTGGTTCTTTCTAGCCACTGAATTTTCGTTTAATAATTATTAACAATGGCTTTGGTTTCATTAATTACACATTACTTAGCAGTCATTTTGTAAGATAATCATGATCAGGCTGTAATAATGATGAGATTTGAGAGATTTATTTAACGCCATTTGTAACTTGTTGCATTCAATTCATAAGTAAATCAATTTTAGCTGCAGTGAAATATCACAGGAGTTTCGCTCATTAACTTGGCATTATTGGAGTTCAGAAAGAGGAGCTTTTTGTACAACTTACTATTATTTTCTGCTCTTCAGAATACATTAGCCAGTGTAGGGTCCGTTCTCTGATCAGCGTTGCCATTTTAGAATTTTGATAGATAGATTTAGTTTCTTTAACTTAAAGCCAGCAAGAACAGCGTCGGTCATATGATGCATCATATGATACGCATTGCTGATGGACTCACACATCATAGTTTCCGTCAGTTTCTGAAGGACAAAATAAAAAAAACCGATGTTAACATTCATGTACATGTGATTTCTTTTTTTAAGCCAGCACTACCACCTTAGCAAAGTGATCATACGAAACCTTTTTTACAAAATGTCCACAAAATTATGTACAACGCTATTAATTTCTTTATTATTAAATAAAAAAAAAGTTTTTCCAAAAATTTGGAACCACTATACAAATAGAATAGAATATAAAGGGTCCGCTAAATAACTTTTTTATACCCTTCACAAAAATGTGTAAGGGCATATATAAATTTGTGATTCCGTGTGTAACACATTGAAAAAACCATCTAAGACTCCATAGAGTATACCATTTTCAGCGATCTTTAATAATTTAAAAACGAAAGAGATGCATCTGAATTGTAAAATTTTGCCTTGTTTTTTGGTACTAGAGCATTCAGAATTCAATTGATCCATAAGATAAAGATACACTGTCATACATACTTTAAGTAAAATTGTTTTAGTCAATTTATTTTAGATCAAAAAGTAATTTTTCAGAAGCACAAATTCTCAGATTAAATGATTTAAAAATTTCTCTTTGTGTACTACAATTAAACTTTGTTGTTAATTGCCTATATCAAATACAAATATTTATTCTTACAGTGTTTTAACTGTATCTAATGATTTAACAGAAAAAGCTTTCATCTTTATCTGCTTCGTATACTTTTCAAATTCATGACCAGCACTCCATTTGGAAGGAAAATTATTTACGGAATAATATTTTACCACTTCTTTCTTTTTCATTGCTATTCATTGGCTTCTTTTTTACACATGGTGCTCACAGTTGGTTATCATTAAAATTGAATTGAAAAATAATCAAAGTGAACATTCACATTGGACATGCACATGTTTAGAAAAAAAAATAGCTCAGGACTTAAGAACGTTTTCCACAGCAACAATATACATATGTACACAATAAAAAAACATGAGAAGGAATCAAAATATTATTTGATCGACATTTTAGCATCGTAAGAAGTAGGTTATTTTAAATAAAAGTCGATTCAAGGTGCGCAAATGTCATAGAAAGAGACAATATTCTAATGAACTTGAACATTTTTCTAAAGGCAATATGCGTTCGTATGATGCGGCAGCATATTTTCAGTTTTAAATTATTTTCACAAGTAAAAAAAATCATACATTGCTTAAGTTATATGATAACTATTGCAAAAAGCTTTAAATCTAAAACCAATTTTAACGCTTGTTAAACACTTCATAGTTACACAGACTTCAAAAAATTTACTAGAGAAAACCCAACTAAAAAACAAAAGACTTAAGCAACAAACATGTTTCAAAATGTTTGATATATGTATATAAATTTTTTTTTTTTTTTTTTTTTTTGAAAAAACAGTCAAAGTGAATAACAAACAATCTCTTTTATTTAAACAATAAATTATTTTAATACTTTTAATAATGAGTAGCAACTAGAACAAATTTTAACAAAAAACTTTAATAACAATGAAACTCCAATGCATTTGCCACAACATAAGCAGGCAGATAATAAATTATAATGATGCATAATTAATTATTGCCAACATCACACACATGAACGTATAGACAGTATGTTTAAGCAAATTGCTTAAGCTTGTTATACAATTAATAAAATTGTGATCTTAAGTAAATCATAATAAAAGCCATCAATATAATCAATTAATTAAAATCTAATAATACAATTAAAAAGGCCATGTTGTTGTAAAATCAGTATTTTAGCCTTGTTTGAAGACAAAAGAGAATTAATTGCTTGGCATTTTCACTTTTCGAAAAGAAAATAAAACCACACTCTTTAACTTTTTCTTATTGATGGCCAATTAGTTTTTTTTTTTTTTTCTTTAAATGGCTTTCTTTTTAAGTAACAAAATTCGATTGTTAAAATATTAAATTTAGGTTACTTACCAAATATCTTGTGATGCTGCTACCAAAAGTTGCACGCAATCTAAACAACCTCTGGCTGCTGCATAATGCAGCGCTAATGCGCCTCCATTGGGCCTTTCAACAGATGAAATACTGCCCGAGTGCACTGAATCGGAATATGCATCCAATTGATGGGAATGCATTTTCATATTATTCTTATTATTACTGGCCGCGTTGTTGTTGTTGTTGCTGTTGCTGTTGCTATTGCTAACGCTACTGCTGTTATTACCGTGCTGATTAAAGTTTTGAAGATTGCTGGCATTCAACTGGGGCGCCGCGTAATCATTGGTTGTTCTGCAAAAAAAAAAAAAAAAAATAAAAAAAAAAATAAAACAAATATTAAGCAAAAAAAAAAGAATGATAATATTTTAGGCATTTTGTTGTCTACTTAAGTTTTTCAACATTAATTTTCTTTTGCACAGATCTATAAAGTATGCTTTATTTTGCAACGCTTGCAAGAATTAGTGACAAGGTGGAAATCGAAGAGGTGAATATCAAGTTAATGTGAAAAACCAATGTCGGTCTCAGGGCGCCTAGTTTAATACTACACAATAGTGGAGAAAAATTCAATACTTTAATTTTCTTTTAAAATACTTTTTTATTTAACACCACAACACCATCCTGTGTTACTTTTCCGTTGCATTTTTCAACCTTTGGTGTATTAACGAAAGGTGAAAAAAAAAACACGCGAGTGGTTTTTAACAAACTATTTGTCAATTTCTTCACAACCAAGTATCTAAATGTCACGTGTTATCTCAAAAACATTACTTCTGTAGAACACATAACAAATGTAACCAGACAAATTAGCAAATTGGAAGTGGTTTGCTTTCCGATGACAGCAGAAAATATATGTATGTATATCTGCGAAAACAGCAAAGACATACAGTGGACCATTCTAAGAGATAGCAGACAAAAATAATTTTTTCATAGTTAACGACCTTAAGAAAATCGTGGCATGGGGACTGCTACGACTTAGCAGAAACAAATTAAGTATAATAATGGTCACAGGCTACTCTCAACTGCTGGCACATTTTAACCGCATAGGAATAGCGGCAGGAGCTGAATGTAGAGCAAGTGGGGAGGAGAGTGACACATTAGAGCACTATCTATGCCAGTGCCCGCCTCCTCACAAATATGGTGCCAATATATTGGGAGGTATACCTTATCAGACATAACCCAATTATGGGCCATATGCTGGAGGAAATTAAGGAACTTTTTGAATGCCAAGGCCTTCTCATAGACTTGTGGCTCCAACTATTCATAGTTAAATCCATGGAGTGCACAACAAGCTTATATTGTCTTAAGTGTATGTCGCAAAACATGGACAAACAAACCCTTCCTAACAACCTAAACTTATTCTTATTCACTTGACGGAAAATACCCCTGGACCTTATCCCCACAGCTCTATTTTAAATGTAACAGCGTACAGGGCTATGCAAAATGGCGATTTCTAAAATCTTGATATATTGAAAACTCTCTTATGATTAAAAGGACTTTGCAGGAATACAACTTTTATGTGATTTCGCAATATGTACAGGGTCCGCCCTCTAACATTTTTTTTCAACTAGTGCTTGTTTCGTGAATGGTAACACTTAGCTCATGTGTGATTTGACAGATAATTAGTTTTATCCTGCCACTGAACGAATCTGGTTGTGTATACGCTTCGCTAAGTGGGCCTGCAATCGACTTACAGAAGATGCCGATTTTGCAAAAAAAAAACATCTTTTCAGATGAAGCTCATTTTGATCTTGGCGGGTGTGTAAACAAGCGAAATTGTGGCATTTGCGGCACAGAAAAACCACACGCATACATTGAAAAGCCGACACACCCAAAACGAGTCTCTGTTCGGTGCGCATTTTAGTGCAGAGGCCATTTTTCTTCGAAAATGAGCAAGTTATGGCCGCTACAGTCATTGGCGATCGTTATCGGATCATGTTGAACGAATTCTAGTTCACAAAAATTGAAGAGGAGAATATTGGCAACATTTGGTTTCAACAGGATGGCGCTACGTGCCACACAGCCGAAGCTACACTCAATGTTTTGCCCCTTTTTAAAAAAAAAAGTTATTTGGCGGACCCTTTACTTTTGACAGAAAGAGAAAATATGTCTTTATGTTTCCTACTCAGTTAAAAATATAATATAAATATTACCCACATTTGTATCTACATTGTACTTAGGCACATAGTTTTTTAAAACTTTCAACTGCACTTTTTCTTTTCTCCAGATTTTAATTAAGTTTTGTTTTTAGCTACAAAATTTAAGAGTAAAATTTCCTCTTTATCATAAACTTTTATTTATATAATACACATATGTATGCATTTGATAAGAAACTAAAGTATTTCTTCAAAACTTAAGGCCTAGTTATACGAACGTCTACGTAAGCTAACGGAATGTACTTTAACGTACTGACGCTAGAGCAGTTATACAACGTTTATAAATTTGATAAACGTCAAAAGAAATAAAAACATATTTTGAAATTATGTAAATAAACTATTTTCATTGAAAGTTGAAATAAAAAACATAATTTCATTCTATTTTAATGGATGTGGAGGACTTATTTGTTGATTTAATCTTGTTAAATGCTAAAATTTAATTTTTCGTCATCCATTGTATCAAAAAATGTCCATAAAATACAAAAAAGTTTAGTTAAAATTAAAATAAATAAACTACAGAGATGGTAACTGAAACGGGGAATGTTTTCGTATGGTTGGTAGAAAAAGTACCACAACAAAAAATTAAGGAAAAGTTTGAGCAAGAAAAAGAAAACTGAAAATTATTTTATTGTTACCTCAAATCAAAAGGCCGTAACTGACAAAAAATCCAAAGTCGACTTTTTACTGGTTTATGATGTATTCAACTAAAATATTTTTTTTTTAAATTTTTTTAGACCAATTTTATTAACAAACTTATAAGGCTGTTACTACAATATCAACAGCTGTATAGGCGAAAAGGCTGTAACTAGACCAATTAATCTTACTTTGTAATGTGAGCATTGTTTCTCTTCATGTAACCAATAATGAATTTTAGGTTTTTTCTTAAATAAAATGAATTATTGTCTCAAATTTTTGAAATTAGCAGTAATTAATTTTGTATATCTTATACTAAAACACAAATAATACAAAGTAAAGAATGTAGTTTGATTAAATACTAACCCCCTAATTCATAAAAATTATTACAGGCTTATAAGACCTTTATTTGACATATTTGTATAGAAAATCTGTCAAATAAGAGCTTTATAAACCAGTTATAATTTTTATGAATTAGACGGATAGTTAATAAGGCTAAACAGATAAATTTTATCGTCCTCATTTGATGTGATAAATGGGTGGCTCTTATGGCATCTTGATATTAGAAAAAAAACTGTCATACTAAAATTTCTTTGAACTTGCGTTTATTAACTAAAATTATAAAGTATTTAGCATTTCAGTATAAAAGTACGGAAAGGGAGTAATTATGCCATACTTTGGCAACAAATGTAAGTTCCATCACCGATTTACAAATATCAAATAGAAGTACAACACTGGTTAGCAAATGTCACGTAAAAACGTTAGGATTTTCTATTTTATACAGGTTGAAACGTTCCGTCAACGTGACATTTAAATTCGGTAAGCATTTACATTGTTTTAATATGCCAGAAACGAACGTCCGTTCCATTACCTTACGTAGACGTTCGCATAACTAGGCCTTTACATTTACACAAACGTACAACAGGTATAACAAGCACATTCACCAACATTCTAAACTAAACTGATTTTTTTGAACACTGCTTAACAAATACGCTCTTCTGTTCATCAAGTGGCCAAAATTTTTAATTAACATTTGTAGTAAATGGAATAAAAACAATGAAAAGCAAAAAAAAAAAAAAATATTTTGTTTTTGCAGTTTTACATCTACATGCTCTACTTGTAAAATTTTATTTTTAGTTACATTTGTTTTATAGAGTGAAGCAAAAGTAAGAGAAGTTATTGCCAAAGGTGTCTCGTTCTATTGCCTTGAAAAACAAGTCGATGAAAAATTGCCAGAAATCTAAATCTAAAGCGAAATCTAAAAGTAAAAGTTTTTTTTTACACGCATACATCTTCTATACAGCGCTGATCAAATTAATAGCACCACTAGTTAAACAATTGGTGAGGCTGATATGTCTTTTTGCACGTATCGCAGGCCGATAACCGACTATACGGTTCACTGACTAGACCCCCAACTCAGGATTACCATTTACACATATATTCAAGAAATATAAATAATTGCATGTTTTCACGATGTGCGCTTCGTTCTCTATTTATGCTTAACACCCTAATCAGGAGCGAAGCAACGTACTCCGCCATACAACATTTTGAGAGCGAATGAAGTAGCTTCATATTGAAACTACATACGAAGCACAAAACAAATTCCTGTCTTCTCTAATTTATATCGCAAGTTTATCTGCACTATCTGTCAGAATCATATATTGTTAACAAAAAAAAAAATAATAATAATAATACTTAGAAATAAAAGTTAATTTTTGAAATCAATAAAATAATAAAACGTTAAAAACAATTGAAAAAATTTTGTGAAAAGTTTTATGGTGGCAAGAAGGATGTCTTCTAAATTAAAATTTATGGAATGTTCAAAAGCAGGCTCCACCTTGCGGATGGAATAAAATAAGAAGCATTCCCAGTTTTTGGAGCAGCTGCATCTGATTAATTGAAAGATGTATGTTTCCTTATTGAAAACAAAAGTCGAATCGGAGCACATAGACGAGTCGTGTAAACGGTATGATTCCTAAATACAATTGAGAGAATGAAGCGGGTGATTCAACTCGTAATGGAAACATGCTATAAGTTAAGATTAAGTGTTTCACATTTCAGAAAAAAAGTAATTTTATAATATGCATCTGATTTCGAACATTATCTGTCAATGGTGATGTGGCTAAAAAAAGTGACAAATAAAAAAACATACGAATTTTTTTTTTTTTTTGATATGAATGAATACAAACAACAACAAAAGCAGCAAAAACCCAGAAAACAACGTATGAACATGAAATTTCAAAAGCACATGTTTTATAACATGTAGTGGCACCATGCGACTCGTCAGGCAGGGGGAAGCAAAAGTTCAGCTACATTTATGTAAGGGAAACAAGGGAAGCTGACAGGTGGTTGGATTCAAAAAAAAAAAAAAAACAATTTGGACGAATAAATAATTTAGGAAGGGGGCTCAGTCATAAATTTAATTCTTCCTGGCGCTACTTGACATGATGGAACAAATTTCTAAAACTACTTTGTATAGAAATCCGCTAACAAGGGAAAATATGAAGGATGGATTGTTCGCAGAAAATGTCGAGAAATTAAAACCACTTGACGTTAGTCATACATTTTTAAATGTGCAGTGGATCTAGTTAGGACGAAAGGCAGAAAATTTAAGAAATAATATTTTAAAATCAATAACTTTCTCATCGGGCTTTGGATCTGTCTCCGCATTTAGGAAGATTTGATTTTGATCGAAGATCAAAGATGGCAAGAAAAGTAAACTTGAAGACTAACTGGCTGTTTTACGTCCACCATGACGCTTATGAGCACCCTAATCGATTCGAAACCAGGTGCTGACTAATTGTGTGCAGTTTTACGGCAGCAGCGCTTAGCCATCCTACCACCCGAGCTCTTCATTACTGTGTGCCTATACTTGGTCTTTTCTATTAGTTTTCCATTTTGTATCCTTTTACCACCATCCAATTGATCAGTGATGACAACACTTTCAACGCCGGGCCCAGGGAATTTACAAACATTGGTTTAACTTTATAATTCAAAACCTTTAATAGTTCTACCAGGCTTCAGTTCGATTTTACTTTCTTCAAATTGAAAAAAAAAAAATGTTTGGTATTATTTTTCTTAGAAAAAAAATATTATAATAATTTTCAGTGGACTCGAAATTGTGTGGCATCAAAGAAATGTCATCGAGATATACAGAGTTAAAAAACTACATCGAATACAATTGAACAGATTTTTTCACGCCCACAGCAAAAAATTTTAAGGGTATATACGAGTTAGACATTCCGTTTGTAATTGCTTCGATTTGGGTTTGCAGCCCCACAAAACATATGTATGTTGTGGGTCAGCATCAATGGAAATGCCAATTAAGCGATGTAAGTCAGTAGACTAACCAAAAACCAAAATTCCGAAACAACTACTTAACCTAGAAAACAACTTTTTGTTGCCACACTATTCACACATACATGGTGTCATACAATTGTTGCTAAAATTCAGCAAAATCCAATCAACGATTGGTAAAAAGTAAAAAAAAGCGATATTTTTTCTATTAACTATTTGACAAAATTTTTGTTTATTTTAAAGTTGAAAAACTATTTAGAAATGAACTTAACTATGTAGTATATATTTGCTATAAAAGCAAACTAAAATGTATTATCATCTTAGGTCTAAAAATAGACCTAATTTATTAACATTTACATTTCCCGCCTGCGTGTTACTACGATTTCGTAGTTATAGCTTTTTCCGAAGTAATTTCAACCCTTTTATAAAAGAAACCAACATTACGATTTAAGTAATATTGTTAAATTAATTATTCAAGCTTTTGATGTTTGGTTTTTTTTTATAAAAAATAATTTAAAGCAATTATTTATTTATTTTCAATATTTCGCCAACAATTTGTTGGTATCTTCAGGAAAATAATTATAAAACTCAAAAAACAAATTAATTAATTCAACAATCTACAGATCAAATAATATAAATATAAACCGATTTAAGTAATATTTCTTTTATGAAATCTGCAGTTTTTGCAGACCCATCGGAACGATTTCTTAGCAAAATCGCCACATTTGCTTTGGTGGGTAACTTCTTTAATTGAAAAGCCTTTCATAACGTGATGCTACTTTCGAAATGTGGACAGAGTGTACATGATTTTGCTTCACTAACATTTCATATTAACAGGACATCCTTTTAAAACGATGCATTACGCTGCTATGATGAGAACTTTTTTACTGCATCAAAACTACATAAGCAAAAAAAAAACTCACACTGTTCAGGGTTAAGCTTTAGTAGCCGTCTTTATTTGAACAATTTTCTTTATCAACCCCTTGATTGTCATATTTTCCGGAAAATTGTCTTCGATGTGGTAAGTTTTTAGTTCCAAAGCCATATTAATTATTTTTACAACATATGTACTCATAAATGTATATGCACTCATAATATAGTAATAAGTACATGCGCGCAGTTTTTTTTTCACATACATACTTCCACCTTCAACCTTCTGGCTTAATTTAACAATTTAATTGAACTTTAACCAACATTACAAAACAGCCTATTTCTTACGAAAATAATATGCACAAGCATATAAAAAAATACATAAGTACATATGTATTTATACAGCCATATAAAAAAAAAAAAAAACTACATACAGAAATATTACAAACCGCTCTTAGCAAAACTGAAGTGCACCCAGCCAAAACTTGTTTAATACTTAAGAGACATAAGTAAAATTAATTAAATAATTTTTTACAAATTTCCTACTCTAGTGCTCGAAAAGCATGCAAAAAGCAAATAAATAAAATGAAAAATAAAAACTATGATAAATAAAGCTGAACATGCATAGTAAACTATAATTTCTATAAGAAATCTATGCACTTATGTTTTCAAACAGAGATTTAGTTTTGAATATGGCACGTCGGAGTTCAGGGGATTAATGTACTAACTTCTTTCAGTGTAGATACAAATGGCAATGTTTTTTCTTACATCCATCAAATTAAAAGTCTGTACAAAAGGTGAATTCGTTACTTTTTAGGTTAACGAAAGCGAACCAAATCCTTATACACATACATATCTAGAAAAATGGCTGATCTTCTGCCAAAAAAAGAAAACAATTAAAGCTCCAGCTTAGCGAGATTTGTCTGTAATTTAATTGCAGTTTGAACTTGACTTTAGTAAGTCAGTGAACCGTTTATTCCATTGTTTTTAGAACTAGAAACTTGGCCATGTTGCAAAAAATGTCAAACAGTTGACATTTTTTCACTTTCCATTGTTGACTGAATTTTAAAGGCTAACCCCCTAATTCACAAAAACTATAACAGGCTTATAAGACTGTTATTTGACATATTTGTGTGGAAAATCTGTCAAATAAGAGCTTTATAAACCTGTTATAATTTGTTGGAAGAACTTTGGAGGATAGTGTGGAAGTCCAGAAAAATCCTTACGGTTGAGGTTAAATAAAAGACGTGTCGAACAATTCAAGAATATATTTATTTCAATATAAAGGTACTGACAAGCGTGACTTGTTAAAGCGGAATGCAAAACAGTTATAATTTTTTAGATACATAAAAGGCTTTCCGCCATAATTTGGCAATAAAAACATAGAATAATTTCAAGGTTGTTTACATTTGGGTTGAATTAAGGGTTGCATTAATTTCACAACAATCTCCCCCTCAAGCCAAATGTAATATAAATACAAGTATAATAATTACATTTCAATATTTAGTAGTTTACACCCATTAATGTGTTTTTGTTTGTTCAAAACTTTTGTTAGAATGTCAGCCGCGTTTTCATCAGATGACACATACATTATATCGATTTCTTTTTCTTGGTATTTTCCTCGAATATAATGATATCGAATATCGATATGTTTGCTCTTCCTTTGAACAGTTGGATTCTTTACCATAAATGCGGCTCCTTGGTTATCACACAAGATAGGTGTCGGGTTTACGGTGTACTGTTCAAAATTTAGCTCTTTTAGTAAGCCGCGAATAAAAGCTATTTCTTTCGTCCCTTGACATACAGCGATATATTCGGCTTCCATTGTGCTGAGAGCCACGACCGGTTGTTTGCGGGACTCCCAGGCTATAGGACCGCCTGCTATAAAAACAACATAGCCAGAATACGACTTTCTGTCATGTGTGTCACTACCCCAGTCAGAGTCTGTAAAACATACAAATTTATCATTATCAGTGGTATAGGTAATTTTACCGACAGGATTTTTCTTCAGGTATCTAAGTATGTATTTAGCTGACTGAAAATGCTCTTTATGTGGATGAGAGTTGAATTGTGACAACTTAGAAATGACATGCATCAGGTCCGGTCTAGAGATTACAGCGAGGTACATTAATGCACCTATAAGGCTCTGATAATTTGTTGAATCTAGATCTTCACAATTGTCTGTACATTTCTTTAATACTGTTCCACTTGCCCAAGGCGTTGCTGCCGGCTTACAGTCCATCATGTTCCATTTTTTCAGAATTTCTTGAACATACTTCTTTTGGTGAATAGTAATGTCGCCTCTGGCTCCTTTACGATCTATTTCCATTCCCAAATAAAAAGATATTGGGCCTTTGTCAACTACTTCTACATGTTTATTGAGATGCGTTATAATTTCAGCCATTTCTGATTCACTGGAACATGCCACTAGCATATCGTCGACATACAGTGCGATAAGAGAAAGGTTTTCAGTTTTTTTAACATAAACACAAGAATCTGACTTGCATCTTAGAAAACCCATTTCTAATAAAATATCGTTAATTTTTATATTCCATTCACGGCCGGCTTGTTTTAAGCCGTACAGTGCCTTTTTTAATTTGCACACTTTGTTAGGGGATTCCTTATTTTCAAACATTTGAGGCTGAGTCATATACACTTCTTCATTTAAATCGCCATTGAGATATGCTGCAACAATATCAACGTGGTTAACGAGCAATTTGTACTTAGCAGCTAAAGCAAGTAATAACCTTATGGTTGAGTGTCGCACAACTGGTGCAAAAGTTTCTTTAAAATCAATTTGATATTTCTGTGAGCATCCTTGGGCCACTAACCTCGATTTATATTTTTCGATTGTACCATTTGGATTGTATTTTAAAGAAAACACCCACTTGCAGCCAATAACATTTTTACCAATTGGTCTATCGACCAATTCCCAAGTTTTATTTTTCATAAGTGTTTCATATTCAATACGCATAGATTTTAACCACTCACCAGAATTGTTGTTCTTCAATACCTCTGCCACGGAATTAGGGTTTTCAATCATTGAGTCTAACATTTCGTGTGCAGTTTCAGTGCAGTATATCTTTCTTGGTCTTCCTTTGCCGCCCGATCTCAAAATTTTTGGCCTGCCACGTTTTCTCTTGTTTCTTACAATTGGAGTTTCATTTTCTTCACTCTCACTTTCTTCCGTGCTCAAATAATCAGTCTGCAACTTTTCATTTTCACCATTACTTTTCACTTTATTTTTCAGATCATTTTTGCTATCAACACTCTCTTTTTCAACGTCACCCTCTGGATTCAGATCGTTATTAATAAGATCTTTATTTTTTTCATATAATTTTGCAAAACATTCCAAATCAACTTTTTCGTTTTTGGAATCTGTGGAGTTTTCAAATGATTGTTCAAAGAAAATGACATCACGTGCAATACTTATCTGCCTTGTAGATACATTATATAAACGATATGCTTTTGTATGAAGCTGATACCCAACAAATTTCATTTTCGTGCCTTTTGGGAGGAATTTTCCTCCTTTAGGTTTCGGACCCTTTTTTAGAACTACAGCATCACATCCGAATGTTTTGAAATGAGAAACACTGGGTTTTTTACCACTCCATCTTTCATATGGGGTAACATCACCTAACACTTTTGTAGGAGCTCGATTGCGTAAGTATGTGGCGGTATTTATAGCCTCGCCCCATAAACTTTTCGGCAAGCCCGAAGAGTTAAGCAAACACCTTCCCATCTCGACCAATGTTCTGTTTGCTCGCTCGGCGATACCATTTTGCTGAGGAGAATAACCAACAGTGGTTTGATGAATGATGCCTTTTTGAGCAAAATAACTTTCGAACTTAGAATTTTTAAACTCTCTTCCGTTGTCGCTGCGTACAACTTTTATTTGGCGGCCAGTCTGCGTCTCCGCAGTCGCAGAAAAATGTGTGAATGCATTAAATGCATCACTTTTTTGTTTTAAGAAATACGTAAAAATATATCGCGAATAATCGTCGATAAATGTAATGAAATATGATGATCCTCCGACGGATTTTACACCAATTGGACCGCACAGGTCAGTATGGACCAAATCCAGAACGTTTGTTGACTGAACATTTGGGTACGATTTGTATGGCAAAGCAGATATTTTATTTTCTGCACATGTAAAACACTGTAGAGATTTCGGCACTTTTACATCCAATCCTCTTACCATATTTTTGCTTTGTAATTTATTCAAATCAGTTAAATTTATGTGACCAAACCTTTGATGCCATTTTTTTACAACATTTTCATCAATTGTTCCATTAATAGTTTCAAAGTGTTCAATTCTATTTATATTTATAATAAACATTTCATCTATCAACTCAGCTGTTAGTATGGTTTTGTTTTGATTACTCTTCATAACTGCCTTATTTTCGGCAAATTTAACAATATGACCAGACTTAATTATTTTATTTATTGACAAGAAATTAGAATGCAGTTGTGGAACGTACCAGACATTATTTAAGGTGAGAGTACAGAACTTTGTTTTAATTTTTACTTCTCCGATACCTTCTGCAAAAATTATTTCGCCTGACGCTAAAAATATTTTTTGTGTTTTCTCTGTTAATGTTATGAAATATTCTTTGCTATTCACCATATGTGAAGATGCACCACTATCCAGTATCCACAATTCTCTTAAAAGTAGTTTATTTTCTCTTAATGAACAAGCATAATCGTTTTCTCTTTTTTCATATGTTTCTTTACACTGAGATCTTATGTGACCCTTTTTGCCACAGCGAAAACATTTAATGTTAGTGTTACTGCTGTAAATATTACCATCATAATTTTTCCTTACATTTTGGAAACTAAATTTTTTTGCAGAATGTTTAACATCATTGCGTTTAAAGTTGTTGTTGTTGAACGTTTTCTTATTCACTTTAGATTCCTTCTGTGAATTCGCTGCAAAAACAGTTTCATTTATTTCATTATTTTTATTAGTCTGCCGCATTTCTTCCTCTAAAATTTTAGATATTAGATTGTTACAAGTTGGCAATTTATCTCGGCTTTCCATAGCCACAACAAAACTCTCCATTTCATCAGGAAGACTGCATAATAGTAAAATGGATAGCAAATCATCATTCAAGTTGACCCCGATTTCTTTCAGCCCATCAAGAGTCGAAGCAAATTCATTTATTTGCGGTGTGAACTTCTCATGAAAACTAAATTTAAATCGCACTAACTTCTTAAATAAGTTTACCTTACGTGATGCAGTATTCGCCTTATACATGGAACTTAAAACTTTCCAAGCTTCCTTAGATGTGCTGCAATTTTTGATGTAAATTAACTGACTCGGTTTGAGAGTTAAGTTGATTGTTGCTAGAGCCTTGGCATCGGACGCATTCCATTTATTTGCATCAACTGTCGGACGATCCTCTTCAACCGTTTGCCATAAGTCCAAAGTTATAAGAAGACTTTTTACTTGTATACACCAAGTTGCGTAGTTGTCTCCGCTTAATTTTTCTATGCCAGATGCAGCCGCTGCCATCTCCGTTGTTTTTTTCTTACCACCGGATAAAACAATTAAAACCAAGAATGACACCAATTAATTAACCCCAAATTTTTTTTACACGTATTGGTAAGTATAAGATTTTCTACTTCATAACCCCTGGGCCCATAACCTTTGTTGGAAGAACTTTGGAGGATAGTGTGGAAGTCCAGAAAAATCCTTACGGTTGAGGTTAAATAAAAGACGTGTCGAACAATTCAAGAATATATTTATTTCAATATAAAGGTACTGACAAGCGTGACTTGTTAAAGCGGAATGCAAAACAGTTATAATTTTTTAGATACATAAAAGGCTTTCCGCCATAATTTGGCAATAAAAACATAGAATAATTTCAAGGTTGTTTACATTTGGGTTGAATTAAGGGTTGCATTAATTTCACAACATAATTTTTATGAATTAGAAGGTAAAAATTTAAATGTGGTTGAAGTATTCACTGAATTGAAAGACTTACTAATTTAAACATAACTTAAACTAAACTCCAAAATTAACTTGCACTGATTTTTTGGACATTAGTATATCGTATTTAAAACATAAATTATTGATTTATAAAGTTTGTATACCGTTCAGCTTTGCTTTATGGTTTTCATTATCGCCAACGGTTATGAAAGAGTTGGAAGTTTTTGAGCGAAATTGCTTAAGACTTTGCATAAATGCAAATTTCGAAAGGAGATTTTCCGTAATAGGAGATTTTCCAACTCAGCTTTTTACCATAAGGCCGGCCAGGATGAAACCGCTTTCAATTTATGTCTTAATTTCGCTTCTGAAGTTTATTAACCGTATTGAATATCACGAGAGTATTCTACTAAGAAATGTGTTTCAATCACAATCTGAATTTGGTTGGTCAAACAGCTCTTATTTATCACCAGTTGGTATTTTGTTTCGTCCCATAGTACTGAAGAGTACGTTCTTCCGGACTTTTATTCTCACTCAGAGCCTGGCTCCAATAGGGGCTGATTGTTGGTTTTGTTTTTTTATTAAGTTAAATATTTTTATTTTTTGGTTTTTTAGGTTAAGTACTAGTGTAAGTCTTAAACAGACATGATTACTGTCTTTGTAAACTTTTTTACTATGTTGAGCTACGTAATATAATATTTAACTTTGTATTAGAACAATATTTGCCTATCAGCATGCAGCGTTTTGAAATGTTATTGTGCCTTTAAAATAATACAAAACAGTTTTAAGTTTTCCTTATTTTTGTTACCCTTTCATATTTTCATTTTATAATGTAAACAAAAAAAGTTTCAATAAACTCGGAACTGAATTGAAAGATTTACTAATTTAAACATAACCTAAACCAAACTCAAAAATGAACTTGCACTGATTTTTTGCACATTAGTATATCGTATTTAAAACATAAATTATTGATTTATAAAGTTTGTATACCGTTCAGCTTTGCTTTATGGTTTTCATTATCGCCAACGGTTATGAAAGAGTTGGAAGTTTTTGAGCGAAATTGCTTAAGACTTTGCATAAATGCAAATTTCGAAAGGAGATTTTCCGTAATAGGAGATTTTCCAACTCAGCTTTTTACCATAAGGCCGGCCAGGATGAAACCGCTTTCAATTTATGTCTTAATTTCGCTTCTGAAGTTTATTAACCGTATTGAATATCACGAGAGTATTCTACTAAGAAATGTGTTTCAATCACAATCTGAATTTGGTTGGTCAAACAGCTCTTATTTATCACCAGTTGGTATTTTGTTTCGTCCCATAGTACTGAAGAGTACGTTCTTCCGGACTTTTATTCTCACTCAGAGCCTGGCTCCAATAGGGGCTGATTGTTGGTTTTGTTTTTTTATTAAGTTAAATATTTTTATTTTTTGGTTTTTTAGGTTAAGTACTAGTGTAAGTCTTAAACAGACATGATTACTGTCTTTGTAAACTTTTTTACTATGTTGAGCTACGTAATATAATATTTAACTTTGTATTAGAACAATATTTGCCTATCAGCATGCAGCGTTTTGAAATGTTATTGTGCCTTTAAAATAATACAAAACAGTTTTAAGTTTTCCTTATTTTTGTTACCCTTTCATATTTTCATTTTATAATGTAAACAAAAAAAGTTTCAATAAACTCGGAACTGAATTGAAAGATTTACTAATTTAAACATAACCTAAACCAAACTCAAAAATGAACTTGCACTGATTTTCTGCACATTAGTATATCGTACACTCATAGAAAAATGTATTTTCATACTGATGACAGCGTATCATAAAAATTTTAACATCAATATTATGCCAAACGACATCAAAGATGTATAACCTGACATTAACCTGATGACAAAAGTCAATAGAGAATTTCGGCATAAATTGAGTGTCATCAATGTGAAGACTGCTGTGACATCAATTCTATGGTGCAAAATGTTAATAACTTTTATAAGTTTTATCAAAAGGAAAGAAATAAAACTGTGTTAAGTTTTATTAACTATAATTATATTTAAAAAAACTTATGGTTAAATTTATTATTTTTGTGCTTAAATGTATTTCTAAATGGTTGCAATAAATGGCATCAGTGTCAGAATGACATGGCATTGATGTAGTACTTGTTATATTTATCGCTAATAACAATTAGAACAACTTATGTAAAATTTGACATCACCGTGATGAAAAGTGTCATGGGGTCAAAAACGATGTTTTTTGTCATCGCATTCATGTTAAAATACATCATAGCTATAATGGTTTTTCTGTGAGTGTAGATAAAATCGGGATTTTTCATGTGCGCAAAAGACAATCAGTTATAACTGAAGTTTCTTTCTCTACGTATACAAAAATACATACACATGTACACATATGAATATATATATATATATATATATATATATATATATATATATATATATATATATATATATATATATATATATATATATATATATATATATATATATATATATATATGTATATATATATATATATATATATATATATATATATTATATACACTTTACCAAAGTGTAATTAAAAGTTTTTCTAAATAAATGTATAATATCAGTTTATATATGAACTTTGATATCTCTGCAGGCGCTTAGGTATATTACATTTTATCACATACGTATATATGTATGTATATACAACACATTTTTCCATCACAATTTGTATGAATTCAAATTCCTTATTTGCTTTAAATATTTGGTTCGTAAATCGCAGCAACTTTTTGAACACAAACAAACTCCCGGTTTTTTACCACTTTTTGGGATTTCTCAACGGTCCCACTGAATACGATCCAGACACACGCCAAGTGGTTGGTGTGCCACCATTTTACCAGCACTCATGCAGTACATTAGAGAACTTTAAGCAAATCTTTCCATAATAACACCACAAATTTTATATAACTAAGATAAAAAGCAATGAATATTAAAAAAAAAAAATTATTAAAATAGTGAAAACATTACTTGCCACTTGTGCCTACAAATAATTTTATATTTAACTGTTTTATCAGCGAACCTTATTCAGATGTAATTTCCACAATATAAACATATAAAATTTCCCAATTTATTAGTGATTTCTATGAATTTTCTTTTTAGACAAGTCGCTTACTTGCGTTCCATATAAACTACACACACGTTTTGCTTATATTTCTCAAAAAAAAAAAAAAAAAACTAAATAATTGCATCGTCTTTTTCCTGATAAAATGTTTGATAAGTAATTACTAATCGTTCTGCTGTTTTCGTCAAGAGTAAAAGCAATCTTATAAATTTAATGGGCTTAATGATTTTAAGTCTCTTTAATGTTTCACTTTTTGGGCTTTGTATTTTTAAATTTTCGATGCCAAATAAAAGCCAAATATATTAAAACTTATAAAAGAATACCCACTTTGTATTTCAGCTCAGTTTTAAATAATGGCCAAAATATGTAATATTTACTTTAACATACATGTTTCATTGTGTTAACAGTTTATTCGGCCAACATATTAATAAATGCTTTTCTCCAGCACACACAAACACACACACATATATACATATATATTTATTCATTTTTAAATGGGTGCTTTTATTGCCAGCACAGCTGAAAGCCAGATTAAAACATCAAATAACACAAAAAAAACATTAATAAATCTTGTTAATGGCGAAATGGTTGCTTGTCTATTTATTGTGAGAATTAACGAAAAAAATAGTATTGTTTGTTTTTAAAAGTTGAAATAAATTTTTATTAATTGTTTATTTTTTCACCTGTGTCGTAAATGCAAAATTTAAAATTGCATCAGACGATTACACCAAAATCAAATATCGCAAGGTGGTAGTAGAAATTAAAACATGTGATTGAAAAAGGTTTTTTGTCTCGTGACTTGCACTAATCGTCAGTTTCAAGATGTCACTCGACATCGCTCGCTTGCACAAAAACAATGAAAGCAACTGAAAATAGTTTAAGATTTGTTCTTGGTTTGAGCGAGCGAGCTCATGTCAAGTGGCATTGTGGAACTGGCAGTAAGTGTTCCAGCGGCACAGGCAGAACTGGGCAGTATTTGATATATATGTAGTATTTGAAATACGTATTTAAAATACAAATATGTATTTTGTATTTGTATTTTAAATACGTCTCACGAATGTATTTGTATTTTGTATTTTAAATACTAATCGCTTGAATATTTTGTATTTCAAATACTTGTGCTCTCAAAATACATTTTTAATTTATTTATATTAAATTACTTTTTCAGAAAATATGTTCGAAAATATGCGCTAAAAATTATTCCATTCATACATCAACTAAAACCGCAAAACTTTGTTACGGTTTTATTTCCAAAATATGGCAATACTACAATTTAGTTACCAAACGTAAAGTACCTGTGTAAAGTAAACGCAACTGAATGCATACACATTGAGAAAGTCGCCAAGCTTTCATAAAGTTAAATAATGAACAAACAAAAAAAATACAAGGAAAAAACAGCTTTTGATATTTTGATCTAAAACAAGAAGAGAAAAAAATGTCAATCAGATGTTGACTTGGATAGACTTTATATAGTCTTTGTTCAAACGTTTTTTCATTGTCACTTCATTCTTAATTCCCTTATTTCTCTTTCAATAATATATCGTTTTTAGAGTTCCGTACTCATCAGAGTGAAACGGAACCCTATTACGGAGACAAGTACGTCCGTCCGTCCGTCACAGAGTCCATTCTCCGAAACGGTAAGACCTAGAGAGCTGAAATTTTCACAGGATGTTGTTGTACCTTGCCGCTAACACAACAAATACTAAAAACAACAACAAGTTGAAAACTACCAGGTGTCCCCATACAACGAAAAGTTGCAATTAGCTATAACTCTCGAACCGTAAAAGATAGAAAGCTGAAATTGGCATAGTGTATGTATTTATAGATGCTTTACAACAACAAATGCTAAAGACAACAACAAGTTGAAAACTACCAGGTGTCCCTATACAACGTAAAGTAACAACTAGCCGTTACTCTCGACCCGTGAGAGACAGAGGGATGAAATTTGCACAATATGTGTATTCTCACATATGCTCCACAACAACACTTGCTAAAAACAACAACAACTGTAAAACGTAGAGTAATAGCTATAACTCTCGAACCGTAAGAGATAGAGAGTCGAAATTCGCACAGTGTATGTATTCCCAGATGCCTTACAACAACAAATTACAACAACAAGTGGAAAATTACTAGGTGTCCCCATACAACATAAAGTAGCTTTAAAAACAGAGAGATGAAATTTATAAAATATACATATGTATTCACATACGCCATTCCATACATACATTACACATACATACGTACGGAACCCTAAGTGTGCGAGCCAGCCTCGTACTTGACTTAATTTATTTAATAATAAAACATTAGGTTTTTTCGATAGCTGGTTTTATTCATTCGCCATCAAGAGGTCGTTCATATGATATCATATTTGAAAAGCTGGTGTTTATGAATGAAAATAAAAACTTTTTTGATTAAAAGTATTTAGTATTTTGTATTTTAAATACATATTTTTGTTACACTGTATTTTGTATTTGATATACTTGCTCTTAGAATGCAGTATTTTGTATTTTAAATATGTGGAGAAAAAGTATTTGTATTTCGTATTTTAAATACACCAAAGCATGTATTTTTCCTAGCACTGGGCACAGGGTAGTTAGAAGTGAGTTCCTTAACCCTTAACTCTGTCATCCTTTGTTAAAATGACCATTCACGATTTAGTCTCTCCTTTTTATTTTCGTTTTGGTCCAATTTTCCGTATAGCGTTGGTAACTTGCAAGCTGTTGACGGAAGAAGATAAAACGATGAAGGAGAAACTGAGCGCAATATTGAAGTTTGTGGTTTGTGCTTTATATAATAGCCCAGGCAGAAGGCAGCATTGCTGTGCCATAGTAGTCTTAATTCAAATGAAATTGTGCATTATCTCCGAATTATTTTAGGTATAAAAATTTACCTTATTAATGTTTTAAAAGTCTTAAAAGTATATCATGTTTATTAGGATCTTGTTTGGCAAATACCTATACACAATTTGCCAAATAAACGTTTAACAAACATGGAAGACATGTTCACATATCACAAAAAAAAAAAAAAAAACACGTCCGCTCTGATCAAAAGTTCGCAAACAACTCTTTTGTATGAAATTAATTTTACAAAAATTTTAAATAAAAACAAAAAACTTTAGAGTTTTTATTTCAATACGATTTTTTTCTCCATTTTGGGGCGTTTTGATATGTGAAAGTTGATAATACCCCGGAACTCAACTGTCTGTAGCAATTAGTTTCATATGTCTCGTTAAGTTTTGGGAACAGGTAAAAACAGCGAAATTTTAAGCCCATCTGAAATAAATCTCCTCTGACAGAGTCCATTAACAGAATTATTTTTCTTCTTTTTAGCTGAGAAATCACTTGATTTGATTTTTTTTTATATATTTTTTCTCTTATTTCACTTTGGCAGCACTTAATCTTTCATGTTTACCTTAATTTGACAGCGACATCGCGACACTTAACACATGGCACTTGTTTGTTTATTAACAACATTTCGACAGGTGTTGGCATATTCAGCGAGTCATATGTTGAGTCTGTTTCACTGGCTGTAAAATTCATGTGTTTAACAGGTCTCAAGTTAAGAACTGATTTATTCACAGTAGTCGGCGGAGTATCATCGGCTGCGCCTAAGCCGCGTTTACTAAAATAACCCAAATGATCTTCAACACTGGAATGGGCATTGAATAAAATACGTTCATATTCGGCCACATCACATTCACTGAGCGACACTTTTTGTTCGAAAACGCGGGGCCTTAAGGGCGTTTGCTTAAGCAGTTCCATTCTTTTGTGACGCAATTCTATAGAGAATATTAAACGTACGCGTACAAACCGTCGTAAGCGCGCTTGAGCAGCTTTTAAATTGGCTCGCTTTATTTGGCGACGATTTTGTTGTAATTCTAATTTTTCCAAACGCGTTAGAGATTTCGTGCTGACACTGAGAGCCCCAGCACTGTAATCAGCCAGAGTATGCAAGTCTAAATTGGAGCGATATTTTCTCCAGGGCACTAAATCAAATTGGCCAAAACGTTTTTGACAATTCTCCCCCAAAGCAGACCAGGGATGGAAATTTTCCTTGGCTTCGTTGTAACACAAAATCCAATCGTTTGCAGATTGGGCCGAAGAAGATCTTGAGGTTGAAGTTGTTACTCTAGATAGTGAAGCTGAACTATTTTTATCGCTCTTGCCGGCCAACGATGAATTGACCAATTTATTTTTACAACTGACTTGAGGTTTATGATACAACTTGTAGCGTGGCACCAATTTCTTTTCCAGCATGCGTGTATCCAAACCGTATTCGGCACGCAATAATTCTACTTCTTTGGTCGATGCAGCATACTGGGCTCCATGCCACAATGTTACCGGGCCAGTTGATGAACTTGTTGTTGTAGATGTCTTGCTGGATAGAAAACTCTCACGGCGAGACATAATCTAATTATAATTACTTTTATAATATGGTTTTTTGGTGGTAATTTCGGGGTTTCGAACCTTTCTTCATTTTTGCATTTAAGATTTTTTCATTCTAAACTCATTATAAGTTTCCGGTCTATGATTTTTTTTGATTTCCGCTTTGCTGGTATTTGTGCGTTTCGTTTTTATTTGTTTATTGAAATATTATATTGTATTGTTTGTGTTTTTGGTTTCACAGCGTTTCGCGCACTTGTGCATCTGTTTGCCGCACGAACAGAATGGACGTCTGTTCGTTATAACTTGTTTTTCGAAAATGATGACAAATGTTTTTGTAAAGGTATGCAAAACCCCTCTCTGCTGGATTAATTATAATTTTTAACGTCTGGTGCTGTAGTTTTTTTTTTTGTTGGAGTAAAAAATTAAAAACTATTTTTTGAAGTTATTTTTTTGCTCTTTGATGGTTTCATTTATATTTGTTTCTTCTTTTTTTTTTTTTTTTTTTTTTTTTTGTTCAGTCATTCGCTCAATAAACCACTCATTTTGTTAAATGTGCATATATTTTGTGTGTCTTGTTTTTTGTAATTTTATGTGTTTTACTTTGAGGTGTTGCTATAAGTAGTGCGTTTTCTTTATTTTTAATTTTTAGGGAAGAGTCATTAGCTTTTTAATAACTTGTTCAAAAGTATTTTGTAACGCTTAAAAATGTTATCATCATGTAATAAGTCAACTTTTTCATTACTTTCAGGTTGACGGATTCAGTGAATTCGAATGCAACTATTTTCTATTCCATAATGGGGAAAATTGTAATTATACCTCAGCAGTGGGTGTTTGAAAAATAAAAAGTTAACTTAGCGAGTTCTTTCGTTCAGGGCTGTAATCGGTAGAACAAAATCGACTACAAAAAAAAGAAATTGTAAATCTCATGTATAAACAGGGTTCACCAATTTAGCAATCGATAATGTGCCGTCGAAGTTACCCTAACTTGTCGCATGAGGAAAAGAGGTTCCACTATGATATATAATAAATAATTTTCGAGGTTGTTTCTTTTATTATGTGGGATTTCCTTAATGAGACATGGTACAGGGTCGGTGTGTTTGAAACAAATATTGGCGAGCAAAACTCATTGATAGTCGGTCATACATTCGTCTCCTCTGAGGACACCCCGAGACTGATTAGTATTAAAGTTCTTGATTTGAGCGCCTCTAAGCCCCTCCTCCATCGTTCACGGTACTAGAGTGCCCTAGATTGCCAGTAGAAGAGTCAAGTATATGACTAGTTCGCAATAAATATGTCTCCCAATAAATATGTCTCCCAAGAAGTCGGTACACACCGACTTCTTATCCCGCTTCCTTAGGGTTGCTTCCACACAAAAATGTAAAGAAAATTTTTAATCGGACACCTCGAAAGTAATTTTTCTAGTAGAATGTAATGAAACTTTGCTTTCTTATACTAATCAGTCGTGCCTAATATAAACAGATGTATAATCCTTTGCCAGGCTGGGTCACGTGCATCAGAAATTTTTAATTTCCTGTCTCTTAAAATAAACTTTTTGCCATCAGAACCACTTTTCGCCACCAAAAATTGTTTAAGTTCGCTTGAAGGATAAATTGCTTGAAAAATCGGTACAAGAAAAATTTTGGTTCTACATGAACTCATATTGAAAAAAATTTATCTATTGTCTTACACCAATATTTTTCAATAACCTAACTACTTTTATGGTTCGAAAATTGTTTTAATTCACTTACGGGACAAACTTCTAGAAGCATCGACATATATTTACCGATGTCGAAGACTTGTGTCATTAGCCTTTATACCACCAAAACTGCCCTCTGGCGCCGCAAATTGTTTTGTGTGAAATGTGTGAAGTATTCTAAAAGTCGGTTTTCGCTTTGTATCGGGTATATATGGACTGAATTATGAATTTGTATGAAGACCAGGTCCACACTTCATGACCTGGTCTTCTCACCAGATTTACCCTATGGTATAAACATTTCTTTTATCTCGCTTATAAGTTAAATTTCATACAAACTAGTTTTTGATATCTATCCATTATATATGGGCTGATATGGGAAAAGATATTGTTTCTACCCTCAATAACTTTCTATAATCATCTGGTTCAGTTTTTCGTGCATATAAAGTTGTTTTAGCTCTCTTATAGATGAAATTTCTTTAAAAGCCTCGATTTTAGTTACATAATAATTTTTGAGGTGTCCAACATAAAGTTTTTTTCTGTTTTTTGCAGTTCTGAATATGAGCACCTTCAAAGAGCGTAAAACGGGGTTGGTATGTTCGAAAAATAATGTTGGGAGAAAAACTTATTAAAGGCTGGTTACACATTTGACTCCTCTACGGGCACTTTGGGACTCATAAATATGAAAAAATTAAATTTTCCTCCCACTACACTGGCTTGCAGCATCCACCCAGTATGACCCACCACCAAGAATTTTTTCTCGCCAATATTTCTTCTAACACACTGACCCCGCAGCACGCTCCTATAAAAAGTACAAAAGAAATTAAATTTAGACGTCTCGAAAATGATTTTTGTGTTCATAAAAGCTATTGACAAATTGATGGCACAATATTGACAAGTTTTTGGCCATACAAACCGGCTCGGCCTTATTAATTCTTATTGTGAAGAGGTTATAAAAGTAGTTCTCAATTCTGAGAAAGTAAACTCAAACTCAAGCCCATGGATTAATCCTAAAAGCTATGGCCTTGCGGTCCTCTTCCTAAATTTTATTTCTTTACATTTCCAAGTAAAATTCTTACAAATATCCATGACCTATTCATGCAAATACAAAAAAAATATAGAAAAGAAAAGTACTCATTGTAACTAAAGCACAAAAAGTTTAATATCATAGAATTTTCTCTGCGTCTCCTCTAAAATAGATTCAATGTAACTCAGGGCTTTCACAAAATCGTGTGACAATAAACTGCTTAATATAAAACGAAATTAATATGTATGTAAATGAAACTGCATACAAAAAAAAAGCTAAAAAGCAACTTTCATTGACAAACAATAGAACAAATTATAATAAATAAGATTTTGGTCTATTATGTTTCAAATCTCCTACAAGGCTATTCGTTTTATTAGAAAACAAAAGATTTATTTGCCATAAAGATGAATTCTTTGTCCAATACCTGAAATATTGAATTCTTTTAAAAATAAAAGTTGAAATTCAAGCAAGTTCCCGAATGAAATAAGAAAATAATAAAACCTGCACCATAGATGAATGGACCATGATTGAATTTGTGTTTAAAGAAGATTTAACAAAATAAGAAGACAGTAGACTCAAAAATTAGAGACTGTATTTAAGAAAACAGCACATTTTCACACATACAAAGAAACTAATGTTGAAGCATGCAGCATATTTTTATGAATATATGTACATGGACTATATTTTCCATTGCATTATGCGTTGAAAAGCCCACAAAATAATATCCAATTAACTTTTTAGAATCTTGGCTAGAAAAGTCTCCCATTAATGACCTTTTCCAATAGTTTTATCAGGCTTAAGTTTGATTTTTACTTCCTCAATATTGAGTGAGATTTTCAACTTTACTTTTCTTGTCTTATTTTAAAGGCGGTAGGGCTACAAGCCATCAATGAAGAAAGCTTGGAGTTTTTGGAAATTTTAAAAATATGCCTAGCTGATATCTTTTATTTGAATAAGAAAAGTTCTAACTTTGTAGTCAAACTATGTGATTTACAATTGTTAACAGTTTTATCGACTTGAGTTCGATTTTTACTTCCCCAATAATGAGAAAGATTATTTTCTTTGTGATACAATTGGAGTGATCAAGGCAAGAAAAGTAGAGCTAAGGTAAATATCATTGCTGTTTTACGTCCCCCGCAATACTCACCAGCACCCAAATTGTTCATTACTGTGTCTAAGTGCCAGCGCCTATCCGTCCTACTACCGGAGCTCTTCATGGTTGACTGTCTATATATAATATATTGATCAAGTTTCAAATTTATCACTGTGTTCTTCTATTGATTGAAATATATTTTATATTTTCTCACCAATATAAAACTGATTTTTTTGGTTGGCACCATTGAGTATTAGAAATGACAATGAGTATTTTATATTTTCTCACCAATATAAAACTGATTTTTTTGGTTGGCACCATTGAGTATTAGAAATGACAACCCTTTCAAACTTTGCGTTGGGCCTAGAGATTTTATAAACATTAATATTTTAAGACTCCGTTTTGTAAACAAAAGGAGAAGGATAACCTCTGCAATTTCTATTACAAAACTGCATTCCTTCACACAACGCCACTGCAAAACTTAGTATTATATTACATAAAACATATTTATCTTTATTTCCCCTTTATATCACGTTTCTTGTGTTGGCTAATAGTCCCCTGCCCTGACTCAGTTAAAAGAAAAACAAATAAATAAAAATAACTTCAAATGCGTTTCAGTTGGTTGCGCACGCGCCATTAACACGCTCATTCACATTTTCTATAACTATTATTTGTATTGTTTTACAAACATTACCATTAACAATTATTACCAAACTTAGAACTCTACGTTCGTTCTGAGCCATTGAGCTCATGACACAATTGCTACAAAATGCAAAGCAAACAATTTTTAGAATGAATAATTTTTATATATTTTCACACAAGCAATTTCAACAAATACTAATACACATTCAAGTAATTTTTAACATAAAATAATTTTTGAGCAGCTGGCAGCAGCAGAAATGATTCGTGGTTATTTAAAGGTCATGTACCTACACTTCAATTCTCAGTAATGGAGTGGGTAATTATATATTTTCCATTTAAATTGCATTTATTGAAAAATACTTAAGTTAATTATATAAATGTTCTTTATTGTTATATTCTTACCCCCTAATTCATAAAAATTATAACAGGCTTATAAGACTGTTATTTGACATATTTGTATGGAAAATCTGTCAAATAAGAGCTTTATAAACCTGTTATAATTTTTATGAATTAGACGGCTAAAGTACATGTTTATGAATTAAGCAATTTTAGGAAATAATTGTAGAAAAAAAGAATTGATCAAAAAAATTACTACAAAACTTAAGTGCTCGACAAGAACACATAGAAAGCAAAAGATTTAAGACAAAAACTTGTTTTCGAAAAAATAGGGAGAAACAGGAAACGTTTCAAAAAAACTAAAATAAACTGTGCAAACGCCATAACATTGAGTATAACGGTTTATGCAGTTGCCATATTGTATTTGGGGCAAAGACAAGTTCTTTTGGTAAAACAAGTAAAACACAACAATAGGTAACTGCCTTTGGCATGGATTCAAGTTCAATTGATTTTAGGGTAAGGTTCAGACTAAAAGCATTTGCCTTTACTACTATTCTTGTTGTAAACAAGTTATTGTCAGCTCCCCAATAAATACCATTATTTATAACAAAAGTTTATTTAAATTTGCAACAACTATTTGGATTTGATTTTGAATTTATTCATCATTAGCAAATCAAAAAAAAAAAATACATTTGGACACTCATGACCCATTACAAACAGCGAGTTTACTATTATTACTATTACTACTACTATAATTACTATGTCATATAATGTTTACTAATTTTGGACAGCTTTTCATTAAGCATATAGCATTTCTGGAGCTGCAACAAACAGCTTTGCGCAAAATATGTGCTATTAAAATAAAAAAATAAAAATGTTAGTAGTAAACAATAATCTTGAAAACAAGTCATTGAAAAGAGTTAACAAGTTCATTGAAGACAGGTGACATATTGACATTGCCAATCCCCTTGTAAACAATTAGCTATTTCACACCAAGCTGAACACAAACAAAGAAATTATGCAAAAAAGAGAAAAAATAAATCTTTAATTTGTTTTGTTAATAATTTAAGACAACGATGACAACTGAAAATCAATGAAGTGCTCAAAAGTATGACAACAAGGTTTGCTTGAGAAAAATATTGTTTTGTTTGCAAATTTATGAAATTTACGTCAATGAAATCGGTTTTTTTTTATTTTAAAATATTGGTTTGTGGAAATAAACAACTACCACAAACAATTATTTATACTATGCAAACATTTAAAAATAAATATAAACGACCTTTGTTGTGTTACTTAAAAAATGTTTGCATTTATGAAGGATATGTGGGTTTGAAGAACGAAGGCAGCAAGTTTATCGAATACGATTACAATTTGTACGATTATAAATTTTCTGATTTCCGAATACAAATGCCAACGTAATTATTTCAAACTATGTAGCTTTTTTCAGGTCTACAATAAGTGCAACATTTTTAATATTTTTCACAAAAAATAAAAATTAGCATGATTTTCATTAAATTTCTTTTTAGTAATTCTTAGTTTCGACAACCTTTTCTTCTGGTCTTAATCTCGATAAACTAACGAAATTTGCATTTAAAGAAAAAAGTGCCAAAACGCCTGAACACTTTTTTCCAAAAAATAAATCGGCATTAGTCTAGTCTCTAGATACCCTTCACAACAAGTGTTATGGATATATTTAAGTTTGTCATTCTGTTTGTAACTTTCTTAAATTTTAATTTTCAACCTCATAAAGTGTTAATATTCTGGAGCAGTATCAATAGAATAGCCGATTTAGCTGAGAAAACTACTCTGAGAAAACTACTATACTAGAAACCAGTTTGGATATCGTGTCATCTATTTGATATTGGCATTCAGTAAAATCGAACGGTGAATAGTCGAGATAATTCAATAAACCGGTTTTTGAGGTCACAAAAATGGGCATTTTTTTATACAATTTCACAGTTTCTAAAAGATTATGTCGTGTTATGTGTTTGTTATGCACAGTCGCAGTAATCATACCACAAGCAGTAGAGATATAGAAAAAATCCCCTTTTTCCACTTCTGGCGCAAATAAAAAAAAATTTTTTTTGCTACTTAAAATTTGATAATAATCTTTAAGTAGGTCGTTTCGATATTAGTGTATGTTGGTATGCCTATTATATTGTGAATTTCGATTTTTATTAGGAAAATTCACATAGGTTGCTTCTTCTTCTGAAGTCAATTTTTAGTGCCAAAAAGATTATTTTTCATAATTTGATTGAAAATATTTACAAATAAGATTAAAAACTATGTAGTGCGAAGAAGAGTATCCCCTGATACTCTTTTTCGCAAAACCGAGTACTAATACGATTATTCGTTTCTACACTAATATGATGCCAATACGTACATATATAGAAATCATCCAACTGTAGAATAGTTGTCAAATTGTACGAATAGTTTGTAAAATTGTGTGGCAGCATTTGGTGGTGGTTGATATTTTGTTTTTTTTTTTAGTTCTTTTTTGTTTTAATTCTGAATACGCAAGGTAATTGACCTTGGCAAGTCAACAGAAATGTTGAAATAATTCAAACTCATTTGTTAGCTTTTTATTCATTAAATCCAAATTATTTTACTCCTAAAAATTAGTATGAATGCGCAGTATGAATGCCCATATAAGTTTAAAATTGAATTGTATTATGCAACAAAAGTTATTTTGGAAAGTTTCTATGCAAATTTTTCATGCGATAAAATTGTATTGTTCAGCATGGCAAGTACCAGCATAAATGAACAGAATTCTATGAACAATGTCGTATTTATACATCAGGCCACGATAGAAGACGTTGAGCTCAGTTCTGAATTTGCAGACAAAAATTTTAACTCAGAAAAAATAATTTTTTCGATCACAGCTTAACAACTTCTATACAACGAGTTACCATCGGTTACAACGATTTGTATTTTTGAAAGCATTAAAAGGTTAAATTTTTTTGCATATTTCAATTAGCTCTTAAATAAAATAAATAAATAAATTTATATTTAAAAATTCAAAAAATATTTTCTGTGTCAAAGATTTCTAATATTTCTAATTCTCATTTTACGCATGGGAATTATAGACTAACCCCCTAATTCATAAAAATTATTACAGGCTTATAAGACTGCTATTTGACATATTTATATGGAAAATCTGTCAAATAAGAGCTTTATAAACCTGCTATAATTTTTGTGAATTAGACGGTAAGAAGTTAAATTTGAAACATTGCTTTAGGGTTCTTCGAGTCTACTGATGAAATGATTAGCACCTACGAAGTATCGGCGGCATATAGACTGCTGAAAAAGACAGAAAATGTTAATAAGGTCTACTGCTAGACCTAAAATAATGCATTTCAATTAGCTCTTAAGGCATATATAAATAATTAAGTTCATTTTTGAACATATGTATATGAGATATCCACTCAAATATAGATTTTATAAATTTTTCTAAATTTTACTTAAGTCCGAAAGCTCTTGAAAAATCACCCAGTACATTCTTCTCATTTTTGTTTGGATATTTAAAACCACCCCTGTGTAATAGTAAAGCACAAAGTATTAACTCCAGCCTCTAATGAAAAAATGAAGAAAAAAATCGCTGCACATAAATTAATCGAAAGACTTAAGACACAAGCTGTTGAGTTGAAATGATTTAAAGTATTAAGAAACCACATATTTTATTGCTAAATACACAATTAAATTAAATGGAATTTAATTTGATATTGTCGTAAGCCTGAAAATTAAAAAAAACCTATTTGTACATTCCAAAATATTGCTTACTAAAACCTAAACAGTCGCAACTCGAAATTCGAAAAAAGTCAGGCGATGCTAAGAAAAATTTAATTTCTTAGCTCAACTAAGTTCTCAAAACAAAATAATTTTTTTCAGCTGTAGCCCGTGAGACAAAAGAAATGTTCGTGGTCTTTGGATATTTGATTTGTAAGCTGATCTGTGATAAGAAAGCAGTTTCGAGAAATTTGTGACTATTCATGATTTTTTTTTTTTGTGTTTACTATAGAGACTTGAAAAAAGTAAAAGTAAGAGACATTTTTAAAATAACAGAAAATAAAAGTAAAACTGCTTGCATTTATTATTCACAACGTAAACTAATTTTATGAAACATTTTATGAATTCTTGAAGAGAATAAATTAATTTTTAAAATCTCTTGTTTCCGTTCACACTGATTGCTTATTTTCATTTTTAGAAACATGGATATATTTCTGTAAAAATGAAAGGAGAATGAAACTAAAGCTGTGTAAATAAGCAATAATTTGTTTTGGTAAACAAGTGGAAAATAATGATAATAAGCATTTCAAAACAAAAAGTGGTTAAAAAATCTACAAAACGAAACAAACCAAAAACGAGCAGCAACAGAAGAAGAAATTGGTGTGAAAGTATGTCAGTGAGTCTAAATAGTAATAATAAAAAAAAAACATCACCAAGAAACAACAATCTAGACAACAACGACAACCACATGCTCACTGAACAATTAACATTTCTAGCTTTTTAGTTGTTGCTGTTTTTTTTTCAACAATTGTACACCAAGAGTTTTGCTTTTATAAAACAAGTCAAGAAATATAAGCAAGATTGCAGAAAAAACAGTTCACATAATTTTGCAAAACAAAACTTTACCCAAGTAATGCTAAACTACCTGCCATCAGTACTTTATTAAAGTTAAGATTTAAAAAGATAAATTTCAAGTATAATTTCAACAAGAGTGAAATGAAAACGAAAAACAACAGCCAATAACAATAATATACAAATCACCCGAAGACAAGACGGCGTTGTTTCAATAATAATGCATTTTTTTATGTCATGCAATAGGCCAAGTTCACAGCAACAGCTGATTACAGGTTTTCTGCACCCTCAAGCAGCATTTGTGGCATTTTGAAAAAAAAAAATGAAATTATGAAAAGTTCATTCACTTTAGACATAAATCAGTATTACCAAAACTAATTTAATCAGTATTACCAAACAATTTTCATTTTAATATCTCAAGTTAATTTTGAAAAACAAGTTCTGTGTACACTACTGTAAGTAACTACTGTTTGTGTATTTTATTTTTAATTAAATAATTTTTGTGCATATTTGTTCATATTTATTACCGTTTACACTTTTGTTTCTCCCATTTAAATGTGTCTGCCAACTTGAGACTTGAGATTTAGCCATTTGTCTGCTGCATTTTGCTTAATAAGTTTATTAACATGCAATTAGCTTAAAGATTTGTTGTCAAAGAAAGTTTCATTTAAATGAGTTTCGAAGTTGGCATTTTCCTTTGAACAAAGTAAAACAATGCTGCAAAACAAGCCAAACAAAATTAGCGAAACAACAACTCTGCCAGTAAACAAACAGTAAAACAGCAGTGAACAGCATACAACACCTTCTCCAGTTGCCGCATTTGATTAAATTGTTTGCTAGTAAGTTGTCTAAAAAGCGCTTAAAGATAGTTGTGAGTTAGATATCTAGATAAAGCTAACAGCAATATGATCAATTGGTGCAGCAGTTCTTAAACGGGGTGAAAACAATTATTGTGCACCTCTGAAAATGGCCAATAATTGTTTTGTCCATATGCACAAATGAAAATCTGGCTACAATTTGGCATCTCCGAACTATTGTGCTCAGAAACGCTTTTCAACTCGCAAGCAAAGTATGAAATGACTTCTATGTAGATTGTAGAATTATAAAGTAGACACTATATAGCTCTACTTCACTTTCAAATAGTAAAAGACTAATGTCGTCTTTCTTCTGGGTAAAATGCTATATATCACAAATCAAATTTTACGTTGATTTGTGAACTTTTCCAGCAAATAAGAAGGTGCTTTTTTTATTATTTCTATCTTGGACCATTACTCAGGTAATGACCGCTTTATATAGTTTTCAGTATACTGGAACTAAGAGAATAAGGAAAGGAAAGGATAAAATAGGTAGTGCTTGTGGAAGTTTGACTAAACAAACAAATAACTACTGTTGGCTTGTTCTTTTAGTATCCACATTCATACAAAAATGTATCTTCATATTTATGACAGGGTGTCGTCAGAATTTTGATTTTAATATTAACTAAAATGACCTCATAACTGATATTATTCTAGTGACAAAAGTTAGTAGCAGTGTTGCCAGTTTAGGGGGTTTCCCCACAGGAATTTTTTTTCTTTTAGGGGTGAGTTTGGGGTGGTAAATTCTTTTGGGGGAAATTTAGGGGGAAACAATTTACTTTTGGGGTATTTTTAGGGGATTTCTATGTTTGGATATAACGGCAAAATAGCAGGAAGTTAGAAGATTTTTCAACTGATAAATTTGAAGACTTGAAGGATTCTTAAAATAAAATTAAACAAGATCTTTTATGTTCATTTGGTAGCTTCCAATACAGAATTTTGCAACTGGTAATTTTAAGTACTTTTTTGTTGAGTTGAATGAATTTTTTTCCTTACGGGCGGGCCAGTTCTTTGAATTTTTTCCGTTTCTTAAGTACTGGGAAAATTAAAATATCTAAGAAACTTGGATAAAATTGAAACTGTTTTTATGAAAATGTCAAAAGAACGTAAAGAGCGAAGAAGACCTAGAAACTCTTAATATTATTGGAGAAACTTAATTTTTTCTAGATACGCAGATAAGAATTTCAGGCTGCCTATAAATATGTACTTAGATCTCAAAAGATGTGAATACAAATAAATCGAAAATTTATAATAAATTGTAGAGTTTGATTGTTAAACAACGACTGACTTTATTTTCTCACAATATCGTTTTACATGCTTAGTCTATGGAAATATTCAAATACATACAAAGGTTTTCTTACACACTAGTTGTACTACTCCTATCCATTGCAAAGCGTGTGTGCAAGCATTCTGAGAATATTAAACAACTTATTTGATCTAAAAACTAAGAGCATGAAATGAAATAAAATGAAATGAAGGATAACCTAACTAACTTAATAATTGGACTAAACTACCCAATAAACCATAACATAATAACTTACCTAGACAACTCAGTCTACAAAATATACATACATACGCCTGTAATCATAACATATGCACTGAAAAATACATATAATCAGTTAATTTTTACTTCTTTTTAATTGGAGAAAGTTTAACAATTTTATGCATTTTCTGCATTGTCAATGCATTAATATTGGCGATTCACAAACAAAAGCCAAAATTTGTAGGGGGATTTTGTAGAAAAACATTGACACACTGGTTTTTAAATAGAACGAGTTTAATTTATGTGTCTCTACGTATTTAAAAACCAAAAGTTGAGACTCCCTGCTTTATTTACCGTAATGTGTGTACTACAGTTACACTTGCAATTTATGCACATAAACGTTAAACTTTGGCCGTAGCCGGAGCCAAGCCAAACAAAACTGGATACATATTTTCTGCGTTGTGTCTTTTTAATTTTTTTTTTTTTTATAAAACAGCATCTCTTTATTTTGGTATGCTGCAAGTATTCGCAAATAATTTTTATTATTGATCATTTATCTTTCTCTTCTTTTTCTCCTTCTCCTTCTCCTTCTATATGATCTATTATTTACAGAAAGCGAAAGGATTTTCACTTTTATCTTTAATTTTTTTTTACTAAGAAATAAAACAAACAAAAAACGTATAAAATCGCCACCAGTAAATGGCAAATTGTAATGTTTAACCATAAAAAGAAAGATTGATTTTTGTTGATTTTTATAAGTTTATTTATATGGATCATAATGTTTTTTAAAGTATTAAATCATAAAAATCACACGGTGTTTGTGAATTAAAGTTGTAATTTATATACAGAAATAAAACGCTTTCAGCTTAAGCGCTTCCAGCTGAAAACATTAAAAGTGCTAAAAAAAAACCAAACTTTGAGTTTAATTTAAAGTGGCATAAAACGAAAATCACCTGCCCATAAGTTGTGAGTTTTAAAGGAGGATGTTTTTTTCTGCTTGGTTATCAAAAAGCAAAGCTTAAAGTAATATTTTTATTTTTGACATGTTGCAAATTTAATGTTGTATGTAATTGACTTTTTTAGTTTCCGTTGCATAATAAAATATATATATAATGTCAATGATATATTAACATTCGAAACTTTTTCAAACAGACAACAAATGTGTTCAATTCGTTGGACTCAATAGTTCCCCTAAACTTAAGGTGTTTATGAAAGTGTTGAACTATTTTATGAAAAAGCACTCAAGCCTTAATACTTTGTAGTAAAATTTGCCAAAGATTTGCGTAACGCTTATATTAAAAAAAAAAACAATTACTGTCTATTTCATATCCAAATTAAAAAAATTTTTGTATGGAAATTTTCAAATAAAACACATATAATAAAGAATTTAATTTTTTTTTTAATACAAAAAGCCTTAATTCTTTGTGGTAAAATTTGCCAAAGACTTACCCCCAATTTTTGACTTGGATTTTAAATGCCATTTCAATTTAAATTTGATTTAAATACAAAATTTAGTCAAACAGTTGCTATTTAAATCAAACTTAAACGGCCTGCCGTGCCCATTTAAAATCGATTTAAGTTTTTCGTACTGCCATATGATTTTGACAGTTTGGTTTTGTTCTGCAAATTAAGAAAATTGCACATGTTTTTTTTTTGTTTCATAATTTGATTTTTTTATTATTTCCAGAAGGTAATCAACTTCTGTGGCAGTGAAATTGGGAGTCCTTTTATCAATTTTGCTACTCATTTTAATAATTTTAACAAAACAATTTATTATTTTCTAAACTTTTCACAATTTCACTTTCACTCCAAATTTGTTTAAACAGCTGTTTTTTATTGAGTTATCGATAATTTTTTGACACTTACATTGTGCTGCCGTACTTTTATTACAATTAATTACCAAAAATAATTTTAGACTGTAAAATAGAAAGCTATTTTAAATCAAACTTAAATTTTAAGGAAAATTTACTAATTTTGTATTTCAATCCCAAGTCAAAAATCGGGGGTTATATTATAAGTGCAGGTGTGACAAATTTTATGCGAAATGTTCTGACTTATGAAAAATAATACGGCAACTAATTTGACATCTGGTACATACACGACAGCTTTGTGGAAGCGCCGCCTTCAACCGATTCAACTACCGAGCTCACACCATATAACATACCAGCTAGATGGTACAATACTCAATTCACCAATAAAATCCAGCAAGCTTCGTTATGAATTGTGCGGAAAAATAATTTTTTTATTGCTTGCCTTTCATTTCTTTTAATTAAAAAAAAAAAAAAAAAAATCACTGCGCAACAAATGTTAAAGATATATTATGAGTTTGTCACTCAATTTCGCAGAAATTATCATTCCTCAATTTTTATTTCCGGTCCCATAAAGTATACATAATAGCTCTGTTTGTTTACTTTTTGGGCAAAGTTCGGTAAAATGAGAGTAAACTATAATTTCTCTCAATAAGTGACAGAAATGCCCAAAAGAACTGGAACGCATAAAAACAAATATTTTACCACAAAAGAAAACATCAGGGTTCTGACAGCTCAATTTATAAAAAGAAATATTTATGTATTTTAATTATTTTTTTGTAAAAAAAAAACACCGACTGTGTATGCATAAAACTTTTTACCAACACAACAGAACTTATGCTAGGAACACAACTGCGAATTTTTCGCCGTCAAAACTAAAACACATCAGTGTATATGAAAATGCACACAGTCACAGCGTCGGTCGAAATTCGTTGTACGCGGCGAACTTGAAATAGATTTATTTCTTACGCCGGCGAACGACTAACAAATCAGTACCATGTCGCCATTTTGGTTTTAGTTTTCAAGTGTTTTAGTAAAAACAGTTAATTTTTACTTTAATAGTTTTTATTTTAAGTGCTCAGCTTTGATTTTTTGCGTTTAAAATAAAAAGTCAACATATTCGATTATAATACATGTTTGTAGTGTTTAATTTTTTATTTTTGGTAATGCTAAATTTTTTAGCAAGCAATTTTTTTAATATGGTCACTCCTGTGACCAGCTGTTCAACTTAAATAAGATAAAATTAAAAAACTGAGAAAATGGATACAAGTGCAATTATAATTGAAAATGTTAAACTTCAAGGCTTTTACCATAATGAACATGACGTTCATTATTTTAATTATATTTACAAAATTTGAAATTCTTTGATTCATTTAGTTTTTTTATCTTTGAACAAACAATAAACAACTTTATCAATTATAACAGATGTTTTTGTTTTTCGTCGTTATTGTGTTTCATACGATGAATTTACACAGCGAATTTTAACCAGTGTATTCGTCGTGTTGAGCGAAATTCCACGTTCGTCCCAGTTGTGTTCCTAGCATCATAAATTTATATACATAATTCATATATGTATGTACATAAATGAATTCGTAATTATAAATATATAACAATCAACAATTTTTTAGAGAATAAACAAGTTTTTAGCGAATGCTTTATTAAACTATTTTTTCATACTAATTTCCCATATTTCTTTTAGTTTCCGCAAAACATTTATTTCTTCTATATTATTGTTTATTCTTTGAAACAGCTGACAGCTGAACTACTTGCCCATATTAGTCCGTAGAAAAAGTACGGGCTGTTTCGTGCAAGAAGAAGTAGCATAATATTCTCTCACAAATACTCTCATTTGCTCAATTTTAAAGTACGGGAAGGCTTTTCGTACAAATTGGGATCCCACGGTATCCCAAAGTAGAGTAAAGAAACATAGCTAATCTGGATCAGTACGATAGAAAAGTCAACTCGAAGATGGCCGTCTGTACGCTATTGAAATGCTGTTTCTGGGAAAAATGTTTGACTCAGAAAAGATTTTTAGCGGCAAACTGTTTGCATATCGTGTCGAATCTAAAAAATCGGAGTTTTCTTATAAGATTTTACGTCTCTAAGAAAATAAAATAAGTCAGCATAAAATTTTTGATACTTAACTATTGATATCTTGCGCTATGTACTTGCTATGGAAATTCAGTGAAATCGGCTTACAAACAGCCGGGATACATAAAAAATGGTTTTCTGGACACCTTCTGCAAAACTGTTTGAAAAAAAGTTTTTTCTGCTGCAAATTTGGTAACATTGTTTGAATATCACCTATTCAAAGAGCTAAAAACATTGATATCGGTTCATATATATATATACCTGATATTTGGCGAAAATTGATTTTCTTTGGAAGTCAAGTTCTGGTGCTAGAAAATGAGTCTGATGCCAAGAAATTTTATCTAGAGTTGATTTGTTTTCCGTCATCGGTGCAGACATGCCGGATATATAGTGAAAAACGGGTTTTTTTTAGGAAATTTTATATAAAAGTAAGGTAGTCATATGATTGCCAGGACATGCGGGAATAACTGGAAATGAGAGAGCATATTCACCTGCTTCACGAGCAAGAGAGTTAAGTAACATAAGCTTGATACGCGCGAAACCTTTGTTAATTCAATATTTTTTGTCGCCTTAATAAAATTGTAAAAAATACTAAAAAGTCATTGATCGAAATCATTAATGAATAACTAGTGAACAAAACGGTTTGGTTGCCATAACGAGGCGTTTTTCTTTCAGTGCAGTACAACTTTTACACATTTATTATTCAATTTTATACCCCCTTCAAGCTCAAGAGCTTCTTATCAACTCTGAAAAAATCGCTGATATTGAGCAAAATGTGTCGTTAAGCATGCTCTACTAAATTTAAAATTTTCCCAGCATTTTATTATGTTTTTCAAAAACATACCAGTAGACAATTATTTAAATAGCCAGTTTATTCAACAGTCAAGAAATCAGAAATCATACAGAAAGAAACAATGTTTAAAAAACAGAAAACCGAATTGAAACCATCAGCCAATCATTCTTATATGTATGTATGTATGTTATCTTTCAATATTACAGTCACTCCAGCACTACAAATTACTCTACTTTTCACGGCTGAGATTAGGAAAAATATTTTTAAAAATCAAATTTCAATAAAGCTCAAATTCAAATAAAGTTCAAGATACTTTTGTCAAGATTATAACCAAGAGAGACGTGTAAACCAATGAGCTCAGCTTCAGCAAATTATTTTTCTATTTTTATTTGTTTTCCAATGTTAACAGAGATATCACATCGCAAGTATTTGAACGTTTGCATAAATTAAAATGCATCAATGAAAAGTCAAATAACAAAAACAACATCACATTAAGAAAATTCATTCATATATGTATGTATGTGTGTATGTACGGGTGTGTTTTTAAACTTTCTTCACAGCGTTTTTTTTTTTTTGTTATTTCAAATATTTTCATAAAACCGTTAGAACAAAATGATATGAACAGTGGCAACAGTGCTAACAAAAAAAATTTATGAGCTTTAAATTGACCATTGTATATCTAAACTATTAAAAATATTAATATTCAAATTTTACACTTACAGAAAAATATAATTGGTTGAACTAAATTCTGCTACCAGGATTATTATTAATACCCTGACGAAAATATCACTGTTTTTTTATTGCTTTTTTGCTGCGTGTACACAATAGTAAAATACACAAACAAGTGCAGTGCAGCAGCAGCAGCAGACAATGCTCGGATACTAGTTTTGGCTGCATATGTGATGAAAGCTGTATTTAGTTGGCTGCACGCACACATTATCTGTTGGAAACTTAATTGCGTAGACGTGTAGTTACGGGCATCTCTATCGGTATCTATTCAATAAACTGTTTGGCATTTGATTCAGAAGACTTGAAACAACATAATTGTTGCTCAGAATGTATTCTTATGAAATTATTTATAATTTCTTTCTTGTTGTTATGTAATCAAGTTAATTCATAAAACAATTACGTGCAGAGTTTTCAGTAATTTTCAAAACAATTTTAATTTCAATATTTTCTCTTCTGTTCTTAAAATGCTTTTTAAAACTTATGTTCGCAGTTACAATTAAACAATAATTAGAGTTCTTTTAGCTACTTGTAAATATTGTTTTGTTAAATAACTCTTAACAATTATTTGTATACATTTATTTTTATTTTTATGTATGTGTATAGTAACAGTAAAAATAATAGCACCACTTGTATTTCTTCTTTTATAAAAATAATAAATAGTTACCCCCTAATTCATAAAAGTTATTACAGGCTTATAAGATTGTTATTTGACATATTTGTATGGAACATCTGTCAAATAAGAGCTTTATAAACCTGATATAATTTTTATGAATTAGACGGTTATTATATATTTGATAGAAAGAGATGTAGAGCTATTGCTTGAAGAAAAAGATGGTAATAAGTTCAAGTTTGTAAAATATGATGGTTTCATTATCAAGGTGTGGGCACCATACATGGAATCAAAACAATTACGGATGCTGACATATGTCTCTAACGAAATGCCACTGTTTTGTGTCTTATTGATAACTCAATCAATGTACTGTTAGCTACAAGTCTCAACTTGCTGAAATTTCTCGTTTGGTGGTATTATTTTGACCGTAGGTGCTTGCACACTTAAGGCTGGTGAATTTGTAAGAACAAGTATTTTTGCCAACATTGCACCAGAGATTTTTCAATAGCTTTTGGTATGAGAAAAAAAGCCCTACAACGACATATCAAAAACATCATTTTCCAGGAGCCCAAATTTAAATCTTTTATATTTTTGATCACTGCTAAAGAGAGAAAAGGAGATAGAGGGTCGATGTGTTCCACAAACAAGTGAAGAAAAAAAGCTAATGGCTGCACTTGATATCTCCAGAATGATCTTAAGTCTAGTTAGTACCATGTCGTCAAAAATTGAATAAAAATTTTTTGCATGTCACCCTCCCTAACGGGAGATATACATAGATATAGGAACCCAACACCCTATTCCTCAAAAATGTAATGAATAAAACGTTAATTAGGTTGAGCCATAAATTTAATACCTCAGCAGGTAGAGCATTGGGGTGCTTAAAAAAATGTGGAGTAAGAAAAGTCATTGGGTTTTGGCCATACATTTGACTCCTCCAAAGACACCCTGAGACTAGTTGGGCTACTGAAGGAAAATTTTTTTTATAATATTGGAGTTTAACTTTATAATCGAACTATATATGTATACGATGATGAAAACTAATTGGCTGTCAACCATGACGCTCTTCACAATTACATCAGAAAAAATTTCTCAATTTTGAAAATGTAAAAAATTTAACTCAAGCCCCATAAAATAATTAATAAATATAAAAATTAAATAAATAGAAATAACAAACAAGGACCCCAAACTCGAAATTTAAGAAAATTTATAATTAAAAACGAAAAAGGTCGCAGCAAATTGCATAAAGAAATTATTAATTTATTATAATTATAATAAAAACTATTATATTTATATGGGAGCCCACCTAACAAGGGGAAACAGTTAGTTGACACGTTCAGAAAAAATATTGGCAAAGAATAGTTGGTGGGGGTCGATCTTACACAGAGAAAAAAGCACCTAATAAAGTACAACAAAATCAATAAGATATCTCTATGGTTTTTTTCAAGAAGGATTCCTTATTATTTTAAATGGGAAAACCTTATTGAAAAAACAACAATTAATGAAATTGAAAAGATGATTTACATGTGTTTATATAGGAAACTAATAAAACCAATAGAAAAAAATTAATAGGATAACCTAATAAAATCAATAAGAAATCCTAATTGTATACAATTTACAAGAAAACCTAATAGAATCAATAAGTTCTTCTCTATAGAATTTTTTTTTTTGGTACCATGCAAATCGGAAACTGAGTAAAAACAAACGTGAGTAACAAGTTTTCTTCTTGGTTTTATGTGTTTTTCTTGTTGAGACAATTAATAAGATTTGCAACATGGAAATAATAAGAAATACCCATAGAAAAATCTTCTTTTCTCTCTGCTGGGATACCCCTCAGCCTAAAAACGTTTCAAACAGAAAATCTTATTGAATCTATTAGGAAGTTTTCGCTCTGTGTACATTTTATCCTTCCAAGAACTGGCCCAGAGTAGTTGTGAAGCTTTTTATGATTTCTTAGCTCCTGACGATGACACTGAAATTACATTACTACCATAAAAAATGCACTGATAACATCCATTGATTGATATTGAAAGGTATTTTTGAATGAAAAAAAAAACAAAAACTGGAAACCTCACGGTTTCCAGTTTCCGAACTTTGACGAGTCGGCAAACAAAACGATTGAGGATAGAAATATAGAAAGGAGGGGGGAAGAAAAAATATATAAAGTAAATAACAAAAATAAAACTAAAAAAGTAACAGGCGAAAGAAAAATCAGAAAAAATTTGTGTTTGAAATTACGTTTTTTCTGTAGCGGAAAACAATTTCATAACAGTAAACAATTTTTTATTAGAACGTTATTGATGTGAAAATTCATTCATAAAATGATGAGGGTTTTCTCTTAGTGTATATAAGATCAAAAAGATACAACTTTATATAAAGCAAATATTATTATTTGCGTGCAAATAAATAAAAATAATATTTTAATTCAGGTCCAAAAATGAACCTTTTCAAAAAATGTTTGCTGTATTTTTCAGCTGTCTATATGCCGACGACATTTCGTTGGTGCTAATCAACTCATCAGTAGACTTGAAAAATTCTTAAGAATTAAGTCTACTGATGAGTTGATTAGCACCAACGAAATGTCGTCGGCATATAGACAGCTGAAAAATACAGCAAATATTTTTTGAAAAGGTTCATTTTTGGACCTGAAATAATACATTTCAATTGGCTCTTAAATCAAATAAATAATTAAGTTCATAAAAATAATATTTTTAATTTCATATTTTTTATTTTATTTTACAGTTTATTTGAATAAAAACTAGGAAAATTAATACATATTATTCCGTGCCTGATTTTGAAGAAAGAGGGACCACAAAGTACTGCAAGATCTAGGCTGAAAACATTACTACCGCTTAAGAAACTATTTAAGTCAATCCATCAGCTCAGGAGATTGGCCTTCAAAGAACAACTTTGTCGACAATTTTGCTCAAATATTTGCATTGTAATGAAAAATGTGCTCAAAAGGGCTCGCATATGTGAGGCCAACAGAGGAGGACATTTATCTGATATTTTATTTCATACATAATTGCTGATATTAAATAAAACATTTGTCATTATAAGATTCATACTCTTTTATGTAGTCAAAAATTATAAACGAACAAAGTAGTATACCTTCCCGGCAGACACCTAAGTCACCTTTTTTAGGTCCACGAATTCCCTGTTATTGATTATTACAATCAAACATCAGCTGCTAAATACTCGTCAAACTAAATAAAAGTGAAATTGAATTCTGCTACAAATTTCGAGAATTCATTGAATTCATGTGGCACAAAATTGGTTTTTTTTCTCGCTACGCTGAAAGAATTTTCGTTCATAACTCTAATGATTTGAATTAGTTAATATTTTTGCATTAATCTAATTAAAGTTTTCATTGAGGCCACGAATTTTCGTAAATCTAATGAATTAGATTCATTCTAAACTCTCCATTAGTTTTCATAATTTGGTCACAATTCATCATTATATTTATGAAAAAAGTTCCTTAAAACAATGAACAATTTCAATGCTTTCATTAAATTTTTAATTCTTGTGTGATTTGGAAGAAAAATTTGATAATGGTAAAATTTTTTTCTTTAATTCAGGTCCAAAAATGAACCTTTTCAAAAAATATTTGCTGTATCTTTCAGTTGTCTACTGTCAAGTCTACTGATGAGTTGATTAGCACCAACGAAATGTCGTCGGCATATAGACAGCTGAAAGATACAGCAAATATTTTTTTGAAAAGGTTCATTTTTGGACCTGAATTAATACATTTCAATTGGCTCTTAAAGCAAATAAATAATTAAGTTCATATTTGAATTTTTTTCTTTGTATGAAATTTTATTCAAATTTGACATAGAAACTCAAAATTGATGCAAACCATTTTATTTCCATTCTCTTTTTTTTCCAATATCCCGCACTGTCTTCGAATTGTACTGCAGTGGCTAAAATGTATTTGAAGCTGTCTTCTTTAATAGCGCGAAGAAATAACGAGACTCTGTCAACCAATTCTGCCCCTCAAGTTTTACAATAGCATGTGTACCATGAAGAAAGTACATCAATCAAATTTATAACAATGCAAAATAAATTTACAGGTGAGTTTATAACAAAAAAAGAAAAAAAAAAGTAAAAAAAAATTAAAATAACTGTTTAAATAAGAACAAACTGACCGAAGAGGCATTCATTGAGCATACATCCATAAATAATAAGTTATAATTGTGGCTGTAAAGCAGAAAACAAGTGAAGTGGATTTGCAAGTAAAAGAAAATCTTTCAACAAGTCAAAATCTATGCATCAGTACTCTTCCATATTTAAATTGCAAACAGCAGAAAAAACAAAATAAATAAAAAAAATATGTAACGAATTACAAAAGTAAACTGAAGTTGCATCGAAAAGATGGCAGATGTGTAGAAGGGCAAAGCGGAAAAATGTATAAAATACAAAGTTTGATCGGCATCTCAAATGTTTCATAATGAAAACTTACCGTTCTGACATGCAACTGAAATTAATTACAAACGTATCTGATAAATCCAAAATTTCAAAGGCACCCAATAGGCCTACAAAGCAGAATGAATGTAACTAATTAAGCACTTGTAATTAATTGAAAATTTCTTTGACTTATTCAATGACTCGATAGTGACTTTAATGTTGTTTTACTTTTCCCATTAACGGTTTTCAATTTGTAACTGTGTTTCATACAAGTTGGAAGAAAACACTTTTATACTTCTACTCATCACTTATAAATTTGTATGAATTTTCTCTTAGTATATTTTTCTTTTTCAAAATATTTAAAACATCATAATTTTATCTTTTCGATTTCAGTGATACATTCGTTGTATTATTTGCTTTAATTGTTCTCTTTTTTGTAAAAATTTTTCTTTTAATGAAAACAAAATTACATATTTATTTTTTTATTCGATTGTATTCAAAGATGCGTTTCTCAAGATCCACGTGCGTTCCAAACAATGTTCACCCAGCGTTTGAGCTGTGGTTGCCGCATCATAGAAAAGAAATGCAACAACCAAAACAAAAACATCATAGATAAAGATAAAGCAGAAAAAGCATAAGCAAAAGAAATTAATCAACAAACTTTACAATAATACAAAACACAACCAACGCCAGGCCAAGTGAATGCAGCTTCAGACGTTTGTGGCAGTTTGTTTTTGTTATTGTTATGGTTGTGGTTGTGGTTATCAAACCGCTAATACGACGAGCACCATGTATACCAGTGGTTTTGCCTTCTTCGATTTTAAATGTACTGGCTGGCTTATCGTCCGGCTGGTTTGTTGACTTTATGTCTGGGTGGCTGGCTGGCTGGCTGGCTAAACTTTGGTTTTCCATTCCACCAACATTAGCATCAGCCTCAGCCAACTTCTGGCCGTATTCGGCACATGTTTTAGTAGATTTTCTTCAATTTTCTTATAATTTTCTATGCTCTGGTAGTTATTTTTCTTTTCTTACATTTTATGGTTTGATATGATTTTTTTTTACCATTAACTTTTTTTAAGTTTGTTTACTTTTTGCTTTTGTTTCAAAGTCTGCGACTTTATGGTCAGCTTAAACATTTGTGTTTATGCATTCAGCAACATTCAAATGAAATATAATTACACAAAATAAATAATTCCATTATAACAGAGTTTTGAAAAAAATTTGCTGCTTAGAGCAGAGAAAGGCGAAAAGCAGGGTGCTTAACAACTGTTTCTTTCCCAATCATTATACAAGATATTCGAAGAGTAGTTTTGGCACCACATCAAGTCTATATCAAAGAAATCACGCTTTGATATTCGTCCCCCAGCAGGTGAAAAAAATCGGATATGCAACTTTTTTCAGCACATGGGTGCTTATGATTCATTTGGAGTCCTGATAAATTGAAACAAAATTATAGTTTTTTTTTTCAAGAAGGAAGTCTTGTTAGTTAGATAATGAAACTGATATTGAAAAAAATTAAGAGGGAAACTTATGAGTTTTATTAGATATTCTAATTGATTTTTTTTTAAATCTTTTTTTGATAAAATCGAACCCTTAACCTTGCGATTGTCCCTTGGATACTCAAACAATTCAGCCCTTAAGATACACAAAGACAATCAGCACATCATTTGCACATGATCTAGGAACCTAATGAAATCAATTAGGAATACCTTTTTGATAAAATTTAGAAGAAAATCTTATAGAATCCGTTAGTATTTCTCTGATTTTTTTCTAATTTTTTATTTTTTGAATAACGTATTTCTGTACTTTAAATATAAGTGAAATCGTGTTGTACAGGAAATGGAAATAAATTAATAAAAATAAAAATAAATAATTTTATCGGGTTTTCTAGTTCGGTTTTTACTTCCTCGAAATGGAGAAAGATTTTCTGTGATAACATTGGAGTGTTTAACATTTTCAAAAAAGGCAAGAAAAATAAAGCTGAAGTCTTATTGGCTGAGGTACATACCAAGGCTGTTTCACGACCCAGGTTTCGAACCCAGGCCATGACTAATTTATTTTTAAGCAGCAGCGCATAGCCATCCTACCACCTGACTCTATATTTAATCTTATCGATCAACTATCCACTTTGTCACTGGGTTTTTTTGTGGATTGATATATACTTTTATATTCTCTCACCAACTTCCAATTGATTTCCAACTGATTTTTGTCTTTGTTGCTACTGTATCAGTGATAACAACGGTTTCAAACTTTTCGCCTTAAAAATTATTCACATTAAAAATTATGTTTCACTCAAAACCAAAACATTTCAAGAAAAATTATGTTGCACTCAGTTTTAAGCAGGATGTTGTTTTTATTCCGTCAAATAACTTTTCCAAAATTTTGAGACAAATAATTTCTTTCAAATCAGTGAAAATTTTGTCCGTTTGCAAATTTCCGTGAAACAGCATAAATGTGCAGTTTCTGATTTTATTCTGCATATGCAACCAACAAGTTGAGAATAAAACCACCACTTTGATATAAAAAAAGAAAAGTTTTTCGAATGCACACTCATGTGCTTACGTGTTGTCATTCTCTGGACTAAAGATCTAAAACAATTGCATGTGCTTATTGTAGCATGATTTAATTATGCTCAAGCTGTTGTTACTAATATTTTGTAATATTGTTTCTTAAAATTCTTTATTTGTTTAATATGAACGGTAACATTTTCCACCCCGCTTTTCAATTTAAATTAAAAATTACATAAAGTGGACAGACTAATATTTTTTAGTTTTACTTGCAAATATGGTGCAACATATTGCAAACTTACCAGCAAGGAAGGCACACGATTTAAATGTGTGTTTCGAGACTAGTGTTGTAGTACTATTTGGCTCATAACAGGATCCGCAAGAACTGTTTTAACTACTCCAACTCAGAGCAAGAACCACAAATACTTTTTTGTGTTCGAGTTCTTTTTGCAATTTGTACAACTTAAAACGGTGAGACTTGTACATATACTAGATCTGACGATTTTTCGATTTCGAAATGCTAGAACCTCTTAAGACGGAGTTACACAGCACGCCGTGCGTACTTCGATGCGTTTGATGCGACTCTCACACAAGTAGAATCAGTGTAATTGTATATGACATGTTACACAGCACTGCGCACAAATATTCGTAGACGCGTTAAACGCGTAGGGTACTTCTTACTTTTATACGCATCGCATTATTACGAGTATCATAAATTTCAATAAATTTTGTACTATAATTTTTTCATCAACAACATTTCTTCATTATTTCATTGCATTTTTTCATTTATCGATTACTCTTACCTTGCAGGGAAATAGCTGATGGAAACTAACACATTAACAACATAATTACTAACACATGCAAAGCAATTTTATAGGTTTGAGCGTTGCCATTACAAAATTTTTTTAGTATTTCGATTTTCCCGTATTAATTTGGTAATTTCAGTTGTAACTACGTTTATGCATTAATGTTTTTATATGTTCATATGCCCTTTTTTCTTTGAAAAAAGAATGGTGCTACGGAAGTTTTTTCCACATGAGTCAGTTTTCTGTTGTTAAAACTGCCACCGACTACTGTTTTTCTTTTAATTTTAGATCTAAGTGTATATGTAAAATAATTTATTCTATTGTCTTTGAATTGTTTTTTGGAATTTCTCGAAAAACTTTTTCAATTACTTAATAATAAAGAAATTAATAGCATTGTATGTAATCTTGGGGGTATTTTGAAGAAAAGATTTCGAATGATCACTTTACTGAGGTGGTAAGGCTGGTTTAAAAAACAAATCACACGTACACGAATGTTTACATCAGTTTTTTCAATTTGCCCTTAAGAAAATGATAGAAACCCTGATGTATGAACCCATCAGCAATGTCGGCCATATGATGCATCAAATGACCGACACTGTTCTTGCTGGGTTACATACTGAGTATTATCACTAGCATATTTAATAATGTTTAAAATTTATTTAAGCAGACATATATTATTGCACAAAAAACAAACAAAAAATTGAAATTCAAATAATTCTCTCAAACTAACAAATCTAGTATTTCTGACTAGTTATAACTAGTCAGAAATACTAGATTTGTCATACCCAGTTGCACTTTAAAATAGAAAAAATATAGAACGAAGTAGACGATCAGCTAAAATATCAATTCAAGTCCAACTTGATATGAAGTCAGTTTGTGTAGACCAACTAAGCGAACAACAACCCAGATTCTTGAAATCGTTTTACTATTCTTTGGTATAAAGACCGCCAATCACAACTTTAGCCAACCAGGACCCAGGATGCTGGATGGATGGCAAAAGAAATTTACTGCAGGTGTGTTGGTAGTGCCATTATCCTCGTATCACATGAAGTTGTGTATACATATGTATACATTTTATGCCGGGCATAATTGGACTCATGTGTTTCAGATAGAACAAAACTGGGTAGCGTAAAAAATATTCTAGTGTTCTAAAGCTCACTTGAAGCAGAGAATACGACATGTCACATGTTCTGCCAGTTTTATGTGCGATATATTTGGAATAGAACATAATACCCTTCCGAAGTGTGTCATATTTTTTTTAGAAAAGAATATGATTATCAACGAAAGGTAACATTTTGTCAGAAAAGAAAACGCCATTAGTTACTTAAGCTTCTTTTCGGAACGATTAGTGCTAAAAGTGTATTATGAAATTTGTTTTTTTTTTATGAAACTTGTTCATATTATACTTTAATTAGGGGCAGGTTTTGCGATCTTGAACATTCACGGTCGCCAACATTTGGAATGACAGCAAACTGATTAAGTACAAATTAACTGACACAAACGCGTTATAGATAAACGTCTCAAAGAATGAAATGCATGACCCATCTATTCCGGCATTTAGACGGGAAAGTGCTTTCATTAAATTTTTGTACACGTATTATGAATAAAAATTTCAATGAAATCTGTGACTTTCATGAAAATTTCTTGCTCACTTTCAAAAGTTCAAGTGAAAGTTCATTTTAAAAATGTCGTCAAAGCGGAGAGTTGCAAGTATTATAGTTTTGTTTACTACTGAAATACAATTGCCAAGACTACTGCAAACATAAATTTATAGGGCAACCTTCGAAAATAATTTTTATTGCTAAATTTTTATTAATTAATTTAATAATTATCACTTTTAAATATTTTCTAATGTACAAAATAATTTAAAATTCACAATTATTATTCTACTGCAATCCTGAAAATTTGTATGTGCCGTGGAGTAGGCAACCCTGTTTACTACCTTGTCACTTTACTTTCAGTAAATGTCAAAAAATTATATTTCAGGAAAATTTTGGTGAAAGCTGAGTTGAAAGTTAAAACACTGTGGGTGTGCTGGTAAAAAAAGTGTGAGTGTATTGCAACTTTCAGGCATTTACTTTCCCGTCTAAATGACGGGTAAATCAGTTTTTTACAGTATAACCTAAATCAGCGTGTCAAGCGTATTTTTTAAGCGTCTAAGCACCCCGTTTTGTATGAAGATGGTTTGTCCAATTTGGGTTGACCAGTTACTTTCGAAATATTGAAAAACCTTAAACTTCCACATCGTGGAACAGGCCATTAAATGCGACTTCTATTATATGCCCCCTTTCGTTTTGTAGTTGTAGTTCTTGTCGCAAAAAAAAAAAAGCCATCCAACTACATTCAGAATCAGTAAAGCTAAATAAATTTTTAAATTTATTTTTTGCAGTGTATCTTTTAAATTGTATATGCCGTGTGATTTTATTTTCTGCCTCATCATTCTAGGAATTAATTATTGCATTTTCGTATTTGTCATAAATACAAAATATCATTTAAATATGAAACTTAAGCAGGTGACTTATTTGTGTGCAAGTTTTAATAACACCAAGTAATTTATGACAAACAAGGCTTAAAAATGTTTAAATGATGCTTTAAATAACTTAACGACTTGTTTAGCCAAAAAAAAATTTAATAAATGATTTACAATTGGTGAACATATAATGAACGAAAATTTTGTCGCTTTGCTTTTTCATTTCCACAATTTTTCAGTTCATCGCAAAGAAAATAAAATGAATAATGACTCTCACTTTTATGCGTTAATGAAATTTTCTTTCAAAAGTCCACTAACATGTTTTACGTTTCTATTGAAGTTGTCTTTAGTAAAATATTAATGAAGAAACAGACATATAAATGCAGTGCGAACATTAAGCTTCAAGTTCATTGCAATTTTCAATTATTGTTTTTTTTATTTTTTCTTCCATTTTCGTACCAAAAGTTTGCACATTTTTGTGGAAATCTTGTGTACACGACGAATGGCTGACTGGAAATAATGCATCTTAACTTGGATTTATCGCCATTTTTGAAAACATTAACAGCTTTTGCACAAGTCCGCTGCTATATTCAAAGAAGAGATGATTAAATTTATTATATACTTGTCCAGGTATGGAGAAGTGAAGTTTTTTGTTCCAGGGATTGTGTTCTGTAACTCCCGCCACGAGAAACTCCAGAAGTTTCTGATACATGTAAAATGAAACAAAAATTCTATAAATTGAAACACATAAATTGAATTCTATAAATTGAAACAAGTTAATTAAAGCTCTTTGCACTGTTTCTGAGAAGAAGATCTTATTCCTTTTATAATATCCGAGCCATAGTATCGAATTAACACTCTTCTTTCGGCAGAGTATTTTTGCTAATCCTAATAACTTACGTAAAAAAAACTCGATTAACAAATATTTCCCTCTTGTATGATAAACAAAAACTCAAGCTTTTCTGTTAATTGCATGACCTATTTTTATTAACTCCACTGTTTCATGTGAAAAACTGTTCGATGAATGTAATACACAATCTACAACTGTACATGAATCTACAACTGTACTGCATTTTCCACACCTGTAGTTCCAATTGGTCATGGCCTGCATACTTACATACATATGTATATAAATACCTACTTATGTATGTATGATTATTTTCTGTCAAGTTTGAAAAAGTTCAAGATTTGGTTTTTTGTTTTGAATCAACAACTGTGTAATATCTTTTCGTCATGTAAAAGATTTAAGTTTATTTTATTGGAGATTTGATAACAAACGGAACATTAAGCCAAACAAAAAAAAAATCAAGTGCGTCAAATCTTATTTGATTAAAAAAATAGGAGGAATGTGTTTTGATTTTAATTAGCCAATGGAATTACTAGTATGTTTTATAATTTTGCAAGTTTGTAATCTAATCGTAAGGTTAATAGCAATTTTTATACTCAGCTTGAAACACATTTTCATCCTTTGACATTTGAGGTGAAAGGGTACTGTATGCATATACACACATGTGTATGTATGTTTGGTATAATAAGTATGTAAAATTTATTTTGTTTTATGATTGCGGCTGGCAAGTAAATCTTAGTTAGCAATTTGGTCCGAACAAAATTTTCAGTAGGTCCGGTCAAAATAATTGCTAAATATTAGCAATTTCAAATAGTTTGGAATAATGAAAGTATGTACAGCAAAAAACACTCTCTAAATTTATGAAAAATTTACCAAAATAACCGAAACGCAAAAAATCACAATTGTACATTTCGAAACAACAGCACTGTTTACATTTTATGTTCATGATTATTTCAGAGATGTTATTTGTTTATCAATTTTCAATTAATTTTCATTATTTGACCTTTTTTTATATAATTATTATTGTATTAAGTTTTATCAGGCTCATGTCCGTTCTATATTATTTTTGTGATTGATATTAATTAAATAAGACAAAGAACGACATCAAAGACATTCAGCAGGGTGGACAACGAGTTGTTTCGAAGCCGCCACACTTTCTCGTCAGCACCCGTCCTTGAACAATGAAGACAAGTCTGAACGCACTTCAAGATCAATTACGATGAAGTTAGAGCCTAGGCTCTTTAATTTTTGCATATACATAGATTGAAATTGTTCTAAATGAATTTCAAAAATTACTCCGCAGGTAATTAGTGTTGAAATTATTTTTGGTGTCTTTTTTAAAAATGTTGATCACTACGATTTAATACAGGAAAAAAAACAAGAAAAAATGTTTCCCAATTTTGAGGAAGTAAATTTCAACTTAAGCCCGTTGAATATGTAATTCATAATTATTTTTGTCTCTTTTTTTAATTTTTATGTGAAGTAATTACTAATATTTTTAATATCGGACGTTGTGTTTAAACTTAAAAATATAAGCTGCATTAACAAATCTATTAACAACAATTAACAAACACATTAACTAGTAGTGCTAACGTGGATATTTGTACATATAAATACAGGCACATTGTATTTTCTGCTAATTTACTACATTCATACCAATATTTATTCCTACTTGACAAATTTCTATACCATAATAAGTCTTTAATAATAATAATAATACTGAGAATTATCTTCTACTAACTAATGTTCTGCAAATAGTTATTTAATTTAGGCTAAAGGACAGCTTTTTATTTTTAAATAAAACACTTTTAATGTTTCATATAAGAATAATTTGTATTTTTTTTTAATTTTCAATATTTCGAGCTCGACCGTCATTTTTATTTTATGTTTTTTTTTTGTATTAATTATGGTTGTGCAAAACAGCAAAACAGTAAATAATTGATCTCGAGCCTGAAATATATAAGCAACAACTTTAATAATAATAAAATATTTTTTAATAAAGCAGCTAATAAAAAGCCGTTAAAATTTTTTGATGTGCCGCTGAAAATAAAACCACCTCTATTGCGTATATTCACCACAGTTGAATAATAAAACAACTCTGTCTTTAGTGACACTACTGCATTGTCATTACTGTCACCGCAAACCAGCCGTTTCTACACAACCACACACATGCTATTGAATACTGGAGGAAGCATAAAAACCTTTTTTGATAAAAGTTCTGTGCTCGAAATACTAATAGAAAATTTGCTGGGCAATTTTTCTAATAAAATTTATTCGTTTTTAAGTTATTTGTAAAATCATAGAATACAAAATGTCGAGCATGTCTAATCTATCAGCTAATGAAAAAGGCGAATTAATGGATCAAGTAAAGCAACAAATTGCAGTAGCAAATGCACAGGAACTCTTGACGGTATGTGAGCTATGTATGTTTTGGTTTTATAACACACAGGTCACAGTTACCTAATCAAAATCTTCGCAATTGAGCTGAAATAATATATTTCAAATAAAACTTATTTTTGTTTCGTAGAAAATGACTGAAAAATGTTTTAACAAATGCATCAGCAAGCCGGGCGTATCACTCGACTCATCGGAACAGGTAAGTGAATAAATGTAACGTTTATGTTCCCATGTGGAATTAATCAGTAGTAAACGTTTTACTTGTATACAATACAAATGAGGTTTTGGAAAGAGCCCGGCCACTAGCAAATTTCCATCAGAAAGCAAAAGTCGATTTTTCAATGAACCAAAAAATCATTCCAAATAATGAATCGATTAATTGTGGCTCAAAGTCGGTTAGTAATTTTTAGTTTAACAAAATGCAAAAATTATTTGAATTTTTACATAAAATGAAATTTGTATTTATTTTATTAGTAGGAAATCCGTCCAATAAGTAGGAGGTACAGTTGTAGGTGAATTCAATTTAATAAAACTAAAAAAAAATCTTTGGCATATTAGTTTTCAGCGATTAAATTATTAAGACTTGTACATGTAGGTTTTAACTCAGTTTTGATTTAGTGTTAGTTGATAAGATGCATTTTGAATAATTTTGCTATAGGTGGCACTATTCCATCCAAACCAACGGAGTCTTTACTGCTCAATGTTTTTGCAGCCGGATTTTTTCGATTAATTGTCGCCTAAAATGGATTTCATCATATGTATAATTGGCAATAAATAATAGATTTAGACTGAAAATCGATTCTTGACTACAATCGAAATCGACCGCAAAAATTAAAGGGATTTTTCTCAATACGTAAATTTACTAGTGAATGTACCTACTTATTGTGCGGATTTCCTACAATAAAATAATTATAAATACAATTTACATTTTGTGTCGAAATTTAAATCATGTTTGCACTTATTTAATAAAATTAAAAAAGTGCTAGTCGACTTCAAAACAATCGTCTCTGCTACGATTAATCGATTAATTAATGGGAATGTAAAATGGTTGATCGAAAATCGATTTTTGCCTTCTGATGCCATTCACTAGCTTCGACATCTTAAAAATAAGTAGGACCACAAATGAATGCTTTGACGCTGCGAAGTGAAGCAAACAAAATCGATTCGCTTAATATTTACACAACCCTTTTTTCGAACGAACCTTATTGTCATATTGAGGATAGTGACGTTTTCTTATCCGAAAAAAGTAATTTTGCATTTTTTTTCTTAAAATGCTAGTTTTACTATTTTAGCTAAATCAATAGAAAAGAAAATGCCGTAAAGCTATAAATCATTTTAAAAAATTCAGAAAATCAAAAACAATATTGATTACAAAACAATTTGATTATAGGCACCTACTTTAAATTTTCAGGAAAAATCTATTTTTATTATTTTTCAAAAATCTATTAAAAAATCAGTCGAAATTTTTCCTTAATCGAAAGTGTTCCCTTATTTTCCCCACAAAATAAAACGTACTACGCGCACTGACGAATTGAGAAGTATCAACGAAATGTCGGCGGCATGTAGAAGATCTATTTTTAATCTAAAATAGTACGTTACTTTTGTCATATTATAAATTGTATCTATTTTTCCTTTTGGTAGTAACACTGAATGAAAATTGCACTTTAACTAATTGATATTATTCGCTGCATCATCAAAACTTGACATTTTTTAAAATTATTTTTCAGAAATGCATTTCAATGTGTATGGATCGCTTTATGGATTCGTGGAACTTAGTTTCCCGTACTTATGGACATCGGTTGAAACATGAACAAAATAGAATTTAAAACAAATCTACTAGGTATAAACTAACTTTCAATCATTACCCTTTAATATACCTTTTTAATTTGTTGATTGTTTTTAAGATTATTTAAACAATGTACCATATAATATTTCGACAATGTACAATATTTAAAAAATATTTTAGTTAACAAACATTTGAAGATGAACCAGAAATTGGTTTTGAGCTAAAGTTTTCAAAAAATAAATGACTGCGTCTAAGAAAGATAAGCAAAATAAAAACTGAAATTTTGAAAGCAAACTTACCTTAAGTTTAGATTATTACGCTGGGTTGTTGCAGTTGCTAGTGGATTTTGGCTACGACGACTAGTATGCGAACTACGCTCGGAGTTGCATTTCGAACCACATTGCGAATTATCACAATAACGGCAACACTTATTATAACTAAAACTGGACGTGCATAAGGTGCAAAAGGAGTCCAAGAGTGCATCGTCCGCCTCATAACAGCTATGGGATGGTACCTTTACACTATCTCGATTATTGTTTTGAGTGCAATAATCAATTAGTGTGGTCCGATCTTCTTCTGAAGAATAATCATAACGGCAACTTTCCGTATCATCTGTCGTGACCTGATTATCCGATTTTGAACTTGGAGGCGAGACACTATCATCACTATTACTAAATGTACTTAGAGGACATGAAGGATAACGATTCAAAGGAAATTGTCTCATATCGTATTTACTCGTCATTGTAAGATTTTCGTTAAAATAGATAACCCCATTGTTTTGGGCATTAAAACCATTACCGACTTCGTAGTATTTGCGTAGAAAGGCGGCATTACAATCAGCTGCTGTATACTCATGGAGTTTCTTTGGCTTTTGTAAAATTTTTGAGGTAGGCGATGCCTGTGTATTAGCTGGATTGCCATTATCACCAACAGATATACCACCGGAACGTAATAAATCTAATAAACATTGTTTCAGATCGCGCATTTTATACGAATTTTAAATAACTTGGAAATACCTCACACGAATTGGTTAACAATGTGTTGAATAACAAATGGCAGATGGGCTGAAAAAAACAAAAAATTTTATTTATTACCTATTGGATTCGGTTTTACTTTCTTAAAATTGAGAACAATTTTTTCAAATATGAACTTAATTATTATTTGCTTTAAGAGCCAATTGAAATGTATTAATTTAGGTCCAAAAATTAACCTTTTTCAACCTGCTGTCTTTTTTGAAAACGGACCTAAATTGGAAATTTTTTTTGTATAAAACATTTTTATTAACGATATTCGGCAGCCGAGATTCCAAATTTCCTACAAGGTTGTTTAATAAGCATGCAAGTTTTGAGCAACTCTGTCATTGCCTGACAGACAATTGTTATTGTTTTGCAAAGAGCAACACGTTTTTTAACACAGACATAGTATTCTGTGTTTTTTAACAAATATTTAATTTATCGACCAAATAGTTATATTTTGTGCTCAACTACTAGAAAAGTCCTCGAAAAAAATTACTATGAGTACTCAGCGTGGAAATGGATCACGTACACGACCGCAAAAGCATAAAAATCGTCATGTTTTCAAAAATGATCTCCACGACAAGACACCACAACAGAAACGTATTAATTCCTTACACATTTCAGAAGTGTGCCAGCATTGCAAAGGTGTAATAGAATGGAAGATTAAATATAAAAAGTATAAACCACTTACTCAGCCCAAGACCTGTACAAAATGTTCACAGAAGAATATACGAAAAGCCTACCATGTTCTTTGTCGCGAATGTGCTTTGGCAGAACGAGTTTGCGCTAAATGTCTTAAAAGTGCGGAAGAGGTAGAAATAGAACCACCACAGGCAACACCAGAAGAAGAAGTCAAACTTAAGGTTGAAATGGAAAGACTTATTAAGTCGTTTCCAGAAAGAAAACGTCGAGCCTTTTTGCGCTACATGGATAAAGGCAAAAAGGAAAAGGAGGACGAGTTGGCTGAAAACTCTGATGAAAATAAAGATAATGCGGAGGATCAGGAAGCAGACAAAATAGATGCTGCCTTATCAAAAACTAAATCAAGGATACCACACACACGAGATGAGCTTTTGGAAAAAATAGAGCAACTTAAACTCAAAAACGAAGATGATGATGACGATTTCGATGATTTTGAATCCGACGACGACTTTGGCGGAAGTGATGAAGATTTTAGTGATGAGTAGAAAATGTTGTATTTTATAAGTAGAAACAATTAATAATTGGAACAAAATAAATGCACAATTAAGATAAAACTAATATAGTTTCAGTTTTTTTGTTGAATACAAATGCTGATGCTAAAGCTTTCAAACAAAAGCAAGAACTAAATAAACATGTAGGGGTGTGTATTCATTAAAAATAATGTAGTTGAAATGAGTTTTGATTTTTTCTTAAGAACATTTTGTCAAAGTATATACATATGTATGTATATTTGTTTTTTAAATTCATTTAATTTTTGTGTAGATGCCCGTTATATTGTATAAGTTTGCAGGTAATATTACCACCAAGATTAATTCATTTACTAGGGGCTGTTCACAAATTACGTAACGCAATTTTTGCAGATTACCATTACCATTCCTACCAGCTAACCTAACTTTCTAAGATGCCGTAAAAAAAGCAAGCTCAACAACACCTCAAACTGCTATTTTTGCATAAAATACCCACTGAGTTATTAATATTGAAGGAGGTAAAATTTTTAAACTTTTATATGATTTCAACTAATATTAACAAGTTTAAAAATTTCGACACAGGGTATGTATTCTAAATGAAACATTTTCCTTTCAACATAAAATGTTTTATATTAAATTTGAAAGAGTAGAAACGATTTAGATTTCTGTTTTTTTGAATGTCAACGAAGCTTACATTCGCATACTTGCATTAAAAACAAAAATTTTTTTAATTTTTATTGTTTTCAATATATGTATGTACATATGTATGTATGCGAATGAAAACTTCGTCTGCATTTAGAAAAACAAGCGGTAAGCGTGAAAAAAATGTATTTTTAATATTATTTATATGCGCAAAATTGAAATTATGTACTTTATACATATGCAAAATTAAAATTACTTTGAATGGAAATAAATCAAAAATTTCAATCATTCTTAAATTTCAAAGGTTGAAATATCATCATATACATATGTATATGTAGGTACATAGATATTCATGAAAAAATGATTAAAATCAACAGTCTTTCGAACATTTTCTTGGACTGTTTAAAATATCAGATTGTAATTTGTAAAAGAGGTGTTCACGGAAAAATTTTTCTAGCTCGGGTTCGTTTTGTTATAATTGCAATATACATATATTTTAACGGCTTAATTCCTTAAAAAAAATATTTCAGTATTAAAACACGGTTAAGTAACAAATACCTACATAACAAGGACATTTTTCAGAAAAAGATTAATAAAACTAAAATACCTATTTCCCGGAAATGTATACTTTTATTGTATTTATATATATATATATTTTCTATATTAAATTGTTGTTATGCCTTTCTCCACTATTGCGCCATCTTGCTCAAAACGTCACCTAACTGCAATAAAAACAAATCACGGAGAGTTTCATAGTGCACAGCTTTTGTACATATATGCTAGAACTTGTAAACATATGTATTTCTTGTAGTTTCATTCATCTGGATTTTTTCACTGTGAAAATTTAATTTTGTTCACGGAAATATTGTAAAAAGTAGAAGTTTTATTTATTGAAATTATAAATTAAATTTATTTGAAATAGCGCAAGACAAGTTAAACAATACAAAAGTTTTTATCCACTAACATTAATAGGAAGCTAATTTAAAATTTTACACTGGACAAAAATCTTAAAATTCTCTAACAAGCAGATAAGCACAAAAGAATGTCAACAAATACAAAAAAGCATCGCCACAAAGCAGCCGGTATGGATGGAGGTACCAGTAGAAATCGCAATCACGACCAAATGGAAGAAATAAATATACCCGAAAGTGAACGGTTGCCATTACAGTTGCGTATATCTGATTTTTTGGCCAGCAGCGATGATGAAATTATTTTAAAAGGTCTTTCCAAAACACATCGCAAATATTTGCATATATATGCCGCTCGCCTGGGCTTAAAAACTCACAGTTATGGAAACACAAATAATCGCGAATTGCACATACGTCGACGTAAACGTTTATCAACATTAGGTGAGGTTCGGCCACTTAATATATCGGCTTCCACAAGAGGAATACTTAAAAATCTATTACCAAACATACAAAGCCAATTGGCAACCAATCAAGGTATTTTGGAATCAAAACCTTCTACATCACATAGATACAGGAATTTGCGCAGTGATTCAATAGCAGTAGCGTTGGGTCCGCACATGATACCACCCAGCGCTCAACCAATCAGCGATGAATTATTTAAAGACAAACAGGAATTGCCGATATTTAATTATCAAGGGGAATTGTATCGAATGATGAGTCAACATAATGTAAGTTAATACTTATGTTCCTTTCTTTAGCTGTATCTAAAGGGACAGATATTTAAAAAAATTGTTTTAGTTTTAGAATTTTTTAGTAGGTAGATTGATTATACGTTCTAGAAAAGCAATATGCTTTTCCCTTTTTTATGTAAAAAAACATGAGCAGTGTTTCAAAGCTCACGAATGTTTCTCAGGATAAAATTGAATGAAGCTAAACATTTTACCTCAACTAAAAAATCTGTATGCAGTATCTGGCTCAATTTATATACAGACATTATTATATTTAATAAGAAAAGCGCTGAATTAAAAGCAATGTAACAGGTTGAAAATGCTATATTTCAATGAATACTAAAATTGCCCTGATTTGTTTCAGTAATTCAGAATAAAATTTAATGCGTTTAACATTTGACTACATACAAAATTGACGTATTGGAACAATTTAATGCTTTTGTATTAACACTATTTTTATAAATTAAATGCCTACAAATTTACGCTAAGTTTTCTGTATCTTTTCTAAAATTCATTCTCTCACCTATCGGTATTATATCAATTATATGCAAAATTTCTAGAATAGTTCTATGCTAAGTACTGAGAATAAATACACTAAACGATTTTTGCTAGAAATTTTGCTTATAATTTAGATGTAACGAAGGCCACAGCAGCCAGCTCCTGACAAGTGAAGTTATTAATATATACATTTATTTTCTGTATTAATAAATAAAAAAAAAAAAAAAATTTAGATGTACCGATTTGAAATAGAATGAATTTTAAAAAAGATACGGAAAACTTAGCGCAAATTTGTAGGCATTTAATTTATAAAAATAGTGTTGAGTTAATATTTTTTATATAAAAATAAAAAACCAAAAAAACTTTTTCTATGTTAAAATAGTTTTAAGAATTTTCATAACATTTTTTCAATCATGTTCTATGTATTACATATAAAATGTTAATTATATTTTTGTAGTTTAAAATTTTTTTATTTCTTAAATTAAATATTCAAGCTTTTGATCTTTGGTTTTTTTATAAAAAATAATTTTAAGCAATTATTTTGTATAAAAACCAAAGATCAAAAGCTTGAATAATTAATTTAGCAATCTAAAGATCAAATAATATAAATATAAATGTTTTAATTTCTTTTATGACAGTTTTTGAAAATTGCTATATTAAAAAAAAAACAATATTTCCTGAAGAAGTTTTCCAAAGGAAAACGAAATATTAAAAATAAAAATAAAAGCAAACAAGGACCTTAAGCTCGAAATCTAAGAAAGCTTATATGTTAGTTGTTGGGAATATTGTTTTCAATTAGCAGAAGAATATTGAAAATCAGCTTAGTGTCTGCAAAGCACAGAAAAAATGAGTCTTGCACTTACTTCTTATTTTATAAAAATTTCTTTTAGGTTTTTATAGTAAAAGGTGAGACTGGTTCTGGCAAAACAACGCAAGTTCCTCAGTACATTTTAAATGAAGCTACAAAGTGTAACAAACCTTGTCGCATAGTGGTGACACAGCCCAGAAGAGTGGCAGCCGTTTCTGTGGCTCATCGAGTTGCTAAAGAAAGAGGAGAACAAGTGGGCGAAACTGTTGGCTACCAAATACGCATGGAGAGTAAGTTGTTACAGAAATTTAAGAACACTTAAATATAGTAATAAAAAAAAAACATTGTTAAAAAAAGGTCGCATTCGAAAGACTTCCAATCTTATATATACAACATCTGGTTGCTTCTTACGTTCTTTAATGGCGGATGTAAAAGATCTTTTTCGCAAGGTGTCACATGTCATCATCGATGAAATTCACGAGCGTGATAAAAACACAGACTTCACCTTAATCACTATAAAAGAACAATTGAAACTGCATAAGAATCTTAAGGTCATTCTTATGTCGGCTACTATGGATATACAATTGTTATCGAATTATTTTGACAAATGCCCCGTATTGGATGTACCTGGTCAAGGGTATGATGTCAAAATCTATCATTTAGAAGATATACTATTCTATACGGGCTATCGTACCGCTCTTATGGAGAAATATTTGCGATCGATGGATGACAGCCTTCCCAATTTCACACCCATGTTTAGCGTCAATTTATTGGATAGCTTGAACCTTACAACAGCCGATAGTTTGGAAGATGCTTGTATGCAGCGAATTTTAGATAAGTTGATAGAACAATGCTGCGAAAATTGTGGCACAGGTGCCAAGGAAGACCTAAACGAAATGTTCGATCAAATACAATATTACATAGAAAGTGAAGGTATGTCTGTGAACGCTGGCCACTCGCAAACCGGCATAACACCTCTAATTGCCGCCTGCAAATGCAACATGCCCGAATTTGTACAATTTCTCATACTAAGGCAGGCCAATGTTTACATACGCGACAATTACGGGTTTGAGGCCATCAATTATGCCCGTGAGCACGCCGACGGCTTCTGTCTACAAATTCTTATGGGTTCTACAAATTATGTGGAGAGGGTTAAACAGCAGGAGGAGATAAGCCAGCAGGAGAAAGAAAAACTGCGCATTTTGGCCGCATATCAGCAACAATTTAAAGATGATAACGAAGTTGATCATGACTTAATTTTATCTTTGCTGGAAGGCCTCTATAGAAATGGCCACAGTGGTGCCATTATGGTGTTTTTACCCGGCTACAATGACATTGTGACACAAAGGGATTATATACAAAGTACTTTGCCAGCTGGCACCTACAAACTTTGTATCTTGCATGGCCATATGGATTCTAAAGACCAATTTGAGGCTCTTCAGCGGCATCCGGTTCGCAAGATTATTTTATCCACTAACATAGGACAAACTTCAATCACAATACCAGACCTGGCCTACATAATTGACTCGGGCAAAGTGAAAATGAATACTTACGACACCATAACAGAATCCTCACAGCTGCAGTCGATATGGATATCACAGGCCGATGCCAGCCAGCGTTCAGGTCGAGCTGGTCGCACACAAAACGGTGTTTGCTACCGGCTTTATTCTAAAGCGAAACACCAATTTATGCCTCAATTCAGCATACCGGAATTCATGCGCATTCCTTTGACTGAAATATGTCTGTATGCCAAAACTTTGGCGCCTGAATGTGAGGTACAACAGTATTTGCTAAAATCCCTTAATCCCCCCTCCAGGTTGAGCATACAGAATGCCATCAGGAAACTAAAAATACTAGGAGTTTTTCGTGAAAACGAATCGGTTACGGACTTGGGCAGGTATTTGGTGGACTTGCCTTTGGATGTTCAGCTGGGAAAATGCCTGTTATACGGAGTATTTTTGAAATGCTACGACCCCATACTGACTATATGTGCTTATCATTCTGTTAAGGATCCTTTTGTATTGCCTACAGATCGCTCGGCCCAGGGCCAGGCCTCTTTCCAGCGTAAACAATTCTCTGGCAAGTCGTTCAGCGATCAAATGGGCATCTTGGCATTGTACAAGTCCTACATGGAGGTCCGACACAATCCTCGCAAAGTGAGAGATTTCTGTCATAAAAATTTTCTGTCGCACTCGTCCATGGAAATGTTTTGTGCCGCACGCAAACAGATAAACGACGTCATGAAAAATATCTTCAACATCAACTACATGGATAAAATGTTCAACAATGATTGGCACATGATACAAATGTGTCTGGTCGCTGGCTTTTATCCAAATGTGGCTCTAATCGATCGCAACTCTATGAAATTGATATGCGGCGCTGAAAAGCAATTAATCTTACAAAGAACGTCTTCGTTGAATCCTCCTGGTAAAAAACATCTCAAAGAGTTTATCAGCCAACTGCCACACGAATGGATTGTATTTTATGAAAAATCCCGCATAACAAACACTTGTACCATAAACATGAACACGGTGGTGCCGTCGCTTATGATTGCTTTACAATGTGGTCTTGATTGCGATATAACCAATAAAATTGAGGACAGTGACAATGATGATGGTGTCAATTCTAGTGAAGATACTGACTCAGACTCATCGCCGTCAGTTGAGTTCAACTCCACCACCTCAGCCACCAGCACCCATACGCAATCTCCTCTCTTCAGTTCAAACGATTTGAATGATTTGGGACTAATTCAGCTAAAATTATCGAAAACTTTAAATAATATATCACTAAATAACGATAACTGCAAAACCACTTTGTCGCTAGACAATTGGATCAAATTCGAATTGCAGTCTAGCGACGCCAGACTGTTACTGCTGTTGCGCATTGCTCTGAAAACACAATTTTTAGTATTTTTAAAAACTGGCCCCAATGAGGTAACTTCATCGACGGCGTTTCTCATACAAAAGGTATTAAATACTTTGCCCTCGCCTCATGCAGCTTCATTTAAGACGTCATTTTAACTGTTTAATTTTGGTAAGATAATTTATAAAGCACACTTTTAGGCTTATTCTAAAAAACGGAAGAAGTGACGACGTGTCTAAAAGTTACAAATGTTTGACTTTTATTTTTCTATTATTATTATTACATCTTTGTTATGTGGTTAGGATTAAAATTTTATATCATTTAAAAATTATTTAATCTATAAAGTATGTATTTGTCGTAGAAACAATTTAGCCCATTCATACTTTTACACACATACCAACAATACACATACATCCCGCATACACATGACCATTAGATCGACATTTTGCACGATGGATGAAATTGTATTTGTTGCCCTCGCCTCTTCATACAGATACAAAACGGCGAAGCTTTGTGCTTGTCTCCTAACTTTTGACAGGAATCATCCATAGAGGTGACCAAATAAGAGATACATGCTGACTGCCAAAATAATTTAGTAAATCGTTCTTTTATTTTATATACAAATACATATGTACAGTATATCGTGAAGTATATTTGTTTCTTGACAAAATATCTGTCAAAGTTTTATAGTTCAATTATAAATATTCTGACGAAATTTTCAGTAAAACAAACACAAAAAACGGCGAAGCTTTGTGTTTGTCTCGTAACTTGTGACATTAATCATCCATTGAGATGATAAAATAGCAGATACAAACTGACTGCCAAGATAATTTAGTAAATCGTTTCATCATTTTATATCGTAAATCATTTCTCTCTCAGGGCAAACATTTTCTCGTGAAAAATACCCATTCCTTGGGAACAAAGAAAACTTGAGTATGTGATGTAGTATGGTTTTCATGTTTATGGTAAATTTCATGTATTAGAATGGGGCGAAAATTCCCACACAAGTTTTGTTGTCTTCCAAATGGTCAAGCGTTTGTGGCACAAGCATGTTGCGCAGTCTTGTTGAAATCTCATCTCCTGGACATCATGGTTATTCAATTCAGGAATGAAAAAGTAAGTAATCATGGCTCTATATCGATCACCATTGACTGTAACTTACTGGCCATCATCGTTTTTGAAGAAGTACGGACCAATGATTCCACCAGCCCATAAAGCTCACCAAACAGTCAGTTTTTGTGGATGTAACGGTGTTTCGACATGCACTTGAGGATTAGCTTCACTCCAAATGCGCCAGTTTTGTTTGTTGACGTTGCCATTCAACCAGAAGTATGCTTCATCGCTCAACAAAATTGTGCGCGATACGTATTCTGCACAGCACCATTATTTTCGAAATAAAATTGCACTATTTGCAAGCGTTCACGCGTGAGTTTATTCATGATGTACATATTGCCAAACCAAACTGAGAATAGATCACTTGACACCTGTTAAATTGGTCGCCATCTTGAACAGTAATGCCAACTTATAGTTCTATACATCGAAAAAACACCCTTTACAAAATAACCGAATGTAAACAATAACTTTTTCACCTGCCAAATGCTAATTGTCGTAGCAATATTAAGTATGTATGAACACCAAAACGATATTGCCAATTAACTGAATATTGTTTCAATTAAAAAGGCATATAAATTTAAAAAGAGTATGATTTAAAGTTTTGCCTGCACAACGAGTGATTACAACATTTTAAAGAAAATTTATATTTTTTCTGTTTGTAACTACGATTAGATGATGTTTTACTTGACAGTGGAACAAAGCGTTTTAAAATACTCAAAAAATTATTTGATTTTACTGGCAAAGCGCAAAACAAAAAAATGTATTTGTTTTAAAACGTTTTGTTTACTGCTTTCTTTTCCAAAACATAACTTTGAAACGTGCTTTTTCGTTTTATTTGTTTAATGAATTGAAATTTTCTTGATTGTATTGAAATTTCGTTAAAAAATTTTTTTTAAGTTATCATTATTTTCCTAAAAATTTATAGAATATAAAGTTAATGTTTGAATACGTTTTAACATTTTTCGAGTCTAGTGGCGGCTATAAAAAAGAAAGAAAACAAACACAAATTTTCATTTGTAATATTATTTAAAATCTCTAAGATTTCATATTATTATTTTTTTTAATATGAAATAAATTCTGGGGCCAAATTGTTGCATTCATTATCGATAGAATTCCGTTGCTTATGCTGTGTGTTTGTTGTTTATTTTGTTTTACATTATTTTTACATGTTAGTTCATTCGATTTCAAATGCGACGATTCGGATTTCTTATTACCAATTATTCGTATTGTAGGATTTCAATTATTTTCTTAATTGCCGTTCTCACAGAAGTCAATATTCAAAAAGCATTGAACATTGTTAAATATTCTTTCAAAGATTCTGGTGGGGCCTTTAATTTTTGTTGTAATTTTTTGCTCTTTTTTTATATAGGAAAACCATGCCAAAAATGTCACTAAATTTTGTTTGTTAAATTGCAAGTTTTAAGCGAATTTATTCTATATACATATATATTTCATTTTTAGTTTAAGGAAAGCAGTTTTAGGAAGGCAGAAAATGCGTGCATAACATTTTAGTGGTTTTGTTGTAGATTTGTTGGAATTTGTATGAACTAATGTTTATCTAATTTTTTGGCCACAAAAACGTGACCACTACTTTCTTATTGACCATTATTTTGGTGAAACACATAGATACAACAATAAACGACAAAAAAAAAAAATGGAATCAAGGGGGATACAAAATTAAATCTCACAAAAATATATTTTGAGGTTATGTTTGCTCAATGAGCGCATATAAAACTTAGAGCAAATTTAGGTTTTCTCTTGCAAAGTGTTTGTAATATCACATAATTTTTTACGGTAAATTTTCTATTTACAAAGTTTTTGTAAGATCACATAATTATTTACTGACAACGTAACCTTAAAATTGTTTACTCCTTTGAAATTTTGTTTGTTCCCAATTACGTAGTTCTCAAGGCAATGCTAGATTTATATGAAAAGCAATAACAAATTTGAAATTTGCGTTCAAGGCGCCATTTGTCAAAACTTACAAATGTGCATTACGCACTTTTAGAAAATTATTATTTTTTTTATTAGGAAAACAGAAGGCAATATAAGCAATGACCTCACAAGCTCCTGTCGTATCACTGTATGGCGTATTTAGTTGCACTTTGAATTACATCTTGTAAATAGAGAATTGTATATCATCAGTCGTATTATTTGAAGTCAGTATTAGGTCTCTTAATCCTGATAGAATATGAAATGGTAAAATGTTTAAAAGCAAAAAATATACAAAATGCTAAAACATCTGGAAAAGGCAAAAGAGGGCGCAAACTTCGAAAACCCGCAAAAAATTTACAAAGTTCGAAAAAAGAGTGAAAATGGTCTTTGAGAAGGCAAAAAAATTGGCTTGAAATAGTTTCTAAAAAAACTTGAACCATTTCGAATTGCGAATAAATCGTGCGTATAAATCGTTTTCTTTTAATTTTTTAACGGACTTTCGCTTTTTTGCACACTGCTGTTCTTTTTTTCAAGTGTTTAGCTTTACGAGAACGTTTTGTGAGATTATTTTTGTAAATACATATTTTGTTTTGTCCCTGTTGGGCTTTTTGCAATTATTTAATTTTTTTAAAAACTAGTGTTTAGTTTATTTTCAAATTCTACCAATTTTTTTTCGCTGGTCTTAGTGCTTTTACACTCCGTTCTGCCATTTGCACGGGCAACTTTCTCAAAACCCATTTAAACTCTTTCTTAAATATGTACATTTTTCGTGGATTTTAGCAGTTTTGTCCCAGTTGGGATTTGACTTATTCCATTCTTGGTTCACCGGAAGAATGGAAAATCGTGAGGTCCTAAAACAAATCACTAGTAACTCACATTGCTATCGCCGCTCTGAATTCGCAGAAAACATTCAAAAAAGAAACATGTATGTAGAATTATTTCCGATATGCTTCAATTACATCTGTGAAGTTGGGCGTTACCAACTTCACTTGCGGAGGAACTTCCATGCCCATGTATTCTGGGGACTTCAGATTCTTTGGGAAAAGGGTACGTGCGTTTAGCCAGCAATTGAGAAATTATTTGCAGTCTGGATGTATCACACAAAACTACAGCAATTACGTTGGAAGTTTAATATCGGCTCTAAACACCCTAAAAAAAAGATGCTAAAAAAAGTTAAAGTTGCTTCAACTGAAATTACATTCGAGCCTGCTACTGAATTCAAAGTTGTTCAGGATGCTTATGATTATTTTTATGCACAGAGCAAATGATCTTATACTTTGTTTATAAACATTTATTTTTAATTTATTCATTTTTGTATTTCAAATGACATGAAAAAAATTATGTAATGTTTATGCTGCATTCGCAGCATACAGAACACTTGTCACTGGACTGCCGGCCACCAACATGATAATCAACTATTTATATAAGCCGTCACATTTTCACATCTGAGGCAAATAATTTTCACATTTTCCCCCGAAATGTCGCTCTATTGTGTAAATCGTTTTGTATTAAAAAAAAAAATTTATATTTTATTTTTAATGCATTTTTTTTTCAAACAAAAATATCTTTAAATAGTTTTAGTTAAGTTAAGAATGAGTTCTACAGAAGTTTATGCAAACATACTTACACGCGCTCACATACTCACACTCACACACAACATATATTTGCAAATATATTTAAGTATATTCAGTTATGGGGAATGTAACATTGAAACAAACATTTTGAATGTTGTTTCAAGAATTATAAAAAAATGTTTTGATTGTGTTAAAGTTAAAAATGATTATATAGAAAAAATCTATGCAGCCACAAGATAAAGAAAAAATATTTATTAATTTATGTAACATATTTGGCTTGTTATTGTTTAATGGCAAAATAAAAACACACTGAATTAAACAGAATTTTAAATACATATATAAATAAATAATATGCCAGATGGCAAACAAGAAAACTGAGTTTTAAGGAAACTGAAATTACTAAAACGTATTTTATTTAAACTATTACTTGAAATTCAAACATTTAACAATAGTAGTTTTCATATTTTATGCTTAAAAAAACTATTTTAGACTTTTAGAGAAAATTACGAAGAAAAAGAACAAACACAAAAAACCAATACAATTGAATTTATCATCACACGGCATCATAAAATTACATTTAAATAAATATAAATTTTACACTGTAAATAAAAGATTAAAAAAACAAAAACCAAAAAATAGCAAGTATTTTTCATTTGAATTTCGCAGACAAGAATTTGTGTTCGATAAAATTGGTGCAGGAGCTTCTTTTTTTGTTTTTTTTTTTTTTTTTTTTTTATAACAATTGCTTAATTCAAATTTCGTTTTCTACTGCAAACTTCTTCAGCAAATAGTACTATTGAAAAAAGAAAAAAACATTTGCTAGAGAAGATTTCCGACAGAAAATGAGATATTGAATAAAAAATTGTTAAAAGATTTCTGAATAGTTGTATGTAGATCTTTCGACCTTTTTAATTTTAAAATGAAAATGTTGAAGTGTTTTTCAAACCTGAGGTCCAATTTTTGCTTTCATGCTAAAATTTCCAATATTTTGTTAATCACTGGGTAACATCAGGGATTGAGGTATTGTTTTCTAAGGCACTTTGCAGAAACACGGAAAAATGTCTTCTTTATTATTATAGTATTTTATGTATGTACATACATACTCTATGTTATTAGTGGAATATTGCATACAAGTCATTACGTACAGGGCAGTGTTCCCAGGTCAATGTATTTCTTCCCCCCAGAAAAATTTTAAAACCCCCCTAAAATTCAATGTTTTTCTACAAAATCTCCCGAAAAAGTTTTGGTGAACATTCTGCTTTAGTTTGCGAATAGTGTTCCCAGGTCAATGTATTTCTTCCCCCCAGAAAAATTTTAAAACCCCCCTAAAATTCAATGTTTTTCTACAAAATCCACCTAAAAAAATTTTAGTGAACATTCTGCTTTAATTTGCGAATCACTATATGTATTTTCTCTTTATTTGTATTCACATATTTTGGGATCTAAGTACATATTCATAGGCAGCTGGAAATTGTTATCTCCGTATCTAGAAAAAATTAAGTGTCTCCAAAAATATAGAGAGTTTCTAAGTCTTCTTCGCTCTTTACGTTCTTTTGACATTTTCATAAAAAGAGTTTAAATTTTATCAAAGGTTCTTAGATATTTTAATTTTACCAATGCTTAAGAAACGCAAAAATGACCCATAAGGAAAAAATTCATTGAACTCAACAAAAAAGTACTTTCAATTACCAGTTGCAAAAATTCTGTACTTGAAACTACCAGATGAGCATAAAATATTTCAATTAATTTTACTTTAAAAATCGTAAAAGTTTTCAAATTTATCAGTTGAAAAATCTTCTAACTCCTGCCATTTTACCGTTTAACCAAACACAGAAATCACCTTTGTGGCTTATCCGCATAGACCAATTAATGACTTTACATAGCCCCACAGAAAATAGTCTAACGGTGTTAAATCACAAGATCTTGGAGGCCAATTCACAGGTCCAAACGGCGAAATTAGGCGGTCACCAAACGTGTCTTTCAATAAATCGATTGTGGCATGAGCTGTGTGACATGTTGCGCCGTCTTGTTGAAATCACATCTCCTGGACATCATGGTTATTCAATTCAAGAATGAAAAAGTTAGTAATCATGGCTCTATACCGATCACCATTGACTGTAACGTTCTGGAAATCAGTCGGACCAATGATTCCACCAGCCCATAAAGCGCACCAAACAGGCAGTTTTTCTGGATGAAACGATGTTTCGACATACACTTGAGGATTAGCTTCACTCCAAATGTGGCAGGTTTGTTTGTTGACGTAGCCATTCAACCAGAAGTGCACTTCATCGGAACTATTTTCGAAATAAAATTGCACTATTGGCAAGCGTTGTTCAGGCGTGAGTCTATTCATGACACAAAGTAGAACAGAGATGAAACGGGACCAGAACGAGATAGCAGGTCAGCGCGAAGCTCTGTATGTCCCGTTTTCACAATCGCTCGAGAAGTTGTAATCAAAACAAAACTAAAAGCATTTTCTACAAAAAAAGTGGTGGTTTTTTGTATTATAAATTTATGAATGCTTAAAAAGTATATTAAATGGTTTTTTATAATATAAAACTTTATAGTATTCACTGTTTATAATGTGCTAAACATTATTTAATTGTGTTTTATTTTGTAACTTTAAAGATATTGCTTTAATTTTACTTTGTAGTGGTGGTTTTGTGAGCAAAAAATAAATGCTCTTCGTAATCAATTTGCAAACACTCAAATATGTATAATCAAATCCTAAGTCAAAGAGGACTTTTAGTTGACCACTTTTTATCAATTTTTTGCTTTTAATTTACTTTAAATTATTAAATTTTTGCTGTTTCGGTGGTGGTTGTTCACAAAAACGTGTTATTTTTTGTTTTGTTTACATTTATTTTTCGTAAAAAATGCATACTATAGCTTAGCTCTTTACACAATCTGTCTAGAAGTTGATTTGAGCCATTTTCAAATGTCAGTTTTAACATCTCTGTGTACTCTGTGATTCATGATGAATAGCCAAACCAAACTGAGAATAAATCCCTTGACAGCTGTTAAATTGGTAGCCATCTTGAACAGTAATGCCAACTTAAAGGTCTATATATCGAAAAAAAAACACCCTTTGCAAACATAAATTGGAAATTAGTTGGATGTTGATGAGAGAATGTGAAATATGGAAAAGCTTAGTGCTAAAAAGTAATGAAGAGCTCAGGCAGTGGGATGGCAGTTGTTCAAAAATTATATGCAATTGGTTGTGCTGATGAACGTCGTGGTGAACGTGAAACAGCCATGGTATGTACCACAACCGTCAACTTCACTTTTCTTGTCTTCTTTAAAATGAATTTTGATGACTTTAATTTTACCACAGAAAAATATTTCTCAATTTTGAGGAAATAAAATTGAACTAAAAGTCCGATAACGTAATTAACAAATTTTATTTGGTTTAATACTTGAGCTCAAGGTCACTTTATTTTCAATAAATATACTTTCTATTTATTGTTAAAATATTCAATATTTCGATACGCCTTTGTGTATCTTCTTCAGGAAAATGTGTTTTCTAATATTTTATAAATTTTCAAATTTCAAAACAATTCTTAATGACAAACTAATTGAAAAATAAAAAGAGTTTTACATACATAAATAGGCTTTATATACATACTATATATATAATTATACTAATGTTAATAATTATTTTATCTCTAATCTATCTAATACTATGTATCTAATACTATGTTCTAAGTCCTGTTCTGGTCTTTGTAATTAGATGTCTATAATTTCTAGCTAGTCCATCTGTATCCTTCTTAAAATTTCTCCTCTTCTCCAATGGAACTTTAATAATTTCTATTTATTGCCTGTTGTCCCTATATAAACCTTGTTACACTGTTCATCAGCATTACCACTGCACGGCATACTATAAACTAAATTTGAGCTTTCCAACTTACTAAAGAGTTTGCCTACTGTATTAATTAACAAATTGTAATTGACTGCTTTTGTTTTGCACATCACTGTACATCGTCATATTTTTAAACAGCCGAATTTGTAACTTTTTGTATTTTATTATGAAACATTATTTTTCATTTCGTGTAAGTCCACACAAATTTATAGTAATTGGTTGGTCGCAAGTCAAGTCAAACCCCTAATGCCTTGAATATTTCAATTCATTATACTATTTTATTTATTTAGATTTCACGACATAAATGATTGTACAAAGTATGTATGAACAACGTATACTTGCACACATACATGCACGTCTGTGTGGACTCTTTTCATAGCAACTTAGAAAAACACCCAACTCTTCCAATTACTTTGATGAGCATCTGAGGTTTGTGAAAAAATTCAATTTTTGTCATGCAGTCAGACTTCATGCAGAAGTCAGTTTATTCACAAGATTTCAACAACAAAACTTGCACAAATAATTATGTGTAAATTTTATTCCAAACTAAAAAATAAAAAAAAAGCTCAATGCTCCCCATTATCACAAACAATCATATCACAACAAGTTTTTCATTAATGCTATCTATGAGACAACAATTGAAAGATGCTGCCGCAGCTTAGATCCTCTTACCAACAAACAGTGGGCTGTTGCAACGTGTATAACAAACAACTTTTTGCAACTGAAACAACTAAAAATAAAAATAATGGAAAATTAAGAAAAAACAAAACGAAACAAATCATCAAATAAACAAGCGTTGAAAAGTGTAACAAATTCAAACTTCATCATTATTATAAGAAATTCAAGTTGGTGATTGAAGGATGAACAAACATTAAGAAATCATTTCACTTTTTTTCTTCTCTCTTAACTTTCTTTGAAAGTTTAAACGCTTTTTAGTACAACTATCAAATAACAGTGATATTTTAATGAAAAGAATAAGAATTAAAGAAAGAAAAAAGTAAAATATTCAGAAGTGCGTTTTGTTCCTCTTGAGATTAGTTTTTGTGTTTGTATTTTATAATTTTTTTTTGCTGGTTTCTTTAAATGCAGCTAACCACAATAACAGCGATAAGCTGCAGCATTTGAGTTAATAATAGGGTCACTCACTACGAATTTATTTAGAAAAACAGGACAACAGTAAAAATTATCTACATAAAATTGTATAAAGAGGTATGTAAAATAATATTGCCATTACATGGGTTGCATGAGTACCAAGTTTTAATGTTTGTTTTTAAATGTATTAATAATATTGGTTACCATACTATATCGTTCACGCAAAATCTAACGAATTTTAATACTAGAAATAGATCAAATTTTAGAATTCCTGGATGTAGACTAGAAATAACGAAACAAAGAATAGACTATATTGGTGGAATTGAATTCAATAAATTGCCTACATCTTTGAAACAAATTGATCAAGTCCTCTTGCAAGGAATACTTATTAAATATAATTGAAACGCTCTTGATATGACTTTGATATACAATGTGTAATAAACTTGTGTCGAACTAGTTTTTTATTGAATTTTGCCACGAGCCGATTTACATAATGAGGGTTCGACACAAGTCAAGTTTGTAATACCCATTATAATCTTCTTAAGTAGCTAATATTTTATTTGTACATTTTTTAATTGTTTTGCCAACTTGCCTCAATAATGCCTTTCTGGCGCTGAGGCCAAATTTAAATATGCAAAAATGAATTTTGTTCAAATAAAGTATGCAGCTACATTCATACGGATGTTTATGTAGCTGAAAAAAAAAAAAAATCTTATTAATTCAGGTCCAAAAATGAACCTTTTCAAAAAATAGAGCAAATATTTTTTGAAAAGGTTCATTTTTGGACCTGAATTAATACATTTCAATTGGCTCTTAAAGCAAATAAATAATTAAGTTCATATTTGAACATAAAATCTTCTGAATACAAAACAGAATACATTATAAAAAACATAAGTTTTCTGATTTTTCGGTATGTAAGACAAATTAATAATGTGCTAAAAATCATTTCTTGTGAGTTATCAACTAAAATTAAAATATAATTTTTATAAGGTAACACTGTTTTTGCTACTTGCTATTTTAGCGACATGCAAGTAAAAAAATTATCAAAAAAAAAAAAAAAATCAAAATCTGTTGCAAGTGAGCTTACAACTTGCAAAAGTGTGATAGTATTAGTAAAATAATGTCAATGTATTGAGTTACTTGCACTTGCACTGGCGTGTGTAAATGGGGGTAAATATATCAGATATCTTAAAAGTGACAAATATCTTAAAAGTGACATAAACAATGAATAAATATTGTTGTAGGTAGTGTTCGGAAAAAATATTGGTTTTGATGTAAAAAAGTAGAAAACATGAATGAAAAGCTTTGAAAACTAAGGTTTTAAACATACTCTATGCAGTGCTAGTGATGTACTCAACTGTTAGTATTCTCTGGTTTATATTGTATATTGTAATTCGTTACAATATACAAGATATATTGACTTTTTTTGTTTTATGCGCTCTTTTTTTTCATATATGTAAATATTTAATATTCTTTTAATAAATAAAAACGGATTTATAATTGTTAATTATGTTATTTGGCTTTTAGTTCAATTTGACTTCCTCAGAATTGAGAAAAAAAAATTTTGTGTGGTAAAATAGTGGTGAACATTTTTAAAGCTGGGGAGCATACCAAGGCTGTTTCAAGTCCACTACGACGATCATTAGTACCCAAATTGCTTCGAGCCCAGGTCTTATTTCTGGTATTAAGGCAGAGTTTTTTACAGAACAATTTAACTACACATTTTCTGGTAAAAAAAAATTGCAAAAAATATTCATTTCCAGAAGAGGTCTATAGAGGTGTAATAGTCTTAATAAATCCTTTGAATACATTGAATACTGAAAACTTAAGTATCACACGGTACTAAACGTGGTTTTTACTACACAAAGATGCAAATTTGAATAGGCCGTAAAAGGAGTTTCAGGTGTAAACTTTTAAATCGGCGATACACATAAGCTGATCTGATATATCCCTTTCTTTGGCCTCTTCCACCAGAACCGGTTACCAAAACTTTGTTATTTGTGTGTGTGTGTGTGTGTGTGTGTGTGTTGGACAGTTGCTTGAGCTCAAAGTAATTGAAGTTCTTCTACATGTGCAACATTTTGAAGAACTTCTTAAAACCGTGATTCACTATCCTACTAAATCGTACGCTCTGTTAAAAATGACATATGTGTCCAAAAAGTGTGATAGTCTGGACTAAAAGTGTATGGGTATGAAAGACTTTTTTACAAGTCTGTCCGATTTGCTAATCTTTTGAAAATTTTCAAAAACTTATCTTATTCTATGTGAACAGGGTTGCCTTTTTGAAGTTGTTTACAAAAGTATAATAGTGTGGCCATTTTGATGCGACTTTTTAAAGTAGGACAGATTTCTATCAGATTTGGCTGGCAGTTTTCAGTGAATGAATAGTACGATTGAGTGGGATAGTGAATCACGGCCTTTAAAGAAGCTCTTTTAAATTACTTTGAGGTGTCATTTGCAACCACTGTTTTGTTTTGATTTATTTCATTATTTTTCAGTACGTAGAAAATTTTACAAATATTATATTGAGAAAAAATTCGGTTGGCTGTGAGAGAAGTAATAAAAAAACAAAAATTCAGAGAACCACTTCCTATTCGCATCCTTAGAGCGAAATATAATTAGTTTTATATCCTCATTGAATAATAATATGCATTTTGTAAAGTTTCATACAAGCTCTGAAGTGGTTCTTATTTAGTTAAAAAAATTTCAAAAACAAAGCACTTCCTTTCAATGACATGCTAATGGAAAATTCAGAACTTTTTCTTCAAAATTAAAAGTGGTCCGTTAAATTAATTGTGGTGATCTCTCTACTTCTTCTTTCTAATTTTTATTTGCTGGGTAGATTTAAGAGTCAAAAACAAATATTTTGACATTATTCCAAGTCACAGATACATTTACCCAAGAAAAATCACCTTGTAGTTTGTCGCCTGCATTGTGATGTTGTTGACAAAAACTAAAGATAAAATGCAGCAATATATGAACGAACAAAAGGTGTTAAAAAGCAACCGAAAAAGAAGTTGATTGGTTGTTAAACTCAAGTTAATAGGCAATTAAGAGTTTTTTGTCTAACATCTTTATGTTTTATTGTGTTAAGAAAGAGGTGGTGATAGACATCATTATGGTCATAATATGAGTGCTACCACCACGTTCGTCGGTGTGTGCATCTACAAGCTCTTATTAAAATTGAAAAAAAGTTTAGAAAAACATTTACATCATCCATGAGTTGCAAACAAAGTCATTTCACCTGCAACTTAAGATAAAATATTTTTTTGTTTTTGATCTAAAGAAAAATATTTAAGCTTTTGCATTGTTTTTCAGCGGTTGTTTGAATTGATTACAATTTATTGATTTATGCCATCACTATCACCGTGACCGTCACCGTTAGTTGCTTTTCAACAACCAACCAACATGGAATCGTTAACCTTCAACGTTAAATCTTTCTGTTGACAACTGTGCCAGATCAGAGTAGAGCCAATTTGTGGTTTTGGTAGGGGCATTTTGAATGGGATAAACAGTTTTTGAAGCAGCACAAATAAAATAAAACGGTATTTATTTGTATTGAAAGTTGAATTATTACCTTTTATCCCTCCATTAGCACGGAATGCAGTTGCTGTATGATTGAAGTCTACTGGAGAAAGGAAAATAAAAAAAAAAAATTAAGAAAGTGATTCAAATTAAGAGAGAAATGAAACATCTTTAATAACTGCCTTTCTGCTCGTTTACATATGAATCTATTACGAAATTAGCTGCCAAGTAATGGTTACAGACTACTTGTCCGTAGATGGAGAAGAAATTCATTTAAGATGATTACTTTGTGCTCGATTATGGGTTTTCTTTTATAACAAACAGAACACCTGGTGCGTAAATCAAATTCGAGATGGAAAGTTTTGTCAATTTCAATTTTATTGAACTTTTCGAACTTTACTGTAATAGACACTTATAGTTTAAATTTTTAATCAGCATCACGTTCAACTTTAGAGAAGGAAAATCCATGTTTTAGCTGGGGGGACATCCAGTTATTTTAAAGCTGTTAGGCTAAAAATGAATGTGCTTCGTTATTGCTTATGATTTATGACATTAAATAAAGAAGGAGAGGTTGTATATCAGCTGGCGTATATCTAGGTGTATCCCAGCCAAAATTTTACATACAGCTCACATTGGTTGAAATCGCGTGATTTTCGAAAATTGATTGCACTAGAAACCTGACATTGTAATGCTTTTTTGGAGGGTTTGCTTAAGTTAAGTCCCTTAGGATTTTATTTCAAACCTCAATTATAATACAGAATATTTTTGTTGTTGCAATAATGTCTATTTTGAGTTTGTAAGCCACGTGATTTGAAAGCACGTCATTAGCAGAACATGACTGATAGTGATATTCATGGTAAGCAATAATTTAGAAAATTGGACTTGAGCATGATAATCATTTTAAAATAAAATCTATAAACTAATCAAGTCATTATTTAAGAATGTTGTGTAGCCAGTTGGGCTAAAAATTAGAGTGACTATATAATACTTTCAAAATTTGCTGACATTCAATGCATTTCAGTGGCAAAGTCAATTATTTGGCTTTTATGGATAATAATATAAACTGTTACAGTTAAATTCATCAACATTATTTTTTTCAACTGGTTACCAACCCTGGACGTAGTTTTTGTATTTAATAAAAATCTCTTCTTGTCACCTGGTGTGCGTATGTATGTGAATCGATGTTGGATAGACGGCTAAAAAGGCGCTCATTCATAAAATTGCTTAATTTCCTCCAGCATATGCCCCATAATTGGGCTATGTCTGGCAAGGTGTCTCTCCCAAGATATCGGGACTGTATTTGTGACAAGGTGGGGCACTGGCATAAATATTGATCTAATGTCTTGCTCTCCTCCGCACATGCTTTACATTCATCTCCTCTCGCTATTTCTATGCGGTTAAGGTGTGCCAGTTGTTGAGAGGGACCTGTCATAACTCCCATTATTTTATTCAATTCATGCTTGCTAAGTCTTAGCAGCCCTTTCATTTTTGGCTTGTCTGGATTCCCAACCACAGAATTCTTGGATTGATTCCCACGGTTGCATTATTCCAGAGAGTTAAATGGGCTCTATGTGACCAATTCTTTAGATTAGATTTAACTGCATCGAAAGGTTTCACACTTATCGAGCTTATGTTGCTTAACTCTTTTGCTCTTGAAGCAAGTGAGTTTGCTCTCTCATTTCCAGTTATTCCCGCATGCCCTGGCAGCCATATGATGCGCAGTTCACCATGAATCGAGTAACTAGTAGTAGCGTTTTTGAAATCCCAAACTGTTTGAGATTTAATACACTCAGCAGAGATCGCTCTAATGACCATTTGAATATCCGTGAATATATTCATAGATCCTGGCCTTCCCATTTCATTGAGCTCTCTAATACACTCCGTAATTTGCTGAATTTCCGACTGAAAAGCTATACAAAAGGCGAGCAGACGTAATAACAGTTTCGTATTATTTTCTATATAAATACCAAGTCCTGGTTTTCCCCTCGCCCTTGATCCATCCATGTACCACTGAAGCCCCATTGGGATCTGGGTCAGAGGGTCGTTCAATCAGGCATGGGAGTTGGGAATCAATGTTTCGCAATTAGCTTCTAGTCTGGTCTACGGTATGGGATCTGATGTCACATTTTCCGGAATAGTCTGGCCTATGGCTGTAAAGATTTGCTGATGATGCGCTTCACGTCCGTGATCGATCTACTCACTCATCGCTTTTAGTCGCCTTTGTTGGTGTCGTTTTGAAAGCCCCACTTATACCAAGATAACAAATTCTTTGATCCTTTTCTACGGTTTTGATGTTGCATTTATATTTCAGCGACGTCCACCCCACCATAGAAGCATATGTCATAATCGGCCTTATAACGCTACTGTAAAGTCTGTGTGTGATCTCTGGATTCAGCCCCCATCTTGTGTCTATGGTTCGTTTACAGATTGATCAACATATATGAGCCATATTAACTCTTTCCTCTATGTGGTATTTTCATTTTAATTTCCGATCCAGGATGACTCCAGGATACTTCACCCTATCGGAAATTTTTATTTTCCTTTCAAGAAAGCGTGGCTCGTCATATGGGGTAATTTTTGTCCTTCTTGTAAATAGACTAATTTCGGTTTTGTCCGGGCTTGTGTTCGACCCGCTTGGTTGAGCCCAGTTGTTTGCCCTAGCACACAGCTAAGTATGAATGATATTCATTTACTCTTCAAAAATAGTGAAATTCACTGTGGAATTTTTATCCAGAATCATGAAATTACTTAATTCTAAAATTCTAAAAACTTTTCCCACACAGAAAAAATTATTATCGACCAACCACTCGCTTGAAAATATTTCTCTTCCCAACAAACATTTTTACTGTATCTATTAAATTATTGTTTGGTGTTACAACATTGAATTTATTTTTCAATAAATATGCTACAAAATTTGTAACTGTTTTTACGCATTTTGTTGTAGGAACTGAATGGAAGAAAAATTCACTTGATTCAGCTAATATAGTGTTTGAATGAAAAAAATAATTTTTTCTGTGCAGGCAACAGTAAAGAAGATTTGGTGTTTGAAATATTTGATTTCACTAGTCAACTTAAGTAATTAGTTAGAATGCATAAAAATAGTTTCTTAGTGAAATCAGCTACAGTTCATCTAACATTGTAATAGTATGATGGCCTACGAGTGATATGGATTCCACAGAATATGTTATAAAAATATAATTAAATATACAGAATATGCATTATTGAAAACTAAAGTATGAATATGCGTAATTTGATACTTAAGTGAGTTGAAGTTGAATTATTTTCGAAGCGGATTTTGGGGATGAAAAACTTAAAATTGAGGAGTCGAAGCGAGAAAAATCTGACAGTTTTCGTAAAACAGAATTATTATTATCGTTAAGTAACCACAGCTATTAAAAAAAGACATTATTTTTATATCGTATTGAAGTATTTTTTTTGTGTCTAAGAAACTATTTCTCCATTTTTTATTACTGCCAAAAAAGTCTTTGGTTATAAATGTTTGCTTAAAGGTGTTAAAATGATAAGTTGAGTTTTTATAAGGACGGACAACTTGTGTTGTGTTAAGCATAAAATTAATAATTCATTTTATTAATAATAAAAATTTTGCTTCCTTTATTTGCAAGTTACGTAAGCTTCTGTGAAAGTACCTTCTAATATTACAAATTAGTTTTCTGAAAAAGTTTCGTGGCTGCTCTATTCAAATAATGGTGAAGCCATTAAAATTAATAATTACTTTTTGCAAAGCAGTTATTTAATATTTATAGTGGCCATAAGCAAATCGATTTGTTTAATTAAAATAATGTTATTTAGCTTAATGAATAAGACGTACAGAAACACTTTCATAAAATGAACTTAAAGCCAAACTTAAGTTTTTCTTGAGCACAAAAACAGTTCGAACAGTTTTCATTTTTTGTAACTGGGGAGAGCAAACGAAATGGATGTTTCTTAGTTTGCTATTTCTTGATTTTTAAAAATTTTGTTTTTAAAGCCTGAGCGTTGGCATCGAATGAAATTTGTGGTTGCTTTCCCAGGGGAAAGGAATAGAACGGGATTTGAATGGGTGGTAAAAAAAGAAGATATATAAAGAAAATATTTAGAGTTGTTTTATAACATCTGCATCTGGGCACCTGTTTAAGATGTGGATTAGTTTTGTATTGTTATTTTAATATTAAAGTTCAAGAGTTAAGGATCAAATAATTCGGTATATTAACGTTATTGAGTCTCGATGTGTGAATTGCCCTGCTAGTAGTCGTGAGTTAACAAGTTAAATTCCTGCCGACAGTACTGCGTGCTTCTGCAGAAAAACAAAAAGCTTTACAGTTTTATGGTGATTTTTTCAAGTTGAAAAAGTCATTGAAAGCATAAATAGAGAATGGCCACTGAAGTCGTGAAGAGCGATGGAACGATATGTTGTTTCACACATAGTTGTCATAGACCTCTATTGCATAATAAAAATATTAAAATAATTCCCTGAAAACTTTGTGTTTTAATTACATTAATAGCGCTCGTTTTGGTGGGACCACCTTTTGCAAATACATAACGTTGTTATTGTACAAACAAACTTAGACAGAAAAAAATAAGACCAACAATTTGGTAATATCAATCAATTAAAACCTTTTATATATTATTTTTATTATATATTTTTATTATTATTATATATTATTTTTTATTATTCGAACTTTTTATAATTATAATTATTTTTGTATTAAGTTTATCAGGTTCAAGTTCTTTCTATATTATTTTTGTGATTGCTATTAATTAAATAAGACATGAACGAGATTTAGTAGGGTGCACAACTAGTTGTTTCGAAGCCGCTACACTTTCTCGACAGCACCCGTCCTTGAACTCAGGTGCTCATGTTTATATATATATATATATATATATATATATATATATATATATATATATATATATATATATATATATATATATATATATATATATATATATATATATATATATATATATATATATATATATATATATATATATATATATATATATGTTAAAAGTACCAGATGTCTTTTATCGATTTGATTGAGCAAAGAAGAAAAAGTCTTTATTAGATGAAAACCCCGGTTACTACAGTTATCGGTTTATACAATTGATAACGGTTTCCAAATAAAAACTATTAACTTTTTTAAATAAATCCAGCAGAAAAGTTGTGCGTTTTATTGATAAAAACAGTAATGGCTCAAATGTGAATATATCAAGCATTTTAAATAAACTGCAATTCGAAATTTTTTTCTTACAAGAAATGTTATTGTTCAATTCAACGCTTTCATGGCACTCGCTATTTGACTTTTTTTCTATCTTCTTCTACAATTTAACGTAATCATTGTTTATTCGTAATAGAAAAAATAAATAATAACTTGTGCAAAGAAAGGTGATAAACCTTTTTTCTATGGCTTATAAATATTTATATTTTCCATGAAAATGAAAGAAATCTTTAGCAACAAGTTATTCCTCTTAAGCCAGAGACATGATGACTCGACGTCTAACGCCAGCCAGCCAGCCAAACAGCCAGGTCATTCGTTTCTTCAAAAAGAGGCTTGAAAATGTGAGAGCCATATTTGTGTGCTGTTGTGACAAGTTGATTGATGCCCCTTTTGACTCCTTGAATGCCTTTGTAGCGAAAAGCTTTTGCTGTTCAGAATTAATGTTAAGTTGTACTTTTGGTTTTTATGGATTTTTTTTTTTTCAATTAGAAATTTCCATAAAAAGGATTATACGCTTTAGCTAACTTATTAAGGCTAGAGAAATGGTTATTACTTAAAGAAAACAAAAAACTTAGTCTTCTTATTCAAACAAGAATTATATTTTGCTGCCAGAGTTATTTTAAAATTCCTTGCCTTAATGACTTGCCATTTAAGAAACTAAATGTCTGTAAGAAAGTTCTGTAAAACCATTTCTTCCACTTCTTTTCGCACACTTTCCCTTAAACATTGCCAGAAGTCTGAAAACGCACTTGAAAATACATTGTCTTGATTTCTCTGCTCTAAGTTCAAATGTCAGCAAGCCATGCATCATTACATCTTTCTCATTATATACCCAATTACTTTGGTACATGTTAACCTTCTCTTACCTTCATCTGCGCAGATGCACAAGCATTGTGTTTTTTCACTTTAACAAGTCTGGCACGTTTCAAAATTGTTTTTTTTTTTTATTGAAAATGCAAAATTAAACTATAAAATTAGCATACAATACAGAAAAAAAGAAATAAAACAAATGTAATTATGAATTAAATGCATTGAACACCGCAAACACTGACACAATGTTTGATTTGATTAATAAACAAAAAAAAAAATTCAACAAAAGAAATTGCATTTTACTAGTATTATGAAAGAGATATTGAGTTGAATATGTTATTAGAGGAGTTGAATGAATAAGATTTGAAAAATGTTGAAATTCCGTTTATTTTATAATAAAAAGTATGATATTGGTTAAAAAAAAGGCGTTCAATACAAGAAAGAGTCAAAGCACTTTGCCAAAAACATTAGAGGTATTCAATGAAATATGAGCACAAAATATTATGCCTAATCTTAAGATACTGAAAGCCAGCCATAACGCAACATTTCTTTAAGATAATGTATCAGAGAATAAAAAAAAAAATATTCCAATCAACAGAAAACTACAGTGATAAAAACGAAAGTTGACTACATACGAGGGTTACCTTTTATATTTCAGCATTAGAGAACAAAACAAATAATAATAATCGAAAATCACAATAAAAACAATACGTTTTTCAAAATATTCCCCATCAAGATCTATACACTTTTGCATGCGTTTGAACCAATTGTCGTATCATTTTTGCCACTCTGATGCAGGTATCTCCAAAACAATGCATTCTGAATGCAGCAATCGCATCTTCAGGTGTCGAAAATCGTCGATCTCTCAGTTTGTTTTTTATGTACGAAAATGAAAGGAAGTCATTTGGTGCAAAGAAAGGGTTTGGACAGTGGATGATTCATCAAATCGATGGTTTTCATGATTTCTGTGAAGACAACTAGCCAACAAATCGTTGTGTACCACTCAGAATTTACTGCGTAGTTTTCGTGGTACAGTTGCGACATACCCAGTTTTTTCTAAAAAAAAAACAAGAGACCAACCTCATTAACCATAATGTTTGGTTGTGCTTCGTGTGGGAACAACGTTTGTTGGAGTTTGCTCATCTCAAAACACCCATATAGTCGACTGCTCACGACGCTTAAATTCACTATCAAACACCTGTCACGATGTCATAGACGCGTTTCGAAGCACCGCGATTGTATATTTTAGGCATTTCTTTCTACCAGTCGACACGAGCCTTTTTTAGAGCGATTGTCAAATTGTGTGGGATCTAACGCTAACAAATTTTTTTCTACAGTCAAATATTTATGGTATATTGAATGTATGCTCGACCCACTAATGCCTTTGGTTGCCTTCATTTCGTGATAGGTCACATGACGATCTTGCAATATCAGCTCGCGCACAGTATCAATGGTTTTCGAAACAACTACTGATTTTCGGCGACCTTCGCGAAATTCATCTTGCAGTGAGCAACGATCACGATTGAATTCAACACACTATTGCGATGCATCGATAAACACTAATCCTTATTCTAGTTTAATTGCCAAAAATTTAATTAAGTTCATCCATGAACTGCGGCTGAGTTAATCCACGTCGTAGTTTGTAAAAAATAATCGCATGAGCATGCTGACGATTGAATTCCACTTGTGGGCCTAGATGAATCATTTAAGTAACTGTAAACAACACAAATAACGTTCGTATGTCAAGGCGTTCTGAGTACCATCAACTTTACGCTGGAGCTGTCAGTTTCCAGATTGCAACACTAGGGTTAAAAGATCCTGAAACATAATAGGCAGACCTCGTACCTGTGGCTTCGCTCTAGATTACTGTTGGGCAGACCAGTTTATTCTGGTTACGGCCACATGGTATGAATACTAGCGTTGCCAGATCTTTAAATATAAAAGAGAAACCTCGCATAGACAGTCAGTACTAAAGAGTTCCGGTAATAAGTCATCTTAAGTATTGCTGCTTAAAGAATATTATGTACTTGGTCGTAACCTGGGTTCAAAGCAATTTGTGTGCTGACGAGCGTCGTGGTCAACTTCAAACAGCCAAGGCATGTTCCCCAGCCAATAAATCTTCAACTTTACTTTTCTTGACTTCTTCAAAAATGGTAATCACCACAGTTTTATTAGAAGCAAAATCTTTCTCAATTCCGAAGAAGTAGATACAAACTAAAATCCGATAAAGTAATTAACAGCTGTAAATCGTATACATATAAAGCTAAATTGATGAATTCGATAGTGTTTGCCCACATTCCAGAAAAATGTGTTAAATAAACTTAATTATTTTTGGACCACAAATAATACATTTCAATTGGCTCTGAAAGCAAACAAATAATTAAGTTCATTTTTGAAAATTCAGAGAACTTAGCATCAACGAAATGTCGGCGGCATATAGACGGCTGAAAAAGACAGAAAACATTTGGGTCTAAAATAATGTGTTAAATATTGAATTTAAAATTATTTTCAAAAAATTTTTGTAAATGCAATTAGTTTTTCATTTAAACTTGCTTACCACTTACTCTATAGCAGTGAATACCCTCAATATCTTTGTATTCCATTTGATAAATATTTTTGTTTTATTTTTTTTTGCTATGTTAACATTGCTGTGCTTTTATTTCTTTTATGCAATTAAAAGCCATTCAGTTGTTTGAGACATGTTGATGTGAATGCAAAAGCACAACATTGCAAAGGCAATTGTGCTCAAACAATTTTCATTCAGCCAGATAGCGGCGGCGTAAAATTGATAAAGTCTCCAAAAAGCAACGCGTGCATTGGCAGAAAATACTAGCACATACTTACATATGTGAATTCATGTATGTAAAACATTGTAAATACATTTATGTATTTGTACTTTTGTATTGAAATGGCAGCAGTGATGTCAATATAAGAAAAGCTTTTAAAACATTGGGTGGAACATTTTGGTTTCATTATTACGACTTGGCGGTAAGGTTGGTGTTAGCTAAAGGTACCTTTAATTACAAGAAGCAAGATAGCAAAGCAAAGATAAGCAATTTTCGTTAATACAACTTAGGTCCATCATTACAAACTTGCTGTTAGTTAAAAGCAGGATTTTATTGGGTAGATAAACAATTTTTCATTACCACAACTTTTCTTTAACAAAAAGTGAATGTTAACAATATTCCAACAATAATCCAACCGTTAAATTTACAGGAGGTTTAGCTTTTACATTTACCCCATTTGGTTATGTCTTTGCTTTATCAAGCTGAAATGGTTAATGGATTAGAAAAATGTCCCTTAAAAAAATTAATTTTTCGTGCATTTGCTCTTTCTCCACACTTGAACTTTTCAAAAGTATTACCACAAAGTAAAAAAAAAATAATTTTTCTTTACGGACAAGTTGTAATAATGAAAATTGCTTGCCAGTCAGCTTATTGTTCGGTAAGTTTTTGTTTTTTTTTTGATTTGTGGCAACAGTTCTGAAATTTGAATATTTCTGGACAAAGACTAAATGCATGAAAAATTAATTTTTTCTGGGTAAATTTTTCCAACCATTTTAGGTTAATAAATCGAAGCTACCACCAAATATGATAAATGCAAAAGCTAAACTTCCATTAACTTACCGTTTGGATTATTGTTCCGATAATTTAAAGCTCACTTTTTGTTAAGGGGAAATTGCAATAATCAAAAGTGTTTTATCTGGCCGACATGAACTTCGCTTCAGCAACATGAGTCCCTGAGTTCAAGGTTGGGTGCTGATCAAAAGTGTGGTGGCTTCGAAACAGCTAGTTGCTTATTTGCTAGATGCTTATTTTTGTCTTGTTCAATTAATGTGAAGCACAGCATGAACAAAGAATGGAATAAAATATCCATAATTAAAGTTCGAATGATAAAATTGTATTAATTAATTACGTATGTATTGTTATTTCCTATACTATTACTTTTGCGTCATTAGCACTCAGGCAAATAAGCGGAGGTTTCAAAGCACTAAATTGGCATTGTTACTTATCAGTTACGTGATAATCGTCTATTCAATTCCATGAATGTGCATTAAAAATAAAACATGTGCTTGTATACGACTGTAAACTTGAAAGTCTTCTAAAAATTAGCAACGCAAAGCTCTCAATGCAAAACAATTCATTACGAAACAGGCATAGATATTCAATACGAAAAAATTTTCGTTCTTTCATGTTTTACTTCAATAAATCTTGTGTTACAGCCTTGGTGTAGCTGTACTAATTTGGACTAAATTTCAGGAATGCCGCAAATATGTACCTGAGAGTGGAGTTATAGAGTTTACTTTATATAAACCCTCCTTGTTAAACAAAAACTTACCCTCTATTTACATCCTTGCTACAAATGTACACATTTGTATGGAAAATGTATGCTTACACATGTTTTCTGTATTTCTTTCAATCTGTTTTCTTTTTATCTTGGACCAGTACTTGGGACACGACCCCTATATATGCATTTTACTATACCAGATATGGTATAAACACATATAATGAAATATTAATCTGAGAAAGTAAAGAAACGTGCTACACAAAGTCTCGCCAAGACCTATAACGACAGTATTATTTATACATTATTGGCGTATAGACCAACATTCGTCAAGTTATGGCTGAGATGCCACCCAATATGTGTAAAAAAGTGGTCGAAAATTACCTCAAAAGAATCAATGCTTGCCACACCTCAGGTGATGGTCCTTTAAATGATGTAGTGTTTCACACATAATGTCAATGTACAAACTTTAGAATAAAAAAGAAATACCTATCATTAAAAAAAAAATATTTTATATGTGTTTTATTTACGTTTACTTTTGAAATCACAAAGTGGATAGCTCGTTATATATTTTAAGATTTTCATACTTTTAATTTAAAATTTTTCTGTACTTTTTGAACTATTATTTTGAATTACAATTTGTTTTTGTTTTATTATAATAAAATAAACCTTAAACTAATCAAAATGTAAATAAAAGAGGTATAAGGAAATGTGTAACACAAGTTTTACCCCCCATTTACACACGCAAGTACAAGTGCAAGTAACTCAATACTTTGACATTTTCCTAACAATACCATCATACTTCTGCAAGTTGTGAGCTCACTTGCAAGAGATTTTGATTGCCAGTAATTTTTTTACTTGCATGTCGGTAAAATGACAAAAAGCAAAAACAGTGTTACCATATCAAAAATCATTTTTTAATTTTAATAGATAACTTACAAGGAATGATTTTTTTTTGATCTTACATAACGAAAAATAAGATAAAATTTAAAAAAAGTTGAAGTCAAATATGGCTTTTATGGATTCCTAATGTAAATTTACTATTTATTTGATAAAAAAAGCTATTCGTATAATTTGCTTCCGCATAACAGTTCGTATGACAATACTTTGGCATCCCAGCCATTAAAAAGTCATGTAGATGGCCATAAACAGTATAAAAAATACACAAAAAGGTAAAAATAGGGATTTTTAATTATAAAAAAATGGAACAGTGATTTTGTAGTTTTTTCCCCATAATTGTTTTATTATTATTGCTGTCATTTAATTCTTTTATTTTGTAAAGTAAAGCAATTGTCTTTAAGACCATTTTCTTTGACATCATGAGCTTGCACTTGCCTGTGTAAACAATCCAGCAAGTAGCAACAGCTTTTATTGTCGCTGTCAGTGTATTGGTTGTTAATGTGTACACACAACTAGCAACAAGTTACTTGCATCTGTAAATGGGGGGTTAACCAGCTACGCAAGTGTATTAAAAAAAAAGTTATAAGCGCACTCACAAACGTGCACCTATTATGTATATTCTCGTGTCCAAAAGTACAGAAACTTATTATTATTTCTTTCGTTTCTCGAAAAGTGAGAAAAAAGTGTGTCCCTAACTTATGTCTAAAGCTACCAAAAATTATTAGGTAGTTAATAATTAATATTCTTATAAGAATAAGACCAGTACTAATTTGCATTTGAGTTAACATAAGATAACAATTGTGTCAGTTAAAATATTGTTAGCTTTTAGTGCCGACCCTCGTAAGTGAATAAATGTTTGAACATACATGTATGTGTGTTTGTATTTCTCCTAATAATGATATTGTTTTTGCAAGTTGCTATTCGAGACTGTGACAAAAAGTAGTTTTTATTATAATTTACTAAATTAAGTTGCTTGTTGCTGTGTTTTGTGTTTTTTTTTTTTGCATTTTTATTGTGTTTAAATAATTGTTGTTACCATTTTTCTTAATGCTTTAATGATTTTGTGACAGTTATAATCGACATACTACCCAAACGAATGTATTTTGTCTCCAAAAGATTCGAACGAATCTAAACAATGAAGATAAAGTATGAAAATATTCAGAAAAAGTAAAAAATAATAAAATGTGCTGCAGAAAGATGTGCATATTAATACCTATGATGCTTTAAAATTGTTATTAATATCTTTTCTTCACTTTCGAACAAGTTAAAGGCGGTGGGACATCATTTTGGCTGGTTGTGTGCAACTCGTGATGGCATTCATTCTTTTAAATGAACTTTACGTGCAGGCAATAGAAAAATAAAAAAAAAAATATCTCTTCAATTGGGTGAGAGTGAAGTAGATGTGCAAAATAATATTGTTATGAAAAAGTTTGTGTATAAAAATTCATAATATGTGATAAAAACTTTACTAGCCGAGAAATAGGGTTTTCCTAGACAACGTGTTTTGGTTCATGATGGAAGAACTAAATTTTCGTGGGTGCTTCTTTTGAATTTGGAGAGTGTAATTGAATTTCTAAGAATTGCAGTTCATTAATAAGAATACTTTTTCATCCTACGTAAAATAAATTTAACTTTTGTTGGGTTGTGGCTCATTGGCTTTGAACAGTGCAACCAGATCGGTAATACATGTTGTTACAAGATCTGCCGAAAACATTGCTACCAGCCGCAAGAACGAGCAACGTACCTTAGAGCGATCTCTAGTGGGATTAATTTTGATAAATTGACCTGTGACAGATTATCATTCATCCAAAATTCACTTTCTTATATACCAACAGATTTACAAACAAATATTAATATGGGAAACGAAACAAAGAGATTATATAATCTTCATTCGTAAGCAAAGCTTCTTTTTTCAAATTATTTATTTTGGCCATTTAAACAGTTTAAAATCCAACAAATCTCTAATACAGATAGAAGTGAAAGGTTATATTTTTAAAAACAAAAAGAAACAAAAGTGATTTGTTGCAGAGCAAATAAAACAAATAAATATTCGTAGTTTACTTTTCTTTTTATCATCTGATTTCAAAATATTTTTTTTTATAATTTTGCTTTGGCCCTTTCTTTTTTTTTGTAATTGACGGTTTCTAACGATAAATTTTATTAACCATGAACAGTTTTCATTTCTATTTCTTTATCAAGAAACGACAAAAAAAGAATTCAATTAAAAAAAAAACAAATATGACATTTTTATTGCTATTGTGTTGCAAGTTGTTGGGCATTCAGCAAAACGTAAACAACACCGCCTGAGATTTTTGCTTGAAAATATACCAGCTACAAATTGTGATATTAAGGTCGGCCCGTGCGTTCTTTAAGCCAGTAACGCTGTCAACGAAAACATAAAATTATTTTTAATGTGTGGTTTTTATTTTGTTTTATGACATTTCTTTTGTTTCTAGGCTATTGTTATTTATTTATTTTTTTTTTTTTTTTGAAAGAGTAGCTTTCGATTTTTTTTTAACTTTTAATCTGGATATTTTTGAATGAAATTCAGTGTAAGAAGCTAAAGTAATACTTAAGCCGCTCTTGACTTCTGTGTGGTTTTAGTACCTTTACTTTTAAAAATAACATTCACAGAGAAAACAAATTTATTGTAACAGCCAAAATTCAGCAACCAGAGGTTGCCAGTGTGAAATTACCACAATGCAAAGAAATTATTTAATTTATTAATTCAGATTTAAAAATATACCTTTTTCTAATTGTTTTCTGTTCTTTCAGCGATCTATATGCCGCCGACAGTTCGTTGATGCTACTCTATTCTTCAATAGACTCGCGAAAACTTAAACGAATGTTTGGAATTTGATTACGTATTCTGTTGGTCCCAAATTTTTTGTATTAATATTACAAATTTTTTGGTGTAAGCTTTTTCTGTGTAGAGTGCTCTTTTCTTAAATAACTTCAAAATCCTTTCTTCTTCTGAACTTCCATTTTTAGGTGCCTGGCAACATTCTGCTGCGTTCTTGAGTTTCTAAAATTGTTAAAAAGAAGCTTAGAAATTAATTTTAATTTAATTGGTCACTGCTGAAAATTTATGCGCTGGACATGCGCTTTTCAGTGAAATAAATTTTATTTTTCTAATATTTAGTTTTCTTGAAAAGCTGGTTCTAAAAACAGTCAACAATTGACATTTTTCTTTCGATTAATGAGACTATACACAAAACAAAAAAGATCCAAATTAATTCCAGCCTGTTTGACAAAGACTCAACTGAAAAATCAGTATATATCCAAAATAGAAAATAAATTTTCTTTTTATGTATGCGTATTGAATTTATCTAAATTCAGCAAATATTTAATTTCCAATTAATTGACAAATGTAATAATAATCAAACGGCTTGAATGAAAAACACGTTTCGCACACACTTTTTTCTACTTCATCGACTTCCTTGAGCTTTTAAAATGATGTTCACCTTTTATGATCTCTTAATATGTGTACAACATTTTAGTTTTCAAATATATAATTTTAATGATGCATGAATCGACAAGTTGTAGATCAATTTTCCTTAAAAATACTTTTGTGTGGCCACAAAACAACAGAAAAAAAAAACACAAACAAAAACAAAAATTACGATGATTGGACTGCTGCCGCTCTTGTTGCTGCTGCTGCACTTAAACTTTAGTTTTAATTATTATAATCACAATAAGATTTTGTTTTTGTTTTTACAACAAAAATGTACATAAATAATAATAATAATAATAACAAAATGAAAATAATATATTCTCTTCAGGGTCTATTAATTTTTCACTTAATAAACTTAATCATATTTTCTTTTTGGTTGTACTTTTTGATTTCTTTTTTTTTTTGTCTTTCTATAAAATATATAAAATAGATATTTAAAAGTATGAGGGTTGTTTGAGCATCATTTAAAAAAAAAAAATAATTAAAACAATTTTTTAAAAGGCAGGATTTTACTTTTCGCTTGTCTTTAGAACTGATAATAAAATTGTAAAAAACCCAATCAAAATATTTTTCAATATTATTGTCCAGAAGAAGCTATCCGAAGGAGAGCGACACGTCGACAGGAATATTCGAATAAATAAAATAATATATACGTTTATAATAAAAATTATTCAAGAGAATAATTTTATTAAATAAACAAGGGGTTAAAAAACACCAAATATTAAAAATGTAAAAAAAAAAAATTTATTTTACCTTGATTCTTCTATCGAGGTGCATGTTGGAGGCAACTTGATTAAAAACACAATTGCCGACATCATTAATGCGTACCAAAGGTTTTATTTTAACATAAATAGAAAAATATAAAAGAGCTTTTTAATTATAAGATTTCCTATATTTCGAACTTGAGGTCTTTGTTTGTTATTTTCATTTTCAATATTTAATTTTCCAAAGAAAAACGAAATTGTTCAGAAAAACACTATTTCGTGAAGAAGTTTTCCTAAGGAAAACGAAATATTGAAAATAAAAATAACAAACAAGGACTTCAAGGTCGAGCTTTTTAATAATTTTAGCGGGCTTGAGTTCGATTTCGAAATTGAGAAAGATTTTTTTTGTGTTTAAACTGGAGTGAACATTTTTTAAAGCAGACTAGAAAATTAAAGTTGAAGACTTGCTGGTTGGGGTAAATACCATTACTGTTTTACGACCACCACTTCACTCATCAGCATTCAAATTTGCTTTGAACTAATTGTATATTCCAGATTTTTTTAATTGTTTTCTGTCCAGCTTTTCGGCTGTCTATACTCGCATGTCACTAACATTTATGTGAAGCAACTCAAGTCGTCAAAAATCTCGACAAAAACTCGAGATGCCTTGATGTTTAAATCTTCACTTCCTTTAATTTTATGAAATATATTATGCTAAAAAAATTATTGAAGAAATTTTTTGCTAAATATTTTGCTTTTGTTAAGGTATCACCTCATTAAATAAATGTTTGACTCAAATGATGTGACCACTATATTTTGTTATGGGAAAGCATGCACTTCAAAAATAAAAAATGTATGTACACTTGACCGCAAGGCACAATGAACATTATTACAAATATGAACATTAAATTTCAAAGGAGCATATTTTAAAGGTTTATTTAAACAAAAAGTAATAGTACTTCCCTTCACAAAAAAAAACATATCTTATATGAGTGTTATATCAAATTGTACAATATTTTTTCAAGCTTAATTTTTTTATAAAAAGTTTCGGATATTTTAAGTTTATAATTCAACTCATTAGAAGAACTGAAAAACTTTAAACCTTTACTTCTTATCTTTAAAAATTCAGTGCAAGTTTGTTCATCTTAGAATTTCGTTTAATTTGTTGGTTAAGCTATTAAATCATTACATACTCAAACCACATTTAAACGTAGAAAGTTTGACGTTTAACCACCAGTCATCAAACGCTGAAAACATCAGCTGTTTGAATTTTGGCAACGCTGCCAAATTCCACTTCTAAAAACAATCAACAATAAATAATTTATTAATTTGCAACATTCAAGTTTGAGCTGCAGATAAATTACAGAAAACTGTTGCTTAACTAGAACTTTAACACTAACTGATGTTTCGGGCACTATTCTTTTATTTTTAGGAAAAGAGAAGCCTTAAAACAGTTTTTGAATAAGTCTTCAATACACAAAACAATTCATTTTATTTTTCTTTCGGTAAGCTCATCAAACAGGCTTTTGTTCGTGCAGGCTTTTGTTGTGGGAAAATTCATGAGTCAAAGCAAAAAATATACAATAAAGTTTGCATTACATGAGAATTACACAAGCTATTAAAAATGTCAATATAATTCCACTTATAGCCGAGATACGGTGTAAGGCGATATTTTGGGAATATGCGCCCATGAGAGAAACGAAACAGTATTGAAGGCCTAAAACTGACACCGGTAAAATAAGACCGGTGGCAGAGATGTAGTACAAAACAACAAATATGCCTGCTAAGCTAAATTAAACAATTTAGATGATTAATATCGAAAAAACATCATATATACATATTTTTATAGCACTGTTTTGAAGCGAATTTATGATTCGGCAAATACGCATACATCATTATTATTATTATTATTATTATTATTGTTATTCTTAAACCAACCTCGTTTATTTTATTTAGTTAAAATATTTGCTTTTGTGATCTTAATATGATTAAGATGAGCAAAAATACATAAATGTAATTTTTCTTGTTTCTGTAAATCGTTTAATTTTTTTTAACTTTTTTTGCAAGTGTTAATTTTGCTGTTTTTAATGAATCTTAAAACATTTTGTACTATTTATTTATGCTTTTCTCTCTCTCTCTCTCTCTTTTCTGTAAATAATGATAATTTTATTTGTTGCCAGCACTCGTTTGGTTACAACAATTTTATTGCTATTTTGCTGCCAATTACTTATATTAATGACTTGTTTTGCATTTTTCTTCAAAAATTTCATTTTCTATGGAGTGTTTAAATGTGTGTTAATCAAAATTTTTGGCTTTTAGCGTTCAGAGTAAAATTGCCAAGGAAATTACCAGTTGTTAACATGGTATGAGATTATGCAAACACTCAAAGTTTCTTATATAACAGATCAATAATAATTTAAATACAATTTTCATTTGGCAAAGAAAATTTTTTGCCTAAACTATATTTTTTTTCCGTTTTAAGATAAGCCTAATGGGTTTTCCTAAACCACTTGAAATGGTTTTTAAATTTTTTCCTTTAGATTTTTAATATCAAATACATGTTAAGAAAAATAAAACACTCTTAGTCTACTTTAATTAATATTAAAAATAATACCGGTGATTGCCTTCAAATAATTTTTTGTTACTTATTTTAAACATTTTTGAAATGTATTAATTAAAGGCATTTCTGGTCTTCAAAAATCTTCAGGCAATGCTAAGTTTTATTACAGCTAACTGGGTTACAACTTTTCTTTTCAAATAATAAAAAAACAAAAATTCAAGCAAACTAAATAACAACAATACAGAAAAAAGAAACACAAATTTTTTTCGCCAGTTATTTGCTGTTTGTGGCTTAAGTCTTTTAAAATTGTTTTTATTGTTTGGCAAGTTTGTGGCTTAAGTCTTTAGTTTATGAGTCAATTAAGTCTGTTTATCAAAAATGAATTTAATTTTAAACAAATTATATACACATTAGCGATATTACGAATATTTGTATTCGCATTTGACCTGCCGAATATTCATCTATTTCATAATATTCGTGTATTCGATTAATTCAAGGGAATTTCGCAAGTTTAAAATATTCACATATTTAATGAAAACATAACATTATAAATTTTGTATTGTATGCGCAAACGCACAGAGTCAAAATTACATAAAAAAACCAATAAAATTTTCTGGTTGAAATATTCTTAGGCTGGGAGGTATTTCAGCAGAAAGAAAAGGCAATTTTTCTATATGGTTTCCTATTATTTTCATGTGGTAGATATCATTAATTGTTATTCATATTTTTACTCAGATTCTACTATTTGTGAAGAAAAGTTTATTGATTTTATTAAAGTTTCTTGTAATTTATATGATGTAAGGATTTTTTGTTGATTTGCTAAGTTCCTAATGATCATGGCCACATCATGTACTCTATTTACTTAAATTTCTTCGAGTGGCTTGATAACTGAGTTGGTTTAGTGGCAAACTAACAATCGCAAGATGGTGGGTTTAAATTCATCATGCATAAAAAAACAACGGGAATGTCTAAGAACAATTATAGATTTCCCTCGTGATTTTTCCAATTGGAGTTTTCTTATTAAAACAATAAGACTTTTATCTTGCTAGTAGGTGTTTATTAGGTGCAATAAAAAATTTTTATTTTGTACTATAAAGATACCGAAGATTGATTCCATATCTCGCTCTAAGAACAAGCGAATTAATTCAAATCAAAAATCTTCAAACATTCAACTTTATATTGCTTTGCCCATAAAATTGCAATGAATATTTAAAGAAAAATATTTTATATTAATTCAGGTCCAAAAATAGACCTATCAAATGTTTTCTGCCTTTATCAGCTGTCTACATGTAGCCGACATTTTGTTGGTGCTAATCAACGAATCTTTTAAGAATTTTTCAAGTCTACTGATGAGTTGATTAACATATACGGCTAAAAAGGTCAAAAAACTATAAAACGACATATATTTAAATCTAAAATGATACATTTCAATTGGCTCTTATATCAAATGAACAATTATGTTTATTTTTAATTTTTAACAGCAATGGCAAAGACAAACATTTTTTTGTAGTTATCATAGAGTTTGAAATTTTAATAATTTTTTTTTAGAAGCTTCATTAATTCAAACATGTCTTAAACATTTATCTTCACAGTGACAATCAGGTAACTGTACTCAACACTAATTTATTCGTACACAAAAACATGCCGTGCTACCACTGCATAGTACTTACTTGCTTATAGCTTGTGAGTGCTTAAATATATCCTGTTCTTGTTAGTGTGGGTATTAACCAAATTGCTCGTGTTTTTTTGTTGATGCTATTCCAAAGTATTTTGTTTATGTTTAACATGTGATAGTAAACAAAACAATTTGCTAAACACTTTATAAATGAAAACACTTTTAGACAGACGATTTAAAATAATTACTTCATGAGTGCAGCAAGTTCTTCTCGAAATAACCACCTTTTTTTTGGAATTCAAAGCTATTTCACATGCAGCATACAATTTATTTTTATTTGTTTTTTCTTTCCTTAACAAGAGGACATTAAACCATTTGGCATTTCAGTTAAAATCATTCAAGATCGCAGACACTTGAATTGTGGAAACGCAACTGCAACAAACATTACGAACTTAATTCAACATAAAACATGTTTCGGCGTCTCAAAATTGTGCTCCCATAGAAGAAATTGATAACTTTGTTTTCTTTTTTATATTAAACTTTTTCTCTCAAACAAATGCCCGCACTTTTTCATATTATTATTTTTTTTGTTAATTTTATTTGCACTTATTTGGCTTTTTCATTTGAGTTTAGTTTCAAAATGCACATTATTTGATGTTTGACAAAACACAGACGTCACAATAGGAGTTTTGTTTTTAATTAGGAAGCAAGATACGCGATTTTTAGAGAAAAATAAATGATTAAACTAAAAGCTGCATGCAGCGTGCAGCATTTGTGTAGAGAGTTGTTATCACGACCGTTTCTAAAAGTGTTGTGTCTGGTAAATTGCTCACCATTTTGCCGTCAAGTCTTTCTTTTCTTGTTTCTTTTTTGCTTTCTTTGAATTTGTTTGTTTTGACTTTTGTTTTTAGTAAAAAACAAACAAAAAATTAATTCAGCAAAATTAACTGTATTGTATAAAATTGTTTGTTTCTTTTACTTTTCTGTCCCATGAAACTCTTTTTATTTAATGAAGTTTCGATGCATGTGTGATTAATTGTATTTGTTCGTTTGTTTACTTTCTTATTTTTTCTAACAAATGCAATAGAATTGTGTAAAGAAGAAGAAGAAGAAGAGGACATAAATTAAGAGAACGCTTCAGCGTTACCGTTTGTCGAGTAAAGCGGCATTTCGCCAGTTTTTGGCTGACTGGCCATTTTTTGTGCCTCTTTTGTTTTATATCCACTTTGGTATCACTTTGCATCTTTTGACAACTTTTGACCCTTTTCTACTCTACTCTTTTGACATTTTCTACTCTAAATTATGCTAAAATTCACTTTTTAGATTTGAAAGTGAGTTGAAAAACAATCAATAGCTTAAGTTGATAAAAAAAACTTTCTCAATTATGGGGAAGTAAAATCGAATTTAAAAATTATTAACATAAAATTACTAACAATTGTTATTCATATAGGTAGTTCGACGGGGAAACTTTAGAATAAGGAGCCAGGCTTTGAAAGAAATGAGTTTTATAGGTTTGTAGAGGGGGTCGTGGACCTCCCAAAACTGAATTCAAAGTCTCCCGCAGGCATTTAGTTTATTAACAATTCGGTGTTTAAGTTGAGGAATTTACTAAGAAAAATAAGAAAATGTTGGTAAAACAGTGCTGCCAGAGGAAAGCTTTTACGCAGGACATAAGATCGCGAATTCATAAACGGTTTCAAGCATCCAAAAGCGTATTTTTTCACATTTAATTCAATAAATTTTTGCATTGGTATGTAAAGTTGGAAAGTTTTTCGACCAAAATCATAATTAGCGATGAAGCCCCAGCGGATGCATGAAAAAAAACTATCATTTTTGGGACACCGAAAATCCACGAGTGATGTACGAGGAGCCATTACACCCACTCAAAGTGACTGTATGGTGCGCCCTTCACGCTGGAGGAGTCATTGGTCTTATTTTTCGAGGACGCCGCTGGTCAAACGACAACGCGCTATAGAGCAAGTTTCTGAAGCAATTGAACGAATTAGGTCTGGCGGACATGTATTTCTAACAGGACAGAGCACCGATACACACTGCACGATCCACAACCGATATTCTGAAAGCCAACACAACATCGGATGACTTCTTTTAGCCCATCTGTTATAGAGACAGTCAGTACTGAAGAGCTCAGGTAGCTAAGCACTGCTGCTTAGAAACGGTATGCGACCAGTAAAGGCCTGGGGTCGGATGAGCTACGTGGTGATCGTACAGCCCAGCCAATAAGTCTAGAACTTTACTTTTCTTGTCTTCTTCAAAAAGGTTGATCAGCCTAATGTTCTCAACTCCGCGGAAGTAAGCCGAACTTATCAAAGCCTGATCAAATTATTAACAAATAAATTTAATTGAGATTCTCTACTCTCAGAGTAGAAGCGGAACTTTGTTACAGAGCCTCGTTGTCCGTCTCTTCGTCCGTCCGTATGTACATCACAGCGCCTATTCTCCGAAACGGCAGAAGGTAGAGAGCTGACACTTTCACGGGACATGTAGTTACTGAAACACACAAAACCCCAAAAAGTTGAGATCTAGAGGGTGCCTCCGTACAGCAGACTGTGGAAATTAGCTGTAGCTTTCAAATCATAAGTTATAAAAGTCTGAAATTTTTACAGAACTACAATGGCTCTATGGCATGAAATACCAAAAATAATACCAAAAAAAAAGAAGAAAATTAAAAACTAAAGGGTGCCTTCAGATAAGAAACTGAATACTCGCTGCAGTTTTATTGAGAGGCGGAAACTGGAAATTTGCACAGGACATTAAGTTACCTGGCCTCTACAACAACAACTAAGAGAAATCTGAATGTAAATGAAACCCAATACATGTGGGCAACCTTTGGCTGAAAAATTAGCTATAATTTTTGAATCGTACAAGACAGAGACTTCGAAGTTCCTTGGCCACTACAACAACGAATACAAAAAAAAACGAAGAGTTAAAATTTATACAGTGCTTAACGCAAGTGAGCACTTTTTGGCTTAAAATTTAGCTGTAACTTTTGAACCGTAAGAGATAGAGAACTGAAGTTGTCACTGGGTATGCAGTTGAATGGCAGCTATAGCACAAATCTAAAACAAAACTAAAGAAAGGCAAAACTTGAATAGTGCCCAACACATAAAGGGTGCTCCTTAGCTTAAATATTGGCTGTAACTTTAGAAACGTAAGAGGTAGAGAACCGAAATTTTCTCTGTATATGTAGTTGCCCGACAAACTTAATACAAAATAATTATATAAGAAAAAAATCGAATAATAAAAGTTAATTAATTTAAAAATACTGATTTTTATTATTTTTTTAATAAAAATATAAACAATTTTTAAAAATTTTTATAATTGGGAATTTGACTAGTAATACAGCACTTGCAAGTTTTGAGAAATAAAATTTTAGTTTATACCAGAAGACATTTTTATTTTCCTTCCTTCCTTATGAATTATCATTCAGAAAAATGAATTCAAAAAAGAACTTTAGCTTTCTGCAAAAGAACGAACGATTCACTCAAATCATTTTTATTTTCCTTCCCTGCCCAATACTACTGCAAACCCATACCACTTGCTTAGAAGGGTATAAAACTGTCAAATTAACATCGCATGTGTGTGTGTGCGTATGCATGAGTGTATTTAAGTGAAAGGGAAATTACTTAATACATATTCAATAGCAAGTTAAGTACATTAACGTTTGCATGCGTATGAACAGTTCACATGTGAATGCTTATACATATGTATGTATTTGAATCTTTTAAAACGATTTGCATAAAATTATTTTTAGAAATCTTACTCGTATTTTCCTCAGTGAAGCTTCATAGAAATCTATAATATTTTCCCAGTCATGATGATTTTACTTTCTTCATTGCTAAATGTAAGCATACTTTTTTCTTTTGTATTTATTATTTTTAAAAATGCTAATTTTCATTAAGAATGAAATTTTATTATATCTCTAATACCTAATTAAAATGCGCTGAATAAAAAGTCTCAAGCACTTAAACGAATATAATACATATGTATGTATGTAACTCCGTAGGCCAACTACCACATATGTATGTACGTACATTTCCGTCTTTTACTAATTTGAATATTTCCATGATTTTAAGTATTTTTTGCTTAACAAAAATGCCATTTATTTGTTATTGTTTGTTTATAGTTGTAAGTAATTAGAAAACAGAGAATTCTCTAATTATGGCACACTTCTTTAACGAATGGATTACAATAAAAATGTTAATTAAATAAATTTTAATCATTCGGCTGATTAAAAAGCAGCAAAGGGTATTTTCATGTTTTTTTTTCAGATTTATACCATTAGCACAACGGAACCTTTTGGTGGGCCGGTCCCACGACTGGCAGTCCGTAAAACGTAGATTTATACCATTCAGATGAATAAAGATTATGACCTATAACCCTACTCACTATTTTATAACAATTTTAAAAGTGTTTAACTAGTCTCCAAGTATTGTGGTTTGCTCTAATGTTTATATGACTCATTAGCTACCTTTTAACCTCTATGGGTGCATGTTAACATAATTAAAAAATAAGTGGTAGCTAAGTTGAAAATGGCGAAAAATACAAAGAAGAATGCAAAAAATAAACCAAACAAAAATTGTCTAATCATTCTATTATGTGCCAAGTAAGTAAACTGAAGTAGTATTTATTAATTATAGTACCTGCATATTTAATAAAAGGAGCTACAATTCGAATCTTCTGATAAATCGTAAGTTAAATATACAAAAGTCATTTCAATAAAAATTTTAAAGTTAAAATGAACACTATAAATGAAATTGGCTCTAAGCTAACACGAATCAGCTGGCCTTTAAAAACAGCTGATTTTAAACGCCTGCGAATGTCGTTATAGAGTGACTACCCAAAGCGTTAATTTATATGTTAAATTATTTAAACGATTTTCTTAGCATTAAAATTAATTACTGAATTGCACTACTGAAGATATGAAAATAGAGCAGATGACGCAAATGGCGCAGAAGAGATTAAAAGGAAGTAGTTCAGGAAGAGTTCAGAGAGAGAGAGAGACAGAGAGAGATTAGTCAGGGTTGAGTGAAGATGGGGAGTAGTGCTGCCTCATTTACTAAGCTGCATTCAGCCAACCGCTACCACTAACAAAGAAAAGAAAACAATCCAGATTTATTGCTGTAATCTTCGAAATACGGCTTTAGATCCCTCTGCAAGGTAAATCTGATTGTATTGCCTAGTTGCCAAAGACTGGTAATGACTGTTACAATGATACTAATGTGAAATTTAGCAGTTCCTTTATCCTTATTTTATCTGAACGAGGCAATAAGTTCCTTGAGATGTAGCATGTGAGCTGCGAAAACAATTTTTCCTGCATCCGCTTCTGCATTGAAGGCCGTATGTGCTTCTGGGATGTAAGAAGGGATGTAAGAAGATGTGCTGACGGCGCACAGGAACTCGATCATTTTACAAGATAGCGATAAAAAATCTGTATCTTTTGTGTGGATTGGAATTTTTTAAAGCGAGTTTTAACATTTAGTAGCTCGGACTTCAACCTTTAAATTTTGCAATAAAAACAAAAATAAAAACCAACTGAAAAAACTATAGTGGGTTACATTTTTAGTATAACATGTAGTGTTAAAACGCTTTACAAGATATTTGTTTTATATAGTTACCTTTTTTTTATTATAAAGTATGGTGACAACCTTTAGACGCCGTGATATTTTTGACCCAAACAAAACGGTTTTGTATATCAATGAAATTTTTTATTCCTGTAAGAGCACGTTTGATGCCATTATGTATTGAACTTGATATCTTTTGCATGGCCACCACGGACACGTTTGCAGAAGTCCAGACGCTGAACCCAATTTTCGACGGATTTCAAGCATAAATAAATACTGCTGCAATTTCACGTTCGATGTTCGTACGAAGTTCATCAATCGTCTCTGGCTTAGACCATAGACGCAGCCTCACAGGAAATAGACTAACGAAAATAAGCAAATAACTCTTCTGAGATGACAAAAAATCATCCATAATAGACTGCAAAAATATCATTGCTTTGGTTAATGGTTGTTAAGTATATACATATATAGAAAGTAAAATTGCGTTGCCAAGGGTTGAACTTGAGCCTGAAAAGGTAATTTAATATAAATGAACGCATATTATGTTTATTGACAAGCCATTCAGGCAGAAATGAGCCTCAGCATAAATTGGACGTAGCGCTCTTAACGTTGAGGCCACTGAATCCGAATTTCGGTAGTAAATTTTAATAATTTCGACTCGTTGTTGGCTCGTATATCGTTCCATCATGAAATGGCAAACCTTACTGAAGAGAAATGACAAAAGAGCAGCAAGAAATATGGCGCCGTCTGCTGCCCCTGTCGCTGTACTTTTGTAGCGTCCGTGTTAAAAAACCTGTTATAATTGACAAGTTCTGCGTGCAACTCTTGGAAACGTTATTCGGCTTCCTCAGGGCATTCTAGACAGACGCTTGAGAGCCACTGCTCATCATGTATTAGGCATAAGAAAATAATGAATATGCCTTAAAGTATGCTTTGTTTTATAAACTGCTCATTGTAAATTAAAATTTTCACTAAGCTGTAACGCACAACGGGAATGCATTTTCTGCTTATTTATTCATGACTCACAATGGGAGAATTATAAATAAGTTAAACAAAATCTTTAGTTTCATGCGAACAGTGAAAAGTGGCTACTGATTTTACGATTTGGGCGTGAATCTTGTGTCCTTAAAGGCAGCGGCCTTTAAGCTATGCTGGTATTTTTGAACTGAGCGTTTTAATTTTTTTTTTTTTTTTGCATTGTACCAGAACTGGGAAAAGAGGAAAGAGGGATTGGTGGATGGAAAAACAAAATTGGTGAGTGTTTGCTTGAGTAAAAAAAAAAAAAAAAATATATATATTATAGCATAAAAACAGAATATATAATTTTGTAAAGCTGAATAAGTCAGCATTAACTGCTGCTAATTTGTCTGTTTAGTGTCCAGTGTGTGTATTTTGGACACTGTTGACATCACTGACTGTGTGTTACTACTATTTGAGCTACTACTATTTTATGCAACGATGGGAAGCTGATGAATGCCTACATAATTTTTAAATATAACGTCAATCTCTGATCACCACCCGTAGAAACAACATCAAAGTAAACGCGTCCTGATATCAAACTTGTAAAAACCTGTGAAAGCCTTTGAATAAAACAAATTAATAATATATTTACAAATAACTACTTGTCGTCATTTATTTGTTGCCGAAACATTGTTTTATTCAGATCACAGCGTATTTAATTCTACATTGTTTTACTTTGTTCGCCGCGGGTGGTGACGATACACGCGAAATTAAGCCGACAGACAATTTAATTTAGTCTCGCGAATTTAAGCCGTAAATAATGCCAAGCAGACCAAAAACTAGGTCACAGTCCGGAGAAGACCAGCCTCACATTGAGGATAATTCATCAGAAGGTGAAAGCCTAAACGCCACAATGATCAATGCCAGCGGTGTGAACGAGTGCAGTGAAGGCAATGAAGACACAGGGGAAACATTACCTTCCACGCCCACACAATCACCACAGCAGCTTACGGTGTCTGACGTTTTCTCTACTCTGAATTCCCTAAAGGCTGCAATAGATGAGTTAAGAAAGGAGTCTTGCCAGAACAATAATGCCATAAAAGGGCTTAGTGCAAAAATGGTAGAAAGTAAGCAACAAAATCAAAACTCTACACATATTGCAGCACACGGTCGACAAAATTTGCCACCATTGACGGCACGGAACATGCAACATTTGCCGCCAATACCACGTCATGTACAACAAAATTCAACGTTACAGCCGTCTCCAAATCGGGCGGAAGGTACACCAGTTTTCAGTTACACGCAGTTGCCACCGTCACCAGGACATGTACTGCAGCCGTCAACGAATAATTTTCAACAGATGCCAATCACGCCAGGGCATATAATGCAGCAGCCAACAAATAGTTTGCAACAAATGCCGTCATTGTCAGGCTATATACCTCCATCAGCAAATTTACACGATATGCCGCCGTTGTACAATAACGATGTGCCGCCGCCGCCAACAAGTGCAACAAGCAATGAACAGTATGTGATGCCGCCAAGACCACTATTGAATTACTATTCTTCTGTACCAGCTGCGAGTCAATATAGTGAGTTCGCTGCAAAATTATATCATTTGCCATCATTTGACGGTAAGCCAGAAGACTGGCCGTTGTTTTTTGCCACCTATGAGGATACCAATTTAGAGTTTGGGTATACAAATCGGCAAAACTTGATACGTTTGCAAAAGGCTTTACTTGGTGTAGCGAAAGACTCTGTAAAGTCAATGCTCATATATCCAGAGAATGTGCCGCTAATAATTGAGGAATTAAAATTTAATTTCGGTCGTCCGGAATTGTTAATCAAGTCACAATTGGAGAAAATTAAGGTGTATCCAGCTATTACTGAGAATCGTCTTGATAATATTTTAGGACTGGCTACGTGCACAAAAAACATAGTTGCATTTTTTAAATCAGCAAAATGTGATAATCATTTGATGAGTCCAATTTTGCTGGAACAATTGGTTTTGAAGTTGCCTTTGTCCAAGCAGTATGAATGGGCAAGGTTTGCTGTTTCTGTTACGCCGTTTGCAACTATTGAAGATTTTTCTAGGTGGATTACTGACATGGCACGTTTTTGCAGTTTAATGCCACAAGTGGTGGACGAGCGTCGGCAGCAGCCACTAGTAAAGGCCCGTAGAGTTCTTCATAGTAAAGAACAACAGCTTGTGCGTAAAGATTGCCCGCAGTGTAAGGGCAACCATGAGCTCAATGACTGCGAAAAGTTTAAAGAGCTGGAAATTAATGCCAGATGGGAACAAGTGAAGCGTGCTCGCGTGTGTTTTGCTTGCCTACGAAGAGGCCATAACTTGATGCAGTGCAAAAGAAAAAATAGATGTGTTATTAAAGGCTGTAATCGTTATCACCATCCCATGTTACACCAAGACATCTCGGCCATAGCCACCACAAACAGTTCTGAAGAAGCGGCACACATTTTACAATGCCATCAGAACAAAGATGCAACACAATTGTTTAAAATTTTGCCAGTAACCCTGCATGGGCCAGGTGGGTTGGTCACAGTTTACGCATTGCTGGATGAAGGATCATCTGTGTCGCTGCTTGAAGAAGATGTTGCTAAGCTGTTGGGTCTAAAGGGTCAAAAATCATCAATCACTTTACAGTGGTATGATAACATGCGCAAAACCGAATCGTCCATGAAAGTCAAGGTGGAAATATCACCTAAGGGTGAGCATGGCAAAAAATATGTCATTAACAATTTGCATACTGTGAAAAAGCTAGATTTGCCTATTCAGAGCTTCAATAAAGCAGATTTCGAGTATTTAAGTCAGTTACCGATACAGAACTATAATAATGAAAAACCATCGATGCTTATTGGTTTGGACAATTGTTTGCTTTCGTTGGCTGAACGAGTGGTTGAAAGAGGTCCTTACTTGCCTGTAGCATCTTCAACAAAACTAGGCTGGGTGGCCTATGGACCAGTTTCCAAGTGTCCTGCAAGTATCGCTAGAATTTGTCATATAAACGAAAGCCACGCTTGGAAAGAGGTTCATAAATTGGTCCAGGACTATTTTTCAGTGGAGAATTTTGGGGTCAAGGCGACCAGTATAATATTAGAGTCCGATGATGATAAGCGTGCTAAATATGTTTTGGAAAACTCGACAAGAAAAGTTGGAAACAGGTACGAAACAGGTCTTTTGTGGAGGAAAGATGACACGGTGTTACCAGATAGTTTTGAAATGGCAAGACAACGTTTGTTTAAGGTCGAAGGTAGAATGAGGCGTGACCCTGATTACGCTGTCAGCTATAAGGATGAGATTAATAAATATATTAGTAAGGGTTATGCAAGACTGCTGCGGCCAAATGAAGTCAGCACACGTTGTCATGAAAGGGTCTGGTATTTGCCACATTTTGGAGTAACAAATCCACACAAGCCGGGAAAATTGCGAATAGTTTTTGATGCGGCTGCTGCCGTTTCGAATGTGTCTTTGAATTCCACGTTGTTGAAGGGACCTGAACATGCCAAGCCAATTCAAAGTATTTTATGTCAGTTTCGTCAAGGGAAGATAGCTGTCGCGGGTGACATTGAAGAAATGTTCTCACAGGTGTTGATAACAGCTGCCGATCAGGATTCACAACGATTTTTATGGCGTAATGGTGATGCGGATCGTAAGATACAGGTGTTTGTAATGCAGTCAATGGTATTTGGTGCTGCCTGCTCCCCATGTTGTGCAGAGTATATCAAAAATGTCAATGCTAAAGAGCACGAATCTGCCATGCCCAGGGGCGCGAAAGCGGTTATTGATAACACTTATGTCGATGACCTAGTCATAAGCTTTAATTGTATAGAAGAGGCGCTTGAGGTTACTCAGGAAGCTATACATATAAATGCAGCAGGGGGATTCAACTTGAGAAGATTTTCATCCAACTCATCGAAAGTCGAGGCAGTATTGAATGGTGGTAAAGAATGTGGGCCAGATACTTTGAAAATGGAGAGGCAGGAGCAAACAAACAAGATTCTGGGCTTGTATTGGAATAAGGCCACAGATTGCTTTGAATTTCATGTAAGGTTTCATAAAATCTGCCCTGATGTTTTGAATGGTAAACGCCCACCCACGAAGCGAGAGGTATTGGGAATAGTGATGGCAGTCTTTGATCCGTTTGGGTTCCTGGCGAACTTCACAACGTTCTCAAAATTACTTGTACAAAAAACGTGGAAGCTTTGTTTGCAATGGGATGACCCACTTCCTAACCAGTTGCAGAATCAGTGGAATGCTTGGTGGCAGGAGTTTGGCAAACTTAGAACATTCGCAGTTCCCCGTTGCTATTCTCCATTGCTTAGTGTTGCTGATGACATTCAGCTGCATATATTCGTCGATGCAAGTTCTAGCGCATATGCAGCAGTTGCATACTTACGTATACGAAGTGAAGCCGAGGTGAACGTGTCGTTTGTTAGTGCCAAGTCTCGGTGCGCACCGCCAAGAGGAATGACCATTCCCCGACTTGAATTGCAGTCAGCAGTACTTGGTTGTCGACTTAAAACATTTGTGGAGGAAAATCATAAATTTGAAATCAATCGCACAACCTTATGGTCCGACTCAACAACTGTAGTTTCATGGATTCGATCAACCGAGAGAGAATATAAGCAGTTTGTGGCATGCCGAATAGCAGAAATTTTGACTACTACAGAGGCTGGGCAGTGGAGATGGCTAGCAACTGATTTAAACGTTGCCGATGAGGCTACTAGAGCCACATTGCCAAGAAATTTTGATTTCGGCTCAAGATGGTTGAGTGGTCCGGATTTTTTAAAAACTGATGAGTCGTGCTGGCCAGCTGATACACCCTGTACCGAAGTCAACCAAGGTCATGAGGAAGAAAAGTCGAATACAGTACTGGTTTGTAAATCTGTCAAAACACGGTTGTTTGATGTTGGTCGATTTTCAAAATTTTTGAGATTGAAGCGGTCAGCAGCCTGGGTTCTGCGTTTCATAAACATTAAAACTAAAAAATTTAAGTTGACGTCAACCGAACTCACAGCTTCAGAGTTGGAGGCCGGTGAAAAATTGATTTGTCGTTTGGTCCAGGTGGAGATGTTTGGCGTCGAAAGGGAGTGTCTTGTGAAAGGGGGCAAGTTGACAAAGTATTTATCAACTAACACCATACATCGATAGCGAAATGTTACTAAGAGTCAATGGAAGAATTGACAACGCTTACTTTTTACCAGAAACGGCACGCAACCCTATAATTATGCCAACCAAACATCTAGTTACTACAATGATAGTTGCTTATTACCATCAAAACGGTCATCATCAAAATGATCATATCGTGATCAATGAAGTAAGGCAGAAATATTGGGTGCCACATATTCGTTCTGTACTAAAGGCAGTAAAAAGGTCCTGTCCTGTTTGTATTCGCAATTCTGCTAAGCCGACACCACCACTTATGGGTCAATTGCCTTTTGATCGCATCATGCCGTTTGTTCGCCCTTTCAGTTATGTCGGGCTAGATTACTGTGGTCCATTCAATGTCGCAATGGGACGAAGACGAGAAAAAAGATGGATCGCGCTATTCACATGTTTGACTACCAGGGCACTGCACTTGGAAATTGCTGTGGATCTATCCACAGATGCATTTTTAATCTGTTTAAGAAATTTTGTCAACAGGAGAGGCGTACCAGTCCGGATAAGAAGCGATAATGGTACGAATTTCGTTGGTGCGCAAAAGGAGATAACTGCAGAAAACCGATTTTTTGACCATGAGATGATACAGCGAGAACTGTCTAAAAGCAATATCGACTGGGTGTTTAATTGTCCATCCAATCCTCATGCAGGTGGTTGTTGGGAGCGTTTGGTCCGTTGTGTGAAACAATTATTATGCCGTATATTTAAGGAGGAAGCTCCACGATTGGAGACCTTTCGCAGCGCTGTAATAGAAGCCGAGTCCATTATCAATGACCGACCTTTAACCGAACTACCCATCGATGCCAACTCCGAAGAGCCTTTGACACCGAACCATTTTGTTTTGGGAAGTTTAAATTCCACGCAAACGCCTGGTCACGGAGAAGAAAACGTTTGCTTACGTAAACAATGGCGAATTGCCCAAAATTTGAAAGATCGGCTATGGAAAAGATGGCTCATTGAATATCTACCGCAACTTTTGAAGCGGCCTAAGTGGAGAGAGAAGTCTGAAACTCTGAGGGTGGACGATATGGTACTCGTATTGGACTCCAACCAGCCCAGAAGTCAATGGAAGTTGGGAAGAATAACTCGAGTATTTATGGGGAAGGATGGGCAGGCACGTTCTGCTGAAGTAAAAACCCCAAATGGGCATATACGTCGGCCTGCTGTGAAGTTGGCAGTTATGAGGTTAAACGAATCCTTTTAGAAGAGAAGGATTCAGGGTGGAGGGAATGTTGACATCACTGACTGTGTGTTACTACTATTTGAGCTACTACTATTTTATGCAACGATGGGAAGCTGATGAATGCCTACATAATTTTTAAATATAACGTCAATCTCTGATCACCACCCGTAGAAACAACATCAAAGTAAACGCGTCCTGATATCAAACTTGTAAAAACCTGTGAAAGCCTTTGAATAAAACAAATTAATAATATATTTACAAATAACTACTTGTCGTCATTTATTTGTTGCCGAAACATTGTTTTATTCAGATCACAGCGTATTTAATTCTACAGACACTGTCCAGTTAACAACTTTTAACGAAACCTCTTCAGTATTGCAAAACGTTGACTATATAGAACAAACAGACGACACAATAACTACGATAAGACCAATTACGAAAGTATACTTTGATGGAGTAATTTTAAAAAATATATCATGTTTATTAATATCTTATTTGAGCAGAAAATATTTTTTAAAAAAGCTAATCAGAAAAAAGCACGCGTTTACCTATTACGACTACACATCACAAAAAAACACGCCCACTCTGATCAAAAGTTCACAAACAACGACAACAACAAGATTGGTTTTTGAGTTGCAGTCAAGATGATATATGGTATTCGACATATAAAATTTAAATTTTAACCTTTTCTGGCCAACTGGCTTGATAGAGGAGAAGTCAGGTCTGCTCCGATTTGATAAGCCCACTCATATATCCGGAATAATAAACACACATTTAACTTTTTAGTCGAACTTTATGATGTACAATTGTTAGTTTATTTATTAGGCTAGTTTATTTATCGATTTTACTTCCCCAGAATTTTTTGTGTGGTAAAATTGGAGAGACTATATAGTATTTGGTGACGTTCTGGTAAATTTATTGAAAAAATTTGGTTATAAAGTTACTAAGGAATACTATATTAATGAGCACAGATAGATACGCTAATTCGGTCAGTATATTTGCGGTATAAGGAAGCTCTGGGAAAAAAACTCAGAATCGAAAAAGATTTATACCCAGGTGAATATTTAATAGGGACTGAGCTGGCCAAAAAATATGGTGCAGAGCTTCTAGAAAAGCAAGATAACCAATTGATTAGAAACTATATAGTCCAAAAAAGGCGCAACATTTTTAAAGAAGACAAGAATAGTAAAGTTGAAGACTTACTGGCTGGAGTACATACCATAGAATTCTTGCATTGATTCTTACGGTCTCGTTATTCCACAGAGTTAAATATGGTCTATATGCCCAATTCTTTAGTTCAAAGCTATCTGAGTCAAAATGTTATAACTTTGTGTTGGTTTGAATGTATTTATGACAACGAGTGACAGGATGCGATATCGTGAGTCAGGCAGTATGTTTGAAACTTGATCTCCAGGATAGTTTAGTGTAATTTAAAAATTATGGTTGAAATGTATTTTAAAGAAGACTGTTTCTGTATTAAGTTTATTAGGCTCAAGTTCATTCTATATTATCTTTGTGATTGATATTAATTAAATTAGACAAAGAAAACATCAAAGACATTTAGCAGGTTGGACATCTAGTTGTTTCGAAGCCGCCACACTTTCTCGTCAGCACCCGTCTAATTTAATTAATATCAATCGCAAAGATAATATAGAAAGAACTACAGAAATAATTATATAAGAAAAAGTTCGAATAATAGAAATTAATTAACTTTAAAGAAAACTGGTAAACTAAATTATGACTTAAGCAGGGGGACCACTAGCTGCCACACAGTCCCAACAATTTTTTCCACCACCAATTTAACTTTGAACTGCACTGTTTTTTGCTGCAGTGTTTGAATTGCTGCAGTGGCTTTTAAACTCATTTTAAATTAATTAACATTTATAAATTAATTTGAAAAAACTATTTATTACAGCTTCAGATCGTTTTTTATATAAACAAATTTTTATTTACAAATTTTTATTTTATTATCCTGAAGATGATGACAAATTGTTATCGAAATATTGAATAATATTGTAAATAAAAATTTGTTTATATAAAAAACGATCTGAAGCTGTAATAAATAGTTTTTTCAAATAATTAAGAAGATCAAATAAATATTATATATTTATAAATTAATAAAATTATCTGCAAGACTTCAAATTGAGGTTTGTAAATAACTTCAAATTTTTTGTAAAAAAAAGAATTTTATAAGGAAATTCAATTTGTCAAATTTTAATAAAACAAATAAAAGCTATATACATACATATGTATGTATTTGTTATATTAATATTTTAAAACTATTTTATTATTATAACAAATTCTCAAGATTTTTCTAGTTTGCTTAAAAGTTTGTTAGAAAAGGCAACCAGACAAGGTCAGGCTATTTATGCCAATGCAAAACAAGATTCTGAAATGATCTTGAAAATTGTGTCTAATGCATAAAGTTGGATTGCAAACAGCGATAAAACTAATTTCGTAGCAAAATTTAAGCGTTTATGCTTGCAAACAGCGTTGGAAGAAAAAAATTCAAATGGGTAATATATTTAAAGATTTTTTAGATTTTGAATAAATGTTCAAATATGCGACACAGATTTAAATTTGCCACATTAATAAATGGTGGTTTTTGAATTCTTGTCTTTTTCAATTTACTACTTAATTTTGTAAAAAAAAAACTATGGAACAACTGCTTTGCGATTGCAATGTTTGCACCTTCAATATATTGTTGGCAAATTTACAATCAATGCTGGCTTATCACTTAGTGATTGTGCCAACTTACTGGCAAGCAGTGCCCTTGAATATCAGCGTCAGCTGTAGGCAGCAATTGTGTGTTTTATTTTCTTCACTGGCCTGCGGCGTGGCCATTTTAGCCTTTTTGTGGCTAAGCTTGACTTTATTTGTGTTCGTTTTGCGATAAAAAATTTTCATAATTATTTTGCATAATCAAAGAACTGCCGTACACTAAAATAAGTTTGTTCATAAATCCAATGAGTTCCGACTTTAATTTAATGAAAAAATTAATTATTTTTCAACCAATGTCTAATGCCTTGAGATACCACTGCTCTCATAGAAAAATTTCAGAATACTTGTCCTTATATTTTAAATAGAAAAATCGATTTTGTAGATAGCTTTGTAATATTAGATAGATATCTTTTGGTAGTTGCGTAAATCAAAGCGACTTTCTTTCAGTTGTTGCACACAGAGTATACGGAGGTGAAAAAAGTGGCTTTTGAATATCGCCCACATCAGCTGCTAGACAGTTTGTTTAAAGAGATATCTATAGTATGCATTTCATACGAAAAACATATGTAAACAAAATAGAAAATAACACGTTTTTATGAACAACCACCACCGAAACAGCACAAATGTAATAATTTAAATTAAAAGTAAAAGATTGATAAGAAGTGGTAAACTAAAGGTTAAATTATTCCTGACTTTGCCATAAGGCCATACCATAGCCATAGCCATAGCCATAATTTTTTGTCTCGCAACAATTAGTGCCGCCATAGCCGTAAACATCTGTTTATGTTTTATTTTTATAATTTCAATAGTGCAGTAGTAGTAACACAACAAATGTATGTATATATTTTGCAATCAGCTGTTTATGGTTATGGCAGAAAACCAAAATTCAATTGGTATCTATGGTTATGGTTATGGCTATGGCATTATGTTAAGTCAGCACTGTTCATTTACAGTGCTGCCCATAAAGTTGGTTCGACCAGCTGTTTTATATGGTTATGGTTAAGTCGGGACTAATTTAACCTTAAGACGTAAACTTTTTTAAAAGTAAAAGATTGTTAAGAAGTGGTAAACTAAGACGTAAACACTGTCCTTTAAATCACAAAATAAACCATAAATAAATGTTGCTTAGCACATTATAAACAATGAATACTATACAATTTTATATTATAAAAAGAACAATTTAATATACTTTTCAAATATTTTATAAATTTATAATAAAAAAACCACTACTTTTTCTTACCACATACACAATATAAACACAAAGCATAACAAAACGGAAATGTCAAAAACGTTTTTTTGTTTTATTTTGACTACAAGTTCTCGAGAGATTGTGAAAACGAGAGGTAGAGAGTTTTTCGCTGACTTGCTATCTTGTTCTGATCGCGTTTCATCTCTGTGTATTTTGTGTTGTTGAACGATTAAAATTTTATAGAGATGGAACTCCATTTTTTGAAAGTCCCAGTGAGGCTGCCTGCTCTTTTCCATATTGAAAGTGGCGGATTTTCAAGTAAACCAGTCCAATGTTTTCGGACGTATACGATCACTACCATCGATCACTACAATAGAAATTTTGAGCCATTATATAAGAAAGAATAATACCTTCAACAACGGCTCGGTATCGGCAAAATTATCGACTTAACAATTTTGTATACGCTTTCATAAGAAATAATTCTGATTCAATGAAAAGTAAACACTTACCCCCTAATTCATAAAAAATATAACAGGCTTATAAGACTGTTATTTGACATATTTGTATGGAACATCTGTCAAATAAGAGCTTTATAAACCTGTTATACTTTTTATGAATTAGACGGTTATTATCGTTTAGAAAAATTTCGTATGGGATGGCAAATTTTTATCATATCGTATTATTTGAATCTCGGACAAGTATTAATAGTGTGAACAGCCCTTAAATAGGTTTAAAACCACTTCTGCTGCTTTTGAGCTTAGAACAGACTTTTGTGGGTATACTTGGCTCTTTTTTTTCGTGTAAAGTACACCAAAAGCTTACTTTTAATTTGCAGTCATTTCAAATTGCTTAAAGTATATTTTTTGGGATCTATAGCTAATGATCTGTGTATATATTTTAAAGCTGCTGTTATAACACGCAGATCATAAACTGGGCGGCTTGATGTCATTATTTTTAAGTTTGTTAACGTTTAATAATTTAGTTTACTCAACAAAAATCATGATATTAAGATCGTTCTTATAAAGTAAATTAATTTACACACTCAAATAACTTATGAACTTAACACAGAATTTTTGATAACTCTAGCTGCAACATTTTCTGATTCCTCAGATCTACTTCAGACCACAACAAGTTTGTCCGAAAATATTACACAACATTTTACCATTTTCAAGCTCAATACAAATTTTAAGTAGTTCTTTTAACAACAACTCAAATAAACTCTCAATGTCTATCGGTCTGTCAGGTTTTTAGTCAGTTATGATGAAGTGAATTAAATTTGATAGTAATTCAAAATAACTGGCAGTTTTATTAACAGACACCCATACATATGTATCTATATGCATACAAAAAATGCTGGCACGCATGAGTACAGAACATGCATTCGCATGCACTTGCATGCATGTACGAGTGCAACAATAGCAGGCATTAAGTTGTTGTTACATTTTAATAATACAGGCTAATTTGTGGTTGGCAGTTTGTTGTCTGAAAAGTTGTTTTCAACAGTCAACAATGAATATTAAGTTCATTGTAAGATCACTGAGCAACTGAAATATTGACTGACAACCAACCAATTGCAACATTTTTAACACTTCAATTGTAAAAAGCACAACAACAAAAAATACAACAACACCAGAAGATTATGAAATTTGTCTATAAAACAAATCATAACAAATATTTATTTCATTGCTTTTATTTTTGTTGTTTTTACAAACAATCTGCAAACCACTGGCAAATACAAAATATAGCAGCAAATATATTTTGTATTTGCCAGTGGTTTGCAATACTCCAGTTATTATAAGCAACATTTAACGTTTTTCTTTTTCATTTTTTTGTTAAATTCTTAAGCCAAGGCCAATTTATGGAAATTGTTTTAGGTTTTCCATTTAGCTAACAATAGGTTTTATAAACTATAATTACATTGATAGGTTTAGGTAATTATGATTGTTATAAGTTGTTTTGCTTCCAAAGAATTTTGAAACAAGTTCTTGCTGTTTGTTGTGTTGTGGTGGTTTTTTTGAACGTTTGTTTTATCACAAATATTAGCAAACCTAGATTTTTTCCATTTCATCTATACATACATACATACATACTCATATGCATTAAAGTAATCAAATGATTTTGCAATAAGCTTGCGAATAATGCAAAATATACATACATATGTATATGTATTTCACTTTTATGGCAGACTACATAAACCACGTGGTTTTTTTAATTAAAAATCTTTAATTGTTAAATTCTGTAAATATACACAGAAAGAAAGGGCTCGTTCAATTGAATTTTCGTATTGAATTTTATTTCACTTTTACAATTGCTGGGATAGCTGAATTGGTAGTGTGGCTGGACTGACAGGAGTTTGATTGTAGGTTCAGACTGTTCAGATTAGCTGTTAAGAATCTCTTCACTGCTTTCCAACCAATAACTTCATAAGTTAAGCAAAGCTGATATAAATTGCAGCAAATCACAAGTTCTATAGGGTCCGCCATCTAACCTTGTTTTGTCAACTAGTGCTTATTTCGCGAATGGTAGCACTAAGCTCATGTCTGATTTTACAAATAATTACCCTGCAAGGACAGTGTCGGTCATATGATCCATTATATGACCGATACTGCTGATGGGTTCATACATCAGCGTTTGTATCATTTGCTTAAGGGCAAAATGAAAAAACTGATGTAAACATTAGTGTACGTGTGATTTCTTTTTTGAACCAGCGTTACCACCTCAGCAAAGTGATCATTCAAAATCTTTTTTGCAAAATGCCCACAAAATTAAATGTAATGCTATTAATTTTTGTATTGATAAATAAAAAAAGAATTTTTCGAAAATTTTCAAAAAACAATTCAAAGAGAATATAATAAACTATATTTAAAATAGATAGTCGATTGAACCTATAAAAACATTAATGCATAAACGGAATTCCAAATGAAATTACGAAATTAATAAGGGAAAATCAAAATACTAAAACAATCATTGTAATGGTAACGCTGAAACCTATAAAATTGCTTTGCATGTGTTAGTAATTAAGTTGTTAATGTGTTAGTTTCCATCAGCTATTTCTTGCAGGGTAGTTTTATTCTTCCGCTGAGCGAATATGGTTGTGTATACGCTTTGCTAAGTGGGCCTGCGATCGACTTACAAAAGATGCCGATTTTGAAAAAAAAAATCATTTTTTCATTTGAAGCAAAATTGTTGTAAAATAGACGCACCCAAAACGAGTCACTGGTTGGTGCGGATTTTGGTCCAGATTCTTAGTTGGGCCATTTTTCTTCGAAAATGAGCAAGTGCCGTAAGACGGTCCTAATTCCTGAGATCGACGAGGAATCGACACATTCGGGTCTTCGGCAACACTTTCACTTACAGCAGCGATATTTTCAGCGGAACTAGCGAAACGATGATGCACGGTCCTTACAATATTTGTAACCGCTCTAGTCTCTTGAAATTTCTTCACAATTTTGCCAATTGCTTGCGTTGTTGGATACACGATTATGTAAACCATAATCTCCTCTTAAAGCGCGATATGTGGCTGTGGCAGAATCACCATTTTTGTAGTTTGTTTTGATAATTTTTATGGGTTGTGTGATAGTTAAGCGATCCATTTTCATCAATGTCAGACTTTCAACTGAGAAGAAAAAAATCGGCTTAACAACTTACTGCCTGTTCCTCAATGTCGCAGTCGTGCGATTGTTCGCTTTCTAAGCGAAAGAAAATTGTTTTGGATTCCTCTATGAAGTTCTTTTATTCGAACGTTCGATTCGATCGGCAAGTCGAAAAAATGTAAGGGTTTTCGTACAAAATCCGATTCCTCAATATCGATAATGTCGTCAGCACTACAAACACAAATGTCAAAATCAAGGACTGTCTGTTTTGCTATCGAGTGGGAGTTTTTATAGAAAAAAACATTTTTTTGTTTGTTTAAAAACTGGGAAATAAAACTGCAAACCCCACATATATTTAATTTTTATTTTATTTAGTAAATATATTAAACAACTATTACATGCATGCATGTAGTTTTCTTAAATAGTTCACTTGTTTGCTGAGTTTGCCAGAGGAATACCAGTGCTCATCGCATCAAAATACTTATTAAATGCAAAAAAATAGTTTTAAATTTTGAAATACCACCAAAAATATTTCCGCACTTTCAAAATGTTTGCTTTTTTATTTTGTACTTTTTTTTATCACAGAGTACTTTGTGTTATTTATGTATGTATTTGCTTTGGCTTTTTTCAATACTACAATAAAAAATCAACTAAAACTTTAATTTACCGATCTGGCATCTCTGTGAAGTAAATGCCAAAAATTTCATAACGTAAGACTATGCGAACGCAAGCTGGCGACATAGAGGAATCCAAATTGACTCGAAATCGAGCGACTACATTTCGATCGCTCTTCTTTTTCTTGCGGCATATTGAGGAACAGGCAGTTAGTTTGACAGATGTCGAATTCCAATCCTATACTTTTGAAACCACGAAATGAATAACCCGGTAACACATTGCGTCATATCATTCAGAGTATCATTCATTTTGGACTTTCCGAGGCATAGGCTCCATACCCTTGTGGCTGTTCTAACTGGACATTGCCACATGGGAGCACATGCGAGAAGACTGAATCTTCCATACAATGACTTCTGCAGAGGTTGCAGAGATGAGGAAGAGGAGGAGAGTGTTGAACACTTTCTCTGCAGATGTCCTGCCCTCTCTAACAAGAGAGTGGATTGCTTGGGAAGACCGACACTAGAGGGATTACCGGAAGTGTCGGAATGCGGTTTGGACAGGGTGGAATCCTTCATCCGTTTATCGGGCTGGTTCAGGGTGGAACCGGTGGAGCTTGTGTAGGGAGATCTCCCTACAGCCTTTTTCGGGTAACACAACGGGACCTTTTCTAGGACCCAAGTGAGTCGGTCTCAGGACCGGCGGCCCTCGAAACATAACATAATATAACATCATACATGATAGTCTGTCACACTGGATCATATTATTTGAAGTTTCCACAATTTTTAATATGCAGTATAATTGTCTGAACTGTTCTTAAGTGAAATTTGCGAATCCTTTTGCCTGGTAGTACGAAACACTTGCTGTGCAAGTCAGTAACGTTCTGGGCTGTATTTTTTCTTTTTTTTTTCTCATTAGACAACTTTTGAAAGCTCATTAGTTTCGAACTTTTAGCAGAATTACTTATTCATCGTCTTGTTTTACTTGTATCCAAAGTTAGATAAATAAATAAAAACAGACTATGGGATGTAATCAAAAAATTTTATAAAAATTTTTAGGGCATTTTAATTCAAATTTTCTACACAAAATTTTCTTAATAAATATTTAAAGCATACATTAAATTTTTTGCTGTAAGAAAGTATTAGTTTTCTTTTAAATTTAAATTTATTATAAATTTTTTTTTTCATTTTAGAATATTAAATTAAAACATTAACTTTAATTTTTAAGACACACAGACATGCCATTAACAAGTTGTGTCAATTCAGCGGTCATTTTCGGGGTTTCTTTTCGAATACAGGGTTCAAGTTGACTTGTATTTCCATTAATATCATCAGCAACGTTTCCAGGCCCCCAACTTAGTATCCTGACTTTATTCATGAACTCTTCTCTTTTATTAAATATTTTCTGTTTCAAATTTTCTTCAAGCGAAAAAGCTTTGACAATCTCACAGCTTGTTTCAATATATTGCAAGCCAGTATCGAAATATGGTTGCGTAAGATAAAGAAAACTTGGAATTTTCATTGATTTATTATCGATCGTAGTATAACGATCTTCAACTTTATTGTATTTCCTGTTACAAAATCCGTCAAGTTCTCCGCTTGTTTTATTTTTTTCGATTTGTTCGCTAAATGTTTCAATATCTGACTCACATTTATCAATTTCAGTAAAATCGAAAACAACTGCATCAGTTACTTTAAATTGAATAATCCTCATAAACTCTTCAATAGTATTCAGACCTTTTTGTTGCAAACGCTTTCCAAAAATATCAGCGCTTACAGCTGTCAAAAGCAGAGCGAAAATTGCGAGAAGCGTATTCATGGTATTGGCGATTTTGTTTTTGGAGTTCCTTGATTTTGCTACAAAACTGAGTGCATTTTATAAAATTCTACTTTCTTTTATACTCGAAAAATGTTAAACATTGAAATTATATCTTGGCTTGCAGGTTTTATGGTGCCTGCAGGTGATAAGATAAGCGAGCAGTTAAGAGACTGATGTGGGCTTAAATTTATGATTTTATACGTTTTCATGAACTTATTAGTGTCAATGATTTATTTTGCCGATGAGTGAGATTTTTCTCTTTTGACCGCTTTTGGCGGTTGCATTAACTTTGAAAACATTTTACAGAGTAATGGGACTTTGACAGATAGATTCAGATAGAGGATGAATCGAAATTTGTAAGTTTTGTAATTTTTTAAAAGCTTTCAGAGAAAGATCTGTTTAGAGTGAAATATTTGAATTGCGCCTCAAATGAGTCATACGCTGGGTCTTATTTTGGCATACTCTCTCCAATATATCATTTGGCATACTCTCTCCAATATATAGATGACATAATCTGCGCTATTGACTGAAGATAATATTTTTCTGCCCACGTTTTGTTTCATTTGTTTCTTCATTTTTCCAAATTTTTTGACCCATTGAATTTGCAAAATATAAGTTTTGGAGGTAAAACATACTAATCGCTTAAATTTCAGTATCATTTCAAAATTTCAAATTTCCAACCCTGGTTGAGATGCCAAAAAGAGTTGCCAAAATGAAAGTTCTTAAAAAAAACTAGCTTTTACGTATGTTCAAGCTTTAAATTATGATATTGGAAAACGTGTTTTCAGCTGTTATTTGGAGTGCAATAAAATTTGCAAAGTTGTTAAAAAGGGTGCTCAATATCAGTTGCAATATAATCGCAAATGCAAATAGTCGCAACCAAAAACGCACCGAACGCTGAGAACCGCTAGTGAGTTATTTATTTGCGAATAGTTTTTATTTGTGAATGGGCTACGTATAAACGTAGTATCAGTTGACATTTTTTGTTTATTATTGCTTACTTTTTGCAACAGTTGATTGTTTAACACAAAATAGAAGCATGGGCTGTTTCGAGCAAAAACACTTCTCTCTCAAATGCTCTCACACTTGACTGAACTTTTTGAGTACGAGAACAGTTTTCATGCAAATTTATATCCAGCGATCTCCGAATGTTAAGTGCAGGAACACAACTAAAGTTTGTAATAAAACCAACAGTCATCTGAGATGAGAATTATCATCCAAAAGAGATAATAAATAGCAGTGCTTTGTTTAATATTGATAAAGTATATAAATTGGAAGTGAACTGGCATGACTTTTGGTTGTTAAGCGGTGCCGATGAGAAGTATAGCGACTGTGAAACAGTCGGTTGTCTAACTTGGCATACAATGTTATCTTTCTTTACTTAATTACTATCAAAATATAGATTTAATCACTTGGGGTTTGCCTTTAAGCCTATTAAGAATTAAATAAATAATATTCAGTATAGTTTATTTTTGTACGTGAAGAATAAAACAATCTTTACGAATCAGCTTTTGCTCTTAATAAAAACTCACATTGAATTTACAGAACATGAGTTCGTATTAATTTAATAGTAAAAATATGCTTTACAAGAAGTTTTTATTAAATGAAAAATCCTCTGTTTAACAAAATTAATACTCATGAATTTGAAGTTGGCAAAAACTTAACAGTAATAATAAAAATGTCAAATTTCATTTATTTAAACATTTTAAATTAGAAATTCTAAGCCCGTATTACCACTTATGAGATTATATACGAAGCTTTACTTTGTTAATTTATTCAAGCAAAAGCCCCAACATTTTGTAACACCAACAAAAAGAAGGCCAACAGTTTTATCAAGGCTGTGTTGTTCTCTATTTAAATAAAACAACTTTGTTACAAAAAAAAAAAAAAAATTCTTAATCAAATAAATACAAATAAAAATGTTTGCAGAAAATCAAACCTTGACCATAAACTTTAACTGTTATTCTCTATAAAGAATCCACAAAAATATAGAAATGAAGGAGAAAAAAAAAATAATCTTTTGTCTGGCTGTGGTTCAAAAAGCACTCAAAGTAACAGAAGCAATACATTTATTTGATGGCAAGAGAATGTTGTTTGAATACAAGTTCGGAATAAAACAACAACATGATAATGCCGGCTTAAAAAAGTTCTGAGTGAGTGAATTTTAAGGAGCAGCATTTTGTGGGCTTGAAATAAAATTGTTAAGAGAAGTATAATTATAATGGATGTTTCTTTAAATAAGAAAACCAGTTTAATACATTAACAAAAAGAAAAAAAAGACTAGAAAACAAATCAGAAGTTAAACTATATGGACGTTTCAGTGTGGTCGGAATAATAGCAGCTCCATACTAATTTTCGATACCAAACTGCAACTTATTATGGAAGTTATATATTTTTTTTAGAAGAGAACTAAAACAAATATTATTTTAAAATTAATTTAATACGCTGTGCCAGATTATTTAAATTTATCTCATCTATTTTCTAAGCTGTTTAATTTTTTAACCGGCCTCAAAAAAAAAAAAAAAAGACTGGCTTATCAGTTCGCTTGTAACTTTTTAGTTTTGAATCAATTGCTGCTCCGTTGTTTGTAAACCAAAGTAAGTAATTTTTCTTTGCGTGCCATAGATATTTCCCAAAGATCGGACGGACAAAACTGTAGTAAGCATATGGAAGTTTGTGATTTTGTTTTCAGTTTCCAACCCTATAACGTATATATTCTCGGTCGAAAGAAAAGCCGATTTAGCGATGTTGATCTGTCCGTTCGTTTGAAGGCTGTTGAAACTCTGTTTTTACAAAACTAGGAGGGGTATTTTTGCCCATATCTTGCGATATACACTTACCCCAGCATGGTATTTTTGGGCGCTCCGCATATTTAACCACAAAAATTTTGAAGCATAGGTCTATAGAAACTTCTTGTCATTCACAAAGTTTCTTAATTTCCTCCAGCATACACTGAAAGAAAAATGCTTCGTAGCAGCAGGAATGAAGCCGTTACATTGGTTATGCTTCATTAATTTACGAGTAATTACTGTGGCATTCATTGGCCCGCAAGGACTGACATTGGTACACTGCCATGCTTGTAGGAAGTCAAAAAATGAAAAATTTCCTACATCGACCCATATATACAAGATATATAGCTAAGCCCGGACTCTAAGTAAATTTCACCCACAAACGAACTAGTACAACTGTTTATGCCAAAAAGTGAATCTGGAGTTAAAATGAAGATTAAAAAAACATGATTTTCCAATATCGGTACATATTGGGTTGGCATTATTGTTCAAGATGACTACCGATTTAACAGCTGTCAGGTGATTTATTCTCAGTTTGGCTTGGCAATTCATCATAAATAGACACACGCCTGAACATCGCTTGCAAATAGTGCAATTTTATTTCGAAAATAATGGTTCTGTGCGGCATACGTATCGCGCGAATTTTTTTAGCGATGAATAGCATTTCTGGTTGAATGGCTACGTCAACAAACAAACCTGCCGCATTTGGAGTGAAACTAATCCTCAAGTGTATGTCGAAACACCGTTACGTCCTGAAAAACTGGCTGTTGGTGCGCTTTATGGGCTGGTGGAATCATTGGTCCGTACTTCTTCAAAAACGATGATAGCCAGAACGTTACAGTCAATGGTGATCGGTATAGAGCCATGATTACTACAATTGTTTTCATTCCTAAATTGAATAACCATGATGTTCAAGAGATGTGGTTTCAACAAGACGGCGCAACATTTCACACAGCTCGTGCCACAATCGATTTATTGAAAGACACGTTTGATGACCGCCTAATTTCGCCGTTTGGACCTGTGAATTGGCCTCCAGATCTTGTGATTTAACACTGCTAGACTACTTTCTGCGGGGCTATGTAAAGTCATTGATTGGTCTATGCGGATAAGCCACAAACACTTGACTATTTGGAAGACAACATTCGCCGTGTTATTACCGATATACGGTCACAAATGTTGGAAAAAGTTATCGAAAATTGGACGTCCAGAGAGTCATATGCCAGAAATCATATTTAAAATGTAATGCCACAAGATTATCTTTCGGGTAAATAAAATTCATATCACTCGAATAATCCACCGTTGTTTTATTGCAACTTAAAATTCTATACATAAAAAAAACACCTTTTATTAGCGAGGTGGAAGGAATATTTGTATAAAAAAGCCAATCTGGTCATTAAGAGAGCACTTTTCCCCCTAATGCCATTTAGGGGGGAAAATTGCTTTCCCAATATCGGTTCATGCGCATACTATGCGCATTATATGTATGTATACCAAGTTGCTTATGAAATTTCACCTGTAAGAGAAGCTAAATAATTTTTATACACCAAGATGATAACCTGGTGATAAGTCATTAAAAAGATTTGTCAGTCCAAAAATTCTGCACAAAAGATCTTTTTGGTCGGGCTGCACAATTGGCCCCAAACAGTAAGAATTGATTTAAAACAGAAAATTATTGGTGGACTCAAACCCACATCTTTGCGTTTATCAGTCGGCCACTCAGACGATTTAGAAAATAAGACACTCAAACAAGCTTAAGCAAATGCAGTATATGATTTGACAACATAATGAAATCAATAAGGAATGCTTTTTTAAGACAAAGCACCCAAAAGCTTGGAACTCAGCTCATAATTGCATACTGTTTGTAAGCGGCAGCGTTTAGCCATCCTACTATCTGAGCTGTTGATTATCTACTGTCTGTATCGATCAACTTTTCACTCTTATCACTGTAGTTATCTGTTGATTGGAATATATTTTATATTCCCCAATCAATATCTAATTGATTTTAAATTGGTATGTATTTGTTCAATATCTTCTTAGTTGCTATTTCAGATATGAAATAGCTTGTGGTGCTGCCAATTGAAAATCCACACATCACCGCTGTTCTCCTTTTTTTCATAACAACAGCATTAATTTTTAAAAATTATTTCAAGGTCTTTAAAAATCAAATTAACTTGAATCCAATTAAGCTAGTTAATAGTAATACTTCAACTCTGCTATATGCATCATCTCAACTGTAAGTGCATTGCGGTGTTAATATGTTCTTTCGCTTAGAAAAAACAATGTTATAAAAGACAATCTACTCAGAATACAACAATATAACATAAAATTTGAGTGGAACACAAATTTGTTTTTGTTTTTATTTGTCGTTGTGTTTGCAGCGCTGACTGACTGTTTGTTGTTTAATTTGAGTTTTAAACTTGGCTTTAATGTTAGTTATTGTTCTGACGTTGTTCACTGAACGTGAACAAGCTCGTTGAGATTAGACAAAGCGGTGGTGGCCTAAAGCCAAACTTTATATAAAAATAAATTTTTAAATATACTTTTTTTATTCACTCAAAGTTCTAAACATGACCATTTACGCCATAATTGTGCAAATTATTTTAGTGTGTAACTAAAAAGAAAAAAAAAAAACATAAATTGAAATAGCACGAACTAAAAAGAGATTATTTAAAAAAAGTTAATTGCAGACAACAAAGCATTAAATTACATAAACCTCAATATGTTTCTTACACCATCAATTGCTCTCCCACCAAGCGGTCATAATGAGGTACCTGAAGAGGATACTGCCTCAAAGGTGTGTGCAAAAACGTAAAATTATTTATATAACATTTTTCTTTTAATAAAAATAATCTTAGCCGCCAAGATAAAGTGCTCAACGATGTACTCGTAACTTGAACCTTTTGGCCGGTAGAGTTAAAGTGTTTAATTTTTATACAATTTTAATTATATACAATAAAAAACAGAGTCAACACAATTTGTTAAAATAATGACTGCATTAATATTAAAAAAGAATTACCGGTTTTTTGAAAATGTGCAAAAATTTTATTGCGTGACTTTGTATTGAAAACAAAAACAAATTTTTATATCTTGTTATTGTTTTGAATTTAAGTTCAAGAAGGAAAGTTTGTGTATGTTTTAGGAAAAACAGCAGTTAGTGCAAATAAAAAATACTCTATGATACCTTAGTTATCAAGTTCATTAAGCTCTTCGTTTCTAGATCTAGAGAAAAAAATTTTTTTTTTGTTTTTTTGTGTTACTTTTCCTATGCTTCTAAGAACGCTAACGCCATATGCCTTGTGAGGCCATTCTGCTCATCCGATATAATCTGAAAATTTGTTGACAGGTTTATTTATTCCAAGGAAAAATTACTTTTACTCACAGGACATAAGCACGATTTTACTTGACCTTGCTGGCTCGCTGAGGTACATGCAAAACACAAATCTAAAAATGTTGTTGTTGTTGTTTTCAGTGGTTTTGTGCAAAGTAGCAATAATGAGTAACATCAGTGAATATTAATGATTAATAAATTATACCAGCAAGATTTCTTTTTGGCTTAAAAATATATTTTCAAACATTTGTATTTTTTCCATTTCATGCAGTTTATGTTATTTCCTTTTCAATGCAGTTTATTTTATCCGAACTGATACACATTAGGTTGGGTCCTGCGTATGGCAGGAAAAAATGATTATTCGTGTGGGGAAGGGGTGGAGGAAATGATTTTTAAAAGAATTCTAATAAATTTTGATCTCGAAAACAAACTGGTTTTTATTATTAACATTTTTTTAAGCCCGATAGATTTTACGATTACACTGGCTGTCCATCAAACTGTCACACTGTGCTCATTTCTTGATTTTTATAATCGCTATAATGTTATGGCAAATTGTAACGAATATATTTTTATTTAATCAACTGTACCATACTATTAATATTTACTTCGATAACACTACACAACAAATGGAAAACACTTTTCTGACCATGGGTGACCACCATATTTTTTTGATGTATTATGCCTATCTAAGTACAAAAATCATAAAAATTTGAAATTTTATGGATCAGTTTTTTTTAGAATTTTTTTTCTAAAATATTTGATTTTCGTAAAGGTTGATCCAGACCTCTAGTCATAATTTAAAAGGAGTATGCAGGAAGCAAAAGGGTGCGATAATACGAAGTCTACTTGTTATACTAGTTTATAACAAACATAATGATTTGATTATTCATTCATATATACACAGGTCTAAGACAAGCTATTGTTAAAATTTTTGGCAATAACGGCTAGAAGAGGGGGGTTTTTTTTTGTGAAAGTGTGTACTTTCCCAGGAGTATGCAGGTCCCACGTAGCAAACGGGTGAGGAAATTCGAAGTTTAATTGTTAATGTAGCTTATAAAAAACATAATTATTTGATTATTTTTTGATATGTATCTATTGCATGTTACTAAGATGAGCAATTGCTTCAGTTTTGGACAATTACAGCAAATAAGTGTTTTTCTGGCTAAAATGGGTATTTTTGCTTTTTCGGGAATAAAATACGCATTAATACATAAATTTTAATAAACGAGGGCTCATTTTATTGCTATTATATGCAGCTATACAAGTAATTAAAAGAACGGGAAAATCTTTGCAAATTTATATTTTTTTATAAATTTTTTATAATCAAACATTTTGCAATTTAAAAAAAATATTTTTTTTTAATTTAATTTTTTTAATAACTTTAAAATTATTAACGACAAAAGAAAATGATTTTAGCAAAACTTAAAGCTGGTATAATTTGTAATTTTTTGAAGTATTAGATGATAAAATCGGACAGGTCTTGATTAACCTTTACGAAAATCTCTTATTTTCAAAAAAGAATTAAAAAAAAAACTGATCCATAGAATTGAAATTTTATGATTTTTGTTCCTAGATAGGCATAAAACATCGAAAACATATAGAGGTTGTACATGATTTCTTGGCTGTTGGGTAGTGTAATCAGTTATCGCGCAACTACGAGCATTGGATCTTGATGGCACATCTAATCATGAATGTAAGCAAGTTGTCCTTCAAACTGCGGAGCAATTTGAAGAACAAAACTCTCTTTATAATGCAATAAAACAATAAACGATTGCCCAATAAATCGTTTTCAAATAATTATATATATTTTATATTTCTATTTCGAACAAAGCTCTTTTTTACTAGCACTTGATTCTTTCAAATTATATAGATTTGTTTTGCAAAACAACTGTTAACTATTTTTTGTTCTTTCATAATTCTTAGTTTTATTTTCATTTATTGTGTGTGTGTATGAGTTAAACTACCCTGCAGTTAGAAAGTAACTCCTTAAATATGAGGAATGATTGATGTATAGCTTAAAAAGTTTAGTCATTTATTTTTTTTTTTCAGCTCAGCCACCCAAGTTGAGTGGCATGAGGGGACACTTTAGAAACTTGAGTCTCTGAGTTCAAGGACGAGTGCTGATGAGAGAAGTGTGGCGGCTTCGAAACAGTTAGTTGTCCCTACAGGTCGTTGATGTTTTCGCTGTCTTGATTAATTAACATTACAACAATAAGCGCAATACAAACTAATTATAGAAGAAAAAGCTCGAATAATAAAAATTAATTACTCCTGCTTAACAAAACTTTTCCTTGATTTAATTGCAGTTTGAAATTGAATGTACTAAATCAGTGAACTATTTATTATTACTTGTTTTCAGGAATAGAAATTCGGCAACGCTGCAAATAATGTCAAACAGCTGATTATGTTCTGCATGGCTTAATACCTGAAGCTTAAACGTTGAAGTTTTTTCGTTTAAATGTCGTTTAGGTATTCACTGATTTAACAAATTACTTGCTTAAACGTGAATTACACCAAAATCGATGATGACTTTTTGGCTCAGTCTTAAATCAATATCTGCTAGTAAGCGTCTCATCACCTTCTACTCATGTTTATCTGCAGGGCAATTGAAATCACCACACAGACACCGTTCAATATACACGTGTGTGTCTGCACAACCATTTACTTTAAACCTTGATCATAGTCAAGGTAGAACTGAACGATCTTTAAAGTATTGATCTTTTAAGATTTCAATCTATTTAATTTTTTTTATTCTTTTTTTCAAATTCACTTTGAAACATTAAAGTGAAATAATTAAAAGTAATTTGAATATATGTATTTCTAAATGCAGTCACACATAAAACGCGGAAGAACAAACATTCAACTAAGTGTGCTTAATTTGTTGTATACACATTTTCTTAACAAAAAACCAAAGCGAAACATTTTATCTAACACAAAAAGATACAAATAAATTAATAAACAAAATGTGTGACTAGAAAACTGGATTAGTCAAGTGGCATCATAAAAGGTGTCGTGCATTTGATACTTTGAGTTCTTTGACTCATACAAAAATAAAAAAAACAAAAAGAGTTCTTTAAGGGGTGTTATTTACTTATGTGCATGTTCATATGTATGTATGTATGGAAGTATACGGAAGTTTTGATGAAGTACAAGGTTAATTTAATTAAAAACTATTTACGTTTTTAATAATTTTTGAAAAGAAAAACATACATGCTTTAAATTAATATTTTTATGCAATTAAAAATCTACCTGAAACTGCTGGAGAGTAGAATGTTTTGTAAAATTAATTTGTTCAAGTTAAATGCTTAAAAATTGTTCTAGTCATATTCATGTTTCCCTACATCTCTCCGAAAATTGTTTGCCGTCTTTGTTTGCAAAAGTTGTGTACACAAGTCAAAGTTCATTGATCTCAGATTACGAGCACTGTGGTGAACATGTTTGTATTAATTTTTGCGCTATTACTTTGTACTGGGATTAATTAGTTTTTCTTTTATTTTTCATTATACATATTACAGAAGATTCAAAATTATTTATTTACTTTATTAAGAGCCAGTAGATTTATTTTCATTTTTATTTAATATAGACCAACAATATTAATGATTAAAATATTATTAAATTGTATTTGGAGACTCGCTGCCCACCCACGTTGCACAGTGGTGCAATCTGTTTATTTATTTGGCAATGAGAAAATAAGTCATTAACTGCCGGTTTTTGTAAAACACAAATAAAATCTTGAATTCATATTGAAAAACCTAACAAAGTATGACAACTTGCTTTTGTTTTCAACACAAATACAAGAAATAAAATTTGTGGACGTTTTAGAAAAATCCTGCAAGTCTGACTTTCGTATTTTTCACGAAAATATTTTTTCGTCTTGCAGGGTAAATTCTAATAAAATTATTGCTCTATTCCAATAGGGGGAAAAAAGTAAATTTTTTGTTAAGGTTTTATTCACGAATACAATTCTTGGTAACAAAAATCCAGAAATATTATAATTAAGCACTTCTTTTGATTAAGACTGTAGATAAATAAAATAAGTAAAAAATTTATTTTGACATAATTTCTTGCAAAGCAATTGAAACTATATTTGAAATATTGCTTAAGATGGCCTTTTGCCAGAGATTCGAGTACAAAACGATGAATCATAAGCTTTAAGAGCGTTGAAACTCGAACCACCCCGTTGAAACAGGGGATGTGCCACACCTGCAGCTACACTCGATGTTTTGCGCCGTTTAAAAAAAAAAGTTATTTGGCGGTGCCCCAACTGTATCAATCCAGCGTAAAAATTCTGCACCCAAAGTATGATAAAAATAAATGAATAAATGTATCATATGTCTGATACTTTCCTGAAATTTTGAATCCTAGCGGGATAAAAACTAAATTTTGGTATTTTTTGAATTTCATTTATCTATAAAACAGTTAGGAACTGGACAAATATAAAAACGGAATTCAATTTCCCTCTCTCATTTTCCTAAAATTTTAGACATTTAGGGGGCAAAAAGGAATGAGAAGGGCAGAATCGGTAATTCTGGAATACAAGTACCACAAAAGTACAAAAAAGGTCTGAAAGCATACTAAACACAATCGGACGGGAGTCTGGTACTTTTTTTTTCAAATTCTGAATTTCAGGGCGATTAAAGAGGTAAAAACAGAATTTGGGTACTTTCTGAATTGCGCAGGATGGTGGGAGCCAGAAAAAGTTAAACAAAAATTAGACTCCTAAGAAAAACATTTCGAATAGATTATGCAATATTTTTCCTTTTAAAGCATTTAGGTGGAAAAAAGGGGTAAAACGGGCCTTAATGCAAATAGAAAAATTCTAAAAGGTCGTGAAAATCTAAAGCAAACTACAATAATTCGAAAATTTCGAGCAAAGTTGGGACTACCCGATACTCTTAAAGTAAGATAATTGAATATCCTTTTAGACTGCATTAATTTTTCGAGGAGCCCAAATATGGCCCCTGGGACTAATGAGTTTATCATGCTTATTATGGAATCGGGGGTTCCGACGGAATTCCGTCGTAAGAATGAACTCCGACGTAGCAACTAAATTTTCGAAATTCGGGAGATTGGTATTATGAATTCCGAATGAAACGTATATTTGGCGTTTTTTTACCAAAAATTTGTACGAACTCTTCTTACTGTCTGTCGGGAGAATACAAGAAGTAGTTGAAAATAAGAACAAATTAAAAATAAGTTTTTAAATTGAACAAAAACAATTTTTAAGTAGTTATAAAATTTTGCCATGATTTGAAACAAAAAAAAGCAACAGAAACTAACTGCTGATTATAAGTGTTGAAAAAATCGCTTCATATACACCATTTGCAACAGCTGACAGATTACTTGAATAATAATTAACAATATAAGCAAAGAAAAAGAGCAAAAGCAGCTTTTATGTATGGAATTAAATGTGTATACGGAAAAGTGGTACAAAAAAGCAATTGCAGCATCTACATCTTTTCCGACACCATGCTGATCTCCACCTTCTGCTAAAAATCGAATTGTGCAGGTTTGTTCAGCCAGAAATGTTTAATAAATCTAAACGGAAAATTACATACATATGTATGTACATATTTTCATAATTGCTGCTGATATGTTTTAACAATTTACGCCTTGTAATCCAAATCAAGGGAATTCTAACCATTCCTCAAGGCGCTCTATTCGCTAACCACTTTTGTTTTATAATTCCTCTTTCGTCACTGAAACGGCTGCAGCAATCAAATTCATTATATTTCGTTGTTGTTTTTTGAAAAATATTTTTAACAATTCTTAGAATGTAAAAGTTGGTTGTACTAATTCGAACTTAGGTCAAGAGGATGGCAACACTAACTTCGAATCCGTCGGAATTCATGATACCCTTTTGTATGAATTCGTGACGGAGATTTTCCATTACGAGTGATGTTCACTCGGAATTCATAATAAGGGCGTATATTTTATTTCAGTACCAATGTAATTAATTGATCTTGAGAATTTTTTTCGTTGATCACACGTGAAGTTGGAACGTAAGCATGAGCGACAATAAAGACATTCATTTTATGTATTAAGTCTACAATATTTCTAATAATCACATTGTTGCCTTTTTTTTCTCTCTCTCTCCAAATTTTGAGTATGTTTTCTTACTCAGTCGCTTTGTCAAGAACATTTTTAAGTTTAATTTGTTGCTTAATAAGCTTATTTTTTACGTTGCAAGTTTAGTTTTATGATGTTGATATTAGACTTAAAATTTTCAACTTAAAGTGACTGTATTTTATTTGTTATTTTATTGAAAAGTCGTTGAGATGTTTAGCCAACCATAAAATTGTACAACTTTACAACGTGTGCAACAAATAATAAAGCACTGCAATTAAAAACTGACTGAGAACAAGTTAAACCCTTCAGAATTTGCTTTACATTTATTAACTGTATGTATGTAAGTAAAATAATGTTATTATAGATTGTGAAAACGAAATGTAATAATTTCAAATTATAGTACTTGCTTTTCTTTCGAAGTCAATAAGTCAATGAGGTTAAGCAATGATTTCAGTCTTAAGTTAAAGTGGACTCAAAGCAATTATAAAAGTTGGTTTTTGGTGGTACTTTGAAACAATAGCTTAAGATTTACTCGATTAAGGTGGCAGATAAATATTTCTGTAACATGTGGTTTTTAATTTGTTATTTTCATTAAAAGTCTAAGGTTTTATTTTTCATAAAAACCAAAAGTTTTTACAATATTGAAGTACATAATGAAACTAATTAGTAATAATCAATTAATTTGAAAAGAAAAGACCTCAAACCCGAACAATTATATTAAAACTTAGATCATAATTAGGTGAAAAAAATTAACATAAGAAATATTTCTGTAAAATAAGTAATACGAGGGTTGCTCTTTATATTGCGGGATTAGAGAGCAAAAAGAAATATTAATTATCGAATACCACTTTACTATTAATTATTGAATACTATTAATTATCGAATACCACTTTATAACCTATTCGAAATATTTTTAAAAATATTCTCCATGAAGATCTATACACTTGTCCATGCGTTTGAGCCGATTGTCGAATCACTTTTGCCACTTTGATTGAGGCATCTTCAAAACATGCATTCTGAATGCAGCAACCGCTTCTACCGGTGTCGAAAAAAGTTGACCTCTTAGTTTGCTTTTTATATACGGGAATAAAGAGAAGTCAATCGGTGTCAAGTTAGGACTATACGGGGGATGACTCATCAAATCAATGTTTTGGGTGTTTTGCATTTGTTTGAGCCGGTTTGTAAGAGCTTCCAATGCCGTGGTGAAAAGTGATCCGTTTTCGGCGGCTGTATTTCCTGATTTCTTGCCAAACAACTTGCAAACAAATCGTTGTGTACCACTCAGAATTTACTGTTCTGTTTTGTTCTAGTACGGTACAGTTGCGACATATCCAGTTTTTCCGAAAAAAAAAACGGGTGACCATAACTTTGGAAGTGTGTCATGCGCGAACAACTTTTGTTGGATTTTGCTCATCTTCAAACGCTCATATAGTTGACTGCTATTCACTTTCGGGCTCTTTACGCGTAAATCCACGATTATGTCATCATCTGTCACGATGTCATAATCGTGCTTCGAAGTACCGCTGTCGTGTTTTTGAGCGTTTCTTTCGATTGACAAATTGTGATGGATCCAACGCGAACAAATTTTTGTGACAGTCAAATGTTTATGCAATATTGAATATATGCTGCTCTCACTAATGCCTTAAGCTACGTATAGACGATTGTAAGATCTTACAATATTGTCAGAAAATGTATAGAATATTTTTAAGCAATCGTGAGAACTTACAATTTCTTCCTGACAATATTGTAAGCAAAAGCATTGGCAGGCCATCGTCCTAACAATTAATTGTCAGTTAACTGTCAATCGTCTGAACACTTTGGCATCATCATTGCTAGTACATTGTCAGGAATTGGCATATTGTAAGATGCATAAATTCTCAACACCTTACAATGGCGTCATTGTCAGAGCAATGACAAAGAATATTAAAGAAAAATGTGTGTGTACGAAAGATTCCCCCCTCATTCAAAAGGATAGTAAAAGGATAGTAAAAATATGAGTACGAGAGGTAAAAAGTTGCAGAAAAGAGAATAAAACAATTCAAGACATGGTTATTGAGCGAGAAAGATAAATGTGTGTGTGTTTGTGTGTATTTTGATTACGACAATTGACAATCCGTGTACGCTGACAATTTTCGTTGGTAGTTAAATTTATTGTCAGGCAATTGTCTGTAAGATTTTCTTGCAATTGTCTGAACTGATAATTTTCTTAATGCTGACAATTTTGTATATCTAGTAGATTGCCAGCATGTTGTTAGGTCTTAGAATATTGTCAGATCTGACAACCGTCTATACAAAGCTTAAGGTTGTCTGAATCGCACGATAGGTCACATGACGATCTTGCAATATCAGTTCACGCACCGTATCAATGATTTTCGGAACAACAACTGATTTTGGATGACCGGCACGAAATTCATCTTGCAGTGAACTACAATCACCTATATTCACTATACCATGGATAAATACTGGTCCTTTATCCTGATCCTTGGAGCTTTATCGCCAAAAATTGAACTACTTATGTTCATTCACTGTTCTGAGTTAAACCACGTCAAAACCCGTAAAAAATAATCGCACAAAAATTAATTCAATTTTTGGACCGAGATGAATCTTTTAGGTTACTGTAAACCATACATATTACGCTCGTATGTTAAAACGTTCTGAGCACGTATAACCTCAAAAATGTCCAAGTTTACTCTAGAGCTGCCAATTTCCAGATTGCATCATTAGGGTTGCCAAATCCCGCAACATAAAAGTCACATATGCATAGATGTCTGTATGCATGTATTATTTTGCTTTAAATTCTCAATTTTGATGTTAAAATTTGAAAGCGTATTCAAAGACTATAAAGATTATGTTACGAGTACTAATAGAAACAACCTCCAAATAAATATTCTTAAATTTTATGTAGACATAAAATGTTAAACCAAGTTGTTTCAATGTTGTCTGTCTTTGCCTGTGCTGACATAAGGTCAGATTTGGAGTACATTTTTCAGTTGATACGAATATTATATTAACAATTAATAATATTTTAAATACACAACAGGTACAACCAAAATATAAAAAAAAAACAATATGGGCATGTAAACAACCTTAATGCGATTAAACGAATTTTTATGAAGAGCATCATGTTTTTCTTTATACATTTAAAATGTCTATCAAATAAACAATTCCTAAACTTAATAACAATAACAACAACTTCACCTTTAGCTTTAGATTTAGTAAATTAATACTTTAACTATTTATTTAATATTCATTTCCTGGTTTTGTTTGTTTGGATTTTTTATTTACAGATACCCTCCATTATTGGTTTCCTAAATTTGGATTGAATGCAGTTTACGGTGTTGATTCTAAATTAGTATTAGTACAGCATATTTACGAATTTTTTTTTATATCTAAACACGCATTTAAATGTCATTATACTAATATTCAATATATCTTAGTCTTAAATTAAGGGCATATACATGTGTAAATAAAAATAAATTTAGGAAATAAAAGTAAATAAAGTTTTGGAACAATTTTTTCTTTTTTGTAATGAGTGGTTTTTAATGAAATATAGAATATAATTATTAGTTAGCTAAACCGAAATTCCTTAAGGTGGGATCATACGATTGCCGCAATGCACCAATTTTTGTTACATTTTGTGTGCCAATCGTGTGATAGCACAATTTATTGGCTCATGCGGCAACCAAAACGAATGTTGTTCCTATTTGTCCCAATAAAATACAACCCTGATGCGACAACCGTGTGAACACTTGACATACAACTAATCACCAATAAAAATTCTAAAAATGCACCAATATCTATTGTGTTCTCATGCGACAACCAAAGAAGACAATACGCGCCAATAATATGCATATGTATACATGTATTTAGTTTCAAAACTGTTTAAACGCGTCTTCCAAACATAATTTTTGTTTTTCAGTAAGCAAATTTCAATTGTTGTTACTGTTATAACAATTCTAAAATTCTTGGAGTTTCAAGACCTGACAAAGTCTGGTCAGGGGATAGAAAACGGCCAGCCCGCACTACACTATAATAATAGCCGAAGCAATTTTCTTTCTTATTAAGGAACAAACGATATTTTTAACTCCTTTTTTTATTTTTGCAAAACAAAGTTTGTCATCAGCTACAACAGCTGTTTCTCAGAGTTGCCGTATAAAATAACAATCGTGTGACTATAATGCGGCAATTATTGGTACTAAATTGTTTTGCACCAATTTGCGACAATAAAATTTCAGTACAATGTGACAATCATGTGATTGCAGAGAATTTGATTGGGACACATTTTATATTGTGCTCTAATTCAGCCCAATAAAAATTGTGTAATATTGGTGCATTGCGGCAATCGTGTGATCCCACCTTTAAACTGCTAAAATGTAATGATATTTAACCAGAGAAAATCAAATGTGCATGGTGCCTAAGTAGTCCTGATAGAATCAGTATTGCCAAATTAGTTTTTTTTCAAAAGTGCTCTTTAGGGTTTTGTAGAAGACAGCCTTATCTGGAAAAATTCATGTATATTTCATTATTTATTCTTTCGAAGTTTACGGCAGCACAGCTTAGTTATTTACAAGCTGTATCCAATAGTTTAAAAATTTATTGGGTCTCAGTTCGGTTTTACTTATTCATATTGGGAAGGACTTTCTTAGTGATAAAATTGTAGTGATCAAGATTTTTAAAAAAAAATACCTTTGCGTTCACACTGTCGAACATAATAATAATGTTCTCTCTATTTCAACTCTCTATTTCCCCTTCCTGCACATCACTACCAAATACTCGGCCAACATAAAAAAATAAAAACTTTAAATTTTTAATACCTAAAAACAAAACATTTTGGTTGTTCAGGCGTTACCTTCGCTCTTAAACTTTCCAATCATTACATAAAATGCGGCCATTAACATGCCACCTTTAGCTATGGGTAAGTTCTAATAATAGCCTGTAACTACCACAATTGGAAAAAATTACACTACTAAAAATCTAAAACAAAAATTAAATACGTTATCCCTTACAAATCTCTGGATTTTTAAACTTTTTTAAAATTACTTTAATTATGTTTTCAGTGATTTCTATTACGGCACAAACTTGATTCAAGCTGAATTTAGAAGCATAAAAAAATTGATCAGGTTATTGTGCGTACATTTATACCCCGTTTACACATGCAAGTAACTTGTTGGAAGTTGTGTGTACATATTACCAATACACTGACAGAGACAATAAAAGCTGTTGCTACTAGTTTGATTGCTTACACAGACAAGTGCAAGCTCATTTTTAAAATGTCATCAAAGAAAATTGTCTTAAAGAGAATTGCTTTACTTAACAAAAGTAAAAGATTTAAATGAAAGCAATAATAATAAAACAATTAAGCGGAAAAAACTACAAAATCACTGTTACATTTTCTTATATTTAAAAATCACTATTTTGTGTGTATTTCTTATTCTGCTTTTGGCCGTCTACATGAGTTTTTAATGGCTGGGTTGCCAAAGTATTGTCATACGAACTGTTATGGGGAAGCAAATTATACGAATAGCTTTTTATATGAAATAAATAGTAAATTTATATTAAGAATCAATAAAAGCCATATTTTACTTCAACTTTTTTTATATTTTATCTTATTTTTTGGTATGTAAGATAAAAAAAAAACCTTTCCTTGTAAGTTATCTATTAAAATTAAAAAATTAGCTTCATATGGTAACACTGTTTTTGCATTTTGTCATTTTATCGACCTGCACATTTACTGGCAATCAAGATCTCATGCAAGTGAGCTCACAACTTGCAGAAGTGTGATGGTATTAGTAAAAAAAAAAAAAAATCAATGTAATGATTTACTTGCATTTGAACTTTGCACGTGTTAAAGGGGCGTTAAATTAATGGCAAAAATTCGTGAGCCATATTGTAAAGGCTGTGATGGTCACAGATTGGGAGCAGCTGCTGAAATATTTAGTTTTAGCAAATCCCACAACCCTAACAGTTAAGTGGTGCCATACTCTGCTGCATTTTCAGAATTGAAAACTTATTAAGTACTCCCTAAGATGCACTAGATATTTTGTTACGATTTCCATGTGATGTGCTATTAGTGGGCCATAGTGCAAAACTTACTGAAAATAGCTTTTCAACAATTTTAAATAGAGTGTTGCAAGAGCTGCAATAGGGTAAAAAAGCTCAAAATACTTTCAAATTAGAAAAATTTTACTTACAATTTTATAAACATTTCTGCTGGTTTTGAAAATTGGACGTAACGAAAAAGGAACCTTTCAGTACCTGCGAAATTCATGTAATACAAAAGATAGTAAGATCGCGAAAAAATTGCAAAAAGAAAGTGATAAAATTTGCTGTTCTAGTTTGTAAAATTTGCGCACATTTTCGTACCTTTTCACTCAGTTGTACTCTTTGCAATTATTTAACTATTTTCAGTGGAATTTTGCAATGTGCTTTCTGCAGTTGTGCTTTCAATGACAGTATGTTTCAACTTATTTTTTGTTTCAACTTCTTTTTGTCTTTTGTGTGAATGGAAAATGTGAGAGCGCAACTTAAAGCCATAAGAACCCAATCAGATATTGTTTCTGAATTGGTTACTACGGATTCTTTTAGTTCCAAGTGAAATCAATAAAACAAACTTGTTCTTTATACAGCGTTTAATATTTCACATCTTTACTAGTGTGATGTATAGTACTTTAACCTAAAAGTCTTTACTTTCTCACCCCCCATTTACACACGCAAGTACAAGTGCAAGTAACTCAATACATTGACATTTTTTTACTAACTTCATCATAGTTTTGTAAGTTGTAAGCTCACTTGCAAGAGATTTTGATTGCCAGTAATTTTTTTTTTTACTTGCATGTCGGTAAAATGATAAACAGCAAAAACAGTGTTATCTCATAAAATTCATGTTTTAATTGATAACTCACAAGGAATGATTTTTTTTTGGTCTCACATATCTTACATAAAAAATACTATAATTTAATTATAGTATTCTCTTTAAAATAAACGCAACGAAAGGCATACAAATTACGAAAGTCGCCAAGCTGTCAGAAAGTTAAATAATGAAAAAACAGGGAAAAAAACCAGCGTTTACATTTTAATCTAAAATAGGAAGAGAAAAAAATATCAATCAGATGTTGATTTGGATAGACTATATGTATAGCCTTTGGTCAAACGTTTTTTATTTTCACTTATTTCTTAATTCCATTATTTCCCCTTCAATGGAGTATTGTTTTCTAAGAAGAAATCATTGATTTTGTCGTTAGCTGGTTTTATTCCTTCGCCATCAAGAGGTTGTTTGCTTGACCCCACATTTGCAAAGCTGGTGTTTATGAAAGGAAATAAAAACTTTTTTGATTAAAATTATTTTGTATTTTAAATACATATTTTTGTTACACAGTATTTTGTATTTCAAATACTTGTTTTTAGAATGCAGTATTTTATATTTTAAATACATGGAATAAAAAGTACTTGTATTTTGTATTTCAAATACACAACTTTCATGTATTTTGGCAGCACTGAGCTCAGCATTCTATGTGCATTTTATCACATGGAGTTTTCTCTTCCCTGGCTCATACCATATAGAAAAGCCGTCATGCAAATCACCAGAAAGAAAAATCGTTTAACAAAATTAGTCAAATAAAATAGTGGGAAAAGAAAAAATAAACTTTGGCTCGTCATAGTCAATTACAGCGACTTTAATGTGATCTTTTGAATTAGTTGCAGTTTTTCTTAGCCGTTTGTCTCTAGAAGCATAAAAGAAACAAAAAGATTTCTGTTAACATTTAATTCAACTGCTCATGTTTGTTTTAAATTTTGAAGTTAAAATTAAAAAAAAAAAAATGGTTTTAAAACTGGGCCACATGCGATCAAATGGGAATAAATTCATCCAACAAACTCTTAGACAAAGCAATGCAATGCATTACATTACAAACAGACAATTGCAAGCAAAGACAAACGAGTTAGTTACTCATGGGTTGTTCGTTTGTTGTTCCACGCTTGTATGCAAGTTTGCGCTATTGCAGCGTTGAAAGCAATTGTGCTGTAATTGCTTTTGAAATCATTTTTTCCACCTTCTTAATTTTGTTTATATTTTGACGGGGGTCTTATACATTTCTGCTTCTCTTCATTTTTTTTTTGCTTCGCCAAAATTGTGTTGCGCATGTTATTGGCTTAATAAACATTTACGAACAAAGCAACAACAAAAAGTTTCATTTTTACTTTTTGGGCTTTTATAAGTGCTCTTCTTTCAGAAGTCAAAAAAGGTAAAAGCGATTTTAATTGAAAGTTGCATGCAATACCCTATACCAACGTAAAGGTACTGCTAAATATTATATACGATAAGATTTAATCGCAAATTCATACTTTCTTCTCATTCAGCAATAAGTACACAGACCAGTAGCGGGATTCTGAAAACTTTCAAGGATCCGATTAACGTAATATTTCTCTACACGTTTCATCGCCTGCAGTAACGATTGTGTGATTCTGTAATATGGTTTTGACGTTGGTATTTTTGAGTTAAGTTTTTACAATATTATTGAACTTTTCATAAACTAAGTAAAATAAATTCTGTTCCTATTAAATACACTTTACCAGTTAAGTCAGCAATAAGTAAATTTTGGTCGTTATCGTATATCGTTATAATTATTTTAACGATACGGTTATCGTAATAAAAGTTACGGAACTCCGCTGCAGGTGTTTAGATTTTTGGAAGTCTGGATTTTATTTTTATAAAATAAGTTTGCCACTGAAAACAGATGACGAACATACAGTGCCAGGTCCGCGATGTCATTCGTAATCGAACGTTATCGAAAGTTTTACATTTTGTTACTGTTATTTGCTTGTAAATAAGCGAGCAGCTGAAGTCGATTTACATCGTGGGACTGCCATATAATCTGCAATTTCCTCATCCGTAGACTCGAAAAACCTTGACAGATTAAACTGATTGCTTTACCGGATTTTCTTTTTTAACTCGCATTGTTTTTCTAAAAATAATATAATATAAATAAGTAAAATAGTGTTACCTTATAAAGTTCATGTTTTAATTTTAATAGATAACTTATTGGAAAAATTTGTTTTGATCTTACATACCAAACAATAAAATGAAATACAAAAAAACTTGAAGTAAAATATGGCTTTTATGGATTCTTAATATAAATTTACTATTTATTTCATATAAAAAGCTATTCGTATAATTTGCTTCCCCATAACAGTTCGCATGACAATACTTTGGCAACCCATCCATTAAAAACTCATGTAGACAGCCCAAAAACAGAATAAAAAAATTCACAAAAAATAGTGATTTTTAAATATAAGAAAATGTAACAGTGATTTTGTCGTTTTTTCCGCTTAATTGTTTTATTATTATTGCTTTCATTTAAATCTTTTACTTTTGTAGAGTAAAGCAAATTTCTTTAAGACCATTTTCTTTGATGGCATTTTAAAAATGAGCTTGCACTTGCCTGTGTAAACAATCAAGCTAGTAGCAACAGCTTTTATTGTCTCTGGCAGTGTATTGGTTGTTAATATGCACAAACAACTTGTAACAAGTTACTTGCTTGTGTAAATGTGGGATTAAATGTTCGCACAATATTCTAATAAATTTTTTTATGCTTCTAAGTTCAGCTTAAATCAATTTTGTGCTCTAATGAAAATGGCCAAAAACATAATTAAAGTAATTAAAAAAAATTCTAATTTTTAAATCCCTTGCACTTTTCCAATCAGTAGTAAAACATTATTACGGTATTCAAAGGGTCGTCCTAAAGTCAGAAGTCTTAAAATAATAGCACGAAAATATATGACTGCTGTGAGCAACCTGTCATAAAGTAGTGCGCTATTTAAAATATGAGTCAGCTGTTAAAAAAGGGAAAGCCATTTAAATATTTTTGTTCATAATGCCAAAATAAGTAAAAAAAAACTAGCTATTAGATGTTTTGATAGCTGATTCAAGTAAATTTGAAATCAAATATGTCCATATTTGCGAACATATACATATGTATATCTTTTAATGCATTTATTTCTTAAATGATAATATAGTGAATAGATAAATTTATTCAAAACAGCTGGCGCCGGTTGAACGGAGTCGATTCATGTTTTGGACGGCGGCCAGTACACAAGCGTTTGTGGGCTGCCAGTCTTCTAAGATTAGTATCTCATTTTTAGGACATGGACATGGATGTTGATATAAATATCTGCGAAACACACACATGCGTACATTCGTATCGCACACAAACATATTTAGTCCACACTATCACACTTTGTGAGCACACATTTCATTTTGTACGACTGAGTAGGATAGTAAAACATGGCCTTCAGCTATTAAATAAATGCATTCTTGTTTGGGTACATACATACATATAAGCGTTATGTGCATATAAGGGGTTTTTTATGTATATGTAAAATATTTTTTTAGAATATAATTTGCCACAGGTAAAGAATATCACCGGCTCTACGAATGCGTTTAAGTCGTTCGCCTCAGATGTATGCTGTTAACTTATGACGAATCACTAAACACAGTCGATGAAGTCTTATTAATTTATGACTATTTTTGTTTGCAGCACAACAAAAATTTTTTTAAACTATCATAAAATGTTAGCACTTTCTGACATTATGACACAATATGAGACCGTTTGAATACCGTATATATGTACGTGCTTAAAAAGAATGAAATAAATGAAAAAACTAGTGGTTTTTGTGTTTCAGCCAGTTAAAAATCTTATAAATAATACTTTAATTATTATATAGTATAGTTAAATACATATAATTAAATAATCAGTGTAATTACGCCTTCACCAGCAATGAGACAAAATGTCGGCAGAGATACGTCAAAAAATTTTACAGAGTATGTTCAGACATAATCGCTTTATAATGTGTTGGGACAATGATTTTCAAACCTGTGGCAGAACACAAACATCTGCGGGCTACACAGTCATTTTTAGGTTAGCCAAAGAATTTGAAAGCTACAAGTATAAAAATGTCCAAACTTTTGTACCGTGTAGCCAGCATGTCGAACATTTTTATCGGCGGCGGCGGCGGCTAATCGGCTGTAGCCGACAGTTCAGCAGCTAGCTGTTTTCTTTTCGGCTTTAATAAAAAATCGGCTTGAAAAAATAAAAAAGTTTAAAAAAGATGTGCATCTACTAAATAAATATAAGTTGATAAGCACATTGCATATTATTACTGACCACAACACAACAATTATCGCACATTTGTATAATGTTAGTATATTTTTTTTATTTATTTTATAGAGCGATACGATATTAACTTTATTGACAGAAAAATAACGGCTGAGACAAAAAACAGTCTAAGCTAAATTAACAAGTCAAGCGTATTTTTGTTTTCTTTATTTAATGCATTTGACTTTTTCGAATTTGTAGGTTAAAAGTTGTAGCTGTGCTGGTGGCAAATGAATAATATGAAAAGCATTTTTTTCGTATGTATAAGTAATTTAAGCCAAGTACCCTCTCACGTTAAGCGTTTCGTACTACCGTGCAATTTGTAGACAAAGGGTAACCTTCAGCTTTTAACTTTTTATTGCTTTTCGTATTTGTTGTAAAAGTCTTCCAACTACATATGCTACAAACATTTCACTGTTCAAAAATTAATGCAGATTTTCAATTAAAGGGTGTCCTCTTTTTCAATTTATACTTATTGTTATTTTTCGTATAGGCAACTGTACATCCTGGGAGAATTTCAAGTCTTTATCACTTACGGTTCAAAAGTTAGCTAATTTCAGTTTCTTGTATGGGATCTTTAGTTCCTAACTTTTTGTCGTTTTTTGTAGTTGCTTTTGAAGAGCCTAGGTACTAACGAGAAGTGTGGCGGCTACGAAACGGCTAGTTGTCTATACTGCTAAATGTCTTTATTGTTTTCTTAGTGTTATTTAATTAATATTAACCACATAAATTATATAGAAAGGACTGATAAACTTAATAGAAAATAGTTATGAAAGTAATTAGGATATATCAGTATACAAAATATTGAAAAAGCCCAATAGATAGGTTTTTCTCATTCGTGCATGTACCTACGTAATTTACTGTTCAAATTTATTGCGCTGGACCTGGTTTTTCAAAACTTACAAGTGTTGCACAATAAAAATTCCCATAAGAAATAAATAAAATTTAGAAAATGTCTAAATGACATCGGCGGCTAATTTTTAGCCGAATTCAGCCATGAAATTGTCGGCGACGCGGCTTAGCCGATTGTAGCCGCTTCGGTGCAGGGCTCTGCTTTATACCTTTATACCTTTCCAAAGTACTGAAAAATGTGTTACATAAAGACGTACTTTATATGTTTTTTGGTCGGTACGACAGGGAATGTAAAACTTTAGCTGGAGTACAGCTGCCTATTTCGAGCACACCCTGCCTCTCATCAGCACCCAATTGCACCACTGTTCTAGCTACATTTTCAAGACACTTCAGCAGGTGTAGAACGACTAGATATAAGAAAAAGAAGAAAACAAATACACGATAGGTATGTACATATTTAGCTTCATCGCTATTCGTGCTTGGCAGTCAATTTTCTACAAATTAATTGAAATGAATTACTAATCTCAGACACTTTGTAAGTTAGTAAATCTGCTTTACGTTTTTGTTGCAATGGTTTTCTGGCAGGTATTTTTTTTTCTTCTTCGAGTTATCATTGAGTTATTTTAATGTCTATCGACTTCTTTGTTTTGTTCTTTCATTATTCTGTGTCTAAAAACATTTTTTGTTGTAACTTCTTTCTTTTGTGTTTGGGGTTCTTTGGCCAGTAGCTCTACGTTAAAGGTGTTGCGTTGATTGTGTCTGCCTGCAACTGACTGATAAGCTGGATGTTTGTTTTTTAATACCCGCACATGCATTCTTCATACTTACATGCATATTAACATAATTTAACAATTAGAAATCTTACTTAATTGTTAGTGTTGCTTGTGTTGTTGGTGGCAATGCTGCTGCTGACTGCTGTGTTGCCCCGCGATGCCGCTTTCAATTGTAAGCCATTGTTGTTGGCTTACAGGTAACAGGTAACAGCAACACCAGCGCCAACAATGAAAACACATAGAAGCAACTGCGTGAGCACACCAACAAAAGCTTCAAAAATACTGAAATATTTTATATTGTATACATATTTTGTTATTCTTGTTGTTGTTGTTGTTGTTGTTTACCAACCAACCAAATGAAACCAAAATCATCACAAGCAGAAAATCATGGCGTTTCTAGTTTTTTTACAGTTCGTAACACTCTTGTTTTTCAGTTGAGTGACACACGGGCAACCGAATAGTTCACAGCGTGTTTTTGTTTATTTATTCTTTTTATATAAAACTTTTGTTTAAAATGGTTTGATCGAATTTATTGGGCAAAAGTCACTCACAGTTCTTATTGAAAATTAATTCAATTTGATTAAAAAAGCCAAATTTACGAGTAGAGTGTGTGTTTCGGGCGACATTTCATGGGCAAAGGCGGAGAAAAAACAAGGAGAGATTAAGAAGCTTAAGATATTTAAATTTAGAATGCTTACATACAAACGTACAAAGCTACTTACATACTTACATATACCTATATGTATATGTATATCGAAAAGCATATAAAAAGTGATTATAAAAAAGTTATTTTAAATAACAAATACCTATTAAAGTTTTTCAATGGCAAGTGCAGTGAATAAAATATCAAAGTTTTAATGGCCACCATTAAATTTAAAAAAAAATAATTAACCTGTTTATTACATTTAATAATTATTTAATATAAACATTATTACTTTATGATGGTTTTTATTTTAAATCAGCTGTTTGAGGTAAAACAAAAAAAAAAAGAAACATGCTTGTAAATAAAATAAAATGTTGTCTGTGCGGTTGTGTTTACGTTTGTAAATAGAAAAACAGTGATGGCGAAACTTATTATAACACTGGTGTTGTAAGTATAGCATATCAATATGCATACATCAATATGAATTTTACAATACAATCTACAATAAATCAATTAATCAATCCATTGCGTTAGAAAAAAACTCTTAAATCAGAAACTATACACTCAGAAAACTTTGTCAGTAAAATTAACTGAAAACACTCTTTAAAATAAATGAAACTTCATTTAAAAACCGTTCTACTTATTTTTTTTTTTCATTTAAATTTACTAATTACTTCATTTGAATTTAAATGTTAAAAATTCTACTGCAACCAATCAGTAAAAATAATGATTTATTCTTTATTCTAACTGTCCAATAATGTTTGTGCTTCTAGTATGGTATAAAATAAGCTAATAATTAGCGAAGCTAAGAGACCTACCAAGTGGGACATTGCGAATAACAATCATGTGATGCCGAAGCAGGTTAGTAAGTGGTAGCACATAATGATCTCGTTTACAAATCTGCTGCCAGGTAGACCGATATTTTTGCTGGGGTTGTAAGCAGCAGTGGTGAAATTGTAAAATTCAGCAAGTCCAGTGTTCATAGGGGTTATGAGGAGTGTTGCTACCAAGAAACACCTGATTGTTTAGCTAGTTAGCTTTAAAGGTGGGATCACTCTTGGTTTGAGCTTAAGCCAATTAAAAATTATACCAATAAAATGTATTGTGGCATAGTTCAATATATTTGAAATATAGGTAAACATTAAAGTAGGCGTTTTGTACCAGTTGTCAGAACTTAACCTTTTTTTTGAACTTTTAATAACAATAATGAAACAAAGATATTGCTAAAATTATCATTGTCAAAATGATAGCAACCCTAAAATGAAAGAAGAAAAAGATATGGCTTGAAATATAATGGTTTAAATTGGGTGTATGTTATTAAATGAGGGGGACAGGTCCTTATTGAGAAGGATCTCAATATCAAATTGTTTTTATTCTTAATAATACTTAAAACGTCTCAAGCTTAAGAGTAGTTGTAAAGTGCTCAAATATATGTACCTGTACTTTACAAGGCTGCTCTAGTGTGCAAATTTTGGCTAGTAAAGCGTTTGCTTACTTTTTGTGAGTGAATTTTCCTAAATTTCTGTTTATTTTCACGTAGCTAGTTTCTGCCAGTAGAGCTATCGAACAGACCTTTTATTAAAATTGCCAGAAACTCATTACTGTGGAAAAAACATGCTGTCAAAAACATTTCCAAAGTTTCCACAACATTGTCATATTCCACGATAAAAAATATATGCATATACATTCATATTTCATAACTTAATATTCAATTTTACTTTGTGAAGATACCAAAAGCTTTAAATCTTGCTTTTGTTTAATAACCTGATTGAATTCAGAATGAAATGTGTACCAAATTTGGAAAAACATGTGGGAGCTGCTGTTATCAGAGCATTTACTTATATGGGAAGAGAAATTCAAAAGAAATACTTTCTATTCTTTTCTTTAATCATCATAATAAAGTTAAATCTTTGAATATTAATTTCTAAAAAAATTTCCAAAAAAGAAAATCAGCGAATTGCTAATATTATTTAAACGATTTAAAGTCACACTTTAAAACCTTTGAGGGAACTAAAATATGCAAAAATTAATATATAATATATGCTGCGAGAGATAAATGAAATTTGTTATGTGGGCTTATACACATGCATATGTATGTTAGTTTAGTACTGACATCGTCAAGACAAAACAACAATTGTTGCCGTCCAGGCAAGTGTCGCTGAAGACCGCAATTTGTCGATTCCAAAACGCTCTCAACAATTGGGTCTGTGTCAAACCACAGAAGAAAACTCAAGAGCTGAAGCCATTGGACCACCGTAAACGTCATAAATATGCTGATTTCGCCTTGTAACAGCTTGAACAATATAACGATTTTTTTTAAGAAAAACATCTTCTGAGTTGAGGCCCCATTTCACCTGAGTGGTGCGGTAAATAAACAAAACTGTCGGCTCCGGTGCAAATGAAATCCACAAGCCATTCATAAAAAACCATCACACTCACCTAAATTGACAGTTTGGTGTGGTTTTTAGTCTGAAGGAATCATCGGTCCGTATTTCTTTCGAAATGAAGCTGGTAACACCGTTACTGTCAATTAAGAGCGGTATAGATCGATGATATTCGAAATTGGAAGAAGTTTATTTTGCCGCACAGCAAATGGCAACAACTGAATTATTGCGAAAAGAGTTGAAAAATTCAATAATATGAAGAAATTATTGTGATATTAAAATATCATAAAATTATATAATATTATTTATAACAAATATTATTTATAACGGGCCTTTAAATGTATTATTTTATAGAGTAGATGAACCATTTTTCATTATTGCAACTTCCTTTTAACGAAGAGTGGGCGTTAAATTATCGGAACAATAATCCAACTGGCAAGTTAACGGGAGGTTTAGCTTTTGCATTTAACATATTTGGTGGTGTTTTTGCCACATAAAACTGAAATGGGTAATTAATTGGAAAAGTTTCCCTAAAAATAAATTAATTTTTCATACATTTACTCTTCGTCCAGATTTGAACCTTTTAAAACTATTGCCATAAATTAACAAACAAAACTAATTTTTCTTACTAACATGTGGTAATAATGAATATTGTTTACCGGCCAGTTTATCTTTCAATTCTATTAAAGGTACCTTTAGCTAACGCTAATCTTATCACCAAGACGCAATAACGGCTCTAATAAATTTAGCTTTGATATTTGCTTTTTTATTTGTTTACTTTCAAGAATTTGTAAATGGTTTTATTTTTACTGCATTTTACTAGCAAATATTTATCCAGTGAGAATTTATACTACTCAGTTAGAAAACTCTTTATTGTGTTGCCTCAATTTTTGTTCACATTTACTGAACTTTTAGTACTCCAATGCAGTCCAGTAAAAACTGGTAGAAAATAGTAAAAACTTTAGCGTTCGCTAATGAACTTAATGTCAGCAAGTAAAATGACTTGGGCCAGAGAATTTACAATTGGATGATTTTTCTCTCCTATGCAGAGAAATTGCGCGGGAATATTGATAACTAGGCTGAATTAATATTTTCTATGCAATTGTATAGAAGTAGTGTTCCCTAATATTCTAAAGTAAGTTGTAATAACACAGGAGCCGAATCGTCGCATACAATATCGAATGAACTATCGGGTAAAAGTAATGTGAGACAATAACAAAATAAACAACAAATACACTGCATAAGCGACGGTGTTCGATCGATCACGAATACGACGATTTGGCCGCAGGGTACGTTAAGTACATATTAAGTCTGAAAATAGTACCAAAATTCTAAAAAAACATTTTGGAGTACAATAATTATATGTACATACATGCAATTTGTAACAGTACGAATTTTGTGTAATTATACTTGAGGTGGCATCGCCGATCTGATGATCGAAAAATAGTTTAACGCTCAATATTATGTCCACTCACTGTAGCCCTCATAAATGTGGTGTTATTGTTTTTATTGTTGTATGTATATGGTTCCCTTGGTTGCCGAAGGTTGCTTTTGTTTATGTCTACTGGGCAGAAACAATAAAACACGATATGTTTTCTCTTTGTTTTCTTTAAAAGAAAAAAAAAAGAAATATCAACATTTATTTCTGTTATCGATTTGTTAGATGTGCAAATGTAATAAAAAAGAATTCTACAAGTTCAAATTGAGTTGAATTAAATCCAACTAAGTACACACACACACACACACACACAAGTAAATGAAATTATGCAAAACAACTTTGCGTGCCTGGCAGCTTAACACAAAATCACACGTTCAAGGCCAAAGTTAAAGACCTTAAATATGTACTCACATAATTTGCAGTCCTCCAAGTACGCCGTTTTGCCACAAGATGTACAATTTTTCGCTGATACATTTCAATCAAATATTTGACTTGTCTTACAATGAGCTTCCACATGAAATTGAAAAAATTTCAAATGAAATTGAGATAAGAAAAAATTATCCTTATAAAATTGAGCAATTAAGTGTCAGGTCGACGAGGTCACTTGGCATCGTTCGCTTGAACAAAAACACTGAATGCAGCAATAAAATTTAAAAATTTGTTATTGTTTTGTATGTAACTAAGAGAGCCACCGATGTCGACTAGCAAAGTGGGCCTGGCGGTAAATTTGCAATTAAGTGACGATTTCGCTACGAAACGATAAATTTCAGTTTTAAATTGAAAAAATTCTGAAACTGCCAAGTTTTATTTATTAATTGAGAACATTTAATTACTTTATTTTTATATTATTTGATCTTTAGATTGTTGAATTAATAATTCAAACTTTTCATCTTTGGTTTTTTATAGAAAATAATTTTAAAATAATTATTTATTTATGTTCAATATTTCGCCAACAATTTGTTGGCATCTTCAGGAAAATAATTGCAAAAGTTTATAATTATTTTCCTGAAAATGTCAGCAAATTGTTGGCGATATATTGAAAATAAATAAATAATTGTTTTAAATTTATCTTTTATAAAAAACCAAAGATCAAAAGCTTGAATAATTAATTTAAAAATTTAATTACTTGTATACCACTAATTTAATTACTTGTATAGCAACACATAACATTTGAGTTTCACTTCGAACTTTCTTAAGTTCGAACTGCAGTTCTGAATGCTTTCAAAATCAATTTGAAATTCTCCACTTCATTCGTAATTAGCTCAATTTGGAATATGAGGCTCTCGATTTCAATTGGAATTTTCTAGTTTTAAAATTGAAGTCCTTAAATTAATTTAGAATTTTTGCAATTTCAATGAAAATGTGTGTAGAACACCCATTATAATTACATATGTATATAATTACATTAATTCAGGTCCAAAACTGAACTATTTCAAAAAATATTTGCTGTATTTTTCAGCTGTCTATATGCCGACAACATTTGGTTGGTGCTAATCAACTCATCAGTAGGCTTGAAAAGTTCTTAAAAGTTTGTTTGAAACTTTACTACGTATTCCATAATTCCCATGAACAGAATGAGAATCAGAAATGTTCAAACAAACCTTTAACACAGCAAAAATTTCTTTTTTCGTTTTGCAACACTTCTACTTTTCTTTGCAAAAAAATAAATAATTAAGTTCATATTTACATATATAATTATATATATAATATAAAAATTAGCTCAGGGCAAAGTTCAGGTTTTTGCTGATTTCACTACGGAAACTAGACAAGTTAACAATCACTTATGCCACAAACACGATACCCGATCATCAGTGTTTTATTGTTATGCAATAAATTATGCAGTTCTAAGCCCAATGAAAACTTTTTCCGACTACACTTTTACTAAGTGTGAGAAAACTATGGTTTTCCTCAAATATGCGAATTATGACGGTAGTCGGCATCTATTTCATAAGGCCACCAATATGCAGAAAAAACTGCAATCTAAAAGTAACATTACAAAATGTTAATGGAAACTCATTTTAAATGTGTACAGAAGTAGCGCCCCAATTTAAAATTAACTCTCTACATTCTTGATGCTAATTTTTCGACCTTTGTGGCTTAGTATCTTAATAATGCGAGCTTTAAGGTTACTTGTTTTATTTTATAAATGTTTGTTAAATTCAATATATCGATACCACAATGGGTATTTTCTTCAGGAATGAGGATACCCATTGTGGTATCGAAATATTGAATTTAATAAACATTTATAAAAAAACAAGTGACCTTAAGTGTCGGGTTATTATGATGATTAAATCTCTACTATTTTCACCTCTATGTTTTCCGTCTTTGTCAGCTATCTATACGCCGCCGACATTTCGTTGATGCTAATCAACTCATAAGTAGAGTCGAACATTTTTAAAAGAATATTTGAAACTCAACTACTTATTCCAAAATTTCCATGAACAGTATGGGAAACCAAACCAAACCCGAAAAAATCGGGCATTCCAGTTTTTAATTGTTTTACTGAAGCCCTTGTGTTTGCCAAAAAAATTTTGTGAGAAAATAATACTGGAAGTTGTTGATGCATTTGAAATTTCTATGGCCGCTGCGGAGCAAGTTTAAGTGATAGTGGGAAACTTCGTTTTTGAGGCGCTTAAATGCGGACTCCTGCAATTAATCAGTGCCAGGTTGCCCGTTGAGGAGTGAAAATTATGCCCAACCCTTTTTTCTCATTACATCATCCAACACGTTGATCCTGCGCCGCGACTCCTTATGGGTGCCTCCGTACAATAATAAAAAAAAAATTTGGAAATCGGATGCCTCGAAAATGATTTTTTTGATAAGTCGTAGTGGAACTTATTTTAATTTTGCTAAAAGCTATTGAAAAGTCGATAGCACAATATCGAGGGCCAAATTGATCTACCTTAAAGGTAGCAGTATATGAGACGCTTTAATTCGTTGATTAATTTGGTGGGTTCGCAAACTTCAGCTTGTGAAAAAAAGACAAGTTACATTGTTGTATAGTGTAATCGTACAAGCACATCATGTACTCTCTTATAATTACTCTCATTATATCTATGTATAAGACTGATTGTAACTATTATACTTTTTAATGAATAAAGAGTCAGTCGTTTCTGATTGATAATATAGAACACAACAACATAACACGCGCTTAGAAATTTTTGCTGTCATCAGTTTACTGATTTATTCTAAAATCAGTATGCTTTCATTGTAATCAAAAGCAAAGGATTTTCTCAATCAGCCCTTGTGCAGGCTTTCAACGGAATGCAACTCACACATCTAAAATTACTTTTTTGTACATCCAATAAAATTTTGTTTTATGGTCCGGCTTATTTTCTATAAAATTTTCAACTTAATCAATGACTTTTTTCTCTTTAATTTAAAAAATTTTTATAATTTTTTTTGGATTAATTGTCATCTAACTACTTAGCAATTATGTATAATACGAGAAAAAACTCAAAATTAGCTGATTTTCAGTCGCAGATGCGTCAAAATGTTTGGCTTGTAATTTGTTCTATGAAAAAACAGAAGAAGAAGAAAATGACAGAAGTCTGTGGAACGCAAAAGCTCTAACGCGCGTCATGCTTTTCCACCTTAATAGATATACAAACACGGCGTGCGATGACATGGAAATGCCCATATACAAAGCCTTCCAAAAATATACTGATAATAATAAACAGAAAAATGTTCTAACAATATTTTTCAAACACAGAAAATCCTATTGTCTCTTTTATACAACTATTGCTTACTACGATTTATTTTTTAACAATATCCAAAGTTTGGATTCCAAACGAAAAACTCAAGACGTAAATAATAGAAATACATTTTTAAGTTTCATCAAATTATTATAAAAACTAAAGTAATATTAAAAGACCGTTTACCGTAGATTTAACAAAAGCATTAAGAGAATATTAATTTACCCTTTCAATTGTTCCAGCGAGAGAGGCCAATGAATGTTGAATCCCTTCCAAAGTAAATTCAATACAATTAATTTATTATGGATTCCAGACATTCTCTGTTTCAAAAAAAAAAACATACATATCCAATTCTAAAGCAAGTGCTTAGACATGTTTACGACTATTAATAAGTAAAATTTTTCTTACCAGTTTTTTTAATGGTATACAATTTATTGGAAATGTCACAAGCAGTAAATGTTTTTAAGCGTCTTTTATTCCTGATGTTCTAATATTTGGCCAGAGATCATAAGGCAGAAACCTGTTTGCCTATTATGTTAATAGCTCTTTATTTTAATCACTAGTGATCTACAACAAGGGAAACAGAACAATACAACAGTTGTATCGCCCATCGTTGAATTTATGGAAGCAAACAAAATCAAACCTTAATTCAATGAACTCACTAGTAAATTATTCAATTTTGTGTTTGAAGTTGCCTTTTTAAATACAACTAGTCTTGGAATTTAACCAATAATTCTTAACTTTAACGTCCAACTATTTCATATAAAATTTACATTATTTTTAGAAGTTCTTCGTATACCTTTCAAAAATGTCTACATTTAATATGTTTTTCCGTCGTTTTTGGTTTGATTTGATTTTTATTAAAAATGAGTGTATTTTTTATTAAACTTCCTTTAAAAATAAATAAATTTATGCAATAATATAATTATGTAAGATTCATAAAAACATACTTTTTGGTAGGGAAAATACCGAAAAATGTTTGAAAATTATCTTCAGTCACAAAATGGTGAGAGCGCTTAGACGACACTTGAAGGTAACAACTTCGTTAAATCAAAAATAAATTAATAAATTTAGTGCATAATTAATTTTCCGATTAATTATGTGGCTGCCAGATTAAATAAATTAAATAATGACGAATTTAGAAGTAGCGTTAATGAATATGTTAACAAAACTATTGTGATAAAATTATAAGGTCCAATAAAGAATATTCTGGTGGTCTTGTTTGGTGGACCCCCAACTATTTACTGAGCATTGATTATTGAACCCAGCACAAATAAAAATATCAAAGAGATTTAAGCCATTAATTCAGGTCCAAAAATGAACCTTTTCAAAGGGTTTACTGTCTTTTTCAGCTGTCTATATGCCGACGAAATTTCGTTGGTACTAATCAACTCATCAGTAGACTTGAAAAATTCTTAAAAGTTTGTTTGAAACTTAACTACTTATTCCATAGTTCCCATGAACAAAATGAGAATTAAAAATGTTCAAACAAAACTTTAACGCAGCAAACATTTCTTTTCGTTTTGCAACTCTTTTACGTTTCTTTGCAACCTTCTATACAACGAGTTACCATCGGTTACTACGATTTGTATTTTTGAAGGTATCAAAAAGTAAAAGCTTTTTAAATATTCAAATATGAACTTAATTATTTATTTGCTTTGGACCTGAATTAATACATTTTAATTGGCTCTTAAAGCAAATAAATAATTAAGTTCATATTTGAAATTTAAGTCAATTACACATTGTTTTATCACATTTCTCAGACATAAAAACCAAAGAAAAAATCTTCGAAACTTTTGCATATAGTCATAGTATTTTTGTTTCATATGGGCATTGGGATGGTCCTCCGCTATATGGGCATATTTTTGTTAGATTTTTGATACACGCCCAGTAGTTTAGTGAATATTGGTTAAAAAATTATTCTGAAAAAATTTCTTGTATTACGGCAGGGCTTAAGAGATGTCTCATTGTAGTCAAAGTTGGTAAAAAAAGGGTTAAATAATTACGAAAAGTTTTACAACTGCCCTTGAGTCGGGTAACATGTATGACCGACCAGTAATAACTTTTTCTTTCCAGCACTTTTTCTAAACATGGCAACCCCATACCTCTTCTTCTTATGGGGGTTAATTTCTAAGTATAATCTTTCGTTGCCTACTCAGGGCTCTCATACTAACATAATATTGAAAAGAAAATTATTCCCACTTCACATAATTTATATATTATTAAATAAGGGGTCCACCGAATGACTTTTTTTTTGAAAACGACGCAAAACATTGATTGTGTGGCAAAAATTTGTTCAACATGGCCCGATAATGATCGCCATTGACAGCGGCCACTCTTTGCTCATTTTCCAAGAAAAATGGCCCAATTATGCCTCTGGACCAAAATCCGCACCAAATAGTGTCTCGTTTTGGGTGCGTCGGCTCTTCAATGTATGCGTGCTGGTTTTCTGTGCCCCAAATGCGACAATTTTGCTTGTTTACATACCCGCCAATATCAAAATGAGCTTCATCTGGAAAGATAATTTTTCGGCATCTTCTGTAAGTCGATTTCAGGCCCACTTAGCGAAGTGTATACACAACCATATTCGTTCAGCGGAAGGATACAACTAATTATCTTTCAAATCAGACATGAGCTAAGTGTTAGTTGAAAAAAAAAACGTTAGATGGCGCACCCTTTATATCATTATATATACCTATACATATGTATATCTTGAAAATATATAAAGAAATAATTTATAATAATAATAATTTAATGCAGGATATTCTTCACTGAATCTGAATTTTTTTTTTGTCTGTTAAGATTATGAAATTTTTTCTATTGAAGAGGTGCTTAGGTCCTCTCCTATTTTTGTATGGAAGCTCATCAATGATGGGAGGTAGACTGTTAATATGTTAAAAAAACTCTCGAGGAAGGAAAAATTAAAGAAGTTCAATCACATATTTGACTTCCATAGCGGCAGCATGAAACGTGTTATGACGGTGGGGAGAAACATTTTAAAAATATTGCACTTGCATAAGATACCCTCTGAGGAGGGGAAATAGGGGGTTGTCATGTAGAGAAATAACGAAATAATATACTTGTATATGACCCCCCTAGAATAAGGAAACAGGCGCTTGTCATGTTGAGAAACAAAGAAATACTATACGTGTATGTGAGCTTCCCCTAAGGAGGGAAATAGCGGGTAAGCAAGTTGAAAAACAGTGTTGGACAGAAAAGGTTAGTGGTGGTCGGTCATAGATTTCACTCTTCTAAGAACGAGTGAAGGGCAGTTGTAAAGCTTTCTGTAATACCTTAAACATTGATTGCTAACTTTGACCTCGATGAGACCCGATTTATCTGAAATTGTGTCAGGATATTTCTTGAATTAGAATTCACTAAATTAGGGGACGATACTGGGAAGACTTAATCGCCACTCTAGTGAGGAATTACGCCATGTTCTGTATCATACTTCTGCAAAAGTTTGTAGTTTTCTTTGTAAAACTACTTTTTAATTGTATTTTAAACTCAAAGTCAGTGATATAACCACTACTTTTGTCCCAAAAATTATATGGAATCAAGGCTCTGTGCTACTCTTATTGCCCTGTTTTGTTCTTTTTTTTTTTTGCTTTTACCTATAATTCTGCTAAAACTAATTTTGCAGGAAAGATATCTCGTTAAATAACATGTTATCGTTATTATCATCACTTGTAAAGTAGGGTGCTCTGTTTACAAACACGTTCTTATATTGGTTTTTTCTTCTATTACTATCAGGTACTCATTAGAAAATCAGAAAAAGCTGTTGAAGGTACAATTATTGCTGTGTCTACGTTTGAATGCGCACTAGCGGTTTGGAAACGTCGAAGGTGTTGCTGTTTTTGATTTCGCAAACTTAGTCTGATACGAAAAAGAAACACAGATAACAAACACAAAGACAAAATATAGAAAACAAGCCAAATAAAGTAATTGAAAAGGCAGAATAGACAAAAAAAAAATTATTTAATTATTTAACCAGTGTACAAATTAACAGTCTTAAGTACAAACAGTAACACACGGGAAATTGGTGGTAAAGCACTAGAAAATGATGAAAGAATAATAAATTAAAAGTTGCACAACAAACTTGCATTAAATTTTTAAATACCTTAAGGTAATAAATAAAAAATAAAGAAGAAACGTGTTGGCCAACAATTGTAAATATTTACTAGTTTTGGCAGTTATACATAATTTCATAGTTTTTTCCAAGTATGTGTGTAAAACGTAATAAATTTATCACCTCCGGTTGACAGTTTTCTATAGTTATTCACATAAATTTAAATATTATAAATGTAAATAAGGAAAGTGTAAAAATATAATTGAAAACATGACTACAACTGACGCTGTGTATGACACGGCGGGCGCTCGCACAATCTTTCGCAGCATTTCACAAGTCTTCTACACCAAAGGTGATAATAAAACACCCTCACCCACAGCCCGACGATCATCAACCATCAAGGAACTACCAGTAATGGTGAGTAATAATTATATATACATACATACTTATGTAGATTTATTTTAATATAGTTTTTGTAGTTTTTATATCTTAACTTTTTACTGATAAGTCTTCTTATCACTTAAGGTTTTTTATGTTCATTTTGAAATTCTGCTTACGCTCGAAGATAAATGATGGTTAAATGACAAAGCATACTAAAGAAAAATTAAGCTAAAAAGAGAGGAGCATACTTGAAGAAGTATCTCTTATACGAAAGCACTTGCGAAACAAAAAAATTGTGAAAAAAAAGTATTTTTGAAAATTCTACCTTATAAGAAAAATATATTTTTCGAAAAGCACCTTTTTTAAAAAAGGACATTTCGAAAACAGTTCCTTTGAGAATGTATTTCTTAAATAAAGTAACTTGTACGAAAAGCTTCTTGCAATAATCACCTTCAAATAACTACTTCTTAGCACAAAACAAGAAGTAATGAACAAGAAGTAATGAAGACAAGAAATGAACAGAAGTTGAATTATGAAGTATATAGAACACAATTTAGGTGGGCTAAGCCATTTTGCTCGAAAACAGTACGTAATTAATTATGACCTGAGTCTGAAGCCAGTTGGGTGCTGATGAGAGTCGTAGTGTATGCCCAACAGCCGTGGTATGTATCCCAATCAGTAAGTCTTAAGTTTTACTTTTTTTGTCTTCCTTAAAAATGTCGATCTTTACAATTGCATTCCAAAAAAAAATCTTTCTTAATTCCGATTAAGTAAAATCGAACTAATTCCCGATATAGTAATTTACAATTTTAAAATCATTTATTTAAATTCACAAAAATAGCTCTCGTTAATGGAGGGCGATTGTCCAGCACAGCCTCCCAAAATAAACCCTTCGCGCCAATTACAGTACATTAAGAAACATAAATTGGATTGATTTATATTAAATATATTAAATAACTAATACACAAACTTAAGTACTAACCAAGCATGTATGGCAAAAACAAATTAAAACAATAATTGTGCTTGATGATCTGTGTTCAAACGTTGCCATCAATCAAGCTGGATCTTTGAATTCAGCCATTATTTTGTTGTAAGCAAGCTGTGTGACTAAATTTAAGTATGCAAACACATCTGCATACCCAACTGTTTCGCAATGCGAAACAAATTCTATTAGAAAATTTATTGATTCAAATGAAGCGCATAGAAAAATGAGACATATTGTTCGTTTTATTTCTGTCATCCACAATAAGAGATTACTTTTCTATCAATTAACAACACTCTGCGAAATGCAAATGTAGTTACATATTTCCCTAATAAGCTCATAAAAATCAAATCTTGTACAAAAATACATTTTGCAATCAAACTGTGACAATAAAGTTGAAATAAATACATTTTTATCACCCACTTAAAAAATAAATAACTTTTTTATTCCATGTAAAAGATCTGCCTTTTAGTTATTGGCGATTTGATAAGAGCTGTTTACTTTAAATACATAGTACATACATACGTACAAACACTATAAATGATGATGCTAACAAATAGAATATTTTTATGCGTATTTTATGTGCATTAGGCTGGGGCTTGGCTACCTGCGAACTTTTTTTCCGTCAATTTCTCGTACTCCATCCCCTTAATTGGTATATTTTGACAAAACAAAACTTTTGTTGAAAAACTTCAGATTCAATCGGTTTTTGTTACATTATCAGCCTTGTCAACGTTGTGATTTCAAAACGAGTCAAAATATAAAAAAGCGTAGTTTTGGAAAAGTAGCAGTAGGGTTCTTCTCTTTATGTAAAAAATATTAAAACAATAACAAAAATGTATCATTTTAGGTCTAAAACTAAAAAGACTTTGATGTTTTCTGTCTTTTTCAGCCGTCTGCAGGCCGCCGACATTTCATGATAAGAAAAGTAAAGGTGTTGCAAGACGTAAAATGTTTTCTATATAAAAAGTTTGTTTGAACATTTCTGATTCTCATTTTTTTCATGAGAATTTTGGAATAAGTTGTTGGGTTTCAAACATTCTTTTCAGATTTTTCGAGTCTACTGATGACTTGATTAGCATCAACGAAATGTCGGCGGCATATAAACGGCTGAAAAAGACCGAAAACATTAAGGTCTATTTGTAGACCTTAAATGATAAATTTGTGTTATTGTTTTAATATTTTTTACATAAAGAGAAGAAACTTTTTTCAAAACTACGCTTTTATAGCGAATAAATAATTAAGTTCATTTTTGAACAATAACAAAAATAAGTGTTAATTACTTTATGGAGCCTTAGTTCGATTTTACTTCCTCAAACTTGAGCAAGATCTTTTTGTGGTAAAATTGTATTGATCAACATTTTCAAAGAGGACACGAAAAGGAAAACTGAAGACTTTTGGTTGGGGTACATAACATGGCTACTGTACGCCAGTGTTCCCAGGTCAATGTATTTCTTCCCCCCAAGAAAAATTTTAAAACCCCCTAAAATTCAGTGTTTTTCTACACTTAAACATTTTGGTGACCATTCGGCTTTAGTTTGCGAATTACCAATATTAATGCATTGACAATGGGGAAAATTCATAAAATTGTTAAACTTTCCCCAATTAAAAAGAAGTAAAAATTAACTGATTATATGTACTTTTCAGTGCTTGTGTTATGATTACAGGCTGATGTATATTTATTATAAATTTTCGATTTATTTGTATTCACATATTTTCAGATCTAAGTACATATTTATAGACAGCTGGAAATTGTTATCTGCGTATCTAGAAAAAAAATTAAGTTTCTCCAATAATGTTAAGAGTTTCTAAGTCTTCTTCGCTCTTTACGTTCTTTTGACATTTTCATAAAAGGAGTTTCACTTTTATCAAAGGTTCTTAGATATTTTAATTTTTCCAACTCTTAAGAAGCGGAAAAATTCCAAGAAATGACCCATAAGGAAAAACTTCATTCAACTCAACAAAGAAAAGTGATTAAAATTACCAGTTGTAAAATTCTGTACTTGAAGCTACCAGATAACCACAAAATATCTCATTTAATTTTACTTTACAAATCGTTACAGTCTTCAAATTTATCAGTCGAAAAATCTTTTAACTCCTGCCATTTTACAGGCAATGTATACACAGAAATCTACTGAAAATGCCCCAAAAACAAATTATTTCCCCCTAAATTTTTGCCGAAATTCACCCCTAAAAGAAAAAAACTCCCTAAATCTAGGGGGAACACCCTAAGCTGGCAACACTGATGTACGCCCACTAGGACTATTATGGGCAGCCAAGTGAATTTAAGCCTGAGTCAAAATTAATTTACATGCTTATTTTATTAAGAAGAACTTTCAAAAAACAAAAAGGAGTCTTGGGAATCTGTACATAAATGACTGAAAACCCCGTTGATTCGATATCGAAAAAATATAGATTTCGAAAAATTTGCATATTCTGATTTTCCTAGCAAATAAAGCGAAATCAAATTTTGAAAATTGAGAAAAATTTTCTCAAATCAAAATGGAGTTTTGAAAATTGGTGTGTAAATGACCGCATTGTCCAAAAATCTGTTTCTTTCAATGCCGACAAAATTTCGTAAAATTTGCTTATGCTGATTTTACTAGCTGAATCAAATTTTTAAAATCGGAATAAAAATGGAAATAAAATACAGAGTATATCTTAAGTTGGGCATAGTTAATATGTATGTGTGTATAATATTCAAAATGTATTGATCTTTATACAAACCTGATACTTAAGATTACAAAAAAAAAAAAAAAAAAATGGAAATCTAGTTCCCATAGCTGTAAGGATATTTGGAATACTTCCATTTGAATATGTTATTGACTACATTTTATAAAAGAATCTTAGTACTATTGTAGGACTAAGTCGACTTGTGGTTGTACTACAATTACAGATATAGATTTTCAGTGCCGCCCTAATGTATACAAATGAAATAGGTATTGCTGGCGAAGATGGATTTTGTTCTCTCAAAACATTACAGTGAGGAGACACTTTTTAAGAGTTTCCTGATTTGATAAAAAACACACACATAAAATTTAACGAAATGTATGACGTCTTCCCAGTTAGTGAGCTTTGCTTCGCGTACCTTCTTTAGAAACTATAAATCTCTACAATTTGTTACAAGGAGTATTCTTGATATTATTTTGACTAGAGCTTATATATACAATGATTATTAATTTTCGAAAACGAAACAAAATCAACTAAATGGAATCAAAAGATTTTAACAGCTGATTATTGTTTTGATTTTATTTGCTCTGGTGTGAATTATTTATGATTTTTTGATATGAATTGTTTTTCTGTACATAACTGAAAGAAACATTTGGGTTTTTTGGGGGTGAAAAAATTTGCCCTGTTTTTTTTTAAATATTCTTTTTGTGCCACTTTTTAAAATTTTCTGAGGGCAAAGCTGGCTGCGATAATTGCATTTTTTGCTCTTTACGTATGCGTGTTGATGGTTTAATATATCTTAAGGGACGGTGCCCAGTTTTTTCACAAGATCAAAAACAGCCACCTCAGCAGTTTGCCTGCTCCGACCATTAAATGAAGAAGTGCACGTTGCACTTTCCAAACTGACCATGAATTTTGATAATAATATTTAATAATCTGCAATCATTGTTTATATGTAACATGTTACGCGAAAACAGCTAAGCTGCAAAACCACTGTTGCCAAAAAAAAAAAAAAAAAATTGCTAAAAAAAATCACCCGTTACTTTTGTAAACTGCATCTCCCATTCTACCTGGCCGAATATAGCCTCCTTACTTGTTTGTTGTGTAATGAATGTTATGAACTAAAAAGTGGAGAGAGTATAAATTCATATACTTTGATTGAGATGGTGTTGCAATTCGGTAGCAAAATGTTTGCTTCTATTGAAGAAGAAATAAAATAAAATATTTCAAGATCTATATTGGGCTCAGATTTCGTTTCTGCTGAACAATTTCTAAGAAAACGTTTTTATAAGCATTACTTGTTGATCCATTTTATAATGCTTATTTCTTACTAGCACCGATATGCATCCGTTCTACAAAACTAAATAAATTTGCAATAGAAAAATACCACTTTCAAAATACCACTGCAAAAGTCAATGAACACATCAAAGTTTTTGTTTCTTTCTTTTATATTGTATGGCGGACCTAATGATTTCATGAATTACAATCATAATTCATTCATTTCATCATTTCCACATTATAACATAGAAACACTTCAATTAAATACATTAATAAACTACATACATATGTGTGTATATTAGGGCGTTTCATTGTTGTGCAAAATCTAAGTTACCTGCAAATCTGATTATGCATTAAAAAATATGAAGTAGGAAAAACCAATTACCAATTCCCTTTGCCAAAAGGGTATATATATATATATATATATATATATATATATATATATATATATATATATATATATATATATATATATATATATATATATATATATATATATATATATATATATATATATATATATATATATATATATATATATATATATTATTGATCTAAATCTCACTTCAATCGTTTTCTAAATGTCCCCTCTGCTTGGGGATGGAAAATAAGCAAAATCGGATTTACAATTACTGAGATATAGATAAAAAAGACATTTTAAATTTTTTTACCACATTTGTTGTATTATAATAAATAGAAAAACAAAAACAGCAAAAAATAGAACAAGGGCTCGAACCAGCAGCATGCAGGTTGATAAGCAGCTGACACTACCACTCAGCCACCGCTGGCTGTTGTTGAGGTTGGCATTTTAGATGTATTCATTTACGTTCTAATTCATAAAAATTATAACAGGTTTATAAACCTCTTATTTGGCAGATTTTCCACACAAATATGTCATATAACAGTCTTATAAACCTGTTATAATTTTTATGAATTAGGGGGTTAGTATTTTATTTTTGTTAAAAAAAAGGCTAACACATACACACAGAGATTCGAGTCTCGAAATTAACCTAGTCTCACGTGTGTAAGTGCTGTAAACAGTGATGCCAGTTGATTTTGCTCAAAAACATAATTTTTGTTAAAAGTCGGCAGATTAAGAAGTGGTAGAATAAAAATAAACTTTTTGTTGCTCTCAGCCTGTGTATTAATTTGCAAAAACTGTGTATTAATACTTGAAAAAACGATTTATAACTAGTAACTAATGTTTATAAAATACGTATAATATAGTAAACATTTTATATAAAAGATTATAGTTTATACTTCGGGGTAATTTCTTTTAATAACATTTAGTAGCTTCTTACTACGTTTATACCTACTGCTTATTCGCGAATAAAATTAATGTGAATAGAAAAATTTGGCGTATAAACAGTAAATATAATTTTTATTTGTGAATAAATAAGTCACGAAAACAAGTACTGATTAAAAAGTTATTCGCAAATAAACCACAAAAAGTTGCCACTTTTTTATCGGCTTTAAAGTTTTCTGCCATGTGGCACACGCACAATCATATGACAGAAAGGAAATAATTTACTAAAAATTGCACGAAATTTGAGGAAAGATGCTTTTTTCATTCGCATCGACTCAAAGTATGTGTAACTCCTCATTTTGTGACTTTCTAATCAATGTCCAGTAGTGGTTTCTTGAAAACTGCTTCTGCAACAGATGGCAAGTAGTCACCTTTAAATGTTCCAAGAATTAACTGGTGTCCCCCAAACTTGAAACCCCTTAATGCACATACAGACATAGTGTATATATCAAAGTATTTTTGAATACATTTATTCATACGTATGTATGTATGTACATCATAATTCGTCCATATCATGTTGTAATATCGAATGTGTAATACAACAAAAAAAGTAATAATAATTTTCATTGTTGCATGCCTGCACTTCCAATTAGGAATGTGTTTTTTCTTCTTGTTGTTGCTACTGCTTACTGCTGCTGTTGCTCGTTATTAGTTGCGTTTTATGTTATTGCCTCATCATATTTTATTTTTTATATATATACATATATATATTTTTTTTTTGCTGATACGGACTCAAGTGTAGCAAGAATTTTATTTCTCTTTTGCATTTCAGCAAACATGTGGTTTTGCAAATATAAAAGTATCATCACCAACACAAATGCGTGGTTGTTGGTGGCAACATTAGCAAAAAGTACTTGTATGTAAATGAATTTATAAAAAGAAATTTTATTTAAGAAATATTTAGGAATTTCTTTAAGGGTGAAATAAACAATGTAAGCTTGTTGTCAAACGGGGAAATGTTTGATGTCTGTTTAAAACTTTTGCCTTGTTTATGCGGGTGTAGAAGCGTTCTAAATAAAGCAGCGAAATATTAATTAAAAAGTACCAGTGTGCGTATGGTCAAAGATTGGACAAGTTTTAATTGAAAGTATTTTTTTATTTGCTTTGCCTCTGAACAGAGGCATAAATTCAATACAAACAGGGAGATATCCTCAGGCCTGTCATGGAATTCAATTTCAATCGGCAATTATTTCAATTCCCAAAAGGCTTCTTTAGAATATTAAAATCGATCAATTTGCTTGGAATGAAATCACCTATTTTTTTTTTTTAGGATAAACTTTGAAGTTTGTAGAGTAATAAAAAGAACTTTAAAACATTTTCATTATGACTTTTTACTTTATCTTGTTCTTTTCATTAATAACGTTATTGTGTAGTGATTTGCACAAAAACTAGTGTGTTTTTGTTAAGGCTTTCACAGCAAACATTCGGAATGGTTTTGGGTTGCAAATTTTCAGTTCGACTGATCGATTTACTTCATGCCAACATAACGGGTTATACATTTTGCGGTCTCAAAAGTAAACGTAAATAAAAGACATGTAATATAATTTTGTTCATGATATTTCCTTTTTATTATAATGTTTGAGAGTTGACATTCTGTGTGAAACACTACATCATTTAAATGACCACCACGTGAAGTGTTGCAAGCATTGATTATTTTGAGGTAATTTTCGACCACCTTTTGACACTTATTGGGGCATAAATTGATGAATGTTGGTTTTTGAGTGCTCAAGAGTTAAAGGTTTATCTGCATAAACACGGTCTTTCGCATAGCCCCACAAAAAAAAGTCTAATGGTGTCAAATCACATGATCTTTCTTGGTGGCCAGTTGATATCGCCACGACGAGATTTTACGCGGCCAAGAAATGTCCCTTGCAGTAAAGCCATATTCGCTAGAGTTGTGTGGCATGTGGCACCATTTTGTTGAAACCACATATTTTCCAAGTCGTAGCCTTCAATAGCAGGCAAAAAAAAAACGTCGGTTATAATATGACCATAATGCTCCAAATTGACGGTGACAGTCGCTCCATTGTCGTTTTCGAAGAAGTAAGGCCCTTAGGACCAAAGAGCGCACCAAACAAAGACTTTTTGTGGACATAATGTCCTCTCTTCAATTACTTGATGATTCTCAGAACCCTAAATATGACAATTGTGTTTATATGTTTTAATAAACCTACCGAGTGAGAAATGTGCTTCATAGCTGATGAAAATTTTGTCCGAAAACTTGCCGTCCATCGCCTGTTGTTCAAGCACCCATTCCACGTATCTACGACGTTGTGAATGGTGAGCTGGCTTCAGTTGTAGTGTGAGCTGGACTTTACATGGATGTAGATGTAGATCTAAATGCAAAATATCATAATGTGCCATAACAGTCCTGATTCCTGAGAACGACAAGAAAGCGACACATTTGGGACTTCGGCAACACTTTCACTTACAGCAACGATATTTTCAGCGGAACTAACTAAACGATGATGCACAGGCCTTACAATATTTGTAAACGCTCCAGTCTCTTCAAACTTCTTCACAATTTTGGCAATTGCTTGCGTTGTTGGGTATACGATACAGCACGATATGTGGCTGTGGCAGTATGTTTTGTAGTATGTTTTGATAATTTTTATGCGCTTTGTGATAGTTAAGCGATCTATTTCGTCAATGTCAGACTTTCAACTGAGAAGAAAAAAATTGCTTTAACAACTTAGTTTGACAGATGTCGAATTCCAGTGCCATGCTTTTGAAACCACGAAATGGATAACCAATAACTTGGCTGGCAGAGTGGCATGAGTGTCGCTGTAGAAACATGAGTCTCTAAGTTCAAGGATGAGTGCTGACGAGAAGTGTGTATCTAAAGGTCCTTGATGTTTGCTTTGTCTTACTTAATTAATATCAATATAGAACGAATTTAAGCCTGATAAACGTAATACAAAATAGGAATGAAGGAAAAAATTCGAATAATAAAAATTTATTACTTTAGCAGCCGCTGGGTATAACAGAGCATTTGAAAAGGCTACTAATTAAAAATCAGTTTTTAAATCAATTTTGAAATTCGGTGCAAAAAAATCTCTGTGTCTTATAATTATATAGATGTATAATGATCATACCTAAGTAAGGATTGAAAAGCAAGTTCAAGTAATCCAAATTAATAATACAGGCAAAAAGATGTTTTTGCGCAAAACCTTGCACAATCTCTGCCAAAAGACGCTAGACTGAGAATGCTGCGCCACAATGACAACTTTTGTAAAAAAGCAGGTCTTGTCCATACAAAACCAAGACAGGCCTTTATAGAAGATATCTAAATAAGCAGTTTCTTTGTCCCACCGGGTATGTGCGGTAACATCAGACAGAGGAATACTTCATATCTTTACTTCCATATGTATGCACGCATGTGTGTATGTGCGTTAGTAAGTGTTCAATTTTTAAATTTAAATTGCTGAAATTTGTTGTTTGAGTGACAAGTCAACAACATAAAACTTGGGTGCAAGACACAGCACCATTTAAAAACTTCAAAAAGGGGGAAAAGAGTTGACAACAAGTCCAACAATAACAGTTGTCGTTCTTGTACATGTGTATGTATGTGAGTACATACATGCTGGAAACCCCACGCAATTGACATTTAAATATAAATAAATGTAATTTTGCATGAGTGTGTGTATGCATGTGTGTACAGAAAAACATTAAAAAATAAATTAACAAGTGCTAATAAATAGTTTTATAACACTAGACATAAAATGTTCACAGCAAAAAAAAAAACAAAAAAAAAAAACAAATCATTATGAAAGTTGTTGCCCAAGTCTGTTTATGAGATGCACACTCACTCAAATGGGGTTAATAAATGAATGCCACAGATACCGACGGGAGGAAACAAAGACGACTTCAATGCGGACCATGTACATATGAAAGTGAAGTGGAAAAAGATAAATTGAAACTGTGGACAAATAATGGGAACAGTTTAAAAATTTTTTTCATTTCTAAGTCTAGTTTTGTTCTAAAAATTAAGAGTTGAATATTTCATTTTTATTAAGTGTGAGCCATTGTTGACAAAATACTGCTTATAATAAATTGCATCTAAGTTATAAGTAACAACAAAGAGCACTTGATTTTTTGGTGTTGGCCCTACAAAGTTATGAATTGAAACATGTTTTGAACTGAAAATTGTTTATGTATGTATGTACAGTTAAACCTCGATTAACCGGCTCGCGCGGGACCGCGAGGTTTTATTAAAACGTATAAAATTTCATTTTTATACAATTGTGTCCACACATTAAAATGGGGAATCACCGGATTCAAATTAACATAATACAAAATCATATGAGTGCTGCACGGATAAAAGAGGTAAAGCACGGTTAATAGAGGTAAAAACCCACAGCACGGATAATAGAGGTAAAAGCACGAATAGTGGAAGTAAAAAATCAAAAAGATCTGCATGCCGGTTAATAGATGTAGCCGGTTAATAGAGGCCCGGTTAATAGGGGTTTAACTGTATTTAAATTCATTATTTAGTGGTTTATTTATATATTTCAAGTTGTATCGTCTACGCAACTATAATTCTAAGCATTCAGATTATAAATATGAAGATAAAATATTGCTCAGTAAGTGCGTGACTTTTTGAATGAAACACAGTTTTTTTTTTTTTGCAAAACAAAAATTTATTTTCTACATAATCTTCTTTTAGCTCCATATATTTAGTCCAACATTTTTCCAGAGTTTTGTATCGCTGACAAAAAATAAGATTTTTTGAGGTCCTTAAAATAGACAAATGTTGGGTCAACAATTTCATTTTATTCAGCTAAATCTCTACCCATCGTGCCATTTCTTTAGGTTTGGAAATATGAAATAGTCACTGGTAAACCCAGAGAATATGGTGAATGGGACATCAATTTGTATCCGATTTCCTAACGTTTTGTGATTAAGACGGCACACATATGCTCCCGTGCATTATCTTAATGAAAAATAACTTTTTTCTTGGGTTGTGTTCTTATTAAATCCCCACTAAATCGGTCTAAGAAATTGGCATAATATTCGCTGATTATTTGCTTGCCCTCTGGAAGGAAATTGATGTGGATTATCCTACTAATGCCATAAACTTATTGACAGACAAACCTCGTTTGGCCTTCTTCGGGGCAGGTTCATCCAGAGAGACCTATTGTTTAGACTTCTACTGGGTCTCCGGAGTACAGCAACGGAGTTACAAAACCCCTCAAAAACTCATTCGTATTGCGCTTACGCTGCAGTTACACGACCAAGTTTTGCTATCAAGTTTTTGCATGCAATTTCATAACAATTCGTTTTCAATTTCGATGCCGACAAGAAGAAAATTAAAAATAGCTTCTTGCATATTCTGCTAAAAAAATTAAAGCAAAACCTCCTCTTCTATATTCTACATTATACCCAGAAACTAATTCAGATTCCAAATCAATATTTTTTTTAAACTATTTAAATATAATCATAATATGTATATGTACATACAAATATCTCTTTTTAAAATTAATAAATTTAATGGAAATCAATGTAAAAAAAAGTAAACAAATTGTTGGTTTTGCACGTAAACATTTTGATTTCTACTTTTTAAGCTTGAATCTGTTTAATTTTTTTCACTTTTAATTGCAACTTTCAAACAAAACAAAAAAATATTTTGCGGACAGGCCGAAGGAAAATTGTTGTCAGCTGTTTTGTTGATTGTGACTTGATGATCTCTATGGAAAGCAAAAATTGTCATCAAGTTTGCATCAATTTTCAAAATTGTGAGTGTATTAGTAAAAAAGTGTGAATGTATTAAAACTTGAAAGGCAAAACTTGATCGTGTAACCCCCAAGTTAAACAACTCCAAACAATCCAATAAAGTTGCCACACTTTTACGTTTATGTTCAATTGAAATCAAACGATGCACCTTCCTTCCAGCAACATTTTGCACAATTTGCTACAAAATATTAGGTAAAGAAACACACCTTTTGTTAATTCATCACATCGGGCCAGGCTCTAGACAAAAATATTGTTTTTTCAATAAAAGTAATCATTAATTCCGTTAAGTTTATTATTAAATTGCACTAAGTTGTCACTTTCGACAAATTTATTATTAATTCAAACTAAAATTTATTATTCTGTGTGAACTAAAAATGCAATTTACTAGCATATAAGTATTAAATTATAGGTCTGAACTATTGTATACTCAAAGTATATAATAAACTAAAGAAGTTATTTTTAGCTAAAAGTAGTAAATGAACACGGCAAAATTTCAATGTGCCGAAACCCTCATTAAATTTTTAATTCATTTCACTTTCCCATTAAAGGCGCAAGATGAAAATTAAACATAAATCAACACATGACAAATTACAAAACCGTAATTTTATGTTGCCGATTTTGTTGTGTAAATAATTTTTGTTACAAGTGAAGCTGGTGCTTGTAGAGAAAATGCGATATGCCTACATATACATACATATATGTATTGTAATATGATTGCTAACTTTATTCGAGCAAATGCGAAAAATACTTGTAGTTATGAGAAATAATATTAAAAAAAAAAAACTGTGTGTAGACTATAAGAAATCGTCGCCCCCTCCATGCGTTTTATATACATAAGCAGAGCAAGGATTTATATGCTCTAAAAAGCCATAAAATATGCGCTAAAGACATGCATTAAAAAACTTAAAATATGCATGACAGACTATAATTAAAAATTAAAATTTGTATTTAAAAATTCCATTGTAGTAACCAATACTAACTCGTTGTATAGAAGATGTAAAGAAACGTACAAGTGTTGCCAGGCGAAAAATATGTCTTCTGTATTAAAAGGTTGTGTGAACATTTCTGATTCTCATTTTGTTCATGAGAACTATTTAATAAGTAGTTAGCTTTCAAGCATTCCTTTAAGATTTACTCAAATCTACCGGTGAGTTGATTAGCATCAAAAAAAATGGCGGCATATAGATGGCTGATAAAGACAGGAAACATGAATAATACACTGAAATTTGTTGCATCATTTTTTTCATTTTCTAAACTGAGCTTGCGGTCAGCTTAGATTCGGTAGACAGACTGCTGGGATGTGAAATAGAAAAATGTTCAGTTCACGTGGGTCCATTGCCCTTAGCCTGAGAGATATGTTGAAATAGAAAGAGGTGAAGGAGGATGAAGTAGCTAATAACGCTGGAGGATCTTTTGCTCCTAATGAAGGCTGTAAGGCTGCCTTTTGTTGACTACCACTTCTAAACGTTGAACTGTCAAAGGTTTGTTTACAAATGGCATAAATACACAACACACACACACACAAACGTGAAACGAATATTTTGTATAGAGTAATACCACCAACAAATTACATGAAGTGTTTGTTGGTTTAGTGCTTGTTGTAGTTATGCGAAGGAAAGTAACACACCCAATTATGCCATTGAAATTTTCGAAGGGAGACCAAAGCTCCTTCTACGCAAAAATCTTTACGAAAGTCTTCTGGGAGGAGACATTCTCATCTTGACAGCTTTTACGGTAGTCAGTAAAACGCAAGTAAGCCTAGTAGTCTAACGTAGCTCTTCAGGAGGGAATATCCAGCGGTGACTGATACATTGATGCTTATGTTAAATCTGGAAAATTTCAAGAACTCTCAGGTTTTTCTTAGGCCTAAACGAGGAGGCCATAATTTTCGCGAGATGAAGCACGTGGGTTCTGAAAACCATCTTAGCTGTGCCTGCCCCAATGTTGAAAGGGACAGCCTACAGAAAGATTCAATACCCTTATTTTATAGAGACATCACCATTTTAGCGAACTCGTCCTCGATGTTGTTGCCGATTATATCTTATGCCATTTCTCTGTTTCGTGGCACAAACGTGGGCTTCGACCTTTAATTTTTTTTTATTCAATGCTATTCTTACTCGTTTTGTTAGTGCCTGAGCTTCTCCCGAGCTGATGGCTTGCATTCGCACCAGATCTTATAATGAACCGATTACCTCTTATTTACGCATCATTTGTCACTTTCGCCACAAATGTGCCTGGTGCCATAAAACTAGACAGATTGCCCACAATGAAGCCTTTGGTCTCGACCGTAGGGGTTACTGTGCTTTTGTCGCTATAGTCAGAGCTTGAGGTCGCTTCCTGTCATTGAAATACTGGTTTTTTCCCTATGTTGTGTCGTTATATGTACTGTTTATGAACCTTTTGTGGCCAAGTTCGTCCATCATTTGCAATATGATATGCAAACATATTGTATTTAGATCACTTTACTTTACAGTTTATCAGTTTGCTGATGTTCTAAATGTTGTCGAACTTTTACTAAACGACCTCACGGCAGAATGACTACAAACATGCACTGACATGAAAATACTTACCCTGGTTATAAGTATTTTTACGATAAAATAAGAAGATGCCATTAAAAAGTAAATAATATTTAAATAAATAATAAGACTCCACCATATTTACTAAATATGGTGCAATCTTATTTATACTTACTCTGACCAGAATTTGCAAAACATACAAAATACAGAGCAACTTAAAATAAAAATTTTAAAATGGTCCAGATGTATTTAACTATGAAATTTTCAATGCCATTTATATGCAAACAAAAAAAAATTAATTACTTTTGAGCAAAATTTTGCTCAAGAGGCAAATATTTAGCAGACTCTCATTTATATTTTTCGACCTTAAATTTAAAAACAAATATGACAGCTATTTGCTTTCAAATGGAAGAATGCCTTCACTGTAGACAAACTTTGACTAGTTGTGTGCATACAATCTAATTTCTGGGTCACTGGAGAAACTTTGTGGGAAATATGTTTATAAAATTGTCTCTAAAACGAGTCTCGGCAACTCGTTTTCCAAATATCTCTAACAAAGAAAGTGTTAAATCCTTTTTAGGGTTCCGCACTCATCAGAGTGAAACGGAACCCTATTACCGAGACTACTACGTCCGTCCGTCCGTCCGTGACAGCGTCCATTCTCTGAAACGGTAAGATGCAAGGAGCTGAAATTTTCACAGAATGTGTTTGTACCTTGCCGCTACAACAACAAATACTAAAACCAACAACAAAGCGAAAACTACCAGGTGTCTCCATACAACGAAAATATACAATTAGCTATAACTCTCGAACCGTAAGATATAGAAAACTGAAATTCGCACAGTGTATGTATTTATAGATGCTCTACATTAGCAAATGCTAACGACGACAACAAGTGTAAAACTACCAGGTGTCCCTATACAACCTAAAGTAACAATTAGCCGTAGCTGCTAAACTGTAAAAGACAGAGAGCTGAAATTCGCATAATATATGTATTGACATATGCCCAACAACAATAAATGCTAAAGCCAACAACAAGTCGAAAACTACCAGGTGTCCCGATACAACGTAAAGTAAAAATTAGCCGTAACTCCCAAACTGTAGGAGGCAGAGAGATGAAATATGCACAAAATATGTAGTCACATATGTCCTACAATAACAAATACTAAAAACAACACCAAGTCGAAAGCTACCAGGTGCCCCTATACAACGTAAAGTAAATATTAGCCGTTACTCTTGAACCGTGAGAGGTAGAGGGATGAAATCTGCATAATATATGTATTCACATATGCTCCACAACAACAAATACTAAAAACAACAACATGTCGAAAACTACCAGGTGTAATACTACCAGGTGTCTCTTTACAACGTAGAGTAACAGCTATAACTCTCGAATCGTAAGATATAGCCGAAATTCGCACAGAGTATGTATTCCCAGATGCCTTACAACAGCAGATGACAACAATAACAACAAGTCGAAAACTACTAGGTGTCCCCATACAATATAAAGTAGGAATTAAACGCAACTCTCAAACTGTAAGAGACAGAGTGATGAAATTTATACAATATATAAATTCACATATGCCATTCCATACGTACATTACAAATACATACGAAACCCTAAGCGTGCGAGCCAGCCTCGTACTTGACTGAATTTTTATTATAGTATACTTAACAATCTTTGAGTTTTAAACGGACAATATAGTTATAAAAAATAATATTGATAAGGAAATTAATCGTGTTTGTATGCAATATTGATCCGTTATCCAAAGCAGAGACAAATATTGATGAAAAATATAAGGGAATAAAAGTGAAATTATCTTTCGCTCAAATAATAGAATAATACTGAATAAATTATATTAATATATTTATGAAATTTTTCGTTCCTCAGATGTTGAGTTGCTGGACACATACAACATTTTTAGTTTCTTTTTGTGTTTGCTATTAATGTGTGATGCGGATTTATGCAAAATATATGTGAGGAATATCATTTAAAGGGTGCCCCTTTAATTTTGAGTTCTCGGTAAGCAAAAGCAATACCACGAAACATAAAAGCTGATCAGCAACAAGTTTTTTTTTTTTTTTTTTTTTTATTAAACTTTTACTCTCAGTTTTTAAAATACTATGTAGAAAGAGTTATGAACAAATTTGTTGTTGACAGACACAAATTCAATTCGAGTTAAATTTATTTGAAAGTCATATTTCTTAACGCACATTAGGGTGGGTCTCAATTTGTGAATTTTTATTCGCTAGCTCCACAAAGATTTTGAGTCAACTGTGTGTGATAAATGAATTGCAGTTGACTAATACAATCAATTTGACTGAAAAATAAAGTGAAATAATTTTTTTCAACGAAAAAAAAAAAATTAAAATGAAATAAATTTTTTACTGAAATTTTTAATTTTATTGAACTATGATAAATAAATTCACTTTTTTTGCCACCTAATTGATCGCCAATGGGTAATTATTTTTTTTAGATTTATTTGAAAAGTACTGTAGCCTCAAGGTCTATCTTTATAACTTACATAATACATTCAATTGGTTCTTCTTTTGTGATAACTTCAAGAATATATGTAAATCCTAGTAAATAAAGGTTGTATAAAAGTAGCAAAAAAGAAACGTTTTCTGTATAAAAGGTTTTCTTTAAACATTTGTGATTCTCATTCTGTTCATGGGAATATTAGAGCAAACTTTCAAACATTCTTTTAATTTTTTTGCGAGTGTACTGATGAGTTAAGTGACATCAACGAAATATCGGCGGCATATAGATGGATGGAAAAGGCAGAAAATAATTAATTAGGTCTATATTTGATATAAAATAATATATATCAACTGGCTGTTATAGCAAATAAGTTGTTAAATTAATTGTTTAATATTATTATGTTTATGTCGAAAATAGTTTAATTTTGTACAATTTCTGGTCAGTTAAAATTTAAACTTTATCGGGGTTTGTGTGGAGAAAAAATTCATTTAGCAAACATCTTTTCCAAAAAATTCTTTCCGAACTATTCATAATCACCTCCTGAATACAATTTAAAACCCTTTACATGTTATATATGTATTATTTTTAATTCAGCAAATGAACATCTACTTTGCTTTCAAGGGGCACCCAAGCTCGTTAACATACTTGATTCAAATATCTATGTATACAAAAAAACTAAGGCAGCTTGCTATTGTTAAGTTATAAGTACCCATATTCATTCATATTCGCAGTTTTCTACATGAATAAAAATATAAACAAAAAACCCATCCAGCCAGCCCAACAATCGCACATGATCTTTGAACTAAATTAATTAAGTACAGTGATCGCAATTGTTGAGAAACTCATAAAATAAACAACAGCATCACCACAATACAACAACAATTTCCACATAAAAATTAAGCAACAATTTCATAACACGTCATTCGCATTAAAAAAACGCACAAGAAAATATAAAAAAAACCTTTTAATTTGAGTCTCAGTTTAAGAGACATGGCGCTTTTAAAACTAAAATAAGGAACAGTGACAGTTTGAGTGCATTTTAAATCATTTAATTAAAGAACAACAACAGCAATGACAATAACTGCAAGTACATAAACTACTAGCCAATAATTGCCAATAAAATGGAATGAGCGGGTCTCGTGTCTATGTAAGTCAGCCCCTCACTGCCACATCTTCTGAGATTTTGAATGAACTGAAAGGGTACAGAAAGTACATGAGAATAACAAGTATTAATGGTTTCTTGCTAAAGAGCTGGACTAATATTTATGTAGGGTTCACAGGGTTTACCCTTTATGACCCAGCGTTTGAAGGGGACCTGTATATGAAGTGAAGGGAAGTAAACGAGTTCTGTTATTTTTGAAAACAATTTATAATAATTGGGAATTTGTAATTTCGTTCGAATAAATGTGCGGTCGTTTTTCTGTTAAAGTTTCCATAAAACACATTTATTTCTGAAGAAATCTATGAGTATAAGTAAATGGTGAACCAACAAACAAGAACGACAAATAAGGAAAGAAATCTGCGAAAAGAACTCAATTGCTTGTGAGAGCGTTTCTGCCACAGTCTTAAGGCCGTATTCCTAATAATTTTTGTAAGTCTATTAAGCTCTTATTTGACGTATTTCTACGGAATATTTGTCAAATAAACGTGTAATAAACCTTCAATAGTTTTTATGAATATGGGTGTTAAGCTTTTATAGACTGCATATTAAAAAAATGTTCATTACAAAAAAACTTAACTTAGTCCAGTAGCTGATGCTGAACGACCCTAGAATAAGATATGCCATTCATTGCTAAATGAACTACGTAGCTGTTGAAAGATGAGCAATTTTCATCAAATGAACCTCTTCAGCGATATGATATATTGACATTAATGAAAAGACAACAAGAAATATTGTCGATCTATAAGAGCTTCAAGTTTATCACTTTTTGTGGAAAATATTGGGCTCTGGTGGCATTATATGTTTAACATAGCTTGTACGATGAGGAGTGCTATAGGCCGTTCGGTATTAGTTTGCATTGGCTCATGGTGATCGATGGACTTATCTACCTCGTGAAAGTAGGACATAAAATCAGTTCTGGTGGCGATTTTTGCTACGATATTTTGGTCGATGAACGCAACTCCTTCGACGGGCTATCCAACTCTTTCGTATTACAAGCCCGCATAATGCAAAGGAACACCGTACCAGCGTGATAGTCGAAAGTCCTTAATAAAGAGTGTCAAATCTTCAAAGCAAAATATCTTCCATCATTATAGCTCGTTAAAATACAGAGTATGTTGCAAGACAACAGCTGCCTGATATACTTATATGTATCTGTCAAGAGATTTATTGCTGCCAACTCCACCCACTACATTTTAGCGTGAACAGATACTTCCGTCTCTGGCCAGAGAAAGAGAGAGAGAGAGAGAAATATAGGAAGCAACCCGGAAGAGTAATCGTGGATCACCAGACCAACGTATTGTAGTTTACCTTTCGGTGGAGGCTGCATCCAGCTCTCCAGATTTTTGGCCCATGATTTTGATTTCAAAGATGATCGTAACACTCTGTATTCACGCAAAGAACATCCAGTTGCACCGTAACTACAAGATTTAATCTGTCTTCTGGGAAGTTTTTAGACCGGACAGCGGCAATCATTCAGTCTTCAAGCTTCCAAATAGTTACACTCTTACCTGCCACGCGGTATGGAAATGGCGTAACAGATTTTTGTCTCCATTCTCTTTCTTGTTTTTCTTAATGACATCAATCAAAAGCAGAGTCTCAGAAGCCATTGCGATGGCTGGACAGAATTTGCTAACATTTCAGTTTAAAGAATTCATCTAAGTTCTTGTTGTACTGTGAACACAACATAGAAGGAACTATTTTACGTTAAATTTGAAAAGCGTTTCATGAAATACGCTTTAGGTGGGCAAATTCCGTAGCTCAATTAATATCAATGTGGTCCTCAATTTAGAACTAAAAAACATTTATTCATTCTCAAATATTTCAACTGATTTTTCTATTTAGCATTGCAAAATTATGTGCACAGTCAGTTTCACTTGTCGCACTCGTTTTAATTTCATTTTTGGATTTGATTATTTGAATATTAACTTTCTCTATGCTCCTAAACATAAACAAGCAACAATTTGCATATCATTTAAGTCCCTCGTTATGAGACTTAAGTAGCAAATTATATTTAAATCACTGCTTATTAGCATAGATAAATCTTTGAAAGAAGTAAACGTTGTTCTTCAAATGTTCACCAGGGTAGAGAAGTACGCCACCTTCTGAATTGGCAAATCTAAAACAAACAAAAAAAACCCACATTTTTTTTATCACGAAAATTTCAAAAGAAATAAAAAAACTTAAACATTCAGGATGGTCAGATGTATTCATTGCAATCGAAATGAATTTCAATTTCGTAGTATCTCCTGTAGAAAAGTACAATCGATCAATTTTCTCGGAATGAAATCACTTTTAATCTTGTGATCGAATTAAAGGTTTCTGCATGTGATGATAAATAATAAATAATTTAAAATGTAATATTTATTTTAATAAAGAAAACGGATATCTAAACTGCATTTAGACGAGACATTTTTTTCTTTAAACTTTCGTATTAAATGAATAAAAATTGCAATGAAATCTGTGACTTTCATGAACATTTTTTGCTCCACTTCAATGGAACGTGAAAGTTCATTTTAAAAATGTCGTCAGGGCGAAGATTTGCAAGTATTGTTATTATTTTAAAATAGAGTTGCCAAGACTACTGCAAACATAAATTTATGAGGCAACATTCGAAAATAATTTTTATTGCTAAACTATTATTAATTAATTTATTAATTATCTCTATAAATATACTTCATTTGCGTTCTTTTTTTTTGCTGTAAAAATGTTTTCTAATGTACAAAATAATTTAAAATTCGCAATTATCATTCTACTGCAAGCCTGAAAATTTGTATGTGCCGTAGAGTCTGCAACCGTGTTTACTACCTTGTCACTTTACTTTCAGTAAATGTCAAAAAATGTTGCTGAAAGCTGACTTGAAAGTTAGAAAATTGTGAGTGTGTTAGTAAAAAAGTGTGAGTGTATTGCAACTTTCCCGTCTAAATGCTACGTTAATCAAAGTTCTTGAAAAATTCGTATTTTTTGTAAAAATTTTCTTTGTTTTATGGCAAAAGGAAGGCAAACACCAAGGACGAGGTGGAACCACCATAGCACCTGAACAAAAATATTAAATGTTCTATATATTAATATACTGGCATCATAAAGCAAACTCGAAAATAAACCTGTTTATAGATAAGGAGAGAGAAAATAAATGTGTTTTATATGTATGTTTAGAAACTATTTGCCCATCTTATAAACAAACACATTGTTGAGTTACGTATTTTACATAACTACCTATATTTCTGCCTTTTTTCTTTATAATGTTTTTTCTGTTTTTGTTGTGATGCTTAGAAGGTTGATTTATTCAACTAGCAAGGCTGTCATATTGAATGGTCAATACTGCCACACTTTACTTAAAAATAACAAATCAAACTGCCTGTTTCTCTATGTCGCAAGAAAATATAAGCGATCGATTTCGTATCAATTTGGATGCCTGTATTTCGACAGATTGCGTTCACATGGGCTTACGTCATGAAATTATCTTCGTTTAGTTTACAGACATACCAGATTTGCAAATTAAAATTTGGGTTGACTTATTTATTTGACAAATATTCCGTAGAAGCACGTCAAATGAGAGCTTACTAAACTTACAATAATTATTATGAATATGGCCTTAAAATTATAGTTTTTATAGACATTTAATAAGTAATTTGAGGCACTAAACACTGGTATTCCTCTGGCAAACTCGGGACTTTTCTTCCATCCAGCGAACAAGATTATAGATTTATAACAGATAGATTTACTAAATTAAATAAAAATGAAAAATATGTGAATTTTTCTAGTTTTATATTTCAGTTTTTTTTTTACTAATAAATATAAAATTTTTACTATAAAAACATTCACTTTGATCGACAGCAAAGCAGCAAGAGATTGATTTTGACGTTTGTGTTTGCAGTGCTGACGAAATGATCGAAATAGAGGAATCGGATTTTATTTGAAAACTCTTACGTCTTTTCGCCTTGTCGATCGAGTCATCGTTCAAATAAAAGCACATCATAGAGGAACCCAAAACAATTTTCTTTCGCTTAGAATGGGAACAATCTTACGACTTTAACATTGTGAAACAAACAGTAAAATTTGTCGCTATAAAGCATTCAAAGCCTGAAGAAGTTCTAACAAAATCAATCGAATTAATACATACATATGTCATAATCGAAACCATTTCGAATTATTTCTGTAGCAGGCCTGATTGCTATTTATGATATCACAATAAATTACAGGAACTTCATAGACTCTGGGGTCTCTCTGCTTGCCCGATTACAGTTAATAAGACAGAGAGAGAGACTCAAACAAAATTAAGAAAATTCTCAACAATTAACAAGAAAAATCAGTGCAATAGAGAATGAAATAACTCTATTTGATTCTGTTCAATAATTTAATCGATACCAAAAGTCGTCTACTTCGATCCTGCTCTTTTTCCATCCATCCCCGGTCATTAACTCTTTAATACTCTTATTTTCACTTTTTCATAAATTTCTCCTAACCAAATTACTTTCATTCAATGCAGCTCATTTAAATTGAACTATAACTCTCGATCAATTTTCTTCAATTACAGAAGCAATTATTGTTTAACAACTGCATGAAGAAAATTCTATTATTTTCTTCATGGAATAAAGGAATAAAGAAAGGCATTTTAAATCTGTCTCGTCTGTTTGTATATGTCCACTCAACAATGAGTTGAGCGTTGTGGTTCTTTCTGTTGAAAAATGAATGGTTTGACTCCTACATATACATTTGATCGGGTGGAATGACATAAACACAACAACAAAAAAAAAAAAAAAAAAAAGAAAACATTGCTTACAATTAGCGCTAAGTAACTGATCATAGAGATACTTTTGTTTTCGAAACCAAGTAAAGATATTATCGATTGAATAGAGCTGCTTTGTAAAACTGTTCTCATTAGAAAAACAAACACGTTTCCCCATTTCTTTGAAAAGTTTTGTATTTTTTTTTTTTACTATTTTTTAGAATAAAACTAAACACTGTTTCCTTAAGAAATCGAAAAATGAAGTAAAAAAAATATATGCCTTTAGTTCAGTTATGCTTGCTCATTATTAAGTGGCGCTCAGTGCAGATAAAATAAAAAATATAAATAAAAACTAAGCTAAGAAGAATTGTTAAAAAATAAAACTCTTTATAAAAGACATTAAAAAACTTGCCTTATGTACATATATCTGACATTGCTCTCGAATTTGCAGTTGTAAATTTTGCTGAAAAAATACAAAAAAATTGAATATTACTTAAAATTGTAGTTATTTTTTTATTTACACAAGAATTGCTTTTAAAGTGTAATTTTTGTACATATAATAATATTCTTACAATAATGAGAACTACATAAGCTATTATCTGTACTATAACACCAATAACAAAAATAATATATACTTTTAAGTGAAATATTTATTTATTTTTTATTCAGGAAATAATAATGAGGCAATTAACAATTTTTAGTTTAATACCATGTTCATACATGCGCCTTTATTGAGATAATCGCAATAAAGTCCATTATTGAGCTCAATATTCCATACAAAAAGTCAATAAAGTTATTGCTTATTAAACTCAAAATTGCTTTGAATATTGAGAAAAAGATGAAACACAACACTGTAAAAGATGTGTTTAATAAGCAAAAGTTTACAATGCGAGATGAATGACGAGATAAATGTCAACAAAAGCAAACAAAACAAAACAAAATAATAAAAAATAAAAATAAAAAAATAAAAACATAAACATTTTTAAACATTGCAGCATTTCCAAATTTTTATTTCTCTTTCTTTTTATTATTGCCGCTTTGAAGATATAACATGAACGCACTACTTGCACAAGTTCCATATTTTGATTGTACAACACTAAACTCTTTTGAATAAAAGGCAGTTTTTCTTTTTCACTTTTTCTTTCTCACTACCAAAACAAAAACAACAACTTTTTTCCAGCTGTCAAATACTAATTGAGTTAGTGCAATATTTGTATGTATGAACGCAAAAAATATTATGTCAATAAACTGAATATTATCTCAATTAGAAATGCATGTATGAACAAGGTATAATGCGCCGTTACAGCCTGCATTTTTCTTTTTTGAAGTTTTGTAAATTTTTCCTGCGAAATTACCATGTTTAAAAAGAAAAAATCAATAAATAAAAAAAAAAAACACATAAGCTTATTATTTTGAGCACTTAATCATGGCTTGAGAAATGTTTTATGTGCTGTCAGCCGTGAGACTGGCCTCCGGTTCCGTTGCTATCATGGCCGAAAAAATATGAAAGTGGTTTTATTGTGTGATTTGACTTGTTTCAAATCACACAAATTTGTGTACAGAATATCTGTTTTGTACTTTTGAGCCACATACACAAAAAGTGATTTTGCTAAAAGTTTACGGTTTTAATAAAAAAAAAGTAAGAGCGCTGTATACGGCTGTGCTGAATCTTATATATACCCTTTAACAAAGTGTAATCAAACACGTTTCTTTAAAAATGTGCAATATCAGTTTATATATAGACTTTGAGATATCCTAGTGTATTTGAAAAACAGGCGCTTATGTATGTTGAAATGGTATGATAATGAGTTTTGACCAAGCATTAGCAAAAGTCGGAGACTATAAAATCGTTTTTTATATAAAATAGAATACCTTTGTGGAAATTACTTAAAATATCAATATAAAACTTCACTTACAACTTATATAGCAAGCACTTATTGCCTGCATTAGATTGCAACTATATTTACATATCTGCCACTTTTTGCATTACATTGTATGTATTTTATAACACATTCTATTTTTTATATAATTCATTAATATAAAGCACCAACTATTAAGTCAACAGTTCCGAGTTCGAATCCCAGATGGGCCGAATATAAAAATTTATTTTTATATAATTTTTTTTGATGCATTTAACTGATGTTTGGTAACTAAAATTGGCATGAGCAAAATCTGATTAAAACTCATGTTAAGTTTATGCAAAAAGTAGTGGCTTTTTTGTCCCCACGGCAAAAACCATCAACCAATCGATGGCAAAATATCGATTGGCAAGACTATCGACCCTAATAAACATGTTTGATAGGAGTTTTGATCATGTCTATGCCTCTGAATAACATGATCACAACACTTTTTATTGTTGTGGAACTAGAAACTATCAGTTAACAATTGTCAAGCATTGGGTTGGTGTATGCATTGGGTTGTAAGTAAAACTTTGTTTATATTGTGACACTGAAAGGACTCTTGTCCCAACAAATAAAGTGAATTTTTATGCCGCCTTAATAATGGAAATGGTTTAAAGTTGAAACTTAGTTAAGCAATGGGTGTACACTCAAATTCGCATGAAACTGAAACACTTGTTAAAAAGATTTTCGTTTTTATACAATCAGCAGCTCGAATGCTTGATTACATTAATTTAACTCTGCTAATAATTAAGCATCATTTTAAAAGATCTAATAAAAGTTGATAAAAAAACAAACAAAAACAAAAACTACAAACTCAATCAAAAATAAAAACAAACTTTGAGTTATTGCTCAATATGGGGCATATGAAAATGAAAATTGTGTGCCAGTTTAAGGGGCGTCCGACTTCATAATCATCATTGTCGCGATGAACAAGATCATTATGAGCCCAACATGATCGTCAATGTATCTGATAAAGTTCTACTGGATGTCGTTGTATACGGATTAATTAAAGTGCGAAGAAGCTTCAATTAACTGCTTGTATGTGTGTGTAGTGTGGTGTGTGTGTGTGTGTGTGTGTTGGAAAAACATACTTTAAGTACGCTCGCCTAGAAAGTGTTTTGCATCTTAAGCCCCGTTTAGTTGATTTTCACTTTGCAAACCAAACGCGTCGACGTTGTTGTTTGATGTTTTGAAACAAAACTTTCAATCGGTCACTCGCTCGTTTGAAACAGACAGCCGGGCGAACAAGCGATCGTTAACGTCTGTCGGAAAATGATTTTATTATAAAAATTTATATTATGAAAAAATATTGGTTTAGCTTATAAAAATAATTTAAATTAAATTTTTATAAAAAAAAAAACAAAATCACATTTGCATGCAAACAAACGACCGAGAAACTCTCCCAGACAACGTGCAAATATTTTGAAATATACTCGTAACAGATTTTGAATTGTTTTTGTAAATAAAAAGCTGTAAATAACATAAAAAGTGACTTTGATTGTGAAAAACTGCAGCGCGATCAAACAATAATGCTGGTGCCATCAATCATATTTTAATTTGATAACATTTGCCGTCACAGGCGTTCAGCTGTAACGGATTTAATTTGACCAAAAATTTATACAAATTTCAAGCGTCAAATTTTCATTTAAAAATGTAATTTATTTTGAAAATGCATAAAAAACAGAAACATAACAATGTGCTTTAATGATCGTGAAGTTTTGAAATGTTTGTGTGAACAATGACTCGTTTTGTTTTTTTATTATTATTATTTTAAAACCAAATGTGTGTTGACATGCTGGGCAATAGTGTGATAAGAGAAAATAATTTTTCACTTTAAATAATAAACTGCAGTCGATAATTGGCTACAGTAGCTATTCTTATAATTGGACTTTCTTCGACTTCTGTGGGTTAATTTTTTCTTTCTTTTGAAGATATTTTGTATAATTAAAAAAATTTAAAATTGAATTCAATGCTTCAAGCCAGGGCAAATGAGACAACTGACAGATGTATAACATTGAGTTTCAATTGTTAATAATTTTATACGGCTTGAGTTCGATCTTACTGTCTCAAAATTGTTTTTGTGATGAAATTGGAGTGTTCATGATTTTTGTTTTGAAGAAGACAAGAAAATTAAAATTGTAGACTTTGTGGCTGCGGTGCATACCATGGCTGCTTCACGTCCACCGCGATGCTCATCAGCACTCAAATAACTAATTGCATGCTATTTAATAGTAGTAAAATTTCCAGATTTATGTCCACCGTGATTGACAATTAAAATGAAATTGGTCTTAAAGTAGACTCCGTAGAAAAACACAATAAAATTCTGTTACTTGTGCTTATTTTTCGTAAAATTCGTAAATATTCGTCTAGCGAATGTAATCATGATGCTTGTGTGGAAATGAAATTATACCACAAGGGTATCGATACTTTTACTTGGTTATAACATATCTATAATAACATTATAACATATCCATAACTTACTCGTATCGCTCAAACACATTGAAATTGCCATTATGTTTGATACAGATGGTTGTTGAGTTTATAGGAACTCTGTGTCATTCATAAATTTCCTTAATTTCCGCCAGTATATGCCCCGTAATTGGGTTATTACTGTTCAAGTATCTCTCCCAAGATATTGGGACCGTATGTGAGAAGGCGGGGCACTGGCATATATAGTGCTCCAATGACTAATTCTCCTCCCCATATGCTCTACATTCATCTCCTCCCGGTATTCTTAAGATGAGCCAGTAGTTCTGAGTGCCCTGTCATAACTCCCATTATTCTACTTCATATGGGCTTGAAAAATATTAGCAGTCCCGCTGTTTTTTTTCCTCATCTGAGTTCACACCTATAGAATAATTCTTCTATTGATGCCCATGGTTTCGTTCTTCTAGGGAGTTAAATGGGCTCTATGTGCCAAATTCTCATACTTAATCTGCCAACGAAAGGTTTCGCTCATACCAAGCTTATGTTGCTTAACTTTCTTGCTCTTGAAGCAAGTGAGTTTGTTCTATCATTTTCAGCTATTTGCGCATGCCCGGCAGCCAAATGATGCGCAATTCACCGTGACTACTCGTGAATATATTCACTGGTCTTGCTCTTCCCATATCATTGCTTCCTTAATATACTCCTTAATTGCCCGAATTTTCGCCTGAAAAACTGTTCAATAGTCCGGCAGACGGATGAAAAGTTCCGTGGTGTTTTATATATAAATATTAAAATTTGTTGTTGCCTTCGCGCTTGATCAACCCGCGTGACAATGAAGTCACATGGGGATCTAATTCAAAGGTTCCGTCAACTACGAATGGAAGAATTCAGGGATCAATATATCGCAATTGGGCTCTAGTCTGCTCTCCAGTATGCAATCTCTCTTCACTTTTTTCGGAATAGACTCTCCTGTGGTCGTAAAGATTTGTTGATAATGCGCTTCGTGTCCCTGATCGATCGATTCATCCATTATCTTTAATCGTTTCGCTATGAGATCCGCTTCATATTTTACACGATTGGCTCGACGGATAATATAACTTTCATCGCCCTGTACAAAAACAAAGGGCCTGTTCGTAAATGCATCACAACTCTGCACAATATGATTATTTTGCGATGCCACTGCTGATCAGCTATTGCTGATGTTATTGTTTGCACATTTTATTGTTGCATTTACAAACGGAGAATTTCATTTCTTTTTTCTTCTAATAAATTTTAAAAATGGAAAAATTAATAATTAATTCTATCTGTGAATTAGACGACATAAAAAACCATAAAAATTTGTGTAACATATTAAAAAAACGAGATAAAGAATAAAAAACGAGATTTAATACTCACTCATATATTTCATCAGAAATTTTTATGATTAGTTTTTTGATTTTATTTGCGCCTAATCTACGTCAGTGTTGCATTTACGAACAGATTACTGCTGCAGTGTTACCAACGTTTGCATTTTCAAAGGTTGTGCGTATAACATGCAGAGTTGTTATGCATTTACGAACAGGCCCAAAGTTCATGTTATATTCCTTGAAGTTGTTGTTATTGTAGGGAAGAGGACACCTTGTGAGTGAACAAAATTTACACGTACTGTTTCGTTCCTATGTTTATGAAATGCGGTATTGATAAAACACATGAATAGCGTGACTGTCAGTCATGGAGACTGAGTTCAGACACTACATTTGCTACATTTATATTCTTATTTATTTTTTATTCGGGCTATTTTGGACGAATTCTGTCAAAAAAACATATTTGGTTAAAAAAGTAACTTCGAAAGTTGAATACGAATCACGGGACTCAGCATCCTCAAAAATTATAACCAAAATAAGGTGATGCTTCGTTTGTTTATTTGTTTGGAATAATACAAATTAATTCAGACATGTGCCGTTTTAATTTTGTATCTTAAATGCATAATCACACTGTAGTTGGCATTAAAATTCTTGCCCTCTCTGCAGCAGCTCAAAATCAAGCAAAAAATTAATTTTGTTTTTAATTTTAGTGATTGTTATTCATACAACACAACACAAAATATTAAAGCTGTTCAGATGCAAGCACAATTAAAAGCAATTTAAATAATAAAAATTCAATGCATTTATTATAAAAAAAAGAAGAAAAAAAAAACTATATCGATGAGAACGCATTCTAAAGCTGAGTTGATAACAATAATAAACATTTGAATAAAATAAAGTGTAAACTGCAGGACACAACAACAAAACCACCTGCTTTACTATCACTATTAATTTTTTTTTATTTTTGCCATAATTTAATTAAACAAAACAAGTTTTTAAGCAGCGATAGACAAATAATAAATTGCAACAGAAAAATTATACCTCTGAAAAAATCGTAAAATGACAACAACCACAATAAAAATATTTTTATATTTTTAAGATACTCTTACAACAATAACTACCTATAGCGACAAAAAATCTAAAAAGAAAATTAATGAACAATGAGTCATTAAAGCAGACACGTTCACAAATATACATATTGAGAACTACTTGTGGATTTAATACTGACACGACACAGAACAGAAAAAAAAACTCAACACCCATAAAAAATTAAAAGGCAATAAAAAGTGGAGAAAAATAAAGAACAAATTAAAAAGCGAATCGAAAAGTCACTTTCAAGTTGTCAAAAATGTATAAATTTCTGTAAATGAATGAAACTTCTCACAACCATATTCCCAAATGCGCTGTTGCTGATGTTTGTATTGTTTTCTTTTTCAATACTTTTTTTTGGGAAAATTTAAATGGAAAAAAATATAAGAATTTAAATTAACGTAGACATTGGGTTGAGGGGAAGAACATTTATGAAAACGTACACTAAATTAATTTATGTACATATGTATGTATACAGAAATGTAATATTAATGCCATCTTTAGAGTTCTTACTTACTTTGGGCGTGTGATAAACAGCAGCAGAGTAAGCACAATGGGACAAAATTAAAAAAAAAAAAAAAAAAAATATTAAAACTTCATGTTCTTGTTGTATGAAATAGCGGTATTATATGTCGACATTATTGAAAATGGTACCACCCAGGTATCTCGATACCAGGTAGCCTTACAAGCCCAGCTGACTACTGCTTCTAATTTGAAGAACTGTAAAAACAAACGCGAACATATGGGTGATAGAATTTTAAGTATGTAAAGGGTGTTTTTTTTTTTTTTTATGTATAGAACTTTAAGTTGCAATAAAACAACGATGGATTATTCGATTGACATTAATTTTATTTATCCCCAAGATACTCTTGTGGCATTACATTTTAAATATGATTTCTGGCATATGACCGCCACGGCTGGAGCGTATGTTGTCCAATCTGGACGTCCAATTTTCGATGACTTTTTCCAACATTTGTGGCCGTATATCGACAATAACATGGCGAATGTTGTCTTCTAAATGGTAAAGCATTTGTGGCTTAGCCGCATAGACCAATGACTTGTCTAGTGGTGTTAAATCACAAGGCTTTGGAGGCCAATTCACAGATCCAAAACGTGAAATAATCGATTGAGGCACGAGCTGTGTGACACGTTGCCCCGTCTTGTTGAAACCATATCTCCTGGACATCATGGTTATTCAACTCATTAATCAAAAATTTAGTAATCATGGCTCTATACCGATCACCATTGACCGATCATCGTTTTTGAAGAATTACGGACCAATGATTCCATCAGCCCATAAAGCGCACTAAACATTCAGTTTTTCTGGATGTAACGGTGTTTCGACACACACTTGAGGATTAGCTTCACTCCAAATGCGGCAGTTTTGTTTGTTGACGTAGTCATTCAACCAGAAGTGCGCTTCATCGCTAAACAAAATTCGCTTATAAAAATCGGGAACAATGGAAATCTCGTTTTGCACTAGAATTTCACTATTTGCAAGCGTTGTTCAGGCGTGAGTCTATTCATGATGAATTGCCAAACCAAACTGAGAATATATCACTTGACAGCTGTTAAATCGGTCGCCATCTTGAACAGTAATGCCAACTTAAAGTTCTATACATGGAAAAAAAAACACCTTTTATTTCTATCAACAAAATACTTGAAATGTTTGTTATTGTAATATTTGCTGTATTTATGCGGCTACCTAGTATTAAGATGCCCTCGGTACAGCTGTCAGTAGTTCGATAGAAATAAATATGTTAGAAAAATATATTTCATTGCTGGTTACAATTCTTTTACCCAAAAATTCCTGGAACTTCATCTTCAAGAGTTGGTCATATATACATATATAACTCCTCTACAGGCCTCCTCCTGGAACTGATTAGGTTTTTGATGTGTCGTAGTGGAACTTTCTTTTTTACGGGGGGTGGGTCACACACTTGGTCTGTATTTGGGCGCCTCGTAAATAAACAGCACAATTGCAAAACTTCCCATGTGCAAAACAAAAATTTTGTTAATATTTCCTGGATAAAGCTTTAAAGCTAAATATATAGTCAATATATTATACAATATATATACCCCCTAATTCATAAATATTATTACAGGCTTATAAGACTGTTATTTAACACATTTGTATGGAAAATCTGTCAAATAAGAGCTTTATAAACCTGTTATAATTTTTATGAATTGGACGGATAGTCAATATATTAAATAGTAACAAGCCCACAGTGCAAAACAAAACAAACAAAAAAACACTTGCAACATTGAAATAAAATTTCAATTTTAGACCAAAACAAATATGTTGAAAACACAAACAAAAACTAAAAACGATCAATTAAAAGCCCATAACCCCGAGATAAAGTTTCAACTGAAAATTAAGCGATACGTTTACATTTACTTACCCATATGTACTGTGTAAGTCAATGTAAACAAAAATTACGAAAGAAATTTTAAAGAGAGCAGTTCAAAAGTTTCAAATAAATCATAACAAAATATTAAAAAATAAAAGAAAAAATAAATAAAAAACACTTTCAGTAGAGATAACACAATGTGACTGCAGACAGGGGCATTTTGAGTTGAAAAGAGTTGGTGTTATTGTGAGCACACGATTTTGTTTATTAAAGAGAATTTATTTTCAATTTATTGGAAAAAGTACAACTAAAGATAATATTTTAAAGAAAATAAACAAAACAAACAAAATAAGAAAGAAAAAAAGATTTTTCAAAACATGAGTCAAGCCGACGAAGAGTCAGCCAAATATATAATAAACAACCACCACAACCACAACCATTATGGCCAGATGAGAAAGACAACAAATAATCAACAAGTTATGCCGCTCTACGAGAACTGTACTCTGAAAAATAACAACAACCACAACAACAACAACGGTTATAAACCAGATCAAATACTGCTTGAACGCTCACCAACCCAGAGCGAAACATTTAATAATGATTACCGCTTCGTAAGCAACACAACAATCGACGCGGATATAAACGAAGAACAAGAAGCTCGTGACTTTGACTCAACGTCGGTAACTGCGGACTACGAATACGAGAATATAAATATCGGAGACAAAGAAATTCTAGATAAACGTATCTTGTTACAAAAGTATTTTCGCAGTGCTTTGGTGGGACCTCGCACCAGTATTTACGAGAATTTATGCCGCGGTTGCAATTACGGGGTGTTTAATGCACGCGGTCCCCTTTGCACGTTCTGTGAGTGTATTGTGAATGGTGTGGGTGCCTTGCGAAGTGATACTCCCGACACAAGTTTAAACACCAGCAATAATATCTATGAAAATATATGTGAGCATTGTGGAGCCATATACAGTGGTCAAAATTGTTTAGAGTGCAAGTGTCCACCACAAACAGATCAACAGCCACTGAAAAGTGAAAAAGATGAAAATCTTATAAAACTGGGCAGTGAAGAATTGTTAATAGAGCAAAGTGTTAAGGCTAAGAAAAACGTTAAAATCAACAAGTCAAAATCGTTTAGCAGAACAAATAAACCAAAAATTTTCACCAACCTCTGGGATACCATACGGAAACCTAAAAGTAGTGTACAAACAGTGTTAAATAAAAGACCCTTAGAAATCATACATCATGTGGAAGGTTTTGAGCAAGTCTTTCACACCAAAGACACGTTTGATTTGAAAAAAATTTGTGAACTTAAACGCAGTGCAACAAGTTGCAGTGACCAGCATATTTATGGCAGGTTAAAACTCAATGAAGGCTTAATTGCTCAGCAGGACGAATTCAACTCCACACAATCTCTAACTCAGTCTATAGTAACGGCCAAACGGCCACGCATTTCTAAAGTTAAATTTTTGAGAACAAATGGTGGCAAAAAATCGCTTAGTGGTGAAATTAAAAGCGAATTACAAGGTGCTTGTACTATTTACTTGAACAACAGTGTTTGTCATTGGATGACATCATTGCGTCGTGAGATTCATGCTTACAATACCTTGGACGAGCACGATCAAGAGACGTTGTGTTATCCGAAATCTATACCCTCGAAAAATGTATTAAACTCTTGTAAGGCGCCAAAGGTAGTAGTGACTAATCACTTGAAAATTTTACAAAATTTAACACAACAATATCAGGAAATTTGTGGTGATTTGGCTGAAATACTACAGGGGCTTAGTGACTATCATTCTATGCATTCTATCGATTCTGGGGAATCACCGGAAGTGGAGACAACGCAAGAGCAACTGGAGACAGATTGTTATCAGCTGATGGTGGAACACTTTATGGCAAATATACTAAACAGACAAATGCTTAGAGCAAAAAGTAGTAAACAACAAATAGACAATGTTAAGGCTGCCATGGCAGGTGTCAATAATAATGACAGCTATGCTAATAACTGCAACAACAGCAGCAATTACAACTACGACAACATTGACATAACTCTGCGTCAGGCAACTTTGACAGCAGCAGCAACAACAACAACAACGGCAATAAATCATCAAAATACTCAAAACAACAACAACAGCAACAGACACAAACGTCAAGGTATGTACCTGCGTTTGGAAGATCAACAACAACCACTTCTGCTGCCCCTGGGGGAAGAACAATGGAATTTGCAAAACCATACGAATGAGATCTACAATAAAAACAATAAATATAAATGCAAAGAAGAGAGTGAGAGTATTGAGATAAATAGAGAGAATACTATAGATTGTGAGTACTTGAAATCTCTGCGTAATCCCAATACCGTTACTACACCTGATACTGGGCTGACAGGTGAAAATAATGCCATTGCAGTAATTAGTAATTGGCCATCAATAAAGGTGAACAAAAGACAGGGTATACACGAACGCAATGTTTTGGAAGCCTTCGAGGCTCTTTTGGAACAAGAAAAATCAAATCTCCAAAATTATGACAAGCCACAAAAAATAAAAGAATCTCAAGAGTGTGAAAATGTGGCAAAAGAAATATCTTGGCAGTCTCTTGCCACTGAAGATTCTATAACTCTTAATGTTCTTCTGCCACAGCAAATACCCAACATAATCGCTTTAACCAATCAACAACATTTATCTGCTGCCTTAAATACGCTCATTCTCTGCTACGACAAGTATCTCAAAGTGTTTTTACGCCACATGTTACAAACCAATACACACGCCCGTACAATTGTCTTTAAAATCCCACCAAACAAACATTGGGTGAGAAAATTTCAGCGATTTTACAATTACTGTGAGAAAAACAGTGAACAAGCAACAAGATCCAAGGCATTAGTGAGAGATTCAACATGCGTTAGTAGCAAACTGAAGCTTGACTTGATCGTAACGAATGGTAGTGCGGGCGCACAAACACGGACAACAAAAAATATCAGTGACTCACTTGATACGTTTAATGATTTAACTGCTGCAGATAATAGTTGTGCGAGTGTTAATAATAATAATAATAAGCCAGGGAATATAAAAATAAAAACACCTCCCCAAGTACCGAAAAGAGATCCCAAAACCAAACTATCGCCCACCTCAGAAATCAAAAGGTTTCCCAACGCCAGCGGCAAGATGACCAAACCGGGTATCAATCTAAAAACGGAGACCAGCAGCAGAGCCTCGAAGGAGGAAGAATCCATTTACCAGCCCATATGGAAATTTGAAACGAAAGGTCAAGTTCTGGAACGTTATAGAACAGATGATGACTACTATGATTTTAAGGCTCTGAGGCAGAAGTTTCAACAGGATTCTCCTCACACGGAAATACCCAAGATATTGGTATCCTCTGATCCTCTGATGCCGCATGAGGAAGAAGATCACTATAACTGGGAAACCGATGAAGAGTTTGTTTTCACTAAACAGCAGAAAAAACAAAGATCTTCTTCTCTTAGCTCCGATCCTGTGTCCACGAAGCGTTCCATCCACAGTTCGAACAGCTCAATTGGCACTGCACCTTCTCTGAGTGGCAGTACCATAACAGAATTTGCCAGCAGCACTGCCACCTTGGCCTCTACTTTAAGCTGCAGTCTGCGACATTATTTGTTTCGCAACATTGGCATATTCTATAGTCTAACAGAGCCCAAATTACGAGCCATTATCTATGACTATGATCGCATACATTCCTCGAGATATTTTGCCAAGTCCTCGCCACTTGTCCCCGTAAACATCAACGACAGTGGCCTGGGTAAATCCTTCAGTCCTCAACTTTACAATAAACTAAAACACTCAATAAAATCGTCATCTTCAAACGCCTCATCACCCTCAACCTCAGCCAAATCATCACCCGTTACAGCAACAAAAAGAATTAAAAGTGGTAGTGCAAGTGATAAATGTACTACGGGTGCCAAGGTGAAAGTTGCCGCTAACAACTCCTCCTGCTCTGCACCGCTCGCTATACCCAGTTCTGTACAAGCTTGGAAGCTGCAATTAATGAATGTTAATTACATGGAGGATGAAGAAGACCTGGTAAGTTTTCTGCGTTATTTTCTTACATCAAAACTAAGTCTCGCAAAATTTGCACTCTTATAGTGTTTTTGTTTTTATTTTCGTTATTTATCGCTTGGCAGCATATTGTTTGTGTTCGCTTTATGTTGCTGCTAATTATTTTGGGGCGGGGAAATTGGTGGGAATGTTAAAATTTTAATGATCTATTGTTTATTTTAAGGCTAAAAAGAAAATTTATTTACTACTTTTAAGTTTAAGATAATCTGTTTTTTTTTATGACGGTTTGTGGTAACTGTTAGGGTAGCGAAACGCTTTATGTTTGAACTACACAATAATTGCAGCATTAAAAAAACTCAAAAGTAGAAAACAATTCCAAATGAAATAGATAGGAAATGGTTTTAGAGAAAAAAAAAAAAATAATAACGGAAACGCAATTTAAGAACAATTATAGAGTTTTATGACTGTGGAAAAAATTGTCAGTATTTGTTGTTGTTTATTTATAACGATTGGCCTTGCCAAGTGCCGTTGTTACCCTATTTAAATATCTTTCCCGCTGGGCAAGGAGAATAGGGGGAAACGAAGGTTTTTAGGTGGCGTTTTAGCTAAGTGAAGAAGAAAAAAAGAAATGCGGTCGGGGCACCCTCTTTAGGAACGAAGTTCCTTACGTTCTTGTTTCGTCTTTGAATGTAATACAAGGTGAAATCTGTATGTTTTATTTTGTGTTGTTTTTGAAATTTTTGAAATTTTATGATCTTTAAATTTTTGGAACGTTTTATTTTTTTACTTTTGAAACAAAACGAAGAAAACTTTTCAATATTGCTGTTTTTTGTTGTTACATACTTTACTTTAGCGACATCTAGCTGCTGATAGTGTCCGTTTTCACAACTAATTAATATTTATTGGTAGGTTTCTCTGCTGCTGTCAGCGGAGACACCGCCCATCATACACAATTGTTTGTCGACAGATACACTAATACATATAAACAGCTCACACGCTTTCGTGACGATTTCTACCAATTTCCACTACCAGCAAGCCGCGTTAAGGAACTTCGTTCCAAAATATCAAATGTATGTACACATGTTAAGATATAATATTTCCCATGAATGAAGGAACTAACTGAATCTATGGCGAAGAAAATAGACAGGGGGAAGAAGCATGACGGTACCAGTTGCTTATTTATTGTGATTGCGAAAATTTTCAGCTCTTCGGAAAAAGTAATTTTATTAAAATTACGCGATTTAATATTGTGATCATTAATATTGCTACATGTATTAATATTTCTATAAATAATGGCGCTACTGAATCATATCCTGATACTTTTGCACATTACATTTGATTCAAATCAAAGTTAATACTTTCATTTGAACACTGTATCGGCAAATACTTAGGCCCTATCTTTAGAACTACGTGCCCAGGTAATTTTGCTTCATGTAAAGATCGCTAAAGACAGTATGCTTGATTTCATTTGCTTACAAGCTAAGCGTCTTGTTGATGGACTTTTGCATGGTTTGTTTGTGATCGACAAACAAACATACCAGATCGATCATGTTTGTGTATTTTACGTATACGATCCTTTATTTTTTAGCTCCTAATACATTTATGTATACATACATATGTATGTACACAATCATAGTTTGATATCAGTTTGATATTATTTTGCAAATTTTGTAGTAAATTTTGATTTTTTGATGGAAAACTCAGGAAACTGAGTTGTCAACTATTTGACACTAGTTTTCCAGTTGTTCAAAATCCTAAACTTTTTCAGTGCAAGTTATACTCGCGTTTGGTTTAACTTACGCTTAAACTAGTAAATATTGAAATCGGTGAATACTGGAACCGTATTTAAATGAAAAAAAAAAAATAGCGTTTAAGCTTTCGCCATTAAACACTGCAAAACGTCAGCTGTTTTACATTTTTTCCAAACTTGTTAAATTTGCATTTTTAAAAACAATTAATAATAAATGGTTCACCGATTTACTATAGTCAAGTTGGAATTGCAATGAAAGCAAAGTTTTGTTCAACTTAACTCTAATGGCCTTTTTACACTGGCGCACATCTTACACCTTTCATCGATTTGCAAAGAAGTTTACATCTTCCCATAAGAACTATACAGGACGAAAATTCTACATCTTTCTACATCGGCAGAAGATGATCCCTTCTCATTTTGTTCCATGTTAGATCTTTACTGCCATCACTAAAAAGATTGCAGAAAATCGATTGCTTTTGTACCATCACTAGCAAAATGACATTTCAGAAAATCAACACAAAACAAATTTAACATAAAACAAGTAAGAGTGCTATATTCGGCTGGGCCGAATCTTAAATACCCTTCACAATGGTACATACATTCCGATTGATTTTTGGTGCGAAAAGTTGTTTTATTTGGCTTTTAAATGGGCCGATTTTTTCTGAATTTCAATATCAGATCCACTACCGGGATTTAACACAGGCTGCAAAACTTTTATTTAAATAATTCCTAATATGCTCAAGTTCAACCACTGGGTGACACCAATTCTTTTTAATATCAATGAAATAAAGAAAAGCAAAATGTATTTCTTAATTATTTATCAGTTAACTTTATAGTAAAATTTATTTAACAAAGAATTGCATATAATTGCATTATTTTTAAATTATAATGCTAAACATTGCCATTAAGTGTGATTTTCTTTTCAATTTACTTACGTATGTGGGTACATGCATACGTATGTATGTATGTATCTATAATAGAAAACTCTAAAATAAATTCTTTATTATTGAATATTTTCAGTGTGTTCCATAAAACAATGATTATATACATACATATATACATACATACATATTTACATTGCTTGCTTTTACAAAATTATTTTTTTTCTTGTGCACGTTGTTGATGATCTATTGCGTATCATCATACACATGTGTGTGTGTATGTACATATGTAAGTACGTAGGGAAACCCAAAATGATTTTTTGTGTGAATGAATTTGAAGACGCAATTGTTTAAAAGAATTTCATTGCGTACCCTTTTTTCAACAATTCTTTATATCACTTTCATTTTCAAGCTCGTGTATACATACATATGTACATACATACACATTTTTACAACAAAGCAAAAAAATTGTTTATGCTAACATACTTGCATGCTTACATACATATGTATGTAGATACATACATACCTACATGCATACAAACGTATCTACATACATACATACATACATACATACATACATACATACATACATACATACATACATACATACATACATTCATACATGATCGCAAATATTATATACATATGTATATAATATTATATACATATGTATGTACCATTATGATCGATTTTTGGTACCAAAAGTTGGGAGCATATGGGCCGATGTCCAAAAATGTTCTAATTTTGCCCCTAAACAGCCTGTATGTACCATTCCGACAAATATTTAGTGCAAAAAAACTGTTTCGTTTAGCTTCCAGGCCCGACTTCTTGAGATATCGGGAGGCGCTATATCTCGAACATATATGGGCCGATGACAAAAAGATTTCCAGTTTTGCTTCCGACTAACCTATATGTATCATTCTGATTGATTTTTGGTGCCAAAAGTTGTTTTATTTAGCTTATAGAGCCGATTTCTTGAAAAATCGGGAGACGCTATATCTCACGTATATATAGACCGATTGCAGACATTTTCAAATTTTGCTTTTAAACACCTTATATGTACCATTCTGATCGATTTTTGGTACCAAAAGTTGTTTTATTTGGCTTTTAGAGCCGACTTCTTGAGAAAACTTGAGGCGCTATATCTCGAGTGTATATGGGCCGATGTCCAAAATTTTCCACGTTTGCCTCTAAATAGTCTATATGTACCATTCTGATTGATTTTTAGTGCCAAAAATTGCTTTGTTTGGCTTAAAGAGCGGATTTCTTGAAAAATCAGGAGTCGCTATATCTCAGATATATATGGACCGATTTCAAAAATTTTCCAATTTTGCTTTTAAACACCTTATATGTTCCATTCTAATCGATTTTTGATACCAAAAGTTGTTTTATTTGGCTTTTAGAGCCGACTTCTTGAGAAAACGGGAGGCGCTATATCTCGAGTGTATATGGGCCGATGTGGAAAAATTTTCCACTTTTGCCTCTAAATAGCCTATATATACCATCTTGATTGATCTTCGGTGCCAAAAGTTGTCTTATTTGGCTAATAAAGCCGATTTCTTTAAAAATCGGGAGACGCTATATCTCGGATATATATGGGCCGATTTCAAAAATTCCTTCATTTCTAGGATTTAATGAGCACTAAAAATGATATGATTTAGTTTTTAAGAAAAAATTTTTTTTCAAAAATCTGAATACAAAAATTACACAAAATATCCCTCAAAACCCGGTTTTTTGAATATATCTCGGCTATCCGCGGACCTATCTTACTGAATTTCAATAGCAGACCCACTACCGGGGTTTCACACGTTTTAGCGAAAGAATGAGGTTTCTATCTCAAACCGTTTTCTCAGAAACGGTATTTCAACGACTACAGACGGACAGACGGACCGACGGACAGACGGACAGACGGACAGACGGACATCGCTCAATCGTAATCGCTATTGATGCTGATCCAGAATATATATACTTTATGGGGTCTTAGATGGATATTTCAATGCGTTACAAACGGAATCACAAACTTATATATACCCTTACACATTTATGTGAAGGGTATAAAAAAATGAGCGGAACATGTAAGTACTTACAAACATCCAAGCCTTTCGAGGAAGGTTCATACTTATGTTTACCAAAAATTCTTCTTCATCATCATCTTCCATGATGGCCTCCAATATTTCAATGCACTGCATGAAAATTTGGGTTTGTTTTTGTAAATTAACAGCTAATCCAATGGTTAATACTTCCTCCAAGTCCATTTTAAAATTTTTTCAAAAATTGTACGTCTTTATTTTTTTTTGACAGCTAAATAAATGAAAGATGCTGTCAATGTAAACGACTGTTTCATATTTTCAACATCTTCCATGCGTTTCACGTGGATGTTAGTCAGTGTAAAAAGGCTATAACTGATTTTTTTTGCCCGTAAGTCAGTTAATAAGTCTCAAGTTTCTGAAGGTGGCCAACATGCTCAATAATATGGGGGCTGGTGAGAAGAAAACACAAGCTTAACCAAGGTACCTCGATACCAGGTGGCGGCATAATTACAACAAACACAACACCAACAAACATTTCATGTATGCTTATGCTTAAAATTCTGTCACCCATTTGTTTGCGTTTGTCTGTTTGTGTTGCATATTTTGACAGGTCTTCAAGCTTTAAGCAGTAGTCAGCTGGGCTTGTAAGGCTGTGGGGTAGCGAGGTACCTTGAGCTTAGCTAGTTTGACGATGATTTAAGAAAAATTTTGAAAATGATGCTCAGAAAATTTTTTTTAAATAACTAACTAACACTCGTAGATAACGAATTCATTGCAATTTGCTTAAATTTTTAAACAATTTTGTATTATTTATTTCTGCTGCCATTTTTCTCCACACCACTGTTTGGTTATATTTTTCTATTGCATCTTGAATTTATAATAAAGTGACTCAATTTATTCAGGGCTTATGTAGAGTCAATTTAATTAAATAGAACAAAAATATGGTCAATGGCAATACAATAAAACTTATTAAAATTCTAACAACAATTATTTGTTTTTTCTTATTTATTCAACAGCACATTGTGGCTTAGATAATGTTACCGCATTGTATTTTTAGAGAGAAATTTATTACAACGTTTAGACTGAAAAAGAATTTAAGATAATTTTTTTTCTCTATACAATTTCCAAATGGTCACTGTCTAAAGGTTTTGTTATTTTATCCATCAATGGTACTTTGAATAAAATTGCTTAATCATTTTGTTTTTATTCCCTTTTTGTGGACAAGAACAAAGCCAATGTCTGAAAGTTGTCTCAAAAAACGTGTTCATTTCAATTGATTCTTTTTAAATAGAAAAACTTTAAATTTTAGAAAAATTTCTTAAGAGCTTAAAATTGTGCTCTTTTATGAGAAAAATCAACCAAATATTTGTTCAATTCAAAAGCTAAAATCCAAACAAAAAAATTTTTTTTTGTAATAAAAGTCTGGAGCCTCGATGTATATCCTCGCTAGTCTCGGTAACCACTGCATCGGTTTTAATAAAATTTTACTCGGATATGCTAACAATATCACACTTAATATATATGCTGTATTTTACTTCCACCTTTTCGAAATCAAATAATCGGTTGCTCACAAATCGTTGTAAATTTGGTTTTATGTATTGAAGCGAGTTTGTTTATTTTTCATGGATATTTGTTTCAAAATTGAAAAACAGTTTTATTATTTATTAATGAGTTTTCCAAACCTCTTTATGCCCCTCACAACAAGGGTAATTTATCTTATAGTTTTTTCAAGTTTTAATTTCTAACCCTGTAAAATATGTATATTCCGGATTAATATCAACGAAAAGACAATTAAGAGATGTCTGTTCATATGTAGGCTGATGAAATCAAGTGTCTGAGAAAATTACTTGAATTTTTTTTATGTTTAACCGTTTTGTGCATCATGTCGTGCGTGTGCTACAGAAATTAAGTCCAATCGGATCACGAATAGCCTGATACATCACAAACCTGAGTTTTTAATCAAAAAAATCGTATATTTTTTTATAAAATTTTATCGTTTTTACAAAAACTAGTTTGGGCCAGAAAAACCTTTAATGCCAAGCTATTGATTTGTCATTTTATGTGTTCGTTATGAGAATTTTTGTGAAATTGGCTCACGAATAACTGAGGTATGTATGTATGTATATCCAAGAACCCGATTTTTTGGGCACTTTTTGAAAACATTTCATAAAACTTTTTTGCACCTAGGTTAGGTTACGTTGAATGGAGGGGTTGGTCTACTCATGTCTTACGACATACACCTAAGCCAATATAGGGTTGTTGTGCGCTCCGTGGGCTTAACCGTGAACCAGTTTGACTCATAGGTCTATAGGAACTCGCGTGCCATTCACAAAGTTCCTTAGTTTCCTCCTGTGCACTGCCATAAATAATGCACCAATGTTTCGCTTTCCTCCCCGCAAGCTCTATATTCATCTGCTCCCCCTATTCCTATGCGGTTAAGATGTGAAAGTAGTTTTTGCAACTAACTTTAGTAATATTCTTTAAATGGACGCAAAGAAGTTAAAAAAATTAAATGTTTCGATATTGGTTTATGTATACTTAGGGTCTTATTCATAATAAATATTTAAGGTTAATTAAACTTTTATTTGACAAATTTTCCATACAAATATGTCAAATAAGAACCTTATAAACCTGAAATAATTTTTATGGGGGAAACTTTAGAATACGGAGCCAGGCTTTGAAAGGAATGCCTTTTATAGGTTTGTAGAGGGGGTCGTGGACCTACCAAATCAGAAGTCAAAGTCTGCCGCCGGCTTTTAGTTTATTAATAATTCGATGTTGAAGTTGCAGAATTTACTAAGAAAAGTATGAAAATGTTGGTAAAAGCAGTGCTGCCAGAGGAAAGTGTTTGCGCAGAACATAAAATCGCGAATTAATAAACGGCTTCAAGCATCCAAAATCGTATTTTTTAACATTTAAATAAAAAAAAATTTTCATAGGTATGAAAATTTTTTTCTTGACAAACGGCCTTCGGCCGGACTAAGGGGTTTTCTCCTCCATGGTATAACCAACACCGGCTTCGCGTTCAAAATCTGCAAGCATCTGGCAGCACACTTTTTCATTTTAGTGCAATTGGTACCATTATACTAAAGCCGACCCTTTTTATGAATTAGGGGGTTAATATATAACAAAAACAGTTTTCTAGGGGAAAAATTAATCAGATTATAAAAAATGGTATTTATGATGAAAAGATGTTGTCCTGGCATCGGTCCATACATAGCCGATTTGTAGTGGAAGTCGGGGCTTAAGAAATTTCACATGTCGAAAATCAAATCTGGTGTTAAAGAGGCGTATTAAGAGTGAAAATTCTTTTCCCGATTTGAATCTAATTATTTATTTGCTTATAAGAGCCAATTGAAATGTATTATTTTTGAATATTGAAAAAAAAACTCTTACTTTTTAATACTTCCAAAAATACAAATCGTAGTAACCGACGATAAAATTGCTTTCTGTATGAAAGGCTTATTGTAAATGTTTGTGATTTTCATTTTTATTTCATTTTTATAAAGTTATACAAACTGGCAAGCCCCTCCAGTTAGTTAATACTTTTATTTTCACGAATTCTACTCGCAATGTTCAAGTTAATGTTCCTTTAAGGTAACTACTCTGATTAAAATTCCACGTGGAAAGTTGTCAAAATGCATGTAAAAAAATTCGCATGAACTTTTCGTGAAAAAATGTTGCAGAAGTAGTACTCTGCTCATTTTGAGAAAAACATATGAAATGTATCTGGCAACATTTTCTTTTTGCTGCGAAATAATTGAAGTGGCAATTCTTCCACGTGAAATTTTTAGCAACAGCTGACTGCTGATATTTTCATTGCAAAAATTTGAGTAAAATTTTTTGGACAAAAAAAAAAACGAAATGCAAAGTGATAAAGAAAACCAAAAAATTAAATTCAGTGCGACAGAAATGGGGGGAACTGATATCAGCCGTGAAGAAAAAGAAAATTATTTGGTACTTCTTTGTTCATTTTGATGTATTTGTATAAAAAATTAACTTTTTATTCTATAATTAAATTTTTCTCATCACAGTCCAAATTGCAAAACATATGGGTTTTGCTTACAAATGTAAAACAATGTAGCATACTTTTAATGAAAAAATCGTTAAATTGTGTAAAACCGTGGGATAGGTAACATTAGATACATGTTAAATTTTCCGTACGAAAAAATCAATGTTGCTCAACATTTTCCGCAGTTTCGAACACAGTACTTACCTTTAAGCAATACTTCAATTTTTGATCGTTCTTTTGTAAAAAGAATCCACCATGCATGGAGTGTCCTTCCGAATGAGCTTAAATTATTTTCCTACTCCTACTCTGGTTACGCGCGTAAGCTCTTGATTTACTTCAACAGTGAAGTCACTCAGATGAATTCATAAAAAAAAGATATTGATCTGATTGCGTTTTGGTCGTGTTGGTTATAGAATTCCAATTATTAACTTTAGTCATTTTTTTTTTCTCTGCGGTATTTGTGTGGCTAGGGAGCCTGTATTAAAGTATTAATATCAATTAATAAAACAATCAAGTATAAAAAAAAATCAATATTCTATTGAAATAAGTAAATATGAATTAGATACATTTATATTAAATTAATTAGAGCATTTTTATATCATAGCATTAATCTATACAATACATAATTTTATTGGCCACGAAGGCTTTCTTGTATTGGTATTGTATAATAAATAAATAATAAAATATGTACTCAAGTTGCAAACATTCTTTTTAAGTTTTTTTCGAGTCTACTGACGAGTTGAGTAGCATCAGCGAAATGTTGGTGGCATATAGACGCCTGAAAAAGGCAGAAAACAATTAATAAGGTATTTTTTTATTAATCCAATAATACGTTTTAAAAGAAACTTATTCAACCATGCCGATTTTATCGAACAAATACCTGACAAAATGTGGCAAATGCAAAAGCTAAGCTCCCCTCTAAGTTACCAGTTCGACTATCTTTCCGATAACACATCGCTTACTTGTATGTCAAAGGGTGGTGTTGTGACAATGAAAATTGATATTGCTCAGCGATAACATGCTACCTTTAGCTATCGGCATGTCGTGAAAATTGGACTAAGTATATAAATTTAGTTTTTTAAGTTTCAGCGGATTCTTGCTGTTTTTGCCAAGTTGTATCTTTTGTAGGTGTTTTAGCTCAACTATTGTACTTCTATTTTGAAAATAGTTCCGAAGAGATTGAATTTTCGTTGGCTACCAAAAACAATTTATGAAGAATTGTTTGAGTTTTCCATACATTGCATGAATAAAATTACCAGACAGTTGGTCATGCGTATCTCTAAAACCACTAAATGCTAAATTTTTTATGAAACATAAAAAACAATTTGTTTGTACTCTTGTCACTTCACTAGCAGGTTTTCTCGAATAACCAGCATTATTTTTTATGGTCTTGAATAACTTTTTCCCAATGTTATTTTCCATTAGGCAATGAAAACCAAATTTAATTTTCAATACAAAGGGGTCTTGTGAATTGATTAGTTATAACAAATTTAAGAAAATAAAAGAAATAACATCAATGAAAAACTAAAAATATTTGTCTATGAACAAAAACTTTTTTTTCCAGATGGGCCATCAATATTTATACTAATCGAAATCTTGTATAAGACCATTCAGAGATTATAATCAAAATTTAATAGATAAAATTCCAAATAAATAAGAAATAACGGAAAAACCTTTTCTGTTGGTTATGTTATTTTGGAGGTTAGAGAGCGGTATGTGTGTTGCAAATACAGTTGTAGTAGACATGTAGCCTAATTGTGAATGGCGTTTTCTTTCTAGCTTCTCTTATGGCAGATAATATAACAAAAACACTTGTTTAATTGCAAACAATTGAAACAATTTTAGAAAAATAAATTGCTGATTTCAAGTAAACCTTTAAAGAATTAAGAAGAATTCAAAGATGTGACTCTTTTAAGGAGCGAAAATTTGCAATTTCTTGAACAAGATAAGAAGATTTGTATTTCAACTGCTTTGGCCTCATAATTCACTGTTGTATAATCTACTTGACCTTCTTAGCTATGAGTCTGCTCTAGCAAAAAGAATAAATAATATCTGCTTGACATTGTGCTAATATTTTTTTTTGGCAATTTGAAGTACGCCCACTTAATTGAAACAAAAGCTTGACTGTTTTTCTTCACGCTCTCAGCGGTGCTGGTAGTATGATTTTGTAAAATCTCTGTTTTTAGCAAATTGACTCATTTGAAACGCACTGACTGACGGACTTGTTTTGTGTTTTCCCCATTTTATCGCTCATTAGACAGATCCGTGGGGATTTTTAGAAAAGAAAAAGAAAACAAAACAAAACTTTTGTTATTCGAGCGTTTTATGGCAAACCAGGTAGACTTCTTGCACTTTTTTTTTGCTTCGGTGCATAAAGTTTTTATTACTATTGTTCATTCATTAAATGCCTACTAAAGTTTGTTTTTTTTTTCTTTCTTAAGTTTATTCACCTTCTGTTCAAATTAATAAATTTCACAACAAAGGAAACATATTTTAGCAGAAAGTATTTTAAACATTTTTCATGTTTTACTTAAAATGGTGCATCATCTCTAAGAAATGCAACAGCATTTTGTTTGCTTTGCTTTCGTCAGTGTTGGCAAATGGGGTACCAAAAGGGGTGCAACTTAAGTTTGCTACTACTTTAGCAGAAAAAAAAGTATTGAATTATATTTTTATTAAATTACTTTTTCAGGCTTAATATCAATTAAGTAAAGAAAAGTAAAATTTAATTTTACTTAATGAATAATATATTTTGATGCAATATAAATGCTAATTACATAAATAAAATATAAAAAAATCGCTTTAAACAAAATTGATAAGGAGAATTTCTGATTTTTTAAACTCTTTGGATTCACTCAATTTTTAAATGTTATGGCCTGATTAATTTAGGATTCGATTTTGTTGGTTTTCTGTTAATTACTATTGTATTCATCTATTAAAGATTACAAAAATTTGTTTAGGAAAATGTTTTTTATTTGTTTGTATGTAGAAAGAAAGGTAAAAAAGTGTGTACTTTGTGTTGTGTTGTGTAACCAAATTTCTTACCTGTTATATTTTGACATATTTTCATCTCTTAAGACCAATAATAAAATTAAGTTATAAAACGATTGGTACAGCTTGTATTGAGCATATTATGGCGATAGCTAGACACTATGGAAAATAATCCATGTTTGCCAAATGTCACCCGAGATGTACGTTTTGTGGTCGTTTTGCTCAGTATACTGAGTTAAAGATATACATGTAGTATATACTACTGTACAGGTAAACAAGTGTAGTTTTATATTTTGTACGATTTTAGATAATGTTGTAAAGCAAATAAGGAATTTCGCTGAAGAAAACAAAAAAATTTTTTCTTGTCCTTCTTTCACATATTTTTTTTTTTTTGAATTCGAAAATCCTTAAAAAATTTTATGAAATTTATCTTCCAACCTTTTTCTACAATAAAATATTATAATGTTTTTTAAGTAAATAACAGAAATATAAACATAAAAAATTGAAGGAAGTAAAATTTACACGCAGCTACATAAAACAATCCTATAAATTTGAATATTTTGAATAAATCTGCTTTCCTGGACACATTTTTCACTGGGCGGGTAGCAGTGAGAATTCATATCAAACCATTTAAATATCTCTAATGCGAGTTTTTAAATTTTTTCAAAAAATTCGAGGGGGATTTTTGTTTTGGACCAATTAGTTCAGATTTTTTTTTTTAATTGTCGAAATTTGTCCAATGCTGGATGTAGCGTGCATTCTTTACTTTTAACTTAAAATCTCAAAGATTATTCTTTGACAGTGTCAACAAATTTTTGTCATAATTAATTCTTTTTAAGAAAAACGTCAAACAAGTGTCGAACATTTTTGTCGAAACTTTTCACCCATTTTTCACCAATTTTTCGAAAACTAAAGATAATGAAAAATGTTCTTTTGTGTAATATAAAAAAATATCTAAGAAATCGTATAATCAAATTTTTAAGAACTTTGGTTATGCCATTACCGGAGGTGTACATATGCAAGACAAGAAACAACGTCGGCAAAAAAAACAAACATTTCAAAATTTAAAACGAAATATCTTTTAAACTATTTGCAATATCAAGAAAAATTAAATTGTTTCTTGTTTGCTTGTTTAGTTGGTTCCAAAAAAAATTTAATTTTCTTAAAATCAGACTGTATATGCAAAAGTTTTGAATGGAACAAACTTTTTCACACTCTTGGTAGTCAACTTTGACACCCTGTAGGTCACCCTGTGATACAACAATTCAAATACTCTGAAAGACACGTTTCTCCTCTATGATTCCCTTGCACATTATTTTATGATCAGCTGGCGCGTTTCAAAGATACAGATTTATTACCCTTTCTTAGCGGCTGGTCCCACTGTGCGGCGTATAAAAAAGCACAACAAATCTATGTATGTATACCCTTTTGGTAAAGAGTATAAAAGATGTTTAGGTACTTAAAAAGGTGGTAGGATTACTTTTTGAGGTACCTTTTCAAAAAAGTATTCGTATTGGAACTTTATTAACCAACACAGCTGCTTGCTGCATTTGTATCAGACGCAACATCGCGCACATTCATTCATATTGTGGCCATATTAGATTTTGAATGCGAAAAATTCAAACAAACAAAAAGAAGATATAAAACAACTTAATGCGATTTCTGCGAACACCACTGATATCTATCCAAATGCACGCATGTGTAACAAACACTGCACAGGCATAAATTAATGAGACACTGCTGCTTGATGTAATCGAGGAAGAGGTAAAATTGATTAAGTGGAAAAGTACTATTTATAAATTATTGTTGTTAAATAAATTTTTGAATCAAATGGCTTCATGAAAATGTTCCTCAATTGAGACGTAATCCGGTCACTGCTGACTTTTATTTGCTTTGTGCTTGGAGAGCGACAAAGAGCATATATTCCGATTAAGGGGCCCATACACGATACCAGCATGCAAATTGATGGTGCCAGCATTTTTATTGTGTATGAATATTTTATGTGATTATACACTCTGCTGAATGTAATAGAAAATATTGCTTCAGCACCATACATTCCATGTAGAGAATCGGTCAAATTAGAATCTTCATTGCAAAGGGTGTTTTTTTTTCGATGTATAGAACTTTAAGTTCCAATAAAACAACGATGGATTATTCGATGGACATGAATTTTATTTATCTGAAAGACAATCTTGTGGCATTACATTTTAAATATGATTTCTGGAATATTACCGCCACGGCTGGCGCGGATGTAGTCCAATCTGGACGTCCAATTTTCTCTGACTTTTTCCAACATTTGTGGCCGTATATTGGCAATAACAAGGAGAATGTTGTCTTCCATATGGTCAAGTGTTTGTGGCTTATCCGCATAGACCAATGACTTTACATAACCCCGTCAGAAAGTAGTCTAGCGGTGTTAAATCACAAGATCTTGGGGGCCAATTCGTGGGTCCAAAACGTAAAATTAGGCGGTTAGCAAGCGTGTCTTTCAATAAATCGATTGTGGCACGAGCTGTGTGACATGTTGCGCCGTCCTGTTGAAACCACATCTCCTGGACATCATGGTTATTCAATTCAGGAATGAAAAAGTTAGTAATTATGGCTCTGTACCGATCACCATTGGCTGTAATGTTCTCGCCATCTCGTTTTGCACTGAAATTGCACTATTTGCAAGCGTGAATCTATTCACGATGAATTGTTATACCAAACTGAGAATGTATCACTTGAAAGCTGTTAAATCGGTAGCCATCTTGAACAGTAATGCCAACTTAAAATTCTATACATCGAGAAAAAAAATCACCCTTTAGATAGACGAAACTTTGCATACTGGCATTGAATGAGTAAAGATTAAGTTTAGAAAGAACCAGTACACGAATACACTTGAAAAATGCGCCGATAGCTCGAAGATACTTTTAGTTATGCATTCTAGCTTCGTTGTAAATTTTGTGACCTTCAGTGCAAGGACACTCGCACCTTCAATACATGTTTACGTTTTAGCTATCTAGTCGTGTAAAGTGGCGCCATTCATTTTGCTGGTACTCGAAAAGATCCATTGCCACAATAAGGCCTTGTACATCAGAACAAAATAAAATAATGTTTTCCCAATGAAAAATATGTATCAAGTGTTACTCTGTTTTCCGGTATTATGTCACTATTGTATGTATTAAGAATTGACATTATGTCCAAAACTATACGTAGGAAAATTTTTTTTTCACATTTTCAGAGTACCTGTGTTGCCGTGTTACACAATCAGTAATGGTTTCTCGGCATTACTTATGCAATTTGTTGACTTACGTAATCGCAGTACAATTTAGTTATATAGATCTCTATCAAATTTAGCAATTCATTGAAAGAAATCACAACTCGCCCAATAGTTTCTAAAGAATGTTATAACTCCTTTCAGAGCTACGTGCTGTAAAATTTTGTATTACCGACTTAGTCATATTTAGTAATTCTCCTGGCAAGACTTAGTGTCAATGCAATTAGCAATAGCATGTTTTTTCACCTTCTTAAATTCCCATTTGAGACAAGTGTTTTACACACTTTTGAATAACTTAAAGACCGTGTCATACTTCACTAACTCTTCAATTTTCTTTTTCTTAATTCCTTCCTACAAGTATTTAGTAGATATGTGTTCATCTTTTTTTCTGTCTTGTAAAGCCAGCAAATACAGTAAATGAAAAAAGTTGGACTACAACAGCAACTTTTTTCTTTAAGATATAAGGAAGCATTTTCTTTTCTGAAATGCACACAGACACAAACCGCAATGTTCAATTAACATGAGGAATTTTTGAAAAGTTTTTCCAAATTTATACAAAACTGATAGTGCTAGTGTAAGTTTTATTGATGCATTCATTTTCACTTTATAGTGGAATTGTCAGGCTTTGCTTCGATTTTACTTTCGGAGAATTGAAGTAGATTCTGTATTGTGCTAATTTGTAGTGATAAAAATTTTAAGGCAGACAAGAAAAATAAAATTGAAGAATTACTGGCTGGGGTAGATACCGTGGCCGTTGATCCATATCATTAAATGTAGATAATCAGTAATGAAGTGCTCAGGTAGTTAGATGTCTAAGCGATGTTGCTTAAGGGCAATTCAGGCTATTACACTGTGTATTAATACCTGCCACAAATTCAAATAATACGTGCAAGTGTGACGGTGTGAATGCAATGTGTTATGAAAACGAGAAATAATACGATTTGACATCCCATAAGACTTCACCGTTTTTTGAAAATTTTCTAAACGATAATACATTCCATTCGATCAGGGTTGTTTTTTTTTAAACACAATCAGCTGTTGAAAAATTTACTAGCCAGTTGTCAGCCGATGGCGTGCCGTCACTGATGGTATTTGATTTCGTTATACAAGGGTTTGAAATTTGGAATTTGGTTACCGTATACAGATGTGGAATGATTTACGTGAGTACCTGCCACTAGGGCCCAACCTCACGGTGGTCAAACCACGTGGTGTAATCAAGACGTTACACCACCGCCCCCGAGCAGCCGGAACAACTGCTCGGGTGGCAATTTATTTGCTACGTTACTTGGCCATAACAAAACCCCTTGCTCAGGAGTTGAGCTATCTAACCTCTGCTGCATTGCAATTCCCCAGACGGCTAAGGATACACGACTACCGTGGTAGCCCGAAGTTCCTAAGATCATCAGTCCTTGAACCAACGCTAATGCTCCCGCCAATCTGGTTCCTTACAAAGCAGCGTCTGTTGCTTAGCAACAGCACTACGGGCCCATTTGGGCGACCGAACATAGACCCGAGGGTCTATGATCAGTATAGCTACCAACGTTCCCTTCCATGCGAACTTATGGTAGCAACCACAGCCAGTACGTTTCAGCCAAGGAAGGCTCCTCAACCTATGACCGGCGAGATGACTCCGAAGAGTCATCCCGGGGCTCCGGTCCCCGTACTGCCGAATTGCCCCTCGGTGAGGGGTTTCAGCAAGTCCCTCAGGAGTCGCCGCCCTCCTTCAGGAAATGCCTAAGATTTTAGCCACCAAGCCAGCCGAGGTATCCTGCACCCCTTCTACCCCGTTGACACGACACCAAGCTGGTTACGATCAGCAAGATGCATTTTGTGCCCCCGGGGGGAGGTTACCGTATACAAATGTATTTTGCTCTAGCTGTATTTAGAAGATAAAATATTTTTTTGTTATTCAATTTGGTTCTGTTTTACATAATTATTATTTTAGCTGCTGAATATTTTTTAGCCCCGGCACGTCCACCGCCAACATGAAATTGCTCTTCTGCCGCCATGTAAAGTTTTATGTTGGCACGTTTATTCTGGGATTAAAGTCACTGTCTAGTTTTCAACTTTTTGTGTTTAGTGTTTGGTGTTGTAGCTCTCTTGCAACTACTAACAACTATGAAAATTTCAAATCTCTGGCCCTTGTCATGCTGGCAAATGAGCACTGGGAAGGACGGACTGATAATGAGAGAGCAGTAATAACGTTCCCTCTTCACCTTATGAGTATGGTATTCCAAAACTAAACAGTTCGTCACTCTGCTTTTTTTACTTTTTACCATTGTTTTTAAATTCATTTAAAAAAAAATCAGTGCAAAATAATTTATCGGTATAAAGGGTGTACGCTCGCTTGTTGCTCACTGTATGTAAGTATGTCTCACCAATGACTTTTAACTTTGATTTGTTTTCTGTTTATTTTTTCTCGTTTATTTATTTGGTTTTTGGTTTCATCAGAAAATGATTAATTCCCCCACTCACTCTTCCATTTCAAATATTTATAGTCACTTCCTTTTTTAAAATCACTTTTTCATACAAACGCTTACGAGTACGTACATACATACATACAAGCATGTTGTCTGTTTTCTGTGTTATAAATTAAATACACAGATATTAACGCTGTCAGTTGCACGTTTTGTCAGTTACACGTATGTGTATACCTCTCCGTTCACTAACTTACAAACAAGCAAATAAAATATTCTTTATGTGCACTATAATCATTACACTGTGTTGCGTATTTGGTATGCCAGTATTGTTTAATGATGAAATTATTGCAATGATGAGAATAGAAAACAATGCAAATTGCTTTTGCGTTAAAATTCCTTTTTTCTTTCATATCTTGTTTGTATTTAAAACATGACTTCAAATCGATAACCAGACATTTATTTACCTACATCGAAGAAATCGCAGATGAGATACAACAACGATTATGAAAATTATTCGTATGTGATGTTTGAGAGGGCAGTTTAAAATTTGGTAAACAAAACGTAATTGCTTAATAAAATTTTTTTATTGAAATTAAAATCTTGTATGGGGTGACCAGAGATGGAGAACATAGTACAGTTGTGTTTCTTCAATACAATTTAAACACTTCATTATTTTCTATTAAGCTTACTAGGCTAGAGATCGTTCTATATTATGTTTGTGATTGATATTATTTTAATAAGACCAAGAAAACTTCTATGACCTTTAGCTACATAGGTACAAACCGAGCTGTTTCGAAGCCGCCACACTTTTCGTCTTGTTTAAATAATATCAATCACAAAAATAATATAGAACGATAAACGTGATAAGATATTATAAGTAAAAGCGAAAAGAATATGAATTAATTAATTAACTTAAGTCCAAAAAAAGACCTTAGAAAAATTTCTGTCTTATTCAGCCGTCTGTATGCCGCCGACGGCATATGAAAACCTGGCTGAAAAACACAGAAAAATTTGTAAGGTGTATTTTTAATTATTAGATTTCAATTGGCTCTTAAAACAAATAAAAAATTAAGTTCATATTTGAATAAATTAATTAATTTAAACATTTCTACACTGAGAAAATAGTACCTAATAAGCATTTAACAAACTTTTTTCCAGTCAATAAGATATCTTTTCGTTTTAGTTTCTGTTTTCAAAAAAAAAAAACGTTATTGAAAAATATAAAGCAGGAAAATTATAACTGTTATTAAGTATTCCTATTGAAATTAAGAAAATTATCTTCTTGATGGTTTTGTTGTGGATGCGAAACAAACTTGCCATCATCAGTCGACCACTCAAAGTAATTTGGGTGCTGGTAAGCAACGTGGTGGTCATGAAACATTCATTATATGTATTCCAGCCAGTATGTCTTCAACTTTACTTTTCTTTCTTCTTTCAAAATTTTTCTAACACCAGTTTCATCACAAAAAAAAAATCTACCAATTTGGAGGAAGTAAAAATTAAACTCAAGCCCGATAAAGTTATACAAAATCATGCATTTTGGTTGGATGAATCTTTTAGGCGAGACATCTTTTTGCGCGCAAAAGTATTTGCCTTGAGAAAGTAATACCTCAAGAAGCTTCATAATTAAACTGTACAACATTTGCCATCCCTGAGGTTTAGTGTATGTCAAGAATTTCAAGTTTTTAATGTTTTTACAGCCAGTTATTTATTTTAAAAAAATGTCTACAGAAAATTCCTCTTCCCAAGGAATTTTCAACTTTTTTTTTCTTGTTCGGTTTGTTGGAAAATATTTCTTTTGCTGTTTCTTGCGACTTGCAGCCGTTAAAAATTTTATCAATTTTAATATTAAATTTATTTTCAAGAGAATACAACTATCAATGATAATGAAAACAAATATTTACAGAAAACACTACTTTCAATTTTTCATAAACAAAACCCAAGTATAAAAAATTTAAATAAAAAATGTGACCGTATTTTGAGAGCGATAAAAAGAATAAACCATATAAAAGGGTTATAAATATAGAGGTAACTTAAAAAAACATCGCCACACATAAATATTTAACAAATTTATTTTGCTCCAAGCAAAATGTAGATTGTTTGTTTAAACACAAATACTGAAAACAAAGCATACATTATTTAGCAGAGACACAAGAACTGATCACTTTGGGGAATTTCCCCATGTTGAAACCATGGTTGAGTGAAAAGAATTAATTAAAGTTTTTAGGGTTCATTGTTTTCAACAGAACAAGGTTAAATTAATTGAGAGATTTCAGCGTAGTGCTAAGTGATGCATAAATTGGGATGAATTAGAACGATGGGAATAGTTATGATGGTTTTGAGAGCCGCTGTGATCTGTCACTGATTTGCAATGGAACAACGATTCACTAAAAAAAAGAAATATTTTAATGCAGCCAAATTGTACCAGCTTAGTAGCTGGTTCTACTTCAACGTGACATCACCCGTCTCGCTTTTTGGCATATAACTCGTTACGATGGACCATTCTATCCAGTTGGTTACCAAAAACCATTACTTTCATGGCCTTGCACCGCCATCCTCCGCCAAAAAGGTGATTCTCGATTTTATTTTCGAGTTAATCCAGCAGCAGCGCTTAGCCCTTCAACTACTTGAGTTCTTCACAACTGACTGTGTATATTTGAATCTTTTGATCCATTTTATCCTTGTGCTTCTCTAAGCAAGTTGGATTAAGAAATGAGATTTTTTGTAATAAAATTGGAAGGATGAATACTTTTATAGAGGACAAGAAAGGTCAAGTCGAAGACTTACTGGCTGGGATACATGGCAACCATGGCTGTTCCACAACTACAAACATATTGTTTGGAGCTGCAGCGCTTAGCCATTCTGTCACTTGAGCTCTTCGTTACTGACTGTTTATATTTAATCCTACTGACCAACTTTATTTTTTATTACTGTGTTTCTCTGTTGATTGTAATATCCAATTGGTATTTGTATTTCTTGTTGTTTCTCGTATCATATCGATTTTTAGACATTAATTTAGCTTTATACTCAAACTTTGGGATTTACAATTGCTGTAGTTAAGTGGTTAGCTTTAAGCTAACTGAAAAGTATTCTATTGGCTGTTCGATACGGTTGTGAAGCCCATGCTTTTATATGGGGCGCTTCTATTATGGAAGGCACTAAAAGATACCACCCAATGTAAGACTTTTGAAAGGATGTTGCGTACATGAGCTTTAATATTAACCAGCGCATCTGGCTCTCCAGCATATAAGGCGCTCTCTAAGATCCTACACCAGCTACCAGCCAATCTCATGGTAAAGGAAACTGCTATGAATTCGAGGATACGATTGAAAGCAGGAGACTTGTCTAAGGATGCTGTCTCAGAGCATGCATCGATAATTGCAAGGCAATCTGGCCTTCTGGATTGCATAGACTACTGCTCACTGGCCCCAATGATCGATAAGGGATTTGGCGTAAATCTGTCGAATGCGTCCTGAGATAGTGTCGAAATACATCACTCAGAGGATGTGATCATGCTCTTACAGATGGTTCCAAATCGGGAGCAGAGGTTAGTGGGGGTATATATATACCACAATTTCAACAGAGGATGAGTTTTAGGCTAAGTAATGAGTGTAGTATCGTTCAGGCCGAAGCTGTGGTGATAAAGAGAGCGGTAATATGGATGAGGTACTATAAAATATACGGGCAGCATTTTATAGTCTGTACTGACAGCAAGGCCGCCATAAACGTTGCTTAACCAACATCTAGGTTGGTTCGTGAATGCCGGTTACCTAAATGAAATCTTCAGACTTGGAGCTTCTCTAGGTACCTGGACACAACGTTGTGTCTGAAAATGTAGTGGCATATGATTTGGTGCCTGCTTATAAAATGAAGACATGAATTCGAATTCGTTGGTGTTCCCCTCAATATATGTGAAGAGCTAATACAATAACAGCTATTAAAAACTGTGTAGAATAGGTGATCGAATGAGCTCACCTGTCGAATATTGGAGCTTCTGTGGCGTAGCCATAATTACAGGGGAACCCTAGCTATAATTACCAGAGAACACCCTGTGACAGGACACTGTCACATGGCAGTACATACGAGTATACCAAAGCACCATATAAATACTTCTCCAGAGGCTGCAGGGATAAATAAGCGTGGAAGAGTGTCGAACACTTCCACTGCCGACGTTCGGCTCTCCCCATCAAAGGAGCAAGTTACTTGGGCAGACCGACACTATATAGATTGGCGGACTCCAGCCACAGAGTGGAGTCTTTCCTCCATTAATATGGCTGGTTCTGAGTAGAACCAGTACCGCATTTTCGGTTGGCACAACAGGACCTTCTAGGACCCAAATGGGCCGGTCTCACGACTGGCAGCCCATGAAACATAACATTGCAGAGAAGTAATATGCATGGGAAATAAGCTATTGCCTACGACATTGCAACGCTAAAATTATTAATGGTTTGCATTGAAAAGTAATCCAAGCGTTATGAAATAGTTAACTTAAAGTTAATTCAAAATTAACTTTGTTTTCAACAAGGTATGGAGAGAAATATTATGTATTTGGGAGTGAGTGCGTGAAAAATATGACCAAAACAAGCGTGCAGTTTTTCAAATTTCAAGTCTTCTGCACGAGTTTCTTCTCTTTCCTTATCTCAGATTAAAGTACTGTGCAATGTCCTGTTGAAACCACATGACTTTAGTGTTTTTTTTTTTTTTTTGGTTAGTAATTTTGTGTTTCGTAATCGTGCAGACATTATAGAACCAGATGGCCAAATACATTTGTTATAAGTATACAAACATACATACATATGTATATCCATGTGGCGTAGACAGCCTCTCATTCTTGCAGATTATTGAGATAAAAACTGTGAATGGCCCCATTATTTTTGTGTTTTTATTTTTGCTACATTTGGCAAAGAAACACAATTCTTCCATGTTTATGCGGAACAAAAATAATAGCATTAAATTTTTCTTTTTCAACAAAAATAATGAAATATCAATTAGTAATTAAAATATGTACAGTTTGCTAACAAAATATCTACTGTGGTGGGCAGCAGCAGAGCGAAAAAGAAAAACAAACAAATAAATAAATAAAACAACGAAAACAAAAGTTTCCTTAAACACGTACTCGCATGCAAAACCAAATAAAGTTGGGGGCATGTTTAATATTTATTACGAGTAAATTACGAACCATTTGCAAACGACTCAGCGCGGCAGCGCAGCGAGTCAGATATACAGCGTATAGTTATCTAGCGTTTGCAATGAAAATCAAAACAAATAATGTATGTATTTGAGGTTGGGCCTCCCCCTGGGCAGCAACACCCGATATGACAGTTACGCTCCACAGATGACTGAGTGACTGACTTATTAACGCTCACTCACCATTTAAAGTGAAACAAGCCGTAAATGTTTGTTTATTATTTTTGTTGGGTTTTTCGCTTTTTGTTTAACAACAATTTCAATACTGAAATAGGGAATCTTTTGCATTCAGCGGAGCAAAAAAACAAGACAGCAAACAAATAAAACAAAAATTAATCAAAAATTATTTACTGCTACGTGAGCTGCTGTCATGTACGAGGGAAGCTATTTTATTGGCTTTAAACCTTTTCACTCTCAAATTCAGCGCAAGTTCCTTGCAAGAAAATATTTTGTCACAGTCAAAAATATAAACAGCTGTTGTGGTGGCGCCATCTTGTCAAATAAACTTGTCTCGCTTACACCCCATTTACACATGCAAGTAACTTGTTGCAAGTTGTGTGTACTTATTAACAACCAATACACTGAAAGAGACAATAAAAGCTGTTGCTACTAGCTTGATTGTTTACACAGGCAAGTGCAAGCTCATTTTTCATAAAATAAAATGTTCTTAAAGAAAATTGCTTTACTTTACAAAATAAAAGAATTAAATGAAAGCTACAAAATTATTGTTGCATTTTTTTAAATATAAAAATCTTTTTTTTTTGTCCTTTTGGTTTATTGTTTATTCTGTTTTTGGCCGTCTACATTAGTTTTTAATGGCTGGGTTGCCAAAGTATTGTCATACGAACTGTTATGGGGAAGCAAATTATACGAATAGCTTTTTTTTATCAAATAAATAGTAAAGTTATACTCAGAATCCATAAAAGCCATATTTTACTTGAACTTTTTCTTATTTTTCGGTATGTAAGATAAAAAAAAACTCATTTCTTATAAGTTATCTATTCAAATAAAATATGAACTTTAAAAGGTAACACTGTTTTGGTTTTATGTAATTTTACCGGCATGCAAGTAAAAAAAATTACTGGCAGTCAAAATCTCTTGCGAGTGAGCTCGCAACTTGCAGAAGTACGAAGGTATTAGTAAATACATGTCAATGTATTGAGTTACTTGCACTTGCACTTGCGTGCGTAAATGGGGGGGTTAAGATGTCTGTGCTTTAAACCGTTTGACACATGAGTGTGGTCATTTGGCTGTGCAGCACTGTTGTTTGCTTTGACTTTAATTTTGGCTCCATGATTGACTCAAAATTATTTACAAAATGTGAACGAGTACCATATAAAATAATAATGTGCGAAAATTTTAAGGCGAGGACAACTTATTTCTTATTTATGTAATTGTTTGTGCAAAAAAAATGTTTTATTTATTTATTTCACCAAATTGCTTATTTATTATGCACATACTCGTTTGCATGAATTTGTTTTTCCTCCGAAAATAAAACTTTTAAGAATCAGTCAGTGTTCAATTAAACGGTATATTTGTTATCAGTGCATTAAAAAATGCAATTCAGAATCAATATCAACAGATATTGATTTTGTAATTGATAACAGTTTGGCGCCTTTATATAGAGTTTTGAAAATGGGTGTGTGTGTATGTGTGTGTATCGTTAAATAAATTTCATAATGCATTTCATATTCAAGAGGCATGCAGTTGAAGCGCATGACCCAAAAAAAAAAAGAATAATAAAAAGAAATAAAGGAAACTATTTGTTGTCTTTTTATCTGATGTGAGTGAATGTTATTCAAAATATTTGATAATTCTCATAGAACTTGAAGCCGACAATCTAATATTATCGGTCCTATGTCTTTGCAGCAATCGTGTAATACCAGCTTAAAGTTGGAAGACACATTCTTAGTAACAGCCGCGACCGCTACGGTACACGTCCACCCAATGGCCTAAATTTTAATTGATGCTCTATGCCGTTAATGTGCTGAATTGTCTTGAATTGTTGCCAGCTTATTGGCGTACATCTTTTCTTTTAAATAACTCTAAAGAAAGAGGTCCAACGATGTCAAATCACTTGATCTTGGCGGCCAATTGAGATCGCCACCACGTGAGATAACACGGCCATTCAAGTTGTCGCCCAATAGTGCCATTGTTTCGTTAGCTGTTACACTCACATATCGTTCACATCTATGTTTTGCTACGCGAGCCATAAAAACTTCGTTATCATCTCAAAAATTACAGCTAATTTTCACAGTTTCTTGTATGGGAACACCCTTTAAATTAAAGTTGTTTTTAGTTATATTATTTGTTGTTGCAGCAATGGAGTTTCTACATACCCTGCGAAAATGTCATTCCTTCGAATTCTACCATTTCGAAGCATGAGCAAACTGCGAATTCTTGGCTCTCTACCGTTTTTACTCTATGAATACGGTACCTTAAAATGACAAACTATGACGTTTTCCTTTCTTACGTGATGTTATTCTTATGCTGCATTTCGCTGATACGCGTTATTATGTTCTTTTCTAAAAAATAAATATGTCATACATAAAACCTTTAAAACATATAACGATTTGTATTTTCTGCTACGAAGGCTGCCTTAATGTGCAGAAAAAAAAACGAAATGAATTACTACGCGCTTTCTTTTGTATATGTATTGAAATTTTAGTTTTAACAGCGATGAATTTTATATATTTAGGCAGTCAGTTTCTCTTTACGAATTATTTTGAATATTAATTAATGTTAATAATTTAAATAAATTTTTGGTATCTTTTCAGATCGTTTCAGAATGTGAAATTCTACGCGCCCAACAGATGAAAGAAGACCTTGATCAATCACCGCCACTAGCGCCACAAAAATTTGTGCAACATTTCAAAAGTCGTTCAACGGAAAACTTTTTAGACCTTCCCATCGAAGATGATAAGAAGACAATTGCTGAACGGTTGGCAAATATGTACACGAGATTTTCGCCAAGTAAGTGTTAAAAATAAATTTTAGAGAAACATTAAAATAAGAAGCCAGGTTTTGAAAGAAATTAATTTTATAGATTTGTAGAGAGGGTCGTGGATCCCCAAAACTGAAGTCAAAGACAACGGTAGGCTTGTAGTTTGTTAATAATTCGATGTTGAAATTGAGGAACTTTTAAGAAAAATTTGGTAAAACAGTGCTGCCAGAGGAAAGTTTTTCACAGAATGCGTAATCGCGAACTCATAAATGGCTTAAAGCATTCAAATACGGTTTTTTTGTACTTTTATTTGATAAGATTTTTTATAGGTATGTAAAACCGGCTTTGAGTACAAAATCTGTAGGCATCTGGCAGCACACTTTTTAATCAATTTTCATTTCTTTCGTTTTAAGATTACACTGAAAAAATAATTCAATCCATTTGTACATTTTAGCACAAAGCAATCTTTTTGAGTTCTGAGGATGTAAAATAGACCTAAGGAAATGTAACAAAAAACAAATTCATACCGATATCAATCCCAATCGGTGTCAGAAGTTCGGTAAATACGGATTTTCTAAACTCAAGTACGTTGTGCTTGTTTTAAGTACGGATTTTTCAAGCGCTAAGTATTTAATTTTAGCCATATTCAACCCCAGTTTCGGATTGAAATTAGCCATACCCAATTCTCTTCCGATTCTTTTCGAATTGAATATAGTTCAAACCCGTGCTTAAAAGCAAGAACGCTGTTCTTGATTTAAAAACATTGGTACTTACTGTACTGCTAACTACGTTTGAGATTGATTTAAGTACGGAAGGATTGAATTTGTTCTGAGTGTGATGATTGATTGTGCATTTGATACGATATTTCTGCAGCCAATTTAATCTCAAATTCGTTCTTGAGATATTCCGCTCTACTTCCTTAATTTAATAATAATTTATAAACTATTTTATCTCTTTGCCGACTTGAATCAGGAACCTAACTACTGCCAGTAAAGCCACTCTACCAATTCAACCATCGTACCAATTGAAAAATCGAAACAAAATTTAATACTTATATAAGCACAGACAAGTGCTGATTACAAATACACCCAAGAACTTTGTACTCATTTTAGGCCTTAACAGGATTTATTCTCTGTAATAATTCCTATTCGGCTTGTTTTAAGTATACTTGTAGGTTTTCTGTACTAAAATCAAATAGAAAATACTTAAATTTAGAAAGAAGCTTTTCCTTTTGTGTGTACAGGCATAATAACACTACATAACAGCCAAAAAACCATGGATGACCACTATATATTTTTGATGTATTATGCCTGTCTAAGTACAAATATCATACAAATTTCAAATACTATGGATAATTTTTTTTCTTTTTCTTTTTTTCTTTTAAAATATGAGATTTTCGTAAAGGTTGATCCAGACCTCTATTCCTAACTTAAAGAATGCGTGTCCAATTTTATCATGTAGTGCATCAAAAAATTAAAAATTATGCCGGCTTTAAGTTTTGCTAAAATAATTTTTGGTGTCGTTTATAAATTTAGAGTTATTAGAAAAAAATAAAAGAAAATATTTTTTTTTGAAAAAATCAAAAATTTGTGATTTTCGAAAAATTTTAAAAATATAAATTTTGCAAATAATTTCTAGTTTTTTTATTTATTCATATAGGTGCGTGTAATAGCAACAAAATGTGCAGTCATTTGCTGAAATCTGTGTGTTAGTGTTTAGTTTATTCCCGAAAAAGCAAAAATCTGCTCATACTCAGAGAGGGCAATCCCACAGATAACGTTTGCTTCCTGAAATTTTTCTGGGATAGGCAGAATCTTGCGGTCTCAGGGAGAATGAATAAAACACTGTCATTCTCTAGGAATTTCAAAGCGATTCTGATAATGTGCTTGTAAAACAGTGCTCCCACCTTTGGTTTGTAGATGGCTTCAAATTGGAGGATTGCAGTTCAGGCGCTAGAATAGTTGGCCCTAACTTTTAGTAGGCGATTACAATGGGAGGCAATTGCGGAGGTAGAACCGACAATGTATCGTCTCTGATAGACAAGCAGTTATAATACGATAACGTCTTAGTAATTCCAGTCAAGAGCGGTTCTTCAGGCTCTATTTGTGTGCAACAGAATAGTTCTCAAATTGATACTGGACCCCGAAGAACTTGAGGGCAATTAAAGGGTGGACTACTTACCCAATAGGGATGCAGTAAGGTCCTGAACCGTGATGAAATTCATGTCAATAATGAAGCTTTTTCTCTCAGTTGAGATGATTTTTAGCCCTTTACAGAAGAAGCCAAATCGGGTGCTGCCGGCTACCGTGTTGAATACGAAACAGTTAATAGGTACTGTTGCGGTAATTCGCTTGAGCACCCAATTTACACCAGATTTTGAACACCTCAATAAAAACCAGAAATATATGAATCCAATTGTATATTTATTTGAAATGTTAAAATTCCTGTTCATAAGATATTTAATATTAAAATAGGCAATATATACTTCCAAGTTAATACATACTTTTTTAGTGTGTAAACTGAATGCAGAAAATAAGGAATATATAAAGTTAATTTACTTCAATTAATATTCACGATATCTAAACAAATTATTTAGTTTTACATTCCAAAATCCCGAGTCACGGCCTTTTAACTTCGTAAAAAGGAAATGCCATGTGCTCGTTTTGATATTAGAGATATAATCTTTACAGCGGTTACTAGTTATTAAAATGTTCAAACCAGATAATCGATAAACTTAAACTGCAGTATCTGCTCGACAGTGGCGCTAACAGGTACCCAGTTAAGAATACTAGATTATTTACATTCGTTGTCTGCTTCAAAAATTGCTAATCCCTGGAAATATGTACAACTACTTTTTAATTTTAATTCAAATCCCAACCCAAAACCCAACTTATTTCAAATTCCTTTTTCTCTACGTGTATGTTTGCATGTCCGTAGATAAAACTTGAAGAATTACCTCCTATAAAAATTGAATAAGCCATTTGTTAAGAAAAGCAAATAATTTATTTTCGAGCCAGTCTATTCATCAATTAAGCAGAAAATCTGCCTGCTACGCAGCAGTTCAATAGTCGTTTTCATTCATTACGCCAGTTTAAGAAAAAGAAAAATAAAAAAATTAAACATGACTGACAATAATTCAAAGACAAATCAAAGACTTTAATAAAATACATAAATAACTTTTATGTATATTATTTACAAACGACTAAATCTGAAAATAATGACTCATGTTACATGAGACGACACACACAAGACCAACCTCCTTTTGCGTAAAAATTGTCTCTGTGTATGTGTGTGTGTGAATGTGTAAGTGCGTTCAAGACAATTGAAATTTATCCATATTTTGCTGATTTTTTGCCCTCTTTTCATTTAGCATTTATAATTTATGCAACTTATGACGCTGAAGCGTATTTATTCAATACGAAAAAACCGATCAGCAATCACCACACAAAGTTGAAATTTATATTTTTAAGGGATTCCAACCCACCCACTCCACTAAAACATCATTGATGATGATCAATTGTCTGGCGAGAAAAGGAATTATTAAATGAAAAAGCAAATGAGTCTACGTGATTTTATACGCGTTAAGCTTTTCAATAAATTTAGTCACTTTTAAAAGCCGCAATTAAATGGATTTATATTTCTTTGGTCCTCAGAAAATCAATTAAATTTCATTTTAACGACAATTGCTTTGAATTAAATTGAATGTAATCGAAAATTGAAAAAGTAAAATTTGAAACATAAACGACAGAAAATATCGATAGAATTAAATACGAAAATTAAGAAAACAAACGAGTTTTTTCGAGTTTTAAAACGAAGTTCAACAATGAGTATTTTAGGTGATAAAAGTATGCATTATATTTGATAAAGTAATAATCATTTACACAAATGAAAAGCTTAACACAATTTAAAAAAAAAAAAAAAATTAATACCTGCTATAAGAGAAATTTTTTTCTTTCTCACAAGTGCCCTTAATAAAATTGTATGTCTCAACACTAATTTAGTTGCATGGAATCTTTATCCAAAAATAATCGATACTGAAAATGGTTGAAATGTTTTGAAATATGTCTAATCTGGTCTATTGGTACAACAAAGATATATATTTGAGATGAGTTTCAAAATCATTTTTTGAAATCATGTTTGGAATCTATTAATTCAAATTCATATCAAATGAAGTTCAAATACTATTTTAATTTTATAACAGAACTTTTGATGATTTACAATTGTTAATAATTTTTACCAGGCTTTAGTGCGATTTTACTTCCTTAGGATTGAGAAAAACTTTTTGTGGTAAAGTTGTAGTGTTAAATAGTTTAAAAGAAGACAAGAAAAAGTAAGAAGCCTTCTCGGCTGGGGAACATACCATAGCTCTATCACGTCCACTGCGGATATCATCAGCAATCATACTGCTTCGAACCAACTGCCTTCACTGATTTTGCGACCTTAAATATGATTTCAGTATTCACTGAATTTAAGATTAATTAACGGGTCCGTCATCTAACGTTTTTTTCAACTAGTGCTTATTCCGTGAATGTTAACACTTAGCTCATGTCTGATTTGGGACTGTTCACAAATTACGTAACGCAATTTTTGCAGATTTTTCAGCCCATCCCTACGTAACATATCGTAACAAAATACGTACCCCCGCCGCCATCCTCCCGCCATACATAACATAACAACCACTAAATAATAAAAAAATTTATTGAAAAAAATAGTAATGTAATTAATTTTATGTACATGTGTATGTACATAGTATATATGTACTATATACCATGTACATATACTATATACAAATATAACTCAAGAAATTAAATTCATGTATTTAACGTGTAATTTAAAAGAAAATTCTACTGATACAAATTAGGGATTAAAAATTGGCAGATTTCAATTATCGGTCCATGGAAAGGTAAAATATTCATCCATTGATAAAACATGCATTTTAAATCCTGCAGCTACATATATATAGTCTACAATCTTTATACAATTTGTTTTATCAATGTTTTCATCTTCACAGCCTTCTTCCAGAGAAATGATGGCCATTAACTCATTTTGTCTCTGGGTTTTCCAATAAATAATATTTTTTTGTTACGTAACATTTTTACGAACCCTCCCTCGTCACAAATCGTAACAAAACTTATACCCGCCTTAAGCGTTACGTAATTTGTGAACAGCCCCTTTGACAGATAATTAGTTTTATCCTTCCGCTGAACTAATATGGTTGTGTATACACTTGAACAACGTTGGGTGGAAAATCATGGTAATGTTGCAGAATGTGTGCGAAAATTGCGTACGTATGTTCACTATCTTGTGAAAAAAGTGAAAGAAACTGGCATCCTCATCGATACACAAAAGCTTGAAAAGCCAAAAACAGTGAGTACAACCGAGAATATTGCTGCTGTGGCAGAAAGTGTGCGTGAAGCGCCATCAACATCAATTCACCGTTCAATTCAATTGAACATTTCGAAGACATCATTGAGACGAATTTCGCATACAGACCTTGGTATGATGCCATACAAAGTCCAATTGGTTTAGGAGTTGAAGGCAACTGACCATCCAATGCGTTTTCACACTTCACTAAGTGGGCCTGCGATCGACTTACAGAAAAAAAATCTATTTGGTGGACCCTTTAGTTCATATGTAACTTAAATCAAACATGAAGAACTTACACTGATCTCTTGGGCATTAGTGGGGAAAAATTTTATTATTAAGTTTTACTCAATATTTGAAACAATTTCTTTCGTGCTGATCAATAATATAAATGGAATATTGAGCTCAATAATGTAATTTGTTAGGAAAGTCTCAGTTTAGGTGCCTGTGTGAGCGACGTATTACTTAAATTATGAGAACAATATTTTACAAGGTGGGTAGTACATATGTAGCAAAATGAGTGTGATTTCACTGTTCCCCCTTTAATATGGTAGATTTTGTTCTTAAATTCTTATTCCCAAGGACCACTTTTTTTAATTTCTTGCTTATGATTAACAGTACTGATTAAATAATTAAAATATTTTGTTTTTCTTTTTCTTTTCAGTCCAACGAGGAATTTTAAATATGTAAGTTGAACAAGCATTTCAAAAAGAATGAACTGAAAAATCATAGATATTAGCGTAGTTTGATTTAATATTCGATATTCTTCCATCGATTTGCCCATAGCTTCTAGAATGGGAAAAAAAAGTTCCACTACGACATTTGAAAAAATTATTTTTCGAACGTCCGATTTAAACAAAATTGTTAGGTATTTTTGTATTTGAGCCCCCCTAAGGAGGAATGGTACATTGAAGGTTGGTCTTAGAGTTAACGAAAATTAAATATTCCTCCAATCACAATAACCTGTCCGAGAGCGCTTGTAAAGGAGTCAAACTTGTTACAAAATATCAGTAATTTTTCCTCCCCAATGTTGTTTTCGAACACCCCACCACCTTCGGGGGGCTCCCATACAAAAATACCAACAAAAAATATTTTTTATTTTAGATCTAAAAATAGACCTTATTGTTTTCTGTCTGTCTATTTTTAGACCTAAAATAATAAATTACAACAGGCTCTTATAGCGAATAAATCATTAAGTTCTTTTTTGAAAAATAATTTTAATACATTTAATAATTCTTCTTTTGTAGTTTATTATCTTTTGTTTTTGTATTGCCTCTTTTTGATGTTAATAAAAGTTAATACAAAAACAAAAGTTAATGCATTTATATTAAATTACTTTTTCAGGCTTAAGTTCAACCCTTGGTTTGTCACTATTTTAATTAATATCAATTAAGTAAAGAAAAGTAAAATTTTTATAGCTAGGTGGACGGACAACCGGCTGTTTCTGGGTAGCAATGAATTACAATACAGAAAGAAGTTCAATAAAATTAAAATTTTCAGTAAAAATGAAAAATAATTTTTTTAAATCAATTTTTTTGATTTGGTGCAATCGACCTTTTTCCCAAAAGTATCAATTGCACGATACCAAAAAATGTGTGTATATTAATCGTTTGTATATATGTTTATCTGTCATTTCATGAATATTGTTCGCAGAAATATATTTAAGGCAAAAAGCATTTTTTTTTTGTAATTTTTTTTTTTTTTTGTGTCAAATTTCGCCAGGTTTCTAGCAATTTCAGTTTAACCATACACTTGCTCTTCTACTACTTTCAGCAATGGTAGAAATTCACCAAAAAGCGAAAAGAAGGCCTACAAACTTAATCGCGCCAGTCAGTCAACCAGTCTTTATTTGGAAGATGGACTCAAGCCCAAATATCCCATATTCGGAGCACCACTGGATCAACTGGAGTTGCAACAAAATGTGCCACGTTTTGTGGTCGATGCTGTCGATTATATTGAACGCAAAGATCGTATTGTACAAGATGGTATTTATCGGGCCTGCGGCAACAAATTCTCCATAGACGAGCTGAAACAAAAATTAACGAAACATTATATTTACGACTCGAAACTTATTGTGGCCGATGACATACACACGGTAACCAGCCTACTGAAACAGTTCTTCCGTGATCTACCCGAACCAGTGATACCACAAGAAATTTACAATTCTATAACGACCAATTTAGCGGACAAACAGGGTATCGATGCCATACAAGTGGCCTTAGAGAAGATGAAGGAGCCCAACAAATCAACACTGAGATTTTTAATTAAACATTTGACAAAGTAAGTTCTGAAATTAATTTAGATAACAATATTTATTACATGTTGTTTTTAAATTTTAGTGTTGCTGCCTGCAGTTCCTCGAATCGCATGAATGCTTCCAATATGGCCATTGTTTGGGGGCCCTCGCTATTTGCCCAAAATGATACGTACGATATGATTGGGCGCATGAACACTTTAACCAAAGTTTTAATAGAAAATTATGATCGAATTTTTGCTACCAATGAACGTCTACTCTAATTAATATTATTTAATTAAAATTGTTATTATTATTTTTTTTTTTGCTAATTTTAAGCATCACAATATTTATTAAAAAGAAAAAGTCCAGCTGTATTCCACTTGCTGCGGGGAGCACCGCTTTACTCAGCTCTTTCATTTTCAAATACAAGTATTTTGTAATTTTATCAAATTAATTAATTTTGCGTCGACATCACAAAACATACCAAATATTAATTAAACAAGAAAAAAAGGGATTATATATAAATATAAAAGACAAGTTAATTTTACTTTCATATTGTCTACTTATAGTATAGTGTACGTCATAATTTAAGTCAATCCACCCTGTTCTGTCAAGTGAATTAATTTTAAAATTATCGAATGAGGTTTCACAGAAAACATATATAGAACATGGCTGGTAGTTAATGAATTTAAGTTGGAATATATGTATGTATGTAGGTATTTACAATAAGTATGAAACAATCTAATTTTATGTACTCAATTTGTCAATTGAAGGCGAAACTCTATTTAAACTTTCAACGTATGTTGTGTGTGTGTGTGTGTGAATTTATAGTATATTTAACTAATTCAAAAACATTTAATTTAATTGAGGTGCTCGCTTAATTCTTTTATTATTTTTCTTTGTTTTTTTTTTTTAAAGTCCATTCAAGCGAAACTATTCCAAATTTGTTATTTTTTATAAACTGTTATTATTATTTTACATACACATGCATGTGCATGTCGAGAAGTACCAATTAGTTTAGAGATCATTTATTAATTAATGTGATAACTTAGTTATTTAAGACCGTGTGTGTTTGTGTGTGCTTTTTGTATAAAAATAAAATCGAAAGAAAAGTAATACGTTTAAAAAATCAGATGTTAGTTTTTTATCGCTTCTATATATTTGATATAATAATGGAATGCTTAAGGTGTAAGGTGTACTTGTGGAACCAATACTTCGTAAACTATATAAAAACGTTACGTAATTAAAAACCCAACAAATTCCGTTTTTACTCACAGAGTAAAAACGGAACCCCTTTACAGAGACTTCGCTGTCCGTGCACTGAAAAAAAAAATTCTATCCATTTGTACTTCAATCAATCCCAAGCGCTCTTTTTAGGCCTAAAAAATTGCAGTTGGTTCCTATAGCAAGTGTCTTTATAGTTATAAAAAAGTCATGGCATGTTCTTGAGCTAATAAATCCTCAACTTTACTTTTCTGCATTAATTGATTACTTCATTAATATAATATTGGACTACAAAAACTCTGACCATCAGGTATTAATTTAATTTTATAATCAAACTATGTATATACATAATCGGGTCTGTTTTAGAATCCGATTCGGATTGATTTAGCAAAATTTTTTTAATCCGCATAATTCATAAATTGGTGTTCAATTCAGCATGTTTTTAGATATTCGAAGTTTCTGTTCGAAAAAAAATTCTAAATGTCAAATACATAAACAACAGGTTTTTATGTTTTGAAAAGAACTATCAGAGGACGAAGCCGATGCTAAAAGATAGCTTAACATACAAATAGTAGCCGGCGGCAAACCAAAAACCGACGGTTAACGATCGTCTAAGTGCTAAAAGAGAAAATTTAGTTTTTATTAAAAAAGTTATAGCTTGCATGAATAAAAGCTGATTCTATTTACTTTCACTCACCCTATAATACTATAATTGAAAACGAATAAAAACATGGGGATTCGGATTGCAGAACACCAAAAATTCTAAAGTAATCCACTTTAGAGTGAATTCGGATTCTAGAAGAGACCCGAATTTCTAATTCTTAATATATCGGGCTTCAGTTCGATTTTATTTCCACAGAATTGAGAAAGATCTCTTTGTGGCAAAATTGTGTAGATCAACATTTTCAAAGAAGACAAGAAAGGCAAAGTTTAACACTTATCCCAGCCAATACATACCGTGGTTGTCTTACATGTGAAAAAGCAAATGGTTCGGGAGATGTGTTAATAACAATTGTAAATCGTGAAGTTCTATTAATGTTTAAAAGTGCCTGGGCAAATAGCAACAAATACAAAAATCAATTCGAAAATGGTAAGAATGTTGGTAAGAGAACATAAAATGTAGTTCAATGAACAGAAATACGCAGTTATAAAATGGAAAGTTCAATTCTATCGATGAAATAAATATAGACAGTCGGCAATAAAGAGCTTAGCCGGTATTAAAGTTAAGTGCTGTTGATTAAAAACAGTAAGCAATTAGCCATGAGCTTGGTCCGAAGCCATTTGAGTGCTGATGACCGATCGTCCGTGGTGTCCGTCAAACAGCTATGGTATGTACCCAAGCCATTAATTCTTCAGCTTTACTTTTCTTGTCTTCCTTCAAACTGTTGATCACAAGAATTTTACCAAAAAAAAAAAAAAAAAAAAAATATTTCTTAATTTTGAGTAAGTAAAAATCGAACTAGAAGGCCAGATAAAATAATCAACAATTGTAGATCATAAAGTTTGGCTATAAAATTAAATTAATATTAAATAAATAATTTTTATTTGATCTTCTTAATGCTTGAGAAAACTAATTCATGCAGCTTCTGATCGTTTTTTTAACATACAATTTATTAACAATATTATTCAATATTTCGCCAACAGTTTGTCAGCATCTTCAGAATTTGTAATTAAATTAAAAAAGTTGAAAAAATTTTGATTTACAAAAATTAAAAATGGAAAATTAAAAACACTATAAATAACAGTAAAAAATAACGCACGTAGAAATAAACTAATTCATAAATAATTAAATATATTAATATTCCAAAAAAATTTTTTTGATTATAAATGAGGGCATTAAAAAGTGAAAAATTGTTGTAACAGATTTATTTCTAAGTCATTGGTACGAGTGTACCCATGTGTATGTCTAATTTTTGAGGGTTTCTTTGTCAAAAATATTTTATTTCTTTGGAGCACGTGGCTTAACGTCCAAGTTTCCTTTAACTCCTCCACCAAGTTTTAGGCCCCAGTCGAGCATATTAAGGCAAGGAGAACGTGCGTGGCGTGCTAGAGGCTCGTTCCCTTCCCCTCGTACAGGGTACTTCGAAGCAGCAGTGCTGTGTCGACAACCAAAAGCTCTTGCAGCATTACAAACAAGACAAACAGCCACCAGTAGAACAATATTTAGAAACAACTTCATCTTTATCAGGATATTGTAAGAAAGTTCTTTTCTCAATACACTTTGACTACTCTTGAAATTACACTGTCTCTTTTGTATGGGATTCTGTTTCTTTTATACATATTTTCAGTACATAACAAAGTTATAGGTATGTTTGAAATGTTCTCTGTTCCTGTAATGTGGTCAATGTATATATATTTTTGTACTTAACGATATAATGTGGTTTATTATTAAAAGTATATATGTATAAAAAGTACATGAATAATTATGGGAATTACATGGCAGCAAATTTAAATTATTTATATAAATATATTTATATAATTCCTGGGTTTGATCGGATGGGTAAATTTTCCCGCACTATTTATTTGATTTAAGAGCCAAACTTTTTGAAAAAGTTTCATTTTTGAGCCTGAATTAATACATTTTCTCCCCCTATAAAACTAGTAATTTTCAAGGCTTCCGACTTTAATTTTTTAATATTTTTATATGGGTGTTCCCCCAAGGAGGCGTGGCATCGAGTCAAAGTATTCGAACAAAATATTGGGTAGAAAAAATTAGTGAGTGTTGGTATAAGATTCTGATACGGGCACCTTGGAGCAAGTTAGTGTGATGGAAGGAAAATTACATTTTCGAAGAGCCCAAATATGAGCACCCTGGGACTGATTAGTCACGGGTGCTCATATTTGGGCACCCGTTCATATTTGGGTGCTCATATTTGTGAGCAATCGCTAATAAGTTTTGCTCCTCAATCTTTTCTTTAGGAATACACCGACCCTGTACCACGCTTCCTTAAGGCACTCCCACGACTTCTGCAGAGGCTGCAGAGATGAAGAGGAGGTGTAGTAAGGGAGTGTAGAACACTCCCTCTGAGTACTGGTCCCAGCCTAACAAAAAATAAAAAATAAACTAAAAAGCTATCTCTTACTTCATTTTATTATTTAATCGATTAAACGAAGTTTTATAATACACGACGAATCTACACAGGTTTTAATTGATAATTTTTATTAATGACATCAACGCCAGCGTCATTTTCTTTTTGGGCTCTCACTCCCCGTTCCAGCGGCGCCAATAAAAAGTATTCATCTGGCACGACAACAGGTTGCAATTGGTAACTTATAAAATATGGAACTGGATCATCGTAGATGTTTTCAAAAATTACGGGCGAAGTTAAAATAGTGGGAGGTATCAAAAGAAATGACATTAAGATAAAAAATTTTAAAGCCATATTGAATTTCTTATGAATATTGTTCGTGTTGAAAATTTTTTTTATTAACTGAGACTTCACAACAACTGCAACATCATTTATATGTTTGCTCGCGAAGTGTGTAAATTTTTATTTCTTAACTTTCGCATAAGGGTTTGAAATTATGATTATTTCTTATCAGTATTGATGTGTTGCGGGACTTTCATTATTATCTCAGTTTATGAACCATTAAAAAAAATGTAATGGTGTATTAGAAGGTCGTGTGCTTCACGCAGCTGTGTTAAGTCATAAAGTTGATACAAACTCGTTAAATTTAAAGATCAAAAGAAAAATTGTGAATGTAAACTACAAAAATCATCAAGCATTACACTGTCGTAATTACCAGCTAAAATTTATTCTAAATCATAAATTGCACAAATCGTGGAAGATATTTTTTGATATACATTCGGCAAAATATTTTCAGAGGTACAGAAATTATTTGCCTTTGCTACCACCAAGCTTGATCAATACCCAGCAAAAAAAGTGAGTAAAAAGAAGTAGAGAAATCACCGCAACTAATTTAACGAAACTCTTCCAATTTTGAGGAAAAATTACCAAATTTTACATTAACATTTCATTAGAAGGAAATGATTGCTTTTTGACAATCTTAAACTAAAAAAAATAAATCACTTCGCACAGCTCACGTACAGCCCCAATTTTTTGTAAAATTGATTTCGCTATATATTGGCTATATATAGACCGTTGAAAAATTTTCAAGGTCTTTGCATTTAGTAAGATTATTTTTTTATATAAATAACTTTGTGGCCGCAAAACTTGATTCAGCTCACGTACAGGCTCAACTTCTTGAGGAAACGGTTGTTACTATATCTTGGATATATATAACCGAAAGCAGAAATTCTTTTTTTTTGCTTTTAGTGACCATACCAAATAATAAAGATAGTATTTTGAACTTCAAGTAAAAAAATTGATTTCAAACTTTCAAAAAACAAAATAAAAATTTTTAATAAATTTTTTTTTAAATAGAATTTAATTTTTTATATTATTTATTATATTGTTATTTTATTAATTTATTTCCATTTCCTGTAAAACAAGATTTCACTTATATTTAAAGTACAGAAATGCGTTAAAGGGGCACAACTGGTTTTAGGCACCACTGGAGAAAAATATTTTTATTATATATATTAAAACAAAAGAAGTTAAAAAAAAATAAATAAATAAAAAAATACAATTTAATAAAAAGTAAAATAAGTTAAATTAAATTAAATTAAATTAAATTAGGTGAAGTTATTAAACAAAAATCATTTGAAATTTTTTGCGTTGCTATTGAATTGCTGAGTAGCTGGTAGAAAGTTCCAAAGACGCTCTGCATTTATAAAAAACTGCCACTCTGAAACCCGACAACTATGAAGCGGAATAATAATTTTTCTGCCTCTAAGTGATTTGGTGAATTTAATTTTGTCGTATAGGTACGACGGAGCTTGCAGATAAATGATCTTATAAAGAAATATGAGTACACGAATCTTGAGTAGACTATCGAGGGATACACCGTAAAGTTGTGAAGAAAAATTAGAAATACGGTCATGCTTTCGTAGGCCATACACATACCTTAAAATATTATTGTATAAAACATTTAGTTTACACTTACTAGCAGAGCCGCACCTCGAAAAGATTTCGCAGCCATATAAGTAAAGTTGAAAACTTATTGGCTGGGGTACAAGCCATGGCTGTTTCGCGACCACCACGTCACTCATCAGTACTTAGCTTTTCTACCACCTGAGCTGTTCATTCCTGATTGTGTCTATATTTAATCTAATTTACCGACTTTCCATTTTAGCACTGCGTTTTTCTGTTGATTGGAATATATTTTATATTCTCTCACTTTGATTTGCAATTAATTTTTTTCTTTTTTGTTACTATTGTATCAGTGATAACAACGATAACAACGCGACATTTCATGGTATTCTGGCTGTATTTCCGTTATTCATGAACCGATTTGGTTGAATTTCAATATCAAAAACCTTAAGCAACTTTTGGCATCAAACAACTGAGTCAAGTAGTTTTCTCAGAAACTGTATTTCAACGACCTACAGGGAGGCGGACAGACAGACAGGCAGGCATCGCTAAATTGATTTTTCTGTCAATTCTGAGCCAAAATATATACATATACTTTAGGGGGCCAGAAATTAAAACTTAAAAACGTTGTAAAAAGAATCACAAACATTGTTGTTAGGGATAAAAAAAAATTTAAAACTATTAAAATTCATAAGAGCATATTTTAAGGTTATACTTGTCCAACGAGTGACTGCAACATTTAGAAGCAAATTTGTATTTGTTGCTCATTGTAAATGTTATATTTGCTCGTTGAGCAAACATAACCTCCAAACATGCCCAAGTGAATTTTCACTTATATTTTCTGTTTTATTATAACACCTTAAGTTTGATTTCAAAAACTAAAAAAAACAAAACCAATCTAATTTGTCAAATTTAGTTATTATTTTAAAGCTGGAGTTAATCAGGCTGATTATGTAAATGGGTGTTCAAATCAAAATGCATATCATGCACTTTGTGATTTTGTCGGCCAGTTTAATCGTCCAATCGGAAAAATCGTACAACAATTTGAGCAAACCGGATCTGCAGGAGCTGTGGAAACACCAATTCATGCCTGTACTGCTAGTACTCTAGAATATATTGCTGCTGTTCGCGATAGAGTGGCCGAAGAGCCGTCCACCTCAATTCGTTGTTGTGCCAAACAATTGCACCTCTCAGGCTCGTCGTTGATGAGTATTATGCATAAGCACTTGCATATACATACTTATAAGGTGCAATTGACATAACAACTAAATCCTCTTGATCATTCCAAGCGTCAACTGGTATCCGTGTAGTTGGCTAAAACAGAAGTCAGCAGGCGATTACTGCTGCCTTATTCTATAACTCGCTAAAGTTAGGGATATTGCGAAAAATCTCCAAAATTAACTAAGTGATTCTTAGCGATGACTTCACTTTTAAAGCAATTTTTTAGCAACCAATATTTTTTGAAGATAAAAACTTTGCTTCTTTCAAAAAAAAAAAATTAGGATTTGAGCAACGGCGCTAAAATTCAATTTTCTCTCACAAAAGCTTATACAAGTACGGTCATCGCTAAAACTCGCTTAATTGAGTTTAGAGATATTTGGTGATGTCTCTTATTTTAGCTGGGCTAATATTTGTCAGTGTGGCCGCAACTTTATATTGTGCTAACTTGATTATTTTTAGATGAGCGCAAGCCTACAAATTGTAAAGAAAACCAGTTGACAAAATACCTGGTACATATCAGTTTTTGTTCTACGACATGGCATCATAACAAACGATGTTTTTTGTGCTTTTGTTGATAAAAATTCAATAGTGTGGTGTGCCCAACCCTGAATACTCAAGGTTTTAAAAAGAGAACAAAAATATTATATTATGCATACGAGTACAATAAGAATGCATATTTCACTAGTTTGTCTGATAAGAAACTATATTTTTGGCTTAGTGTGGAAAAGCCTTATCTCCATTTCCTCGTAAGGGGAAGAAAGATAGAAAATAAAGGGCCTTAAAATTTAGACAACAAAAAGAAGAAGCAAACAGATCTTAAACGAGAAGAGCACGGAATTAAACAGTATATTGAGGCAACTATTCTGCCTGCTAGGTAGAGACTCAAAGCTGTCAACTCAAAATGAAGTGATCATATATAAAACGAGCATAGCCCCATTTGGAAGTACGTGGAAATTTGAGGCACTGCAAGCACAACGAACATAAAAATTATCCAAAAATCCAGTCCACAATATTGCGAACTGTTGTCGATGCTGTATGCTACATTAGAGATCAGTACACACACCGAGACCCAAAAGTCAAAACAATAAAAGAAGTAATTGGTGACAGCAGCCTTAAGCATTCAACTCGTTTAACACGAAATTTCAACACGGAACTCAGACAGATGACTCACGCGATATGCGGTGCTCTTTAAAAAGAAATGATTTTCATATGAATATAACATTTTTATTAACATACGATATAAATTATCTTAAGTATTCATTTAAGATAATTAACACCCCAATTAAGTACAACCAATTATTTATTGTCACCCTGTTGACAGGTGTAATAAAAAAGGGATATAAAAATAGAATGAATACTAGACCGATTCTAATTTAGATCATATCCGGTTTTTAAACAGAGTTGTAGCAAGCTGTCTATAGCAAACGCAAAATTTTCAAATTATTAGAAGCCTGAGTTGCGCAAGTTCTGTATTAAGCCTTTGTTTTGAAGCGTAGACTATTTAATTAAAACAGAGCTGGATCTAGCATGACTTTTTGAGGGTGAAATTTTAACTAAAATATAGTATGTATAGTGTATATTCTTTGGAAGGCCAATGAAAATGTATTATTAGTTTTGATTATGGGGGTAGGGCGCCAAAAATCTCTTTTTGTTCCCCCACTGGATACGCTCCTGTTAAAAACATGCTTTTGTATTGTAAATTTTATCAACAGCTCAAGTTGATACTCAGTCATGTATTGTTCAATTCAATTTTGCCACTCAACTCAATTCAAGTATATTCAAATCAATGGCATTCCTTCCATAAAGATCCAAATGAAAACAACAAGATGTTACAAAACTTAAAATTAATAATATCTGGGTAAAATATTTAAATCAGAAAATCATAAAAAGCAAAAAATTAATTAAACTATTAACTCTATATCTAGTCTACTGTTTGTGTTTTTGCTGGGCAGAGCTAAAGGAAATGTGGCAAATCCAGTGCAACAAACAGAATGCTCGTTAAGCCATAAATTTGGAAACAAACATTTTCCTTCACATTTCAAGTTTGGTGTCTCAACAGCGGCCTATCAAGTTGAGGGTGGCTGGAATGCAGACGGTCGCGGTCCCTCCATTTGGGACACATTTACCCATCAACACCCGGAGATGATTGACGATCATACAACCGGAGATGTTACCTCGGATTCATATCATAAATTTGACCAGGACTTAGCAGCGCTCAAGGAATTGAAAGTATGAATTATTTTTGATTTTCATTCCCTTCTTGGTACACTTGGTTAAAATATCTAAATTTGTTTCTATTGCCAAGGTAAATTTTTACCGCTTTTCTATATCGTGGTCGAGGCTTTTGCCAAATGGTGATATTTCTTCTAAAAATCAAAAGGGTATTGATTACTACAACATGATGATTGACAAGTTGTTGGAGAATGGCATTGAGCCCATCGTTACTATGCTGCATTATGATCTGCCCGAGACCTTCAATCTTTATGGGGGCTTTACCAATCTCTTGCTGATAAAATATTTTGCTAATTATGCCAGATTATTGTTTGAAACATATGGTGATCGCGTCAAAGTGTGGATAACTATTAATGAGCCCTATGACTATTGTATACCGGGTTATGGTAATGGCAACTTTCCACCCCTGGGCCGTGAGCACGGTGTGGCTGATTATATTTGCATGGATACAACACTTAAAGCTCATGCTGAAGTTTATCGTTTATATAGAGAAGAATTTTACGAAAAGCAAAAAGGCAAAATCGGCATTACCTTAAGTACACGATTTTACTTTTCTAAAGCGAATAATCTCTCTACCATCGATCGTGCCATGCAATATTCGGTGAGTGTTTATTTCTAATTTCTCGAGAGCAATCTTATTATTGTTTTTTTGTTTGTTTGTGATTAAAGCTGGGTTGGTTGGCTTATCCCATCTTTGGTGAGACGGGCAACTATCCAAAAGTAATGCTGGAAGATGTTGCCAAAAATAGCAAAATAGAAGGCAGATCATGGTCTCGCTTAAGATATTTATCTGTTCAAGAAAGAGAAGTTATCAAAAACTCTGCAGATTTTCTAGGCCTCAATTATTATACATCGCGTTACGTGGCGGAGGCCAGTCCACCCCAGGGTGCCGTGCCTTCGGTGCAGTACGATTCGCGTTTGAAATATGAAACGGATTCAAAGTGGAGAAGAGCAAAATCAAGCTGGTTGTACTGTGTTCCTGAGGGTTTGGAGGGTTTACTGCAGTGAGTATTCAAATGGAAATCGTTATAAAATTTAAAAGTTAAACATTTTTTCTTTTATAACCAAAGTTGGATCAAAAACTCATACAATAATATAGAAGTAATCATCACGGAAAATGGTTGGTCTGATGAGGGTCAGTTGAATGATACTGAGCGTATAGACTACTTAAAGGTAAGATATTCTAGAATAATTTAATGCATTCAACAGGCACAACTGTTCAGTATTTAGTGTAAAGTCCTTATAAAACAGGTTAAAAAAATAACAAAAAAAAATTATAAATAAAATATCCGAAAGGAAAGAAGTTACTCGATTTAGGAAATTTTTCAGCCTATGTTATGTCATGTTATGCGAGCTGTCGGTAATGAAACCGGCCCACTTGGGTTCTACAAAGGTGGCTTTGTGATACCCGAGTAAACTGTAGCGAGATAGCCTTACATGATTTTCGTCAGTTCCGACCTGAACCAACCCGATGAACGGATAAATGAGTCCACCCTGTCCAAACCGCATTCCGCCACTTCCGGTCGGTCTGCCTAAGTAATTTGCTGAGAGGTGGGCAACGCCAGAGAAAATGTTCGACACTCTCCTCCTCCTCTTTGTCCCTGCAGCCTCTGCAGAAATCATTATACGGAAGATTTAGTCTTCTCGCATGTAGTTACTCCCATGTGACAATGTCCAATTAGATTTTTTTCAGCCTAAGATATTCATTAAAAAACTTTTATATAAAAAGGAAAGCAAACACATTCCCTCCAGCTGTTTTTTTTTTACAGTACAAGGGAAAAAAAGTGTTTGACATTTTAATCTAAAATAAGGAGAGAAAAAAATATCAATCAGATATTGAATTGGATAGACTTTACATATAGACTTTGGTCATACTTGTTTTAATTGTTACCTATTTTTTAATTTCGTTATTTTCCTTTCAATAGAATATAGTTTTTTAATAGAAAATCATGGAGATTTTGTTTATTCAATATCAAGAGGTTGTTGGTCTGATACCACATTTGAAAAGCCGGTGTTAATGAAAGGAAATAAAAACTTTTTTAATTAAAAGTATTTTGTATTTTTTATTTTAAATACACATTTTCGTTACACTGTCTTTTGTATTTCAATGACTTGCTTTTAGAATGCAGTATTATGTATTTTAAATAAATATGTTGTATTTTAAATAAATATGTTGTATTTTAAATACATCAAAGCATGTATTTTGCCCAGCACTGCTCACAATAGCACTTAAGATTTATTAGCAATCAATTTTGAGAAATTCAGAAAATTTTTAATAAATTTGAAAATAATTACAGACAGAAAGGACAAAAAGACACTAGGAAGGGTATACAAACTTCAATTATTGGGCTGCAAAAAGAAAAGTTATAATATATTGGAAACAAGAAAATTACAAAAAAATGAAAACGGGACGTCACAGGGCTTGACAAAAACCATAACATTTTTTGTAATCACTCTCAGATGATCTTTAATTGTGGTGCAAGACCTGCTCAATTGGTTCTTCAACCCATTAAGGCACATTGTATTCATTTATACTAATAATAACACAGGGATCCCAGTGCCCTAATTTGAATACGTTGAGTTTAGTGATGCCATCCGTTCCGATATGAAATTTCTTCTTGATTGTCCGCTTTACAAATAATGTTCCGTATGTTAAAACTTTTTCCCTGTTTCCTGTGTTTGCAGGCTCATTTACAGGCTGTTTTGAATGCCATTAATATGGGTTGTAACGTTACACACTATACGCACTGGAGTTTAATGGATAATTTTGAATGGCAACGAGGTTTTACGTAAGTTACACTTTTTTTTTTTAAACAAATATAATATTTTTATATTTATTTTCTTAAGCTAAAGGTTTTTTTATTAAAATTATTTAATTATTTTTGTCGATATTTCGCTCTACTTCGGATAGCTTCTTGAGGACAATAAAAAATTACAATTATTGTCCTCAAGAAGCTACCCGAAAGAGAGCGAAATATCGACAAAAATAATTAAATAATTTTAATAAAAGACCTTTAGCTCAAGAAAATAAATATATAAAATATAAAAAAGGGACGGAAAAAACCAAATAACAAATATATTATTTTTATTAATTATTAGTACTAATTATTTGTTCTTTTTCTAGAGAAAAATTTGGTTTATATTATGTAAACTTCACCAGTGAAAACAAGGAACGTGTTGCCAAGTACTCCGCACATTATTATAAGAATATAATTGAGAGTAAAACTATATCGAATTTTGAGGTTTAACATTAAACTAAGCGATAAATTGATATTAAAACATGAATATAAATCATTAAAACTGGAAGACCTACACTACTAGCTAACGAATTTTCTTTTGGTAACTCAACACGCAACATTCAAATCAACGTCCCCTTGGGGCGCCTTTCAGTATTTGATCGATCTTTTGTGATAAGAGTTCATCGTAGTTGGAGTAAACTTCCTAATACTCTCAAATTATTTTGTTATACTTATCATACTTATAGTAAAATGCTCTTCGAGTATTTTAACAATATTCATCATTAAATTTTTAAATCTTTCGAAGTATCCTTGGTTTTTAGGAAATGCGATTGTAATTCTCAATATCGAAACTAGTTTTATATTTTTGGCGGTATTTGGATGGTTGGAGAGCCTTCTAACTAACAATTAGGTTTTAATTTTAGAATTAGTCAAATTAATTTACATAGACATTTCACTATACATACATTATTATTAGCCATGAGGCTTTCTTTGTATTGAAATCAAATAAATAAATAAATAAAATACACAATATACTTATACCCATGGGTATTAATGTTAATTTTTAGATAAAGTTCAGCAAATACATAAGAAGTGCTCAACTATTACGTTATGCCATTAACATGTCTGGGGTCATATCACCATGATGTACCAAATTTATAACCCATGTATCCTACGGAAAATGGAATACAACTCTGATGTTTGGGCTCACAGTCTTTTTTGGGGCTACTCCACCGTAAACAGGAGAGAGAGTGCCAAGAAGGGAAAATAGGCTGTCCCACTCTATTGCTTTGCTGGAGCACCGTAGTAGTGTGAGATGTGTTACACTGTTCTGTGCTTATTATAATGGATTTTGCTCTGACTAAATCAGGGATGTTGTTTCTGGATTTGAGTTCGATTTTACTTTCTCAAAATTGAAAATTTTTTCTTCTTTTTTTTTTTGTAATAAGACTGGCGTGATGTTGAAGACACCATGGCTGTTTCACTCCCATCACGTCGCTCATCTGCACCCAATTTGCCGTTACGGCCAATTAGGTTTGAAATATTTCACTTTTCGCATGATCTTTAATAAATTACCCGATTTTCTTACATGAGTGAAAAGTCATGAATAAATCAACGTGATTTAAGAAAATGTGTATAATTTGCTGGCATCACGCCAGTGGGGACTGCACACAAATTTGAATAAATATTTAATTTCATGGTGACGTCTATCAGCGAAAATAAAACTCATTTTATTCAATACACAAACCATTAAAGCTTTTTTCTATTAAATAAAACAGCTTTTAAGCAACTATTTTAACCAACCATACAGGGCCATTAGGCCCGGACGAATTGTGTGGACAAATATGTGTCGATGTTATAGCAAGAGAAAAAAATATTACACAACGACATATGAAAGAAATCGTTTTCAAGACATCGAGCCTAATTTTGTTTCTTTTTGTGTGGCCTTGTACGCTCCTTTATTATTGTATTTATTTATTTTTAAAGCTATTTATATATTTATATCATGGGTAATACGATGTAACGAAAAATTAACACATTTTGGAGAATGCAACAAATCTGTTCGACTCTCTCAACACTTCTATTTCATTATGAAAAATTCCCACATATTGAGACTTTCCCCTATTTAGGCCAGCCCTGGTGTCACTACACAATTTATTGATGTAAGCGACAACTGACGATAATTTTCCTAAGCACTATTTCAAGTCAAGCGCTTTGTTTCAGACAACAATCATTTTTATGGTTGATAACGAATATTACATATAGTCTTGAGTTATTTTAACTGATTTACTGTTGATTTTTGACTTGATAATTAAATGGCATGTGTTCAAAATACAAAATATTTTTAACCTTAAGTACTTTTTTTCATTTATACATCTTGAAGATACACTCTACATATTTGAATTTATTTATGTATCTTAAAAAACCTACAAGTTAACAGTCAATTTAAACTTAAAATAATTTTTACCATACTGTAATTGAATTATTGTGAATTATGCTTTTCGTTGACAATTGGAATATGTAGTCACTTAAAATCTCACAAAATGGAAGAATATGTCATGTAATAAGATTTTCTAAAAAGGCGCAAAAGACACTATCAATTCAACTGGCCAATGGTAAACATCATATAATATACATATAATAAATTTATATACTAATCTTTAAAATTCGTCTCCTTTCATTAACTCCTATTTATATATTTTCTTGCCATCGGGGATTTATAAACATATACGCAGCACGACTAACGAAAAGGTAGTTCTCTGGTATAAACCACCCATACAGTCCACTCAATCCCGCTAGTCAGGGTACTACCAAAGTTACATCGTGTTCAGCATGTAATTAAAGATTTCTGAACAACTATTGTTAATTAGAATTTTCATTGAAATTTTACTGTTATTCAATTCGCTTTGATGTTTTTTGTTTACTTATTAATGCAATCTTACATTTGTAGATGTGTGTGTGTGTGTGTGTGTGTTTACATTTATGCATAATTTTTGAGAGTCGCCTTGTTAGAGATGGTATTTTACTTAAATTTGCAAAGATTGCCACTTTAACTTTGACTATAGTTAAAAAAAAGTTAGGAACGCTTTCTAAAATTTAAGTTGTTTCTAAAAAGAGTCAGCCGACTTTAGTATTTGACTATAGTTAAGGCCCAAAATATTTAATACGAATAAGGCATTGAGCATTTGTCTGTGTGTTTTATGTCGCTGCTGTGCTTAAAAAGCAAACAAAGCACACTAACATCTGCATGTGTGAGAGCATAACATTTGTCTCAACAAAATTTTGTCAGGTGAAGACGTTAAGTTACATACATACATACATACATACATACATACATGCACATATCTTGTCAGGCGCCAACAAGAGTCTTACCAAAAATAGAACAGAATATTTGTGTTTAAAATTGAATTGATATCAGCTTTTATTTATCATGACCCTAAAAATCTTACGTTATAGATTATTTCGCTAGATTAATATCGGCTAATCTAAAGTGAATACCTTAAAGTTACTGCCATAAATTAAAGCCAACTTATCAAAGTCCAATTTCATATTTAGGACTATAAAATGAAAAGAAACACAAATAAACACCTTAGCAGTTCATATTCTTTTGGCACACTCAGTTGAAATGAAAATTTATATAGCAATTTTAGCCGTGTGCCTTATGAGCGCAAATGCCGGCTCTATTAATCCATCTGGTATAGAATATGAAAGTTTGATTAAAGGATTGCTCAAAGAAATGGCTGTCATAGCCAAAGATGCTAGTGTTGCCTTAAAGCAACAACTGGAAGAAATTGTCTTGGATCCCCTGATACAAGTGGAAACTTCGATCGTCAGCATAGAAAAATTACGCAAGCAAAATGAACAATGTGTAGCTGAGGAAGATGAGAGGATTTTCTTCACTGTGGGTGCCATGCACAATAGCATGTCAGCTTGCACAACAACAGCAGCCAATACTTCAGCCGCAATAATGACGGATATAAGTGCTGCCTCGCAACAATTGTTGTTTGGTGGTTATGATGTGATGCGGATGAAGAAGAAGTGTGACAGCTACACTAATGCTTGGTTGCGAGATTCCTGCTTAGCCCGCTTCTCAATTAAGGCAACTCTATACTTGGCAAATGCACGCAAATCTATCAACACTATCAAAAAAGGCACCAACGAACGTGTACCTGCCGTCTTAGCTGAAGCAAATTCCTGTACACATGCAGCTTCTGAGGAGGCCGTCATGGAATTGGATAAGATTAAAGCTGTTATAAACGAGTGCATTGCCCAGTCAGAAACGGTGGAAGGTGGAAATTCAACAAACATTGATAGGAAACATGAAAGGTCTCTAAATTAGATAAAATAGTTTCTTAGAATTCGCATTATACTAGAAAAATAAAAAACTGCACTATGAAATAATTTCAGCCGGTGTAATTTTTAATCATACAAAAGCCTGCATAAAATATCAAAATCGAAAACGGAAACTAATTGGTGTTTTCCATTCGGGAGTAAACAAATGTGTTTAAATAGAAAAAAACAAACTGCAATGTCAACTTCAGATGACAAAATGTTGATAAAAAAAAACTTGTGAAATTTTAACAAAATAATGGTCTAATTTAAGACTAATTCTGTACAACTGTTAATTACTTTATCGGGCTTTAGTTCGATTTTATTTCCTCGAAATTGAGAAAGACTATAGTGATCAACATTTCTAAAGACAAGAAAAGCAAAGTTGAATACTTATGGCTTGGGGAATATATCTTATTTGTTCTTTTTTCAGTTGTTAGTAAGACAAATCAGACTAAGGCCTCATAGAGTATTTAACATATGTATATTGGAAAAGTACGACTATAAAGTTAAATTAGTGATTAGTTCTCTACAAGTGTTAATAATTTTTTTTTAGGCTTGACAAAGATTTTTTGTGATAAAACATTTTTAAAGACAAGAAAAATAAAGTTAAAAACTTACTGGCTGGGGAACATATCATGGCTATTTCATGTCCTCTACTATATTAAAATTTATGCTTAAAAATGCTGGGCACGACTACAATCTTTAGACCGTTTTTATCAATGATACAGTGACATCAAACCCAAAAATCAATTGGAAATCAATTCGGTGGGGGTGAGCGAATATAAAATATATTATAATCAACAGAAAAACACAGAGATTAAATCAATACAGTAATGCTCTGGTAGTAGGATGACTAAGAGCTGCTGTCTAAAAAAACAATATACAATTATGCTTGCATGCAAAAAAAAATTAATAACAGCATTTTAAAAATTTTATATGGAAATTTCCATACAAAATTTTTAACATGCTGTTATTAAATTTTTTTGCATACAATCATTAGTCCTGACCTGGGTTCCAGGTGACTTGAGTGCTGTCGAGCGTCGTGGTGTCCCTAAAACAGACAAGTCTTCTACTTTGTGCTAAGAACACATCTGGAACGAACGACGAATTTTTCGCCAAGAATATTTGCCGTCAAAAATAGAACACATTGGTGTATTTGCACACAGTCACAGCGTCGGTTGAAATTCTTTGTAAGCGGAGAACTTGAAATAGATTTATTTCTATTTTTTACGCCGGCGAACGACGAACAAATCAGTACCATGTGGCCATTTTGGATTTAGTTTTTAGGTGTTTTAGTAACAACAATTGATTTTTACTTTAATAGTTTTGAGTTTAAGTGCTAAAAGCTTTGACTTTTTGCATTTAAAATAAAAAGCCAACATATTAGATTATAAAACATTAATTTTTTGTTTTTGGTAATGCTAAACTTTTTAGCAAGCAATTGTTTTAATATGGTCACCCCATCAGCTGTTCAATTATAATGAGATAAAATTAAAAACACTGAGAAAATGTACACAAGTGAAATTATAATTGAATATGTTAAGCTGCAAGTCTCTTACCATAATGAACATGATGTTCTTTATTTTTTTAATTATTTTTAAAAAATTTTAAATTCTTTGATTAATTTAATTTTTTTTATTATCTTTGAACAAACAGTAAAGAAATTTATCAATTATAACAGATCTTTTTGCTTTTCGTCGTTATTGTGCTTCATACGACGGAATTTGCACAGCGAATTATTTTAAGCGGCGTATTCGTCGTGTTGAGCGAAATTCATCGTTAGTCCCAGTTGAGTTCCTAGCATTGCTTTTTTTCTTTTCTTCGTTAAAAATGTTTATTTCAATCTTCTTTTGAACGTTAGGCTTAACTATTCCAATTTGGAGCCATCTGTAAACCAGAGTTGGGAACTCTGTTTTACAATCAAGTTATCATTTCTCCTGAATGCGAAGGCACTAATGTCTACTTTGAAATTCTTAGAGTATGATAGTATTTTATACATTCTCTCTGAGACCGTAAGACTCAATGTATCCCAGAAAATTATCAGGGTGCAAATGTGTCCCATAAAATTGCCCTCTCTAAGTGAGATTTGATCAGGTAGCTTAGGAGTTTCCAAAACTGCCTCTGCCTTCACACAAATGAAAACAGCAGTACACCCTTTTAGCACATTTATTGCAGCTGTTGAGCAGGTCTTGAAAGCTCCTTCGATCATGTTTTCGGGCCCCTTAAGGCCAGGAGAAAAAAAATAAACTTGGAAACTTTATTTCTAAAATAAATAACGTCGTTTTGTTGTTTTTTGGTTGGGCAATGTTTCGTGTTGCGGTAAGTCTCCATTCAGTGAAGAGGATTGAATACAATAAGATAATCAGCCTTATCATGAGTGTTAGGGTCATAATTTAAAACGTGATCGTGAACACAATTGTTTTATGTCTTCCTGGTACCACATAAATATTATAAGATTACAAGTGAATGGATAATAAAGAAATAAAATTTATCGGAACCTAAGATCTTACAATCAGAGCCTTTTTATCAGTAATGGTTGGTTTTCTAGCATTCCATAAACAAAAACTACAATAGCAGTGGTTAATTATAAACATTTTTTAACTAAAATTAAGAAACATATTTGCTAATAACTGCAGCAAGTAATATTTTTAAAGCAGACAAAAAAAGTAAATATTGAATATTACTTACCTCCAGCTAAGAAGCTGGGGAACAATTAAATAATTCGTATCCATCATCATACTCACCGGCACCCAAACTGGCTACGAACTCAGTTCTTGGTAAACAAGCATTATTTTATTGTGGTGATGTTCATTTCCGTTCAGCCAAGAGCAACATTAAGTAAAAGAAACAGTAACAAAAACTGTAAGTGTACAGTGAGCCCACTGTATCTTGCCTGCCTTACTTTAATTAGTAAAATTAATAGGACGTATGACTTTTAATAGACCTGTTGCACTCAAAGTGTGCAAAATTACTATAAACAACTTAAAAAATATTTAATAAAACATTGCTAGAAAAATTAATAATATCTATCATCATTCTCACTTAGCATTGTATCCCCTCATTTAATGACATTTAAATTATTAGAGTTTTTAGATGAACATGATTATAGAATGTCACTCAAACAACGAGATAAAACATGCTTGAAGTACTTTTTAATTTTTCCATTTCCAAGGTCATCACAAAATAATATTCTTTGGTTTAATTCGACAAACAAGAAATGGCTTTTGATGCATGCTCCCTGAACTAATTCAAATTATTTCATAACACTGATGATTTGTTGAAATTCCTCTCTCACACCGTAATTTCGTTTTCGATGGGATGAACGACCAGTTAGACTATTGGAGCAGTCAGCCGAGACATGTGGTAGTTGTTGTAACAACACCAATGATACTATCATTCATAATACGTTAGTTGTTGGTTGCCACTTGTACATCTGCTCATCGAATAAAGTGTGGTTATGTAAACAAATATGGGCAGCATTCACATTGCCTGTGTCGCTTATTGGACATGTATTATTTGGTGATTTATTTCGTAAATGCATAAGAACTCTGCATATTATGCGCACAACGTTCGAAAATGCAAACGTTGGTGACACTGCAGCAGTAATGTGTTCGTAAATGCAACAAATATATGGCCCCCATACTGAAAGCAAGTTATAAAAAAGCTTCATTTGTAATCACTAATTGACAGATGGACTTTTTCCAGCTAGTATTTTCAATTACGAAGAGCATTTTCGCCAGTCGATGAGCTCGTTTTTTTATTCATGTAGGACTGACCCTTCATAGGGGAAATTTTTCTCTAACATTCTTCCACAATGCCCGAAAGATACTCATAGTAATCGTAGAGCTAGTCGCTTGAGAGTTATGTAGGGATTACCTACAAAATCTTTTGGAACAGCGTATCAGGAATAGTGTAAGACCACAGTTATGGACTATCTTGTTACTTTTAAAATGCTCAGTTGTACAACTCCTGCTTCAGCATTCGACAGTGGCTCAACGAGTCACATATTCATGGTCCTTTAAACATTCTCACCGGTATTCTTAATAAATAAAACTTTGTTGAAATACATTTTAGAAGAAATTTTTATAAGAAATTTGTTTTAAAATGTATTTGAGCAACATTTTATTTGTTATGAATACCGGTGTCTTAGTTCAAAAGACGAGTGTATTAGAAAATGTATAAACAATTATAATAAAAAAAATCAGCCCAATCATGCATATTCTTAAGGAATTTTATTCCTAAGGAAAATACGTTTCTCGAGAAAAAATTCCTCCAATCATAAATTTCCTGAGAAACAAAAAAAAAAAAAAAATAAAAGTTGGTAAAATCGAAATCTTTTATAGGAAAATTATGTTTTTCAAATACCTATTTCTTCCTCCGCCAACTATTTTTCCTCTTCGATGTGGTTAAAACAGGGAAGGTTAAAAAAAAATTTCCTAAGGAATTTATCAACAAAATAAGAGGAATGGGAAAAGAGAAAAAACTCTCACGTAATTATCATTCATGATTGGGCTGATAAATTACCTGAGAAACAAAAAAATAAAAGTTTGTAATATCGAAATTTTTCATAGAAAAAACAAAAAACATATGTTTATAAAATACCTATTTTTTCCTCCGCCAACTATTTTTCCCCTTCGATGTGGCTAAAACAGAGAAGGGTAAATAAAATTCCTATGGAGTTTATCAACATAATAAGAGGAATGGAAAAAGAGAAAACCTCTCACGGAACTATTATTCATGATTGGCCTGATTAATAAAGTTCTGTTATTTCCACTCGTGACTCGTTGGGTACTAAACATAATCATCTTACAATCATCGTAAGGCCAGCTGGGCTCTATCTATTAATGCTGATCTACCACAAAATTTCTAATCCAAATATTTTTTTTCTATTTTCAAAACTTCTGCCTTCAAAAAATTACATAGTATATATGTATAAGCAAATCTGTGGAATTTCAAATAAAATGTCAAAAGGATATTTAAATTTTATTTATTGCATTTAAAAAAATTTTTAAACTCTTTCAGATAACATACATACATATGTATATTATCAAATATTTTTTTTCCAAATATAATGAAAGTAGTTGTTGTAGCCTGAAGCAAAAAAAAAAAAAAGATTAGACCAAAATCTTGTTGCAAAATTTTCGACCTTTGTTGTTTAATATTGTAATAGTTCGAACTTTAAGGTCACTTGTTTTTTTAAGGTTTAATAAATTCAATATATCGATATTTCTTCTTCCTGAAGAAGACACCCATTGAGGTATCCAAATATTGAATTTAATAAACATTTCAAAAAAAAAAAGCTCGAACTATTAAATTACCAAAAAAAAACCATTTTAAAAAATTTATATTTAATATAAAGATCTGGTAAAAATTTCTTATTTTTAGAGAAGTTGTTTTGTCAAAAGTCCACACATATGATAAAAGTTTAAGTACCACTACTTGAAAACCAGGTCTTTGCTCCTACTCTTTTATTGAATATTTTGTTGTTATTTTTTAATTTTTATCGGTCTATTTAATTTATTTATCATTATACTACCCTTAAGCCCTTGGGGGTTTTTCTGACGAATAACAATACAAATTGAAATTTTTCTATTTTTGGAATTTTGTATTTTGTGTTTCTTCCTCTGCAATTGTAACATGGAAACTTTAGATTTTTGTTGGCAGCGTTGACGCACAATAAATTTATCTTATCGATTCAGTCAAATCGCTGCTTTTAAGTGGGTAGATGAATCTTTCACACAATTTTTACTGAAGAGCTAATGTTAGTCTAATATTTTATAATAATTTTCTTGAAATGAAACTCATAAATAAGAAACCAACCATTTTAACTGCGTGATTGCTTATAAATTTTGGAAATTTTAAGTCTCATGTTATTGATAAAAATGATTATTGTTTTGGTTATACCAGTATATGCCCCACGGATTTTCCAAAAATATCAACGAATAAATTAATAAAAATAAAGGGTCCGCCAAATAACTTTTTTTTTTAAACGGTGCAAATAATGGAGTGTACCTTCGGCTGTGTGGCATGTAGCGCCATCCTGTTGAAACCAAATGTTGCCAATATCCTCCTCTTCAATTTTTGTGAACAAAACTTCGTTCAACATGGCCCGATAACGATCTCTATTGACTATTGTTGCAAATATATGCCCATATTTTAAAAATAAATGAATTGGACTCCGATATAAAATATTTATTTTATAATGAACAAAAATTACTACTTGATAGTACAAGTATTTTAAAACGAATGAAAAATATGGACACAGAAAAATGTATTAATAAAAATATTTTCAAAACCAACTTAGAATATTCATGTTGAACAAAGGTGTTCTTTCCAAACAAGTTTAATTTCAACAATTGTAACGACCACTCATGGCACAATTATGATTCCTCTGGATCAAAATCCGCACCAAACAGTGACTCCTTTTGGGTGCGTCGGCTTTTCAATGTATGCGTGTGGGTTTTTTTGTGCCCCAAGTGCGACAATCAAAATGAGCTTCATCTGAGAATATGATTTTTCGGCATCTTCTGTAAGGCGATCGCAGGCCCACTTAGCGAAACGTATAATTAAGCTTTGTCTAGACGCTTGTAAGATCCTACAATATTGTCAGAAAATGTATAGAATATTTTTAACCAGTCGTGAGAACTTACAATTTCTTCCTGACAATATTGTAAGCAAAACCATTGGCAGGCCACCTACCCAACAATTAATTGTCAGTTAACTGTCAATCGTATGAACACTTTGACACCATGATTGCTAGTACATTGTCAGGCATTGGCATATTGTAAGATCCATAAATTCTCAACACCTTACAATGGCGTCATTGTCAGAGTAATGACAAAGAATATTAAAAAAAATGTGTGTGTACAAAAGGGAGAGAAAAAACAGGAGAATAGTAAAAATGTGAGTACGAGGGGTAAAAAGTTGCAGAAAAGAGTGTGTGTGTGTATTTTGATAATGACAATCAGCTGGCGGTTTTTGATACGTAGAAAATCTTACATCCGTGGTCGCTAAATTTATTGTCAGGCAATTGTCGTGCAATGAAATTGTAAGATTTTCTTCCAATTGTCTGAACTGATAATTTTCTTAATGCTGACAATTTCGTATTTCTAGTATATTGCCAGCACGTTGTTTGGTCTTACAATATTGTAAATCTGACAACCGTCTAGACAAAGCTTTAAGCATATTCGTTCAGCGGAGGGATAAAACTAATTATCTGTCAAGCCACACATAAGCTAAGTGTTGCCATTCACGAAATAAGCACTATTAAAAAAACGTTAGATGGCGGACCCTGTATTATTATCGGTTTTATTGAATAATTACATGATTCTAGGTAATGCCCCCGTTTTTTAGCTGCTGTTCCAAAGCACTTATGGATTGTATAAATGTATTACACAATCTTATTACACCCTGGAAAAGATTATCAAGTAATTGAGGTTCCGTTTTATGGCTTTCCGTTTTCTGATAACGAGCTCATTAGACAATTATTGCGTTACATTTAAGTTGAAAAATTAAAGAACTATCACTCTACACCTAGAAAAACTTTGTATTAAAAAGTTATGACACCCAGCATATTTCAATTGTTGTTGAAACTTCCTTAAGACAAATATGATTTACTATTGTTGTGTTAAGAAATTGCTTTGAAATAAAATTTTGATTAAAGCACAAATTATTTAAGAAATAGTCCCCTACTGATTTTAATATAGAAAATATTTTCAACTTTATTAAGAAATCTGGATTAATTATTTAGTTAAGCAATTTATCTCTTTTTCAAAGTCTATCAACTTCATTTTAATTACATAAGTACATGTTATCATTTCATATTTTACTTAATATAACAACTGATACCAAGAGCGGATGGCTTTCTTGCTAATGCTCATTAAGCTTTATTAGATCTTATAGTTAATGTATAAATCTAATTAATAATAATAACAATAATAATATTTAAGAAATTGTGTAATTTCTTTCTATTATGATAATGTTAGTGCAGTTCAATTACGTATTGAAGAAGATATCAGCCAAATGACCTCCTCAGCACAATGATCTTGGCGGCCAATTGACATCGCCATCACGTGATATAACACGGCCATTGAAGTTGTTGCTCAAAAGAGCCATTATTTCAGTTGATGTGTAGCAAGTGGCTCCGTCCTGTAGAAATCACATATCCTCCACATTCATAGCTTCCAATTCTGGTGACAAGAAGTTGGTTATAATCTCACTACAGCCAACACCCTTCACAGTAACTGGCAGACCGGCCTGATTTTGATGCCGCCAGCCATTAAACCGTACCAAACAGTCACATTTTGTGGGTGCATTGGTGTTCCAAAATGCGGGAATTCTGCTTATTGGCGAATCCATTGAGGTGAAAATGTGCCTCATCACTGAAGATGATTTTCTTCGAAAATTGATCATCCCTTAATGTTATTTCTTCCCACCATTCTGACGATGCGTGGAGTGGTCAAAAGCCTTTAGTCGTTCAGTCAATTATACCTTGTAAGAGTCTAAATGCACATCTTTAAGGCCGTGTCAGATAAATCTTTGTTGCTTTGCGTGACCTTTATAACTTTGAAAGAAAAGCGTAAAACGAAAAGAGTATGTCACAATAAAAACTTTGATAAGACCAACGCATTGTTTGTTGATCAATAAAATATTGAATTTGTATATTTTATATACATACATACATACATATGTATGTATATATGTATGTATTTATATATGTATGTACTTATTTGTAGTTTTGGTTATTATACATATTTTTCAAATGAATTTATTCATTAAATTTATAAAATTTATTTATTTGGAATTTTTTTTTTGATTTCTGGTGACGCCAAGGAAAAATAAAAGAAAATGAAAGCAGCTAATTGTCAAAGCGCGCAAAAAGATGAAAGATGGCCAACTTTTTGCTTTGCTTTGCGTCAAATAAAATTTATGTGAGAAGTGCCATATAAACATGTACATTTATCTTAAATGCCAAAGCGTGTATGTAACGTAACGCGAAGCAAAAGTTTTATATGACACGGCCTTTATGCATAATATGCACCAACGTCGAGCGTGAAATGTTTGATGTGTTAAAGGTTTGTTTGAACATTTCTGATTCTCATTCTGTTCATGGGAATTATGAAATAAGTGGTTAAGTTTCAAACAAACTTTTAAGAATTTTTCAAGTCTACTGATGAGTTGATTAGCACCAACGAAATGTCGTCGGCATATAGACAGCTGAAAAATACAGCAAATATTTTTTGAACAGGTTCATTTTTGGACCTGAATTAATACAAAATACTGAACTTTAAAGATTTATGGCCAACTGGGTGGTAATGAGTAGCATGGCGGCTTCGAAACAGCTGGTTGGTCTTTTGCTAAGATTACAATTTAATTTTTTGCTATTATTGCTTATTGTTAAGTTCCATAATAGCTATCATTTAAACCTGTCTACAAATACACAAAAAAGTTGTAATACGCACTAATAAAGTTCATTCAAATGAAATCAATTGAACAAATTGTTCTTAAAATTTTAATATATTTTACTTACTGCAACAATAATCTGCAATGTTAGAAAATATGTACTCATGTTCAAGTAGCAATAATTCGAAAGATTTTTTCTTTGCGTGTATGGGAACAAAATCTCTGCGCTTTGTTTTTTCCATGTTTCTCGTATACACACATACTTATTTAGCTTTTTTCTTTTGAATTTCATAAACTTTTGATATCGAGAGATACGCTGGTAATAAATTTTATTATAAGTGCTTTGGTTTAATATTTTTCCTATTAGAAATTTGCTACTTGTTATCGAGATAATAGAAGCAATTTTTAAATTGGCAATAATATAAATTATGAAATTTGAACTTCTGTCGCTTTAGTTTAAATTAATTGATTCAAGTGAGCTCACGTAAGAAAAACTAATCAAAATAGAATGCAGTTTCCTGATCCAATTTTTAATCCCATCAAAAAAGTCTGGACTACACCCAAGACGCCAATGGTGTACAATGCAGAATGTGCCTTGGGCAGAATAATTTTTCATGAATTGAAAACCCATCCAGAAATAGTATTACAGGTAATGAATGCTTGTGAATTGACAAAAAAGAAAATTTAAATACGGATAAAATTTAGATTGATCACTCGGCCAATGTGACTCTGAAGAACCGTGAAGTTTTGACCATGGCTGTACGTATTGCACAACATTTTCATAAAATGCAGCTGAGGCAGGACGATGTTATTGGTTTTGCTGTGAAGAATACAACTTACGTTATGCCCACCCTTCTCGGCTGCTTCTTCAACTGTACTCCCTTTCATGCGGTGAACCCTATTTATGATCAATGTATGTAATCGCTTCTCGCTCTCCCTCTCTCTATCTGCTGTAACTAGTGAAACATGCCTGGCAAAAATGTATTGACGTAAACAATTTTTTTTTAATTTTAGCCACAATAGCCCATTGTTTTGGTTTAACTAAGCCGGAAGTGATTTTTTGTGACAGTGAAGTTTATGAGAAGGTGTATTTGGCGACCAAAGATTTTAAGCCGAAAATTTTCACAATCTGTGGCCAAGTGGAAGGTGTGGAGAAAGTAACGGATTTATTGCAGCCCACCAGAACCGAATTGTTTTATGAGTGAGTATTCAATTTTATTTATTTATTTAGTTTTGCAGCAGATTGAATTCTGCTATAGAAAACAAAAAAAAAAAAATTGCTTGACAGTGATTTGTTTATGTAAACTGATATGTCATATGTGGGCCAAGGATGTTGATATCAGTTTTAGATTTCAGCATACATATCTTACATTACAATGTGGAACAAATTGAAGTTAGCAAAAGTTAGGTCGATTCTGAGAGTGAGTGGTGAAAATAGAGGGAAAATTAGAAGACACATATAGCGTCTTTTTAATCGACCTTCAAACTTTTTTTGGTTTTTGGCTATAACTAGTCGACTAATTGTTGCCTTTTAAATCTGTAACAGCCAAATTATTGCTAAAGACCTGAGCAACAATTAAAATTAAAAAAAAAAAAATTATTTAGATAATTTTTGTAGTGCTTATGAAGCAAAATGCTGGAAAAAATTTTTTTTATGCCTTTTGAAAATACTTTTCACAAAACTTAGTCTCTTTTGCTTTTGGTTTGATCTGTAATATAAATACTTCTCAGTTTATGCGTAGTCTTCCCTTTTTTCCCCTTTTCTCATCTTCTTCTATTGAGTGAAAAATTATAAAAAAAATAAATTTAAAAAAAAAAAAAAAATTAACTAAGTCAAAAATTGGCTATAATAATCTATATTTAATCCTTTTGATCAAGCTCCATTTGTTATACTTACCGTACAGTTTTGAATTGATCTTCAGCATGTCAAAGAATTTGCAAAGTGTTTTTAGTGCGTAAAATTTTTAAGAACGATCTTAGTTATTTCGTAACCCTTAGCTGCAGTAGGCGTATTAACTTAACAGATTTTTAGCACCCTCTCAACCAATAATTTTTCATACCTGCCCGTATCCACAATTATGCAGTATACTTACCGTCTAATTCATAAAAATGTAATGTTTCAGCTTATAATATTTTTTATAAGCAACTTATAAAAAATGCAATTCATAAACACATAATATCAGTGAAATACCAATTCAACAATTTTATAAATTTTGTAATTTAATGTTGGCAGTACCGAGCCATCATTTTCAATTGCCAATTCGTGCTTAAAGATGCATATAACAAAAATTGATTATTTAGGTGGCTTCAACAAATGCAAAATATTATTTACTTTTATAACACAATTATATTTGATAAAAAAATAAATTATGCTCATTTTCATTACGAAAAATACAAGGCTTTGACGCATGAAAAACACTTGTTTGCCGGAGTGCACAAAAAGTAGAAGACTATTTACTTTTTGGCATTTATTTGTGGTACACTATTGATATTTATACATAAATATTTATTACTAAAACATAATATAAAGTGTAACAAAATGGATGCGTTCAAAAGTTTTAGGACATCTAGCACTTGTATTTTCCGCAGTGCTCTCTAAAATAACACTGTGCCAGTTGAAAAAACCGGTAAACCTAATTCGAGTGCGCTGAATTCAGTGGTGCTAACCATTTTTTTTAGGTTAGCTCTTATTTTTGATATATACCGTTATTATAAACATTATATACTCTGTTAAATGGGACCCTTCGAAAATGATTCTTTTGATATATAGCAGGGGAACTTTTGTTCCTCATGCCAAAAATACAATATCGCTTGCAAAATTGACTCACCCTGATGTACTTAAACGTCTCCTTAGCGTGGTTCTATATACACCTATTTATTTATCTTTTATGTATTTTTTCTCTTTTGTTTTAAGTATTTTATAGAAAATTTCTAGACATACAGCTGGCTTGTGGTGTAAACACTATAGTGATTCCTGTCAATACAAAAAAAAAAAAAAACAGCTGAGTTAGTCACTACCCCGAATAACAGATTCTGTGAAACCAATTTCAAAAAATCTAAAAATTTTTCCATTTTTTTGAGATGGCATTTTTAATATTATTTTTAGCGTTCTGCTAACATTTGTAGTTTGATCCAAAATGTTGTATACCGTTGTTTAGAGCTTCAAATGGGCACATTCTGTTTGCAATTATTTTTCATTTTGTCATCAAAATTTCAATTGTCACTTTCCCATCCCCGGTTTCGAACTGTCAAAATGGCAACTATTGTCATGAGGATTTTTTTTTTTAATATTTTTATAAAAAAATTAATATGTAACAAGGTTTTGAACAAAATTCATGTGTAATGCCATCAAAATATCACATGAGGCAATTATTTTCCATTTATTTGGCATGTCGAATTCTAATTGTAAAGAATTATAATTTTTGTAAGTTTTATAACTTTTTTGTTTATCAACAAAAACTAAATAGTTTTACCAAAAGTTTCTAGAAATTAAAACTGCTTTATTTATGACTGCAAAAACTTGTCATTTTGGTGACGGAAATAAACCAGGGATGGAAAAGTCTCAACTTCAGTATGACATCAGAACAAAAAGGGCATATTAAGACGAGCTGGCTAACGATAAACAATATTTCGAGATCGTTTTAGAAATGGCAACACAGTGCTCGAAAATGCCAAGAGAGCAACGTTTAAGGGCGGAGCAAATAAACTAGGAAAAGGTGTATTAGAAAGAATAATCTTTCTTTTTAAACCACTCTAGTACACATTAGCCAATATTGTACAGAAGACTACCTGATATGTTTTTGCCTATTTTCGTCACAAACTGTTCTGCAGCATATTTCTTCTATATGTTCACATATTCAATTGCCCAAAACAAGCATTGCTTGAAGTACTCTTTTATGAATTTGCAATAAGCACAAATAAACATTTATTCTTTTCATTGCCCTCAACTTCGAATCTATTGTATTTTATTTGTCTTGAATTCAAATGTCGCCCCTGTTAGGTTTACTTTAAAGTTATTTTTTTTACGCTTGTTATATTAAACGATTTGTTTTAATATAATTGAATTTTATGTCTCTTCCAGGCCTAAACACTACAGTATGGGTGACCATCAAACTGTTGCAATTATTTGCTCATCTGGAACCACTGGAAAACCAAAAGCAGTTTGCTTATCAGCCTATAATTTACTTTACGAGGCACCGTAAGTATCCCTACAATTGAATTGTATGCTTTAGCCCTTTAGGCTGTTAATTGCTTTTATTTTCCTTCCACTTTGAAGATTTCTGAGCACTGAAACTATTATGTACGTGCCCAGTTCGATTGATTGGTCAACCGGTTTGAAGAATTTATTGCTCAGTTGTTTGACCGGTGCTACACGTGTCATTGTTGATCAGCCTTTTAACTCGGATACATTTCTCGAGCTGCTGAAGAAATATAAAATTACCAACGCTTTTTTGGCACCCCGCAACATTGCTGCTCTTTTAAAACACCCTCAAGCTACTAAGGAAAATTTGTCCTCCCTCCTGATGATCCAAACGGGTGGCAGCGCAATAACAGAGCCACTCTACAAGGGCTTAAGGAAGTTACTTAATGAATATGCGGTTGTTCTTTTTGGCTATGGTTTAACGGAATTCGGCATCTTGGCCTGTAATTTCCTCACGCCATTCGTTCCCAGTCCAGTAACTGCGGTGGGTAAACTATTGCCCAATATCAGTTTACGTATCATCGATGATGATGGCAACAATGTGGGCTACAATCAGTTGGGTGAAATTTGTCTCGACCATGGCAAATACTGGGGTGGCTACTATGGCAACCCCATTGAAACACAAAAAATGCGCGATGCCCAAGGCTGGTTCCACACTGGCGATGTGGGTTACATGGATAAAAATCATTTTATGCATTTGGTGGATCGCAAAAAGGAAATACGTAAGCATCTTGGTTTCCATTTTTGGCCTAAAGAAATTGAAGAAATGATAATGGAAATGCCGGGCGTTAAGGATGCCTGTGTTGTCACAGTGACAGAGCCAACCAGAGGCGATTGTTCGGGTGCTTTGGTAGTTAAGACTGCAAACAGTTCCATAACGGAGCAGAACGTAATCGATCATGTAAAAAGCCATTTTGCCGATGTGCACAAACAACTTCATACCAATGTCTTTTTCGTTGACGAAATTCCCCAGAATGCAAACGGTAAAGTGATGCGAATGGAGGCGAAAAAGATCTATGAATCAAATCTGGAGCGTAATTTAATTTGTTAGCTGCATGTAGTACGCAGAGAAATTGTATTAAGTCTTAGTGATGTTTTTTAATAGTTTAAGTTTAGTATAAACTTTAAATTCAAAGTAGTATTAATATGTAAACACTTACATATAAAATTCTATTCTGCATTAACATTCTAACATGTTGTGTTTCAACAACATTAAATGTAACTCAATGGGAGTCGTTAGAAAGGACTGTTTTCTTTCTTTCCGATTCAAATAAAATAAATATTAAGGCTCATTTTTTCCGTTTTATCTTCTAGCATGTCTGTCAATCCATTCTAACTCGGACTTCGCACATTACAGCCACTTCAATTCCTTTTGAAAAGAATCCGACTGTATTTCCTGCTTTAAAATTCTAATGAAATAATTTATCAAATTCGATGCATGGAACTCCCTTCAGTATATAAAGCGAAGTGAATTTTCTAAATGTCTGAAATATAAAGGATGTTCTTCTCACTGGCTGCAAAATAAGTGACAGGCGTCACATTGAACAACTTTTGCTTTGCTTTAGCCGTAATGCCAAACACATAACTGGGACGAACGACGAATTTATCGCCGCGAATATTCGCCGCCAAAAATAAAACACATTGGTGTATATAAAAATGCACACAGTCACAGCGTCGGTCGAAATTCGTCGTACGCGGCGAACTTAAAATAGATTTATTTCTATTTCCTACGCCGGCGAACGACGAACAAATCAGTAACATGTGTCCATTTTGGTTTTGGTCTTGAAGTGTTTTAGTAAAAACAGTTGATTTTTACTTAAATAGTTTTTATTTTAAGTGCTAAGCTTTGACTTTTTGCATTTAAAATAAAAAGCCAACATATTAGATTATAAAATAATTTTGTAGTGTTTAATTTTTTGTTTTTGGTAATGCAAAATTTTTTTGGCAACCAATTTTTTTTAATATGGTCACTCATCAGCTGTTCAACTATAATAAGATAAAATAAAAAAGCTGAGAAAATGGATACAAGTGAAATTATAATTGAAAAGGTTAAACCTCAAGGCTTTTACCATAATGAACATGATTTTCATTATTTTAATTATTTTTACAAAATTTGAAATTCCTTGATTTATTTAATTTTTGTATCTTTGAACAAACAATAAACAACTTAATCAATTATAACAGATATTTTTGTTTTTCGTCGTTATTGTGCTTCATAACACGAATTTACACAGCGAATTTTAACCAGCGTATTCGTCGTGTTGGGCGAAATTCGTCGTTCGTCCCAGTTGTGTTCCTAGCATAAGTTTGGTTGATTGGAGGTGCTTGTGTGCCCATGTCTTGCGGGAAACAACTAAGTCAGTATAGTCTTGTTGCGCGCTCCGTGGATTTTATAGGTTTATATAAACTTCGTCTCATTCACAAAGTTCCTTAATTTCCTCCAGAATATGCCACGTGATTGGCTTATGTGTGGTGAGGTATCTCTCCGAAGATGTCGGGATCGTTTTTGTAAGAAGGCCGTTCCTTATAGTAGTCTAGTGTCTTGCTTTTCTCCCTACATGCTCTACATTGTCCTCCTCCCGCTATTCCTATGTGGTTACGATGTGCCAGTAGTTGAGAGTGACCTGTCATAACTCCCATTGCTCTACTTAAATCGATCTTGTTAAGTCTTAGCACTCCCCTTGTTTTCTCCTTGTCTAGATCCCCCCACAGAATTTTTGCATTGATCCTCGAGGTTTTGTCATTCCAGATAACTCTCTGGCCCTTATGTGCTCCATTCTTTAGCTCAAGTTTAACTGCGTCGAAAGGTTTCTCTTATACTAAGCTTAACTCTATTGCTTTCGAAGCATGTATCTGAGTTTTCTTCGGCCGTAAATAATGTTTAAATAAATTATAGAATTTAGTGTTAATGAGTCCGTTTTGCTAAATTTTCTGCTCCAGCACAAAAGCTGTTACTGTATGTGTCCTAAAATAACCACCAAAATTTAAACGCATTCAGCTCTTCCAATCGCAGCAACATAATATTAATTAACTTAATGAATAATTTGGCTAAAGGAGTCTTAATTCTGTCACATTGCCACGATTCCAGTAAATTGATAGCCATAAATAATATGTATGTATATATTTGCCTGCCACTTTCAAAATACAACAGGCACCAATCATGGGCTTAGCTGGAGTCGGTGACGCACAGTGCCTTTAGGCCATTTAGCGAGTGGACAGGAATGGAGGATTTGAAAGTTTTTGTAAAGTTATAAAACACTTTCACTGAGATTAATACAAGTTTTTTTTTTTTTTGGAAAAAGTCGGACAAAGGACACGCCTACCTTCTACATATTCCAAAATATTTTTGGTAAAAATCGGAAAACTGATTTATGGCAAAAATTCAGTTTTAAATATTATTTTAGACAGTTGTATTGTATTGTATTGTATTGTATCATTACTAGATTGGTCCAGGATGGCTTTATGCACTGCGACCATAGATAGTCTATTGTGCAACCCTTGGTCCCTCACGAGCTTAGTACATCAAGAAACAGTATTAGCTCCTTCTGTAGAAGCCCTTGCAAGTACTGTGAACCCAATGTATAGGCCTCCAACAGCCTGTGTCTTCTGTGGCCTAGTACCACACATTCGATAATCAAGTGTTCCATTGTCTTCTTTTCTTCTCCGCAAAAAAAAAGATTGCGGTACTGGAGAGTCCCATTCTGTATAGATGCTTCTTGCGGATATAGTGGCCTCTTAGCGCCCCACACAGTGTCCTTAGATTCTTTCTATTTAGTTTTAGAGCCAAGTCCGCCCTCTTAGCATAAAGCTAAGAAATTTCTTTGAGTGTTCCAGAGCCCTAGACGGTTGCAAACATATATAACAATTTCGTTGAACATTCAAAAATTAACTTAAATATTTATTTGCTATGAGAGTTAATTGAAATGTATAATTATAGGTCTACAAGTAGAGAGTGGTTAAATTTTAAATGCCGATGTTGAATGTAAACCACACATAAACGTCAAGTTTCTTTCTACATTTCATGTGACAAACTAACTCAATTTGAATCAAGGAAAGATACACCATAGAGCAAGGCGTTAAAGTTCGTGCACTTTGTGAATTTTTTCGATCAATTTATACGTCCAATAGTGCGTATAATCGGAAGAATGGTGAAAAAAAGTTTGAGTAAACCGGGTCTCTAGGAAATGTGGAGACACCAGTTCATATTCGCAGAGCTTGTACTGCAGAAAATATAGCTGCTGTTCGCGATAGTGTGGCTGATGAGCCGTCCACCTCAACTCGCCGTCGTTGATACATTTAGAACATGCAATTGACTAAACAACCAAAGCTTCTTGGCCACTCCAAGCATCGTCAATGGTCAGAATGGTGGCAAGAAATGGCAACAGTGGATGATCAATTTTCAAAGAAACTCATCTTCAGTGACGAGGCAGGCAGTTACTGTGAATAGTGTTCGCTATAGAGAGATGATAACCAATTTTTTATGGCCCGATTTGGAAGACATGGATGTGAACGATATATGGTTTCAATGGAACGGTGCCACTTGCCACACAGCTAACGAAGCAATGGATCTTTTGCCCTACAAATTCAATGGCCCTGTTATCTCACTTGGTGGCCATGTCAATTGTCGTTAGACTTCTTTCTTTAGCGTTATTTAAAAGTAAAAACTACGTCAGTAATAAAGATTAAGCCAACAATAAAGAGCACGTCAACAATAAGTCAGCAACAATTCAATAGCTACAGAATGAGATATTTCGGCACTCATGCCTCAGCGTCATCAGAAATTTTCACCATGGCATGGAGGTAAGCCAACGAGATCGCGGTGGCTATTTTAGCGATATTTTGTTCCACAAATAATATTCCTTATTAATGCTTTGTGTCTTTTTCAGCTGTTAATCAACACGACGGGAAAAACAAAATTTTAAAATAATTTTTGAAGTCCACAACTCCTGTTAACAAAATGATAATCAGAAATGTTCAAAAGTTTTCTGTATTAAAGGTTTCTTTGAACATTTCTGATTCTTATTTTGATAATGAGAACTATATAATAAGTAGCTAAGTTTTAAACATTTTTTTAATTTTTATTTGGAATTTACTGATGTCTTGATTAGCATCAACGAAATGTCGGTGGCGTATAGACGGCTGAAAAAGACAGAACTGAAATACTTCATTTTAATCAAGTCATATAGATAATATATAATTAATTTCAGAAGGGTGTATTCAACTATTTTAGTTGTGTTTTCATTATCTTTTTTTTTTTATTACGACTTATCGATAAAGTTGGCATTAGCAAAAGGTGCCTTTGATAGAAGTGAACAATAAATTAGCCGGTAGCCCCGGGTACTGTGTACTGTGAAAATTTCAGCTCTCTAGCTTTTGCCATTGGGTAGCATGGGCCCTGTGACGGACAAACGGACGTCGAGATCTCCGTAATAGGGTTCCGTTTTCATTTTGAGAGTAGACAAATTTTTCAATAAATATATATAAGAGATTTACTACTCCCTTTCGATAGCAAAACAACAAGTGATGGATTTTGACATTTTTGTTTGCAGTGTCGGCAACATGTTCGAAATAGAAGAATCGAATTTTGTAGGAAACCACTCACGTTTTCTTCGACTTTTCCATAGAGTTATCGTTTGAATAAAAGTACGTTATAGGAAAACCCAAATCCATTTTATTTCCCTATGAATGCGAACACACTCATAATTTCGTTATTAAGGCACAGGCAGCAAATTTTGAGAATATTTTTGCCATCTTTGTCTGTGAGACGGAGCACTGTGCAGCGCCACTGGCACCAGCAGTATTTATTCATTGCATTCAATTTTCAAACGTTGATTTGTGTGCGTTTGTGTGAGTATGAATGAGTATACACATTTCTATGTTACACATTTACTTTTTTTGGGCAAAACGAAAGCCTAACCAAAGACATTGATCATTTTGACATTTGAAGATAAATTAACATAAAACAGTTCTTATTTCTTTATTTTTGGTTTTCTCCGGAGGACACAGTTTCAGTTTCAGTTTTTATTTTAATTTTTTCCCTTGTTAACAATAAACTTGAGTATATATGTATCTGCTAATCTATTTGCTTAAGGATTTTCTTAGGCAATTTATGTGAAGGTCAATATTGGGTGCTTTATTCTTTATCTTGTCACTGTATGGATATTTTACGCCAGTTAATTAAATACTTTAAGATTGATGACCATAAAATCAGTAATAAATTAGATAAATGCGCATGCAATAAAAGAGGAAAAGACGTGATTTCTTTTTATGCTGGTATGTCGTCTAAAAAAAAAAAAAAAATAGAAATAAAAATTTTCTAAAGTTGTTTTATCTATTATTAAATACCTTTATTCGAATTAATCTCTTGTTTTTCACATATTAAATTACTTGTTTTAATTCACATATACATACATACTTTTATATATTTTGCAATGTTCATACTTATCTTAAGTTGTAGTCTTGTCAATTTAGGCCCTATGGGCTTGCGACATGGATTTTGAAATAAATAAATAAAATAAATAAATAAATATAAGCCAACATTTGGATCCAAGTTTAATACAATAGAATAGTGTTTGATTGAAACATTCACTGTGAGTAAACATTTCACGGAGAACAGAGAAAAAAAAAACAGAAAGTAAACATTTTCTGATTAGCGCCAGCGAAAAACTTCCTATTACAGTAAAACTTCGATGTGACGAATCTGGAGGGGATCGAAAAATGCTTCATAACAGCTATTGATTCGTTATAAATATGCATTGTGAAACCTGGGTATAACGAATTTTAAATAAATACGAAAGAAATTCGTTATATTAAAATATTGTGCTTTTTAAATTATCAAGCTAACCGTTGCTAGCTTTAAAATCATTGGGCCTTCACTATGGTCAAACAATAAAGTCTGTTCTATTTAGAAACAGCTTAAGTTCTAAAACGTGTTGCTAACTTTTTTCTAATTATAATCAAAATTAAAGTTGACCTTATGCTGAATCAGCTTTAAATAGGTGCCGCATTATTTATCGAAAATGGCAAGTTATATATCATCAAGCTTTTACACATTTAAGTAAAATGCCATCTCTAATGAGATGACTCTCTAAAGTTATGTATACATGTAAACATACACCCACATAAATGTAATATTGTATTAGTAAGTAAACAAAAAACATTAAAGCGAATTGAATACGAGTAAAATTTTAAAGAAAATTCTAATTAATAATAGTTATTAAAAAATCTTTAATTTAATTATTTAATTTTAAAAAATTTGCATTAAAAAGCTTTTACATATAAAAGTGGCATTTGTTTGAGCAAAGCTGTTGCTAAATAAGTTAAAGACCTCTTCTGCTGGTTTTAAGTTTAGAGGAAACTTTTGCGCTTAAAGTCGGTTTTTTTCGTCTATAGTAGACAAAAAGCTTACTTTTATTTAGCAGTGACTTAAAATTGCTTAAAGCATACTTCTTCGATGTCTACAGTTATGGGCCATTGTGTCGCAAACCTGCTGTAAACTGTTCAGCCTTGGATTTTACTATCGGTCCTCCGAAAGGAATGTTTTGTTCCCGAGATTGTGTAAACCATTTAAATAAATATCAATTATAGAATTTTTTTTCGTATACAAATTGATTTACGCTTTAGTAAATTGACTATGTAATTTGTGGCTAAGAAATTTAGGTTAGGTTAGGTTGAATGGAGGGGATTGCCCATGTCTTACGTCATACACCTAAGCCAATAAAGGCTTGATGTGCGTTCCGTGGTTTTAACCGTGAACCAGTTTGACTCATAGGTCTATAGGAACTCCGTGTTATTCACAAAATTCCTTAGTTTCCTCCAGCATACGCCCCTTAATTGGGTTATATCTGGTAAGGTGTCTCTCCCAAAATGTCGGGATGGTATTTGTGAGAAGGCGGGGCAAAGACATTTACTTTTCGTTGTCTTTAAAAAGGATTTCCCTGGTTTGCTTAAAATTTAATTTTGCTTTATTCTGACTTCGTTGTCTTTAAAAGGGACTTCCCTGGTTTGCTTAAAATTTAATTTTGTTTTATTCTGACTTCATTGTATGAAGGCTGTAGTTCAACACTTCGTTGTGTAGAGGCTTTAGAAAAAATACTTCACTATAGACAGTCTTTGTAGCTTAGAATTTTTTTTTGTTATATCTATGGATTATTTTTGTATGAAAAACTTTGCAATAAAAAGGGGTTTTCAAGAGACTCAGCTAAAAATTCGTTATGTTGAGTTTCTCATTATAACAAAGTTCGTAATATCGAAGTTTAACTGTAGATATTTATGGTCGGTTTTGTTAAAACGTAAAAGGTCTGTTTCTTTATTCTACTTTGGTGTCCCGTGGAATGCCAATGTGTACAAAAAAAGGCTGCCATACTTTTAATTCATGTAGATGAATTCATGTAGATGAATTCATGTAGATGAAGTTGCTTCGTAGGATAACGAAGCAACCTGCACTTTTTCTTTGTGCTAGGTAGAGCAATCAACAATCATTAGCAATAGCGAAGAGAAACGTTTATGGGAATCAACTTATATATATTAAGAATTTTGATGTTTTTCAATTAATATTTTACCTTTATTTAACTGTCCCAACATTTACATTTATCCGAGTTTTCATGGCAGCACCAAAACATATCACACACCCATTTCAAAAATAGCTCATCTGAAAATTGTAATTTTTCCCAATTTAATTGCTTTTAACTTAAATCAAAATAGTTACAAATTCAAAACAGGTCATTTAGTAGAAAATCCATACAGATTGAAGTGCCAATAAATAATACGCTCAATAAACTCGTCGCTCAGTTTGATAGCGGGAGTGCGGTCGCGCTTATTAATTTTGTTTAGCTTTTCATGTCTTGTTTTATAACTTTAAAAATTTATCCTAATAATTCACTAAAGATACTCGCTTTTTCGTATTAAGCTTTTCAATATGTTCAGCATTGCTTGAGCATGCACATGAGTTGAGGCAAGACTGAACAAATCGAAAAAATAAATAAAATTGAAAATCTAATAAAAATAGATTGCATACGATAACAGTTAATAAAGTCTCAATTGTAGCAGTAAGGCAGGCAGGCAGGCAAATAAGCAGCCGACACCAGACGAACACAAATCTAAGACAAGTTCAACAATCATAATATTAACAACACATTTATTGACTTAAGCATGAGCTTGTATGTGTAATTTATGCATACAAATATTATGTGTAAGTGGAAAGTGAGCCTGACAACCCCATGGGTCATGTCATCCAGACAACATCTAAATGAAGAAACCGAATTCCGTCTACAACTTCTGGCAAAGTGCTACAGAGTCCATAACCAATTTTACAAACACTAACTTGTAATTTACACTCATTGCTTTGTTTTTCCGTTTTAAGCTTTCTTGCTTCAAAGAAAGAGTGAAATTGGAATGCTGGCATTATTGAAAGTAAGATTATCTATTTATGAGAGCATACATTTAGATTTATTAAGCTGTGAGAGCAGGCAAAAGAGTTCATCAAAACAAAATTGTTTCAACACGCCAAAAAAAAAAAACCTTTTACAATATGGTTGTGATAAGATCGTTATGTTTTCTATAACGATACGTTTGGTTGTGATAGGCAAAGTATTTTTATTTAAAATTATCTAAACAATTTTTGGTCACCGTAAATACAGCTGTTGTAACAGTTTGCTCATTTTACTGCCATCATCTATGAAAACTGAAATATGGGTTACAACATTTAAAAAAAAAAACCATATCTAAAATCATTTTATAATGAACCTTTGAAGAAGCTGTTTTTGTGACAACCATAGTATTTTTGATCTATCAAATGGATAGCAATTATTAAAATAAATATTAGTGTTTCTTACAAAGTTTTTGTTGAAAAAAAACTTGAAAATTTGTGTGTGAACATTATGCTTCTATTGAAAAGAACAAACAATTAATTAAATAAAAAACTGCAGTTACTAAAAACGAAATAAAAAAATTGTGTAATACAAATTATGGAACATATAACGATTTACTTTTTTAGCCTGAATGGTAAAGTGTTATCTATTTGCGATTTCCCAAACTAAACGTAAATAAAACACATTTTGTACATGATATTTCTTCTTTATTATAAAGTTTGAACGTTGACATTATGTGTGAAACACTACATCATTTAAATGACCACCACGCGAAGTGTTGCAGGCATTGATTCTTTTGAAGTAATTTTCGACCAATTTTTTAACACATTTTGGGCGGTACCTCAGCCATAACTTGACAAATGTTGATTTATACGTGCTCGAAAGTTTATCTGCATAAACACGGTATTTCGCGTAGCCTAACAAAAAAGTCATCATACGATATCGTATGATATCACCACGGCTAGAAAGTACGAGGCCAGGAAACGTCTCTTGCAATAAAAACATATTCGCTAGAGCTGTGTGACATATGCCGCCGTGTTGTTAAAACCACATATTCTCCAAGTCGTATTCTCCAATGGTAGGTAAAAAAAAAGTCGGTTATCATGTCATCATAATGCTCCGAATTGTCGGTGGCAGTCGTTCCATTGTTTCGAAGAAGAAAGAGCGCTCCAAACTGTGACTTTTTCTGGATGTAATGACCTCGCTTCAACTACTTGAGGATTCTCAGAATCCAAAATTCGACAATTTTGTTTATTAACCATCGAGTTAGAAATGTGCTTCGTCACGGAAGCACCGTCCACCGCCTGCTGTTCAAGCACCCACCCATTCCACGTATCTACGACGTTGTGTAGTAGTATTGTTGGATGCCACAACAATATAGTTAAAAATGATCATGTCATCTTCGGGAATGACAATATTATGACTGAATATAGCAATAATATGTTTAGTGGCCACAATAACTTAATCACTGAAAGTGGAATTAGTAGCAATGTGAAGTTTTTCTTTTTACCAATAGTATGTTTCCTATCATATATGTTTTTTCTTTACGTGTATCTCCCGACCACAATTCAGTGCGTCATGACTAGAATGGTTATTCATTTGCCACTGGAGGTAGAGCTACAGAGTCTGGTGTTGCACACCTCTACGAGTAGATATAGTTTATAATTTTGTAAGCACTACCAGCGGCCCCACTGGGAGACATTTAAAGTACTTGCTTATTTAAAGTACTTACATATACTTTCGACTGTTTTTTTTAAATCTTCAGTTTTAATAAATGCTCCCGCAATGTGCTAAACACTGGGCACGCTGACCCAGTGAATTATTGTGTAGCAAAATATGCTAAGAAAATATGGGAGGGGCCACTTTTGCTCATGTTTTGATATGCTGTATTATATTTTTAAAAACTTCCCAAAAATACTGTGACTGAAAAACGGCAACTGCCGAAGAAGTAGTGCATATCATGAACACTTTGTTATTTCTTTAATAAAGGTAGATTTGAAGCAATATCCCTAAATCCATTACTAAACGACCAAACAGCAGTGTTTCTGACATTTCAATTCTAAAGTATATATTTTTTCTCAAGATCAATTTTTTTTGAGCTTTCTAAGAAACTGTTGTACTTTAAGACAAAATACCTATAATTTTGATGAAATATCAATCAGTTTTTGTAATATTGCCTTTTTAAGTTTTTAAATATCGCTCACCAGATATCAGGAAATTTGTTTGAGTAAAGGAGCATTTTGAATTTTGAAAATCAATACCACTGATTTCATGCAAACGAATCACTTGCTGTTTGGTGAATTGGGTTGGTTGGTTTTGTTTGCACGAATGTATATATTGTCGCATTCGATTCTTTAGCGTGCAACATTGATGGTGTGGTAACATGCACTTATGAGCCAGACATTTTTACGAGTTTTTTCTTGCATGTTAACGAACAGCAAAATATATTATAAAAAAAAATTTATAATTTATAGAAAAAGAGCTTTTCCTTTAAATGTGTATAAATAAAAGAACATAATGCTTTAACAATGTAAAAATCATAAAATAGACAAATACTATAAACATTCGATTGTTATTAATTTCTTTTCAAATGTTGATGGTAGTCAGCAAAAATATATATGCACTGAAAAAAACCCTTCAATCCATTTGCACTTAAATCAATCCCAAACGGTGTTAGATATTCAGTAAATACGGATACTTTTTAGTGAAGTACGTTAAGCTTACTTTAAAAATGGATTATTGAAGCACTAAATACCTAACTTTAGCCATACTCAAACCCAGTTCCGGATTGATTTTAGCTATATGCAATATTTATTTCAGATTGAATAAGGCTAAAATATAAACTTAAAAACAAGCATGCGGTACTTGATTGAAGAACATTCAAACTTACCACAATTTGAACACAGTTTGCGACTGATTTAATTACTACAGGATTGATTTTTCTCTTGAGCACTTGATACAATGTAGTCTACTTAATCGCAAATTTGTACATGAAACTATCCCCTCTACATTTTTTATTCAATAACAATTATAAATATAAACAATAACAATTATAAAGATAATACCAGTTATAAAGATAAATTCAATAACAATTTATAAAATATTTTTTCTCCCTGCTGATTTGAACCTAGAATTTAGCGACTGTCAGTCCAGCCACTCTACCAATTCAGCTATTGCAGCAATTAAAAAAGTGAAATAAAGTTCAAGCACACACAAGTAAAGCGGCTCTATTCTATAACTTGCTAAAATTAGAGACATCGATAAAAATCGCTAAATTATTGCACTAAGCGATTCTTAGCGATTTTTTTTGGTCGAAAATTGAACTTTAGCGCTATTGCTAAAATCTTAATTATTTGTTCCAAGAAAGTGAATTTTTTAACAACAAATATTTTTTGAAGCTAAACCTTTCACTTTTTTGAAAAAAAAAAATTAAGATTTTACCAACGGCCCTAAAATTCCATTTTCTCTCACAAAAGTGTGTACAAGTGAAGTAATCGCTAAAAATCGCTTAGTTCAGTTTAGAGATTTTTAGGGTTGTCTCTAATTTTAGCTAGTTACAGAATGGGACCGCTGGTTACACATACAAGCAAGAATTTCATATTCATTTTAAGTCTTAACCGGATTAATTCTTTTTAATAATCCCTATTCGGCTTATTTTAAGTACTTACATATGAATCAAGTACGCTTCTTACTAAAATCAAGCAAAAACTTTAGAATGAGATTTTTCTTTCTGTGTAGTAAACTGACAATCAATTAATTTTTTTCTAACTATTTAATTAGGACTAGGTTAAATTTTGATAATAATCGCTCATAATTAATTCTAATTTTGATAATAAGCGCTTGTAGTTAACATTATAATTAATTAAATTGGGAAAACTAAAATTTTAGCTGGGGTACAGCCAGCTCTTTTGCAGCTACCATGCATCTCATTAGTAATTTTTTAGCTTCGTCGGGCTAAAATAAATTTTTGGATCATTTTCATATCAAGCCAAATTAGCGGGCTAAGAGTATTTTTTGCTGCGTAAGCCACAATTTTTGCATGTTACACAACACAAAAACGCTTGACGGGCCAATTGAAATTGCCCGATTATACACCTCGACCCCTTAAGAACACAAATGTAGAGTAGGTGACTGTTTTTTCTCGATAGTTAGTTAAACTAGGTTAATGAAAGTTTTGTGAAAAAAGTAAAAGCAAAGACAACGACTTGGTAACAAAAATGACGCTACTAATAAATTATTTTACGCGTAAAAGTAATTCTATAAGCAAAGTTGCAATAGGTAAAATTTTCAAAATTAAATATAATATTTTCAATACTTTAATAGTTGGCCTTATACTATTTTTTTTTTATATATTTTTGCTAACGGCTTATGCAAAAAAGCTTCGACCAAAAATCACCGATAGTATCGACTGTTAAAAAAAAAATATATCGAAACTATCAAAACGCACGTCTACCAACAGCTTTAGTCGGTCATACATTTCACTCTTCAAAAGAAACTCTGGAAGAAAGTTTATACGAATATGTTTGTGTGTGAGCTGTAATGAGAGGGAATGGTGTCTTCTAAAAAATGTCAAGTCTAACATATTATAAATAAATTAAGGTACAGTAATGTATTTGTCCCAGGGTGTCCGCAGAACGCCTCAAAAATTATTCCTTCGATAAGTCGTGGTGGAATTTGTTTCTTCTGCATGCCAAAATCTATCGACAAATCGGAGGCTCAATATCGATTGATAAATCGACTCACTCAATCAAAAGCTTGTATTTTGCGCATATTCTAACACATATTTTTTACTAATGCGATACAAAGAATGTATTCTCTACATGCTCGTGACTCAAAAAATTTCTGTGAAATATTCAAACAAGTGGCCGAATGAACGTTCTACATTGTGTGTGTGTGTGTGTGTGTGTGTGTGTGTGTGCATTTTGTTTTTCCGCAGATTGTTTTGTTGCTGTTTGATGTGGGCTTTTTTAAAATTTGAAACCTAAGCACTATTGAGTGCTAAAAATATATGTATGTATATTAAAGCAATTTTTATGATATTTCAGTTTGTGAGTTGTTTTCGACTTTAAACAAATAGCCAGGCATTATTTTTGGCAGTTTGACAAGCAAAGAAATTTCGCAATTTTGTGTTTCTTAAAAAAAAAAAACACAAAAACTATTCTGTTCCGTTTTCAAAGGCATATATTTTAAGGATTTTAATTCACATTTTATTTAAAAGTTATAAACAATATTTTCAGCTTGAATTTCAAAAAATTATCAAGATCAGAGGAAAAATCGCTGAAACGTCAACTGATAATTTTGGTGCCCAAACTGACGATAAATTACCAAATTTAGCAGCTATAGAGCGGCTGAGGCCATTATTCCTGTAGCACTGTTACGGCATTGTACCTTACTGAAGTATTTCGTATGTCATCTCGAGTTTATTTTTAGTAAAAGAAGCTTAGCAGTAATTTTACGAAGTCTTACTGCTGATAGTATATTAAAGAAAAAAAGGTTTTATTAATGTTCTTTTACTAATTTTGCTATTGTATTTTTTGTAGAGTAATTTAAATTCGGTGTTAGCCTTATTATTACTCTCTCCCAATTATCCTTCACATGCCAAAATATTTCTAATGTTTCACTTTAAATTTTCTTTGCCTTATATAGCAAATAGATGGAAATTGTGCTCTTTCTATATTTGGTTTTAGATACTTGAAGAAACTCAATTGTGTTTTTCTTTCACGACACATACCAGCCATGACAAAGTCAGCGTGAATGTAATTTTGTATGACACAATTAAAAAGATCGAGTTGTGAATTTTTACATGCCGAAAAAACGGCAAGTAAGTAGGTAAGTGATGGAGATAGTCGAGTTCCCATTGCTAATAACTTTATCAGGCTTTTGTTTTTGTGTTAAAACAGGAGTGATCAACATTTTTAAAGAAGAAAAGAAAAGTAAAGTGCAAGATCTACTGGCTGGGCTACATACCATGGCTGTTTCACGACCACCACATTGCTCATCATCACCCAAAATGCTTCGAACCCAGGCCATGATTAATCGTATGCTGGTTTTTTTAATAGATTTTTAAGATTATAAAATTCTTAATATGTATATCATCAAGTCCATTAAGATAAAACTTTTTTAAAGAAGAAACAAAACGTAAGGTTGAAGATTTGTTATGCGGGAGAAACTTTTGATTTTTCTCTTTTTAACAAATTAGTACTATTTTTAATAAGTTAAGTAGCAAAGTAACTTTATACCCTACAGCCGGCACCAGTAAGAGCAGCTGGCTACTGCTTCTGATAGATGAAATGTTAAATTTATGTTTACAAACTGCATTTGTAAACCCACCACAAATGGAATAATTCTACCCACAAAAAACATGAAGTATTTGTTGGTGTTGTATTTGTGTTTGTGCTTTATACCACCTGGTATAAAGTTGAATTCGGTAAATAGCTTTTGAGTTGCACATAAATATGTGGTTATCAATTGCATTGCCATTTGTCAGACCCCATTTATCATCCCTGATAGATATAAAAATGTTGGAAAAAAACAGACGTTGAAAAGAGATAAAATACTCTTCTAAAAACACTGCATAAAATCATGTGCTTTATGTGGGAAATACCTTAAAGATTTTTTCACAAGAAATTCAAACAAGTGGCCGAACGCAAATTGTGTTTTCTCATTTGATTCTATTTTAGTCAAAGTTGTTAAATGTTGTTTGTATTTTGTGTGCTATTGAAATTCTAAGCAGTATTTTGTGTTAAAAATAGACACTTTTGTGTGTTCACATTTTATTGCAATAGGTATATTCTTTTATTTGTGGATTGTTTTTGTCTGTGAGTGGAAATATATTGTATCTCTTATTATGGAAACTTCCGTGTAAAACAATTTCTCTGCTTTGAACGCATAAATAGGTCATTTAAAATAATTTCCCAAAACAGAAGCACTTTAAATATTATTTTAAGATTCTTATACAGTTGTTCTCTAGTGTTTCGTATGTACGAAAGAAAATTTCACTTGTCTGCCGCATTCTACACACTTCGTACAGCCATGTGAACATTCGTGCCAGCGTATGGGTGCGAACTGCTACGCATATCATACAGAAACCTGGGTCTTTCCAAAAAAAATTAATAACTATTCTAGAGAAGTTTTTGCTAGAATTGTTAAAACTTACACATCATTTTAGGTCTAACAAGATCTAGAAATAAATGCATATTCAAATTACATAATAAAACAAGAAGAAAAAAACAAGGCTTAGACAATGCTGAAGACTAACCCCCCATTTACACACGCAAGTGCAAGTGCAAGTGTAAGTACCTCACTACATTGACATTTTTTCACTAATACAATCATACTTCTGCAAGTTGTGAGCTCACTTGCAAGAGATTTTGATTGCCAGTAATTTTTTTACTTGCATGTCAGTAAAATGACAAAAAGCAAAACAGTGTTACCGTACAAAGATTAATTTTAATTTTAATTTTAAAATTAAGATTTAATAGAGAAAAAATAGAGATTTTTAAAGATAAAAAATGGAACAGTGATTTTGTAGTTTTTTTCCTCCATAATTGCTTTATTTATTATTATTGTTTTCATTTAATGCTTTTATTTTGTAAAGTAAACCAATTTTCTTTGACACCATTTTGGAAGTGAGCTTGCACCTGCCTGTGTAAACAGTCAAGCAAGTATCAACAGCTTTTATTGTCTCTGTCGGTGTTTGGTTGTTAATATGTACATACAACTTGCAACAAGTTACTTGCATGTGTAAATAGTGGGTAAAATAAACAATACATGTGTTGACATTGTGGAATTTCAGGGGTTAAAGTTATAAAAACAGCCCTGCTGTCAACTATTCTGATCATAGCGCAAACAAAGTTATCTTTGTACTCAAAAACGCTAAAATGGCCACGCTGAGCACAAACCAATGTTAAAGTTACAAAACAAGCCCTGCTTTTAAATATTCTGACCATAGATGCGCAGCTAAGCAATCACAAATAAATTCAACTTTACACTCAAAAATGCTCAAATGTCCTTGCTGAATAGAAACCAATGAAATTAATAAGCAGCTGACGGAGATATTATTAAAATCTTTTCGTTTCCTAATGTATCAATCTTTTAATTAAGGTCACCTCATCCTCCAAAAATTGATATAGTAGTTACGAAATATTGTTGAATTGATATGGGTTTTTCTTTTAAGTAAGTTTTGGGCCTTAGAGCAGACAGGCAAGCAAGGAAATCTTTTGTAACCATGAGAAAGCAAACACCAGAATACGGGGATAGTAATTCTAATTTCGGAATGCCAAATATGTACTACTCGTTGTCTGATTTACATACATGCGTATTTGTTAGGGTAGCACTTGAAATTGTTATGAACAAATACTAAGACTGCGTTGAAGATAAGAGCTTTTTCTTTGATACACAAATGTGTATCGCACGTGCATGTGGTCTTAACGTATGACCAAATTTAATCTTGAATCGCAGTAAGTATATTATTAATTAAAATTGCTTTTTACTATTATTAATTAAATTTTTTTTTTTTGAAAAGTAAAAGGTTGAATAAGGGAAAAATAATCTAATTAAAAGCACTTTAAACATATTCTTATACCATTCAAAAAAGGTGCCATGCATCTTTATGCATGAACAATCACCGGTGGATGGCGATTTTTCGAACAAGATTTTCTTCAGCGATGAAGCACATTTCTCACTCGGTGGGTATGTGAATAAACAAAATTTTCGTATTTGGGGTTCTGAAAGCCCAAAGTAATTGAAGAGACGCGATTACACCCAGAAAACGGCACTGGTTGGTGCGATCTGTGGTCCGAAGGTGTGATGGGACCTAACTTCGTCGATAATGACGATGGAACGACTGTCACAGTCAATTCGGAGCGTTATGGTCATATGATAACCGACTTTTTTGTGACGGTGCCACATGCCACACAACTTGAGCGAATATGGCTTTATTGCAAGAGATATTTCCTGGCCCCGTAATTTCTCAATATTGCTCAATAAAGAGCAATAAAAGTGGGTGTGTGCAGTTCAATAATGCCAGTTGGCCGACAACTTTTGTTGACAATTTTCGCTGGTAGATGAATATATTGACATACAGTTGTCTGGCAATGGAGTTGTAAAATTTTCCTGCAACAATCTAGGCTGACAATTCTCTTAATAAGTGTCCAGGACATGTGCAAAAAGTCGTCACTCATGTTGGACGGCGTGTGCGTCTCGTTTAGTTCAATGAGAAACGCCAAAATCGTAATTGTTGGCTTCTGCTGTTTTGTCTCGCACAAAGTTTTCAATAAACCGTAAAACTATAATTTTTTTTCATCCGCACACTTATCCATCACTTTGAGAATTGCATACCAAATGACCTCTTTTCATCATAAAGGCTTCAAGTAGGCATAAGAACTTAAAAATGTTTGATTTTGCATCAAGCAAAGCCAGGGAAAACAGAGTTCTAGATTTTGCTTTTTATGGTAACCATTTAGAGCATAAGTACAGTTTCTTCAAGAGTGTAGTCTAGGCCGTAGGCCTCCTTTGAGTCTTTTTTCAAGGTGAAAAAGTGCTTGCTACAGTTCGCGTCAGTATTAATGGACTACAGTTGGCTTTTGTGTAATCGAAAGAAAGCTCAAACATTACAACTGTTAATAATTTTATCAGGCTTGATCAAAATCAAAATTCAGGACGAGGTTTTTTGTGATAAAATTGAAGTGGTCATGATTTTTAAAGAAGGCAAAAAAAGTAAAGCTGATGACTGGCTGGGGTACATACCACGGCGCTCATCAATTATATCACAAAAAATCTTTCTAAACTTTTAGAAAGTAAAATCGAATTCAAGCCTGATAAAATTATTAGCAATTGTAAAGAATGTTCAAATATTTACGAGCATCATTTAATTTTCTTGCTGGACGCCACCCTCATGTACTTTTGCATTTCAAAAATAATTCTTTTTTCAATGTTTTCTAAATCAGAAGCGAGAAATACGAATGTTGGGTATAAATAAAAATAACAAGAACTTAAGTTTTAAAATAAAAAAACAATGAAATAGAAAATTCGGCACAGACACTGTGCACTGGGTATTCACAACAATGTTGTTCTGAAAATTCAATTCTTAGAGATGAAAAAATAAAAGCCATAAAAATAAGAACATGTTTTTTGATGAGACCAAAGATCAGAAATGAAAAACTCTGAAATTCATATATATGTACATGTAAATGTAAACGCTTATTTTCTGAAAAGAAAAACAATAAAAATTCCAAATTTCCGAGTGTGAACAAAACAGCAATAAATATTAAGCACTAAACTGAAATTCCAAATCAAGTTTCAAATTTTGTATTTTTTTAAACATAATATTTAAGCATAAAAAAATAGATTTGATTTGCTATTGAACTCAATTTTCGAATTTTACTTTGTGTGCTAAACCAAAACAAGCTAAAAGTTATTTTAAACATTTTTTGTTGTTTTTGCGGTAAACAATTCTATTTTTTTTTTTTTTCTAATACATATAATTTTAAAATCTACAGCAGACACAATGAATTCAAAATCATTTAAATCCACGCGAGAGTAAATAGAAAGATATTGAAAAGTATAGGAATTCGTTTTGAAAATTTTCTTTCTAATGAGTATGTCGACATTAGATGACGATGTCTTTTTATAGTCGGATGTTTTTACTCATGATGTTGGGTGTTGTTGGATCATGTTCACAACGAAGAAAAAAAAAAGCAGGCCAGTGAATGCGAATGAAAAGCGAACAGGCCAACAACATCCATATAAGGTGGATATTTAGATTTTTTCGACAATAAAGATATTTCTCAACTTTTCATTTTTAGTTGCGTTTTGTATGTCAACGCGTATTGTTACCAAAAGTATTAAAAAAGTCGAATTTTCAAACCCAAACCGTTTCAAAGACACAAGAGCAAAAGAGAAAAGTAAAGTTATTGATCTAAAAATAAGTTTTGAAATTCAACATTTGATTTTATTTTGGGGTTTTAATTTACAACATGTGCAAATGATAAGGAAAAACAAAAAGAAACAGTGCAAAAGAAAGATTTCTTTTGAACGAACCTCGTTTATTGAAAGTGTTTGTTTGCGTGCTCACATAATAAAAGGCATCAAATTACCGATTTGCATGTGCAGATGGTTTGGAAATCTTGAGAATGATTTGCAACTCAAAACGCCGGTATTTGAGAAATATATTGAAAAAGCCATGCAAGTGATTTTTTCTTTTATATACAAAAAAAAAAAAAAAAAAATATTTTTTCCGTTGCGTTTTCAGTTAAAGAGTTTTTGCATAGTGTTCCGCTGGTTAAAAATAGATTTGAAATACGTGAAATTTTCAAACATACACCTGAAAAAATTTTCTTTAGTTTCATATATTTATTAAAATTAAATTGTTAGTGATAAAAACAATATAAAGGAATATGGTAACGTGTTTCTTAACAGCAGTGTTCCAAATAACGTATACGATTTTGAAATAACGCTTGTGCTGCTTGTGCCTTCTTTTGTTTTTTGTTTTTTTCTTAAGCATGAGCATGGACTTGAGAAAATTCGAGCGAGTAACTGCACAACATGTTTCGCATGAGCTCTAAATACTTTAAGCTCTGCTTACAAGTGGACTTGAGTAACGACAAGCATTTCAAATAATTTTCAATTCTAATTTCTATCAATTACCCAAGTGACCAGTAGGACCAAATGAAAGTGGAATAAGTGGGCATGCTTGGCACACAATAAGTAGTGAATGCCCACAAAAACAAAGATGAGCATTATAGACCCTTTTTGAGATCATTAAATATTATTATGACTTTATTCAATCTAATACAAAATAATCACTACTTGCGTCTCAACGTCTTTTCAATGAAGATCGCTACATGTCTCCATTTGGTCTCACTTTCCAGCATAATTTGCGTTATATTTGCAGGAGTTATTTCGGCAACGTTTTGTTCTAGCGTATGGAGACTGGAACGATATACGCTAGAACAAAACGTTGGCGAAATAAATCCTGCAAATTATGCTGGAAAGTGAGTCCAAATGGAGACATGTAGCGGTCTTCGTTGAAAAGACGTTGAGACACAAGAAGCAAGACCTAGACATAGGCATAACAGCAGCGGTTCGATGAGAATAAAAGGGGAGCCCCACCCTGAAGCACTGCGAGAGCGGTGCCAGGGTGGAATGACTGGCTCAAATAAAAGGGGAGGGTTTTTAGTGGATGAAAGCTCCACATATCTGAATGCGTTAGGCATTTTCCCTTCCATCCAGAAAGAAAATCACTTGATCAAATCAAGCTGCAATCCAAAAACTCAAAGTCAAACTGCAATTAATAAATTAAATTACTTTTTCAGGCTCAAGTTCAAGCCTTGGTTGGTCACTTTTTTATCAATATCAATTAAGTAAAGAAAGGGTTGTGCTTGAACCAGAAAAAGTATTTCTGTACTTGTACTACGACACCACATTTCACTGTAATTAAAATTTTAGTAAAGTGTTAAATTAATAAAATTGACCAAAAACTTTTTAAATTATTTAAATAAAATAATCGTTTAAATAAAATAATTTAAAAAAATCAAGAGTGCTTTATCGTAAATACTCTTCCCAAAAGCCAACTTGATACGTATATATCTTTTGTTTTGTCAGTTTGGACTATATATATGTGTGGACCGACATGATTCTATCTTTAGCTGTTAGCACCGAAAATTCTCTTAGTTCTCATACAGAGCAAACTTCTGCAAAAATCGGTTTGCGCTATATTTCGGCTACATATCTTAAATGAAATATCAAATTCACTTGTTTTAAGACCAAGAGATATGAGCAACAAAAACTTCAACGCAGTTAGATCTTTTGGGCATGCATAGCCCGATCAACTCTCTGTAATAATGAAACCGTATTACTCAATACAAGAATCTTGTGGGAAGATCCACACGAGGAAAACATGAAAGGACTACTAAGAAATATTTTTAAAAAGGTTCATTTTTGGACCTAAATTAATACATTTCGATTGGCTCTTAAGGCGATATTAAAGCCCAAGAAAATTATAACCTGAATGACAAGCTTATATACACCCTTAATTATCTCATCTTGAATACTCTTCACAATGAGCACGTCCATATATACACACAGAGAAACCAGAATACGGTTGTTTGCAACGATATTCCTTGTCAATTGAATTTTAGCCGTAGCACTAAAGGCACATCTGGCAACTACTGAATAGCTAAAGCTCTAAAGCTTTGTCTAGACGGTTGTCAGATCTTACAATATTGTAAGACCTAACAAGTTGCTGGAAATCTGCTAGAAATACAAAATTTTCAGCATTAAGAAAATTGTCAGTTCAGACATTTGGAAGAAAATCTTACAATGTCGTTGCCAGACAATTGCCTGACAATATATTTAGCTACCAACGAAAATTGTCAGCTTACACGGATGTAAAATTTTCTACTTATCAAAAATTGTCAGCCAATTGTTATTATCAAAATACACACACACACACATAAATGCCATTATTCATTCTTTATTTTTCTCGCTCAATAACCATGTTTTTAATTTTTTTATTCTCTTTTCTGCACCTTTTTACCTCTCGTACTCACATTTTTACTATTCTCTCGTGTTTTCTCCCTCTCGTAAGCAGACACTTTTCTTTAGTATTTTTCTTGTTATTACTCTGACAATGACGCCATTGTAAGGTGTTGAGAATTTACAATATGCCAATGCCTGACAATGTACTAGCAATGATGATGCCAAAGTGTTCAGACGATTGGCAGTTAACTGACAATTAATTGTTAGGTAGATGGGCTGCCAATGCTTTTGCTTACAATATTGTCAGGAAGAAATTGTAAGTTCTCACGATTGGTTAAAATATTGTATAAATTTTCTGACAATATTGTAAGATCTTACAACCGTCTAGACAAAGCTTAACTGTTACATCTGGCAACCACTGAATAGCTAAAGCACTCTCTCAATCATAGGATGAAGTTTGTATCGTATCGCAGAAGAGTGCACAACACATCATTTGTACAGCGGAGTCAATAATTGGTTTATTGAATTGAATTCATTTATTTTTGTTTGAATAAACACTTTTACTGAATTAACTGTTTAAAAATATAAGGGTCTGACTTTTGTTTGTTAAACACTCGACCAACCTGATATTAACTTTCATTAAATTCCCATCACAGCTATTAATTTGTCATAACAAAAGTAGACAATTGATTGCTGCAATCAATTTGGGACTTGTCGGAGTCATATGTTTATTATAAGCATGATCGTGTGATAACGAATAAGGACTGTTCTTACACGCAGCAAAGATAGATAGTTGAAATACAGTTAACGCCTCTAATATTTTCTAAACATAGCCATTTTCCAAGAAATAGTTTTTTTGAATGTAGGATGTAAGTTTGCCGACCTTCACAAACATGTTTCGACCTCTCTTATTTTTGAATCGAACAGCAATCGTCTATTCTCACTGCAAATCTTTACCCAAGTGTAACACATATACTATATAAATATATATCCATAACACATTTTTAAGGATTTTTTTTTCGTAACTGCCGTAATATAGAAAACTATATTTTTTTATATAATTTCTATTTCTCTTTAGCTTACGACAGCATGCAGGAATGTGCTCGTGAAGAGTTTCCCTTGTTTAGTGGAGAGGAAGTTGCTCCCACGGCGGCAACAGCTAAGGACATTTGCCAGACGACGCTAGTCTGCGAAGTACAAAACGTCTCACCAATGAATTCCACAGACTCAAGTCTGCAGAGGTTAAGCAAGGGTGATAATAATGAGGTCATTGCAGTGGTGCCCGTTAAACTGGAGGATATAAATGCAATTGATTTATTTCCCTCCAATTCCAGCAGTTGGCAGCAATACCAGATTCATGATTTGGGTAATCGTCGTGCATTTATAGATACCGGCAATACTATTCAACATAAAACTACAAATTTATTACTGCAAGGATCTGACGATCCGCTTATCAGTCATGGAGCAAACAGTGTGTTGACAAACGATGATGAACAGTTGGCAGATTTCGCCAAAAGCCTTATAACACAAACAAACCATCAATACCAAAATATTGCCAGCCAGCAGGAAAATGGAGAGAGGCTGTACACTCCACCTGAACAGCTACAACAACAACAGCAGCCATTACGATCGGTGGTGAAAAGTGGTTGCAGCAGTTTGACAAGGCAGCAGTTGAAGGCAAAAGCAAATTTAATGAGTGCACGAAATCTGCAACAACAGCAACAGCAGCAGCAGCAAAATCAAAATAATATTTCAGTAAGTGAAATGCCAACAGCGATTTCTTCCGACCAATTCAGACATCAGCAGCGTACGCACAAGGGCAAAACCAAAAAATCGAGCACATTAAAATTAAGATTTCATCACCAAGCCCTACCGCCCGAATATCTGAGCCATTATGAGGCCACACAGGCTCAACAGCGGACAAACACTAAAAGTTCTACCAACTCAAAAACAACTATTCAACGAAACTTTGCGAAGCCCACAAGCAGTTTGAACAAGCCATCACATTCCAGAAGCTCGCATGAGAATGTACGCAGCTGGCTGCAAAAAATTGCCGAAATCCAGAGGGCAGCCAATGCCTCAAAGCAAAGCTCTAATAGAGCCCCGCAAAGCCCCCAAGAAAAACAACCCAGCCTGGCCAGTAAGGCCAGCAAGACAAGTGACTTCCCAAACACATTTCCACGCGTTTCATCGGATGCAAACAATAACATAAATAGTTTGCAAAAACGACTTGAAATCCCTAAAGGGTCAAATGTAATCGAGTCCTTCGCTCCTGGTAACTATTCCATAGCAGCTGAAGGTAGAAGTTTACACGCAAAAAGATCTCACTATGCCGAGCTTCCTTATATGGGAGAAATAACTCTTGACAATTGCAAGCCCAGAAGAGGTCGCAAGCCTAAAAAGGCGGATATATGCCATTTGATTTATAAGAACTATGGCACCATATTGCCCAAACAAACTGAGCCAGATAATCGCATAGAATATGCCACAAATAGGGAGGAGAACTTGGAACAGCCGCTGAATTTGTGTTTGCGTGATCAAGTAAATGACGCCTACTCCATATCAAGTGGTGATGAGTTGTCCGAAACAAACTCCAGCTGCCCTACACCCGTCACCACTCCCTTTGATGCTGCTCGTGACTCAATGTTGGCCACCAACCTCAAGAAATCCCTGACCGACATCAATGAACCAAATGTGCACGAACAGTCTTCAGAGCAACCAACTAATTTACTGCCGGCAGAAAAAGAAACATTCGTGCAGCCCATCACATTGTGTTTGAAGAAATTGCTGGACAGCGGTTTGCTTCTACACAATAGCAATGGTCGTTACAAGACAATTCGAAAAGACAATCAACTTGCCCTGAAAATTCCCATACCCAGTGGTGCCCTTTTTCCCACGGGCAAATTAGAAAAATATACTCCCAAGCAAATTATTTTGAATTCTGATTATGCTGATTCTACATCAGCAAATTCCTTCAATCACACAGACTGCTCTACTAATTTGAGTTCCAGCCATCAGCTGCTTGTAGCTGCTCCACAAAAACGTAAACGTTCTGCCATTTTTATACCACCCATGAATGTTGAAAATACAAATAATCCTGCCACCGAAGTTAGCATTTGCAAGTTTAAATTCACTGGCGGCTCAAAACCTTCACTAGAGGAAAAGAAAATGATTTCGGTGGATGCTGGGGGTAACTATCGTTATTTTAGTGGTACTGGTGATAAAGCAAGTCGCGGCTATGAGTACTTTCCACGTGAAGTCTTACAGCATACAGCGGGTCTGTTACCCGGAGTGAATTGTGCCGGCCACAAAACATGCCAGGATATACCACCACCTTCACATGACTTAGACCATGATCTTTTGCAAATTCCCGAGTCGGCCGCATCGTCAATGCTATTGACGGGCAGATCGCTAAACGCCAATACGGAATCTGTTTCACCCAACACAACGGCATCCAATTTTGAAGTGAGTAAAATTATTGTTCGAAATACATACAAATTTATTAAATAATCTTCTGATACAATACAGCGGGTTTCGACAATGGTTTCTAATAGAAGAGGAGAGCGAAGAATAGACATGTCACAAATATTGGTGTTAAGAACTCTAATGGAAATTAAATGTCTGGCATGGCTAAAGTTTCCTCTTACAGGCTGTTGGCATTGTGAAATTATACGAATGACAAATTTGGCATCAGTAGAGAAGTTTAATGTTCCAAAATTTAGTGCAAATACATCTTTGAGTTTGGTTTAATTAACGTTTGAAGTAGTAAATCTTGGAATCAGTGGATACTTAAACTACATTTAAACGAGAAGTACTTCGCAGAAAAGTGCACAACATCAGCGGTTTAACATTTTTTGCAACGTTGCCAAGTTTCTATTTCTAAAAACAATGATTTACTACAGTCAAGTTTAAGCTGCAATTAAATTGCAGAAGAGTTTTGTTAAACTATAGTTTCAATTCTAACTAATTTTTTCGGCACTAAGTAATATTTATGTGAAATATTTTACCCCTATAATTTTGCCACATAACATGACTGACTCTGATAACTTTTTATGGCATTCGTGTGAGAAAATGAGAGACTAAAAGAGCTTGTGCTCTTTTGTGTGTAAATGAATTTAAGAAAACGTTTGAACTCAGAGCGTGAGTGCTAAGAAACGACTGTCAAATTTCATTTGCAAAAATATTTAGTGCATGATCGTGCATGAGGTGGCTCATTTAACACTTGACGTGCAGACGTCTAACTTTTTTTTTATAAAACTGTAAAATATACTATACAGCTCAGATGTGGAAAATGCTGACCCACGTTCTGCCTTTTTAACCATTCACAACATATACGTACGTATGTATGTATGTCTGACGAGCTGTTTAAAAACTAAAATCTAAAAAGGCATAAGGTTATCTTTTTGTTGTGAAGAACCACTGTTCCGATTATAGACCGAATATTACTTCATTCATATGGCGGCCGCAAGTCATCTCATGGTATCCATATGGTCGAACCAATTTCCAAGCACTTTTTATATATTTTGTTGAGAAGCAAAGTCGTTTCGGTAAGACATGGCATATTATTTCATTCATATCGATGCCATGACTGGCCTGCAACAAACATATTTGGTTTTTTCCGACCCCTTTTTTATATTTTATGTATGTATTTTTTTGAGCCAAAGGTCTTTTATTAAAATTATTTACTAATTTTTGTCGATATTTCGCTTTCCTTCGGATGGCTTCTTCAGGACAATAATAATGAAAAAAGCTTTCATTAGTTTTTTTTTTTTGAAAAAACTAATCAAGTTTTGATTGGTTTGTTTTTTTTTTTTTTTTTTTTGTAAACTAATCAAAACTTTTTTCATTATTATTGTCCTGAAGAAGCTATCCGGCGGAAAGCGAAATATCAACAAAAATAATTAAATAATTTTAATAAAAGACCTTTGGCTCTAGAAAAGAAATTCATAAAATATAAAAAAGGAGTCGGAAAAAACCAAATATGTTTATTTCATATATCCAAATTTCTTTACAAATCAAGTGAGAGTTCAAACCTCAATGAAAGAATACACTGTGTTGATGAAACTGTTCATTGATTTAATGTAATTTTTACATAAATTCAATGATATTTTTATCGGAACTATGAAAACTAATGAACAGTTTTAATAAAATTGATTCATTAGATCCCATGATGAAATAAACTCATTAGCACTATGAACGAAAATTCTTTTAGTGTGTGGAAATTTTTTTCATGTATCGCTTAAATATCCTTTAAATAATCAATAGGTAGATTAGGCCCAGTCCACTTATAACTACGAACAAAACTTTACAATATCGACAGTTCCATCGATTTTGGCATGAGAGATGTCTGATTTAATTTTTTTTTTAAGGGGCGTGGTATGCGTTCGGTGTGCCTGAAATAAAATTTATAATTGTTGAGGGTTGGTCATATATTTGACTCCTCTACGGACATCGCGGGGCAGGTTAGATTGGTGGAAAGAATATTTTATATCCGAGACAAATCTGGTTAGAGTTATGGCTAATCCCCAATAATTTTATTCTATGAACATGACGTTTGATAAGGGTATTTAAGATTCGGCCCTGCCGAATAAAGTAATTACTTTTTGTTGTTCTTTTTCATCTCCTCTGCCAGAAGCTATTGTTACAACCTTCAAATTTGATATTTTTGTACACTCGAGCTTATATGTATTCCATTGTATTTACTATATACTATCACCCATATTCATAAAAACTATTGAAGGTTTATTACACGTTTATTTGACAAATATTCCGTAGAAATACGTCAAATAAGAGCTTAATAAACTTACAATAATTATTATGAATATGGCCTTATATATGTATCTTTCTTCAGATTAACAACAACAAAAGCCAAACGTTATATGGCACTTAAAAGTATAGAGTTTCGTATAGAGTTTCGAAGAAGTTTATATTTGAAACTTGCAAGAAGATAACAGCTGACTTCGAAGTTGCCATTCACACGGAAAGAAGGTGTTTTACTGAGATAATTAAGATGCCGCATAGATTTGAATTCTTCCTCGTTAAGACATTAGAATCACTTGCGCCCGAGAGCAAAGCAACAACTAATCGAATAACTTCGTTTGCAAGTCACTGCTGTGATAAGCTTAGCCAACAAATTTAGTCAGTAAAGAACACTTAAACAAATGACAGCTATTAACATACGCTTGATAATGCTGAGCCCTAAAATGGGAATAAACTATATTTTCTTCTTCGTGTGGAACTAAGCACTACTTCAACCAAAAGACTGAACAATTGCTTTAGATATACAAGGTATGCAAAAAAAAAATCACCCTATTGAAAGTTTGCAAGTCTCTGCCAATGTCAAATTTTGGTGTCACATTTGTGAACTAGACAGCTGTAAAATACAAGTCAACAGGCCATGAAGCGATACACTCTCCATGAATACGGAATAATCGTGTCTACGAGGAAGTGAAGGTTTTTTCATAATGAGCGATGAGGTTACGTGAACAAGTAAGACCACCACTTCCGGGGTACTGAAAATCCCCAAGGAGCCATTACACACGCTCATTAAAGTGATTGTATGTTGCGCTGTCCCAGCTGGAGCAGTCATCAGACCATTTTTCTCGAGGACGGCGCAGGTCAAATGGCAACGCGCTATAAGGCCATGGCAACGGAGTTTTTTCTGCCACAATTGAACGACTTAGGTCTGGAGGACATGTGGTTCCAACAGGATGGAGCCAAGACACACACGAATATCGGTTATGCACAAGCCACAACCGATATTGTGAAAGTCAAACAACATCGCATGACCTCTTTTTGCCCACCTGTTATGACACATATGTATAACGTAGAAACTTCGTAGCCGATACTGAATCAATATTAACCTGTTTAACCCAATAACTTCATAGAGCGTAGGAATGAAAAACAAAAATAGTGAAAATTCATGGATTGAAATAATATAGTACGCTGACAATTTATTACAATACAAATTAATATTTACATACATATACATATTTTAAAAGCAAAAGCCAGAAAGCCCGCAAGAATTTTTTTTTTCAAAATAGATTTAATTGCTGCTATAATACCTTTAGGAATAGAAGTATTAAAACTTACCATGATTGCCTGTCAAATTCTATGCGAGATAAATAAAAAGATCCCCAAATCGCCAAATGAGAGAAATGCAAGATCATGAGAACAAGTACAAAATGCAAATAATAAGTGCTAACTATTACTAAATAGTAATTTTGTGAACCTTATTTATGTAATAGTAAATTAAATTTTAAGGCTTAAGATCTTTTTCATAAAAAAGTTTTGCAACAAACACAAATATATATTTATTTCAATATTTCTCCCACAATTTGTTGTTGGCTTCTTCAGGAATATTTTTTTTTTATATTAAATTAATATTAATGTGGGCGAAATATTGAAATAAATAAATAATTGTGTTTTGTTGCAAATATTTTTTATAAAAAAGATCTTAAGACTTAAAATTTAATTTATTATTAAAACAAAAAATATCTTATTTATGTAATTTACGTTAATTGCAAAATATTAAAGCTATTATTTTTATAAAAACAGACATATACATAATGTTTAAAAAAACTTTAAAAAGATTTTTGTCCAAATTATAATTATTGTTTTAATTAAAATATTATGAAAAGTATGAAACATTATTTTTGTCAGCTTCCCTTCACATATCCAGTTACTTTTGCTTTAGCTGGTCTCATGTCTCATGTGTGTATGTGTTGTAAACAGTGATGCCAACTAATTTTGCTCAAAAACATTATTTTTGGGAAAAAATGGCCAAACTAAATATTAGAAGACTAAAAAGAAATTTCTGTGTTCATGAAAGCCTGCGTATTTATTTAAAAAAAGATTGTTATTAGTAACTAATATTTATAATATACATACGTATGGTTAATTAATTTCTATTATTCGAACTTTTTCTTATATAATTATTTCTGTATTAAGTTTATCAGGCTCAAGTTCTTTCTATATTATCTTTGTGGTTGATATTAATTAAATTAGACAAAGAGCCTGATAGGCTCAAGTTCTTTCTATATTATCTTTGTGATTGATATTAATTAAATTAGACAAAGAAAACATCAAAGACATTTAGCAGGGTGGACAACTAGTTGTTTCGAAGCCGCCACACTTTCTCGTCAGCACCCGTCTTTGAACTCAGGGGCTCATGTTGTCGCATTAGAAATATATATATATTCCACCTTACTTTCTTTTTATATTTGGTTTCTTTAAGTTCGTATTGCAAAGTTTTCCGTTTACCTCTGGTAGGATTTCAATCGCCTTTGTAATAATTAGAATTAAAGGTACAAGAAGCAATTTCAATAGATGTTGTTGTACTTTGATATTGAAGCAGGTTATTAGTTTTGTACGAATTTACAATGATTTTAAATTAAATTTTGCTCATGGTAATTTTAGTTACCGAACATCAGCTAAACGCATAAAAATATAAATATATGAAAATAATATGAAAATGATTTAATTTTTTTAATTTTAATTTTAAAAACTATGTGAAAATAATTTTTTATGTTCAGACCATCTGGGATTTGAACTCGAACCTCTTGGCCTAATAGTTGACGCTATCTCTGTATAACAATGAGTTATATATAAAAGAAGAATGCGTCATAACATACATACCATGTAAAGCAACAAGTAACGAATATATAAATATGGTTGCAATCAAATGCAGGCAATAAGTACTTGCTATATAAGTTGTTAGTGAAGTTTTGGGTGGTGTGCTACCCAATTTACCATCAGTTATCAGATATGGTACCGCCGCCCAAAAATTCAATATTATTTTTATCCTTCAGGCTGATAATGGCCCACCCAGTCTTGCTTATTCCTGGATCTAGACCTATTATTTTAACCACTTAATAAAAGCTTAACCAATAGACAAACAAAAATAAAGATAGCCAGACTACATCTACAAAGTGCCAATACCAGGAGGCAAACTCAAAGCACAAATGGTCCTGAAGTGTAAATTGGCCTTTCCGTGCTCTAAATAAACACACTGATAAAAATACTTTACTATTATAACGTGTGCGTAGTGAAAACCGGTAATCATATAAAAATTGGATATATAAATAAGCGTTTCTCCTGTTTCTTGTAGAGAAAAACTCGCTTCATGATACTCTATTGCTTCCACTATAATAAAAAAATAATTATGGACAGCATTTTAATCATGCTCTTTTTATCATTGTTTAAGTAATTTAAAAAAGGTATTCTATTTTATATAAAAAACGATTTTATAGTTTTCTATTTTTGCTAATGCTTGCTCAAAACTGATTATCATATGATTTTCATATACACTAGAGCCCCGATTTGAGTCGTTAATGGGGACCGGAGAAACGCCACGCTAATCGAAACGACGCAAATCGAATCACTTTTTTCTATATAAATGCACTGAAATTTAATTTATTGGAGAAGATATTTAAAACAAAACAAAACATTTTGTATTTTTGATAAAAAATACTAGTATGAGTACATTTTTATTTATTTAATTTACTTCAACAAATGTTTATACATATTATAAAGAAATAACAGAACCATAAATTAAGAAAAAAAAAAAAACATAAAATTTAAATTCATTTACATACATATAATGCATATACTATTCATAAAATGTATATGCATTAATAAATTTTATTTTTTTTAGCTTACATTATGCTCTCTTCAGATGATACATCTAAATCGACAACACTTATAACCATTTGATTGGATGATCTTATTGTTTTTTTTAACAAAAATATCTAAAGTTTGTTGAATTTAAAGATTTTTTTGTTGATATATTTCTTTGTCAGACGTTGTAAAAACTAATGAATTCAAGATGCTAAATACATACTACACTACAAATGCTAAAAATGGTAATCGACAATGATGCAGTAAAAAATGTAACCGTGTTTAGCGACGCAAATCGAAATCAAAACGATGCAAATCCAAACGACGCAAATCGGGGTCAAAACGACGCAAATCGTATTTTTCCTTTAGTGTACATAAGCACCTGTTTTCCAAATAAACTAGTAAATATCAAGGCCCGTATACAACCTGATATTACACATTTATATAGAAAAACTTTTAATAGCAATTTGGTAAAGGGTATATAAGATTTCGCACAGCCGAATATAGACTCTTACATATGTGTTTTTATTATTAAGTTTGCCCTCAGTTTCTCAAAAATGAGGTTTCTAGCGATGAAACTATAATAAATTATTTCATGTGATGTAATTAATTAAAGAACTTAATTAAAAATAATCATCACTAAATAAAGTAAACTGACATCGTTTTGAATATCGAAAGATTTTTGATTCCAGTTGAGGAGATCTGCTGAAGCAAATCGTCTTCAGTTATAAGGCACATTTACCCCTCAGTAGATTCGTCGATAAGCAGAATTGGTGCCTTTGGGCGAATGATAATCCGAAAGTGATTGTCGAAAATCCAATGCACTGAAAAAGAATGACTGGTTGGTGCGTCTTATGGGGTTGCGGCATCGTTGGTCCGAATTTTTTCCAAAATGAGGCCAGTCAGGTAGTTACTGTGAATGGCCCGAATCGGACGGTATGATGTGGACGATGTGTGGTTTCAATAGAATGGTGACAATTGCTATGTTATCTCACGTGGTGGCGATGTAAATCAGCCGCCAAGATCTTGTCATTTGATACCGTTGGACTTGTTTCTTTGGGGTTATTTAAAAGAAACGTTGCACGTTAATAAGCCAGCCACAATTCAAAAGCAAAATACTGAGATAAGTGCCGAATTATCTCATTATTTTGCTATAATCATATATAACCTCAATTATGCCTCAGCGTTATCGAAGATTTGGATCATTGGGAGGAGGTGTGCCGACGAGTCCTTATAAAAAGAAATGACAAAATAGTTTGTGTTTTAATCAAAATCAGTCACCTTTTAAGACATACTACAAGGGGAAAATCTAGTGGTTGTGAGCCGGCTCGACATCGCTGCGAATATTTATTATAACGTTTTAATGATATCACACAAATTGAGCTGGTCACCACAGATTTGACAATGGCTCCATTAAAGGCAAATTGAAAATATTTCAGTTTTTATCAGGTTCATATCATTTTTTACTTATCAAGCAAATTTTGTTTGCAGACAGTCTAAATTTATAATTGTTTGGTTAACCTAAAAACAAGGCGATATCAAATAGGAAACGTAGTTAATTAAATAAATTTAGATAAATTTACTTAGTTCGATGTGCTGTTTGGCAATTTAATATAAAAATAAAAATTTATACTACGGAGTCGACCAGGAAATTTTAACAGCGAGCAGATAAGTTTAAAATATGCCAGTGAGACATATTATCTATAAATTCTTCTAAACTTGGAAATGTTTTGGTGATGTTATTGAAAAAAAAAAAAACTATATTACTTTGAAAGGAGAGGGTCATTTGCTGAGTGCTTTTTTACACTTTTGAATTAAATTAAACAAAGCTAATTGGTGCTATTGTACAAATATGCGGCAAGTATACGACGGTGAATTCGTTACGTTGCAGCTTACATCGAAATTTGTTCTACAATTTATCTGAAACATTGATTTCACATTCTGTGAATAGCTGCACAAAAGTATTATTTTATTTTTATAGTTTTAATATATTTCATATAGTTTGGGTGTTTAAAATTCGGTGTAGAACTCCAGTAATGCATAAAAGTTTTTGTTTTAAAGACTGCGTAATTTGCGTATATTTTTATTTTATCTGCGTATTTAACCCAAATATTTGTTTACCACACGCTCAACAAATACATTTTCTACTGGCAGTCAAGTATAAATACAGCGAGTTTGGTTAAAATTATTTGACATTCTTGAACGACAAGATGCTGAGTTTCACGAAAATCATTCTAATCGCTGCTCTCATTGTAGCTGTGTCAGCCAAACCTCCGGGATCTACACCACAGGAAAAAGGTAAATTTTTCTTAGAATTGTGTGAGAGTAATTTTTCGGTTTGTGACGACGATCAAAGCCAATATTTCCATACTAGACAGATGAGCTGCTGATGAAACAGTCATGAGTGGATCCAATACTGGACATACCATAGAGAGAAAAAATGTTGCCGCACGGCTGGAGGCCATTTACTTAGAACACTGCCCAAGAGCAGCCAGACTTCGATATGCCGTCTAGTGAAGCATGTTTCCGATCAGCTTTCTTGTATATCAAACTCTGGCTTCTCTTATTTTATATAGCTTTGGCTGGGCTGGAGGAATTTTTATTCTATGGTATGTCGAGGTTCGGCTTCGCTCATGAACCTTAGGCTTGCTTCAGACTTGACATGGTGCTCATAGACTTTATGACATCCACAGTCATTATGACACTAAAATCTAAATAATCCCTATATTCATTGTATATTACTTAGATGAACCTTTGGATCTGACACCAGCAAAGATTATCCAAATCGGAAAATATGATTATGAAGGTAATTTTTTCTTTCATTGACTATATCTACTCTGATTTTACAAGGACATAATATTTTAAAAAATGTTTATGCGCAGATGCCAAAGTGCTTTATGAGGAAACGTTTGTAGTCGAATACTCAAAGAAGCACTCTGAAATCGTTTTATCCTTTGAATATCCTTGTGTGAGGTGTCAGTCAAAGGGTTCCATTGGCACGATTGTAGCAGTTATTGATGACATTGATGATGGTGCGTCATATGATGGGCAGATCACAAAAGGAGCCATAGGAGGTAGCAGCATCGGATTCTCAGTCGTGGCTACAAATACTAGGCTTCTACGTGGCCGTATTACAGTTTATGAAGATTTGAAAAGAAACCCCTATGAACTCGTTTTTCGCGATGGAAAATAAAAACAGAATTCACTCTCTGCAATTTGTTCGCTAAATTTTAATCGTTTCTGGGTTTATCCAAAATAGACTTTCAAATGTATTTAAATTAAAATTTTTCCTATAATCTCTTCCTAATAAACTCTTCAACACATACGTATTAATATTGTATTTTTTTTTTTGACATGTACATTTATTGTTTGGGAAAAAGTGGCCTCAGCAGATTTTCATATGAAAAAGATAAACATGAGCATCGGATCTCATTGAGTGCTTAAAGCTGACAGGAAAATCATTAAATATTTTTTTATTTTAGTTTCAGACGTTCTGCTTCATTCTACGACTGTTGCATTATTATTCTATTATCAAAAGAATACGAAAAAGTTTAGTATAATTCTACAGTTTACTTTTTTAGCCTGTGCTCACAGCAAGCAGTTATGACTGGCTTAGATCTCATAACTTAAGGAGTGTAGTTGTCAAATTTTGCGCTGCAAAATGCGTGTATATGAGAAAAAAGGTAAAAAAACCTTTTGATTTTTGGTTTTTTATAAAAATAGTTGAACTGTATAATGCTGACTTTTAATATTAATATTTAATTTATGAAGTGAGTTCGGCTATAATAATTGCTATATCAATTTAAAAATTTGGTGTAAAAGTATTTACTAAAGCACCTCAAGCCGAACTCACTTTATAAATAAAATATAAAAATAATTTTAAACAATTATTTATTTATTTTCTATATTTCGCCAACAATTTGTTGGCATCTACAGGAAAATAATGAAGATGCCAATAACTTGTTGGCGAAATATTGAAAATAGATAAATGATTGTTTAAAATTATTTTTATGAAAAATAATATCTACGGCTTGAATAATTAATTTAACAATATAATTATCAAATAATATAAAAATAAACCTAAAAAAAACTTTAAATGGTAATTGACTCTTTGCTCATATGGAAAGATCACATCACGCAAAAGAAGAAGGAATTGAACTACAGCTTCACAGAACTATTTTGGCTGCTGGGAAGAGATTCCAAGCTGTCAACTCAAAACAAATTGCTCATATACAAAACGACCATAGCCCCTATTTGGAAGTACGGCGTGGAAATTTTGGGTACTGCTAGTACAGCGAACTAAAAAATTATCCAACGAATGGCGGAATGGTATATTAGAGATGAGGACATACATCGAGATCTAAATATCAAAACAGTGAAAGAAGTCATGCGTATCAACAGCCTTAAACATACAGCTCGTTCAACACAACATTTCAACACAGAACTCAGACAGCTGCCGGCGGTGAACGGAAAAATTAAGCGATATGAACCGATCGGAACTGACTTACCGTTACTAGAATGGTCAAGTTGCTGTATCAATATGATTCATAAATGTATTTCATATTCTTACTAACTTACCATAAAATTTGTTTTAAGTATTGATTTGAGATAATTAACACTCCAATTAGATACATATATACAACTACTTATTGTCACTTTGTTGACAGCACTCTTACTTGTTGTGATTATATTGGAGTGATCAACATTTTTATAAAAGACAAGTTAAGGGCATCTTGGGGTACATACCATGGTTATTTCACGACCACCAAGTATGTTATCAGTTAAATTAATGACTATTTTTGCTTACTAAAATTTTATTTAAAAAAACTCTCTCGATTTTGATAAAGTAAACTATAATTTTACTGTAAATTTTAATTTCATTGAACTTCTCTGTATTGTAATACATTTATATTAAATTACTTTTTCAGGCTTAAGTTCAACCCTTGGTTCTGTCACTATTTTGATTAATATCAATCAAGCAAAGAAAAATAAAATTTAATAGCCAGGTGGACCACCGGCTCTTTCTGGGTAGCAAACACCCTTCATCAGCACCCTATGAACCTTGGACGTGTCAAATTTCACAATTTTGGCACAGACGCTTTAACCACTCGGCAACCAAAGCTCACGCAACTTTACTTTCTGTTTGTATACTTAACTAACATTAACCAAAACAATGATATTTTTGCAGTCTTGGACGATATTTTATCATCTCAGAAGACTGTTATTTCTTGCTCTCTGTTTATATGAAAGCTTTTTTTCTACATGTTTTGTTTTTGCATCATTGAGATCTAGATGCTCTTTTATTGATACAATTTGATCGTTTACGCGGTGCCCTGAGATGATAAAATATCGTCCAAGACTGCAGAAATATCATTGCTTTGGTTAATGTATGGTTTTAAGTATACAAACAGAAAGTAAAATTGCGTGAGATTTGGTTGCCGAGTGGTTAAAGCGGCTGTGCCAAAATTGTGAAATTTGACACGTCCAAGGTTCATAGGGAGCTGATGAAAGGTGTTTGCTACCCAGAAACAGCCGGTGGTCCACCTAGCTATTAAATTTTACTTCTCTTTACTGAATTGATATTAATGAAAAGTAGTGACAAAACCAAGGGTTGAACTTAAGCCTGAAAAAGTAATTTAATGTAAATTATAATTCACATACATATATTTCGACTACAGAGTTATGAACATTTTTTTTTGAAAATTAAATAATATTGTTACAAATTTGGTCGTGAACGGACCGATTGTGATTGTTCTAGAACGTACTAAATCATCGTTATTTTATATGTGCGTATATTGTCTTGTTATTATTTGTAAATGAACACAGGAGGTATATACACACATTCATACATGGAAGCTTGTTGATAAACAAAACGGCAGCACAGCGAGTGTGCACATACTGACACACATGTGTGGATAAATAAGCACAACAGCGAAATAAAAGAAACCACCACCGCACGATACAATATTCGTGTGTGCATGTATGTGCGCGACTCAGATGCTTGAGTTTTACTGCCGCGTGTATGTATGTCGGTGTGTGTGTATATCTTTTGTTCATGATGAGTCATCGCACAACGCATGTATGTCGGTGTGTGTGTATATCTTTTGTTCATGATGAGTCATCGCACATCACACTATAGATGTGGCGTAATTAGCTTCTGTAAACGTCTAGAATGTTCTAGTAATGATCATTGGAGGTATAAAAGCAGCGAAGCTCAACGCTGAACAGTCAGTCGATTTTTAGCTGCGCTAAAGTGTAAAGTGTCTTAAGTAATAAAAAGTGATTAAGTGAAAGTGTTGTTCTTCTAGTAAAGTGTTTACAAATATAGTGTGTTCAAATAAATAAAGTGTTGAACTGTTGGTTATTGTAAACTGAAGACGTGAGTGTTGTAACTTCATTACAATTAAAGAATCTACGGATAACGTTTTGAAAAGGTTAAAACGTAACAATTGGTGTCAGAAGTGAAATTGTAAAATGAAGTTCGACGAGCTTAAAGTGGAACAACTGAAAAAGGAGTTGTGCAAATTGGATCTGCCCACAACTGGTAACAAAGTGGAGCTGCAGAAGAGGCTAATGGAGGAGTTTGATCGGTTGGGTCTGGACATCAATACTCATGACTTCGAAGGAAAAGAAGAACTGGAGATGAGTACACGAGCAGTTGCAAGTAGCATGGACTTAAACTCGATGTTTGCTGCGATGATGCAGTCTATCAAAGAGGCGTCCATGGCTACAAATGAAACATTGATGCTGAAGATTGAAGAAAACTCCAAGGCAACAAAGGAAACCATGATGCAGTCTATCAAAGAGGAGTCCAGGGCAACAAATGCAATGATGATGCAGAAAATGGAGGAAAACTCCAGATCCATCAAAGAGGCATCAATTGCAACCAATCAAATGCTGAAAGCCAACAACGAGAAGTTAATGGAAATTTCTGAGGCCATGAATCTGAGAGTAAGTGCCATGGAAGAAAAATTGTGCGGCTTGGAGCGAAATGTTCACGAAGTGGGAGAAAAGTTTGTTGCCCTAGAAAATGATGTCGATCAAAAGCTTCATAGCCTGGAAGCTAGAATGAATGGGCTTCAACTGCAATAAGCGCCTGTGCGACCTATTCCTGAATCTGTGAGCAGAGTGAAAACGCCCACCTTTGATGGCAGCACACCTTTTAACATTTTCCAGTTTCAGTTTGAAACTGTATCCAATAAGAATGCATGGAGCGAGGATGAGAAATGCATTGAGTTAATTTTGGCGTTGAAGGGTGTCGCTGCACATGTCCTGGAAACTGTGCCCGCTTCATCTAGAGACAATTATGAAGTCATCATGGCAGCTCTGCAACGAAAGTATGGTGGAGAACACAAAAAAGAAATCCACAGGATGGAGCTGAGAGGCAGAGTGCAGAGAGGCAATGAGACTCTTCAGGATTACGCAATGGAGATTGAGCGTCTGGTGCAGCTTAGCTATCCTGGAGAGAGCTACTCGTTTTTGGACCATTTCAAGACGGAGGCATTTGTGAACGGAATTCGAGATCCTGACATTAAGCTTGCTGTATGCGCAACACAAAAGCCTTCATTCGCCGAAACCGTCTCATTTGCGTTGGCCCAGGAGACAGCCAGACTAATTTCAAGGCCACAGGTCCACAAAATACGGGAGCTAGAGGTAGTTCATGAGCCAGGAGATGGCTTGGCCAGTACGATTAAAGAGGCAGTGTTGCAAGCGTTGGCCGAAATTTCGAACAAAGGCCGAGCTAAGTGTCTTAACTGCGGAAAGACAGGCCACTTTCAGCGCAACTGTAAAGCTCCCAGGAGGCGTACTAGATCCGTATCTCGACAGAGGCCGAGCAAAAGGGCAGGCCAACAACAGCTGACCAAGAAGTCACGATCATACCAATGGGGAAACGAGCAGAAAGAGTGCGTCATTGATGTTCGGCTAACGCAGATAGACTCTTACGAAGACTGGCCAACAGCGCAGGAAAATGACCCGGTGCTCGGAAAAATAATAGCTGCTAAACAGAGTGATAGCAGGCCTGCACGCAATGAAATTGCGGCTGAGAGTCCCCTCGCTAAAGCTTATTGGGCACAATGGAGCAGCTTGCAGCTGGTAGACGGATGTTTGTACCGTATATGGGAAAGTGCGGATGGCAAAACTACTTCTAACTTAATAGTTGTACCATCATCGAAGATACCGGAAGTTTTGCGAGAGTTCCACAATGGTCCCAGTGGAGGTCACCTTGGAGTTAATAAAACACTGGAAAAGGTAAAGCAGCGTTTTTACTGGGTTGGAGCGCAACAATCAGTAGCCGACTGGATAGCGAACTGTAAGGAATGTATAGCGGCGAAGGGTCCGGCACGGAGAACTCGAGCACACCTGCAGCAGTACAATTCGGGTGCACCCTTTGAGCGAATAGCTATGGATGTAGCAGGTCCTTTTCCAGTCAGTACTGCCGGTAATCGTTATGTCCTTGTGGTAATGGACTATTTCAGCAAATGGCCAGAAGTATACCCCATACCAAACCAGGAGGCTCAAACTGTGGTAAATGTTTTTATCAATAACTGGGTGTGCAGATATGGTGTTCCGATGGAGTTGCATTCCGATCAAGGCAGAAACTTTGAGTCTGCAATTTTTAAGGAAATGTGCGAGCTCTATGGAATAAGAAAAACCAGGACAACACCGCTTCACCCGGTTGAAAGATTTAACCGCACACTGGAGGAATACCTGAGGAAAGTAGTGAGCGACCATCAGAGAGACTGGGATGAGCACATTCAAAAATTTTTGTTGGCATACAGGTCCGCTGTGCATGACTCAACGTCTAGAACACCAGCAAAAATTGTTTTTGGAACAGAACTCAGATTGCCTGGCGATTTGGAATTTGGCACAAAACCTGTACCGAAGAATGAGGATACGGAGAATTCTTCGCAGGAGAAAAGTGACTTGCACGAGCTGCACGAATTTGTACGCAACAGAATTCGAGTAGTCAGCGATAAAATGAAAGCCAGATACGATCGAGCTGCAAATTCCGACGGATTCCACGAGGGACAACTGGTTCTACTATATAACCCACAAAGGAAGAAAGGACTGTCTCCCAAATTACAAACGCATTGGGATGGACCGTATAAGGTGATTAAGAGGTTGAACGATGTTGTATACAGGATACAGAAGCATAACAGCCATCGATCCAAAATGAAGGTTGTACACTTAGAACGACTCGCAAGGTACGGAAGTAGTGGTTCTGGGCCTGTTCGGGACGAACAGGCTTGAGCGGGCGGCAGTGTTACAAATTTGGTCGTGAACGGACCGATTGTGATTGTTCTAGAACGTACTAAATCATCGTTATTTTATATGTGCGTATATTGTCTTGTTATTATTTGTAAATGAACACAGGAGGTATATACACACATTCATACATGGAAGCTTGTTGATAAACAAAACGGCAGCACAGCGAGTGTGCACATACTGACACACATGTGTGGATAAATAAGCACAACAGCGAAATAAAAGAAACCACCACCGCACGATACAATATTCGTGTGTGCATGTATGTGCGCGACTCAGATGCTTGAGTTTTACTGTCGCGTGTATGTATGTCGGTGTGTGTGTATATCTTTTGTTCATGATGAGTCATCGCACATCGCATGTATGTCGGTGTGTGTGTATATCTTTTGTTCATGATGAGTCATCGCACATCACACTATAGATGTGGCGTGATTAGCTTCTGTAAACGTCTAGAATGTTCTAGTAATGATCATTGGAGGTATAAAAGCAGCGAAGCTCAACGCTGAACAGTCAGTCGATTTTTAGCTGCGCTAACGTGTAAAGTGTCTTAAGTAATAAAAAGTGATTAAGTGAAAGTGTTGTTCTTCTAGTAAAGTGTTTACAAATATAGTGTGTTCAAATAAATAAAGTGTTGAACTGTTGGTTATTGTAAACTGAAGACGTGAGTGTTGTAACTTCATTACAATTAAAGAATCTACGGATAACGTTTTGAAAAGGTTAAAACGTAACAATATATAGAAATACATACATCAAAAATTGCAACTTTTCCTTTCACTACCTCATAATTTCGTAAAAAAGCCTGCTATGTTTTTATAAAACGTGTGAATTTCATTGTCGTTTTAACAGTTCTACTTATTACGTTTTCATAAAAACTATGTATTCAGTGAGAAATATCCTTTGCTGTTTTGATACTGTTTCCTTCTTTCTTCCGCAGGGAAAAATACATTTTTCTTATTGTCTTCATCAATCATGGAACTTTTTTGTTTTTTTCTTTGCTTTAAATTCTGAACTTTAAAGCATGTCCTGTATTGCAGTACCTGCAGCTTAAGACATTTTAAAAAAGTTACATTTTTTACCAGTTTTTTCTTCACTTTTCATAATAAATTCTGACCAGAAGATCAACTGGAAATAAAATTTGCAATTTGTTTACGTTGCTGCAACTGCTGCTGCTGCTGCTTCAGCCACTAAAGATGTTAAATTTTTTTCCATCTTGTTATCAAAGTTTTGTGTGTATTTGCTTAAAATTTTTATTGAATTTTTTACGTTTTCCAGAAAGTTGTTTTCTTTTACAAAACACAGATGAGTTTTCAGAGCTGTTTTTTTTCTCTCTCATTTATTTCTATGTTTATTCGCTATTGAACTCTGAGAAATAAATACGTATGTATACATTTATGTATTTGGTGTTTTATTAACTATCGGCCTAATTCATAAACACATTATAAGAGTGTTATAACCAACTTATAAGCAAAAATCCAGAAAAGTGTATTCATAATCGACTTATAGCTTATTATGCTGCTTATAACCATCTTATAAATTGGATATTTTTATTGTGGCCTCTACCCAACTATAAGCGTTTAATAGTGAAAATTGTTGAATTGATGATTTTTTTATTTTAACAATATTTACAAATTTTTTGCTTCTTGAATGTGTATATGATTGCATTTCATTGTTTCTTACACCAAATTATCATTACACATTAAACTATGAAATTCGAAAATATGTACATACATACTTACTTTAAATTCTACTGATGATGTGGTGTAAGAATCAGTAATATACAGTCATAAAGACACTTTAACCCTGCAAAAATCATCTTATTTTTTTATCAAACAAAATTTTCTTTAGTTTTCATATAAATTACAAATGTTTTGACGAATTATATCGATACAATACACAAAGAAATACAGACGTACATAAATATGTATAGTACTATCTCTTTTGCAAATTTGAATTGACATGTACATTTGTACATATGTATGTATGTATGCATGCATACACATACATATCTACGCACAAACAACAGTAGCGATCCTGCCTGTATTTACAATGTATACACACGCATTGGCCTCTACTTAACCATAAGCGTTTGATAAAGAGACATTCGTTAAGTTCATGAAGAGTTACGAAGAAGGAATTCATCAATAAAATCATTTTAATAAAAGATATTTGCCAATTAAATAATATTTACTACTTTTCATTATGTTTTCATGAAAAATATTTGCAAATAATTATAGTGCTGCACAAACAAATGCTAGAGAGTAAGTAGTCGACTACTTTTGGTAACAGACATTAAACAAATGTGTTTAGAAATAATTTTTTTACAATTCAAAGCCTTGTATACATATTTTTCGCAATAAAAATAGGTAAACCAATAAATTATTTCATATTCGAACAAAATTATGTTATATAAGTAAATAATATTTTGCATTTTTCGAAGCTACGCAAATAAACCGTTTCTTACATACATCTCATATATGCAGCACTAGGCACAAAATGAGAGCGAACATTGCATGGTATTGCCAACAATAAAGTACAAAAGTAACAAAAGAGTTTATTAGTTATTTCACGCATATAATGTGTTTATGAATTGAATTTCTTATGTGTTGCTTATAACACTGTTAGTGTATGATAACTATTACCAGTTTATAAGCTGAAATAAGAAATTTTTATGAATTAGGGGGTATATATTTTTTGTTAAAACTTTAAATCGACTGATACAGATAAAGTTTAAAGTAATAGTTCTTTTGCAGTTGTTACTGTGTTTAAAAGAACAAGTCAACTCAACATTGGTTAATGGCGATTTAAGGAAAATAGCCAGTAATCGAAAAATTGAGCTCGGTTTTCTTGCTTTTTGGCCCAAAAAATCCTGAAACCCAGCAAATAATAATTGGGAAAATGTACAACAACTTGGGTGGCTGCAGTAAGAAAAAAACTTTTCTCTTCGCATGATTTTCATCATTCTGTGGAAGAATTTTTTCATTAATAACAAGCTAAGGAAGCATTTCATGCTATTTATAAAGAATGTTTCAACGTGACAAAAAAAAAACAATTGTATCTGCCCTTTTTTCTCTTGTGTTCCTTCCTTTAGTTTCTTAGTTTATTTTGTTTCTTCTTGATTCTTCTTTTAATAATTTCATCTTCAATGCCAAGATTGCACTCGTTCCTTAGGGTATTATTTTAATGTATTACTTTTCGGTCTAATATTAGATCTTATCCATGTCTTCTAGTTTTTCCAGCCGTTTGTATGCTGGCGGTGTTTTGTTGATGCTACTCATTTGAAATGTTTGAAACTTTGCTGCATAATTAGTCCTTCTTTTAAGTTTTTCCGCATCAGCTGACGGGCTGAGTAGCAACAACAAAATACCGGTGGAATATAGACGGCTGCAAAAGACAGAAAACATTAAGGTCGAGTTATACACCTACCCCCTAATTCATAAAAATTATTACAGGCTTATAAGACTGTTATTTGACATATTTTTATGAAAAGTCTGTCAAATAACAGCTTTATAAACCTGTTATAATTTTTATGAATTAGACGGCTAAAATAATACATTTTCATTGGCTCTTAGAGTAAAAAAATAATTCCATTGATTTTTCAATAATCAAAAGCTTTTAGTGTGTTTGATACTTTCAAGAATACAAATCGTAGTAACGAATCGTTGTATGAGGGTTATGAAGAAAAGTAAAAATGCTGCGAAACGATAAAATTGTTTTCTGTATTAATGGTTAGCTGGAACATTTGTGATTCTAGTTGTCTTCATGGAAATATTAGAATAAATAGTAAAGTTGCAAACATCCAACATAAGGATTACTAGTTTAGTAAAACTTTTCTATGATTTAATTGAACTTTAAGCTTAAATGAGCCACCAACCATTTATTATTGATTACAACGTGGTTGAATTTGAAACTTTCTTTTCTGACAGACTGCGTGCCCCCAGTGACTAAACCTAATTCGGGTGCGCTAAATTCAGTAGTGCTAAGCGGAGGCAGGACAACATATATTCCCCTTAACTCAAAGACGATTAAAAATCTTCAAAAGCATACAAAAACTGAAATTTGGCAATAAAATTATCTTTCAGCGTCTGTAAAAGTCTTCTCAATCGACTTAGTATTTTAGAATATAAAAATGTTTTTCGATGAAAAAAATTAAATTTTTTGCAAAAGTTTGATATTTTTTGTTCTTTAAAACAGCATAAAAAATATAAAAATTAAGTTGTGCAGATGAATTTTCATATATTCATAACAAATAAATTTTCAAACAAAAAAAAGCTATAAATTACTAAAATCGGTGTAAAACTTTCACAAAAAATCAAAAATTGCATTTTTAAACGGCACCAGACGAAGCCTCAAAAACTGAAAAAAAAATTTTATTAAATAAAAGTACAGTATTTATCGGATATAAGAAACTTGAAAAATCCACGAAAAAAGTTTCTTATAAGCGTTTCTTTCTTATATACAATTATTTTATATAAGAAACTTATTTCTTATATAAGTAGCTATGGCCATAAGGCATTTGTTTCTTATATGAATATACGAGCTTTTTACCTTTTTATGTATATACGTAGATGTATGTATTTAAATAGAAAAATAAAACAAATCAAATTTTATTTTATTAACCCCCTTAGTAAATAAATATAAAAAACTAGACAACTTCAATTTGAAAAAAAAAATTTTGTGTAGTAAATACATGTACATAATTCATTTTGTACTATTTATTTACGAGGAAAGAAACAAAAACTTCTCATGAGCACTAAAAGTTAAAAAAAAAACGTTGTTGTTGTTGTAAAACTGTCAGAAAACAGAGTTGTCCATGCAAATTACATAAATTCAGTGTTGCCATTGAAAGTTTCTTATATAAATTCTTTTCCTTACATTTTGTGGTTTTGGTGTTAAAGAAAAATGTTCTTTTATTAGTTTTTTTTCTTATAAGCGTTTTTCTTATATGCAACTTTTTTTGTTAGAAAAAACACTAAAAAGATATGGTGTTTTTGCAAATGTTTCTTATAAGCGTTTTGTTCTTATATGAGATGTTCTTATATCCGATAAATACTGTAGTATGGAAGAAACATTTTGTTTGCTTATCAAAATAACGCAAATTTCAACTGACGGAATTAAAAAGCAACTTACATATCGATACCAAAAATGGCAAAATTCCATAACTAACAAATTATTCAACATTGACTTTTCTATAGTTTCTATATGAAACACGCAAAATTTGTAAACAAATATACACATACAATTTTATATTTTGTTAATAGTTGCGTTTTGCAATATATTTTGATTTAGTATCCGGTAGACCGGTAATTTGAAGTGTAAATGCTTGTTTAGAATGTCATTCATTATTCTTCCTCCTGCAGATTCCAACATATATAGATATACATATGTGTAAGTGTGTGTGTATATAATATGTTAATTACGGAATTTAACCTCTTGGGTATCGATATCTAAGTTGTTTTTTACTTCAGTCAATTGAAATTTCTTTATTTTGATAAGCAAACAAAATGTTTCTTAGACACTACTTTCACTTCACAAAAAATTTTTTTTTGAATTTTTGAGACTTCCAAGCTCAAAAGTAAATCAAACCAAACTCGAAGATAAACTTGCATTCGTATAAATCCACTTCTGATTAGTTTCCTCAAAACTGGACAAGCCATCAAACCTGTATTGAAATAATATTTTATGAAATGAAACTAAGTTTTATGAAGTAATTTTTCAACATCACTCAATAAATAAATTAAAAGAGCTTTTCATAAATTGTTTTTTAAGCCCGTATGACACTACATTTTTCTTGCGTTGTTCAAGTTTCGGAGAACAGTGCAAATATAATGTAATAGTAGAATTTAGTATGTGCAACAAGTTCAGCTATATTCAGATAAATGCAAAACTTTCAACATTTTTGTTGAAGTTATCGATAAAAAATCAGATTATTTAAAAAAAAATTTAAACATTTTCAAATTAAAATTGACATTTCAAATTTGAATGTTGTTGTTCCAGAACATTTGGAACATTTTTATTTCCTAGCGCTTTCTAGAAAATAAAAAGAATGCAACACAAAAGGTGCCAGTTTGGTTTACGTTTTGTATATTTGTGTTTTTTCTAGCAATTGCTGACTCTTTCTATCAATCCTATACCAATTAATGAAAGAAAAATGAAGTATCATACGGGCGTAAGGATTGTAAGCCCCTTTATTAGGACTTTTTTTATAGCAAGAATGTAGTCCTGAATATAACGCCTTATCCATTTTGTGGTTTCGAAAGTAAACATAAATAAAACATCTCTAAAATATTTTTTTTCATTTTACTGTAAGTTTATAATTTTATCGAACTTCTGTATTGTAATACATTTTTTCATGATATTTCTCTTTTATTATAAAGTTTGAACGTTGACATTATGTGTGAAACACTACGTCATTTAAATGACCATCACGCGAAATGTTGCCAGCATTATTCTTTTGTGGTAGTTTTCGACCACTTTTGGACACATATTGGGTGGTATCTTAAGCCACCCAATATCACCACCCAATGTCGAATTCCACACCTATACTTTTGAAACCACGAAATAGATAACCCGCTATATTAAGAAGATGAAGAAGTAAAGTTAAAGACTTATTTGCTGGCGAACATATCGTGGTTGTTTCACACCCGCCGTGACGACCATATCATTTACAATTCTGAGCAAGTAAGACCCATTAAAATAATTGAGTACTTTATATCATACATTTCGATTACCAAATTTAACGCCAAAGGTCAACATGAATCTGAAAAGCCTGGCGAGCCAGAGTGCTTTGTTTTTACACACATATTTACACAACCTGATAAATATCATATTCATGTATTATTACCCCCTAATTCATAAAAATTTCTTATTTCAGCTTATAAGCTGGTAATAGTTATCATACACTAGCAGTGTTATAAGCAACACATAAGAAATTCAATTCATAAACACATTATATGCGTGAAATAACTAATAAACTCTTTTGTTACTTTTGTACTTTATTGTTGGCAATACCATGCAATGTTCGCTCTCATTTTGTGCCTAGTGCTGCATATATGAGATGTATGTAAGAAACGGTTTATTTGCGTAGCTGCGAAAAATGCAAAATATTATTTACTTATATAACATAATTTTGTTCGAATATGAAATAATTTATTGAGTTACCTATTTTTATTGCGAAAAATATGTATACAAGGCTTTGAATTGTGAAAAAAATTATTTCTAAACACATTTGTTTAACGTCTGTTACCAAAAGTAGTCGACTACTTACTCTCTAGCATTTGTTTGTGTAGCACTATAATTATTTGCAAATATTTTTCATGAAAACATAATGAAGGTGGTAAATATTATTTAATTCGCAAATATCTTTTATTAAAATTATTTTATTGATGAATTCTTTCTTCGTAACTCTTCATCAACTCAACGAATGTCTCTTTATCAAACGCTTATAGTTAATTAGAGGCCAATGCGTGTGTATACATTTTAAATACAGGCAGGATCGCTACTGTTGTTTGTGCGTAGATATGTATGTGTATGCATGCATACATACATATGTACATGTCTATTCAAATTTGCAATAGAGATAGTACTATACATATGTATGTATGTATGTATGTATGTATGTATGTATGTATGTAGGTCTGTATTTCTTTGTGTATTGTATCGATATAATTCGTCAAAATATTTGTAATTTATATGAAAACTAAAGAAAAATTTCTTTGATAAAAGAATGAGATGATTTTTGCAGGGTTGAAGTGTCTTTATGACTGTATATTACTGATTCTTAGAATTTCGTAGAATTTAAAGTACATATGTATGTATGTATGTACATATTTTCGAATTTCATAGTTTAATGTGTAATGATAATTTGGTGTAAGAAACAATGAAATGCAATCATATACACATTCAAGAAGCAAAAAATTTGATAAATAGTGTTCAAATAAAAAATCCTCAATTCAACAATTTTCACTATTAAACGCTTATAGTTGGGTAGAGGCCACAATAAAAATATCCAATTTATAAAATGGTTATAAACAGCATAATAAGCTATAAATCGATTATGAATACACTTTTCTGGATTTTTGCTCATAAGTTGTTTATAACACTCTTATAATGTGTTTATGAATTAGGCCGTTAATTTTTAAACTCTAATAAATTTTCTTTGCTTCATTTAATTATCCATTAAATCTTCTCTACCGGGCTTAACTCTATTTTGTTCCACTTAACTGATTTTTTTCCACCGCACAGTGGTTTGGTGGCCAACACCACTGAAAAGTTTGCCAGCACTAAGAAAAAAGTATGTTGTTATGCATGTGCGTGCATGTGCATGAGTAAGTTTTTCAATATTTTTTTGAAGCCAATATCTGTCAATTAACATTGCAGTTTTTTTCTTTTGTAATAGGTTGACACAGTTTTATTACCACTACCTCAACTAGTTGTTAAGGTTGCTGGCAGCTTGTTTATTTTTTACCAACCACTAAAAGTTTACTTGTATTTTTTTACCAGGTATTTTAAAATATTTACGAAGCTTTTGATAGCTTAATGGATTTTTTTTATGAAATATATTATGAGATACTCCAACGGTAATGACAATCTGTTGTATGTTCACATGCTAAAAAAAAAAATGGAAAATAACAATAAATTGTTAATTATGCTTGTTAACTTCAGTTTGTGTTTCAAAATGTTGTCTACCTGGCAAATTAATTAAACATGTTTAAGAGTTAGAATGAATGTAAATGGGCTTAAAACCAAGCACAGTTACCTGCTTTATTATGTAATAAAGGTTCTCAAAACATTTGCCTCAATTATATAAATATAAATAAACAATTTAAAAAAGAGCTTTTAATGCATTTCAGAATATAATGAGAGTTACTAAGATGGCAAACATTACAGGCCTGTTCTGAAAATCGCCGTGCTTGAAATCATATAATTTCTAAAAATAAATTGCATTAAAACCTGACTCTACGTAGATGTAACATTATTGAACTAACGCTTATTTTCAGCTTCGAAATCATATGGTTCGAAAGTACTTGCTTTGCAGAATTTGGGTCTGTTCTGATTTTCTATCAAAAACTTTATGTGCAATAGTTTTCAACTGTTCCTACACAAAGACAACAGAATGATAGTCCAAGTACCAAATGATTAAATTCTTGTGTAACAGTAACATTGTTCATGTCTACCACCATAATTTAATTGCCACTACCAAACCAATAGTTGAAACAGTAGCTAAAAATAGAGGCCGTTGTGGAATTTAAAATTTGTTTAGTTGTTTCATCTTATTTAATTAGGTTTTTATACCCTTCACAAACATGTGTAAGGGTATATATGTATAAGTTTATGATTCCGTGTGTAACGCGACACCGTAAAGTTTATATATTCTGGATCAGAATCAATAGAGATTACGGTTAAGCGATGTCCGTCTGTCCGACTGTAGTCGTTGAAATACCGCTCCTGAGAAAACGGTTTGAGATAGGAACCTCATTCTTTCACTAAAATGTGTTATATCCCAGTAGTAGATCTGCCCTTGAAATTCAGTAAGGTCGGTCAACGGATAGCCTATATATAGCCAAAAAACCGGGTTTTGAGGGGTATTTTTGGCCATTTTTTCGTCAGATTTAAAAAATTTTTTTTTTCTAAAAAGTTAGTCATATCATTTTTAATACCCATCAGATCCCAAAGAAGAAGCGAAGAATTTTAGAAATCGGCCCAGATATACCCAAGATATAGCGTCTTCCGGATTTTCAAGAAATCGCCTCAATAAACCAAATGAAACAACTTTTGGCACCAAAAATCAATCAGGATGGTACATATGTATATCATTGTGAAGGGTATTTAAGATTCACCCCAGCCGAATATACTACTCTTACTTGTTTTTCATCTCTTTCTGCTTTAAATATAATTTTTAGAAGAAGTTTTCGAAAACAAAAGCAATAAATGTGGACCCCAAACTCGAAATTGAGGAAATCGTAAATTTATTAAGAAAAAAGGTAGAGTTAAACAGGGTAAAGAAAAACCATATCTGTTTTTATTTCTTTTTTTTTTTGTATTTTTCATTTTTCCACTGACAAGTTTCGCAACGCAAACTCACGGCTGTTGAGCAGTAACCATGCCCATGCAGCCTTCGCAACCATTAGAAGGAATAAAGCCATAAGCAGTAGAGTTGATTTGAAATTAGGTTATCAAGCAATTGTCCAACAGAATGGACGAACTGTCAGCGAAGTCCAGTAATAGGGTTCAGTTTTCACTCTATGCGTACGGAGCCGTTAATAAACCTCTCCGTTTCAGCTAACCCGTCGGCGATGTTGCTTCCGCGATAGCAATCATAAAACCATTTAAGATAACTATCAAGTAATCTCACTCTAAGATAAGTATAGATATGGTGTAAGCCTTGGACTTTACAGTTCCTAGATCTAATATTGTCATCAGGAAATGCCTATTGTAAGGTCATAAGTCATCTAGTCGCAGTGTTTATTTATGATATATTCAGTGCCTTAAAAATATGCTGATGTAAAATTACCCGATATTAAATCTCTCGGCAAATATTTTTCCTATACATGAATGCTTTCAGGGTTCCAAGCATTAGTCCCCTTCAATCTCAAAACTGAGTCTTTTAGTTGTAAGATTTTTTGAAATTGATTACAAGGGAAAAACTAATCTTTTGCAATAGGTTTAAGTGAGATTGATTGGAATAGTATGTTTACTCAGGTCTTGAAACATGCACTTAAGCCGGCGTAGGCTGGTTGTGCGATCCGTGCACTTAACCATAAACAATTCGACACATAGACCTACATATATAGGAACTCCGTGTCATACACAAAGTTCCTTATTTTCTCCACAATTGGGTTATGTCCGATCATAGCATTTCTATTAACAGTGTTTTTGCAATCGAAAACTGTTTGTAATTTAGTCCGTTCAGCTGAGATCGCTCTAATGGCCATTCTTCACAGCTCCTGGCCTTTTCTTTTTCATTGAGCTACCTAATAATCTTTTGCAATTAACACTGGAAGAATACGGCTAGTAATTTTCTAATCGCGTTGAGATTTAACAAATCAATGAATTGCAATTCATTAATGATGGTTTCATCATATATATAAATTGCTTGTCATTAAACTAATGAACTATTTTATTTATTTATTTAATGGCAAAAACTAATTAACTAAATGATGTTACTTGAAATCGCTCACAAGCTCAGATACATGCAAAACAATTGCACATTTTTAAATCTTGTTGCTTTTTTCAGTGTCTTTACGCAGGCGATCGATGTCGAGTGATATCGTGAGCTGACCAGAAAATGTCGTTGTATACTCGTAAGAAGACTTCAACACCCTTGTGAAATGTGACAATACTTTATCATATATAATTTTTTCCTTACAAATCAAATAAAAACTTGAAATGAAAATGAACGATTTCATTGACTCCATGAAATCTTTCGTTGATTTAATGAAATTTTTGTATGAAATTTAAAATCCACTAAAGGGCAGTTCAGATTATTACACAAGTATTATAATACTTTCTTTGCTTTTTCAGAGACAAAAGTCTAAGTACGTTTCTTGCGACTGTCAAGAAATCTAACGTAAATTACATTTTGCATTCACACTATCACGCTTCAAATAAAATGGAAAATAGGGCACATTAGGATAAAATCTTCATCGAAGGCATATGATTAGTTTTATAAAGGTGCAAGTCGTCCCGCCCGCTAGAAATATTTAACATCTAAAATAATCGTTATGTTTAAGAGCGAGGAAATATCTATAATGAAATCCCATTACCTGTAAGACTTGGCATGAAGGACATATAATTCTATATTACTACTAAAATCGAAACTTCGATCCATTGTATAAGGAAGAATAATAATATCGCCAACGGCTCACTATCGGCGCCAAAATTATCGACTCAGTGAATCTATTTTGTGTGTGCTGTTATAAAACGCAACCCTGATGCAATGAAACTTATTATCAGCGCAGTTCATTATTTGGTGCAACCCAACAACAAAATATGCAAGGTTGCACTGGCAATATTTTTGCATTTACGCACCGCTAATTACGTGTTGCTTTTTTTTTTGTATGAGTATTGCGTTTGCAACAGTGACACTCGAACAGCTGACCTTTTAAAACAAAACAAGCAAAAAATTGTAGAAATGGAGTTTTTTTTTTTTGTTAAAGCTTTCAAAGCAAACACTTAGTTTCTTTTAAAAATTGTGTATTAATTTATCAGCTGTTATTTGGAGTGCAGTAAAATTTGCAAAGTTGTTAAAAAGGGTGCTCAATATCAGTTGCAATATAATCGCAAATGCAAATAGTTGCAACCAAAAACGCACCAATCGCTGAGTACGGCTATCGTTTTGAAAATTTTTAAAACATGACAAAGTCCAATGGATGTAATTTTTATAATATTATTTTCAATTTGCATAGCGTACTGCATTCACACTATCACACTTGATCGTATTATTTGAATTTTTGACAAGTATTAATACATACAGTATAATTGTCAGAACTATCTTTAGTAAACAGTTTTTATGAAATTAATTAATTAGATCTGTGAATATGTATTGCCGCAATGAAAATTGTTATTGGCCTTATGAAAGAATGTTAGGGAAATTAATTTGTTTGGAACTATGAACGAAAAGTCCAGATTAGATCCAGATATCAGATTGGCACTGATATCTTTCGTATCTTTTGTAAGCTTTCAATGTTACAACCACTTTCTAAAAGAAGCAACCCTTTACCCCTGCCTGACAAACCCAAATTCCTGTTAATGAAACATTCTGCCACAACTAATCATTTAATAATATTCGTTATTTTATATTTCGTGGCTGCAAGTAATTACCAGGTATTAATAAAAAAAAAAAAACCCAGTGAAATCTGTTAAGAAGAATACAAACATTTGCAAAGGGGCGAAAGTAACCAAAGAAGGAATAATTATTTGCAAATATTCTCACTCGAAAATTGTCACCAACAGCGGCAGAAGCTGCAGCTACAGCAAGCAACAGGAAGCAACCATAAAAAATAATGCCGCTATAAATAATTCTTATTATTCCAAAAGTGCAGAAGCAGAAGCAAAAACCATCAGCAACATTATTAAAAGTAAATTATAAAAAAAGGACGAAAGGAAAAATACATACAACCACCAGGACTTGGCAACGTTGCAAAAATAAAACAATATAAAGCAGAAGTACAATTTTGCCATTGTTGCTTATATGAAACAACTACAACTTCCACAAAAACTATATGAATCGAGCATGGAAGATGCTGGTAAAAAGGAACAACAGCTTTTAAAAATTATCAGGGAGCTGGTAGTTCAAGAGATGGGGAGTGTAATGGTCAAAACAATATAAATGCTAATAAGATTTCAACTTGCAAATACTCTGTCGCTAAAATATGCCAAAGTCAACATTTCCGACTACACCTTCAACAAGCCACCCAAATATAAGGTTGCATATTTGGGTAGTACTTCTTTTTTGCACCATTTGCGAGTCACAGTGGCGTATGCATTTTATGGCAAAGGAATTAACAGCAACACAACCAGTACTGACTTACGTCCGTTGTTGAATACGAAGGGAGCAAAATTGGCAGATGCTTTCTATGAGGCGTTTATGGCTGTACAGGGATAAATATTTCTAAAAATGGTGCAACAGGTTGTCTTAATATGCAGACTTAATCTGGTTTTTGTCTTAGTTTGCGAATTTGCAAATTTATTCAAAACAAATTAATATCGCTTTTAGAAAATATTCTTTCTGTTTCAAGTTCGTAAGTGTGTTGGACTACACGGATTCACTCTTAAAATATGCAAATTCAAAATACATAAAATGCAGCAAACTGCAATCGTTTAATACAAAACAAAAAACTTCTGTATTTGTGTTTTGTGTGAAATTGCTGAAACAAAATAAATACAGCAGTGTGACAGTGAAAACTTGAATTTGAAATAGCTTTACATATGCTCACATTAACCAAATATTTGGCAAAACGAGTGCAGTTTTTCGTTTTGGTGAAGCACATGTTCTCCAATAAACAATCAGTCACTTGCACAGGCCCAAAACTAACAAAAAATGAAAACAGAAACACAGAAAAAACGTAGGAACATTAAATAATAAAATATCATGTTTTAAAGTCCTCTTTTAATGAAAAATAAATAAAATTTGTTTTCGTTTGATTATCATATTATAGATTTATTTCTATTTCTTACGCCGGCGAACGACGAACAAATCAATACCATGTGACCATTTTGGTTTTAGTTGTCAAGTGTTTTAGTAAAAACAGTTAATTTTTGCTTTAATAAATTTTAATTTAAGGCCTAAGCTTTGACTTTTTGCATTTAAAATAAAAAGCCAACATATTCGATTATAAAACATGTTTGTAGTGTTTAATTTTTTGTTTTTGGTAATGCTAAACTTTTTAGCAAGCAATTGTTTTAACATGGTCACCCCATCAGCTGTTCAACTATAATAAGATAAAATTAAAAAACTGGATACAAGTGAAATTATAATTGATAATGTTAAACTTCAAAGCTTTTACCATAATGAACATGATGTATATTATTTTTACACATTTTGAAATTCTTTGATTATTTTTTTTTTTAGCTTTGAACAAACAATAAACAACTTTATCAACTATAACAGATGTTTTTGTTTGTCGTCATTATTGTGCTTCATACGACGAATTTGCGCAGCGAATTTTAAGCGGCGTATTCGTCGTGTTGGGCGAAATTCGTCGTTCGTCCCAGTTGTGTTCCTAGCATTAAGGGTAGGAAACTTTGAACTTGTCTTTTCGAAGACAAGCTCGTTATAAGAGTATTTTTGTAGCTGGAGTATTGTTAATATTGTAAAATGGAAAAATGTAGTTCAAACAAAAATATCTGATTATTTTAAATAAATAAAGAGCTAAAAACTTTATTTAGTATCCAGAACATTTAAAAAACTAAAAAGTTTTCTATATAGTGAATTAATTTTCTGTCCCCATTGAGATTTACTATAGGAAAGTTCGACTGTAGTATGTTTCCATTACGAGTCCAATCACCGACTTGGATCTCTCAATTATATTTATGAACAACACTGTTGGCATTGCTGGGTTTTAAATAAAACCCAGAGCTTCACTTTTAATTTTATGTCACATCTACGTTTTCTTTGTTTTCTCTTTGCTTACAATAGAGCATGTTATTATATACAGATAGTCCAGATAAACTTGCAATATAAATTAGAGAAGGCAGAAATTTTCGCTCTTTGCATATAACTTCAATATGAAGCTACTTCTCTCTCAAAATTTTGTATGGCGAGGCACGTTGCATCGCTCCTAATGTGAAGCATAAATAGAGAACGAAGCGCATCTCGTAGAATCACATTATAAAGTAATTTAAATTAAAGTTTGAAACTAATTTCTTTAAGTTTTGTGTTTTTTTTTTTTGTCGTAAGCTGCTATAACAATTACTGATTTTAATCAAAACCAGGTTCGTCAATCGCTGTGCTTTTTCATGATGTATTTTTGATCATCTTTCTGAGTTTCATTACATTAAATTTAAAATTAAAATGCTAGACCGAAAAAATGTTTCAACTTAAATCTACCATTTCGCAGTTGTTATTATCATGGCTTAATATGAGGAAAGCAAGCAGCACATAAACAACAAAAGCAATAAACTATTAAAAATTCATTATTATTATAGTCTTCTTTTTTGCACTTTAAAACAATGAAAACTTGGAGCAACAATAAGCAAATTTATAAATTTCAAAACAACATATAACTGACAAACAAGTTAAACTTTCTTGTACAAAGCCAAAATACTAACAAGCGTGCTCACATTTTCACAATGGCGTAAAAACGGAAACAGGAAGTAAGCAACAACATTTCAACACTTTTTGACGGCGCTGATACAAAAGCAGGGGAAAGGACTTTCTAACAAAACCAAAAAATATTTACACATAAAATGAAGGAAAAACTGGGGAATGTAGGAAAAAAGTTTTTAACTTTTTCAGGACAAATGTTACATGTATGTTGTATATTTAATTTTAGCAAATTGGTTTTTTTAGATTGTGTTGCAACAATTAATATATCTCTACTACTTAGAAATAAATTCAAGTGAAATGTTTGTTGATAACACCAAAAAAAAAAAAAAAAAAAAAAAAAAAAAAAAAACAAACAAATTTCGTGTTTCACTACACTATTCAGGGATCATGCCATAACGTCCAATGGATATAATGTTGCACCAAAGAGTGACATAATGTCCATTTTTAGATACTGTGTCCTCTTGAATATGGAAAAGTTGTGAATCTCAAGATGTTCTAGTGTCTTTGTTATCTGCACAACTGCAGTCGGCGAAGCCAGAGCTCAATATACTAAGGTATAGAACAAATTCAGTAACCCCGGCTAAAGGCCAGTTTTTCAAAAAAAAGCAGGCACAAGTAAAACCAAAATTGGGGCAAGTATTTTTCATATCCAATATTTTAGCATTAAATTGATTTTTTCCACACTTCAATGGTCAACTCAGGCAATTTTAATTGTAAATAAGAAAAAGGTACCATATAATTTTGATGTTTGTTTGCTTTCTTATTTGTATGTACAAGTTGGGAATCAATTTCTTAAACTATAAAGAACTATCCCATTGTAGTGTAAGATACATAAGTATCTCTTTCGGAAATTTAATTTATAAGCAAAAAAGCAAAAGTACGTCTGTTGAAGAAGATATGAGGGATACTGAACTATCCAAAATGCTACAATCATCAAAAATGTCTAGAACATCACGAAAACGGCGAACAGCAAGAGTTCGATCAAACCACTTACAGATGTTTGGAGACATCGAATTCTACCAAAGATCTCGTATGGACCATATTCAAAAATCCCAACCAATTGCTCAACTTAGATAATAGATACCTACAAAGTAATGAAAAGAGTATTTTCATAAGTGTCTTCGTTGAAAATGTTGATCACTCCAGTTTTATTACAAAAACAACGTTCACAATTTTGAGAAAGTAAAAATCGAACTAAATAGCCCGAAAAAATTATTAACAACAGTAAATTTCACCTATAAACTTAAAATTTACAAAAAAGTTCCTTTTCAAATTTTTAAAATGTTTGCTGGTATTTATTGTTTTTTTTTTTTTTTTGCTTTGAAAAAAGACCAATCAAAAAACTTGTTCAATATTATTTTCCTGAAAAAAAAAAAAATAATCTTATACATACATACACAAAAATATGTAGGCAATAAGAAGAACTTTAGCCCCAGAAAATACTAATACTAAATAAATTAATAGGTTTTGCTCAACTCTTACACAAAGTTGTACAATAAGCGGAAATCACCCTTGGTTGCACATCTGCAATTTTAGCAGATATAGCATGATTTGTTGCTACAGAGCGTGAGTGACTTTTTCAAGTGTTTAGCAAAATAATAATATCAGCTGATTTTAGAGCAACGGAAAATATAAATATTTTTGTTTTTGCAAATTGAGAAGGAAGTTTAGAAAACAAATTGCAAAAATTTCATTATTCATCTTTTCGTTGGCCATCTTTTATTGTTGACTTTTTCTTTAACAGCCTTAATTTTATTTTTACTTTCTTCATTTCCTTCCCTGTTTTATTCATTTGTTTACAAAATTTAATAAAGCGAGTTTGCCGCATGAGATAAGCTAAGCCGCAGCCAATATTTGAAAAGCAACGCCGTCGATAAAATTTGCACGTGAAGCAACCGCCCGATTTTTTTGCTTATTTTATAAAATTTTATAAAAATGATGCATAATAATAGGTATAATATTCACTTTTTGCTATTTTGTAAATGCTTCTTTGGGCAACGTTAGCATTAATTTAATTCCAGCACAGGCATGTTTTGTGGCGGCCTTGCCGTCATACAGTTTTTTGAGCGCAGGAGTTTACGTGTTGAAATGTAGAAAAACAAGCAGCTGTTTTAGCATTTAGCAACATTTGCAAATACGGATCTGCAATGGTTTTTAGTTTTGCATATTTGCTTAAGTGATGCAAATCTCGGTTTCATACATTTTGTTTTTGTAGTGTTGCAGACTATGGCACATATGCTACGGTTGCAATATCTGCAAGGTCTACAAGGTCTGCAAGGGTAATTTGCAATGAAGGGTGAGTTCCGCTTATAGCGGAACTTTTTCCTCCTTTGTAAATTTTGATTTAAACCTTATAACACATCAACAATCAACTGATGAGTTGATTAGCACCAACGAAATATCGTCGGAAGATAACAAGAAATGGCCTGAATCGGACGATATGAATGTAGACGATATGTGGTTTTAACAGAATGGTGACAACTGCCATGTTATCTCACCATGCCATGGTGGCGATGTAAATCATCCGCCAAGATCATGTCATTTGATACCGTTGGACTTGTTTCGTTGGGGTTATTTAAAAGAATAAGCCATCAACAATTCAAAAGCAAATTAATGAAATAATTCGGCACATTAATGGCATAGAACCTCAATTATGCCTCAGCGTTATCGAAGATTTGGATCATCGAGAAGAGGCCAATTTTTCGTTCTTTACAAAATTGAATCATACCAATATTATCATTATAAAAAGAAATGACAAATAATTTGTGTTTTATTAAACATCAATCACCTTTGAAGACACACTAGAGGGGAAAATTCTATCAGTTGTGAGCCGCCTCGACATCGGCGCGAATATTTATTATAACATTTTAATGACATCACACATCTTGAGCTGGTCGCAAGAGATTTGACAGTCAGTGTAAATTTAAATTTTTTTTTTTATCTAAGATTATTTTTTTTTTATTAAATAGGAAACATAGTTTATTATTAGATAACTTTACTTAGTTTGGTGTGCTGTTTGGCAATTTAAAATAAAAAAAAAAAATAAAATAAGGCGAGACATATTACCTATAAACAGTGCTGTTCAAAATATGTACATGCTCTGGTGTATTTAAAATACAAAATACACTAAAGTTGTTTATTTAAAATACAAAATACCGCATTCCAAAAGCAAGAATTTGAAATATGTATTTAAAATATAAAATACTTTTAATCAAAAAAAACTATACTACTGTGACAGGGGGGACTCATGTGCTGAGTGCTTTTTTCACTTTTGAATTAAACTAAACAAAGCTAATTATTGTTATTTTGCAAATGTGTGCTAAATACACGAAGATGAATTCGTAACGTTGTAGTTTACATCGAAATTTGTTCTACAATTTATCCGAAATACTGATCTCACAGTCTGTGAATACCGCCATACAAAAGTATTTTCTTAGTCGTAGTAATTTTTGTAGTATTAATATATTTCATACAGTTTGGGTGTTTAAAATTCGGTGTAGAACTCCAGTAATGTTTAAAATTATTGTTATAAAGACTACGTAATATGCGTAACATATTTTTATTTTATCTGCGTATTTAACGCAAATATTTGTTTACCACACGCTCAACAAATACATTTTCTACTGGCAGTCAGGTATAAATAAGACTGAGGCAGCGTGTTTTGTTAAAGTTATTTGACAATCTCGAACAACAAAATGCTAAGTTTAACGAAAGCCGTACTAATCGCTACTCTCATTGTAGCTGTGTCAGCCTCACCTCTGTGCTCTACAACACAGCAAACCCTTGAGGAAGAAGGTAATTTTCTCTTAGAATTGTGTGGGAGCAATTTTTCGCTCTGTGAGGACGATCAAAGCCAATATTTCCATACTAGACAGATGAGCTGCTGATGAAACAGTCATGAGTGGATCCAATACTGGACATACCATAGAGAGAAAAAATGTTGCCGCACGGCTGGAGGCCATTTACTTAGAACACTGCCCAAGAGCAGCCAGACTTCGATATGCCGTCTAGTGAAGCATGTTTCCGATCAGCTTTCTTGTATATCAAACTCTGGCTTCTCTTATTTTATATAGCTTTGGCTGGGCTGGAGGAATTTTTATTCTATGGTATGTCGAGGTTCGGCTTCGCTCATGAACCTTAGGCTTGCTTCAGACTTGACATGGTGCTCATAGACTTTATGACATCCACAGTCATTATGACACTAAAATCTAAATAATCCCTATATTCATTGTATATTACTTAGATGAACCTTTGGATCTGACACCAGCAAAGATTATCCAAATCGGAAAATATGATTATGAAGGTAATTTTTTCTTTCATTGACTATATCTACTCTGATTTTACAAGGACATAATATTTTAAAAAATGTTTATGCGCAGATGCCAAAGTGCTTTATGAGGAAACGTTTGTAGTCGAATACTCAAAGAAGCACTCTGAAATCGTTTTATCCTTTGAATATCCTTGTGTGAGGTGTCAGTCAAAGGGTTCCATTGGCACGATTGTAGCAGTTATTGATGACATTGATGATGGTGCGTCATATGATGGGCAGATCACAAAAGGAGCCATAGGAGGTAGCAGCATCGGATTCTCAGTCGTGGCTACAAATACTAGGCTTCTACGTGGCCGTATTACAGTTTATGAAGATTTGAAAAGAAACCCCTATGAACTCGTTTTTCGCGATGGAAAATAAAAACAGAATTCACTCTCTGCAATTTATTCGCTAAATTTTAATCGTTTCTGGGTTTATCCAAAATAGACTTTCAAATGTATTTAAATTAAAATTTTTCCTATAATCTCTTCCTAATAAACTCTTCAACACATACGTATTAATATTGTATTTTTTTTTTTTTTTTTTTTGGACATGTACATTTATTGTTTGGGAAAAAGTGGCCTCAGCAGGTTTTCATAAGAAAAAGATAAACATGAGCATCGGATCTCATTGAGTGCTTAAAGCTGACAGGAAAATCATTAAATATTTTTTTATTTTAGTTTCAGACGTTCTGCTTCATTCTACGACTGTTGCATTATTATTCTATTATCAAAAGAATACGAAAAAGTTTAGTATAATTCTACAGTTTACTTTTTTAGCCTGTGCTCACAGCAAGCAGTTATGACTGGCTTAGATCTCATAACTTAAGGAGTGTAGTTGTCAAATTTTGCGCTGCAAAATGCGTACTTGGCGTGTACATGAGAAAAAAGATAAAACAACCTTTTGATTTTTGGTTTTTTATAAAAATAATTGAACTGTATAATGCTGACTTTTAATATTAATATTTTATTTATAAAGTAAGTTCAGTTGTAATAATTTCTATATCAATTTAAAAAATTGGTGTAAAATTATTTACTAAAGGACCTCAAGCCGAACTCACTTTATAAATAAAACATGAAAATAATTCTAAACAATTATTTATTTATTTTCAATATTTCGGCAACAATTTATTGGCATCTACAGGAAAATAATGAAGATGCCAACAACATGGTGGCGAAATATTGAAAATAAATAAATGATTGTTTAAAATTATTTTTATGAAAAAAAAAAATATCTACGGCTTGAATAATTAATTCAACAATATAATTATCAAATAATATAAAAATAAACCTAAAAAAAAAACTTTAAATGGTAATTGACTCTTTGCTCATATGGAAAGATCACATCACGCAAAAGAAGAAGGAATTAAGCTACAGTTTCGGAGAACTATTTTGCCTGGTAGGAAATTATTCCAAGCTGTAAGCTGAAAATAAACAGCTCATATACAAAACGACCATAGCCCCTATTTGGAAGTACGGCGTGGAAATTTGGAGCACTGCTACTACAGCGAACTTAAATACTATCCAACGAAATGAATGCAAAATATTGCGAGCTATTTTCACATTAGAGATGAGGACAAACATCGAGATCTAAATATCAAAACAGTGAAAAAAGTCATGCGTATCAACAGCCTTAGACATACAGCTCGTGTAACACAACATTTCAACACGGAACTCAGACAGCTGCCGGTGAACGACAGCCTGACACCCGGAAAACTTAAGCGATATGAACCGATCGGAACTGAGTAACCGTTCCTAGAATGGTCAAGTTGCTGTATCAATATGATTCATAAATGTATATCATATTCTTACTAATATACCATATAAGTTGTTTTAAGTATTGATTTGAGATAATTAACACCCCAATTAAATACATACATACAACTACTTATTGTCACTTCGTTGACAGTTGTAATAAAAATGGATAAACAAAGTTCTAGCTCCTTCAAAGCCAACCTTTGTTTCGTTTCAAATTCCATTTTCGTTACTATTGATCTCCTTTTCCCGCAGTTCTAGTTCTCTTATTGTCTCGTTTAAATAAAATTACGACTGTGCAAATTAGCTCAACAAAATTCTTAGAAAGCGGTGCAGAAACCCTTGTGAAATAGTTGGATATCGAATAGTTAAAAATTAAGTTCAATAAATTTTCTAATGGCTTCAAAATGAATCTATATGTGGACCTTTTCTAGTGAAGGGTTTAAAAAGTGATTGCTGTTTTAAAGTAAATTTTATTATTACCAAAAAGAACATTAACCAAACCATAATAAATTGTGCCAAATAAGGGACTGACAAGCACAGCAAGACAAAGAGTAACCCTGGTGTACCCTTTAGTTTTAAAGTTTTTATTGTTTTTGACAGTTGTTGTTGTAGAAGTCAGACAACTACATGCACCGTATGCATTTGAAGTTTAAACGTTTATCGACACCAATTAAATTTTAACATTTTGAACATTTAGTATTTGTTGTAGTGGCCTATGAACTACTTACTGTAACTACTGTGAACATTTTAAGTTTGTTTATTTTACGGTTCAAAACCGAAAGACACTTTCAAATGAAATTGTGCCGCCGTGCAAAGGGTGTCATTTAAATTTTAACTTTTCACTATATTTGATATTTATTGTTGTGTAGGCTTAGTGACTGCAAGCACTGTTTAAATTTCAAGTCTCTATCTCTCGAGGCTCAAAAGTAATAGCTAATTTTCAAATTAAAGGGTGTCCCCATACAGAGGGCAAAATTAAGATTTTATTACGTTTTACTATTTCTGGTATTTGTTGTTGAGTAGGCCAGGTAACTGTGTGAATTTCAAGTCTCTGTCTGTTACGGTGCAAGAGTTGCAGCTAATTAAACTTTTTTGTGTGGTAGTACCCTTTAATTATTTTTTGTTTGTTTTTGGTTTTTGTTGAAGAACTTATGTAACGACATATGCTGTCAAAATTTCAGCCCTCTGGCTCAAAAGTTACAGCTAATTTTAGCTAATTTTTACAGTTTCTTGTATGGGAGCACCCTTCAGTTCCAAAGTTTTTGTTGTTTTCGCTATTTATTGTTGTAGAGCCTAAGCAATACATATCCTATAAAAATTTCAGCTATCTACTTCTTATGGTTCAAAAGTTACCGCTAAGTTGATAGTTTCTTGTATGGGCACCCCCTTTAATGCTAGCTTCTTGTGCTATTTTGTATTTACTGTTGCAGCAGTCGGGTAACCGCATGTACAGAGAAAATTTCAGCTCTCTAGCTCTTAGCGTTTGGGAGAATGGGGCCTGTGACGGACGAACGGACGTAGAAGTCTCAGTAATAGGGCTCCGTTTTTACTCTAAGCGTACGGAACCTTAAAAAGAATTCAACAGACGTTTGCTTGAAAATTGTTTAAGTTTGACTGTGTATATGAACATATTTTTTTTAAATACTTATTTAAAAGGTCGGGGTAGTAAAGCACACCAGGTATACTAATTTATATTTAGGTGCTTTTCCGGAGATACATCGGCGTGGTTGGCAAAAATTATCAACTATTTAGTCATCAAAGACCATGTGAAGGCAAATGTGATGCATATGCTCCTCAGCGAGAATGTCAACTACTTCGTCCGGTTTAGATGGCATTGTGTTCTATTTGATAGTTCGTTGTCATTTTAAAATATCTTTGACGTGGTTCATACGATGCTTCTTACCTGTTGTGAAGGATTCAATATATAAAATAATCAAAGATGCGTGTCTGGTATGGTCAACTGAGACATTTCATTTTTGCTGCTACTACATGTGTAGTAATACTCGCATTAAGCAATTACTACTTGGCTTTCGACGAGTAACCAATAAATCGTTTTAATTGTTGACATTCTTCTTGTTTAAAATTCGTAAAACTCAATTATGCATGGTTAACACGAAAACTCAATAAATTTAATTACATTTTAGTTTATAATCTAAATAAATAAAATAAACTTTATATGTTTGCAGAAGAACTTATATGCAATTGTGTGTCTGTGTCCAGGAGTGCTTATCACCAGAAGTGCCATGGATAAGTTAAAGCATATTCGAAAGGAGCATTGTGTGGCGGAGGGGGTGCGTGTAAGGCAGCACTGGCTCCGGTGTCTTGGCAGTAATAAAGATGGGACGAAATACAAACAACTGCCTCATAAGAGTGTGAAATTTAAAATTATATTGTAAAATTTGAAGTTCAAGGTAAACGAAAATGCTGCTTTGCTTTGCTTAATATAATTATTTGATTTTTATATAAAAGTTTTTGCACTTAATTATTTATTTGCTTTAAGAGCCAATTGAAATGTACGAATTTAGGTCCAAAAATTAACCTTTTCAAAAAATTTACTGTCTTTTTCAGGCGTCGATATGCCGACGACATTCCGTTGGTGTTAATCAACTCATCAGTAGACTTAAAAAATTTTTAAAAGTTTGTTTGAAACTCAACTACTTATTCCATAATTCCCATGAAAAAAAAAAAATGAGAATCAGTGGATGATGAGTGGATTAGCGCTAACGAAATGTCGTCGGCATATATACAGCTGAAAAATATAGCGAATATTTTGAAAAGGTTCATTTTTGTACCTGAATTAATACATTTCAATTGGCTCTTACAGCAAATAAATAATTAAGTTCATAGTTGAATATTCAAAAAACGTTTACTTTTTGATACTTTCAAATATACAAATTCTTGTACCCGATGGTAACTCGTTGTATAGAAGGTTGCAATGAAAAGTAAAAGAGTTGCAAAAACGAAGAGAAATCTTTACTGTGTTAAAGGTTTGTTTGAAAATTTCTGATTCTCATTTTGTTCATGGGAATTATGGAATAAGTAGAATTTTTCAAGTCTACTGATGAGTTGATTAGCACCAACGAAACGTCGTTGGCATATAGACACCTGAAAAAGACAGTACATTTTTTTGAAAAGGTTCATTTTTGGAAATACATAACTTAATAAAAGTTTTTGCTTTTTGTCTTCAGGAAAGTCTTTTAAAACATAAAAGTCTTGCAGATCCATAATAAATAGTGGAAGTATATTAAAGACCGATTTGCTAAATGTTGTACAGAAGTGAGTCAAAAAAAAAACTAACTTTTAATTATTGCTCGACTTATATTCGAAAATTCAGTTCATCATTCAAATCTTCAAAATAGTGAATATATAGTTAAATCACATTGGCTGTTCGATATTTTTTGCAACATAGCCAAATTTCTAAGAAGTGAGGTGGATTTGAGTAGTGCGTTTGCCCATGTCTTGTGATATACAGTTAAGACTTGTTCCTCGATTTAGCTATGAATAGTTTGACTCATACTTATGTATATAAGAAATCTCTGTCGTCCACAAAGCTTCATAATTCCTTCAATATGTCCAGCATATTATTAAATAGAGGAGGTAGAGCGAAACACGTCAGTTACGAAATTGGGATTAAAGAGGCTTCAGAAACATCGAATCAAGCGGATTATCAATCATCACACTCAAGAAAACAAATTCAAGCCTTCCGTACTTAAATCCATGCCAAGCGCTGTCGGAAGTATGACAAATACCAATGTTATTAAATCAAGAACGGAGCTATTATTCTTAAGCACTGATTTGAGCTATATTCAAACCGAAAACCAGCTTGGCTCAGGCCAAAATCAATCCGAAACTATAATTGCAAAAGGCTTAAACTAATTATTTAGCCCTAGAAAAATCAGTACCTTTACACTAGTTGTTACTAAATTAGTTTATGATCATAAGCTAGTTTCATAAACTATACGATCTACACTAGCATTTTAGACAGTTTACTTGATTTTGTTTGACAATTTACAATAAATTCAATATAAAAAATAAAATAGTAATATGGAGGTTTTTTGCAGAAAAAAATATTTACATATGTATTTTTCATACCAATTGAATAAAACTCATTATAAAATTAATTATTTAGCGTGGAAAATAAGGAAGCACCTCTTATTTTCAACATCCATGCCTAAATTTTATGTATTTGAGTGCCATAAAGAATTGTGGAAGTTTTTAAATTATTTAATTTTAAAATATTTTTTTCCGTTTTATTTTCCTTTTTGTTATGTTTTCTTTTTCTATGTCAAATTCGCCTGGCCTTGCCAGATGAAAGCATAAAAAATAGAGTCGCATTTGCAAAAACTGGTTGTTATCAACCAACTTATCTTACAAACTAGTTAAAAACTTGTTTTTGATTTATATGGATAAACAAGTTTCTCAAACTAGTTTATTACGATAAACAACTTATAACCTGTTTAAGGCGTAGATGTAAATGCACTATAAAACAAGCGCATTGTACTTGATTTAAGGAAATCCGTAGTTACCGAACTTCTGACACCGCTGTGGATTGATTTAAGAACAAAGGGATTGAATTTTTTTTTCTTCAGTGTATACAGCCAGTTTGATATCAGTGCATTCAGCCACCATTTTGAGCCGATGGCTTGACTATATGTGAGCTTTATTGACTCTTTCATCAATATATGTGGTATTTCCCTTATAATTTCCAATCCAGGATGACGCCAAGACACTTCGTCTCGTCGGAGATATTTAATGGCTTTTCAAGAAAGCGCTGCTTGGCCTATGGATCTATTATTTCTCAAAACCATGGATAATAAATGGTGCACTGATTTACTATTTACAAGTTTAAGTTAAAGAAAAGTTTGTTAAGCTAGAGGTCTAAATGACTTTTAAGGCATCATTGTTATTGCTTTAAAGAAGAAATTTCTTGAAAAAAAAAATAAAAAAAAAAAAATAAAAAAAGCTTTGAAATATCCAGTGGCACTGAATTTAAATACTCGCTTTTGTATTCGGTAAATATCGAAAATTTTATTTTACAAAGCTATTAAAATAAAACATTGAATATTTTAAAAAGATTGAGTTTTATTCCAATTTTTGCTCAACTTAACCGCAACATATATGTTATATTAAAATATAACATAAATATATATAAATATATTTTGATGATTTTTGTAGAGGAATTTTTTCTCTGCTAGCGTTCTCTGCTAGTACTTGTTAGCCAAAAACAAAAGCAAAAATACTTTGAAAAACAAAATTGTATTGGATATCTTTTAAACAAAAACTATAGTTCAAATGTCGCATATCTTGTAAACGTGACTTTAATACACAAAATGCCATAAATACCATAAAGAAAACAAGGCCACCCTACCAAAGAAGGAAGACAAAAAAAACCGTATGTTTTTCTGCTTAAGGATTTAGTATTGTGTTTGTGTACGAAGTAATCTTGTTGTGTATATGACCAATAAAAATTGCAAATACGTTTATATTGAACAATTCTTGTTTTCTTTTTAATTTTCTATTGTACATACATATATTTTTACGAATTGCTGAATTAGAGAGATGATAAGATAATGCAACACATGTTGCAGATTTTTTAAGTAGTTTGGCAAAATTTCAAGTTTTGATAAAAAAAAAAAATTAAATCAATTCTAAGCCATTGCTTCAACAAAAAAATTATATAATAAAAAATTATTAAAAATATAAAAGCTCCAATACTTTGTACTATTGTATGAAAACTATATGAGCAAATTTGGTTTGCTAAACACTTGCAAATCAGCAAGTTAAAAGATTTTGTATATTTTCTTAGTTGTTTAATCAGTCTCTCTTGCTTCACAGCAGACTCTAAAAATGCTCTGAAGGTGAATTTGCATCGATGTTTTGGACATTTCAACCATTATTGATTCAAAATACATTTATAAACTTTTTTGCTTGTATGGAAATTTCCATACAAAATTTTTAATATGCTGTTATTAAATTTTTTAGCATACAAACATTTGAGCAATGAAAACTGCGAAAAGTAGAAACTTACTCTTGCTGCGATGCCTTCAAAAGTATTAAAATAATTGTTCCTGAAATTTTAAATTTTGAGAGATGCTGAGCTTAGCAATAAAAAAGAATTATATCATGCTGTTAAAAAAATCTTGTCCAGAAAAAGTTTTTATGTTAAACAAATTAAGTTTTAATGTTAGACATCACGTTCAAATAGCAAATGAAAAACAGGAAAATTAAAATTCAAAAATTACTATATTTCACAAAACTGAATCAGCCAGAAAATTATGTATTCAAAAGAAACTTGAACATTTATTTTGACAAAATATCCAAAAAAAAAAAAAAAAAACAGATAAAAAGAATACAATTTAAATATGTACATACATATGTATGTATGTATGTCTATTGTAAAAACTTTTTTAAGCATAACAAATGAAAAAGAAATAAAAAGCTCAGTCATTCAATTGAAAAAGTTAGTAATAAAACTAAAAAATTATATACATACATACATACATACATACAATGTGCGAAAACATGGTATATTATTGCACATAAGAAAGCGTGTGTGTGTGTGCGTATATTTTTCTGAAACCTAAATGAAAAAGGCCCAGGCATTTGCAGATATTAAGATTATACTTTTTCAAACAAAAATATGAAAGCTAATCATCTGTCAAACTAAGTTGTTCAAACCATTTTTTTCTTCTGAGTTGACGAAAATGGATCGATCAACAATCAATCACACAACGCATAAAAATGATCAAAATATGCTACAAAAATGCTGATTCTGCCACAGCCGCACAACGCGCTTTAAATGGAGATTATGGTTTACATAATCGTCGAACTACACAAGCAATCGGCAAAATTGTTAAAAAATTTTTAAAAGACTGGAGCGGTAACAAATATTGTAAGGTCTGTGCATCATCGTTTCGCTCGCTCCGCTGAAAATATCGCTGCTGTAAGTGAAAGTGTTGCCGAAGTCTCAAATGTGTCGATTCCTCGTCGTACTTGTGTCTTAAGGCACACTATGGCGTATTTTGCATTAAGATCTACACCTACATCTATGTAATAAAGTCCAGCTCATACAACAAATGAAGCCAGCTGAACATTCACTACGTCGTAGAACAGCCGTTGGATGGCGATTTTTCGAACAAAATTTTCTTCAGCGATGAAGCACATTTCCTAATCGGTGGATATTTTAATAAACAAAATTGTCGTATTCAAGTAATTGAAGAGAGCCCATTACATCCCCAAAAAGTTACTGTTGCTTGGTACAGTCTTTGGTCCGCATGTGTGATTGGACCTTACTTCTTCGAAAACGACGGTGGAACGACTGTCACCGTCAATTTGGAGCATTATGGACTTCTTTTTGCCTTCTGTTGAAGAATATAACCTGCAGAATATGTGGTTTCAACAAAACGGTGCCACATGCCACACAACTCGGGCGAATGTGGCTTTAATGCAAAAGACATTTCCTGGCCGCGTAATTTCTCGTCGTGGCGATATCAACTGGCCACCAAGATCATGCGCTTTGACATCATTAGACTTTTTTTGTAGGGTTGCATGAAAGATTGTGTTTATGCAGATAAACCTTTAACTTTTGAGCGCTTAAAAACCAACATTAGTCAAGTTTTGGCAGGTATACCGCCTAATAAGTGTCAAGTAGTGGTCGAAAATTACTTGAAAAGAATCATTGCTTGCAACTCTTTGCGTGGTGGTCATTTCAATGATGTAGTGTTTTACACGTAAAGTCAACATTCAAACTTTATAATAAAAAGGAAATATCATGAAAAAAAATATTTAAGATGTATTTTATTTACGTGTACTTTTGAAACGGCAAAATGGATAACCCGTTATATTCAGACAGCTCTTTGAGAAGAGAATATTCCGATATGTAGAATTGAAACATAAATAGTATTGAAAAATCCAGCCTGATATCATTCCAAAGATGTTACATTATATTTATTTCTTTCTTTCATTTAGATAGAATTTGAAGAAATGACTTTATTTCACAAACATTTATTTTACTATAAAGTTCTTTTGACAGGAAGCAGAACAGCACCATTATTTCAAACTCATATAAATTCTATTTACTGTTTACAAAATTTCCTGTTGCAAAACTATCGGAAAAAGCGAAAGTTTTTATTTTATATTTATTTGCTTTAAACATTTTCATATTACAATTTGTTCTTTCAACATATTTTAGTTTCTTCATTTTCTGACATTTTGGTGACAGTCGTGGACATAAAACTAGTCCGTCTGCTAATAGAGTCTCATGTGGATTATTCGTAAAAACTCGATAAGGAAAGTAAGTTATAGCAAGAGGACCATGAACTTATTTTATGAGCCGAGTTCAAAGCCAGCTTAGGCGCTGGCGAGCATTGTGGTAAATACAAAATTGCTTGCAATAATATATAAACAAATTTTCCAAGTTCAGTTTACAGTCTATTGGTGGCATTGATTAATAACTAAAAAGCTTTTCTGTGCATGTGGCTAAACACAACGTTCTTTCAAAAACCCCTTCAGTTTCTGCCCGCGTTTCAAAAAAATCAATACTTTTAATCCATTTTTTTCGATAGCAATATTTTTATAAATATCTCATGTGGTCAGTCCAAGTAATGACCACCGCTTGTGGTGTGTAGTTGGGTGCACTCACTGCTTTATCAAGAAGCCCATCATATGTTTCAGAAATGATTAAAATGTACATATGTCATAAACAATTGGTTTGAATTAATTTTTCCAACTCCCAATTTTTCATGTACCACATAAAGTCGGTGACTTAATTTAGAGTGCAGTTATAACTGCACAAAAGCAAATCGTGTATTTAAGAAAAAAAACTTGGCTAGGCTTTAAAGGCAATGAGTTTAATAGGGACGTAGAGAGATCCCGGACCTCAGCAAATATATTTAAATTTGCAGAAGTTTCCAAGGAAAATATGAAAATATTTTGATTGAAAAGCGCTGCCAGATGAAAGTTTTTGCACAAGAAATTGCAAATTTATAAATGGTTTTTAACATTCAAGTTCAGTTCATAAAATTTTTAATGGACATACAAAACTTATTCGCAACTACCGGTCTGAAGTATTTCCTTCTCTCTGGTATAACCAACACCAACTTTGCATGCAAAACTTGTAAATATCTGGCAGCATACATTTTCATTTTATGGCAACTGGCCGAGTCAGTGAAATTACTAAAATATTGTAGAATCAACACAAATAATTAGATAAACTGTGTGCGTGTGCTTTTATTTTGGCCGCAGCTGCTTATTTTGGTACAAAGTTTCGGCAATATTTTAATCAAATTAAAAAGCTACTCTACTACTTTCTCGCAGCCACAGAAACGTGTTTAAGTGTGCGCCACTTAACCAATTCGAGAACATGCGATGAATTATATAAAGTTTAAATTTATCAGCACTGTGTTACAAAATAATGTTACTTACAAGAATATTTTGCAGATGAGCTTCTTTAAGGAAGGGGAAAAATTGTAAGTTAAAGTAAGTGGACAATTCGAAAAATTATATATGTTATGTATTAGAAAGTAGCAGTGGGTCAGGGCTTAATGTACTAATAGTCACTTGGGAAGTCTTAGCTTAGGTCAGTAAGTAAGCGCCATCGTAATTTAGCTAAGCCAATGTCAATTTAATCACATTATGTAGTCAGCTTGAACAATTAAGTTTTTGTTACTAATGTTTAATGTTTCATCTAAAAGTTAAGGTACAAGCTGAGAAATAGGTGTCTATTCAAGATAACTAATAGCGATACTATGCTGGCAAATAATAAAAGCTTTTAATAAATACTATCGGCAATCGTCGGACAATACTACAAGAGCCAACAGATGAGGTATGACTTACATCAGTACCTGGCATTGCGTTGTTGGCTGACGGTGGGCCATACTAATGAAGATTTTGACTCTACACAACGGCCCCTCCATGCCTGGCAAGGCATACAGGTAGCAATAGCTATCCTATCCAATTGGCTGGTTAATCTTCTATTACATCTTGCTAAGAGACATCTTTTTCATTAGCTTTTCAGTGACTTTTTCTGGAGGTACTGACGTCTCTTCAATTACTTGAAGATTTTGAGAAGCCAAAATACGACAATTTTGTTTATTAGCATACCCACCGAGTGAGAAATGTGCTTCATCGCTGAAGAAAATTTTGTGCGAAAAATCGCCATCCACCGCCTGTTGTTCAAGCACCCACCCATTCCACGTATCTATGACGTTGTGAGTGGTCAGCTGGCTTCAGTTGTTGTGTGAGCTGGACTTAGGTATATGGATGTAGGTATAGATCTAAATGTAAAATACGCCATAATGAGGAATCGACACATTCGGGTCTTCGGCAGCACTTTCACTTACAGCAGCGATATTTTCAGCGGAACGAGCGTTTCGATGATTCACAGACCTTACAACATTTGTAATTGCTCCAGTCTCTTCAAATTTCTTCACAATTTTGCCAATTGCTTGCTTAGTTGCACTACTATATATAAATCATAATCTCCTCTTAAAGCACGACATGTGGCTGTGGCAGAACCACCATTTTTATAGTATGTTTTGATAATTTTTATACGTTGTGTGATTGTTGAGCGATTCATTTTCGTCAATGTCAGACTTTCAACTGGGAAGAAAAAAATTGTTTGAACAATTTAGTTTGACTACGAAATGTATAATCCGTTACTTTTCAAGAAATATGGGTTCTTGAAATCACATGATATTTACAAAAGTTATGAGTTTCATGCTAACATAATGTAGGCTTTCTTATAAGGTGAATAACCAAAAAAAAAAAAAAAAGATGAGAAAAAAATTTGTAATTATTACCAACAGTTTATTTATAGGGTCTGTACATTTTTGGTTTAAAGCTGCAGATCCTTCTCTGCATTAGTAATAATAAAAAATACATTCTATTAGCTATTTAAGTTGAGTTAATTGATATTCTACAGATTTTCAGCTTTTATTGCAACCCGTTGCACAGTGCTATGTCCGATTATACATATTTCTGGCCAGCCCACGATGATATTTCACTCATGGTATGCTTTTTGTACTTGCATTAATTCAACCACAGTTTCATGGAAATTATCTTTAAACTTCAATTATGATGTGTACATTTCTTAAAGTCTTGAAACCAAAGCACTTAAAATTATTTTCGACCGCAAAAGTTTAAATAAAATGAAGAACATACAAAATTGCTATTGCATTGGAAAAATATGAACCAAATTATTTCGACAAGAGCATATGTATTTGAGTTTGTATTTTATAATGATTCACACGTATACATACAATTTACATACATGTAAGGCAAAATAAATATAGAAAAAAAAGTTTAATGCCGTTTTCTTTGCCGCAATAAGTGCAATATTTTCAATATTGTCTTGTTTAAAATATTTAGATGAGCATAATTCTTATTAGATTTTTGAAATTATTCATAGTTTTAATGATCCTTTTCTTTTTGGAACGAAGTTCCTTAACGCGGCTTGCTGGTAGTGGAAATTAGTAGAAATCGTCACGAAAGCGTGTGAGCTGTTTATATGTATTGGTGTACTGTCGAAAAGCAATTGTGTATAATTGGCAGTGTCTCCACTGACAGCAGCGGAGACACATACAAATAAATATTAATTAGTTTGAAAACGTTCCAAAAATTTAAGGAATCATAAAATTTCAAAATTTCAAAAACCACACAAAATAAAACATACAGATTTCACATTGTATTACATTCAAAGATGAAAAAAAAAAAACGTAAGGAACTTCGTTCCTAACGGGGGTCCCCCGACCGCATTTATTTTTTTTATGCCGGCCTCGCTACACTATTAGAACTTTCATTTTAAGAAAAAAGTGGAAAATAAATGCATATTTTCTTTCAGAAAAGAATTTAGCACAAGAAAAACTCTCAGATAATTCGTTGGCGTGAAAGCTTCTAAAAATAAGATGATAAGTTCTAGACAAGAAAACTTTCTGCGTGGTCAAAGACGAGGAACATTAACATTTATAGGGAAGCAACTGATGATGAATGTCATGTGGAAATTATAGAAAATATTTGCTATAAGCAACTCGACCACTATTTTTTTGTTTATCTTGAATTTGCACGTGCTAATGTTTACACATGAATACATCAGGACACACCAACTAAGAAACAACAGAACGTAAAAACATTAAATTACATACCACTATATTTTAAGGCTATGTTTGCTCAAGGAGCAAATGCGATACAAGTGTTTTCTCTTTTAATTCTCTCTTAAAGAAAAGGCTGGCAAAAACACAGACAGAATTCCTGAACTTTCTTTTCAGTTATTTTTCTTTTTTTGAATTTTTTTCGCAAAGAAAAGTTTGTTCTTTAAACGAAAATATATTTGACGGTCAAAAAAAAAAAATCTATTCGCGTTGGATACCACACAATTTTTCAATCACTCAAAAAATTTTGGTGTCGATTGGTCGAAAGAAATGTTCAAAAAGTACAATCGCGATACTTAGAAACGCAGACAGATTTACGCATATGAGCCCGAAGATAAACACCAGTCGACTGCATGGTTGTTTCCAGATGAGCAAAATTCAACCATGTTTGTTAGCGCACAAAGCACTTCCAAGTAAATGCTCGTCTGTTTTTTTCGAAAAAACCAACATGTTGCAACCGTAACACTAGAACAACGCAGAACAGTAAATTTTGAGTGATACATAACGTTTTGTTCGCCACCAGTCCTCCAAAAAATCACTAAAACCAACCGCCGAAGACGGATCACTCTTCACCACGACAATGCTAGCTCTCATGCATCGGCCCAAGCAACTGCTTTTTTGAGCACCCAAAACATTGATTTGGTGCATCCTCCGCCTTACAATCTTAGCTTGGTGCCAAATGACTTTCTAAGGTCCCGTACTCATCAGAGTGAAACGGAACCCTATTACCGAGACTTCTACGTCCGTCCGTCCGTCCGTCCGTCATAGCGTCCATTCTCCGAAACGGTAAGAGCTAAATAGCTCAAGTTTGCACAGGATGTTGTTGTACCTTGCCGCTGCAGCAAGAATTACTAAAACCAATAGCAAGTCGAAAACTACCAGGTGTCCCAATACAACCTAAAGCAAAAATTAGCCGTAACTCCCAAAGTGTAAGAGACAGAAAGATGAAATGTGCACACTATATGTACTTACATATGCCTCACAATAAGAAATGCTAAAAACAACAACAGGTCGAAAACTACCAGGTGTCCCTATACAACGTAAAGTAACAATTAGCTGTTACTCTCGAACCGTGAGAGACAGAGGGATGAAATATATATGCTCCACAACAACAAATGATTAAAACAACAACAACAACTATAAAACTACCAGGTATCCCTTTACAACGTAGAGTAACAGCTATAACTCTCGAACTGTAAGAGATAAAGAGTCGAAATTCGCACAAAGTATGTATTCCTAGATGCCCTACAACAGCAAATGACAACAACAAGTCGAAAGCTACTCTGTGTCCCCATACAATATGAAGTAGCAACTAAGCGTAACTCTCAAGCTGTAAGAGACAGAGCGATGAAATTTATACAATATATAAATTCACATATGCCATTCCATACGTACGTTACACATACGTATGGAACCCTAAGTGTACGAGCCAGCCTCGTACTTGACTGAATTTATTTTATTTCCGTACGTAATTCACAGAGTGCATGTGCACATGTGTTAGAGAGTACACTAACACTACTGGCAAAACGATGTGCGAATGATCGTCTGCATACTGAGATTAACAACACGGGGTTGAGAGAGCGATTGCACAGGCCCATTTTGCCATCTGAATATGAGGTAAGATTCGTAGCAAGTTTTTTTTAGTTGTATTTTGCTTTTCCAGCCTTTTATATTCGGCCAACGTTGCGTTAATGCTGCTATGACTAGATGCTATAGATTGAAAAAAAGAACTCAAACAAATGTTTGGAACCTTAACCTGTTATCCTCATAAAATGAATCAGAATTTTAAATTTTCAAAAGATTTTTTAATACAGAAAACAATCCGTTTTGCAACACAGTTTTCTTTGTAATTAAGAGGGTACATTTATACCTAAAGTAACAAAATTTTTCTTGCTCTTATAGCACATATTTTATTTTTTTTTATTTTTTTTTTTTAATAATTTAATTTTTAAATAGTTTAGGCTGATAATCTCAAACTTTATATAACAGCTGTTTTTGTTCAGCCAATTTTTTCTTATTTGTACTAAAAGTCCATTTTCAGCTGCTTATCTGCTATAACAAAGCAAATTCCTATAAAAAGGGAAAGATGGAAATGCAAAACAAAAGCAAAATCTATACGCTCCATACACATACATTTCCAAAAACAATTGGCATTGTAAGAAAGTACAAAATACTTAAGTGCTAAACATAAGTTTCGAAGTGTTCTCTTTTCTTTCTGCTAGTCTTTGTTTTAGTGGGGATGCTTGGAGACTTTTGTTGCTTTGTGTCATCTTGTGCATTTAAGTCACGTACGCAAGAGATGCGCCAGCCAAAGCAAAGTTTTAGTTTTGCGAAAATATCAGCTTGTTGTACGAGTACTGTTTCTTTTCTGATTCCTCTTATCGTTTTCTTACAATTTCCATCAGCAATGAAATGGTGCACACATTTTTCAGAAAAATAAAGAAAAATGTAAACAAAAAACTCTCGGTTTATTCTATTTTGCAAAAGTCATCAAAACATGTTGCAGGCTAAATTAAAAGCAGCAGAGCAAAACAAAAACAATGCTACCAAGTGGCCAAAAAGTCATTAAACCCGGCAAACGTAACTCTGAAGAAAATTCATGTTGCTCAAACGAGCATTTGTTGATTTTATATCATTGTCAACGGCAACAGTATCAGAGAAAGCATTTCATTTCTTACTTTGCAATATTTATGAGACATTTCAGAATTCTTGAAACCATACAATTTATCATCACAAACACAAAGGCACTTAAGTTTGTTAAATGATGCAACTGTTTGAAATGGTGCATGTTTGAAGGTATATATCTGTGTTAGAAAGTGTTGAAAGGATGAAGTAAATATTTAGATTATTCAAAATAGTATTAAATTAAAGTTTACAATAAAATAAAAGCTTAAGAGCTACATATAAATATAAAATTAACATCAAACATTGGTTGAACGAAATGAATTGTAAACTATTTTTATTTTATGCGAGATTTTTTTTTTCAGGCAAAATCTTAAAAGAGAGAAATTATAATATAGAGATGGTTTGTTATTTGACTTGACCTATTTTGCAGGAAAAATATTTAGGGTCTTATGCATAATACATATTTTAGGTTTATTAAACTCTTATTTGACAAATTTTTAACACAAATATGTCAAATAAGAGCCTTATAAGTCTGAAATATTTTTTGTGAATAAGGGTGTTAGAATAAGTAAAATTTTGATATACATATAAAAATACTAACTCTATTTTTATGCTAGTGTTTTATAGTACATTCAGATGACACTTGTTTCACTGTTCTCAGCTGTCTGAAACATGATTGTCAAGCATACCGCTTATATGGTGCATTTTTATTTCATTTCTGTATTTATTGTGTATCTTAAGGGCCGATGTTGATTCTAAATAAAATACAAATTATTTAGGAAATTTTATCATATTTTTTGTATTATGATAATATTGGTATGGTTGAATTACGTATGAAACAAAAAATTGGCCAAATGGTCAGTGCACCTCCACCCGAGGTCCTCGTGCAAATTTTAAATTATTTGCTCGATTATAAAGGGTGGTTAAATTTTAAGGGCCAGTGTTGATTTTGAATAAAACACAAATTATTTAGGAAATTTTGTAATTTCTTTTTTGTTAAATTAATTATTCAAGCTTTTGTTCTTTGGTTTTTTTTTTAAATAATTTTAAACAATTATTTATTTATTTTCAATATTTCGGCATCTTCAGGAAAATAAAAATTGTTGGCGAAATATTGAAAACTAAGTAATAATTTATTATTTGGTTTTTTCCGAACCCTGTTTTTATATTTTATATTCCATATTCATAATAATTATTGTAAGTTTATTAAGCTCTTATTTGACGTATTTATACGGAATATTTGTTAAATAAAGGTGTAATAAAATCTTAATAGTTTATATGAATATGCGTGTTAATACCCAAGCATATGCATATTCATAATATTGATACACGACGCTACTAATTAAGGTATTTAAAAAAGTATTATTGTAGGGCAAATTGTTTTTGAAAGAATTTTTCTTTGTGAATTCGCAAAAAGAAAATGGCTACAAATGAATACTTATACACTTGAATTCTTCTTTAGAGAATATTTGCCCGGTGAAATGGAGTTTGGTAGTTTTCTTGTAAAAATTTTGCTTACAAATTTTTTTTAACAGTGGCACAACTGAAATTCAAAATAGCTGTATACAGCTTATTTTTAATTTATAAAACGCGTGGAATATGTTAATTTTATTTGGTTCTATGTGCTTTATATTGCCTTATATGTACATCTATTTACAATATCTATGGCCAAAATGACAATAGCAGCCCACTTTCCATTCGACATTTTGAAAAACTGATGTAAATATTTTATGAAAGCACTAGCTGACCCGGTCCGCGTGGCTGGCCCTAAGAAAGCTTTTTATGAAATTTACGGCGAAAATTGGATTTTGTCATATATGTATATGTATACACACAAAGACTTTTATATATATATATATATATATATATATATATATATATATATATATATATATATATATATATATATATATATATATATATATAGACTATAGGGTGCGCTAATACACTGGATACTCTTTAATACAAAAGTTTTGAAATTTTGGTGCATATTTGTTGTTGTTGTGTAGAGAGTAAGGCAACTACATATTCTGTTCAAACTGCAGCTTTCTATCTCATATCGTTGAAAAGTTACAGCTGATTTTCACTTTTGTATGCGTCACCCTTTAATTTTAAATTTTTGTTGTTGTTGCTGCTGTAGGTATTTGTTGTTGTTGCTGTAGGTATTTGTTGTAGAGCATGTGTAAAAACATATCCTGTGCAAATTTCACCTCTCTAGCTCTTATTGTTCAAAAGTTACAGCTAAGTTTTACTTTTCAATGTACAGGGTGTTTTCTTTAGCGTCCGGTTTTTGTTGCTTTTAGTGTTTGTTGTTGTAAAGCATGTGTAAAGAAATATCATGTGCAAATTTTAGCTCTCTAGCTCTTATCGTTCAAAAGTTACAGCTATATTTTACTTTTTAATGTACAGGGGTTCCTTTGTATTTTGCCACGCCCTTCCGCCCCCGGACCGAAAATCGAAATTCAGACTTCACAGTGTCACCCACCAGAATATTCTGAAGACTCCCTGAAAATTTCATCAAAATCGGCCCAGCCGTTTTGGAGTCTATACGTTACATACATACAAAGATACATACATACACACAAAGAATTTTATATATATATATATATATATATATATATATATATATATATATATATATATATATATATATATATATATATATATATATATATATATATATATATATATATATATATATATATATATATATATATAGATGTGATTGGCGCAAATGTTGATATGTGAAATGTGCACATATGTTACATATCCTTTACTGATAACTAACCTGTAGCCATTCAAAAATGTTCACATGCCCTGCCATTGCATATGTCCACGCTTCGGCTACTACATATCCCAAATTTTTTTATTCTTTATTTCAATTAATAAATTCAAAAATTTAAAATTAATAAATTAAAATTAATTTTGGGACAACACTACACTTAATGTTATATAACAATTTTAAGCCACTGTTACATATTTAACAAATGTAAACAAAATGCTGGCAGTTTTTATGACGTCAGAGCCATATGTGAATATGGCTTTTTACATGCCATGTACTATAGGCTTTAGATATTTGTTTGCTTTAAGAGCCGATTGAAATGTATTATTATAAGTCTCAAAATAGACCTTGACATTTTGTCTACTTTTCAGCCTTCTATATGCCACCAATATTTCATTAATGCTAATCAACTCATCAGCAGACTAGAAAAATCTTAAAAGTATGTTTGAAAGCCAACTACTTATTCCAAATTTTCTGCAACAAAGGTTTGTTTGAACACTTTGGATTTTCATTTTTTCATGGGAATTTTAGAATAATATTTTTTATTGGGCTATTTTTATATCCTTCACAAAAATGTGTAAGGGTATATATAAGTTTGTGATTCCGTGTGTAACGCATTGACATAACATTCTTACACCGCATAAAGTATACATATTCTGGATCAGAATCAATAGAGATTACAATTAAGCGATATCCGTCTGTCCGTCTGCAGTCGTTGAAATACCGTTTTTGAGAAAACGGTTTGAGATAGAAACCTCATTCTTTCGCTTAAATGTGTTAAATCCCAATAGTGAAATTCAATAAGATCGCTCCACGGATAGCCGAGATATATCCATAAAGCAGGTTTTGAGGGTTATTTTGGGCCATTTTTTGGTGAGATGTTTGAAAAAAAAATTTTTTTTTAAGTTAGCCATATCATTTTTAATGCCCATTGGATCCCAAAAATTGAAGAATTTTTGTAATCGGCCCATATATACTCGAGATATAGCTTCTCCCGATTTTTCAAGAAATCGGCTTTATAAGCCAAATAAAACAACTTTTGGCACCAAAAAGCAATCAGAATGGTACATATAGACTATTTAGAAGCAAATCTGGAACATTTCTTGACATCGGCCCATATGCACTCGATATATAGTGCCTCCCAATATCTTAAAAGGTCGGTCCTGGATGCCAAACGAAACAACTTTTTTTCGGATAGCTTCTTCAGGACAATAATAATGAAAATAGTCTTTATTATTGTCCTAAAGAAGTTATCCGAAGGAGAGCGAAATATCGACAAATATAATTAAATATTTAAAAAAAAGACCTTTAGCTCAAGAAAATATATATATAAAATATATTAATTCAGGTCCAAAAATGAACCTTTTCAAAAAATATTTGCTGTATCAATTGGCTCTTAAAGCAAATAAATAATTAAGTTCATATATAAAATATAAATAAATAATTTCTTAAAATAATTTTTTTATAATTAATCAAAGATCAAAAGTTTGAATAATTAATTTAACAAACTAAAGATCAAGCAAGTTCATTTTATTATAATAATATCGGCCAAATGGCTGCCGCGAGTTCGGCGGCATACCTCCATCTGTTGATCCTAATTTTCTATGACGCTGAGGCCATAGTTGAAGTTTTATGCCCTTAATGTACCAAATTTAACATCCTTTAGCTCTTCAATTGTGGCTGGCTTATTGACGTATACCTTTTCTTTTAAATAACACCAAAGAAAGAAGCCGAACAGTGTCAAGTCAATTGACATTGCCACCACGTGGGATATCACGGCTATTGAATTTGTCGCACAAAAGAGCAATTGTTTCGTTAGCTGTGTGGCAAATAACACTGTCCTGTTGAAACCACATATCGTACATATCCATATCTTTCGATTCGGGCTATAAAAAGTTCGTTATCATCTTACGATAGCGAACAACATTTACAGTAACTACCTGAACGGCCTAATTTTGAAGAAGAAAAAAAAACAGTCCGATGATAGCGCCAGCCCATAAGCCGCACCAAGTAGTCATTCTTTGCGGGTAGTCACCCTCCCGAATTCGGCAATTCTGCTGATTGACGAATATACTAATTGAAAATGTGCCTCATCACTGAAGATGATTTTCTTCAAAAATTGATCATCCACTGTTGCCATTTCTCGTCACCATTCTGACTATTGATGAAAATGGTCGGCTGTAGTTGTTGATTCAATTGCATCTTGTAAGCGTGTAAATGCAAGTCTTAATGCATAATGTTCATAAACAAAGAGCGTGAGGGATGAAACTGTTGTAGGTGGTCGGCTCTTCAGCCACACTATCGCCAACAGCAGCAATATTTTCTGCAGTTTGAGCGGTACGAGCATGAACTGGTGTTTTCACATCTCCTACAGATCCGGTTTGCTTAAATTTTAGCACAATTTCTCAGCCTGTACACACATTAGGACGAAAAAAAAAAACATTACGAAATACACGATATGAGTTTCCATTTGTACGCCCATTTTCATAATGAGCCTGAATAACTTTAACGCTTTGATCGATTGTGCATCTTTCCAAGGCTCAGATTGAATTAGTCTGAGACTAAGAAGAGATGTCAAATACAATGCAGAAAAAAGTTTACGTTTGGATGTGGTTCACATTCAACATCGGCCGTTAAAATTTAACTACCCAAAATATTTGACACAACTTAGAAAATTAAATAAACAAATTGCATGAATAACCGCTTTTGGACCTGCCAGTGAGGCTGCTCTTTTCCGTATTGAAACTCGCAGATTTTCACGTAAACTGCTTGCAGGCAGCTTAGTGATTTAGGGATGACTTGAAGATCGACTGGGCCCTGGTCGCGCGGAATCTCTGCACCCACCAATTAATTAAAGTTATATTCGTTCCGTAGCGTAGTCGCCGAATACCGAACTTTTAACAAAATTGTCAACAAGCAATTACGTAAGAATAATAACTCTTAAAAAGTGTGTTCACAGTGAAGGCGTGATACTCTCTCCCTTGTGATGCACTGCGACATCATTGCTGACGAATACGTACAACCGATAATTCCTCATCCTCCATCCACTCCACACTTTTTGAAATAATCGCATTTATAAATATAAATTTGCCACCAGGCAAAGGTTTTGGGAAGTCTACAACCCTAAGAAATTAATTTCAGGCTCCTCAAAGTTTCTACGAATCATTTACTTATAACGAGTATTTTCCTATTTACCAGTTTGAGCTTGCCAAAAATATGTATGTGATTACCACATCATGAACAATATTCTTAAAAATTAATTTTCTAACCAGCCACCGGTGTTAACTTAGGTTGAAGCACTACTTTCGAGTTTTATGTACATACTTCATTTCTCTTTAATAGAATTCATACTTTTCAAGCCAACGTTCGTACCTGGAAGACATATGAAGATTATTTTATTTATAAAGAATACAAACTAAATTGCATTCTAATTTATTGAGTTTTCGTGTTAACCATGCATAATTGAGTTTTACGAATTTTAAGCCAGTAGAATGTCATCCATTAAAGCAATTTATTAGTTATACTCAGCTCGAGCCGAGTGCAAATTGCATAATGTGAGAAATTTTACATAAATGGTTGTATGCATTTTGTATTATTAGAGGCAGAACAGTACATTCACATGTGTAATGCAACGCACATTAACGTTTGTGAATTCGCCAGGCCCTACAAACAGTATTTTAAGTGTTTGTAAGTATGAGTATCTCATGGTGTTGGAGTTGCATTATGCAAGTTGCTGTTAATGCCTGCAAATGGTTTATTTAGGGTTCGTTTAGCAAATAAAATGCATATAATTAAAAAATAACATATAAAAAGCTGCCAGCAAAGCAAAGGCACTTGCTCAAGTTACACAAGCTTAGGAGGGCTGCGTTCACGTCAAAAGGTGTGCGTGTAGCAGTTATCACCAGAGTGTGACTCATTTCCCCACTGATGGAAAATTAGTAGAAGAGACCTTCGTAAATTTGTGGACTACCTATTTAAATCGTTTTATGACAATTTGCCCGGGGACGTAAACTACTTTTGTTTTTTTTTTTTTTTTTAACAAATTTTGATTCAATAAGTGAGAAGGTATCTTATATTGATAAGTGTTTTATTTATTGCCGGGAATTATGTATAGGACGACCTATAAATGCGAGCAATTTGGAGCACATTATTCGCTACAATACAAATCATTGAGCAAAATTGTGGCCAAAGTTGTTCTCTGAAGACCAAGCGCCTGAGAACGGCGTTGAGGTTGATGGATTGTTTAGAACACTTTCTAAACTGGAGCAGCAGCAATATTTTTTGAAAAATATTGTGGTTTCCCTTCCTTTAAAATCAAGCGCTACACGCTAAATAGTGTTCTAGTTGGCCTGTTCCTTCTCCCAACAATTTTACGTTACTCTCTCATTGTCACAGCAATCGATGATTGGCTTTGATAAAATGTTGTCATCTTATATAATTATTTTCTTGAGCTGAAGGCCTTTTTTATTACAAGAGTATTTGAGTATTTTTTATCGATATTTCGCTCTCCTTCAGGAAATGGTGATTCTGCCACAGCCACAAATTGTGCTTTAAGAAGAGATTGTGGTTTACATAATAGTTCGACTACACAAGCAATTGGAAAAATTGTGCAGAAATTTGAAGATAGTGAAGTGGGGTTACAAATATTGTAAGGCCTGTGCAACCTCGTTTTGCTCGTCTCGCTGATGTTTCTGTAAGTGAAAGTGTTGTCGAAGACCCAAATGTGTGGATTCCTCGTCGTTCTCAGGAATTACGATTGTCGTACGGCAGATTATAGCGTATTTTGCATTTAGTTCTCTACCTACATCCATATAAAGTCCAGCTCACACAACATTTAAAGCCAGCTGACCAATTCACAAGATGGTGCTTGAATAACAGTCGGTGGATGGCGATTTTTCGAACAGTGGGTTTGCAAATAAACAAAAATGTCATATTTGGTGTTCTGAGAATCCTCAAGTAATTGAAGAAAGGCCATTGCATTCACTAAAAGTCACTATTTGGTGCGCTTTTTGGTCCGAAGGTGTGGTTGGATCTTACTTCTTCGAAAACGACGATGGAACGACTGTCACCGTCAATTCGGAGCGTTATGGTTTTATGATAACCGACCTTTTTTGCCTGTTATTGAAGCATATGACTTGGAGTATTTGTGGTTTCAACAGGACGGTGCCACATGCCACACAACTCAAGCGAATATGGCTTTATTGCAAGAGACATTTCCTGGCCGCATAATTTCTCGTCGTGGGGATAACAACTGGCCAATAAAATCATGCGATTTGACACCATTAGACTTTTTTTGTATGGCTACGCGAAAGATCGTGTTTTTGCAGATAAACCTTTAACTCTTGAGCACTAAAAAACCAACATTCGTCAAGATATGGCTGAGATTCCGCCCAATATCTAAGAAATATCATGAAAAAAAATATTTTTTATTTAGTTTTTGTTTACGTTTACTTTTGCAACCTCAAAATGGATAACTCGTTATTATTGTCCTGAAGAAGTTTTCCGAAGTAGAGCGGAATATCGACAAAAATACTCAAATACTCTTATAATTAAACCTACCTTCAGCTTAAGAAAATAATTATATAAAATCAAAAAAAGGGTTCGAAAAAAACTGAGTGTTAAAAATGTTTAAGCGATTAAAACACGTTGGTTGGCGGCCTAGCAAAAATTTTCCAATGCACTGAATTCGCCACGGCACTTCGTCAGGACTGTCAAGTTCTCATTTTATCAAGACTAATGTTTACCAAGATGGTGGCAAATAAAATTAGTATACTTTTCTGCCGGATATCCTGTAGTATTTACATGTATTCAATTCATCTCAATTCAACCAAGGCTCGCAATGATCATTTGTGAGTTGAATGAAATTTAGAGAAAAGCTTTCTAAAATTAATTTCTATGAATTAAACTATTGAAAAATCGATACGATAATATCAAAACATGTTGGTTCTTATAAATCTGCCCACGCTGGTACCCATATTGCAGTCAATATGTTGCAACTTAATGTGTTCTTATATTTTAATAATTTTAGAAAAATTTCTTACCTGATGCCAGTCTAAAAGCAAATAATTTTCTATGCAAAAAAGAAAACAATGCAATATTTGTTGAAGATGGAAAGAAACAGCACTGTAGGCCACCAGTTGCTGGTCACAGAAGTCCAATTCATTATGGTACTCTTGCCCGGGGGGAAAGTACAGCACGAAATCATCTAAGAGCAAAGAATAACAAACCCCTAAATACTCTTTAACCCATTTTCTGCTTTGTAGGCAGCAAGTGCATAAGAAATAAAATAAAACAAAAGCCTTCGTAATTTATATGAAATAAATTTAATGTTCACCAAACACCAGAGAACTTCAAGTGCCTGAGTGGAGCCACACAGGCGAAGTTCCAACAAAGGTATGTACTATGTATGCAAAGATATATTTTATGTAAACAAAGAGAAAACATACTCTCACACTCACACACTTGCAAAAATGTAAATAAAAAAGTCATGCATATAAATTTTAAGTGTTTTAGAGAATTTAAATAAATTGAGAGCAAAATTGCAGCAAATCATGTTATCTGGACTGTGTGGTGCAGGTGGTGGAGGAGGAGGACTTGGAGGAAATGTTGGGCACAAAAGAAAATAAATATTTTCCATTAAGTTTTTCCTTCATTTATATGAATTTTTATAATGTCATTTACGAATTATTTACTTCTTTATTGTTCACTTGTTTTAATTTTCATACAAGTATTTTCTTATCCTTTTTTTTTTTTTGCATACATATGTATATGTTTTGCTGCCTTTCTTTATTTGTTTTTAAGGCGGAAGTTGGCAGAAGTAAAGGTAATTTCATAAACTAGAAAGCAAAGAATGTGCAGTTGTGTTGGTTTTTATGAGAAGCATAGAGAATAGTAAAATATTGGTAAGCTGGTTTAAATTGTTGCACAAAAAATATAAAGTGTATTTTATAGGGGCTTTAATGTTCTTGGGACGGAAGTTACACATGTAAAATGTTTATCTTTTGCTAAAAATATAAATTGCCATAATGAAGGAATTTATTAAATATTTTCTTACACACATACATATGTGGTGCCTAACTTTAAGTGATTGTTAGGGAAGAAAAAGTGCACAAAATTAAATACATACACAAATATAGTTGAGTACATTAGAGTTTGACTTATTTGTAAGGATCAAGTTTTTCTTTCGCAAATTTTGGTTCGTCGCTTCATCCAAAAATGTTCCCTTTGTGAAAAAATTACACAGTGGGAACCCTTAGACTGGTTGCAGTATAAGAAGACGGACCAGCCACGGCAAAAAACTTAAAGGAGAATGTAAAGACATACAAAAATGTAGCGTAACTGCCGTTGGGTCAGTAGAAGTGGGATACAATGTGAGAGCCACTGCCATTAGTTTTTTGTTTCTAAAATATTTTTCTGCACTAATCTATCTTCTTCTTCCGTTCATTAGGGTCACTCGCATCTTTATACAGTTTCTCCCTATCGTCCTAACTGTGCCTCTGCAGGAGTCAAGTATATGATTGCCTTTAACTTTTCAACATTTCCAAAGAACTGGCCCCTCCTCATTTTTCTCCTCCTAAGTGGATCTCCTAGACAATAACAAAAGGTTTCAACTAGCTTCAGGCTACCTCTGAAAGAATGAAAGGTATAAGTGATCCTTCTAAATCATTCTTGGAAGCCATTTTTCTGCAACAGCCACCCTTCATTTCTTCTGCATACAAAAAATATTTTACTAAAACTTTTCTTTCCCTGCTGTAACTGTCCTCTACAGAAGTCAAGTGTTTAACTGACACCAATTAGTTTTTTCTTTTCGACATTTCTTTGAAGACACATACCAGTCTTTTATTTAATTTGCAAGAACGAGACATTTCTCCGCAGAAAGATGAAAGTCCCTTAGCTAAACATATTTACGGCTGTATATTTCCTATGAAAACTTGAGTTATTCTCTCCTCGTTGTGGTTTTTTGTTTTCGCCAAATTAAATAGCTGGTTAGGTTATTTATTAAAAAACGCAGCATTTTTTTTTTTAAATAATAGCACCTGTAATGGGATTCTGTAACTCTTGTTCACAAACAAATTTTTAAATTTTCAACTAGTTGAAAATGGTGGCAGTAACGATTATGAGATTCTGTGACTTATTTTCAACAACTTTGACAAAATTTAACACTATATGGAGCCTTTGTGAAATAAAATGCGAAAACAAATTTTCATCAGCGATGAAGCACATTTCTCCCTCGGTGGGTGTGTTAATAAACAAAATTGTAGTATTTGGGGCTCTGAGGATCCTGAATTAATGAAAGAGAGGCCATTACATCCAGAAAAAGTCACTGTTTGGTGCGCTCTTTGGTCCGAAAGTGTGGTTGGAACTTACTTCTTCGAAAACGACGATGGCACGACTGTCACCGTCAATTCGCATCGTTAAGGTCATATGATAACCGACTTTTTTTGGCCTGCCATTGAAGAATACGACTTGGAGAATGTGTGGCTTCAACAAGACAGTGCCACATGCCACACAACTTGAGTGAATATGGGTTTATTGCAAGAGACATTTCCTGACCGCATAATTTCTCGTCGTGGCGATATCAACTGACCACCAAGATCATGCGATTTGACACCATTAAACTTTTTTTGTGGAGCTACACGAACGTCAAGTTCTGGCAGGGATACTGCCCAATATGTGTCAAAAAGTGGTTGAAAATTACCTCAAAAGAATCGATTGTTGCAACTCTTCGCATGGTTGTCATTTAAATGATGTAGTGTTTCACGCATAATGTTAACGTCCAAACTTAATAATAAAAAAGATATATGATGAAAAAAAAATTTTGGATGTGCTTTATTTACGTTTACTTTTGAGAGCGCAAAATGGATAGCCCGTTATTTAAAAATCACTATTTTAGCCTTTTTTGTGTATTTATTATTCAGTTTTTGGCCGTCTTCATGACCTTTTACTGGCTGGGTTGCCAAAGTATTGTCTTACGAACTTTTATGGGGAAGCCAGTTTTACAAATAGATTTTTTTTTATCAAATAAATAGTAAATTTATATAACAAAATATTATTGTGTTAAGTTTATCAGGCTCAGGTTCGTTCTACATTGTTTTTGTGATTGATATTAATTAAACAAGACAAAGAAGACATCAAAGCGATTTAGTAGGGTGGACAACTAGTTGCTTCGAAGCCGGCAAACGTTCTTGTCAGCACCCGTCCTTGAACATGAGCCCCTGAGTTCAAGGACGGGTGCTGACGAGAAAGTGTGTTTTATAGAATAAATCGAGGATGAAATATTGAGCTAATGTTAGCCTAGTACCTGTTCAATCATGATTGCTTAACTTCGTAATGCTATGTACTTCTATATTTTCTCTCTCCAACATAATACCATTTTCATTTAATTTCATACAATAACTTAAAATTTTCCTACGTATGTACTTGTAGGCATGTAGCATTTCTTTTTTTCGTTTGTCTTATTTGTGGCTGCTGGGAACCGGAGAAAGTTTTCCATTCCTAATTTGTGCAGTCATTATTCCGCTCATCCTTTGACGCTATTAGTTATTTGCTGCTATTGTTGAAGCTGTTTGACATATCCGCTGTAATTTTTTGTTACTTTATTATGATAATTTTATTGTCTTCGTTGCTTTTTTATTTGTCTTAGTTTTTTTTTTTTTTTGCTTCCAGCCTAATTTTTCCTTTAACAGTTGTTTTATGGCAGCTAATTAACTTGTGTTTATACTTTCCCATTTGTAGTGCTATTTAGTTAGCATTCTCTTTTAACTTTGAATACAAAACACAATACACACACAAACACACACACTAGCTCTTACTGCAAGTTTATTGCTACAGGAATACTGCCTGCCAGTATTCCTTCCTCTATAGTGGGAACACACACACATGTTTGTGCAAGTGTTGGTTACATCGCCGATATTGTTAAGAAGCTATTAGCTGTTTTTATTATTGTTATGTACGTATTTGTTTTCTCTTGTTTTGTTATTTCAACTTCCATTTCTTTTAAGAGAAGTATTGTTTAAAATTGTTACTGCAAAATGTATCCTTTTCGAAATTTATGTCTTTTATTGCTTTTGTGAATTTATGAAGATGCCTGTGTTGTCTCCTTCGCTTTCTGAGTTAGTATTATTTAAGGCAATTTTTGGTTAATTGATGACTAAAGGGGCCACAAGTTACATTTTTCATAGACAAACACAAGACAATGACTTTTTCCTTTAACGTACATACCAGTGAGCTGCATGGGTAACATTCAACACGTTTCTGATTTGCAGATGGTCATACAACAAAATATATCCAGTCATCTTTGGTGCTTGCAGATTTTTTTCGTGCACAAAAAAACCAGTGTTAACAAAATAAATAAAACCACTATCGAACTCAGTACGATCAACCACCGCATTTAAGATATTTTTCCTCATACAAAGAAAGTAAAAGCTTGCAGAAATAGAAAAAAATGTTTACCCTCAAATTGCCTTTGGGGCTTAGCACTATTTCTATTTGTCAATTTTTAGACCATTTTTTAAATAAATGTCTCAGTTATATATTTTTAGAGACCATACCCTAAACCGGTTACATAAGTTAAACGCACAGATGAACGGGAAAACGGAGAATTCATAAGGAACGTAACTAATAAAGTAAAAAAGAAATGCGGTTGGGGGACCTCCGTTAGGAACGAAGTTTCTCGGAATTTAATACAAGGTGAAATCTGTATGTTTTATTGTGTGTTGTTTTCGAAATTTTTAAATTTTATATGCTTCTTAAAATTTTTGGAACGTTTTATATTTTTACTTTTTTGCAGTAATTTTTTTTTGTCAATCTGCTACAAAACGAAGAAAATTTTTCAATATTGCTCTTTTTTGTTGTGACATACTTTAATTTAGCGACATCTATCAACTAATAGTGTTCGTTTTTACAACTAATTAATATTTATTGGTAGGTGTCTCTGCTGTCAGCGGAGACACCTATAATTATTTGTCGACAATTATAATTGTCCATAATACACAATTATTTGTCGACAGATTCACCAATACATATAAACAGCTTACACGCTTTCGTGACGATTTCTACTAATTTGCACTACCAGCCAGCCGTGCTAAGGAACTTAGTCCAAAAAAAATTTTGATCACTTCAATTTTATCACAAAAAAAAAAAAATAATTTTAAATTTTGAGGAAGCAAAAATCGAACTAGAAGCCCCATAAACTTATTAACAAAATAATGTATTATTTTCGAAAGAAGAAAAATGCACTCACTAGAATCGAGAAGGTAACTTTATCTGACATAATTGTGTCAGATTTTGTATTTACTATCATGTACATATATTTGCAAGTAGGCAGAAAAAGGAAAGTAAACAAAATGAACAACTGAAAACCATACGTTTAATTTGTCCAAATATAACAACGATCTAAAATCAACTCTACACTTAAATTGCTTAGTGCTCCATTGCGTCTTAACTCCTGAGATGGCTGAATGGGTATGATATTTCCTCAACAGTCATGAGGTTTGTGGTTCAAATCCCGTTCAAGGCAAAATAAAAAAGCATTAACGATGTAAAAGGGAATTGACACATGAAAACAGAATTTATAAAATAAATTAAAAACGAATTCCAGAAAATAATTTTCATTTTTAATACTAACATATGAAATCGGCAGGAATCCAATATAAAAGTTAATTTTGAAACTTGCTCTGAACGAATGACAATTATATTAGATTAAAAATCACAAAGGATAGAATAAAATTCTCTACATCAATGATATAACTTATTATGAAAAATCATTAAAAGATTTCATTTTGAATAGTCGGACATGTTATGTGTCAAGAGTAATAAGTTCTGCAATCACATTTAATGCAAATTATGTATTGATTTCTCTACTCCTATTGATTATCTTTTACGACTGGGTTATTCTCTTGGCTCAAGCTATCATGCATATGGTAGATGGGTCGACTACAAACAAAAGGGAAACTTTGTAGCTAGGAATTAATTTGACTCTCAAGTGATGACAAATTTTGAATTCGGCTGTCATACTTTGAGATTTATTTTGTAAAACAGTTAGAAAATTTTAGCCAGGGAACGCTACACCATTGAACAAAAAAATTTAGTTGTGCAAATTTACTATCAAAATGGCGAAATGGAACAAGGCACTTATCAATAAAATTTTCTTTAGTGCTGCGTCCCAGTTTTTATTAAATTGTTAAGTAAAGAAACAAAATTGTTCCACATGGGGCTCAAAAAATCTACGAATAGTCGCCGAAAAATCATTTTTTTGAAGATGATCAAGAAAACACCATCATCTCTGCACTACAAAACTGCGAGAACCATTTTTATGTGGCTACAATTGACTAATGTTGAAAGCAGTGATCTTTGGTTTCAGTATGGCGGTTAGACAAGCTATACGGCCGACCAAAAAGTAAAATTTTTGCAAGGGAAATTTCCCGCTTGCCTAATTTTTCAATATAAAGGTGTCCATGGGCCGCCTCGTTGTTGTGATTTAATGCCACTTGATTATTTTCTCTGGAACATCGAGCTTAAGTGTACAAGCTACACTAAAAGAACTGTAATTCATAATTCTTATGAGTTTATTACAATAATATGTGTTTTTTAGTCCAAAGAAAATTTTCATTGCGGCAAGGAATGTTTTTAGATCTAGTGAATTAATTTCCATTAAACACTGTTTATTAGTTTTTACAACTACGTATTAATAATATCATTGGATTTATAGAAAAAAAGGTCTTTCATTTTATTCTTTCATTGACTTTTCAATCCCCATTTCATTTGCAAAGAAGATTTGATGTATAAAAAAATATTTTAACATATCACAAAGGTTTTGATATCTATTGTATTTTATGCATGATTTTTGTCATTAAGCAAATAATTCATCAGCTTAATTACTAAAATTCATATTTTTAATAAAACCATCGTCAATTTAAATTTAATGAACCACAAAACATTAACATCCTTATTCACAAAAAATATTTCCGGCTTATAAGGTTCTTATTTGACATATTTGTATGGAAAATTTGTCAAATAAGAGTTTAATAAACCTAAAATATTTATTTTGAATAACACCCTAAATTTATTGTGAAAAAGCTGACGTCTGTCAACGTGCCAGAGGTGAGCACTTGCCAAACATCATATTCCATTATGAAATCATGTAGTACTTATTTACGTTGGTGTCAATGAAACTGAATTTGAAACAAAAAAATTGATTTGATGAAAGTCGATTAACTTCTTAACCCCAAGTTCATGTCAAACTTGAAAAAAAATTTATGTTTACGTAATCAAAACAAGCAGCAAACCATAATCAAAATCTACACACGTTGCAGTACTCTGCTACATTAGTACATAAAAAGTATTCTCATATGTATTTATATGACTTTGTTGCTGAATTGGGTGATTGTAGAAGACATAAAATGAGATACTACTCTATTCTTTTCCCAAATTGTCAAATGCGTTACATTCCAGGCATGTTTGAATGCCTATAATTTATGTGTGGCGAAAAAAAGCACCACTTAATCTTTATCAATCTTTATCAATGTTTATTAATGAAACAATATTGTGTCTAGTAAAGACTAATAAATCGCTAATAATGTTACCACGACAATACAATAAAAGTTTTCGAAATGGCCTAGAGAAATACCACAGAAATACAATTGAAGAAAATAATTTATCAATTCTAAGTCTTCATGGTAGGGGAAAAAATGTAACTCCATTTTTTCCAGCGCTGTTAATCAAAAATGCTATACCTGAACCTATGTTATACTATCTTATGTCTCATGGGCTGCCAATCGGGAGACTGGCACATTTTGGTCCTAGAAGGTCTCGTTGTGCTACCTGAAAAGGCGGTGGGGTAACGGCCCTATACATCAACGGCCTTATACACCAGATGAATAGATAATACACTCCATATTGTTTACTTCGGTTCCAGTCCATGTGGTGCCGGTCTGTCCAAGTAATTTGCTCTCTTCTTAGAAAGAGCTAGATATCGGCAGAGGAGATGCTCGATACTCTCCTGCTCCTCCTCCTCCTCCTCCTCCTCCTCTTCATCTCCGCTGGCTATGCAGGAGGCATAACATGGAAGATTTAATCTTCTCGCATGTACGCCCATATGACAGTGTGTTGTCAGCACAAACAACTAGGGTCATTTGTCGCGGAAAGCGCAAGAAAGCTAAAGTTGTCTTGAAATTATAGCTGGGACACGTGAGCACCGATATTCAATAGCGGATCTCATTCGACGACCTGTCCTCTTAACAACTGTCACTGTATTAGCCATTGGGAGGAACTCCAACGAAATCGTTCATGTCCTCCAGTTGTAAGTGGGCACCAGGTCTCGCCAGTTCATGTGCCACTAAATTGCTGAACACCCCCTTAAGTATAGTTATCCAAAGAAGCTCTAGGTCTGAATGTCTCTCTATCTCATTTAGATATATCCTGCATTCTCGAACCAACTTAGATGTTGAGTAAACACCTGCAAGCGGCCTTGCTGTCAGTACAGCAAGTACTATATATTCTATAGTACCTCATCCAATTTTGCGCTCTCCTTATCACCGCAACGTCGGCCTAAAAGGCGCTACACTCATTACGTACCCTAAAAGTGATCCTGCGTTAAGGTCGGGGGAAATATATGCCCCCACCAACCCCTGCGCTCACCTGACATTAGCCGTAAAAAGCATGATCGCGCCTTCTGATTAACCTATTTAGACACAATCTAGGGTGCATTCGACAGATTTACGTTAATTCTCCTTTTGGGAATTCATTGGGGTCGGCCAGCAATAGTCAATGCAACTCGGAAAGTCAGGTATCCTTCCAATTATCGCTGCATGCCCTGAGACATCCTTGGCGTGCCACCTGCCTTCAGCCGTTAAGGTTGAGGTTCGTCTTGTAATATTGAAACTTTTACTTTTTGATAATTTTAAAAATACAAATCGTAGTAACCGATGGTAACTCATTGTATAGAAGTTGTTAAGAAAAGTAAAAGTGTGGCAAGTCGAAAACATGTTTTCTGAGTTAAAGGTTTGTTTGAACATTCCTTATTCTCATTATGTTCATGGGAATTACGAAATAAGTGGTTGAGTTTCAAACATTATTTTAAGAATTTTTCGAGTCTAGTGATTAGTTGATTAGCATCAACAAAATATCGGCGGCATATAGACAGCTAGAAAAGACAGCAAACATTAAGGTCTATTTTAAGACCTAAAATATTTCATCCAAAAGATTATTGCATTTTTGTGTTTGAGTGGGGAAAGCACAAAGCCGCCGAACATTAGACGTTTCCCAAAGCTGTTGTATGAACATTAAGTGACTTTTTAGTCCAGCATAATCTCTATAAACGTTATAATATGCAAATAGATCAATATTTTTTTCTTAATTTTTTTCAAAAACTTGTTTAAAATATTCTTTGTTTTACGGAACTTGGGCCCTACACTTTTTTGCTTGGGGTTTTATTTCAAACGAATAAGCTCTTAAGTGGTAGAATTCTATTCGTATTTGGGGACATAATTAATTAAACACTTTGTTCGCATCTGTCTTACTTATTTAAAGACATATTGTGCTTCTTCAAAGCGTATTAAAGGAATAATGTATGAAAGTAAAACAAATAACAATTTGTGGTATTTGAATTAACAGCTTGACAGTACTAACGGTATACAGCTGCTTAACAAGGGTATGTACCGGTATTACCGCAATAAAAATAAGAAATTGAAGAGGTATTAATGCCAATACATATATTCCTTTCGGGTTTTCACCTTAATCATGTGCAGTTACATAACTTGTGCAAATTTCAAGTCATTGTTCCTTTAGGTCACAGAGTTACAGATAATTTTTACACTTTATTTTATGGGGATAGCTCTTAACGTTTGCTTTGTCATAGAAGCCATGCAACTACATAGCTTGTGCAAATTTCAGGTCTCAATCTCTTAGGGTACGAAATTTGAAATTGGTTTTTATACATTTTGGTAGGGGGACACCCTTTAGCTCTTAACTTTTTGTCTTTGCCGGGTAACTACATTTCCTGTGAAAATTTCATTTGCTCTAGCTTTTACCATTTTGAAAAAAGGGCTCTGTGAAGACACATACGCACAGCACAGTCTCAGTAAGAGGGTACCATTTCCGCTTCATGAGTACGGAACCCTAAATTATGAATTTACACTTACTTTTTAATGTTCTACGTTTCAAGCTTCCAGTTAGTTATCGTTGAACCATTTACGTCAAATAGATCTAAATATGTTCTAACCTGGACTTATATTGTAAAGCTTTAAGCTTTCTTATTATTAAACCTTAATTTAACTTTATGTTCAAATTTTATGATATGCACTTGCTAATTACTTTATCACCACCATCACCATCACCATTTAAACAAGACAAGACAAGTAAAGTTAAGAAATTACTGGCTGGGGAAAATCCCATGACTGTTTCATGTCCATTACAACAGTCATCACAATATTGAAATATTGTGATTGAATTTGTTAAAAAAAATCATTAGCAAAGTTATTACATTATCAAACTGCCCACCCAGTGCAATATTATTATTATTTTTATTAACGTTTCTGCTAATTTTTAAGCAGAGCATTTTCAAATTTTCAATCTCTACTTAATCACATTCTGGCATCGTCCTTAAAATGTTCTTGCTGAAATGAAACTCACAAAAATTTCCTTGGCAATTACTCATTGTGGTTTAAGTCACTGACACTTACAACATTGATTGTATTCTATGTGCTCCTTCGTTTCATCCACTAAATTCTTTCATTTATCCCCTTTTTGAAACAAAAATATCCAACTCAACTATAAAGTTTCTGTTTCGTTTAATTTCTTTTTAATTGTAGACATTAAACAACTTAATCTTTAAGTTTAGAAGGTTGGAAATAAAAAAAAATAATAATATTAATGCCTCAGAGCTTTACTGTAATAGGAACATAAGTATATATGAATGTACATAAATGTATTTACGTAAAATTGAATGTAAGTAGGTACATATGTATGTATGTACTCAAGCAAGCTAAAACTGAAGACTACCAGGATAAATTTCTATTTCTGGAGGGTGATTTGTTTTTAGAAATAATGAAGAGTTAATACATTAGTGGGAGACATATTCTATTTAAAGAAAGTGACAAGCAAACTTCCCTGCCTACGCAGCAATTTTCGGCAAAACGGAACTTTTAAAATAACAGATTATGAATCTATGATATCTAAACTTTTCCAGTACAATACAAATACCTAGAATTTGATGCTGAAATAGTGTGAAGATATGAGCGAACCTCTCGAAAGCACACAGGACCCAGTAATACCATGTTCATACATGCGCCTTTATTGAGGTAATCGCAATAAAGTCCATTATTGAGCTCAATATTGCATACAAAAAGTCAATAAAGTTATTGCTCAATAAACTCTATATTGCTTTGAATATTGAGAAAAAGATGGAACACAACACTGTAAAAGATGTGTTTAATAAGCAAAATTATACAATGCGAAATGAATGACGTGATAAATGTAAGCAAAAGCAAAGAAAACAAAATAATAAAAAATAAAAATAAAAACATTGCAGCATTTTCAAATTTTTATTTCTTTTTATTATTGCCGCTTTGGAGTCATAACATGAACGCACTACTTGTACAAGTTCCATATTTGTATTGTACAACACTAATATCTTTTTAATAAAATGCAGTTTTTCTTCCATTTTTCTTATTGGAAAATATTTTTCACTTTTTTTCTCACTACCAAAACAAAAACAACAACTTTTTTTCAGCTGTCAGATACTAATTGAGTTAGCGCAATATTTGTATGTATGAACGCAAAAAATATTATGTCAATAAACTGAATATTATCTCAATTAGAAATACATGTATGAACAAGGTATAAGTGGTCTATTAGAAATATTAAAATAATTGTGACGACAAAAATATGTTTTGCAATAAAGAAGTTGTTTATTCCATGTTTACACATCGTCTGTTTTTTATCTTTTTATCTAGTTTTCTAGAATTTATGGATATGTTTTGTTTTTACCCGTGTTTTGTTTAATCATTTTTGTTTTCTCATCGTCTGTCTTTTATGTATTTATCTAGTTTCCTAGAATTTATGGATAAGTTTTATTTTTACCCGAGTGTTGTTTAATCATTTTTTACGTGCCAGACTGCTTTTATGATGGCCGTGAAAATAATGCTTTCTGATTTTAATTATACTATTGACTTTGTCTACATTGTTTTTGTTTTCCAAAAAATTAAATTGCCATTGTTATGCGTCATAAAATCATACCTACAAAAGTGTAGAAAAAATGTTTAAGGTTAGGGCGACCATATCTCAAAGGTACGGTGACATGAGCAAGTATTAGCCTACAAACAACGTGACCACTACATTCTTATTGGAATTTGTTTGGGTGCTAGTACATGGATACAAGAACAAATACGCATATTGAGCGGGTTAATTAAAAAAAAAAAAGAAACTTAAGGCTATTGTGCCATAGATATTTCGGTAACATTAGGCTTGAGGAAAACAAATTCCACTAAGACGTCTTACAAAAGACATCATTTTTTAGGCATCCAAACTTCAAGTTCTCATATTTTTTGTATAGGAATCCGCCTAGGGCGATGTGGTGCATGCTCTTTGTGTTCAAAAAAGAAAATTAATATATTGGCAAGCAAAAATTCTTCAACTCCTCTACGTTCACTCTAGGCCTGATTAACATTAGGAGCCCTAACTCATATTTTCGTCAGTATTGACTCTCTCTCCATTCCACCAATTAGTTCCATAGTGCTAGTAGAGAACTCAAATGGGTGATCGACCTGAGCAACCTCTTTAGGGGCACTTCCTACAAAAACACAAACAAAATAAAATTTCGAACTCTTCGTATATAATTTTTTTTTTTTTGTGATGTGTAGTGGTGCAACTTTTTTTCCAATATTAAAAATATCACATTTCTCAAGTGTATATTTTGAGGTTATCTGAGTTCTGAGTTTCTTATACATATTTATTTCTTATAATGTACATTAAAGGCCATATTCATAATAATTATTGCAAGTTTATTAAGCTCTTTGTCAAATAAACGTGTAATAAACCTTCAATAGTTTTTATGAATATGGGTGTAAATGTTTTCGTCGTTGCTGTTGAATACTTTTAAAACGAAAAGAACAAGAATAGTTTTTAAGAGTGTAAGGCAATTCAAAAATGATAAATTTATAAATTTATAGTGTCTGTTTCAGTTGTTTTTCCCGTATTATAAATAGCACAAAACTGAATAAATAAAGGAAGTGAAAATAAAAATTACCAATTTTTGTTTTTTTTTTATGGTGGGATTATTGTATTTAGTTTACACCAAGTATTAGTTCTTTATGCTGCTAAAAACATGTTTTTGTTTTACAAACTTATGGCCATATTCATAATAATTATTGTAAGTTTATTAAGCTCTTATTTGACGCATTTCTACGGAATATTTGTCAAATAAAGGTGTAGTAAACCTTCAATAGTTTTTATGAATATGCATGTTAATACCCAAGCATACGCATATTCATAATATTGATACATGACGCTACTAATTAAGGTATTTAAAAAAGTATTATTGTAGGGCAAATTATTTTTGAAAGAATTTTTCTTTGTGAATTTGCAAAAAGAAAATGGCTTCAAATAAATACTTATACTCTTGAATTCTTCTTTAGAGAGTATTTTTGCCCGGTGAAATGGAGTTTGGTAGTTTTCTTGTAAAAATTTTACTTACAAATTTTTTTTAACAGTGGCACAACTGAAATTCAAAATAGTTGTATACAGCTTATTTTTAATTTATAAAACGCGTGGAATATGTTAATTTTATATGGTTCTATGTGCTTTATATTGCCTTATATGTACATCTATTTACAATTTCTATGGCCAAAATGGCAATAGCAGCCCACTTTCCACTCGACATTTGGAAAAACTGATATAAATATTTTATGAAAACAAATGTTGATATGTTAAATGTACACATATGTTACATATCCTGTACTGATAACAAACCTGTAGCCATTCAAAAATGTACACATGCCCTGCCATTGCATATGTGTAAGCTTCGGCTACTACATATCCCACATTTCAATATGGGACAACAAACACTACACTTCATGTAATATAAAAATTTTAAGGCATATGCCACTGTTACATATTTAACAAATGTGAACAAAATGCTGGCAGTTTTTATGACGTTAGAGCCACATGTGAATGTGGCTTTTTACATGCCATGTATATTTGTTTGCTTTAAGAACCGATTGAAATGTATTATTATCAGTCTCAAAAAACACCTTGACATTTTCTCTACTTTTCAGATTTCTATATGCCACCAATATTTCGTTGATGATAATCAACTCATCAGCAGACTAGAAAAATCTTAAAAGTATGTTTGAAATCCAACTACTTATTCCAAATTTTCTGCAATAAAGGTTTGCTTAGACACTTTGGATTCTCACTTTATATTAATGGGAATTTTAGAATAATATTTTATTGAGCTATTTTTCTCATCTAATTTAGCATATTTGTCATAAATTATAATCTTGTTGCTCCTGCGCTTATTGTTTGTTTGTTTTGCCATGGAAAATTAAGCTGACAGTTTCAGTTCTGCAATTTTTTACAAAAACAACATGAATATTGCTTGAGTGGTGTTCTGTTGTTTTAATTCTTGTAAAAATGTTAGCACCTTCAATTCGTGAAGTGGGTGGGTGTTGCCAACATTTGAATCAATATACATCACTGATGGGATGAGAGAACGTTTCTAAAATGTTTTGGAAAATAAAGATTTACCGATCGCTTGTCAGATTTTGTATGCGTATTCTCCCTTACTCCATACAATATACAATCGAACTTCCCTATAGTGAATCTTCACGGGGACAGAAAATTCCTTCACTATATATAGAAACTTCGTTATACAGAAATATTTATTTTTTATTTATTTAAAACAGGGACCGTAACTGTTATAACTTTTATCATAAAAGTCAGAATATAAAATATATTTTTGAGGAGAAATAAAAGTTATTTTTGTGTTTTCAACCCCTTTGACAAAGAAATTATTATTTAATATTCCAAATATTCTTTTCTAAATAAGTAAATTTACTGAAAAATTATCTTTGTTTGAAAAAGTTTTTTAATAAATATAATGAATTTATCACAAAATATCTTTTATTTCTGCTCAAAAAAATTAAAGTCAAAAAATAACTTTTAATTTTGCTTGAAAAAATAAAACTCAAAAATAACTGGTATTTTTTTTTCGAAAAAATAAAAGTCAAAAAATAACTTTTATTTCTATATATTATTTTATCTATAATTTTTGACCTTTATTGTTAAAATTAATAAAACTATTTTTTAAAGCTTTAGGTCTTTTAATTTTCTTTATTAATTTTTCGATATTTCGCTAACAATTTGTTAGCATCGTCAGGAATCTTTAATTGTTTTTATTTTCTATAAAATGAAACCAAGTACATTCTCCGACATTTCCTTGAGGTTGCTTTTTTTTATTTTTGTTTTAACTACATTTTTCTATATCAATAATACTCCAGATACGGAAAGATTCTTAGAACGAGCAGCCGTAACCCATTGAGCATTGCTTCGTCAATGCCTTCGAAAAGACAAGTTCGAAGTCTCTTACGCTTAATGCTTAACTGAATAACTGGCTTGTTTTTTAAAATGTTTGGTAAAGTACTGGGAAGAATTCCAAACTCTTTAGCTATATCTTTTTTCTTTGCTGTCTCTTCTTCAACTCTATTAATTAGTAATAATATTTTTTTCATGACAAATACTACTCAGGTGCATCATTTTCGTTCACTCAACTCGGTCAACTGATGTTAAAAGTCAAATCCTAAACTTTTTTGTTTTCATTTTCATTATTTTGGGAATCCCAAAAATACAACTTATTTTCTTTATAAATAGTGTTGCTAACAAGTGTAAAATAAGCCTGCTAAAAAAAAGTTCACTATATGGAGACAAAAACACACTTAAAATTTATTTTTGTTTCCACACTTTTGTTCATTGTAAAGAAAAATTCATTGTCTGGAAATTGATTATATGGACATCAAAATACATTGAAAAAGGCACGAAAAAGCTGTGTACTTCATTTTATGTTCATAATAAGTTCACTATAAGGAAGTTCGACTGTACTTTTACATGTTAAGATTTTGTCCAATATACAGAATATTTTCATGTAAATGGCCTTAAGCTTGTTATAATTTAGAGTTTTTACACATATTGCTGAACAAAATCACACATGCAGTTCTGAAGTTATGATAACATGTTCGCAGCAGAATCATCATAAATCTCATAATTTAGAAAAAATAAAATAAAATATCGAAAATAGAGATTTACCTATAGGATCTGAAATACTGATAACTTTTGTAGGGAGACCACCACAACACATCAAAATAATTTAGTGGTTACATAAATTTCTTGTTGCATAGTGTTATTGGATATTCATTAAAACTTACGTTTATAATAAGTATCGGCTATATAATTTTTGCCCTTCAATAGTAGTTCTGGAGCCAAAACGACCAAGTGTTTTCGTAGACTCAGCTTTTTCCACCCTGCCATAAAAAATCTCTTAAATCATAAATTAATTGATTTGATTCGTAATCGAATTTTAAGCCATTTGCGTGGGATTTGTCTTAAAAATTATTAAGAAAAATCATTGAAATTTTTCTTTTAAAATCAGTTTAAATTAAAATTGTTGTTTTGTTGCCTTTAAGCGACCTTCTTTCATTTTAAGTGTTATTATTTTGTTAGATTTTATAAATGAGCTTAAGGTCACTCAACTCTCAATAAATATATTTTCTATTTATTGATAAGTTTTTTCGATACGCCTTTGTGTATCTTCTTCCTGAAGAAGATACACAAAGGCGTATCGAAATATCGAAAAAACTTATCAATAAATAGAAAATATATTTATTGAGAATTGAGTGACCTTAAGCTCATTTATAAAATCTAACAAAGTTAAATAAAAAGGTCGAAGAACGAGTATCCAGAACGTGTTATTATTTTATAATCTTCCTGCAGAAGCAGCTTGATGTAGATCGAAACGTGTGTCTCCAAAAAAAAAAAAAAACTATCTAGATAGATATTCACATAAAACAACATTTTATTATCGTTTTATAAGAACTAATAAAAACTATTTTGAACCACAGACACTTAGTTTGAGTAAAATATTCTGCTATCTAATCGAAATTCAAGGGAAAAGGAAATTACCAACTCCAGCAGCGCAAGAGGCAGACTGAGTATGGTCTGAGTCAAAACAGTATAAAAGCAGAATATTTAAATTTTAGAATTACATGAAATTAGTATTTTAAAGAATAAAAAACGAAAAAATGTCCGATAATTTAAGAAAATATTTTAACTGCAATTTTAACGCCAAAGAAAAAATTTTCGAAGGCAACAAAACGGAGCCCCCGTTCGAACCCAGTTTGTCGGTGGGCCAAGTTTTATTCGCAAGCTTACAGCAAAATTGTGAAAACATATTACAAGTAATGGTTTTGTGAGTGAAAACTGAGACTTAAAAATGTTAACGAAAATATATTGCTTTAGATTGATGACACGTACCACATTAGTGTAACAAATGCTCAGGCCTTGAAGTGGGGCATACGGATAGCGCTGCGTTTAAAGGAAATGGCATTTGATCACACAGATATTATTGGCATCAGTGCCAAAAATTCCACTTATTTATTACCAGTAGTATTGGGCTGCTTCTTCAATGGCACCCCCTTTCATGCTGTTAATCCAGATTTGGATGAAGGTGGCGTTTGTAATTTCTTTTCATAAAAAACCTAAAGTTATGGCAGTATTATTATTCTTCAGAAACTGTTACACACTGCTATGGCTTGACCAAACCCAAATTAGTATTCTGTGATGGAGAAGTTTACAGAAAGGTGAAACACACTACAAACGACATTTGTCAGTCTATAGTCACACTGACGGAGCATTTAGAGGGCATTCCAAATGTAAACGAACTGCTGCAACCAGTGGCTGGCGAACAAGATTACAAGTAAGTAGAGCATAATTATGCATTAAAACTTATAATGGATGAACTATTCAAAAGTTCAAATTTAATATGGCTCTAAAACAAAATCGGCTTAAAGTTTAACCAAATTTATTATTTTTTGGTACACGGTGGGGTCTGCCTACATGAGACCAACTTTAGGTTATTTGGGGACATGGCAGTATTTTTACCCATAAACATCTTAACAAAAGAAAAAATGTCTGCAATTTTTTTCAAGTGCTTATTCTCTATTTGTAATAAGTGAATTATTATTTATATAAAGTTAATTAATTTTTCATTATTCGAACTTTTTGTTATATAATAATTTTGCGTATATCAGGCTCAAGTTCTTTCTATATTATTTTTGTGATTGATGTTAATTAAATAATACATAAACGACATCAAAGACATTTAGTAGAGTGGACAAGTAGTTGTTTCGATTTCAGGATCTCATGTTTCTAAAGCGACAATCATGCCACCACTCAGCTACCTAAGTTGTTGTACATTATCTGTCTAAATTTTTAATTATATCCAACACACCTATTCTATTTTATTTTTGTCTTATTTAATTAATATCAATCACAAAAATTAAATTAGAAAGAACTTGAGCCTGATAAACTTAATACCAAAATTTATTAACTTGACAGTCGCTGAGCAGAACAAAACATTTGAGAAAGCTGAGAAATGAAAATTGAATTAACAATACAAGAAAAATAGATACAGTACGTTGTACTACAGCGCGGTTACTTTTGTGTGGTGAGAAACTCTCACCCTGTATATATGCTATGATAAATACATAAATAAAAGAGAATGGGTGTGTTTCAAATATGTAATTAAAAATTTCGACAGAAAATATACTGGCTTATCCATTTTGCGGTTTCAAAAGTAAACGTAAATAAAACACATATAAAATATATATATTTTTTTCATGATAAACCTTTTTTATTAAAAAGCTTGAACGTTGACATTATCTGTGAAACACTACATCATTTAAATGACCACCAAGCGATGTGTTGCAAGCATTGATTCTTTTGAGATAATTTTCGACCACTTTTTGACACATATTGGGCGGTACCCCAGCCATAACTTGACGAATGTTGGTTTTTAAGTGCTCAAGAGTTAAATGCTTATCTGCATAAACACGTTCTTTCGCGTAGCCCCCCAATAAAATCTAATAGTGTCAAATTCCATGATCTGGGTGGCCAGTTGATAATTTTGTTCATTAACGTACCCACCGAGTGAGAAATGTGCTTCATCGCTGAAGAAAATTTTGTTCAAAAATCGTCGTCCACCGCCTGTTGTTCCACGTATCTACGACGTTATGAATGGTCAGCTGGCTGCAATTGTTATGTGAGCTAGACTTTATACCTTTATATGGATGTATGTAGGTGAAGATCTAAATATGCCGTAAGAAAGTCCTAGTTCCTGAGAACGACGAGGAATCGACACATTCGGGTCTTCCTCAACAGTATCACTTACAGCAGCGATATTTTCAGTGGAAGGAACAAAGCGTTGATGCACAGTTCTTGCAATATTTTTAACCGATCCAGTCTCTAAAAATTTCTTCACAGTTGTGCAAAAAGCTTGCGTAGTTGAACGATTACGTAAACGATAATCTCCCCTTAATGCACGATATGTGGCTGTGGCAGAATCACCATTTTTGTAGTAAATTTTCATAATTTTTATGCGTTGTGTGATAGTTAAGCGATCCATTTTTGTCAATGTCAGACTTTTAACTGATAAGACAAAAATTGGCTTAACAACTCAGTTTCACAGATGTTGACTTCCCATCCTATACTTTTGAAACCATGAAATGGATAACCGGTTATTATTCATGTATTGCATGAAAAAATTATGTACGAAACCATTGGGCAAATGTTGCCTCAATGCAAAAAATTTTATATATGAAGAGTATTAAAATACTTTTCTTTTTCAAGGTACATATAAAGCTACTCGACAGTTCATTCGACATCGAGTGCGGGGACTTAGCCCTAGAATAAGTTTGACAATTCATAAAGTTTTCCTTTGGAATTTCATTAAAATAGATATACAGATTTATTCAACAAAATTTTTACTTATACCTAGACCAACACCTCTTGTTGAAGGTCTCCAGCAGACCGTGGCAATTTTGTGTTCTTCTGGCACCACTGGAAAACCAAAAGCTGTTCGTATTGCAAAATCTGGGGTTTTAATTGAAAATGTGTAAGTATGGCTTAAGCCCGTATAATACTACATTTTGCTTGCATTGTTTAAGTTTTGGAGAACAGTGCAAATATAATGTAATAGTAGAATTTAGTATGAGCAAAGATTTCAGCTACATTAAGATAAATGCAAAACTGTCAACATTTTTGTTGAAGTTATCGATAAAAAATCATGTTATGTCAAAAAAAAAATGTAAAATTTTTGAACTTAAAATTGACATTTCAAACTTGAATGTTGCTGTGTCAGCGGTTTATGCGGTGATTTAACTCTTCTTATTTGGAACATTTTTATTTCCTAGCGCTTTCTTGAAATTGAAAAGAATACAACACTTAAAAAAAGATGTCAGTTTTGTATATTTGGTTCTTTCTTGCAATTGCTGTTTCTTGCCATCAATTCTATACCAATTAATGAAAGCAAAATGAAGTATCATATGGGCTTTATTGAAAAAAATTAAGAGATCGCCAATTTAAGCTTATTCCGCTGTAGCTTTTTGAACCGCGACAGCCGTCTTTTTGTGCCCAGTAGCGTTGACTGGTATACCGGCCTCTGGTTCATTGTTACCGTCTGTCTCAGTCATGGTACGCGCATTATAAGCAAACAACCTTTTAGTATTGATTTGTTTTTGCAACTCGTACATAAATACAGAATAACGTATGCTTTTGTATCGGCCTTGCATGTGGCCATGTTAGTTGCCCATCCCAACGTCTCTAGAAGGAATTTGGGTTCCTTGAAGATTATCAATTTTGGTGGCAGTAATTTATCCGAAGCCACTCTTTTACGTGTAAATGACTTACTGCCAGAAGATGTTTCCATCAATTTCACCTATGGCATTACCGAAGTGGGACCCATTTCATTTAATTTTGATAGAACTCATCCCAAGTCGGTGGGTAAATTAATACCCAATTTGAGCATAAAAATTATTAACGAGCAAAATGAGAGCCTGGGAGTAAATGGGGTGGGTGAAGTTTTGATTAAAACTGTCCATCCCTGGCAGGGTTATTACAACAACCCTGCGGAAACTGCTAAAGCAATAGACAGTGATTTTTGGTTTCATACCGGTGATTTGGGTTATTTTGATGAAAATCTTTTGCTGTATTTGGTGGATCGCAAAAGAGAGACCTGCAAGTATCAAGGTATTCAATACTCGCCCAATGAAATTCAATTTACCATATCTGAACTGCCAGATGTAAAGGATGTTTGTGTGGTGGCTTATGAGGATGACATAGATGGCGATCTAGCTGGTGCTTTGGTAGTGAAAGCTGAAAACAGCGCCTTGACATCAGAGCATATAGTAGATCATGTTAAGAAGCGTTTGGTTGCCGATTACAAGCAATTACATGCCGGTGCTTACTTTGTGGAAAAACTTCCCTACAACTCCAACAACAAATGTATAAGAAACAAAGCACAACAGATGTTAAGAGATCTGATGGAAAATAAAATTAACAATAATATTGATTAAAAGAACTAAAAGGTGTTTCAGTTAAGCCTGCAAATTTAATAATTAGTGTTGAAAATGTCTCTATTTGCTAGTTTTTTTCAGGATTTGAGAAGTAACCTGGGTTATGAACCGGGTCATAACTATTCTTCGAAAAACTCCTTGTCACTATATCCACTTGAGCTGTTTTTATTATAGTACAATGAAAAGTTACATTTTTGTGTGTAGAGAACAATTTGGCAACTCAAAAACACAGATCGTTCACTGAAGATCAACAATATGGAGCTGATTTGCTTATTCATTTTGAAACTACTAGACATTAATCTTTTAAGTGAGAAACCGTACACATCAGCTAATAAGTGGAGCGAATGCAATAAAAAGTTTCCCCCAGATCATACCTTGATTCTCTTCAAGGTAAGACTTCAACGTTAAATAGAAAACAATAGTAAAAGGAAAAACGTTGTACACTATGGCTGCGACAACAGTATTATGTTGTCTATAAAGAAACAAAAGGTTGCGGAAAATAAAATATTTTTATTGCAAATACCGTAAAAAATTTTTAATAACCGTCAACACAATTCTTCTCACAGCTTGATCATTGTGCTGCCACCATCTATTAAAATATAAATGTGGCCATTTGAAAAAAAAAATATATATTTCTGAAACCGTTTTAGAATGAAGATTTGAACAAACAAAGTATTTTTATACCATTTACCAAAAGGGTATATATGAATTTGTTTCATAAAATATCTATTTTTGGGCATCGATTTTGAAGCCACCATAAAATTTATTGATCTAAGTCCGACCTCAATCGTTTCATAAATGACCCCTCTGCTTGGCGATTGGAAATAAGCGAGACATAGACAAAAAGGCATAACTCAGTTTTTTAACACATTTATTGTTTTATAAAAAATAAAAAAAAATTAAAAGCAACCAAACGGGTTGAACCATCCCCGTGCAGGTTGATAGCAGCTTACACTACCATACCAGCAATGCTAAAAACAACAACAAGTCGAAAACTACCAGGTGTCCCTATACAACATAAAGTAACAATTAACCGTCACTCTCGAACCGTGAGAGACAGAGGGATGAAAGTTGCTTAATATATGTATTCACATATTCTCCACAACAAGAAATGCTAAAAACAACAACAACTCTAAAACTACCAGGTGTCCCTTTACAACGTAAAGTAACAGTTAGCTATAACTCTCGAGCCGTAAGAGATAGAGAGCCGAAATTCGCACAGTGTATGTATTCCCAGATGCCTTACAACAACAAATGACAACAACAACAAGTCACATATGCCTTAGAATATGTAAGCTTTCTACACGTACATTACACATACGTACGGAACCCTAAGTGTGCGAGCCATCCTCGTATTTGACTGAATTTTTTATTCTAATAGTTCTGATTTTTCATAAAACATAAAACTTGCCTTTGGCAACATACAAACGATAATTCTCATGTGTGTATATATTGTAAACGGGGATGCCAAATATTTTGCTCAAAAAAATGGGCAAAATAAAACTTGGATCATCACAGATAAATTTCTTTGTTGATGAAAGCCTGTGTATTTATTTGAAAAATAAAAATAATTTTAAAAATAAAAATAATTTATTATTAGTAACTAATGTTTATAAAATACATACAAAGTACTAAAAATTTTGTACAAAAAATTGTAGTTTGTACTGTAGGGCAATTTCTTTGCTGTGCTTGTTTAATTAGGGATAGAAAATTGAACTTGATAGGTTCAAGTAGGAGTTTGACAATTTAATGAAATCTAAGGCGCATACACTTACAAAAAAAAAAAAAAAAAAAAAAAAAAATCAGAAATATGCAGAGTTGTGTACACTTAAATATTTATACCTTTTATATCAGGTCTAAATATTCTCACGTTTAACGAAAAGAACAACTTTTTTTTTATTTTTTTTTTTTAAATTTCACATGATTTATAAAATACCCCATTTTGTATTATTCTGCCTGTATGCAGTTTTAAATGTTTCTGAACAAACTCAATGCATTTGCAGAGTTCGTAAAAAGAAAAAACAAATTGAATAAACTTGATCATTTGTACACTTTCGCCAAATTTTCCATGACATATTGAACTTTAAGCTTTCAAAAGGCAAAATGACAGACAAAAAACTTCAATTATACACACTCACACTGCAACAGACAATTAAAAAAAGGACTTGGGAAATAAACCAATAAAAACTTCTTGCATTCTATTCATATTTGGCAGTGGAAACGCAAAACGAACACCCTGATTTTTCTAACAAAATTTTCTTCAGTGATGAAGCACATTTCTCACTCGGTGGGTTTGTTAATAAACAAAATTGTCATATTTGAGGCTCTGAGTGTCCTCAAGTAATTGAAGTTTGGCAAACTCTTTGGTCCGAAGCTGTGATTGCATCTTACTTCTTCGAAAACAATAACAATATTTAACTGATTATTGTGTCCTATTTTAATATGATTTAATTTTCAAAATGTTCATTTGTTTATAGTGATCATTCTCAGGTTTGTATTTTGCTGGGGTCATGTGTTTTTTTCCTTTTTATTTACACTATTTTCATATGAATGCGCGTTTGTTTTATTTTCTCTTTTTTCGGTGCACTAAAGAACTTTTAAAATTTATTGGTGGAACTTTTGCATGAATGCAACTCATGTGTCTCAGTGTTTGAATGCAACTGATGTCAGTGTGCTCAGTACGTCTGTATCTGTAAGTGTTTGCGCCTGTTTGTGCGCGATTGTGCATCATTGTGTAAAAAGCCAACTGACCCTGTTGTTTCCTGTTCCCTTTTGATTTTTTTTCTTTTGGCGGCAAGTAAAACGACAAAAGTAAGCGAAATTAAAACCACTAGAGAAGTATCAAATTTAAGTAAATGTCAACAAATTTGCAAATTTTTTTTTTTTTTTGCATATACATACATAAATATGTATAACTATTTGCTTTTAAAAACCATAATTTATAACAGTTAAATAAGGAATATTATCTAAGCAAAGAGAAAAAGAAAAATAGTATGTAGTTATGAAAAACACTTTTTTAGTGGAGGGGAATTGCTTTGTCGACAACAGAAGGTACGCGGGTCATGTGTTTTTGCCAACCAAAAAAAAAAAATGGTTTTCAAAAAAGTGCTCCATTTATGGAAATAGGGAAATTTTAGGTGACCAGTATTTAATTGAGTCAAACGATTGAAGTATTTCAATCATCTGACTCAAATGCAAACTTGGTAAAATTGACTTCAAATCATATTGGAAAATGTGACATGCCCTTTAAAAAAATTTGATATTTTTATTTAAAGTTACACGACAAAAATTATTTACGTCAAATGTGGATTGTGGTTTTTTTTTAATAATACATACGATTTTATTTATTATACGCTGTTTTTACATCGTTTATTCAACATTTCGTGTGTACATAGATATACGATTTTTAACTACCTTTTTTCTCCTTAAACCCTAATTATATATTCAATGATCTGTTATCTGTTTATAATAGTTTATTACTTGCAGCAATACTTTTTAGTAATATCTCAAATTTAGTATTAATATTAATATATTTTAAATATATACGTTGTATGATGATGGAAAATAAAATGAATGAATGAATGAAAAAAACATCGTTTATTCGAACTCATGCCGATTTCTTTTCTGAAACAAAGTGTGCATTTATTTTACTCTTTTTTCTTAAAATGCCAGTTTTACTAGCTTAGAGAGACTAAGCCGAAAAAAAGGTTTAAAAACAGTGATCCCTTACATTTTGCGCACAAAGCTTTATTAAAAATGTTGCATTTATTGTAGCGCAAAAACTAGCATTAGTTTGAGAAAAGTCTACCCTGTACCCGGCAAGAAATAGCTGATGGAAACTAACACATTAACAACTTAATTACTAACACATGCAAAGCAACTTTGTAGTTTTCAGCGTTGCCATTACAATGATTGTTTTAGTATTTTGATTTTCCCGTATTAATTTGGCAATTTCATTTGGAACTACGTTTATACATTAATGTTTTTATAGGTTCATCTGTCCATTTTTTTTTCTAACTATAGTGTATTATATTCTCTTGGAATTGTCTTTTGAAAATTTTTGAAAAATTCTTTTTTTTATTTATCAATAAAGAAATAAATAGCATTACATGTAACATGGGCATTTTGAACATTGGCTTTTTGAAAACAAGATTTTGAATGATTACGTTGCTGAGGTGGTAACACTGGTTCAAACAAGAAATCACACGTACACGAATGTTTACGTCAGTTTTTTTTCATTTTGCCCTTAAGAAAATTATAGAAACGCTGATGTATGAACCCCTGTTCTTGCAGGGGTATATAACGAAAGTAGTGAAATGGGAATTTGTTAGAAAATTAGAAAACGCGTTGGAAGCTGTAAGACACGAAACTTTTTTTTAACGTTTTTTTCAACTAGTGCTTGTTTCGTGAATGATAACACTTAGCTCATGTCTGATTTGACAGATAACTAGTGTTATCCTTCCGCTAAGCGAATATGGTTTTGTATACGCTTCAATAACGCTGGGAAATATTGCGACATTACTTTGAAAATCATGGTAATGTTGCAGAATGTGTGTGAAAATTGCGTACGGATTTTGGAAGAAGAGAAGCATCTTCAGCTCCGTATGTTCGTTATCTTGTGAAAAAAGTGAAAGAAACTGGCTCCTCAGCGATAAGCCAAAGCGTAAAAAGCCTAAAACAGTACGTACACCCGAGAATATTGCTGCTGTGGCAGAAAAGGTGCCTGAAGCGCCATCAACATCCTTCTCAACAATTGAACATTTCGGAGACATGATTGAGACGAATTTTGCATAAAGACCTTGGTATGACGCCATACAAAGTCCAAATGGTTCAAGAAAACCAAAAAAAATTAAAAAAAAAAACTTATTTGGCTGACCCTTTATTAAATACAGACGAGAAAGAAAACGAGTGGACAGTTAGGAGTCAGAAAGATGAAATTGAGTAGTATATTAGAAGTGATAGTACGTCACTCTCTACTAGTGGCACATTCAAGCCGCATGCAAACGGCAGCAAGCAATGTATTATTCCCAAAACAGCATGCCAACTAATTTTGCTCAAAAACATTATTTTTGGGAAAAATGGCCAAACTAGAAATTGGAAGACTAAAAATAAATTTCTATGTTCATGAAAGCTTGCGTATTTATTTGCAAAAAAAAAAAAATATTTAAGAGACCAATTTGTTATTAGTAACTAATATTTATAATATATGTTCATACGTATAAAATAACAAAAAAATTTATACAAAAGATTGTAGTTTGTACTTTAGGGTAATTTCTTTTAATAAATGTAGTTTACGTCAACTGCTTTTTAAACTGCAAAAATTACGTTTTTTCTACATTTTTTATGCATATGTAGATATGAATTTCACATTTGTGAATAATGTTTTTATTAAATCAGTTTTAATATCCCCACCAACCAAACTTCAGTTATTCAATTTTAAATATTCTTTAAGAGAACTCTTTCTTTCTAATACATTCATTTTGTAAGGAGCCTCTAAGTTTTGTGTTGCTTAAGTTTATTTCATATTATTATTTTCTTCAGCTGAAGATCTTTTTATTGCATATATTTTGTGTATTTATTAGAATATTTTTGTGGATATTTCACTCTCTTTCGAAAGGCTTCTTCAGGACAATGAAGCGAGATATCGACAAAAAATATTTAGATAAATACGAAAAAATATATAGTATGTCAGACATCTATATATGAATTAAAAACCAATTAGCGTAAAGTACAAAATGTAATTAAAATAAGTTTCCCTAATGTACAAAATACATATTTTTATACAATTTTTATTAACTTTATTAAGCTTCGGCTACCAAGTGAAGTACATTGTGAGCAGACAACGTAATTGCAAAACACATTTCTGATTACAGAATTACATATTTTTGTTCGCGATGTCCCAAAAGTAATGCATTACACGTTTTAAATTTGTAATTAAAATAAAAACCCATTGGTTTATGCTCACAAAAGTAGTGGAAATCAATTTTTTTCGAGGGATATAAAAAGAAATACAGAAAAAAATTATAATTAATTGTTCTTTTTATTAGTTTTTTCAAGGGTCTTATCCGAATATATATTCTGCCCTATTTTCTTTTCATTTTCTTTCTTTAAGTTTGTATTGCAAAGTTTTCCGTTTACCTCTGGTAGGATTTAAATTGGCTTTGTAATAATTAGAATAAAAGCTACAAGAAGCAATTTAAATAGACGTTGTGTTGTACTTTGAAATTTTACTCATGCTAATTTTAGTTACCGGACAACACTTAAACGCAAAAAAAAAATAATTTTTTATGTTCAGCCCATCTGGGATTTGAACTCGGACCTCTTGGCCTAACAGTTGGTGCTGTATAATAATAAGTTAGAGTGAGATATATAAAAGCAGAATACGTCATAAAATACATACAATGTTAAGCAAAAAGTGGCATATATATAAATATGGTTACAGTGAAATGCAGGCAATAAGTACTTGCTATATAAGTTGTTAGTGAAGTTTTGGGTGGTGTGCTACCCAATTTACCATCAGTTATCAGATATGGTACCGCCGCCCAAAAATTCAATATTATTTTTTTCGTTCAGGCTGATAACGACCCACCCAGTCTTGCTTATTCCTGGATCTATACCTATTATTTTAACCACTTAATAAACGCTTAACCAATTGACAAACAAAAATAAAGATAGCCAGACTACATCTACAAAGTGCCAATACCAGGAGGCAAACTCAAAGCATAAATGGTCCTGAAGTGTAAATTGGCCTTTCCGTGCTCTAAATAAACACACTGATAAAATATTATTCCTATTATAACGTGTGCGCAGTGAAAACCGATAATCATTTAAAAATTGGATATATAAATAAGCTTTTCTCCTGTTTCTTGTAGAGAAAAACTCGCTTCATGATACTCTATTGCTTCCACTATAATAAAAAAAAAACTCCAAGCAATATAGTTATGGACAGCATTTTAATCATGCTCTTTTTATCATTGTTTAAGTAATTTAAAAAAGGTATTCTATTTTATATAAAAAACGATTTTATTATAGTTTCCGATTTTTGCTAATGCTTGTTCAAAACTTATTATCATATCATTTCCATATACATAAGCACCTGTTTTTCAAATAAACTAGGAGATATCAAAGCACGTAAGATTTTTGATTCCAGTTGAGGAGATCTGCTAAAGCAAATCGTCTTCAGTTATAGGGCACATTTTCCCCTCAGTAGATTCGTCCCCTCAGCAGAATTGGCGCCTTTGGGCGAATGATAATCCGAAAGTGATTGTCCAAAAACCAATGCACTGAAAAAGAGTGACTGGTTGGTGCGTCTTATGGGATTGCGGCATCGTTGGTCCGAATTTTTTCCAAAATGAGGCCAGTCAGGTAGTTACTGTGAATGGCCCGAATCGGACGGTATGATGTGGACGATGTGTGGTTTCAATAGAATGGTGACAATTGCTATGTTATCTCACGTGGTGGCGATGTAAATCAGCCGCCAAGATCTTGTCATTTGATACCGTTGGACTTGTTTCTTTGGGGTTATTTAAAAGAAACGTTGCACGTTAATAAGCCAGCCACAATTCAAAAGCAAAATACTGAGATAAGTGCCGAATTATCTCATTATTTTGCTATAATCATATATAACCTCAATTATGCCTCAGCGTTATCGAAGATTTGGATCATTGGGAGGAGGTGTGCCGACGAGTCCTTATAAAAAGAAATGACAAAATAGTTTGTGTTTTAATCAAAATCAGTCACCTTTTAAGACATACTACAAGGGGAAAATCTAGTGGTTGTGAGCCGGCTCGACATCGCTGCGAATATTTATTATAACGTTTTAATGATATCACACAAATTGAGCTGGTCACCACAGATTTGACAATGGCTCCATTAAAGGCAAATTGAAAATATTTCAGTTTTTATCAGGTTCATATCATTTTTTACTTATCAAGCAAATTTTGTTTGCAGACAGTCTAAATTTATAATTGTTTGGTTAACCTAAAAACAAGGCGATATCAAATAGGAAACGTAGTTAATTAAATAAATTTAGATAAATTTACTTAGTTCGATGTGCTGTTTGGCAATTTAATATAAAAATAAAAATTTATACTACAGAGTCGACCAGGAAATTTTAACAGCGAGCAGACAAGTTTAAAATATGCCAGTGAGACATATTATCTATAAATTCTTCTAAACTTGGAAATGTTTTGGTGATGTTATTGAAAAAAAAAAACTATATTACTTTGAAAGGAGAGGGTCATTTGCTGAGTGCTTTTTTACACTTTTGAATTAAATTAAACAAAGCTAATTGGTGCTATTGTACAAATATGCGGCAAGTATACGACGGTGAATTCGTTACGTTGCAGCTTACATCGAAATTTGTTCTACAATTTATCTGAAACATTGATTTCACATTCTGTGAATAGCTGCACAAAAGTATTATTTTATTTTTATAGTTTTAATATATTTCATATAGTTTGGGTGTTTAAAATTCGGTGTAGAACTCCAGTAATGCATAAAAGTTTTTGTTTTAAAGACTGCGTAATTTGCGTATATTTTTATTTTATCTGCGTATTTAACCCAAATATTTGTTTACCACACGCTCAACAAATACATTTTCTACTGGCAGTCAAGTATAAATACAGCGAGTTTGGTTAAAATTATTTGACATTCTTGAACGACAAGATGCTGAGTTTCACGAAAATCATTCTAATCGCTGCTCTCATTGTAGCTGTGTCAGCCAAACCTCCGGGATCTACACCACAGGAAAAAGGTAAATTTTTCTTAGAATTGTGTGAGAGTAATTTTTCGGTTTGTGACGACGATCAAAGCCAATATTTCCATACTAGACAGATGAGCTGCTGATGAAACAGTCATGAGTGGATCCAATACTGGACATACCATAGAGAGAAAAAATGTTGCCGCACGGCTGGAGGCCATTTACTTAGAACACTGCCCAAGAGCAGCCAGACTTCGATATGCCGTCTAGTGAAGCATGTTTCCGATCAGCTTTCTTGTATATCAAACTCTGGCTTCTCTTATTTTATATAGCTTTGGCTGGGCTGGAGGAATTTTTATTCTATGGTATGTCGAGGTTCGGCTTCGCCCATGAACCTTAGGCTTGCTTCAGACTTGACATGTTGCTCATAGACTTTATGACATCTACAGTCATTATGACACTAAAATCTAAATAATTCCTATTTTCATTGTATATTACTTAGATGCACCTTTGGATCTGACACCAACAAAGATTATCCGAATCGGAAATTATGATTATGACGGTAATTTTTTCTTTCATTGACTATATCTACTCTGATTTTACAAGGACATAATATTTAAAAAAATGTTTATGCGCAGATGCCAAAGTGCTTTATGAGGAAACGTATGTAGTCGAATACTCAGAGAAGCACTCTGAAATCGTTTTATCCTTTGAATATCCTTGTGTGAGGTGTCAGTCAAAGGGTTCCATTGGCACGATTGTAGCAGTTATTGATGACATTGATGATGGTGCGTCATATGATGGGTACATTACAAAAGGAGCCATAGGAGGTAGCAGTATCGGATTCTCAGTCGTGGCTACAAATACTAGGCTTCTACGTGGCCATATTACAGTTTATGAAGATTTGAAAAGAAACCCCTACGAACTCGTTTTTCGTGATGGAAAATAAAAACAGAATTCACTCTCTGTAATTTGTTCGCTTAATTTTAATCGTTTCTGGGCTTATCCAAAATACTATCACACACTTCAAATGTATTTAAATTAAAATTTTTCCTTTAATCTTTTTCTAATAAACTCTTCAACACATACATACGTATTAATATTGTATTTATTTTTTTTAATATGCACATTTATTGTTTGGGGAAAAAGTGGCCTCAGCAGGTTTTCATAAGAAAAAGATAAACATGAGTATCGGATCTCATTGAGTGCTTAAAGCTGACAGGAAAATCATTAAATATTATCTTTTTTACTTTCAGACATTCTGCTTCATTCTACGCCTATTGCATTATTATTCTATTATCAAAAGAATAGGAAAAAGATAGTTTTGTTTCTAAAGTTTACTTTTGTTAGCCTACGCTTACAGTTGCCAGTTAGAACTTTTTTAGACCTCATATATTAAGAAGTGTAGTTTTAAAATTTTGCGCTGTAAAATACCTACTTGGCGTGTACATGAGAAACAAATTATTTTAGATAAAAAAAACCTTTTGATCTTTATATATACATACATACATACATATATATATATATATATATATATATATATATATATATATATATATATATATATATATATATATATATATATATATATATATATATATATATATATATATATATATATATATATGTATATATATAAAATTAAGTGGCAAAACATATATATATATATATGTATATATATATATATATATATGTATATATATATATATATATATATATATATATATATATATATATATATATATATATATATATATATATATATATATATATATATATATATATATATATATATATATATATATATATATATATATATATATATATATATATATATATATATATATATATATATATATATATATATATATATAAAATTAAGTGGCAAAACTTCCTGTTCGCATACTCCTCCTAGACTTGCCCGATTTAAATGCCTGGCTTGCCCGATTTAAATGAAATTTTCACAAGTGATTGGAGTCTGTGTGGAACGAAAGTTCTTTTAGTGTGTGGAAGTTTTTTTTCATGTATCGCTAAAAGATCGTTTAACTAATCAATAGATGGATTAGGCCCAGTCCACTTATAACTACGAACAAAACTTTACAATATCGACAGTTCTTTTTCTGTTCGAAATATATGTATTTCTTGCAGTTGAGTGTCAGAAATTATTTTAGAAATCACGAAGTACTTGTTGCCTTTTCAAAGGTCGCGCTAACCGAATTATGCAAGCTTTACACAAGTCTACAGCTTATGAACCGATTTTCCAAGTTTTTTTGTTCTATATTCGAAAGCAGCTCACTAATTCTATTACACTTGTTTTGAAATTTAACGTATGTACATGCTGGCTGGAAGTTGGATTTTCGTGAGAATTAAATATTCTAATCACTGAAGAATAATTTTTATTAATCGTTGAAAAATAACCAACAAATACACAAAAAACTTGCAAATTCTTGCTGAGTGCTAATCGCGATGTGTGTGAAGATAAATCTTAAAATGCAAAAATACTTTATTATACCCTTCACATAAATGTGTAAGGGTATATATAAGTTTGTGATTCCGTTTGTAACGCATTGAAATATCCATTTAAGACCCCATAAAGTATATATATTCTGGATCAGCATCAATAGCGATTACGATTGAGCGATGTCCGTCTGTCCGTCTGTCCGTCTGTAGTCGTTGAAATACCGTTTCTGAGAAAACGGTTTGAGATAGAAACCTCATTCTTTCGCTAAAACGTGTTAAACCCCGGTAGTGGGTCTGCTATTGAAATTCAGTAAGATCGGATAGCCGAGATATATTCAAAAAACCGGGTTTTGAGGGGTATTTTTTTTGCCACCTTCTTAGTCAGATTTTTGAAAAAAAAATTTTTTCTTAAAAACTAAGCCATATCATTTTTAGTGCCCATTTAATCCTAGAAATTGAAGAATTTTTGAAATCGGCCCATATATATCCGAGATATAGCGTCTCCCGATTTTTAAAGAAATCGGCTTTATAAGCCAAATAAAACAACTTTTGGCACCGAAGATCAATCAGAATGGTACATATAGGCTATTTAGAGGCAAAAGTGGAACATTTTTCCGCATCGGCCCATATACACTCGAGATATAGCGCCTCCCGTTTTCTCAAGAAGTCGGCTCTAAAAGCCAAATAAAACAACTTTTGGTATCAAAAATCGATTGGAATGGAACATATAAGGTGTTTAAAAGCAAAATTGGAAAATTTTTGAAATCGGTCCATATATATCTGAGATATAGCGACTCCCGATTTTTCAAGAAATCCGCTCTTTAAGCCAAATAAAGCAATTTTTGGCACTAAAAATCAAACAGAATGGTACATATAGGCTAGTGGAATGGTACATATAGAGGCAAACGTGGAAAAGTTTGGACATCGGCCCATATACACTCGAGATATAGCGCCTCAAATTTTCTTGGCTCCAAAAGCCAAAAAAAAACAACTTCTGGTACCAAAAATCGATCAGAATGGTACATATAAGGTGTTTAAAAGCAAAATTTGAAATATAGCATCTCCCAATTTTTCAAGAAAACGGCTCTATAAGCTAAATAAAACAACTTTTGGCACCAAAAATCAATCAGAACGATACATATAGGTTAGTCAGAAGCAAAACTGGAAATTTTTTTGACATCGGCCCATATCTGTTCGAGATATAGTGCCTCCCGATATCTCAAGAAGTCGGCCCAGGAAGCTAAACGAAACAGTTTTTTGCACAAACAATTTTTCGGAATGGTACATACAGGCTGCAAAATTCAGGGGCAAAATTAGAAAATTTTTGGACATCGGTCCATATGCACCCCAGCTAACGCTCCTTACGATTTTCCAAGAAGTCTGCATTAAAAGCCAAATAAAACAACTTTTGTATGTATGTATGTATGTATGTACATAAGTATGTATGTATGTATGTATGTGTATATACGTTTGTATGTATGTAGGTATGTATGTATCTTAATATGTATGTATGTATGTATGTATGTATGTATGTATGTATGTATGTATGCATGCAAGTAGGTTAGCATAAACAATTTTTTTGCTTTGGTGAAAAAATGTGTATGTATGTATACACGAGCTTGAAAATGAAAGTGATATAAAGAATTGTTGAAAAAAGGGTACGCAATGAAATTCTTTTAAACAATTGCGTCTTCAAATTCATTCCCACAAAAAATCATTTTGTGTTTCCTTACGTACTTACATATGTAAATACACACATACATGTGTATGATGATACGCAACAGATCATCAACAACGTGCACAAGAAAAAAATCATTTTTTAAAAGCAATCAATGTAAATATGTATGCATGTATATATGTATGTATATAATCATTGTTTTATGGAACACACTGAAAATATTCAATAACAAAGAATTTATTTTAGAGTTTTCTATTATAGGTACATAGATACATACATACGTATGCATGTACCCACATACGTAAGTAAATTGAAAAGAAAATCACACTTAATGGCAATGTTTAGCATTATAATTCAAAAATAATGCAATTATATGCAATTTTTGTTAAATAAATTTTACTATAAAGTTAACTGATAAATAATTAAGAAATACATTTTGCTTTTCTTTATTTCATTGATATTAAAAAGAATTGGTGTCACCCAGTGGTTGAACTTGAGCATATTAAGAATTATTTAAATAAAAGTTTTGCAGCCTACTTCAATATAATTACAGCCATATTCATAAAAACTATTGAAGGTTTATTACACGTTTATTTGACAAATATTTCGTAGAAATTTTGACGTATTTCTACGAAGAGCTTAATAAACTTACAATAATTATTATGTATATGGCCTTTAATATATAAGTGTGCATACATATGTACATATATTGAAATAAACTCGTTTTACATCAACCATTTTAACAAATACTGGTTATGTTTTGTGTACTGGTTATAACCTAGCTGAAACGTAGTGCAGAGTTAACCCAAAATTCAAATAATAACATACACACATACGCGGTATATAACTCTTTAATTAAACTGCCTATTGTCGCATTCGTTTTATATGTTGCGATGGCTGAGTGAGTATGTTGGCTGCTCACCAGTCTCGATTACCATTAGAGGCTAACAAAAGAAAAGAAAGTAGGATGAAATTTAGAAATAATCCAGGCGTCAACCAGTTCCTGCTCTAAAATAGTTAGTTTTAAGTTAATTTAAAGATAATAGGCCATATTCATAATAATTATTGTAAAATTATTAAGCTCTTATTTGACGTATTTCTACGGAATATTTGTCACATAAACGTGTAATAAACCTTCAATAGTTTTTATGAATATGGGTGAATTTCGTTTCCGACAGGGTATTAACAGCGTATACATGCGTCACATATTCACGTGTGCAGATTTTTCAATACCAAATTTTTACATACACATATGAGAGTGATCAAGATATTAAAAAATTTCTACATACACATACATACATAAATATATGAGTAGCAAAATATGAAGAAATTATGCTATTCATTATACCCTTAACAAAAATATATGTATACAAGTTTGTGATTCCGTATGTAACGCATTGGAATAACTACTAAGACTCCATAAAGTAAATATATATATATATATATTCTTATATATATATATATATATATATATATATATATATATATATATATATATATATATATATATATATATATATATATATATATATAAATATATATATATACATTCTTAACCAGATTCAATAGAAATTACGATTAAGCGATGTCCGTCTGTAGTCGTTGAAATACCGTTTCTGAGAAAATGCTTTGAGATAGAAATCTCACTCTTTCGCTTAAATGTGTTAAATCCCGGTAGTGGATCTGATATTGAAATTCAGTAAGATCGGTCCACGGATAGCCGAGATATATCAAAAAACCGGGTTTTAAGGAGTATTTTTGGCCATTTTTTAGGTCAGATTTTTGAAAAAGTCGGCCCATATATACCCGAGATATAGCGTCTCCCGATATTTCAAGAAATCGGCTTTAAAAGCCAAATAAAACAACTTTTCGCACAAAAAATCAATCAGAATGTATGTACCATTGTGAAGGGTATTTAAGATTCGGCCCAGCCGAATATAGCACTCTTACTTGTTTTTAATTATTTTTTTTAATATTTTTTTTTTTTTTTGTGTATATATATGAAAGTATTTATGAATTTTTATATTTAATCTAATATTTCTACTTTGGCTAAACATTGAATTCTTTTATCTACCTGTTTTGAATTGACTTTGAATATACCTTTTGTACTAAATGTTGCTAGAGTTGACAAATGGAAAATTTCGTATGAGAAGTGCGAGTATTTCAAGAGTCATTATGGATTCAAAAAAGAAAAGCGGTCGGGGGACCGCCGTTAGAAACGAAGTTCCTTACGTTTTTGTTTCATTTTCGAATGTAATACAAGGTGAAATCTGTATGTTTTATTTTGTTTTGTTTTTGAAATTTTATGATTCTTTAAATTTTTGGAACGTTTTATTTTTTACTTTTGACACAGGCAGTATTTTTTTGTCAATCTGCTACAAAACGAAGAAAATTTTTCAATATTGCTGTTTTTTGTTGTGACATACATTACTTTAGCGACACCTAGCTGCTGATAGTGTCCGTTTTCACAACAAATTAATATTTATTGGTAGGTGTCTCCGCTGCTGTCAGCGGAGACACCGCCCATAATACACAATTGTTTGTCGACAGATACACTAATACATATAAACAGCTCACACGCTTTCGTGACGATTTCTACGAATTTCCACTACCAGCAAGCCGCGTTAAGGAACTTCGTTCCAAAAACTTTAGGTCACTTCTTGATCAACCTTCACCAGCTCAATTTGGATTTAAACTTTTAATTTTAATTTGTATTAAATTGAAATGAATAAAACTTAAATTATTTAAGACAAAGTTCAAATCTAATTTCAAGGCCACAAACCAAACTAAGGAAAAGAGGTAAAGTTACCCACTTAAACCCTAAGTTAAAGGAGAAATTAATTAACTAGAAATTTAAATTTTTCCTTTCCCTAACTCAAATATAATCTACTCCTTGTAAATTACCTATATTTAATAAATTGGCAACGACTCAATTATCTCAAAGTCAATTTATTTTAGCACAAAATTCAGAGCTGAAAGCTGACAATTTTGTTCAATAATAAAACGAGTTTCTCGTTTGTGAATATTAATTTAAGTTTGAAGCGGAACTTGAACTTTAATTTACAAAATATTAAAAAGTATTTGCATTCGAGAAGCATAAGCTCCACTCGCTCTTTTAACTGCATTAATACGAAAAGCAACTTGTGCAAGCGAATACTCTGGGCATTGAACCAATTTATTGAAACTTTCTTTCATTTGCTGGCAAAGACCAAACAGCCATGCGATTATCATGTCCCACAACATGAGTGTGTAAATAATTTGCTTCTGGCAATATTTATTTTCCTTGTCTATTTTATTTTGCGCTTAATGCTCTTTTATATTTTCTCGCCAAAACGATGGAAAATACAATAAATAAAGTGCAAACAAGAAAGACATATGACATGAATTTTAAAGGGATTAATCTAGTATTAAGTGAAATGCCATGATGTATGTACACATGTGAGTTTGTTGCATTTAAGCCTTCACTGGTGCTGTACAGAAATTTCGAAAACACATTAAATTAAAGAATTCTGTACAGCCAACAGACAGTTCTTTTGCTGTTTTTCCATAACAACAGATTAAATTTTCTTTTGATATCTTATAAAGATTTTCCCATCAGAAATTAAGAATTGGAAAACAACATAAAAGTAATTAATCTTGAGTTAATAGATTAAAAAAAAGGACATGGAGAGTAACATTTTATAATTAACTGCAGTTAAATAAGTTTAAACAAGATAATTAACTTTGAGTTCTTTAAGACTTCACTTGTTATGCGTATTATTTTATTTATTTTGTAGTATAATATATTTTTTGTAATTAGCAATAAATTCATTCGATATTAAGACGTGGCTGAAGAACCACGGGGAGTTATAATAGCGATAGAAGTTAGGAAAATATCAGCTGTAATACTTTGTATTCAACTAAACTCACTGCTGGAGTAGTGCGATGGCTAGCTCTGTACTGCTATTCAGTAACTTTTATTACGATAATCGTATCGTTAAAATAATTATAGCGACATTTTATCGATTATGCTATTCAGTGGCACTTTTTAACGATATTCGCTGTCGACTGCAATCAGCTGTTGCATTTTTCAAAATATTGTCGATAATTAACAGACAAAAAATTTCTTATTGTTTATTTTAACGATATATTGTGTTTGTTGTACTTTGTGGTGTTTTGTGTTGGAAATGGCTTTCGAATAATTGGCATATGAGTTTGCAAGAGATGAGTATGGTTCTGACCCTCCAACAGTTGATCGGCGTACTCTTCGGCACTTGAACAATCCCTTTGAGTTGAGAACCACTGAGTTCCAAAAGCTATATCGGCCAACTCCGACCTTGGTTGGAAAAATAATTTATGATCTTGATGATCAACTAAGCGGAACTAGAGTAACAGGTATATCATCAGAAAAACAGGTGCTCGCAGCACCTTTTTCTTAAGTATCCAGAGTGAAACACATTACAAATAATTTTAATATTAAAGTAATATTTATTTAATAAAAAGAGAAATGCGAAAAATAAATAAACAAAACCAAAGAAATTCATGTTAACAAACAGCATTTTTAAATAGATTTTTCAAGCTTTAAGGCAAGTACTCTGTTCAAAATTCCACGTGGAAAGTTGTCGAAATGCATGTAAAAAAATTCGTATGAACTTTCCGTGAAAAAATGTTGCAGAAGTAGTACTCTGCTCATTTTGAGAAAAACATATGAAATGTATCTGGCAACATTTTCTTTTTGCTGCGAAATAATTGAAGTGGCAATTCTTCCACGTGAAATTTTTAGCAACAGCTGACTGCTGATATTTTCATTGCAAATATTTAAGTAAAATTTTTTGGACAAAAAAAAAAAAAAGAAATGTAAAGTAAGAAAGAAAACCAAAAAATTAAATTCAGTGCGACAGAAATGCGGGAACTGATATCAGCCGTGAAGAAAAACAAAATTATTTGGGACTTCTTTGTTCATTTTGATATACATATTTGTATAAAAAATTAACTTTTTATTCTATAATTAAATTTTTCTCATCACAATCCAAATTGCAAAACATACCTATGGGTTTTGTTTACAAACGTAAAACAATGCAGCATACTTTTAATGAAAAAGTCGTTAAATTGTGTAAAAACGGCGGTATGGGTAACATTAGATACATGTCAAATTTTCCTTACGAAAAAATCAATGTTGCTCAACATTTTCCGCAGTTTCGAACACAGTACCTACCTTTAGCTAGGATAACAACTAACTAGGATAACAACAATAAATAAAAACATAAAAAAATATTATTAGTAAAATATAAACATACATATGTACATATAAATAAAAAAGTAAAATTTTAATTCAGTCTTTTAGGAACATTTTATAGTCTCATTTTCTTTGACGAATTTTCTAGGGTTAATTGTTACATACAAAACTGTTTAAAGCCCGTGCCAAATTGTTTATAGCATCGGCATTAGCTTTTAAGCCTTCTCCTACGCTTTGTTTTGCTTCTAATGTTAAATTGTGGTTTTTGACACAATCTGCACTGCATTCAGCTAGCAACTGTGGTAAAAATGTGTAAAATATTGTCGTAATATTTTAAATTTTTCCTAAAACTTCATGCACTACTAACCTTCATAGCATCCGCTTGCTTGTCAGCCATTTCTAAAAATTTTGACCGCATTATATTGTCACCCTCATCGCGTTTTCGCTTTAGTGCTCGTGGGGTTCTTTTAACGGGAGTGCAGAATTTCGAGGGCCGCAGTCGACTGCGCTTCAAAAACTGTGAATTCATCACCTTCTTCCAAGCGAAGTTGAAAATTCTTAAAATACAAATGATTGGCGATGACAAAAATGACAGAATTTACTTTTTTTACACTTATGTACCTCTTCCGAGGGAACATTTTCAGCAACACATTCGTGCCCTTCTATATAGTGGCTGCCAGTGATTGCTACTACCTTGCGTTCTAGTTCAGTTAATGGCTCTTGGTAAACAGGTTTATTTCCAGTTAAAGCCTGCAATTTTTTCCTCTACCGAACTTTTATGCTGGTACGGCTCTTCAAGTCCCTCCAAACCTAATTCAATTAACCAAATATGCAAAAATTAAATACGTATGTATATGTGCATACATATTTACTAGACAGATGCAAATGTTGTCTTGAATGCTATTTAAGACAGTCTATTTTTTAGCAAATACTTCAGTGCACTGACTTCTTGTTTTGCATGACACACACAATATGTGCCAACAACAATAATAAACAATGAGAGAACATAGCTGATAAGTAACAAGCTGAACAAGCTACTGTCACACATAACATCTTTGCAAGACTTCATTGCTTGACGAATAAGCAAATACACGAATCAATGGCAGTTGGTGTAGTCTGCAATAGTCAGATTTTATACAGTATTGTCATATACATACACTGCAGCATAGTCTTCAGTGTATATGACAAACAACCAAGTGGTTGTGCGCAGACTTTTAATACACACATACACACATATCTGTGTGTGAACACCATTCATGTACTCATCATGTAACAAATCATCATATTGCTCTACGCAACAGATCATCTCCAGAGTGGCCGAAGAAAGAAATCAACCCTTAGTAACAAAGAATGTAAATACATCCATTAATGACAATGTTTAGTATTATAATTAAAAAATAATACACTTATGTATATGCAATTTATTATTGAATAAATTTCATGAAAGCGTCAGTTGATAAATAATAATGAAATGCATTTTCCTTTTCTTTACTTGATATTAAAAAATAGGCAGTAGTATCCGCAGGAGTTGAACTTGAGCATATTAAGAATTATATATGTAAATAAAAGTATAACAGCGCAGTATAATTAAAATATAAGTGTATGTGTATTGAAATAAGCTCAACCATTTTAACAAATACAAAACCAGTTTTTTTTTTCTACATGGTTAACAATGCTAACAGTGAAAAACAGTAATAACAACGACAACATTGCCTATGATGTACAGCAAATACTCTGCTGCCTCTTTTAAAACAGCAAATAACAACAAAACCTACTGTAACACATAACATTTTTGCAAGCCATCATTGCTTGACGAATAAACAAATACACGAATAAATGACAGGTCGTGTTATTGATCGGCCAAACACAAAGCAAACCCACTTTAATTTTTTCGTTGTATTGTTATTGTGTGCGCTCGCTTAGATTTTGTATATGGTGTAGTGTGCAATAATCAGATTTTATACAGTATTGTCATATACACTGCAGCATAGTCTTCAGTGTTGACAAACAACCAAGTGGTCTTGCGCAGACTTTTAATATTTACATATGCAGTTTCCAATATTAAAATGTTTATCTTACCGTCTGCCACTGCTCAATTGTCTTCACAGTTCCACCGAGACTGTTCAGAGACTGCACCAATTGCATCCACATTTTGCCGAGCTCCACTTTTCCATGCAATTTTTGGAACTTCCCTGTTGCCAGTCCCTGATTTCCTGTCAGGAAGTCCACCAAATAGTTGAGTTGCTCGGCTGAGGCGCGACTTCTTTTGCATGAATTGGCTGACATTCTATATGTGCATGTACAAATATACATACATACATACATACATATGAGAATGAAAAACATTTTATAAATAATTTTATTTTACTTACTTTATTTTATTCCTTTAAAATAAATTGAACGGCGCGAAACAAACTATTTTTTTACATTGAATTAAATTGTTTTTTTTTCTATTCCTCTTTATGGTTTTCGCTTATTTTGACATTTTTTGAGCAGAGTTGCCATATGAGAGAATAGAAAACTATCGATATATACCATCGTTAAAAATAAGCTACAGAATGAAACTATCGTTACTGCAAGCGGCAAAATGTATCGACAAGAATAACGATTGTCGGATCGGTAAAAGTTACTGAATAGCAGTACTGGAAAATCATGAAAATTTCACCACCATGCAATTATGTACATATGCAGACTGTGTCGCGAATCAGTTTTGCGAAACTAAACTCTTCAAGTAGTGGATATATTCGAAATCGTTCCTGTAGCAAACGTAATGAATTTTGCTATATGAGCAATTTTTTAATCCATTTGAATGATATAAAAGTCTGGAGTGTATTTTTTTAAGAACCAACTGATCCGTTTCAATATAGTGAAGTTTTTCTCGTAAAATTCTGCGTAAAGCGTAGCCCAACTATAGTACATGATATTATTTATGAGTCACAATTCAACGTCAAGTTATTTGCTCATTTTAATTTATCATTTCTTAGTTTCAGCGTGCGACAAGCTCAACCATGGTATTGATGAAGCGTTTTACGAAAATGGGAGTTCAAACAAAACTGCATTATGAACTCTTTGGGATATTTTTGGAAAGAATAATTTACCAAATGTGTATACAATCGAGCGAAATGTTTTCAAATTTCATGTTAAGACACCTGCTTAAGCCCGTATGATACTTTATTTTTCTTTCATTAATTGGTATAGAATTGATAGAAAGAAACAGCAATTGCTAGAAAGAACCAAATATACAAAACGTAAACAAAACTATAGTGCTATTCAGTAACTTCTACCGATCCGACAATCGTTGTTCTTGTCCATACATTTGGTCGCTTGTAGTAACGAGAGTTTTATTCTGTAGCTTATTTTTAACGATAGTATATATCTATATTTTTCTGTTCTCCCAAATTCATTGCATATGGCAACTCTGCCCACAAAATGTCAAAATAAACGAAAACCATAAAAAGGAATAGCAAAAAAAAAAAATAATTTGTTTCGCGCCTTGCAATATATTTTAAAGTAATAAAATAAGTAAAATAAAATTATTTTTAAAATGTTTTTCACTTGCATATGTATATTTTTGTACATGCAAATGGAGAATGTCAGCAAATTCGGGCAAAAGAAGTCGCGCCTCAGCCGAGCAACTTAACCATTTGGTGAACTTGCTGACAGAAAACCCGGGACTGGCAACAGGGAAGTTCCAAAAATTGCACGGAAAAGTGGAACTCAGCAAAAAGTGGATGCATATGGTACAAACTCCAAACAGTGATTGTCAACTCAAAAGGTTTGTTCAAGTCTCGAAGAGCACGCCGATCAACTGTTGGAGAGTCAAAATCATGCTCATCTCTTGCAAAATCATACGCCAAATATTCAAAAGCACCACAAAGTAAAACAAAACCCAATTTATCGTTGAAATAAACAACAAGAAAATTTTTGTCGGTTAATTATCGAAGATATTCTGCAAAATGCAACAGCTGATTGTAGTCGACTGCGAATATCGTTAAAAAGTGCCACTGAATAGCGATTTCAATACAATATCGCTATAATTATTTTAACGATACGATTATCGTAATAAAAGTTACTGAATGCACTACTGACATCTTTTTTCTGAGTGTTGTATTCTTTTTATTTCAAGAAAGCGCTAGGAAATGACAATGTTCCAAAAAAGAAGCATTAAGTCGCAAAAATTTGTCCATAAACCGCTGACACAGCAACATTCAAGTATGAAATGTCAATCTTAAGTTCAAAAATTTTAAATTTTTTTCTTACATAACCTGATTTTTTATTGATAACTTTAACAAAAATGTTGACAGTTTTGCATTTATCTTAATATAGCTGAACTCTTTGCTCATACTAAATTCTACTATTACTTTATATTTGCACTGTTCTCCCAAATTTAAACAATGGAAGAAAAATGTAGTGTCATACGGGCATTATGCATTTCTAGCTCGCTCTGCAGAAAATATTGCTGTTGTTCGTGATAGTGTAACAGAAAAGCCGCCAACCTGGATTCGTGGTCGTGATCAACAACTGACAACCTCACAAACATAACTGACATGAGTTTTGATTAACGATTTGAATTTGTATGTTGACTGCAGAACTGAAACCCAGTGAGCATTTCAAGCTCCATCAATACGCCTCATGGTTGGCTGTACAGACAGAAGTGAATGGTTTCATCTATCGCCAAAATCCGCTCTCCAACCTCAATGGATTCGTTAACCAGATAAAATTCTACGACTGATAGTTAAAAAGCCATGCTTCCACAGAGAGCACGATACTCAGTACGGATTATAGGCTATCGGCATCATTGGGCAATACTTCTGCGAAACTGAGATCGGCCAAGAATAAGCTTTGAAGTGGTAGCCTAAACATGAGAGTTGCATGCCATTTTCGGTCAGATAAAAGTTCCATAGGTATTAAAGAGATTGGGTGGAGTGAAGTAAATATATCTTACACCGTTTCGGAAAACCTAGACCTAGTAAGAGCTTCCGATTCCTAAATATCTATACCAGCCATGAGTACAGATAAGCCAGCAGCGTTGCCCTGCGTCTAAATGTTAATGACCAGTATTGAATCTTACGAGGGTTAAAATTTACCCAAGCTTCACTAGCTCATTCTGACATTATCTATTCTGATATTACAAAGTTTTGTGGGCCAATGCAGAAATGGCGCACAATTACAGATTGTATATAATTTGAAATTTCTACCCATCACTTTAAAACGTTTGCAATAATATTTAAGACAAAAAACAAAAAAGGAATCATAACTTCTTAATACAATCAGAGCTTAGATTTTATGAAAATTAGTAACAAACGAAAAAAATATATATTTTTATTTTTCCACAACTTTTCGCTTCATAAAAAGTCCAGTTAAAATGTAAATTTTCTTTATAGTTGTTGCAATTTCGTTGAATTTTTTTTTTCTTCATTTAACTCCTTTCAGGATTCTAATGTTTACCCGTTTGCATAAAAATAAAGTTGTTGGCAGAAAAAACACAATCTCAAAGTAATGAAAAATAATGATAATAGGAAAAAAAGGAAAAAGCAGAAAAATGTGCTAAAGAAAGTTTTGCAATGATTTCATTTGATTTCTGGTATTAGTTTTAATCCCTTTAGGTTGATATTTTATAAAGAAATCTTATTTCTAGCTTTTTTTTTTTTTTGCTTTTCATGTTTGTAAAATATTTAAAAATGCAGCGGTACATGATGATTTTTCTGAAAAAAAAAACAAAGTTTTACTTTAAGCTCCTGATGGTCTTGCTGGTGCAGCAAGCGAAACTTTGATATTCTTAAATGTTTTTCTTGTTGCCCCACAAAAAAAAGTGATTTTTCTTTCGTTTAATTTTGTTGGCACACTGGCTCGTTTTGCAGGGAAGTTGAACAAGCCGTTTTATTTATTTATGTTTTTGTTGGTTTATCTCATGATAGTTCGGAAAAAAAATCCTTTAACTTTTTCACTTTTATGTGTTTTCTTGTGTTGTGCAGCACTTTTATCTTGATACGTTCGGGAAAAAGTTTTCTTTTTACCTGATTTATTTCAATTTTCATAATAAATTCTGACCAGAACATTTACTCGAAATGAAATTTGCAATTTGCTTGTGATGCTTCATCTGCTGGTTTATTCCCAGAAGTCTTGTTTTTCGCCATTTTGTATCTGGTTGTCAAAGTTCTGCGTGTGTTTTTTGATATAAAACTTCTATTTTTTTTTTTACAAAATTGATGCCAGTTGTAGTAAGTTCATCATACGAAATACAAAATTAAATTATTTGATGTTTTCAAAACCGTTGAACTGAAAACAAACTGATTTCGAAGACTTGCTTTATTGTAATTTTGTGGATATTCACACGTACATATACATACATGTATGTAGGCACTTAATATTTAAAAGCGGCCCTTTGACTGAATGCAAACCTGCAGTGCGTTACCCGGGTACTGGTCAGGACAGTGCAAAACATGTTCTTAAACTAACATTTTTGTATGGGGGGGGGGGGGGCAGTTTGTTGCGTGGAAAGAAAATTCATTTAGCTGGTCTCCTCCAAAAACAGCGTTAGGATGATGGTGACAAATTGAGGAAAATCTAGACAGTTAGTAAGAAGGGCTCCGGTGGTAGGCTGGCTATAGCCTGCTGCTTAAAAAGCAGCATATAATAATACAAGTTCTGGATTCGAAGCAATTTAGGGTGCTGATGAGGGTCGTGGTGGTCGTGGTTTGTACCCCAGCCAGTAAGTCTTTACTTTTCTTGTCTGCGTTAAAAATGTTGATCACTCCAATTTTATCAAAAAAAAAAAATCTTTCTCAATATTGGAAAGTAAAATTTTGTTAAAAGTCCGATATAGTAATCACTAGTATGTTGCGACATTATAATGGCACCACTGAAGTAGTTGACAGTACTTATAATTGCAGTCTTATATTTTTAGATTTATTATTTGGTTTTTCTCGACCCCTGTTTTTACATTTTATTTATTTCTTTTCTTGAACTAAAGGTTTTTTATTAAATATATTTTATTACACTTATTGCAATGTTGTAAATGTCAAATTTTAAATTGCTATTTTGACAAAATTTTTTCTATGGGACGAACATGTAGCGGCATATTTTTTGAATCGTTGAAAGCTTTATTTTTTCCCCAAATTTATGCAATATGTAAGCTTGCCTTCTTTAAAAACGATTATCGTACCATTTTTATCACAAAAAAAAAACTTTCTCAATGTTCAAGTAAAATCGTAAAATCGAACTCAAAACTTTTATTACTTAATTTAATAATTATCACTATAAATATACTTAATTTGTGTTCTTTGTTCATATTTGCTGTTAAAATGTTTTCAAAATGTGCAAAATAATTTAAAATTCACAATTTTTATTCTACTGCAATTCTGAAAATTTTTATGTGCAGTAGAGTAGGCAACCGTGCTTCTTACCCTGTCACTTTAGTTTCAGTAAATGTTAAAAAATTACTTTCAGGAAAATTTTGCTGAAAGCTGAGTTGAAAGTTAGAAAATTGTGAGTGTTAGTAAAAAAGTGTGATTGTATTACAACCTTCAGGCATTTACTTCCCGGTCTAAATGCTTCGTTATACCATGTATTAATACTTGTCAAAACTGAAATAATACGATCAAGTGTGTCAGTGTGAATGCATTGCATTATACAAAGGGAAGAAAATACGTTAAAAATTTTACATCCCATAAAACTCCATTGTTTTTGAAAATTTTCAAAATGTTAATATATTCCTATTATATTGTATTTTATAAAAGTACATACATACATACAAAATAATTGCACTAAGATTATAATTTTGGCGCCAATAGCGAACCGTTAATGATGGCACTATTATTTCTAAGATAGTTGCTTACAATTTTGATTGTATCACATAGAAATATCTCTCTCTCTCTCTCTCTCTCTCTCTCTCTCTCTTACAGATAACGGGATATTTCTATAGATATGTTCGTGCTCTTTTTCACAACTATTACTTTAGCTGTTCAATATATTTAGAGAACGGCACGTCTTTCGCCTACATAAAACTGCTCATATACCGCCGATGAAGTTTTCACCAAGGCTAGTAGTATTTTAGTCTTACAAGCCCAACTGACCACTGCTTTTAGGCTTAAGAACTGTCAAAACACACAAATTTTCAAATTAAAGGGTCTCCCCTTGTATAAGGCAACATTTAAATTTTTACTTTTTGTATCTTTGGTATTTGTTGTTGTATAGGCCAGGTAACTGCATATAGTGTGCAAAATTCAAATCTATATTTCTTACGATTCCAAAGTTACAGCTAATTTCAATGTGGTAATGTCTTCTCAGCTACGCCACATAGATTTCTTTGATAATTTTTGTGAGAACAATCACCACTTGATCTATCACCAATTTTTGTTTAGACGTTAAATTACGGGACACCCAGTATACATACGAAGATGACTTTTGTGTAGGCTAGTAATATAAAATACATGATTATTTTTCATTATTTTGAAATTTTCTAGTGTTTATTTTATTCTCGTATTTAACATTTTCTTAATTAAAAATACTTTGATCTGTTGAGGTTGTGGCACCAAAGAAATTTCTTTCTACTGAAAATCAGAACTGGGAAATTAAAAACATTTTTGGATATAAAAAAATGCCGAAAATTTTATAT